>JAWNOX010000053.1:1700000-3167500 GCA_035045555.1 Drosophila fulvimacula | reverse complement strand
TCAATTGCTTGATGTCGCTTGCGCTGTGCGAGTATTCTAAGAAAAAAGCCTTCCAACTCATGATATTGATTGTTGACTAAAACTGATTAAAAAGTTAAGAGAAAAGCTTACGACTCTCATAGTGATCGTCTCGTCGGAGTAGGCTCATTGGGTCACATCAGCTAATAATTGGATAATTTAAACTTTTACAAATTGAGTTATATTATGGAAATGATATATTTTAATCAAAGTTTTATTAAAGAAATAAAAATGTATTCTTTTAAATTATTGTATTGAGCAATGCTTATGGCGACATCTATATTATATTTTAGTAATCTTTTATTTAACTAAAGAATGATGTACTCAAATATATATTTCATTTAATATGAATAAATAAATAAACAAATAAATAAAGAATAAAATTAAAATAAATAAATAAAAAAAATACATAACTAAAATAAATAATAAATAAAAAAAATAAATTTAAAAAACTTAAAAATAATAAATCAATAAATGAATGAATAAATAAAATAATTATTGAATTCATTAATTAATAAACAATGCTTAATTAATTAATAACAATAATTAAATAATTAATTAATAATAAATTATGGAGAAAAATTATATTTAAAATTTAATTAATTAATAATGCAGCTACCTCATCGACCCAAGCACGCATTCCCTTGAACATAAACCAATTCATTATTAATGTATCTCTCAGTAATAATGATTAGAGAACAATATACAAACTAAGTTATACCTTGCTCTCTCTTTCTTTTCAGCGAATTGAGTTCATCTTCGATTTGGGCCAACGCTGCGTATGCGTAATTTTTGGTAATAAAAGAAAAAAATAGTTTATTTATTGCACACATACGCATCGTCAGCGTCTGCTCCGCACTATAAATTTCCCACATGACACGACCATGTTCTCTCTTTGGGTTGCTGATTTATTTTTGAACTAATAAAGAGACGACGGCTGTGACTTGTCTCTGCAATGTCTCTGCAATATCGTTAAGTGGGTGGCCTGTCGGTCGCTCGGTCTGTCGGTAGGCGATTGGCTGGGACCGCAAATTACGGCCAGACTTATGGGCTGAACATACTCGAAAGCCTAATGATTTGACATGCGGGTCAAGTCAACTCACACATGTGCCTGCACCATTTGGAGACGGCATAATGCGGCTCTTAAAATGAGTTCACTCATCAATTCCATTATCCATAAAGAGAGCGCTTAATGAGCAGTGACTGGCCGTGTACTTGGCCTCCAGCAATTATAATATACTCCATGTACAAATACAATATGGCAATCGAGACTCGATAAGAATAGCTTGGGTCGGGTGTGGTCGACTTGGAAATACCCAGAAATGTGCGCAGCGCTCTAGCTTGGGCCTCCTTCAGCGTGTTACGCACATATTTATATAATACCAACCTCAAATTCACATTGCCATTATATTGCGAATTTATTGAAATTTCGTTTTCATTTTAGTAATTTAAAATGATTTCCTACTCGACTGATTTAAGCTGCGTTCTTGTTGTTCAATGCAAACTTTGACTCTTGCTGCTGTTGGCAGTTGTATTAACTGTTTGCCGTTAGGATTCGGCATACCCATGACCCATGCCAACCATGCCATGCCACACCTCTGCCACGCTCAGCCCGTGGCGAGACAATGTGCAAAATGTTTACACTGCACTTGGACGGCAGCTTGTTGTACTGTCACCGAAGTTGTTAACTGTCAGCTCGGCATTAATATTTCAATTTCGTAGCCCTTTACATGAACCGAGAGAGACAAACAGACAGAGTGAGTGAGGGAGAGTGGGAGAGTGCATGCTGTGCGCCCGCAATGACTGCCAACGTTTGTTGCAATCAAGGCATCAATGTCAACAAAACACTTGATGCCAAAAATGAAGATGCTTGCTGCACGCTGCGCATGCAGCTTGCTGCATGCAGACTCAACGTCAGTCTGCCACGACAAAATTAATTTTACGTTTTCGGTAACAGCTAAAAAACTTGACAAGCTCCGCTTAACTTTTCGCTCAAGTTTCATTGCAGCGGCTGGCGGCACATATATATATATATATATATATATATCTATATATATATATATATATATATATATATATATATATATATATATATATATATATATATATAAGTGTGTGTGTGTGTGTGTGGGTGTGTCTGGCTGCGAGTGCGTGTGTTTAGGTTTTTCTTGAGCACCACGGTCTTGTTTGTTTTTTCAAAAGTCTACGCTAATGTTGTTTTTGTTGATTTTGTTCTTCCATTACACTGTTTAACAAAATTAAATAGGACTCAAAAAATGCTGCGTGATAAGACCCTAAGCCCAAACATTTATTTTTATCCCATAATTTGTAACGGACTCAATGTCTGCTGCCTCAAATTCCTTGTCGCACAGTGTTCTCATGCGCTTTGCATTCAGAGCCCGAGCCTAAGCCATGTGAAACACCAAAGACCCCCCCAATCTCTACACAGAAATGAGTTTAAGTTTTGGTTGAGATGTATGCTCTCACATATGAAACGATGGCATAATATAAATATTCTAAAAATAAAATAAGTTCATCTTTATTTTTTTCTAAATATATATTTCTTTTTGTTGCTTTTGCTTTCGACATTTGCTGTATGTGTATACTAAGGATTTAAAACTTAATGCTTATATGGATGGAATGACGTAACACCAGTTGGTCTGCTTCGTATGCTAAACGTTTCATTATCTTGCGTTAGCTGAGCATTAAAAGCTCCAAAAATTTACTTAAGCTACAACATTTAAGAACTAACATTCAATTTCGAACAATAATCGCGAGAAGCTTTAAATAATAGTTAAAAAAAAAACGTTTTTTTTTTGCTATCAGATACAGTTGTGTCTTAAGTGTATTCAAATTTGGAATAATAATATTAGCATAACATTAATGTATTATTATTATTATCATTATTATCGTTATCAGTAGTTCAGTCAATGAGTGCGCATGCCATAATCTAATAGCACTGTCAAACAAAAATATAAATAAATATATAATATATATATGTATATGTATATGTATATGTATATGTATATGTATAAATCGTGTATAATTAGTCGAGAAATAATTCTTAAGATACATAATTATATATGCATATATATAAAATTAAGAAAAATATATATTTATTTTTATTTTTGAGTGTTTTTTTCGAGTTGCAAATATATAAATATAAATATAGCTTGCACAGCTCTGTCATCAGGCAAGGCAAAAGAGCTTCTTCCAGAAGGGCGGCGTCGGCGGCAATGTTGTGGGCACCAAACCCTCCCAAATGGCTGTATCAAAGACGTCTTTGACTTTATCCTGCAGCAGAGAAGGATACAAAGATTTATAAATTATTTAAAAATTTATTTTTCATAACAAAAATTATATATATATATACATATATGCAGAGCAAATAACATAGCAAAGCTTAAAGAATTAAAAGCTTAATATAATATATTTATTTACACAAACTGTACATATATAAATTATATTATATATACAATTTGTTTATATATAATTTATTTATTATATATGTTAGACGTATATATATATATATATATATATATATATATATATATATATATATATATATATATGTTATATATATACATATATACAATTTATATATACAAATTGTATTCTGTATATTTACGAATGTGTGCCATAAATTACGTATACGTAATATACAACAAATTTGTTTAAATATTTTTGTTTAATAAATATATATATATTAACCACAAATGTCTCACATATACCGCCTGCTTGCCTTAACGACTAAAAAGTTTCCAATTAAAATTATTTATATACATTATTTTTTTCTGCGCTTATTTAAAAATGTAAAAAAGAAGTTCGCAGCGCTATTGCTGTTGGTTTTTGTGCAGCGACGAGTCTAAATTTCCCTTGCGTACGCCGAGTGAGCATTGGCGGCTTCTTGAGTAGCGCATAAAGGTGCGAGTGCAATGCACGGCCAATATAAAAATGTGGCATCCACTCGAAGGAAGTGGTGTGTCGGCAGCAGCAACACGACAGAGCTTGAGCCAGCACAGCCATCAGAGCCGCCAGAGCCATCAGAGCCATCAGAGCCAGGCAGTTGTTACTTTTGCAGTAACCAGCACGAACACCGCACAATTATGATTATTGTGTGTGTTTGTGTGTGAGTGTGTCTCTGTCTCTGCCGCTGTCTCTGCTTCTGGCTGTGTCTGGTTGTGGCTATGCGAAGCAATGTGTGGCACATTACCTCAAAGGCAAACGTCAGCATTCAGCAGAGTTTTCCGTTTTTAAGTGTTTGCATACAGACAGCGACAACCCAAAGGATTTGCTGAATGCAAGTTGTTGTTGGCTTTGCCGCTGTTGCAGCTGCAGCTGCAGCTGCTGTTGCTGTTGCTGTTGCTGTTGCTGTTACCAGTGTTAGTGTTTTTAGTCGTGGCTGGTGCAATGACTTCCCAGAGCATTCGGGGCTGTCTACCGCCTGCTGCCTGCTGCCTGCTGCTTTAATTAATATGATGGCGGGCGCAATTCTGGGCCCAACGGCAATGGCAACGGCAACGGCCATCTAAACATTTGATGTGAACTCACCTGTGTGGCTGAGGAAGTCTCGATGTATTTGGCACCAATTGTTGTTGCCAAATCCCAGGCGTCTGCATATGAAATTGGTTTCTCGCCATTTGTCTGCTCATCCATGGGAAAGCGGCCCGCCCGAAGCACATATGAAATCAAATAAGAATATCATAAATATTTTAACAATTCGCTGTTCACACACACACACACACACACACACGCTGACAAATGAGAATGAAGTCAAGCATGAACTAAGCCGCATAAATAAGCAAAATCAACACGCAGAAGCGGCAAAAAAAATATATATAAATAAAAAAATAAATACAAATAAAAGAGTAGAGAGAGCCAGAGGAAGGGAAGGTGAAACTCACCTGCGATTTATTCAACACATTCAAATCGCTCCTCAAGTCCGCCTGGGTGCCCACCAGTATGAGCGCCGCCTTTGTTTTGGCAAATTTGGGCGCCCATTTGGATTTGATGGCCCCAAACGTTTCGGGCTTGACCACCGAGAAGCACAGCAGAAAGACATCGCTGTCGGGATAGCTCAGCTCACGCAACGGATCCAGCGTATCCTGGCCGGCGGTATCACAGAGTGTCAAATGCACTGGGCTCTCGTTCACATTGACTTCCACTATAATTAGAGAGAGAGAGAGAGAAAGAGAGAGAGAGATGAATATAAATTAAAAGATGTTGATAGAAAATAACTCTAGAAGGTAGTGCCTGACTCAGAGATGCCCGGTAGATCGGAGCATCTTGTTACGAGATTAAAGAAATTTCGTAACTGAAATTTTATAATTTTTTTGAATTGATTTCATTACAATAACAACAGTTACCTATTCAAAAGTTCGGCTTTGGAGACTGCATTTCATTTATTTTAAAGCAGAGCTAGTGTGAAAATAATTATAAATTCAAATTCAATTTGATTTAGTTCGATACGAACAGCAGTTGCCTTGAGTATGGCTCTCAGAACACAGAAATTGTTGAGTGCCTCACTAATTAATTAATAACTAAAAGTTTATAAAAATCTAGTATTATTAAACTTGTTCTAAATAACTCTTATAAATATACTGATTACATATACTATATAAATCAGTAACTAACCAATTCAAGACTTATTTTCTGTTCGGTCTGATTCGCTTTTAGTTTAAAGATGCCTCAACCTTTGCCAACTCTACACATGAGCTGCGCTTGCATAATATTTAAATGCCGCCCGTTCGTTCAAGGTAAATTGTTCAGGTGCATTTATTTTTGATTGATTTTCAGCTGGAATTTAATTTAAAAAGCTACCCAATCCATGACTTGCCGCACATTTTTGGCATCGCATGCTGCTGTTACGCTGAGCAGCACGTATATATACATATATATATATGTATATTGAGTGATATGCCCTTTGACCCGCTCATACACTAACCTAACCTACTGAGAGCCAACTATGCCAGGCATTCACCTAAGCTATTGTGCTGCACTTAACTTTAGACAGACCTGCTGCCAAAACCTCTGGCTAACATATTCGGACCGCATCCCAGACATCGCAACGAAGAATGCTGATAAACTATTGAAGACCCCAAAATGCTTTTAGCCCTTGCACACTTACACACTCGCACGCACACTCATGCAATCTCAAATGGTATGCAATGCATGACATTTTGAAAAGTATTTCTCATATTACTTAACAGCCAAGTATGGTTCCATCTTCCAAATGAAGAACTAAAAATACATTTAAATTCTGCTCTGCAAATTTATATGCAAACATTTCGACCCAGGCAATAACAACAATAGCAATGAACATTTTGATTATTCATACATGAGCTCTTGGCGAATTTATTCTTCTCATACATTTCTAGAATCCGATATTTCAATTTTCACAGGAGGTCAGCAGAGGCTAAATGTTTTTCATTTACCAATTTGACCGCCTCTTGAAATAGAATCTATCAGATATGCCATTGAACTTTATCCTCAATATTCACAACTTGAAACTCATGCTACCTCTAAATTATGAATGTATATATTCTGTATTATTTATCTTCCATAAAAATATATATTTAATTAATTTATGTTTGAATTAAGTTGCCTAAAAGGTAAACGAGCGTTAATCTGCCAATATTTCATCATATAAAATAATAATAAAAAACATAATATAAAAATAAAATATGAAGGAAAATTAAAAAAAAAAATAAAAAATTATATAAAAAAAAAAATTAAAATTATATAAATATTAAAAATGATGTACAAAAATAATATTATAAAATCTATATAAATAACGTAAAGTAAATAAAAATTACATAAAAATATTAATATTAAAAAAATTAATCATATTAAAATTAAAATATTTAGGAAAATGCTAAAAAAGAAAATTAAATTTTCTTAAAAAGATAATATAATATAATAATATAATATGTGTAAAATAAATGTAAAATAAATATTTTTTTAAATTATAAATATTAAAAAAGTGTGTAATATACATAATAATTTAAATATATATAGAAGAAAATTGCATAAAAATAAAAATATATATAGTATATATAATTTTTTTTTTTAATTAGTAAATATGCTTCTAGCCTAGTAAGTTCGCATCTTTTCTGCCCACTCTAAACCAGTTTTAGCCAACTTTGGAGCATGTCCGCAGCAAATGTATCGAAAACATTTAAAAAATGCAAATACAATAGAAATCAAGTAAAACATGCTCGTGCGGACACAGCCTGAGTCTGTGTGTGTATTTTGCAAACATGTTTATGGTCATTTCTCTTGTTCTTCAACAACTTCTTTTCTGTGTGTTTGATTAAGTATGCAGCTATGTGGCTGCGGTTGCAGCAGCAGCAGCAGCAGCAGCAGCAGCAGCAGCAGCAGCTACAATACACAATTTGGCAACATGTTGCAAGTTATTTGTTTGTTGTTTGAAACTGCGATGCGTGGCACTTGAATGGGATTTTAGATGAACCAGAAATATGCATTGCCTTTGGCCAATCCCACTCAATATGGCCAACTTTAAAGCTGGCTTAAATCGAGTGCGCAATTATTTATGCAAGCAGAGATGCCACCTAAAAGTATGCAACATATTTAGCAGGTCGCCAGCATCTTTTTAATTGCTTTCCGCGCGCGTGTGTGGGTGGGTATGGGCGTTGGCGTGGGCATGGGCGTGTGTGCTTGCACTTGCAACAATTATGATGAGCCAGTGGCAAGTGAATTAGCAGCGCATGGTAACCATGCCCACACCCAACTGCGTATTATGCGCTTGCCTGAGTCGCCATTTCTGTTTGTGTGTGTGTGGGTGTGTGTGCGTAAAGGTGTGTGTGCCTAACATGAAAGCATTTCATTCATATTTTAAGCGCGTGCAATATGATTTCAATTGCCACAGAGAGAGAGAGAGAGAGAGAGAGAGAGAGAGAGAGGCGCGAGTGAGGGAGAGCGAGAGAGCTAGAGATAGAGAGTGAAATTTAGCTTGTTTCTCATGCGCCGTCGAGCATATCTGACCTCACGTCTTTGCCTAAGCTAGGATCCCAAGCCACCCAGCCATTGTGTGTGCGTGTGTGTGTGTGTATAGACTCTATCTAAAAGTTAATCATGACTGCCTTTCAATGCAGCTGCTGTTGCCACTGCCGCCGCTGTTTACGCTGCGTAAATAAAGTTGCTGCTACCAGTTTTTAATCAGCAGGTCGCCGAAGGTCGCCCACATGGCTCATGTAAAATAAATTTTATTCTTCAAGCGCATAAATTTCATGAATGCATTTGCAAAGATGCCAACCACAACGAACTACTACAAACTCAACATCCTCAGTCGCAGGCCCAGGCCCAGGCCCAGTCTCAGACTCAGTCTCAGTCCCAGTCGAGCTGACGCTAAGCTCCTGCATCAGGCTGGAGCATTGTTTGTTAAACTAAAGAAAAAGCGCACTCTTATGCCACACAGCAGCTTGCCACAGTGCGTGTCTATTACAGTTAAAGTATACCCTGTAATACGAAACACATAGTAGTATTACAGGGTATACTTCAAGATATAATCTAGATTACTAGAAGAAAAAAAAACCTAGAAACTCCTGTGCTATTTCGCTAATTTATATATATAAATTTTTAATTTTATAAATTTTTTATTTCAAATTTATCATTTTTATTTAATATTATTTATAATCTTTTCTTTTCAGCTGGTTGAGTCTCAACCCAAAAACTTCTCTTCGCTGCCTAGGTACAGGGCATTTTTCGCAGGTAAAATGCTGAACAATACAGCATAAAAGAATCATGGCCAAGCGGTTTTCTTTGCGAACGCCTTTGAGTTGGTCGGACGGACGGGCGGACGGACGGACCAGCTTGACTGAAAACGCTCTGCATTGCTATCTTCTCCAACGGCCAACAATTGTTCTCGCACTCGACCTTTGCCAGCACAGAGGCTGCCAGCAGACATATGTATGTTCCTATGTCGGTGTAGCTCGACTGCCACTTGATCGAAAATCGGATGAATTTTTATGTTTTGCTGCGCATCACCTTTGGCAATGAAGACACCCTATAAATCGTATATACATATATATATATATATATATATATATATATATATATATATATATATATATATGTATATACGAACAATATATATACATATATATTTATATATTTATTTACATATTTATATATCAGCTATAATTTCGACTGCCTTGCGTCTCGCTTCTGCAGCGGCAGCATTTGTGTACTGCATACTTTCGGGCGCATCATTTAGGCTCTTTTATGAGTCGACTCCTTCGGTGGCATATTAATCGATTATCGATTTCGGGCTGCATATAAAACCAAAATACGACCAAATAAAAGTTGACTTCACGCATTTAACAGCGCGTCGAACAAAAGCGCCACCCAGCGGCCAAATGGCGCGTAACAAAGGAAGACAAAGCGTTGTTAGCGGTTGCATAGCTTTTACCGTTAAAGCCCTATATATATATATATATATATATATATATATATATATATATATATATATATATATATATATATATATATGTGTGGGTGGAGGCCATGTCATTGTGTGTAAAATCGTTCCTTGTCGACGCTGCCTATTGAGAGCTAGTCAAGCGCTTGGCTAGCTTATTGAAACCTAATTGAGTCGGTCGTCGTCACTCACTCATTCACGCATTTTATCAATGGCGCAATAAAATGCTGAGAAATTGGTGCCGCTCTCAATTAGCTTACGGCTTTGTTAGCAGCCAAGGAACCCCCATACACACATACATGCCGCAGCCAAAAATGGCTGAAAATGTGCGCTGGCCCCACCCAACTGACAGTGAGCTCACACCGGAAAGAAAGTGAACATGTTTTAGGTATTATCCTATTGCTAATCATATGGCGGCATTTAGTTATATATAAAAATATGTCTATATATATTTATATATATACTTATACTTATATAATCCGGGTATTTAATAATCGGGCTTACTCGACTAATATGGCATATCCGTATATAAAAATGTCCAAGGTCTATTGGCCCCATACTCTATTTGTCTTCAATTTTTTATTTCACTATTTTTTTATTTTTATTTATTTATTTTTTTTTTATTATGTTTTAATCTATTATGTAATATATATTATTATTTAATACTACTACTACTATTTATAACTAAGTAGTGTCTTATTAGCCTTCTTATGGGGCGAGAAGTCGGTAGCTTTCTTGCAAGTAAGAGTAATAAAATTCGTATATGCCAGACTAGCTAATACCTTGAAAACTATTTTCAAGCTTATAGCTGGAAATACATATACAAATTTAACTAATTCTTGATAGCATATACTTTAAAACTTGATTCTAGTACTCAAGAAAAATAACTGAAACTGGATCAATAAGTATGCAAGCAAATTTAAAGTTGAAGTCAGACAGTCAGACAAATGAATAGACAGTTGGAAAAGGTTACATCTACTCAGCATACCTGTGATTCAGCTGAAGTAAACAGCCCCACACAGCTACACACAGATCTAAGCTGAATAGATGTAGTGCCGGGTATCTCTCAGTCATTCATTGCCTACGCATTCTGGTATATGCAGTTAATTAAAGTAATGAGTTTTGATGGATGATTCTGGCTGCAGTGACAAGTGGTATGTCTCGCTCCCCCCACATACCCATTCCCATACACATCCATATCCAGCTTTATCTCTCTCTCTCTCTCTCTCTCTCTCTCTCTCTCTCTGGTAGGTTGGCATCTGATAATTAGTTGAACTATGCACAAAAGTTAGATGTTCACATATAGTGTATGGGATGTAACTATGCAAAAGCCCTTTGCAAATATGCAAATCACAGCGACATACATCCTTGTGTACATATATGCATGTATGTCAGACACACACATTATGCAAACTTTCATGCACTCTTGATGCTCAAATTAGAATCCCGTCATGAATTTGCGAGCGTGTTTGCATAGCGTGAGTGCGCGTATTCGGCAAGTGAGGCAGGCACACACGCCGCGGCGTAAGCGTAATAAGTGAAGAATCAACATAGAAACAAAAGTGGCGCATCATCAAGGGCCTCCTGCCTCCTTGAAGTATACGCCAACAGCATTTCAGATTAATAAAACCATCAAAACCGAGCATAATAAACAATTCTTTCGAAAGTGCTCCTTACGTATTAAATTTGGAATTTTCCTTTGTGGGAATATAATTCCCTAAATTAAAAAATGATTGGATCAGCAAACACTTTGCACCCATTTATCTCCAGGTGCGCTAATAAAAATACGTTTTATATACGCAGTATAATGAGGATTTTGGCTTTGTGCAATGTCCGTCGGAAAAACGAACGGATGGGCGAACGGAAGAATGGCCGAACCGGCGGATAGAGGGACAGACGGTCGGACAGACAGACAGACAGACAGACAGACAGTTCGTTCCGTTAGTCCCTCTGTGCGTCTTCTTATTCCTGTCTGTCTATCCGCCCTTCCATCCTCTGTCTGTTCGTCCGTCCGCATGTCCTTCCGTACGGCTGTTCATTCTCTATCACCATCTACACCGTCTACCAGGCTGTCCGGCTGTACGTCCGTGCGTCCATCAAACCATCCGTCCGTTCGTTATCCTATTCTATTGTCCGTTAGACATATGAAATTTGGAATATATACTCGTCTGCACAGCCCAAGCTGAAACAGCTATGATATGAGAGATTTGCATATATCTCTCACTTGAGGAAATCAAGATCTCCTCTATAAATTTGCCAAAAATGACTTCCCCTCCTGGGGATCGCGACACATCAATATGCTATGTTTTTGTGCCTCGAACGAGTATTATGCAGTCAGTAGCACCCGATTATTATACTCTGAGTAAGAGCTAAGCCACTGGACTTATAGCCAGGACATGATAAAGAAAAGAACTTCAAATTGATTTTGATTCGAAAACCGTTTCCTAATACTATCTAATAGGAATAGATCATGTAGGCAGCTGATTGTGGTCTCTATATAAATATGAAGTATATATTCACATGTATATATATATATACATATGTTCACATCTACTTCAGCCTTTATCGTATATCAGCTGATTTCGCATTAAAGCTTGAAGTTTGGGTCTTTATCTACATCTGAAGGGTGAGCAGTGCTCTTCGGAATCAGAGCATTGCGGCACAAAATAAGTGCACGCTCATGCAAAATTTATTAGAGTCCGACGTCAAGTGGCAGCCTTGAGTGGCGCATTGGCTCGTGCCGCAACATGAGTATGGCTGCCTCTCCGGCTGTGTGTGTGTGAGTGTGTGTGGTGTGGGGCACAACATAATTCAATCAGTTGCAGTGCAACTGCCTACTAGTTGAGGCCTCAAATGCTAGAAAAGATGGCGGCCACAAAAGGCAAAGGCGTTTGCCATTTTATATGATCCCAAATGCGATGCGTTGGCTCAAGCTGTTGTTGTTGTTGTTGTTGTTGCTGCTGCTGCTGCTGCTGCTGCTGCTGCTGCTGCTGCGGTTGTTGCTATTGCTGCTGCTGCTGTTCATGCTGTTCTGAATAACCGCAAATTTCAATTTTCCGTTCATTAAAATTCGTGAATAGCACACATGCACAGCTCAATACACACACGCGACCCACCACATAGCACACACACATACACAATCGCACTCGCATATGGCATGAGAGCGCTCAAATGCGGAAGCAGTGAAAGTCAAATGAAGCTGCCTTCCTGCGCCATAGGACGCTCTGGCAAGTGTGTGCGAGTGTGTGTGCACGTGTGTGTGTGTGTGTGTGTGTGTGTGTGTGTGTGTGCGTGTGTGTGTGTGTAGCCAGCCTGCAGGCAGTTGAACATCATTTTCGCCTACTTCCGTCAGCTGAGACTGGGCCCACAGTCGAATGCCGAGCACGCCGCATCCTTCACACGGAAACTCAGTAAAGATTTCCCAAATTGGTTTTCAACAAAATGAAAAATTCATATACGCGGCGGAGTCAGCGCTGCAAAGCGAGAGGGCAACACAAAAAAAAAAAAAAAAAAGAAGAAGAAAAACCCCAGCCGAAGGTCGTGTTTGGGTTGAAGGTATTTGCTTGCCGCGCTGTATGTGTCTTCGAGAGGGTGTGAATGGGTGTGTGTGTGTGTGTGTGTGTACATTGAAAAAATGCCGTTAAGTAAACCTGTTGAAAAGCGCAGTCCACGGGCTGGCTGCCAGGCAGGCTGGCTGGCAAGCCAAGGCAATCAATATTTTCACAATTTTCACGGGTCTCAACTTACCGTTATAAATATCTGATGCCGTCGGCACATGCTCCGGATTGAATCGATTCTCCAGATATGACAAGATCAAATTGGTTTTGCCAACAGCGCCATCGCCAACAAGCACGCATTTGACTGAAGGCTGTGTGCCACGCTTAGCTAGATAGAGGCAGGGCGAGGCGGAGAGAGGAAGAGAAGGAGAGAATTATTTGCAATTAATTAAAAACAAAGTACAACAGCAACAAACAGACAAATAAAATTATGGCAATTTGAAAACTTTGCATCACTTTGCACTTGACGCCATTTTGTTGTTCGCTGTACCGTTGGTCGGCCATTGTTTCGATTTAATGCATTGCCATTGCCATTGCCATTGCCATTGCCATTGTCCTCGTCTTACCTTTGTGCTCGCCATTCGCTGCCGCTGCCGCCGCAAGTGCAACGCTCGGACCTTCCGCTGTCTTCTTCGATTTGCGTTTCCGCAATAAAAACTTTGCACCTTTGCCGCTGTCCGCACTCGTATCGCTGAGCGATTGTTGCTGCAATGAGAGTAGAACAAATTTCGTACTTTATTGAATGAGGCAGACTTGATAAACTTGATAAACAGATAATGCAAAAAGGCCCAACTAAACCAATCAACGCCTCAAAAGGTAGCTCAAAACAAAGCAAATTGATGAATCCTGCTCCAAAGTTGGCATTCACTCAGGCGCCTTCACTTGGCCTGTCGAAGCTGAGGCCTGGTAGCCCGTATTTTAAGCAATTTCTATCTGCTTAGGGTTAAAGGGACGGGGTAAAGTATAGCACACTTTCTGCTAATGCAAAAGGTGGATAAAAGACAGCAGCGCGCTGGCGGAGCGTTGGTCTTCCTTTGTCAGCAGTGCTGAGGAGCACGTAGGCAACACTGAACAATACTGAAGGAGTAAGCAGTAAATGAACAGGATATGACTACAAGCTGTAAAAGCTATAAGACCAAGGCAAGTGAAAGGCACAGAATAAAATGTATTAATTATTATTTTTATTTTTATTATTATTTTTATTTTTCATTTGTATGATTGTGAAATGAAGTTTTTAAGTCAGTTAGCATTATGGCAGTCCGACACACTAGCCATACTGACGACATGACTGACGGAGCACAAAGCATTTTTAACTAACTCAGTCACAAAAAAAAAAAAAAAATAATAATAGTTATTATTATATTTATTTTATTTTATGTAAAAAGAATATTTTTGATATATATTTAAATGCTTATTTATTTTTAGTTTTATGATAGTAAAATTAAAATTAAAATAAATGAAAAATTTTAATATAATATAATTATGAACATAATTTTTATTTCATTATTATCCTATTATTATTACTACTGTTTATTATTTTTCATTCAATCATTCTTATATCATATGCTGACTATATATTTCATAATTTTCCACCTTCATACTTCACTTTAAAGTTTCGTATTCTTAAAAAAAAAAACTACATTGTTTCTAGTAGAGTTAATTTAATTATCAAATTGTTCACAGATTTGCGCTGGTGTTAGCCGACGCTAATTCAATTCCGTTTTGAAGCGTGCCAAATGGCATTGCGCCTGAGAAACAAGCGGAAACAAGCGCACGAGACTGTCAATTAAATAATAAAAGCCATCAGATTGAAACGTTTGCTGCATGTGTATGGGTGTCTATCTGTCTATGTATATATATATATGTGTGTGTGTGTGTGAATATGTGTTTCTGTCTTTGGGTGTGAACTAATTCCAAGCGCAACACTTTACGCCGCTCGGGCTAATTTAATATGCACATATAAATTAGTCAAGACGACAGACGACGACAGCCAGCCGCAAGGCAATGCAATCTTGACGACAATAGCAACAAGTACCACAACAACAACAACAACAACAACAGCTATTAGAGACGAGAACATGGCGAAACATTTGACGCATTGCGTATACGACAGCGAGTCAGTTCACATAGAACTCGTACTAAACCTAACTCGTCAGACAATTGTTAAACTTTTGTCTCATCTGGGCGGCTAATTGGTTTAGCAGCATCAGCAGCAGCACCACCAACACCATCAGCAGCAGTCAACACGCCCTCAAAACAGCAGCTGGCAAGCCGAATTAATTAAAATTCAGATTAAAAAGTAAAAATTCGTTTTGTTCGCTGGCATTTGGCATAAGCTGCGCGCTCGCAGCATTTAAACCCCATTTACTTAAACTGGCGAAATTACAAAATTAACAGCTGCTAACTGATCAACAGTCGCAGGCCGATTTATTAATTGAAATCAAATTGTTCAGCAAAAAAATACAAAGAAAAAAAAAATAAATAAAAAAATTATTATATTGCCAACTTTATTCAATTAAATTTGATTTAATTAAATTTAGTCGCTTCAATGATGTCTAGATGATTTTAATTTGAAAGCCGCAAATAAATCAATAAATGTTGTTAAAAACAAAGGGCAAAAAAAAATAAAAATAAAAATAAAATTAAAGTTAAGCCAAGCATGAAAAAAGTAAATTAAATAAATTGAAATATTTATTATTTTATTGTATTTTGCTGTTGTTATTTAAATAGCTTTGCCAGCCACAAGAGCAAAGAATTTGCTGAATTTGTTAATCAAATACCTGTTCGTGCAGCATTCAAAGTTAAGGACAGTTAAGTAGCTTCATTTATTTAATAATGCTGCACATTATTGGCTGATGCTTAGGGCTCAGAGCTCAGGGCTCTGAGCTCTGAGCTCTAGGAGCACTCCAAGACTTGTATTTTTTAATATGCTTATAGCGCAAGTAGCGCGGGCGACGTCGGATGTCGACTGTTGGCAGTCTGCTGTCGACTGTCGACTGTCGGATGTTTAACATTTAATTACGTTAAAGTTGGACTAAATTATGTCCAAGCACATTTCCGCATTGCTTAAAAGTTAGTTAAAAGCCAAACATTTCTGTTTACTATACAGCAAGTTGATAATAATTTAATATGAAAACAACGAAGTTTTTTTTTTGTTTAAATATAAAATATATTAAAATAATTCCCAATAGATTCTCATAGATTACACCCTAGGATTTCGATCTACAAATTTTCTGTTAATGAAGATTTTAAATGGGCTTAAACTAATTTATTTTAGCTGACATTCACCCAGTGGAGAAGGAGAGAATATATATAGAGACTGATAGTATAGAATATATATATAGAGACTGATAGTGTATATTAATTCCATTATTATTATATTGTTATTACATTTTTATTATTTTATTATTAAATTTTTTGTTATATTTTTATAATTTTATTATTATATTGTTAGAATATTTTTCTTATTATATTATTATATTTGTATTACAGTTTGTGTTAATATAAAATTTCTAATATATTATGGAATGCTAAGAATATTCTTTAAATAAAACATGTATCAGACTCCTATATCCCATTATAGAGAAGGGTCTGAGTCGTGATTGCCTTCATTTAAATTTATAAATATATATTTATTTATTCAGATTTCACCTTAAAATTTGAATAATATGCTGTAATTGGAGTTTGCTTTCTCTATATATTCCTAGTCAGCAATATATTATATAATAATCAAGTGAAACTGAAACAATTTCTTTAACTGCAATTAATTGCATATATATTGTTCCGATAATTAATACTAAATGAATGCCAATGATTGAATGAAAATCTCGAATCTATCTATTTGACGATTGCCAATTACTTCAAGGGTTCGGTGTGCCGCCCTTTGATGGTCAGGCATTTCCATCGGCATCCACAGCATCCAACCTCAATCGTCTATTCTGCCACCTTGGCGTCGTGTATGCTCGTTTCCTCCTGTAAATACACTCGTAACTACACAAGTATTTACAGCGCTATCTAAATCAATATCTAAATTGCTGTGCGTCTGCAAGTCTTATTTTGGGAAGCAGCCCACGGCCACGCCAACGCCCATGCCGCCACACCCGCCCCTGCTAAAAGGCTGTTGCCTCTCACTCGCTTCAAAGTTGACGGCATTTTCCGCTTGTTAGGCGATAATATCACAAGCCACTGCCAAACGAAATGGCTAAGAAAGTTGGCCCTTACGTGAGCCAAAGTGGCCATTAAGCTTTAAGATGTCCCACCAGATATACCCAAAAAAAAAAAATACATATGTACATATATATATATATATTTACGCACGTCGATTGAAAAATTGAAGATTACAAAATGATTTGCCGCGTTGAGTTAAGAGTTAAATTTGTTAAATTAACCCACGTTTATGACTGGACAAATACCACAGAGCCTCGATAATATATGTTAAATGTCTAACTAATAAGATAATTGAGCCAAATTAATGGGGCTCCTGCTGGCTGTCAGTCTGTGAGCGTAACCCTGGGCTGCAGGCTATAAATGTTGCCAGGAATGTTATTACAATGGATACGCAGCTGCTGCTTCCCGGTATTTTGGTGGATTTTTGCATTTGTCTGTCATTTGCACTTCAAGTTAACTAGAATTGTTTGCTAATGACTTGAAGCCCGAAATATACATACATATATTTTCGTTTTCATTTTCCTTTTCCTTTTCATGTATTTACAATTTATGAATAGACCAAATTTGTACCTTTAAAGCAACTCTTCATTAACTTTTACGTTCATCAAACATTTCATTTATATATATATATATATATATATATATATATATATATTCTATACATTTTGAGAGAGAGAAATTGGAAAGCCTGTATACGCCGTATATATATATATATATATCAAAAATTTTAATTAAAATATATTGTTGAGCAATTTGAGCTATCTTGATGAACAATATTTTGTGAGTTTTTGGTAACATTTTTAAAAATATCTATCTATATTTTGCAGTAACTCATTTAATTTAATTTTAAGTAAAATAAAATAGAGTCGCTTAAAAGGCAAATTAAGTGATTAAAGCGAACAGAATAGAAAATGTAATACACAAAGAGAGAGACTGAAAACTGCGATAAGCGGGCATAATCAGCCGCTATATATATATATATATATATATATATATATATATAGACCGATATGGTTAATTTTTCAACTTAAAAAACAAATAAAAATAATTAAATAGTTTTGTATTATTAAATAATATTATTAGTTTAAAAAGTTAATAAATATTATTCGCTTTTATGAGTGTTTTTGAGTTCTAGAAAAACTTTATATAAACAACTAATAATAATAATAATAATTAATTAAATAAATAAATAAATATAATTACATCATTTTGTGTTATTAAATAATTTATCAATTTAAAAACTTAATATTTATTGATTCCGTTTTTTCGAGTTATTCTTGAGTTATAGAGAAATTTTTTCTGTTTATATATGCTGTCTATATACTTATTGTCTCTGTAACTTTTTTAAAACTTCAATGAAATTAATGGCAAGAGCCAAAGCGTATGGAACTGGCATTTATTTTTCATGTTTACTGTAATGGGAGAGCCACTCAGCACTTTAACTTGCACCGCCTACGATTATTATTGACTTTCAAATTAAATTATAAACTAGAGAAAAGAGCTAGGTGCGTAAGCCCAAATATAATAATTAAAAATGGGAAACTTGAACAGCCTGAAATCAAATTTATTTCCTAAGGTTTATGGCAGTGTTTCACTTTTTTTTAGGCATTTTTCACAGAGTGTGAATGCCATCAAAATTTCACGAAAACTTTAAACACATTTTATGGGCACTTCGCCTGTGTCGTTTATGAGTGTATTCTTTATTTTTTTTTTTATTTTTTATTTTTGGGTCACGTAGCTGAACAATGCCAATTAGAAGGCTTAGATTCGACAAATTCTGTTATTTAACAGGCTGTAATCATATTTACTGCTACCCATATTGGACATGTTGTTATTGAGGCATAGTGCTGTTGCTGTTGCTGTTGTTGTTGCGTGTTTTGCAACATTGTCGGTAACCTCGTTCGCAACAACAGAAACGAAATTGTAGTCTATTAAATGGCATGCCACTTATTGCATCATAGAGTTTGCACTAAGCATAGAGCGGAAGGCGACGGTGGGGAGCGTGTGGTAAGGAGACCGCAGCACTAAATAGTTGCAGGCAGCTACGACAATAAATGTTGGGCAAAAACAAAAACAAAAACAAAATATAGACCACAAAATGAGTTTCCTTTTGGCACATTGCAGCCAGAGCCAGACAAAACTGACATATGGACAGGTGGACGGGAGTGCCGATGATGGCTGACAGCGGCCGAAATATTATTGCCGACTAATGTTATTATTGTACAAGAGTCGACTTTAGCTAGCTAGTTAGTATGTGAAAGCTGAAAATGTTTCATAAGCCAACCTGAAAACATAACCAAAGCCACAGTGCACCGCGCACCGCGCACCACAGACACAGCCAACCACATGGCAAATACCCACACACAGGCACACATCTTCCCTCTCTCTCTCACTCTCTCTGCCTGTATGCTGGCATATAAAACAAATACGTACACATGCGTATTTTTGCTGTGCCCGATAATAATTTGTGTATTCCTAGTTGCTATTGTTATTGTGGTCAAGTGCCCCACACACAGCAAACAAGCAGCAGAAAGTGTCGATTGCCGGTAGAAGCCCGGAATCGAGATACCCTAGCATTTGCCTAAAGGAATCTCTAATATGAACATTCAAGGGATGGTAGAAGACAGATATGGATCATCTCTCCATGCGTCTCTCCGTCCATCTCTCTGCCCGCCTGTTGGTAATCATCTGTGTTTTATACAGCATGTCAAAACACTTTTGCAACAACGTAAGCTGCATCCTCGTCCTGCTGCTGTTCTTGTTCATTCTCCTCAGCCACCCCCATCTCCCCTCCCCACGTTTTGCTGATCCACGTCATTTAGCAATTCTATAAAAAAAAAAAAAAAAAAAAAAAAAAACTCACCCATGCACATATAATGCACATTTAGCGAATGCATCTGCTCATTGCTCTCTCGACCATTTTCATTTGAACAGGTGACAGGTGACAGGTGACAGGTGAGACGTATATAATACAGCATAATAAGCAGTTTTTGCCGCAGGTAAAACAGTTTGTTTTGGAATTTCGCAATAATTGCACAATGCATTTATTATTTTATCAAAATGCAGCAGTTGATTTTATTCCAATTCAAACTATAAATATTAATCAAATAATTTTCACAAGTTTTCCTCTTTTTCCATTGACCGCAAAAACGATTATCATAAATATTATAATTATTATGGCCATTTGCTAACGGCTGAAATGCCAATTTAGTTCACACACCTAATTAGTTATTTGCGCTCTCACTCTAACGTTGTCTCTGTCTGTTACCCCTCTCTCGTTCGCTCCCTCTCTCTCTCTCTCTCTCTCTCTCTCTCTAGGCTGTCTAACCATCTGCACATTTCCTGTGCGCTCATTCAATTTCGACATTAATTTTCTCATCAGCTATTGAACGACGGCAATGTCAACTGAAAATGGCTTTTGAAAATGAACAAATTGAAAAACAGGGAATAAATGCAGCAAACTGTTGCTACAGAAAAAGAATGAACGACGCAAATATACTCTAACTTGAGCGACATTTTATTTTACAAGCTATTTTCTATAGCTGATTGTTTATCATAATATTTAGTTCATAATAATACTTATACATTTATTATTATTTAAAAAAAAACAATTGGTCAGGGTATTTTCTAGCCGAATACTGTTTAGCCTAAAATATTTGCTATTTTATTTTCACAAAATTTCTGTCAGGGTATTTTCTAGTCGTTTACTGCCCATTTTAACATGTTTTTATTTTTTGTTTGTTTAAAATTGGTTCACCAAGTATTTCCTAGTCGGTTACTGCCTAGCTTAACATATTTTTACTTGTTAAAACTTGGCCACATTTCTCTAGTGCTTCGTGTCGCCAAATTTGACCCATTTTTTTTTCTCTCGTATTCTCGAGAAATTCTCTATGAGCCTCAGTCTGGGTGGGTGTTTTCACACACACATACATATAGAGACGTCTCTTAAGTATGATTTACATGCCAAACTTTTAATGGCGAAAATTCGTGCACAAAGGCAAAAAAACAGTGTCTCAGTGGGACTTTAGCCATGAAGGTGTTTCAACATTTGCTAGAGGTGGGCTATAGCTGCATTTAAATAGATGTATATATATATATATCTTTAATATCAGTTGAATTTCATAGTTTTAGATAAGCAAAAAAAAATATGGCAACTTTTTGAGCTTTTCTTGTTTGATGTTGAGAAACGTCGAACAAATATGCGAAAAACTTTGCCATTTCGTCGTATGAGAAGCAAAACGTTTCAAAATTATTTAATAAATTAATTTAATTTGGCATTGAGTGGAAATTCCCCTTGTTATGCATACAGAGTTCTGTGGAAGTATCCAGCTTGGCCATAATACCCTCCCTTCCTCTCCTATTTAGTCATATGTTGATACAAACAGTTCTCAAAACTGATTACGGTTTCTGTTCGGACTAAAATATTGTGCACTTTGATGCAATATATTTGGCCTTTGATTTGTCGTCGCTCAACTTTTCCTATTTTAAATAGTTTTTAAATTAAACATGAAAAGGAAGTTATTACGCCTGTCGTCACTCTGTGCCCGATGTGCTCTGTCAGAGTCTGGGCAGCTTTTATTACTTTTTGATTTATGGCGTGCTGAAAGGCAAAGAGTTTGTTCGTTTTTTTGTTTTTCATTTTCAGTCAGCCCAAGTGTTTGCATTGGTCGTGGCAATAGTTTATACATAAACACACTTACATACAATAATAACAAGAATAACATCAGCCCATTCATCTAACAATTATTTTAGTCAGCTTTCGTTTGGAGCTTGCGAAAAACTTTTGCACACCACGAAAAAGGGAAGAGAAAAAAAATAACCGCCAAGTATTTTAATGGCAGCTACTCGGGGCAGGATGTGGCAAAGGGCTGAGCGCGTGGGCGTGCCTCTTGACTTGAACGAAATTATTAAAAAGTTGCACATTTACGAGCAGCCAACTGGACTGCGGCTCCATCTTCAGCTCCGACTTAAAGTTGCAGAAGGACTCCAGTATCGTTTGACATTGCCTGGCAGCCCGTCGATGGCTTATTTAGTTTAAGACCAACTCACTCACACACTCTCACACACACACACACACACATACACACACACACACACACACATACACACACACACATTGTGTGAAAGTTTGTTACGCAAAAAGTTAATGCCAAAAACTTCAACTTACTTTGACTTTCGTTATATACGCGCGGCAAGGGAAAATATTTTTTAGCCAGTTGCTAACGTTTGCGACGGTTATTTTTTTTTTATTTAATTTCACCAAGCACGCAGAGAGAGAGAGAGAGAGAGAAAGAGAGAGAGATCAATGGCGAAAGAGAAAGCAACCAAAGCAGCGTGCACGACTAACAGATATCCTAGGTATACAGTTTAAGTTTGGTTTCTAGATTTTTAATTAGGGTGAATGAACTCCGGTTGACTTTTTCAAAACTTTCAAAAATTATATCTCTATAAGGAAAGCTCCGATTTGTAAAAAATGAATGTCATTATAAAAAATTTAAAAAATTAAAATTAAAATATATACAAAATTGATTAGTTCTGAATTAAAAACTTGCTGCTTAATAAATTATATTTTTTTTATAATTTTTTTTCGACATATTTCCAACAAAGAGAGAATTTGTGGTTCTTTTGCATAGGTTTAAATATTGAAAATATTTTTTTTTAAATTAAATAAGCATAGGCAGAAATAAAAGAAGTCGTCTCATAGAAAAACCTTTTTTTGGCTCATCAAATTTCTTGTCACGACCTAACCTACAGGGCATCAAAGGTAGCTCTGACCTAGCAGTAGTTCAGTTTATTTTAGTTGTATTTTATACTCCTCCTTTTTCATATGTTCCAGTGCTTACATATTTTATTGCTGTATTGACAACCTTTCTAAAGTAAACCGCAATCAATTGCAGTTGCTTTCGCCACCCCCTCGTTCTTATGGCTTATGGCATTCAAGCAACCGCAATCAATATCAAACGCATAAGTAGATTAGGCATGAGATGGCCCAAATGGTCCTTGGGTCAGCTGGCTGATGGTTTTGCAATTTGTCTAGTCGATTGCAATAAGACCCATGAAATAATTAAAAATCACTCGCTGTGCGATAAGCTCGACGCATGCTGATTGGCACAAGATACAGACACCGCAGACTGTTCGATATACAAATCAAATGCGATTGTTGCTCGTTCGTTTGTTTGTTTGTTTGCTTGTCGCTGTGCTTTTCTGCTCAATGCATACAATACGAGAGTGAATTGCATGTGTACGAGGGGTATTGGAACACGCAACACGTAGCTGCCACAATAACAACGCAATCTGATATCTGTCGCCGAGCTGTGCGTTAGCTATGTGACTATTACGACAATTGCATTATATATATCGGGCCTGAAGCTGTTGCGAACACCCACTGAAGCCAGCAACAATGTCAACGCCCACGCACCGACACACACGGGCAATGACAACAAAGAAAGGTTCTGCTGATTGACAATGTTGTTGTTGTTGTTGTGGCATGTTGTTCTCCTGTGTTTTTTTTTTTTTTTGCAGCTATCAGTTGATTGGGCTCATGCAAAGCCACTGATCAACAAAAGGCCAACAAAATAAACAATGTGTAAGCGACAGTAAGCAAAGCTATATGTTTGTCAATATATGCCCGTCAGGGTAACCCGAAAAGTGGGTTGTAAAAAATTCCTGAAATTCAATAAATCAAATTTTTTACCGAGCAGTCGAAAAAAATTGAACCTCTCTTTGAAATACTCTAAATGTCGCAATCAAAAATATTTATATAAAAATAAAGATAGAAGAATTCTCTTAGTGCCAAACAAAAATGAAGCACCCTAATGCGCATATGATTGTCGATATTGATGTATACATGCATATATATTTATGTGTTCCTATATGTGCAGGCGTCAAAGCGTCAGACTGTGAAAAACAAAACAATTAAGAGTGGAGCAATTGGCGTTGCACGACTGCCATATACACTGACAATAGTCTTTGACTCTATCTTAAGATTTGCTATATACTTCTATATATTTATATCTAAAGCAGTTCAGGTCTAAAAGTATAGTATAGTAGATGAATGGATGGAGCGACAACTATGAATATATATTCTGACTCGATCTAGGCATGTGTTTGCATATGCTTGGACATGTATTATCCCATCTGCAACATGCACTCACACAAATCCAATATGCCCGACACGTATTCCACATGTTCAGAATCTAAAAAATAAGGCAATTAAACTGGACTTGTCACATGCAACGGGCGCACACAAATAAATAGTTCTTGTTTTCTTATTTTAATTTTTTTTCACACAGTAAATAATAAATTGCAATAAGTAAAACAAACGAAAATATTAATTTTCGCCCCCAAAAAATGTGAGAAATGCACAACAAAACCCGACTAAAAAGATCAGGTAAACTTTTTCGCGTTGTCGACTGGATGAAGTGAGGTGGATCACAGTAAAACCTGTTATATAATATATACATATGTATAAAAAAATATATAAATATTTACATTATAAAAAAATAAATAAATAAATATAAATATAAATTTAAAAAAATATATATACATATGTATAAATATATTTTTATTTTTTTTTTTAATTTATATTTATATATATTATTGCATTTGCTCCAGCGACTTTTTACAATGAGCTGTAACTTTGTCAGCTTATACATATATTGGGTATATCGCCTTTTTGTGGCATACTTTTGGGCGTCGTTTAAAAGAAGTCAAAGAATGCGAATGGAACGAACTGGGCAATGGGAATGCTGAAGTTTTCGAGAGAAAGTTTGAAAAAGAGAGAGACGCAGAGAGATAGGAGTGATAGGACAAAATGAGAGAAAGAAAGAAGAGAAGAAGAAAGAGAAGGGAACAGAAAAAAATTCAAAAATTAATAAATAAAACCAAAAAAAAAACCAAGAAATAGAAATAAAACAAAAATGCAAGAGAAAGAGAGAGAGATAGAGCGAGAAAAAAGAAGGAGATACTGAAAGATAAAAATAAAGCTAAAGAATAAGAAACAGCTATAAAACTAGATAAAATAATAAGAAATGCATAAAAGCAGAGGAAAGAGAGGGCGAGAAAATACAGAGACGGAGCAAGAAGGAAAAAGTGGAATATACAAGATATATATATATATATATATATATATTTATATATACATTCCACTTTTGTTTTCTTTGTAAACAACATATAGGTTGCTTACGGATTCAAATTACATTTCTGAAAATCGATTGGAATATCAGCAACTGCAACAGAAGCAGGCACTGCTGTAATTAGACACGGCTCAGAATACTATAATATCTATCAAAATCGAGTCGGTTAAGACCTGTCCAGATCCATGTGTAACTGGCAGCGAGCATTTGCAATCCAAATACGCTACGAGTCGATTCAAATTGATTTACTGTGAGCCTTTAAGCGGCTTTCGTTGATGCCAACTGCGAGTGGCAAATCAACATTGCAAAATGGCAGATTAACTATTCACTGATTACCAACTGACAGCACAACATGCTGCCACTTTTGCCTAGTATATCACAGTCACAGTCGCTGTCGCTGTCGCGTTCGCTGTCGCTGTCCCGGCACCGGTTGAGCCGTCATAATTAAAAATTCAGCAAATTACACATGCAATGGCGACAGTGAGCCTCATTGTGCAAGGCTCCCACCTATGCCCGGACTCCTTCGAGTCTCCCTTCAACAGCCGTACGGCTTTTGGCTTTTACTGCTCTTGATGACGGCGGCGACGACGACCCCTATTTCGCACTTAACACCACAGTCAGCCGCATCGAGCTACTTGCGGCTGTGTGCAACAGCGACACTGATGAAGTTAGCGCCAAAAGTAACCGTGGAACATTTCATACATTTTCCTACTAAATCTGCAGAGCATATCTGCAAATAACAGAAAATTATTTAGCCGAAATTAAAGTTGGTTATGCAACTACTTCTAGCCTCTGGCCTAGTACAACTTTCGGCTGTTGGCTCCACTGTGCATACTTTGTGTTCACTTTTAATGGCCATAAAGTTAATTAAACTTACATTTAGGCAAATGTTAATTCTGTAGACTGCTTTGATATGCAATTTCTACAATTTCCGTCAATTAATTTCAAGCCCTGGCCGCTCTGAATGGCCTGACTTTCAGGTCGTTAACTGAAGCCAAGCAGCATCAGAAACAGAAACAAAAAAAAAAAAAACTTTGACAACGTTGACAACTTTGGCAACGATGACACCTCAAACAGCAGTTAACTGGCGCGTCCAACAGCCCCTCCAGCAGCTACGGGTCCGGTGACAGTTAAAGCATTCGCTCAAGAAGTCGTCTGAATTTGAGTGGCCATCGCACTTTAAAAACTAAAAGTGACTGAGTGCTCGGCTCTACGGCAGACTGCCAAAAATAAAACTTTTTAATCAAATAACGCACAAGAGCTCAAAGCTTTGCAAATCGAATGGCTGGAGAGGGGAGTGGGGGGAGGAATGGGCGGTGGCAGGTGTTTAGCAACTGCCGACGTCCGACATAGATGTTATTAACAATTACAGCATGAAGTGGGGCTTAGCAGTGGCTCGACAGTTCCACAGAGTCAGAGCCAAAGCTTTAGCCTCACGGTCATGTGGCTTACTGGCCGTCTATCTCAGCAACCGCCGCCGCATCGCCGCACCTGCTTAGAGATCTGGTCAAGCTGCATCGCTTGGCTGCGCTTTGTCTTTGAAACGTGAGGCTCGACTTCGTTTCTGACTTTGTGTCTGGCACTGGCTCCGTTGCCAGACAGAGCGACGCGCGCCAACAACAACTTAACCATGTGGCAATACCAGACATAAACAACAACAGCAACAGCAATACTAACACTCATTCAAGCGCATTGATTTCAATTGCACAAGTTTTCAGAACCAACATTTGCAATTGCTGCGATTTGATATAATAATAGTTTATCAAGCTTAAGTTACAAAATAATTAATTAAAAAATGTATAATTAAATATAGAAAAAAATATATAATAAAAAAAAAAAATATATATATATATATACAGAATATATATATATATATAATAACAAATGTTTCATAAAATATACATAATAAAAATATTTGGAAAAAAAAAATATATATATATATATATATATATATATAACTATAATAAAATACCTAATAATTGCCCATGTAATATAAATATTTAAAGCATCAAATAAATTTAGGCACACAATTTTTGTATTATTCTTCATTTAATTAATTAGATAATTAGGCTTATGGCATTTAAGCCTGAGCCGAGTGCAGTTATAACAACAGCTAAAAGTTATTTAATTGCAATTATTTTGCTTCCTATATATTTTATATACAAAAAATTCTAGCTCACCTGGCACAAAAATAAAGAAAAATTATAAAAAAAAAAATAATAATAATAATAAAAAATTATTAACTTTGAAAAAATTATTTTATAATTGTTGAAAGTTCTTCTTAAATTTTTAACTTTTTTTTTTATTTCAAGTATACGCTTCAATTTTGTCGTCAATTCTCTTGGCTATATAGATTCTGATCAGTTGACATAGGCGACATAGGCACCTTAAATCTTATAATTTAAAAATTAATTCCAAGTAATTTCCAACTAATGTAATACATTCTATGCAAGTTTCACTAATTTCTCTCGATTAATAAATCCTAGTGTCCTAGCCTTTGCGCATTCGACCGGGCAGAACTCACATCTCAATATTTCAAAGAATTCAATACTTTCCTGAACTATTAATGTCAGCTAATCAAGACACCAGGAATTCCTTAATAAGAGAATCGACTTAAGTGTGCTCTTTCAGTGACTGAGTTTAAGTCCTCCACTTGCAACATTTGTCAAGCGATTGCCATAGACATGAGTGAAAAAGTCTTAACTAGGTCAACATAAAAATGCAATTGGCATCGCTTGAGTTTAGTCAATTTGGTTTTATTGCGCTGCTAAATTGTTTTCGCTGCTCTATGTGTGCGCGATCTGCTAGCCGGGCAATTGTTAACCATATTCGAGACTGCTCTTATTTTTTTGACAGTTGGGTGTTTCGGTTGGCTCGCCTCATGCATTCATTTCATTATTAATTTACAAAATGTGTTTTAATTTTGCTCAGTGCTCAGTACTCACGGCTCAGCGTTCAGCTGCTTTCGCGTTTTGCAATACACTTTTTCTTTTCATTTCCCTTAACAGTTTTTAACGTTTTTTCTTTTCCTTTCTTCTGCATCTTTTTTTTTTTGTATTTTTGGTCTTACTTATTTTTTGTTCTTTTTGCCTTTCACCAAAGAAGAAAACGTGAAAATTTCTTACATTTTATTTGCACAACATTTTAATTTGCTTGGCATTATTGTGGACCGACAAGAGAACCGGGGCGCATGCAGCTTCTGCAGCAAAAAGTTGCTACTGCTGCTGCAGTCAAGTCGTCATCGCCACGAATGTACAGTGGTAGCGCTGCCTAGTTTTCAGTGCAAAAATCTATGCCCTTAGAGTAGCATTTGAAAAACAATTCAGAATAGGCGAAAATTTTTTTTAATTTTCTAAATTATACCCTAAATTTTTCACTTTTCAAAACTCAAAATTTTGCACATATAAAAAACCTTTTTAAAATTTTTTCTTGATGTTAATTATGGTTTAAAAAAAAATATATATATACATATATATAATTTTATTCTACCAATACTAAAAATCTTTAATAGCAATTCTTACTCGTTTAATTTAATTTAATTTCAGCTAATTTGCACCACTGTGCAACGTTCTGCAGCAACTATGAAAGGCTCCCGAGCCAAAGTTTGGGTCGGAGAGACATTGACATGGCTTTTGTGTGTGGGGTTGCCTCATTCGTTGATTCCCATTTTTACTCCCATTTGGCATTACTTTTCTTATATTCTCCTATCTATTCTTTTAATTCTCAGCTTACGTTCTATGGTGTCCATCAGTTTTATGTCTGCCTGTCTGTCCGTTGGCAGCTCCGATGCCGTAGGTGAGCTGCTCGCTCCTTTATCAGTTTAAACAGTCGTGCAATGAACACTCGCCGCAACAGCAACTCGCAGCAGCAGCAGCAGCAGCAGCAACTGCCGCATCATCGGCAAAATTCTCCAGACTTGGCCTTCGCCATTCAAATGCTTTCGAACTGCTTGCCACCTCTCACAGGCTTTTTGCTTGCTGTGAAATTCTCGAGTCTTCGCAGCTGCTGCACTCAGCAAATTGTTGTTGTGGTCACGACCAAAATTTGTTCCTACTTTTTCTGCCTCGTTTTTTCTCCCTTTGCTTTGGGCACTTTACGATCATTTCTTAGCATCAGCAGCAATTATATCTTATAATAATCTAACCACAATTATTTTTCTATACATTTTTAAACAATTTAATTTAAAATTTAATTTTCTTTACAAAATAAAAAATAAATAATTCAAAGGGAGATCTTCAAACCAGCCACATAAGCTGTATAGGTTAATCAAATATGAGCTTTATAATGCCGAGTTTGGTCTAGACTTCTTGAGAAAACAATCAAAATTCTCTGCAAACATTTGCTAGCTTAGATAGGCAGTACGTTGCTGATAAGGTTTTGTTAATATGATAAGGAGCGACCTTACACAGTTTTATCATAGGTATATAAAACAAGTCAGAGCATTGCAGTCGGGAGCTACCAACTGCATAATTCTCATTTATGGTTCGAAAATAAATTAAAAAAAAAAAAAACAGTAATCTGTTCCGGTAAAGCAGTCAGAAAGCAGCTCTAACTCCAAAACTGTTGAAGATCTATTTGTTTTCAATTTGCCACGCCCCTAATGGGCGTATTGAAAAAAGTCTTCACATTTTATTAGACGAGGATATTACACGAATATATTACAGATATATTATATTACCTCAGATATTTGTTTTCACGGGGACGGACAGACGGATGAATTAACGTAGATTCTACGAAAACTAAATAGCTTTCATTTCGTAAATAAATATTCAATATGAATAAAAAGCGAAACAACTGCAAATGTACCTCTGTGTTAGTTAGAAACTGCCTGACTAGCAAATATCGTGACTGGCAGCGAAACTAAAGAGTAGAAATTTGAAATCGCTTCCCTAACAGGTAGATGCAACTATGAAAAGCCTTTTCTACCTTTCGTATATATTTCGTATATTTCATATATATAATATATATACATATAATATAATATATATAAGAAATTGTCAGCTATTTTAATTTTCATGCATTATGAACCATTTATATACCCAACTGAACGCAGAGCCCCAAGAGCAATGAGCAATAAGCACTGAGCACTAATGCTTCACAATAAAAATCTCTTCTTTATATTCTGCGATAAATATCATTTTGCAGCAATTGGCGCTAAAGAGGACATTTGCAAAATTCCAATGTTAATTAGAGGCAGGCTGAGCTGGGCAGTGGAAACTTTGTTGTTTTGGCTTTTGGCTCATTAAAAATAAAACATGAATACAATAATTGCATAGAACGCACTAATTAATTTTATCTGCAATGGCGTCGTTTTGGCCAACTTTTCGCGCTGCCCCAGCCCTGCTGCCGTCCGGGCTGCGGCGCGCCATTTCGGCCAAAAACGCTAATTATCGCAAAAAGGCAGCAGAACTTTTTTTGTTTTTATGTCTACTTACCAGTGCATTGTGCTCCTTAACGGACGTCGCATTTATCACAGGCTGATAGAGATTGTTGTTGTTGCTGCTGGTCCTGTTGCTGCTGTTGTTGCTGTTGCTCTTGGTGTTAGTTTTGGTGATGCTGTCAATGCTGCAACTGCTGCGGTGGCCATAATCCGTTTGCTGTTGCTCATGTGAGATGCCAAAAATGAAGGGACCCGTTGTTGGGACAGTCGGATTCGAATTCAGATTCGGATTCGGCCCGGCCCGCTCAGCATCGGTCACAAAATCGACATTGCGCCGCGTACAGAAATCATCCTCGAAACGTGACGAGTGCAGCAGCAACTGGGCGTGCTGCTGTGTGTCCAGATAATTACCAGCATCCGGATAGCCAGCATTGCGCGGCGGTGAGCCATTCGCAGCTGAACTGGAGCTACAGTTCGATTTGGTCGTGGCCGTCGAGCTGGTGGATGAGACAGCCTTAAAGGATTTCTCGCGCTCCCTATCAAAGCAGAAGTCACTCGACTGGGCCGTCGGTGACGGCGGACTGCCGTACGGATAGCCAATGTGTGGACTCTGCAGATGCTGATTGTACTGCTGGGAGAGCGCATCAAAGTCGTTAAAGCCGTGCAATCCCTTGACGCTGTCCCGCTTCTGCTGCTGCACATAGGGCGAGACGTAAACGTCGCTGGCGTTGCCCTTGCCCATGTTAAGGTTACGCTGTGGTGGCAACGGCGGTGCTGGCAGTGGTATGCCCGCCATGGGCGTGGCTGTTGCCTTCTTCTTGCCACCGGCCTTGGCCACCTGCAGCTGGGGACGCCGCTCGCCCAGCAGCGGGCGCTGCGAATTGTTGTATGGATGATTGCGCTGCATATAGTTCGAGCTCAGCGACATGTTGTCATCATAATCATTCTCGAGCTCCACTTCCATCTGATTGCATTCGTAAGCATGCCCATATATAGTCATTGCCGCCGGCCGATGGCGATCATGATGATCACAATACTGTATCAGCTTCACATTGCCATTCGCTGGTGGCAATGGCGGCGCTGGCAGCTGCAAAGGCACAGGATTGGGCGCATTGTTGCCGCTGTTTGGCTTGCTGTTTGATTTGCTGCTGCTGCTGCTGCTGCTGCCGCCACTGCCAAAGAATTTAGCTAATTTGACAGTCATATTTGTGTGACGCGTTGCCTTAGACCAAAAACTTTTTCAATTAAAATGTTGCCCAATGCCAAAGACAATGATAGTTGGCAAAGCTTTGCCCCACGCAGTTGTTCCTGCTGCTGCTGCTGCTGCTGCAGTTTCTAGTTTCAGTTGGCGTGCGTCCTGCTGGAAGACAGACAAGAAAATACTTATATTAAAGCTGGATTTCAAGGCAAGTCGAGGCTGAGTGCACTGACCAAAATTGTGTTATATAAAAATATATATTATTTGTTATTAAAATGGGTATGAAATGAAAAGTTAAGCAGAGTATCTAAAAAAAAACTATTGGGCTAACAAATACTATTGTTATAAATTTGTAAATATAAAATAGGAAACTAGGAAGATGAGATCATTTTATAATATATATTTTATATATTTATTTGATTATTTTATGTATATGTCGGAGAATGATGCGATGAGTATGGTGATCGATATGCACTATCGATTGCCATCAACTGTGAGTGGCAACTAGGGTTAGTAAAAACTCTGATTGCTGAGTGTGGTCCGTGTACGTAGTGTTGAGAAGGATATAACTGTCAGACGTTGGGTGGTCGAAAGAGTTGGCAACGCGGTGTTGTAAGAAAAGAAAAAGGTTGTGAAGATGCTAGTGGCCAGGCAGACTACGAAAGACACTTAGAAGAGAAGCCTTCGAGTCAATTAATTGTGAACGCAAGGTGGCTACTGAAGCCCCTAAAAATGTGACGGCTATGGTGAATATGTTTGTGCCTACAACTGACGACATCGTTCACCCGACATATATATTTTATATATTTATTTCAATACATATTATTATTATAAATAATATGTAAATATAGCATAGAAAATTAAAGAAAATTCTCTCATATTATAATATACGTTTTGTATATTTATTAAAATTTTTATTTTTTTTATATATATTTATTTTATTATTTATTTGTTATGAATTTTTAGATATATTTTTTATAATTAATTTGAATTTTATTTATATTTTTATTTTTATTATATTATAAATTTTATATATTTATTTTTTATCATATTCTATATATACATTTTTTTCATATTTATTAATTTGTTTTATATATGTTTTTCATACATATTTTAGACATTTACTTCGTATTATTTTATACATATATTTAATATACATTATATTGATATTATAATTTGCAAAGCTCCCTCAGATCTCAACTCAAACAAAACGTCAATCTCAAGGAAATTTCATCTAACCCAGGGAACAAGATTGCCTCAAAGTTGCAGTCAACTCATCTTTGCTCTCTTTCCAGCATTGACTCTGACTGACAGCAACTTTTGGCGCACCGCAACGGAAACTGTAATAGGATATGCATCAGCAAGAACATCAAGTAGTTAGTTAGTTCGTTAGTTAGTTAGTTAGCTGCAACAATGACAGCCTGTTAAATTGCACATTGAACGGTTTGACAGTGATTTATAAAACGGTCAATTCGCATTTTTTTCTCTCCATTCTTTCCCTCTACCTGCCTCTTTCTCTTTTATATTGCTTTCATTTGGTGTTGTTTACCAATGGGAATTCAGCGCAAAACCGCAGTGAAGAATTTGCTGTAATGCAATGAATTCAAAAATATTTAAAAATCCCAAATATTTTATTACAAATAAAATGTTTATAAATATTTTAAATATTTTAAAATCTGTTCATTATGAATATATTATAAACTAATATAAATATTAATTTTTAAATATTTATATTTTTATAAAAACTAATATAAACAAATTTTTTTTAATTTTATTACATTTGTATAAAAACTAAATTTATTCATTATGCAAAATACAAAATATTAAATATATATTTTAAAATATTTGTATTTTTGCCTATTTTAAAATATTTTGTTTATTATTTAAAATATTTATTTACGAATCTTCCACAAAATTTCCTGGCAACAGCATTGCCCTACAATGGTTAGGGTATTTTGTAGTTGCGCATATGACTTACTAGCTATCTAAGCCATCAACAGCAGTATGAGTGATTTAAAAGATTCGTGTCCATGAAATGAAACAAATGCACACACACAGACAAAATCAGCTTTGTGCATCTAACTCTATATGTTACGCTGCTGTTGTTGCTGCTGCTGCTGGTGCTGCTGCTGTGCTCTATAAGCCCCCATTTGCCACTGATGTTGCCATGGTCCAGTAACTCTTTTAGTAACTTTCGTGTGTATCTGGCGGTCTGTTGATTTCATATCATTTTTAATATTGCAGCTAGGCGCCGGTCCGGCAAACGCCCTCAATGCCGACCACGCCTACAACCACGGGCGTTCACTGACAAAACGAGATTTTCCCGTATGTGGAGCCGGGCAACAAGCGCAACGCGAACACGAGCCACGAGACAAAATGCAATGCAACTCAAATATTAAAAAAAAAAAGAAGAAGAAAAAGAAGAAGAGAACAACAAATATACAGCGAGAAACAAACAACATATAAACAAGTTGAGTCGTTCAACTCCGATTTACTCTGTACCCAGTTCTTGAAGCGCTCCGACACAGATTGCAGTTCACACGGCTGGAAAATATGTGAAAATCGGTTTCAAAAGTTTCATTTGTTTTGGGAAATTTATTAATGATAAATGTTTTTTTTTTTTAACTAAATTTTAGCACCCACCGGCAGCGCCTTTAAATGGCTGTAGAGTATGCATAAAGTGCAACAGCAAGAAAGAGGCATTCCGACAGCAGTTTGAGACGGAGCGGACACAGAAAATGCTCTGAATGAAAGGGATGCACGGAATGCAACAGTTTGTAATTTACGTCAAGAATTGAGGCAATAGCAAGCGAGAACTTGGCAGAACAGCAAAAAAAAAAATTAAGTGGAAACCAACTAAAAACGCGCCAGCTGGGTGGGAGTGCCTGACTAAAAAATACCCAACAAGCCAGCTCAGAACGTGATAGATAAGCGAGTGAATGAAGAGAGCCAGAGAGGTAGCTAAATAGAGAGATTGACATAGACACAGAGCACACACAGAGCTAGATCCATTAGGTTGCTGATCCCAATCAAGACCCAGCCAAGCCTCCCTCTGTCTGTTAGGCACTTTACACTTTATACTCTCAATTTGAATGGGTATATGGTATAAAAGAAGTGCAGAAAAAAATTACCACTGGCTGTGACAAAGTCAGTGGTTGCAAGTGTGGGTGTCTCAGTGAGCGTGGCCCACAATAGCAAAGTTCACTTTATCCTTGACACATGTTCACGTCCATTGCGCTCAGTGAGTGAGTGCGTCATGCTAATGAGAAAGAAGATGACAAAGAAACTAAAGCAAATGCTTGGGCGACACGCAGGCAAATTGGCAAAGCTAACGAACGAAGGGCAAACTAACTGGATTAATTAAAGTTATATGCATATATGAGATATATGACATATATTTCTGATATATTATATTTAATATGATATTTAATCGAAAGTCATTTGGTGTACCGCAAAGCTGCGAAGCTGCTCATGCCGTAGCTTGGTGCCCTACTGCTGGCGACTTCCTGTCACGTCTGTCACATAAAAAATGCTGCAGGCCGTCCATTACAGCAACTGGCGACGACTGACAAACAATTTGCAACAAGGCAGCGAAACTTTCGGCAGCTGCATTAAAAAAACACACACACACAAAAACAACAACAAAACGTCATGAGCCAAACTTTATCAAAAGCGACAACAAAGACCGAGAAAGTATGCCGAGCAGCCGGACAGTCGAGTCGAGGCTTACAAATGACCACAAAGAAATAGCCAGCTGAGTTGGGATGGCAGGGAAAGGGCTTTGCCGGTTTGCAGGTTTGCAGCATGCATCAGCCTACAGCAACAATTTGTGGCCACCAAAATATGCGCCCAACATGAGATGGAGTTATGCGCCGGGACAGACTGGACAGCCGCCGCAAGACAACAAATGCAAATTATTGTTATTTATCACACTTCAAGCATATCCAACTGGGCCAGGCAACAAAATTAAGTAGTTCAAAATACACCGAAAAAAAAAAAATAAAACGCGTTGAGTAGTGAGAAAGTGTATATAGATGATTTCATTTAAGGAAGAATGAAAAAATTAGTTTCTACGATTAAAGGTCTTGATATAGATATTAGCGAAATATATCTTTTCTGTGGATATATATAATTTTTTTGTCCATTATATATCAATTTGAAGCGCAGTTCAACTATATAAATCTTTAAAAGAATTATAAAATAGATTTTTTTTCTTCATTTGCGTAATATATTATAATATTTTGTTTTAACACTTCTAGCATTTTCGTAATATTAATCAGTGCAATGCATATCATATGTTTTATTGAATTCAAAATTATTACATTTAAAAATTTAATTTTTAATATTAATATTTGTTTTTAATTTTAAATATTTTTTATAATTTTATATTTTATATTTTTATATAATTTTACATTAATTCTATATTTTTATTTTTATTTATAAATATAAATTTATATATTATATTATTATATTTATATTAAATAAAATTATTTTTTTTAACCCAATATCACTGAGCAAATGCGTAGACCATTCGACAATATAATTGTACATTGAATATATATATATTATATACATATTTTATTATTGTACATATATTTATATGTTTTGTATATCGTTAATTTTTAAGTGCATAAAATAAACAAAAAAGTGTTGCACTTCATACACACATACTATATGTGACACTTTTTTGTTCATTTTTAAAATATATCCATATTTGCGTTATATATTATATTTATTTGGATTAATAATTAAATTCAATCATTTTTTGTGCTTACGCAAACATTTTAAAGTGTTTTTCATAATTATGCAGTCTATAGCATTCGCACAAAATAAACATACGCACGTATATGAATGCAATGCATATCAATATTTACTAAATATATTTTACATAAATAATTTGCTTTTATTATTAACACTTTTCAATTAGTAAATAAAATGAAATTGTTCTAAGTGGTATGCGATAAATAAATACAAATCATTTTATGGTCTTATGGTCATCAAGGTAAACCCAAATGCAGTTAGAGACTGACTCTGTGTGTGTGCAGCAGGTGTAAAGTTGAACAAATCTAAAACCGGACTCACGGCAAAATCTCAGCTAAACAGCAACAAAAAGCACGCAGTTCAACAAATGGAAGGTGGAGAATGAATAAAAACAAGAAGAAGCAGAAGAGGAAGAAAACTGAATTTGATGAAGCCTTTGTAGTGCTTGAAACCGGTTCCCAAAATCGATCCTGCCAAACAACAATAAGATGCGAAACTTCCATTCAGCAGCAGATTCAGCCCTTATCGCAGCAGGTAGACGACAATCATTAGGCAAACCAATTGCCAGACATCGAGTTACCCTATACTTTATTTTTTTTTTTTTTTAAATTATATATAATTAATATTTAACATATTTAAATATATTTCGTAGAAGTTAACTTAATTTAAGGTGAATTGGACAGATATATAAAACAGCAGCATTTACTTATATATGAGAATGTTGACTAGAAGATACCCTAACCAAAGGAGCTACTTACATTTTAATTAATAATTTTAAATAATATTTTTCTAAAATTAGAAATTTAAAATTATATAATTGCTATATAATAATTATTGCTTGAAAAGAAATATTTTATTTTAAATTGACCAATTTTAGTCTCACATATAAATTTTAAGCATATATTTTCTTGATATATAATAATTTCGAATTTGCAGAAATTAAAAATATTAAAAAAATTTTTTTTTTGTATTTTATTTAAATTAATCTTTTATATTTTCTATATAATAATTTATTTTTTTTTAATTGGCAAATTTTAGTATTAAATATATAAATTCCTAGCACATATTGGCTTTATCCGGCACAAAATCTTTAATAAATTCAAAAATATCGAGTCAAACACTTGACAGCCTCCATTAAATCTGGTATTTAACGCTCATGGGGCGTGTCAAATATAAAAGTTAGATATTCTAATAAACTCAGCTGTTATTAAATAAATTTTCCGTCAATTGGATCAGCATGTGGCTGAAATGAATGCACCCAAAGCCGGATATATTTTAGCCATAATCATAATGAATCCCAGCCATGCTCACACTTGTGCAGCCATTGCATGTGGGGAACCGTAGCACAACAATGCCAAACAAAGTCACAATCAGTGCACAGCTGCAGGCATTGGGTATATTATGTTTCTGTTGCTGGCTGACCGGCTTGAGTAAGGAACGCGTATCTGCCAGATACAGGCATTTGTAGGCACTGTTTTTAATTTGTATTTAATCGTTCGCCGCCTCGGGCCGAGTCTCTGACAGATACAAAACAATAAAGTCACAGCCAGCTGTCGTTGCAGGCGGTTCCGTCCGCATCATCTCTCTATTGTGCCAGCAAATTGATTAGATACAAAAAAAAAGAAAAAAAAAAAAGGAAAAGAGAGACTGAAAAAATACAAGAAACTGAGCATACGAAGAAGAATAATTTTCGGAACACCGGGCCAGCTGTTGCCGAAAACAAAGGCCAGCAAAACAAAACAAAACAGAGCCAAACAATAAACAAAGAAGAGGGAGAGGGAAAAAATAAAACAACTAAATGTATCTCGAGCGTGTGAATTTTGTGTTAAAGTCTGTGCAGGTGAGCCAAAGGCTAAGCCAACTACCTCAGTATCGACTGCTAACCCTCGCCTCGAATGTCATAATAAGAACCAAACCCAACCCGCTGGCGATGCCCAAGATACAACTACAACGACAACAACGACTCTAGCTACTCGATGCCAAGTCTCAGCATTTTCTGGACGCCGCAACACGTTCCTGGGCAACGACACACACACATAGAAGGAGTTGCCTTGCTTAAAACTTTAAATTTTCGTGCAGTTTGCGCTCTTGTTGCTGCTTCGCATCGGGAACATCATCTAATAGGGGTGTTGAAATTTTATCGCTCACGCGCATCTACAGAATGATTTTACGACAGCCACAGCAAGTTGCTATTTCATTATCGGCACGTCATTATGCGTGAGCGGCGCACAGGCTGTACACTGTTATACCCTGTAATTATGAGAGCTGTCTGTCTGGCAACTACTTTAACTACTCGGCATACAGTGAAGCCTACCATGGACGCACTAGCCGTGGCTATATGCGTATGCTAACAAAGGCAAAGTGTAGAGCAAACAAAAGAGCCTGCTCGACTAGCAAATACCCTGACCTGACCCATAGAACTGAACAAACGAGTGATTTAATAATTAGAGCATAACTCGCAGTCGTTCATAGGCATTGTCAGCGCCAACGTCGCGTCGCCACATTAGTAAATGTTTATTTAGTTTGCCCTTTAACTATTTGGGCAGCGCTGTTGTGCGCTTGCGGCCTTTTCTTTGGAGATGCACCTTGATTAAATTCCTGGAATGGAAAAAACTAAAGAAGAAGAAGCAGCAGCGGCAGCAGCGGCACCAGCAGAAGACACAGAAGCTGAAGATCCAAGCAGACCAAACAAGCGTCCGGGCCGACAAACAGACGACGAACAGCAACAACTACCAATAAACATTGTCGGCAGTCTGTTGCCGCTGTTATGGCTCGAACAACGTCGCTCTCAATGAAGCTCCAAAGACCAGCATCAAAAGCCAAAAAAAGAAAAAGACAAGAAAAAACTCTGCTCATTGTAGACACTGGCCATTAATGATGTAGCAGAAAATGCTTTTCAGCCTGCAGCAACAAGAAAATGTTACGTGCAACCTGCGCCTGCTGCAACTGTTGCAAGTTGCAACTGCAAAATGCTTTTCGAATTCGTTTGAATTTAATACAAACAAAAAAAAAAAACAAAAAATGCTTAAAGACCTCAACTTGGGCCTAAACTAATATACAAAATTTAAATTTAAATTTCCATTTTTGGTAACAACTTTCTGGCCACTGCTGTTGGCCATATTGCCGACCATGTTAGGGTATTTAAAGTGATTTTAACTGCGCCAAGCCCGCCGCAACTTAACTAACAGAGAAGACACAGACCGCACGATATTCACAATCTCTTTAGCTTGGTTATTTCATGCAACAGCAGCCACGGCTGAGTAACCCAACCAGCAACAGCAACAGCAACAGCAACGGCAACATTAACAACAACAACAGCGTCGCTTCTTATCGCATATATTGAAAACTGCTTTAAACTAAAAGCGAAGCGCTGTAATCATATTTCACTCTGCATGCCGCGCTTTCTTTGCTGTTGTTGTTGCCTCGTTTTACTGTGGCTGCCTCTGTTGTTGCTGTTGAAGTTCTTATACCAAAAAAAATAAATAAAAAAAAAAACTCAGCCAACCCGCAACAGGTAATTGATGCCGTTTTGAGCTCTGCAAGAACTTTTAATCAATTTTTCAGATTCGCTTTTGCTGCTGATTTTCTTTGGCAACAAAATCGTGGTGTTATTGTGGCTGAGGCTGTTGCTGCTGCTGCTTTTGCTGCAAGGTGTTGCAAGTGACCGCTAACAGCCAAAAGCGGCAAGCCAAGCAACCACCGCCCATGCTGCTCAGATTTATGGCACAACCACAGTGGTTAGTGGCCCAGCTGTAACTGTCTGCCTGAATGAAATTGCACGTTGCAGGATCCCAGAAATATTGTTAACATAGTTTACGCAACCGATTCGGCAAGCCAAGCAGCCAGCCAAGTTGCCTTCTTCTAAACTGTTTCGCTTTGTGTCGAATCACGTAATTGCATAAAGCTATTTGTGCGACCGCATACCGGCAGAAATCTAATGCATACGTTTCTCTCTTCATGTTCGAAGTTTCAAGTGAAGCGACAATCAACTGAGCTATTTATCATTTATTTAACTACATTTATCGATAAATATCGAGTTAGTTGCGCTATCTAACGATCAGCATTTCAATTGATAATTATTTTTAATTTATTATTAAAATGTTGAAATTGTTCTTATTATTTTTGTTAAGTGATTAATCTTTTTTATTCTAATAAAAAATAATAATTATTGGGTCTACTTTCTACGTTTATTATCGATAAATATTTTTATTTTTCTTAATTTTTTTATTTTTCTTTATTATTTATTTTTATTAATTTTTTTATTTATATTTATTTTTATTTATTTTTTTATTTTTATTAATTTTTTTATTTATTTATTTACAATTTTTTATTTTAAAATTTTATTAATTGCTTAATTTTTAAACATTTTTATTTTAGCATTCAAAATTAAAATTGTGCTAAATTTCTGTGAAACATTTGGATAGATAAACTACAATTCGACATTGATTTTATGCAATTTTATCGAAGGGCACATTCAGAGTGCTCTAGCTGAGTTTCACATTATTTTTAGGGTATATAGCGTAATTTCCAGTTTGTGATATACTCAACTCTGGCGGAATTATTATTTTAAAGTATGAAACAGCGGCTTAGAGCTCGTTACCTTCACTCAGCTATTCGTACCTAATTATAGAAATTACTGAAATTGTGTGAAGGGCAGCACGAAAAGGTACTCAGAACTTTAGCAAGAGAGAGCAATAGACGGCGAGATATGCTGTACGCAGGCAAGCAAGAGAGAGGGAGGTAGAGAAAGGCAGAGAGAGAATAGTACGAATCTATGTTTATATACATATCGACAGTAAGTCCTTCATAGTTCATATACCTGCTTGGACTGTTACGATACTTAGAGGGAACTCTCATTCTACTATATTAGCATTAGAGTAGACTTTAATAAGCTTGCGTGCTTAAATATGTCAGAGTGTTAACATATTTATGCATTTCTAGCATACAAACAGTTGCCCACTATGTAATCAAGTTGGGTTCCCACTCCGACTGGGCTTATGTAATGCATTTGGTTGCCTTAAATCACATTTAATTTGCTGTCAGGCGGACAGCAGTAGTTATTGTAAGTGTCTAGTCGTTGTTGTTGTTGTTTTTGTTGTTGTATGTTTTCTGACTGGCAGCGTGAGCGAGCAATTAAGTGCATGCAAAGTTCATTGAGAAGAGCAGCAGCTGTTTGGCCTTTGTTGTTGCTGACTGATGGTATTTTCATTGCTCATTTTCTGCTGAGCTCTGATAAATGCATACTTTCTTACAGACATACATATACTGCGGCCCATAATATAGCATACATATTTTATGTATGTAGGTTAGAGTTAGGTGCCCCACAGATCGATGTTGCCTAGGGGAGCGCTGCAACTGGCTACCAACACATGTGCATTTAATTGCCAGTTATGGCAGCCATTTGACTTTTTTCCTTTTGCCGATTTTCCCTGCAGTTATTGTTATTGCCATTGTGTTGCTTGTTGCTGTTATAAATTTTGTGCTCGACGTTATAAATTGTTTTTACTGTAAGCATTTAAAAGGCCTATGCAGCAAAGTTTGCTAAAGCGACAGACCGGCAGCCAGGCAGTCATTCAGCCAGGCAGACACCAGCAGCAGCAGCAGCAGCAACATAAGCTACAATGCGAAATGCTATAAAAACTGTTGCTGCTTCTTTTAGCTGGTTTATTGTTGATGCTTGTTATACCCAATCTGCCATGTATACAATTTAAAATGCATTTAGTAATGTTTTAGTTTGTCTAACTATACTAAAATCTGGATTTGTTTAAAATCCTTTTTTATTGCGCTTAACATACATTTTAAAATTTAATTAAAACATTTTTCATATATTTATTATATATTAATTAAATATTTTTTAAATATTTGTTTATATATTTCTATACATTTTTTGTATATTTCTTATTATTTTAATTTTTATTATTTGCAAAATATATTTGATATATTTTTATATATTTTAAAAATATTTTTGTATATTTTGTGTTTATATTATTTCTATACAGCTATCAAAAACTCTTTTTTAAAGGGTATCTCATAGTCGACATGTTGACTTTCTTACAGCTAGGTTTTCATAGGTCGTTAACATTTTCTCTGCGCTTATCCAAAAGGCAATATGCAAAGCACCGTTAAGTGTATTTTAATTACGCCAAGTGAACAGCAGTAACAGCAACAATAACAACTACAGCAACAACAACTACAACAACATCTGCAACACCAACAACAGCACTGTGAGAAAACAAAGTCATAAAATATAAAAAAACAAACTTTTAAATTCGTGTAAAATACAACGCGAAGCTAAAAAGCTAACATAATAAAGCAAATGGCAATTCAAGAATTATAATTATATAAACAATTAATATTAAAGGCTTGCCAAAAGCAGATAAATCAAGAGTTGAAAGCACTTTCGAGCAGGGTGTGTACGCTCGCTCCACTCTGTGGCATGCCCGATTGCCCTAGACCTTTGCCTCCCACTGGCGAACTGTCACGTCAATCCAAATAGGTAAACACACTCGAGTGTCACACATTATATGCACATTGTGACTTTTAATTAATTGACCAGAGATTCCTTAATTGCACAACTAATTTAAGAACTATAATTAAAAGCACGCTTGTTTGCTGCCGCAAGAGGCCACAGAATAATCAAGTTGTCGTGCTACTTTCATATACGCGTAAATATCAATTAAAAATGTTGAAAAATAAAAAAAAATTATCTACATGTGTTTGAAATTGTTTCAGTTGTTCTTGTTGTGTCACAGTCTGCAATTAAAAGTGGGTCACTTGACTGAGAACTGAGAGAGAGTAGAGTAGACTAGAATAGAAGTTGCGCGAGAGTGGAAGAAATTGCTGCTCAGGTAGCCTCAGCAAAGGTCAGACGCTGAGGCCCAACAAGAGGGATCTTAGACCTGCCCTCAGACTCTGCAACGAGCAAACCTTTCTTACTCAATTAAATATATGTTATAAGCAATTTAATATAAATATTAATTTAATTATATATATATTAATTATAAACTAAAATTAAAATAAAAAACATATAAATTAAAAATTTTTTAAATAATAAATTTAAATTTAAATATTTATTAAAATTAAATAAATAAATGTACATTTTAATTTTCATTGTACAAATATAATTAAAAGTAGAATTTAATTTAATTTTTCCTTCTCAAATATTTTATTAAGTTTGTAACATTTTTTAGTTACTTTAGTTATTTATCTTAATATTCATTCCAAATTGTTTTTGAAATCACTAATTTTTTCTGTTCAAAACGCAGTACTCAAACACACTCTTCTTCTCGTCTTCTCTTATAAGAGTTCTCACACAACCCCGAAATATACAATAAAAAAAGAGAAGAAACAAAATGTTTTATATGAGTGTTACATTACCTCGCTCTTTTTATCTGTTTGATAATTTATGTCTTAAGATATTAGGAGAATTTCTTTGGGTCTATTGTATTTGCTGCCGCCTATAAATGACAAAGAATCTTAATTTGAGCTGCGTTTGTGTTTGCCTAATTACGAGTGAGTTTTTTGAGAGCCAGCCAGCATCATGGAAAGTTTCTCTGAGCTTAGTGTTATCAGTAGAGGATTTAACGCTTAATTTTATAAACTCTGTACAAATAAAACAAAAAAAAAAAAAAAACAAGATACAATCTTTGAGTATAAGGTTTGGCTATAGTCAGAATTGCAACAGCAAAAAGTATTTAATCGGCACTGCCCACTATAAAATACCCGGCCCAGCCTTCTTTATGGCATACAAATATTTTAGGTAAATAAATGAAGTATAATTAAATTTTGTATAAATTTAAAAATTATCTCTAGTGTTTTTCCCTCTTTATATTAAGTAAATATGATTAAGCTTTTAATTGCAACGAAGCAGCGACTGAGCTGAGTGAACATAGCAGAAGAGCAGAAAACTCTAAGGCTTAAAACAAAACAAACTTTCTGTGCTTTAAGTAGTTAAGCTTCTTTTCGCTACATTACAAACAGATTCATTAAAAATATAACGCAATTAATTTCTGTGTTGGCATTTGCTTTCAACGGCTTTTGATTTGATTTTGATTTTGATTTTTGGGCCATTAAACTGGTTGACTAACAAAACAATTATAAAGCACACGGCGCACAAGTTGTGCATAATTCATCCTCAATTCCCAAATACGAATCGAGTTATCTGTCCTTCATACCTTTTCGAAAATCTACCTTTTTTCCATCCAACACTTGTGCCATCATTGTCGACAATTTGCCGCTCTCGCCCTTTTTCTTTTTTTCTTTGATTAATGAACTTGTTTGTTTAAAGGCTTTGTAGCTGGGCTTTAAGGTCGGCGGCGGCATGGTCAAGTCTGCCCTGGACGGTAAATAACTTTCAATTGAGCTTACAGCCACAGCATAGCATCGGCTGGTTCAATCAGCGGACCCAATGCCCATGGTCATATCTCGTTACACCAAGGTTATTGCGATCAAAGGGCGAAATTACAACGAATCTTCATTGCTTGCATAAATCAAGTTCGCCAATCGGCCTCAGAGTCGAACTCAAATTGGATATCGCCTCGTATGAAATTGAACTTAATTTTCTCCGGTTCGTATCGCTCTATCCATATTCCAGCTTGTCGAACGTTATATGGCCGAATCTCTCAACAGTAACAAAAAACACGAAAAAAAAATGCCCCTAAAAGGAGTCCAGCGGGGGCAACAGCTACCAACTCGAAGGTTGTCCGGTTGCCCAGTTGAAATTGTTGCCGTTGTCGGCTGCTGTTGCTGTTGCTGCTGCTGCTGCTGCCGCTGCTGTGCTTGTTGAATGTGCATTTCCAATTCGAATTGTTTTTTCCATAATCATTTTGGACTTGTTTGTCGCACAGGTGAAAACCCCAAAAACAAGCCACACACACACACACACAACAACAATTGTGTACAAAAAACAATAAGAAAAACTGTTGCATAACTGCTGCCAATTGTATAAGGGATTGAATATTTTGCAGTCTTTACTGTCACAACGTAATTGCATTTCGTTTTTCATTTCACATTCCTGAAGTTGACAAACAATTGTGCTTAACTTTACCATTATACATGGCTCGCAATATTTTGACAAGTTGCCAGAGCACTACAAATTTGTACATTCCAGACAGCATGAGTTTCTTTCTACTGAACACACTTTTAATTATATTAAATTCAATTATTTACAAACGAAGTTCTTAATTAGCCTTTTACGACATTAAATATATAACTGTAGTTAAATTTTATATTGCTCTACTAATTTTTGTTTTAAATTGTATCACAAAATAGGCTCACTAAAATTATTTTTAATTTAGAATTTGTAATTTAAAAAAAAAATTTTTTAAGTATATATTTATAATTTATATACTATATATTACATATAGTAAATATATGTATATAGAATAATTATAAAAGAAAATTGTATCGAATATTTAATACTATTATTATTAGTTAGAATCATGAAGAAATAAAAAAAAAATACATATAATTTCAATTTAAAAATTATAAGCGAAAATAATACAAAAAAAAATGTAAATAACTATATAGTTAGCTAATAATAACTCTATATAATAATGTATTATATTTGAAACTTGTCAATTTATTGCAGTTAGGCAACTTCTAGGCATTCTGTTTTCGTCTTGATTTCAGGTATTTTATGAACCTTTACAAAGTGGTAAAACTATTACTATGTATAATCTTAATTGTATATGCACATGTGGCCACAATCTATTTATTCACTGATAAGCGACAAAAGTTTTAGACTGAAATCCACCCTGCAGTTGGCAAACCCAATCAATTTACAATCAAAATTCAATCTTCCTTCTGCATTTTTTTTTTTCTTTGGAATATGACTCATTAATTGCCATCGTTTCAGATAACGTTCGACAACTGCTTTTACTTCCTTGGCGCTTTTGAGATTTTGAATAACACTCTTGGGCAAATCTTGAGACACTCAAATGCAGTTGGACTTGGAGTACGAGTCCGCTCCTACCCCCTTGCCCCACCTCCTGTTGCCCGACAGCACCTGCCACTTGATATGTCTGCAGTGTGCGCACATCTTGGAATTTATTTACTTTTCAGTTGCATGGCACACTCCATGTGTCATTTTTATCGCACCGTTGGCGTTCCAAGTGCGGCAGCATAAAATTGCCAACTGCACTCACCCTCAGTCGACGAAGTCATCTTCGCTATTGGCATCGCAGCATTGTCGACGACGACGACGACGACGACGCGTCGCTGCTTTTATATGAGTCAGAATCACTTTGCGAAGTGATTCGAGTTGATTGTGTGGACTCATTACTATAGAGTCTATAGCTATTACATGCGCGCACACAGCGCTCAATGTGCTACACAAATGTTTGCAGGTGTGTGTACGTGCGTGTGTGTGTATGTGTGTATGTGCGTATTTAGTTTGCTTTATTTGTGACCCACAATAGCCACATACTCATCGGAGCAGACCAACAGACAGCAATCGTTTAACCAACTGCAGAAAATCTCTTACAATTCCGTGTGCAACAATCAAAACTTTTCAACAATAAAATTCTATCAGTATTATTATTTATCAATTTTATATATATATATATATATATATATTTCATATATATATAGAAAGCAGCCAACGAGAACATTCTTTCGTGCAACAGAACGTGTATTTTCGTTTAATAAATATTTTTTGAAATTAAAATAAAATATAAAATATTAATATTAATATTACAGTAGTAAGGTAACTCAAATATTTGAAAATAATAATCCAAATTCAAGAAATATTGTACAGATTTACTATTTCTTAAAATATAGTGCTTTAATTAGGTTTTAGTATATTAAGGCAATACAATAAAATATTTTGATTATATTAATAAATGGTAAATACAATTTTTTGCACCCTTAAAAAATGATAATCTGATTTTATATTATTATATTATAATAGAATTTTATTTATATATATTCAAATTAATATTTATATATTTATTTTAGAATTGTAGAATTTCCTAAGAGAGAATTTCTTTATAATTTATATTATTATTATTATATTATATAATCTATTATTTATTAAACTATTTAATTTACTTATTCAAATAATTTAATTATGTATATATTATTTAAATATTTAATTAAATTTTTTTATATTACAAATTTAATTTGAAATTTAATAAATTCAATTTTCATTTTATGCTCATTCGCCGCCCGTCACATTAGCCTGAACAATTTATTTTCTTGCGCCATTTTTGAAAATGAGAAAAAAGGTTTCCATGCTCTTTATATAACCAGCTAAAGCTAGCCAGTTAGCTAGTTAGCAGAGCGCTAGCCTAACCCACTTTGAAATGAGATTTCTTTTTGTTTATGAGCTTTTGTTGTTGTTGCATTTAAAAAACCAGAAAAAGAAAACTTTAAAATATGCAAATACGTTTCCCAGCACAGATTGTATTCGAGTTGGGGAATAACAAATATATATATAAATAAAAATTAAGAAACACATAAAAAAAACTGAACAAGAGTTTCCGACCCGTTTAAGCCAATTGCCAACACGTTTATGACATAAATTTCAGGAAATTTCTTAATGTTTATGAATTAAACATAAATCAACTAAGCAGTAATTAGCTAATTATATAAAGCACTCGCCGCAGCAAAGGCAGTTAATAGAACATTTTCAGAAATTTAAGAAAAATTTAAATTCTACTTCAACCTTCTGTATTTCATGTTGCAAAAATTCAGAACTTGTTGCGAACAAAGCCGGTTAAAAACTATTTGCAACAATATTTAAGCACTGATAGCTTTCGGCCTGCGCACATGCAACACCTGAACAACACCCAGCCGCACCAAAGAGCCGCTATGTGAAAAAGCATAAATAGTTTGTTATTTTTCTCTCTCTTTCCTGCTTTTTTTTTCAAATGTAACTGCTCTCTTCTTTGTTGTAGCAACATGTTGGTTGTTGCTGTTGCTGTTGTAATTTTTCGCATAAATTTCCATTAATTTATGCAATTGCATTGTTGTTGCTGTTGCTGTTGCTGCTGCTGCTGCTGTTGTTGCTGTGCACTGCGGTTGCTGCTTGCTAGCCTTTTTTTTTATCGCATTTTTATTGTCATTTGTGTTTTTATTGAACACTTTGTGACATTTTACGATTTTCAAAGTGAAAGGTACATATTTGTTAAATTGCTATGGCAAAGAAATGAAGTCCGCCAGCCCCAAAGAAAAGCATGAAACAATACGCCAAAGGAGAGTGTGCTTGACTGTCACATACCTCGCAATTTACTTAAACCTATTACTAGTAGACTTTCATAAGAATCACTTTAAGCTAATCCAGTCTATGCTCCATTATCAAGTCAATCAACTCCACGGGCTGTACGTATGTACTTGGTTCGGTCATTCGCTTGACTTTGCCTGGGTCGCTTGGCCGTTTAGCTGATTTTGGTTATATTTATGCAGCCATTTTGAACTGGTTTCTCGGTTTGGCCTTACATTGACGATAAATTCAGCTCGTTGAAAATGGGGGAAACTGTTCACGTCATTTTCGTGCTCGACCAAAAACACTATAAAAATGAATGAAAACAAACTCAACGCAGCCAAAACTGAGCTGAACTGAGCTGAGATGACTGACTGACTGACTGGCTGCCTGCATTTTCACCGCATCAACTGTCTGTCAACGGCACCATATGAAGGGCAGCGACTGCAATTGACTTCCGTCATTTTGTAGCAACATAACTATAGATAAATATATATGTTTCATGTTCACTCTTGACTACGCCAAGCAGCAACAAATCTTTAATCATACCTTAAACTAAAGCTATGCCTAAGACTTTGCTGACCACGGACTTTCCCTGGCTAAATAGTTTTTAAATATTTGTTTGTTCTCTGCTCACTTAAATTTTAATAATTTATGCAACAATTTGCTCAGGATAAACTCATATTTTAGGACAGAGTTTATCCCACTAAATGCATCAAAGCTTTGGCTTTATAACTGCTGTCTAAATACTATAACAGACTTTAATAATTTTTCAGCTAAATGGAATTAATTTTCATATTTTCCAGAAAGTCAATGGGGAATGAATAGCCGAAAGCTCAATAATAGATGAGTTGACGACTTCACACTCGCCTCGTTTTCGAACGGAAATTTCAACATATTTTAAAGTTCAATTACAGATGAAAATATATATACATAAATATATAAATATATATATATATATATATATATATATATATATATATATATATATATATATATATATTTGTCAACACAATTAAACGCGGCAGCTGGAGTCCGAATCTAACTTGCAAAAGGTAAACACAAAATTACAAAAAATAACACACAAAAATTGGCGCTTCGCCAGCGAAACGAAAAAAAAATATAAAATGAAGGCAACATTTTTAAAATAGATGGCGACGCGAGGAGGCGCCCCGAATGGTGGAAAGCTGCATGCAACGGCTGCTGCTGTTGCTCCTGTTGCATTCAATTTGAATCTAAAATGTCATAAAGCAAATAAATATTTTTGTTCATAAACCCAAGCGGAAATTGATTTTTAACACAAATTGCGATTTCAATTTGCAATTTTGCTTTGAGCGAAAACTCGATTAAGTTCTGCGAACTGCGCTACTTATGATTGCCATAAATAATGTAAACGAAGTAGTTAGATGAGAACTGTGCATATATATATATATGAATTTATATATATGTATATATATATAGCTTGTAATATGACTTACCTCACTCAACAGTTGCTCTGGCTGCCTTTATTGCGAGTCCTACATAATAACTGTAATGAAATAATTAGAAATCCATAAATAAAAATATATTTAAATATATATATACATATATATATACATAATATATAAGCTTCTTAAGTTACTGTAATTATTGTCTGTCACTTGAGCAGCGGGGAAATGCTTTCAGCTCACCGTAGTCAACCTTGGCCCATCAATCAATAAAGAAAAAAATATATATGTAATTTTTAGTCCAGACCGCAATTGACTTGGCCACAACAGCAGCAACCTTTGCACCTGGGAGAATGGCATGCAAATAATGCTGGCACTGAGTACTCGAACCGCAAACATAATGTTGCAAGTGCTGAATGTGTGCACTAAGCTGGATATATCCGGCGCGCCAAAAAAGGAACTAACCATAAAAATCTGCACATAAATTTAACTGAGCAGAGCCAGCCAATAGCCAGTAGCTAGAGCAGCGAGCAGCTAGCAGCTAGCAGCTGGCAGCTGCGACGATGCCAAACATACGCAAATGCAGTGCTCAAATTTATGGCCAAGCATTTCCAGGCAAACAGCGAACAGGCGGTCGCCGAGTCCTTGTGCCCCCTCCCGAAGCGCCTTCGACAGTGGCAAATAGATTACAGCAGTTACCAAAAAGCTAAGACAATCTATCAGCATAAAAGTTCATGAATGAATTAAAAGCAATAAAAATAAAAATATATTTATATATATTATATATTGTATATATATATATATATATATATTTTTTTTTTTTTTTTTTTTATACAACTTTATATATATTCTAGCTAGAAATCGGTATCTACAATAATAATAATAATAATAATAATAATAATAATAATAATAATAATAATAAGAATAATAATAATAATAACAATAATATTAATAATAACTAATAATCTTAATATCTATATAATCTTAATACATAAATTTATATAGTTTCTAGGGTTTCTGCTCGTCTCAGATTTTTTCCCCTTTCCATATCTACTTTACAAAATCATATTTTATTTTTTACTATTAAATCTAATTTATTTTTACATTCTTCTTTCACTTTAAATTGTTTTCCTAATTATTTTCTATTTTTCTTTATGTCATTTGTTTGCTTTGTTCGCTGATAAATGTGAACTGTGTTTTATTTACTTTTTTTTCTGCTCTGCGAAAATGTAAAAATTTCTTTTGATAACGTTCGAAATGACTCACGTCGCTGACCACGAGCCATGTGGGATTCAATGCAAGTGCAACAATAGAGTCATGAATCACAACAAAACAGCTCAATCCTCGGTTAAGCCAGGCGTCTGTTTATGTTTCTGTCTGTTTGCTTAACTGTTTGCATGGTCAGTGACATTGTGAAAAGGGTATATATATGTATATATATACTCATCTGATTGTGAATAAAGAGGGTATTAGCAAATGAGGAAGGAAGATCTAAGCTCTGCAGCTGAAATACACTTTACAGATTGGTCGAGTATTATGCAGTTGCTTACGCCCGCTTGCAACTGTTTTACTTGATATGTGCTATATATATATATATATATATATATATATATATATATATATATATATATATATATATTTGCAAAAGCGATCGTTGGATTTTGTGGTACTATATGTATACATATATACCTAGCTTAGCTTTACCATCGATATATATATGCATATCGCTGCAATATACCCTGCAACTCGACTAATGACTATTTTAAGTAATTGTTGTTGTTTTTTGCTGTTGCTGTTGCTGTTCCAGCTTGTTGATTATTTACTTATGATTTTTGCAGCGTTGCGCATACGCCGCACTGTACAGTTCGTTGCGGTCGCAATTGCAATCAATTTGCTTTTGTTGCCATTTTAATTGTTCACAATTTCTTGTTACACATGTCTAAAGCATGTGAACATGTTGCTCTGCTCTGCTCTTGCTGCTTACATTGCATATCCAAGATGCTTCAATTTCACGTTGTTGCCCAGCCAGCTCACGCGTCCGCCCACACAGCCCAGGCGTTTAATAACTTGAAGTTTACACATTTCACAGTCAATTTAGTGCGTTAACTATTTTTGCTATAGTCATACATATTCCATTGCGCACTTGCTGATTTAGCTGCAAATTTATCAATAAAATAGACACAGCTGAGTGAAAAGCTTAAGCTAAAGCTAATTGCAGACAAAGCAGACTTTTTATAGATAAAAAAAAAACAATAATAGGTGATATATTTACTAAAGTGATTTAAATATCAACTGAGCACTTTATAAATAAAAATGTCAAAATTAATTATAACTAAGGCGCTCACAATATTTTTTTTTATCAATGCAGATATCAAGTTTTATGCCAAGACAGTTTGGCTTAACTTTTATTCTTGGTCATAAAGTGAAAAAAGTGTATTGGATTTATATGATTTGTAAGTTGACGTGTGTGTTTCTGATAAGAAATTAATTTATAATTCCTAGCTGAATCGACTGGAAGAATAGATGTTAAGTTTACTTTTACTACTTTATAAATAATTTTAAAAAAAATATATAATTTTAAATAAATGTTTTTTAAGCAGTAATTTTAAATATTTTTTTTTAATTATTTATTTAATTAATTTTAAATATTTTTTTAAAATAAATAAGCATAAAATAAATAATTGAAAAATAAAAAAATGTGTTAAATGTGTGTAAAATATAAAAATATAAAATAAATAATTTTATATAAAGAATTGTATGTAAATAAATTTAAAATAAAAAATGTATAATAAGTAATTTAAAATAAATAATTCTTTTTAAAGTAGTAATTCTATTAGATATTCAAAACGTTTCCTATGGATTCCCATTCAATTCTGAAATAATGCAAGCTCATTTTGTGGGCAAAAACATTTTAGGACTTCCATGAACTTATTGTTGTCTGCTTGTAATTAGCTACATTTAATGACAGTTCATAACTTCATTAGTTTCTTAATTATTTAAATTTATAGACATTGGAAAACAATTGCGCCAGACACACGTTTCTAAGAGTCGAACACTCATCATGATAATTGGTAAACACTCAAAAGGTTTACGAACCTCACAAGCTAAACAACAACAAAAAAAATATATAAAACAAAAGCAAACCAAGAGGTGAAGAAAACGTCTTCAAGCGCTGTAAAAAAAAATTGTATAATTATTTTCTCTACAGTTTTTTGTGCGCTTGTGTTTTGGGTTTCTTGTTTTCCATATAATTACTATTTTTTGTAAGTTGTAAAAAAATGTAAAATGAGTAAAAGCAAATGCCTAAGAAGTCATTTACTTTGCTGCCGAAGCTTATGCATAACTAATTAGCAGACTATCGAAACAATTGTTATGAAAAATCATCGAGTTTGACAAGTTCGAATGAATTTTCAGACACGTCTAAATAGGGTTAATCACCCCCCTCATCCGATTCTACATAATCATGTTAACTATATATGCCTACATATTTGAACAATGAGCAGACTCTGTATATGCATACATACATACAACTATTGTTTGCATCACAGGTATTCTTTTCGCTCGGCTACTCACTGGCCATAGCAAATTGCTTTTCAAATGCAATAAAGCGTGATTTACCTCGAAACTGAAGCGTGGCGAGCAAAGCGCACAGCATAGAGCAGCAAGTAAAGAGAGCTAGCCAACTAGTAGATACCCTGTATTTACATATTTCAATAGTCTCTTATATATTTATGTAGGCATATAAAATATATTTAGTTTAACAAATTTACAAAATTATTTTAATTGCCAAGCTATAAACATACATTTTAATATAAATAAATTAAATATAAATGAAAAAATAAAATAAATAAATATAAAATATATTTATAATAATTGAAAAATCGTTGATTATTTCTCTAGTTACATCAATAAATAAAATACAAATTAAAAAAAATACAGGGTATCTATAGCTACAAGAAAGTCTAGTTTGAAGTTGCATACAGATTAAATTATGAGCAGCTTTACTGGATGGGGTCAACTAGACGAAGAGACAGTATAAAATTTCATAATTCCATAATAATCAATGTGTACAGCTATTTTAAACTGAATCTTGAATCGATGCAGATACGCTTCAGTTGAGTGGACTGACAATGGCGTGTGTGAGTGCGAAAATACTATATGCGGCTCAAGCTCATTGATGCGATGACAAGATGCAGCTTGTACCTACAACAGCTCCAGATACAGATACTATTTACCGTGCTATACCTCTTCACCCGCCTCTCTCTCTCTCTCGATGCTTATCGACTTGGTGCTTATCGCAATGAAGAAAGAAAAAAAAACAAATAAATAAATAAAAAAAAAATGAGAATCTGAAAATGAAACAGAAAGAAGCAGAAGAAGACACTGGCACAGGGACAAGCGGAACATGCACAAAGTACGCCGCTTATCAGGCTTATCATGCGTACATGATAAATGGAATTGAACACATTTTGGTTGTCAGTTGTTTGTGATTGCTTGTACTGCGCGCTGTGTGCATGCGCTATACTCATTAAAAGCGACTCGGAAACTGGGTATGCTAAGTGTTGAGAGAGCTCAGCCTTGACTTCTGTACATTTGCATTAACATTTCAACTAACATTTGCATTAACATTGCTGATTATGTTAAGTGTGTTTATTTTTAATCACATTTATATATGCTTGTTCCATATTGACAGTCGAGAGCCGTTAAACCATATCAGTCAATTTGTGTAATCTAGGGAGTATATATAGGGAGTATATATATATATATATATTCTTGATCAGCACCAACAGTTGATGCACTCTGCTCATCCAACTAACAACTTCTTCTACTGCATATTCAATTCAACTATTGATCCTATATATTTCTCCTTTAGTGTATTTGCCTTCATTATGTGTTATCTGCTAAGCATCATTAGCTTTGTTTGCCTTTACCGTAGTCAACTATATTGCATAAAAATGTATATATTTTACAAGCAGGCAAACACAACAGACAATTGCAACAGCCGCAACGTCAGCAAATGTGAAACTAGATAGATAAGATCGCGTGGCATTAACCACAGCCAGAGCCACAGCACCCAACTAGGCCAAGACAATCCATTGAGGGATAAAGCAAGAAATATGTTAACCTTTATTTCACAGCACGCACTCATAACTTACTTATGAAAACAATGGAAATACTGCTAGAAAATTAAGTAAATCTGTTGTAAATAGGCGACTGAAAATACCCTATAGAAAGGGTAGATTGAATATATAATATATTTGGTAAATTTATTAATTAATTTATTTAATCGATTTACACAAAATAAATATAAAAATAAATATATAATAAATATAAATATACATTATATATAAATATTTATTAAAAATAAATATTCATTATAAATACAAAAATAAAAAATATATAAATATATAATATATATAAAGATTTTTCAGACTCATTTCATTATTTTTCCTCACATCAATATACCCTGTACTTTTCGCTAAAAAAAAGTCTCATTGTCTTGATAATACTGTAGACGAAATATAATTTTAACTGTATCTTTTATCTGACACATAATAACAATTGGACAGCACGCAGACATTAATTGATATGAATAAGTGCGATGATTTACCATTGTCTAATCGAATCGAAATCTGCGATAAAAATGCAATCAGAATTGAATTTGCACATAGATTCGCAATCCGAATTGAGATTTACAATGAGATACGGACTTACTTGTGGTGAGATTGCATTGCAAACATTATTTAACTATGCTGAAATGAGATGGCAAATTGAAATGCAATTAAATGCGGGCACAGTTGAAAATTGCATTTAAATCCGCAGCTGCAGCGGGACAACATAATTCAATCAAATGGAAAACAAATTGTTCAGAGTAAAAACAAACCAGCCAAACGAAACGAAACGAAACGAGCGTGAACATGGCAGATAATATGATATAGTGTGCATATCAATTAAATACGTGTATGTGTGTGTGTTGTTGTTGTTGCAGTGTTGCATAATGCGCGCTGAGAAAGCGAAAAATAATGAATCAACAGCAGAGATCGGAAAAGGCGAATGAGCCAGAGCCAGTGGTAGAGCCAGAGCCAGAGCCAGAGCCAGAGCCACAGGCAGGTGAAAGGGTTATTCAACCTAAAGAACAATTAACGCTGCACAAGTAAATGCCCTTCATTTATAAAATATTTATTAAATTATAATATTAATTGAGTAATTAATTAATTGTAAGCTGACATTTGAAGTTATCAGAGTTTCAATTTTACAACTTTCAACATTTTTAATATTTAAAAAAAAAAATGTCCATTTATAATTAAGCAGCGAAAGTATTTTTTATTATTTTTATATATATTATAATTATTATTTATTATTAGTACTTTTTTTATTAATATATATTTTTATTATTATTCATATTTGTTATTATATATTATAATTCTCATTATTATTATTAATATTATTATTATGAAAATTCATCATATATATACATTTGCTATATCTGATACATATCTGTAAGAGTGCAATAAGCTTACGTTGCTCTTCACAGTCTACCGACCGCCAACCCGGTCAATGCCAATTAACCCTTCTATTAATTCCATTATGCGTGTGTGTGAGTGTATATTTCTCTGATTGGTAGGCATCTGAAGTGGCTTATTTTCACACAATGATGTTCTCAATGCCAATTGAGTACGTACTATACAAACGCCAGTCAAAGGCTCCGAGCTCTGAGCTCCAACGAGAAGTCATGTATACAAAATGGCCAAAAAGGTCGGACGGCAGGAGGCAGGTGGGCTGCAGACATGTGTCATAGGTGGCAGACACATGCAGCACGCAGATTGACAGACGCAACCCTCGCCAGCGAGCGAGAGGGAGGCGGCGCTGCCAGCGGAGATGCGACAACAAACAAACTTTTTGTCAAAATGAAATGAAACAAGACCAGGGCGAGGCAACAGCAAGTGACGGCATGGAGCTGGGAGCATGGTGCATGTGAAGCATTTGGGGGCATTTCAGGGGTGCTGGGAGGGGTGGTGTCAAAACAAAGGAGCCACACAACAGCCCTCTACACACATTCAAGTCAGTGGCCAAAACAGATGTTGTCTGTCTGTGAGCCGCTTACCCTTGCCCTTGCCCCAGCGACATGGCATCATCCTACCAACTGTGTCTCTGGCAACTCAAATGTAATTGAAGATGAAACAGTTGAGCCAGTAAATTGTGTGCTAGTAACAACAGCAACAACAACAACTACAACAACTACAACAACTACAACAACAACAGCAGCAGCTACAACAACAATAAGCATAAAGGCAAAGCCACGAGGCGACGGGACGATGCATGAACAGCATATGCCCTGTTATTTCATTAAAAATAATATTAATAAAAATAATTATTTTCAAATTAAATGATATAAATGTAAGAGGATTAAATATATATATTTTTATTTAATTAAAATTTCATTTAATTTAAATTTAATAATTTCAATTAAAATCAAAAGAATTTTAATCAAATTAAATTATATTGAATAGATTTAATCTTTAATATAAGATATATATTATATATTATATATTATTTTTAAATTTTAATAAAAATAATTTGATTCGAATTAAATTATATAAATTTAATAGATTTAATCCCATAAATATTTTTTATTTTTAAAATTAAATTATATAAATGTATTAAAACTAAAAAAAAAACATATATATATATATATATATATATATATATATATATATATATATATATATATATAAATAGCTTAGTTTCAATATATCGCCATCAAAGCCTAAACTTTCTGTACCTTAATGTTCTATTCGCAACGTCCATGCTTGACTCAACGATAGCTCACGTATCAAGCTTTACTTCTGTTGATTTTAATATATATATTTCCACAAAATATTTATTTATTTATTTGATATATATTCATTTCAATTGCCATTGCTCATGCATTTGTTGGCCATTTAGAACAGAAACGGAGCTTTAATTACACATTTCCAGCTGTGCCACCTGCTTGAGTCCATCTGTTATACACCATGCCGTGCTGATTGTGCAGTAAGTATTGCAAACTGCAACTGCAGCAACCATTGCGATCAAGCTGCGCTGCAGGCTCCCACTCGAGCTCAAGCTCGAGCTGGCCACAAAATGTGACATCTGCACTGCTGTTAGCTGTGCAAGTGACGCTCTGCGGCTGCGGCTGACTCTGTCAAAAATGATACTTGGCTCTTGGCTAAGCCAGAGATAAACTCTTATCAACAAATGTGCAAATAAATAATTTCCGCATAATTTCAATAATATCTGCATAAGAATGCAGGCTTCAACATAAACTCTTGCACTTTTAAATCATGCAAATATAAACAGCATTAATTATATAAATATTTTGCCCACTGGAAAGCTCTTTAAGGGCTTTGCTTTAGCTTAAAGCTTAAATGGTTTAAACAAAACCCAAATTTGAGCGCGCACTCGCGTCTCATTTCCATAGACCAACAGCTGCTGCTGCTGCTGCTGCTGCTGCTGCTGCTGCTGCTGCAAAGTAAACACAGAGAGAGGGGGACAGGGTTATTGAACGTCGGTCAGGGTTAGACATCAGATGTGGAAAATGTCAATTATCAGAGAGACATTTGGGTCACTGCAAATTATGAAAATTGATTGATGCTAATTGGCAAGGAGAAAAGTGCAAGGAGGGCAGCCAGGCAGCCAACCAGGCAGGCAGGCAGGAAGGAAATCTTTACGGGATTTCGCAATGCAAAATCAAGAACAATGCCAGCCAGATTCAACTTAACCAGGTTAAACCGCATTAAACGATAATGTCGTCGTCTGCAATGCTCACTTTATTACTGATGCAACAATCACAACAAGCACGAGCAAAACATAACTCATATCTCTGATACTCTACTGTCTCTCTCTCTCTCTCTCTCTCTCTCTCTCTCTCCCATCTGTCTCTGCAGTTGTTTTGCTGGCTTTCCGGGTGCAGCTTGTGGCCCAAGTTTGCATGCTGCAACAAAATGTGCGGAAAGCGCCGCCCAATTTGCTGACTAACATAAAAAGTGCATACGCTGGCATCACACAAACTGCCTACCCAGCCACACCCCCAACCGCTCCCGCTGCCAGCTCTACCCACTTGACCATGCCCCTGGTGCGGTTGCAAATGCTGTAAATCTCAGAATGAGCGCTAGAAAGTTGCAGCTCCACACACACACATACACACTGAGAGGGACATGTTTGGGGTATGTCAGTGTGTGTGTGTGTGTGTGTGTGTGTAAGTCACAGTTATCCTGCCATTTTTACTGGCTGGGCCTCCTGGGAATTACCTTGGTTACTGTTTCAACATTTTTATCTGCCCCGAAAAATGAGACAGCGCCGGAGAAATGTAAAAACTGTGAACCTGCCTGCCCAAGGGTAGGTGCGAGACGGAAAGGTAAAGCTAGAAAGCGAACATTACACATGCATGTATTTATACATATACACACACACACACACACACACATGCAGCTGTGTGTGTGTGTAGCTATGTTCACGAGTGCGTTTGTGCATAAATCCCAATTTAATCCATCCGGCTTTTAGTTTGTATATTTTTTTTCGACTCGCACTCGAATCGTCTGGATTTCCCATCTTTGTTGTGCTTCTCCTGTTATTTTGTGACCTCTGCCCGATACCCTCGTCTGTGACGGCATGCATAATTACATAGAGGATGTGTTCTCCGTAAAACTGGAAAACTATTTAATGTCAGTTTCAAATGGCATGCGAAATTTGTATTTGCATTCATTACGCCCCTAACATGATATCATGTGGCATCTTTAAGATTGCTAAGGATATTTTAAATGCCTTTTAGAATCAGATTTTCTTTTCTTGAACAGAGTATAGTATATTTATATAAATATTTATATAAGTATATTTATCAAAGTTTTTTTTTTCTGCTGCAGCTAAACAGCTCAACTCAAGCCAGCTCAGCTCAATGGACCAGCTGGCCGAACAATTGTACCGCTTTTTGTTCAAGTATTTATGTTGTTATTTTTATACCCTGAACCCATTGAAAATGGGAAATCAGGGTATAATGTTTTTGTGAAAATGTATGTAACAGGCAGAAGGAGACATCGCAGACCCCATAAAGTATATATATTCTTGATCAGCTCGATGAGCTGAGTCGATTAAGCCCTGTCCGTCTGTCCGTCCGTCCGTCCGTCCGTCCGTCCGTCTGTATGAACGCGCTGATCTCGTAAACCACAGAAGCTAGAGATCTGAAATTTGACATGAATATTCGTGAATACCATACGCTATACGAGTTTGTTTTATTTTTTCGATAACTCATCCTGTTCCCGAGTTATCGATAAATTTCGATAAATTTACTTTCAATTAAGTGACCCATTAAAGCTAGAGACTTCAAATTTACTGTGCATATAGGTGCAGTGAATGCGGACAACTTGCAGTTTTTGGATTTTGGATGCCACGCCCCCTTCGCCCACAATTTGCAAAATCCGTATTTCAAATACTAGAGACTTGTGCTTTGGCAAATACACACATATGAATGCCATAAACACACTGTGAAAATTTCATTAAGAAAGTCCATCTGCAAAAAAAGTTATTAAACATTTAATTTCGCATATCATAGGCATATTGAAGCCCGAGCGCAGTCGCTGCTCAGTTAGCAGAGCGCGTGCTTATGTGAGCAGGTATATATATATATGTATATATGTGTGCACGACGAGACTAAAATATATATGTATCTTTAAGTCGTCAAGACTTTAGATGCTTGCTAGATTTAAAAACGTCTACAACAAATTGTGGTTCGCACATAGATTGGGCGTTTTCAAATCTATCTAGAGAGGACATTAGCGCTAGAACGTTTGAAACAATTTATAGCTACCACAGTGGTATTTCCTTAAGTATTCAGGATAATGTCGATGGTCCAAATTAATTTGATTAAAAATATATGTAAATAAGTATTTAGTTTATAATTATTATTTAAATTAGTTATTTAAATTTAAGAATATTTTATATGTATTAATAAATGAATAAAAAATTGTTATTTAGTTTCTTTTGGTTCAGGGTATTTTCTAGTCGAGCACTCTCGACTAGAGCTTCCTTACTTGTTTTATTTTCTTTTCTTTTTTTTTATTTTTTATTTTTTTGATCACTTTTTGCTTGTTGTTATTTAATTTCTTTTGTGAAAAGGTGCAAACTGTTGTGTCGTATATCGTGGTCAAGAGCTGCACTCTGAAAACAATAAACCATAAGCTGCTAGCAGGCGAAACTCTGATATTTTGTTGACCTTTATAGGGACTTTTATCGGGAGTATCCAACTAGCAAATGCTTTTGACGTTTATATATTGAGAATATCCGACTAATAGGTACCCAGTACATGGTGTGTATATGGTAGATATTTTTAAAATTTGTATCTGAAGAGTATCCGACTCGCAGATACCCGGTATATTATCGATAAATGATAAATATACTTCTGAAGTCTATATTTCGAGAGTATCCGACCTGTGTATACCCTCAAAATCATGAATTAATGGTAAATATACTTTTGTAGCTTAAATCTCGAGAATATTCGACTAACAGATACTCGGAGCATTGTGGGTAAATGGCAAAGATACTTCTAAGTTTTCAAACTTTCTGCAAATAGTTGTTGTGGATAAGCATATTTTCTTATATTCAATATAACAAAGTTTCAAGTTCTGCCTAAAATTCGCATTCAATGTGAATATCGAAAATGCTATCAAAACCCTTGCACGAAATCAATTTAGCTTACATCTTTATGTAAATATTGAATGGCCATTGCTCAACTCGCACAATTTCATTGTTCAAAGAATCGATTACAAATGTCTGTGAAAATGATGCAACTTGATCCAGCACAATCCAGAATTGCAGCAGCAAAACCCGGATTACAATTTGCAGAAGGTAACGGATGCACATATGTGGCATATACATACATATATGTGTACGCATTGTAAACTAGGTGATAAAGGTGCAAGAGGAACTGAGAAACAAAGAAAGCGACAGAATCGTTGCCCAGGTACGAAACTATTTAACAGACAACACAGACTTGCGACTGGTGCTATGCAGCAGCTCATTCTGTTGCCACCTCGTCTCGTCGTGGCACAATTATTGTTTTTACCTGGCAGACAGACGAGCAAGGTATGCTCTACCTGCACTATTACGAGGAGGACGGAAAGAGAGATCGGCAGAAGGGCAGGAAGAAGAGAGAAAGTGTGAGACCGTGTGTGAGGTAGAGATAAAACTGAAATATTTAATTATATATCTCTCATATTTTGATATACGATTTTGTTTTACTGAAATCCCGTTATGCCATCATCTGTACTGAGCCAGACATAACCAGGCAGTTCTCTCTATAAACTTTATGACCGAAAATAATACTCCCTTTCGCCTGTTACACACAAACTTGCACAAGAGCATATATAAACGGAATTCCCTTTGTCTGCACGACTAGCATATACCAGCACCTCCGCATGTAAGTGTGAGTGTATTTGTAATGCTTGAAAGCTAAAGCTAAAGACCTAAAGAGAAATTGGCAAATATGCTTTAATTATATATATGTATATATATATATATATATATATATATATATATATATATATATATACTAGTCTAATCGATTTAAAATAGTCTATTTATGTTATTTTTATTTTTTAGAGTATTTATTAAATATTTAGGGATGTTTTTACATTTTATAAATATTTAATTTTTCTGTGTAAAGACTTTTATGGAGTTTTAGAATTTTGAGAGAACTTTTTTATATATTTATTTTATCTGTAGGAAAACGTTCATGATTATTTATTGAAACTTTTAAATATGGATAGAACTCATATTTAAAAAAAAAAAGAAGGACTAACTAAATAACATAAATTTTTAAATTAAAAAACTATATAAATAAATATATTTTTAATTTATATATTTATATTTTTAATTTATATATTTATATTTTTAATTTATATATTTATATTTTTAATTTATATATTTATATTTTTAATTTATATATTTATATTTTTAATTTATATATTTATATTTATTATTTATTTACATTTTGATTATTTTTTATGTTAAATATACTTCATAATTTGCTAAAATCAAAATGTATTCATATTTTTCAAATAAACTCTACAAATCTAAAATTTTTCTGCTGCGCGCAGACATTATTAAACATACACATATGTACATACATAGTCAACAACATTTAAGTAAAAGTATAAATAATTTGATCTATGTACATATGTATGTATGTACGTATGTACATACATATGTGTGCATGTAGCACTCCCTTAAAAAAAAGTTAAAATTGAAAATAATCGCGCTAAGCTTTCCATGCACGCTTCAACAAGTCTTTATTGGGGTGCCCATAGTGAAAGTTCTTTTTTCTGTTTTTGTTTTGTTTTTTTTTTTTTTTGTTTTTATGCTGCGACGCACGACGACGACGCTGAACATGTCCGTTCATGTCCGTACATGTCTATGCGTGCGTTGCACAAGCCTCCACCCCCTTTGGCAGCCAATCAAACTTACCGAGCAGCAATTTCTCGTTAATCCAGTTGTGTCGTTGATGCTTTTGTTGTTGTTCTTCTTCTTGTTGGTCAACTTGCAATTAGTTCTAGATATTTTGTTTGGTGCAACACTTGAAACAAAGCAAAACAAAACCAAAAAAAAAAAACAATAACAAAATAAGCTTGCGAAATTTTGCTTCCTTTTTTCTCTCTCTCTCTCTCTCTCTCTCTCTGTCTCTCTTTCTCTCTGACGACGATAATGATGAAAGCGTGGCCGGTTTCCGTTAAATTTCCGAACTGGAAAACTCACTCACAACGCGCCACGCACTGAACTCGCGCACTCATCAAGGGATCGCAACGAACTGGCGGTACGAAAGAAAAAAAAAAACAAAAAAAAACTATAACCGAACCGAACCACACGAAGAAACAGAAGAAAAACACCTGCAACTCATGCACAAACTTGTAAATGCTGCAGCAGCGCATGCGTCGCTGTATGTGTGCGTGACTGGTTGCGCATGTGTATATCTGTGTGTGTGTGTTTGTATTTCTGTTTGTATGACGGCACGCAACTGCTTGCAACAAATTGTAGGAGTATTTGTGTTGGTGTTGCAACTCAACTGGTAGCTTAACTTAACCACATACCAGTATACATATGTGTTATTTCACGTTGCTCACAGAATAACAATATAATCACTCAATGGAAAAACAAAAAATTGTATAAACAAAAATTTAACGAACTTCAACAAAAACCGCAAACCAGCGACAAGCGACGACGCAAAGCACTGACTCTTGTAGAAAACCCAAACTGACGATCGTGTGACCCTCGCTGAGAAGCCTTAGAATCTCAAAAAAAAATACTAACAGTGCACAGTGTTTATCGATCTAAATGCAATCGATAACTATATTAAGAACACAAATACTAATAAGTAAAAAAAACGATTACTTTTTGAATCACACAATATACGCAACAAATTAATAAACAATTCACAAATAATTGCATTTATATACCCTTACGCAATATCATTCCTTCCTACTTAATATATATATGAGATCAGTTCTTATATTTCAGTTTGAATTACAAGAAAATATATATTTTAGTTAAAATTACACTTAGTTTAAAAGGAAGATGTATGAAAACAAGTGAACCAGAAGCCATTTCAAATACTAGCTTTTTAGTATATTCATAAAATATCAATATGGTCACACCATACTAAAGAGCGTAACGTATTTTCATTTATTTTATTATATAATTTAATATATTTATTTATTTTGAAAATATTGTTAAATTTTCATTTTGCCTTTAAAAGCGAAATAAATTAAATACTTTATTAATTAAACAAAAATAATAAACCCACAAGTAACTTCAGATTTGGCGCAAAAATTAAAACTATGTCAACAGTATTTTTTTGTCTTTTGGCGCAAGAAGCTAAAATCAGCTGATCTGTTCCAAATATATATCGATAGTTCAATCGATATGAAAAATTCATTTGATTTTGGCAGTTGAATGAATTTTCAGCTGCTGGCTATCGAATACTGATATCAAGTTAAAAATATAAATAAAATAAATATGAATTGTTTGCATCAGCAAACATCTAGGGTTTATGTTAGACTTCAATGGCACAATGCAATTTAACTTCTCATCTACGCGGTAAGCAATTTATTGACGTGAATCAAATATCGTATATCGATAAATATAAACGGAATCGCAATAGCGCAAACGCACTTAGCGCGCATTCAAAAGAATATTTTTGCTGTTTTCATTTTGTTCGTTTATTTTCATGTGCTTCTTTTATTCGGATTTCTTATACAATTTAATAACAACAGATATCAAAAAGAGAAAAAAAGAGAACAACAAAAAGGATTGCGCTAGTGCCTATCATTGTAATAGAAATGATAAGCTTAAGATTAATATTCAAATACGTATATATATCAAAAATTAGTATAATATGGTTATTAGTTTAAGGCAAATTTGTTGTGTTTTGAAAAAGTGCATGCTTTTCAAATGGTTTCAGACATTTTGGATTTGCATCATAAAGTATTTAGAGTTGTCAAGTAAATTGCTTATACAGTTATATATACTATATATATAGTTGTGTATATAAGTGTGTGTATTACGATTTGTATTGTGTATAAAAAAAAGCTTAGCTGTTGCCACTGATATATGTATTGTTGTTTCTGATTGCTTAGACATATGAGAGTACAAAAGTGTTATCAGTTAGTTAGTCAGGATTAGTCAGGATCCACAATTTGACACGATTTCGATGAACGTTTGTGCTTGTGTAGGCCATTTGGTTTGTATTGCAACAGGTTAACCCCACCCCATACCCATACCCATACCCATACCCATCCCCCTACCTCACTCTACCTCACTCTCCCCAGGATATTTTCACTTAATTCTAAATATAAACGAACCCAAGTAAAATCAATAATACAAAAACAAAAAAAAAACAAAAAAAAAACTCATATAATATTCATATATAGCCCGCATAGGTCAATAGCTACTTGCCTGCCCCGTCAGCTACACAGCTACACTACACTGGGCTACACAGCACTACACTACACAACACACAACGCACACCCACCGACCGACACACGACAGCCTCAGTGGGGCTGGGCCGCGACTGTGGTCGGCCCCTTGAGCTGATCCCGTTGATGACGTCGCCGCAGCTGGGTCGTGGCAATGCGTTTCTTGAGCATTTGGAATGTTTGCTGCATGTTGGTCATTTGGTAGCGTATGGAGGTGCTGACGTCACGCTGCAGCTGCTGCACCTCCTGTATGTCCTTGCGCAGATTCTGATACTCGTTCTTCACCTCGGTCATCGACTCGAGCAGCTCCATTACCTCCATTTCGTCCATCTGCTCCATGGCCGTCTGGTCCAGGCTGCGCTCCACCGCGTGCAGCTTGTGAGCCATCGTGTACAGCTGGCTGCCAGCATTGGCCACCTACGCAAACGGAAATATTCTCATCAGTTAATTTGGTCATTGTTTTCTTTGCGTTTCATTACCGATTTTTCGAGTGCGCTTATATCCTGGTAGCCCGACATCTCCATGTTGCAACGCTATTGCTTGAGCATGACTTCACCAAATAACGGCAATACAAACAACAAAAATATAAACTAACTGTCAATTTGCAGAAATTATAATGCCAAAAATATGCGTTGCCTATTTGGGGGCGCCGACTGCGCGCGACTGCCCTTTGCAAACCTTGGCGGCGTCTCTCTGAAGCGAAGCACGCAATCATGGCGAATCCAGCGGCTCGTTCGGCTATTTATACACACGAGCACGCACGCTCTCACACACACACACACACACAGGCACAAGCATAGTCGAGCACACACACACACACATGGGGAGACAGGGCATGCTGTTTCGCTTCCGCATCCCTAGCAAACGAAAGAAGGCAGAGAACGAAACAGAAGCGAGACCTATTGAATGTCAAAACAAAAAAAAGCAAAGCCACTCAATGTAGGCGAAGAGAGCATACACTAACTTTGAGTAAGCAAAGTAAGTTATATAAATTTATGCAAAATTTGTTGGTTTTAATATAAATAAATATACTTTATATGGCAATTGGAGAATTTTGTAAGTTTAACTATATTTTTTAACATAAATATTCTATTTTTATTTCATTATTATCGTTAGTCCTATGTGGAATTTATAATAAATATCCTTTAATAAATTCAAATAAATAAATAAAATATAACTACAAACAATAAAATATTAAAACAAGAATATATTTTCGCTTAACTTTTTTTTGTTTTATTCACCACTAAAATCATCCAATGGCCGTTCATACTCTACGCCTGTCATAAGCAATGCAAATTCACCACCACCAGGAGCAGCAGCAATCTGTCTGTTTGTCTTTGTCCACTTTAATATACCCTACATGAAAATTATGAGCATATGCAAGCATGATTGTGCATATCTGTATAAATAAATAAAAATATATATAAAAGAAATATATTAAACAAATAAATAAACAAATATAATAAATAAATATTTATAATAAATATAGTTAATAAATAAATAAAAAAATATATAATAAATGAATATAAGTAATAAATAATTCAATAAATAACTATTATTAATTCAAAATCCATAAATATATATTCCACCCAACTTTTATTCACCATCAAAAAAATGTACATATAGCCGGATCATACCCTACGCCTGTCATAAGCAATGTAAATTCACCACCACCAACAACAACAACAAAAGCAGCAGCAGCAGCAGCAGCAGCATCAGCAATCTGTCCGTCTGTCGTTTGCCTTGTCTGCCTGTTTGTGTGAATGTGCTTTTTTCCGGTGAATGGCAACTTTGACCAGCGAAAGTATTTTAATTATGATGAGACCGTGTGTACACATGTTGACCAGGAAGCGGAAGTTGCAGTAACTTTCCTTTGAGCCGATAGAAATGATGTGTAAAGCTGTTTGCTTTACATTTTCGTTTTCCATTTTTATTTTCACTCATTTTCCCTAACGATTTTATAACTTTCATATGTACGTTGTAGCCTGAATTTTTTATATATATTTTTTTTTTTGTGAGGCAAATTAAAAAGAGAACAAAATGGGTGATCACGGTGCAGATAAGGATGGGGATGCGGATCCGGATGCCGATATTTTGCCACGCTTCAAAGGCTTGCCGAATATCACCGAGGGCGTTGAGGATATCTATGCGCATTTACATAAGCGACACATCTTTCTATATCCGGAAAACGGCACCCACAAGAAGTGGGTGCAGCCGCAAATAATAATACTGTTTGCAACCGGAAATGTGAATCAAGTGGTTGACGCGATCGTTAAGGATCTGAAGCACCCAATTGGCAGCGGCCTGGTGGCCAGCGTGCTGGTGCAGGAGCCACTGCGTCGCTTATTGATTCGCAAAATACGTAGTCGCATGGAACTAATGGATGAGCGCATAACACAGCATCCCAACTTTTTGAATAGCCTCAAGATGATAGATCGGCTCGGCTGTAAAACAGTATATATGGAAGAATTTGATCCGTCTGACAAACTGAAGCTCTATGGTACTAAGCAGGTCAATTCGCCGATAGTTGTCTTGGATTTCCCACAAATCTATTTAGGCGATAAGCCCACGGCCATTATAACGCTTAATACCTTTCGGTCTCTTAACGAAGCAATTAAGCTTTGTAATCGGGAGGGTCTCGATTTCGATACGGTTTCAATTTGGACCAATAAGCTATCGGAGGGCTATGATATGGTATCTTCGCTGTCAAAGTATCCAAATTTCCGATTCAATTGCATCAACGTTCCTTTCGAATCCGATGTTATGGTAACGGTAAAAAAGAATTATCATTATGAAGTTCTGCAAACCAGTGGAGAGCTAACGACCATAGTATTTCCCATAAATAGTCACGCCCAATTCTGACCTAAAGTCTAATATTTTTGTATGTGTATCTGTATATATATATACATGTATATGTATGTATATTTGTTGTTGTTTAGTATCAAATCATAGTAAAATTCAAAAATAAAATATCTATAAAGTTGTGAAAATAAGATCTAAAAACAAAGCAGATTGTTTGCGATATTTTTTGGTATGTTTTATTGAATGGAGAAATGCGATTAAAGGCGATTGTTATCGATAGCTGGTGGTGTGGTAAGTGTGAGGAATCGATATATGGTGGGCAGCAGTATTGCCAGCTCTAGATCCATCCGCAATTTGGAAATAAATAAAATAAATGTAAAAGAAGTGCAAATGTTGCCAAAATACAATTAGTTGGCTAACGAAATGATTTGTCGCTTGTGCTTAAACGCCTTGGACGAGCAGAATGCGGTGCTGCTGTTCAATGGCACCGACAACGAGGCACCCAGCAGCGACAACAAGACAATACCGGAAAACTATTTGGTTCAATTGATATCAACGCATTTATATCTATGTGTAAGTTGGGCTCAGTGTCCTGCCCAGAAGTGTGTTCCGCTCTATAAAATTGTTTCTATTTAGCTGTCTCGCGACGATGCCATTTCCACCTCCATCTGCACCGACTGCTGTGCGCAACTCGAGAGTTTTCACAACTTCTGGAAGCTGGTGGAGCACAAGCAGACAACGCTCTGCAGCCAGTTCCTGGAGATAGACTGCGACGTCAACTGGTCCGAGGAGGGTGATGCGGAGCAGCAGCACTCGTTGGCCGTGGTCGATTGTGAGCCAGATCCCGACCCTGACCTCGAGCAGGAGGTGGGCGGCGATGATACGCCCGCTGTTTACGATATTTTAGTCAAAGAAGAAACCGAATTTCACGAATCTTACCTTAAGGTCGATCCGAAGGCAGTCGCAGCAGCAGCAGCTGTCCATAAGTTTCCCTGCATGTTCTGCGACAAATCCTTCAAGATGCGCCGCTATCTCGAGGAGCATGTGGCCACGCACACCGGCGATCGTCCCATTGCCTGCGCCTACTGTAACATGGCTTTTCGCTGTCGATCCAACATGTACACCCACGTCAAGACCAAGCACAACAGCCAGTGGCAAAAGGCGCGCGCCGATCGCGAATCGGCCAAGATCAACAGCAACAATAATGTCCAGATACAAAGAACCACAAATGGGGAAAACAACGACAAGTTTGTGGAGCCGCCTAACGTTCTGCCGCCACCACCACTGCCGCTACCCGCTGCTGAACTCAAGCTAGAAACTTCCGAACCCACTCCAGCTGCAGCTGCAGCTGCACCACCACCGGCGGCCACAGAGCCGATCCCACCCAGCAGCATTCAGGCCATCAAGTGTGAGCCAATGGAGGCGATCAATTTGACGGTGGACAAGACGACGTGTCCATTGCCAGCCAAGCGAGTCACACGCTCCAGTCGCCGCAAGACCCATCTGCCCAAGAAGGTGCAGCATACGACGCGCAGCGGCAGCGCCAGTGAGGACAGCAGCAACGAGGCGTTGCCCGATCTGCACGAGAAACGGTTCAAGAGCGAGCTGCAGACGTGCAAGGAAAACGAACTGCTCTTGGCCAACTACAATGCGGTGGCTGCCGTTGTGGCAGCTGCCACCCAGCAGCAGCAGCATCTGTGCGCCACAATTATGCAACAGCATCAGGAGCAGCTCCTGACGGCCATGGCTGCAGTCAGCACGAGCACCAGCACGAGCAGCGCAGCAGCAGCTGTAGCCGCTGCCAGCGCCCTAAATAGTCAAAGCAGGTCAGTTTCAGCACCTAAGCCCAACCCAGTCCCAATCTAACTTTGGTCATCCTTTGTCTCCTAACAGCTTATCGGCTGCTGCTCCTAGCCTGCCCGCTGCCGAGTCCTATACGTGCAACATCTGTGGCCAGCAGCTGCGCAATCAGCGCGCGCTCAAAAATCACCTGCATAACAAGCACAATGCAATGCCCACTCAGACTCAGACCCAGACACAGATATCGATATCGACATCGCCCAGTTCGGGCATGAGCATCTGTGCCAATTGCGGCGAGCTGCCAGGCCTGAACCATCGCTGTCTGAGCAAAGCCAAATACGCCTGCGACGTCTGCGGCAAATCATTCAAAATGAAGCGCTATCTGGAGGTGAGCTGCAGTCCTGCTCTAAACTGCCCCAATTCATTTCGGTCTAATCCTTGCAGGAACACTTTGCCACACACACGGGCGTCAAGCTGCACACTTGCGCCTTCTGCCCCACAGAGTTTCGCTCCAAGTCGAATATGTATCATCACACCAAGCGTAAGCACAAAACCGAGTGGGAGCTTTCGCGTGCCACGCGCAATGCAGCCAAGTCGGCGGCCAATGAACACCTGCAGCCGCAGCAGCTGCTGGAGCACGACCAGCAGGAGCTGGAGCAGCTGGATGAAACAGTCATAACAACACCATAAGCAGCAAATTCCTAGTGTGAGCAGCGCGCGAGACTATGTTAAGCGAGGCCAGCTCTCTCTCTCTCTCTCTCTCTCTCATATATATATATATTCAATAGTTACTTATATTAGCATGTCTAGAACGTATGGTACTCCATGAATGTATCGTCGGGCGGGCAACGACGCCCGATGCTGTTGTATATATATACCGCTCTCTCTATATATAATTACTTTATGCCTTACCCAACTGCTTCAGCTCCCACTCAATTGATTTGTCCGATTTGTCACACACAAGAGTTTATATATATTTTAAGATTTAAAGAATACATATATATATATATATATATATATATATATATATATAGTTATGTATATATATATATATTCAAGAAATGTTTTTGTTTCATCTTCATTTTTTCATTATGTATAAATTCAATTATCATTTACAAATGTTGTGTGTGTGCGTGTGTGTGTGTGTGTGTTTGTATTAGTGTATAAACATTTCCTTGCTCTTATATGTTATTTAATTTATTATGATTATAATTTTATTGTAAATGTTTTATTTGCACAAGATGTAAACTAAATTGTTTGTTTTAAACCCAATTTTAGAGATAAACGAAATGTGGAAATGAATTTCCTTACAACTCTCTCTGTCTCTCTCTATCTATCTCTCTCTCTCTCTCTCTTGTTTATTTGTTATGCTCTTTATACAACTACTGCAGAAGGAAGAGGAAGATGTTGATAATGAATGATGAATGAATGAGCAAGAACCACGACGATTTTGAGTTTACCTCTAGTATTAAAAAAAAAAAACATGTAATAAAAAGAATGTTCTAAAACTCCATCTATCTTAATGTATATGTATAGCTCTCTCGCTCTCACTCGTACTCGCGCTCGAGCCGCTAAGCTCGCGCCATCCTACTCTCTCTCTCTCTCTCTTCTCTGTCTTTTTCGTACGTTTTGCTTGGTTTTGGTTAAATTCTAGGTAAATATTTAGTTATTATTGGGTCATGGAATACTCCCGGCCCGTGAGATTGGATTTGTTTCGCATCTGTGCTATCTGCTGCTTGGAGTATATTATATAATATGAAGTTCTTCTAAGTGGTACTGGGTCCTGGTCGCTCACTTGGCGCTGCTCAGTCGCGACATGTCCGTCGAGGGCACCGAGAAGACGAACGAGAGGCAGCCGATGCGCAAGAGACTGCCGTGGGCCAGTACAGCGGTGCCTTCCCAGGCGCCTGGCACCATGGGCGCGGGTGGAGTGGTCTGGCAGCGACAGCCGTGCTTTGCAATGGGCGCCAGCCTAAAGTAGAGAACAAAAAATATCGATAACTAACAATTCTATCAAAATTTTGTAATCGATTTGCAGTGGCAAGTTATCGATCCACTATCGATCTTTTTGAAAGGGCGCCTGACTGCTTACCTTTCGAGCGTGTCGCCTTTGGGCTCGTTGTACTGGCGCTGGATGTGCCGCCGTTTGTCCAGCAGATCATCGACGCGTCTCTTCAGCTCCGCATCGTCGGGCCGCATTCGCTTGCCGGCATGCGTGGGCGCGTATTCGGTTAGATCGCACGTGTATAGCTGGCCGTTGACCTCGGTGCCGAACTCGGAGTAGTTGATCAGCTCATAGGATTTGGTGAACTCATCGTAAAAGATAATCGCATGTTGGGGCGAGATGCGCGAGCAGTAGCCAATTGCCGATAGGTCCACGGTCTCTGTGTGCGCCAGGGTCGTCGATGGTGTATAATGGCCACCGTAGCCGATGTACAGTGTGCGGTAACGCATAAATATCGATTGCTCTAGACCGAGGGTGTTGAACCAGCGACTATCTTCGAGCATATCGCCCAGGGGCGTGAGGACCGCCCTCGCCCGCACCTTGCACTGCAGGAGCTTTAGCTCGAGCCGCGAGGCCAGCTCGTACGCCTTCTCCGTGTCGCTGCGATGGCGCGGCACATAGCTCTCGGCGGCGGTATCGGCTGCAGCGATGGCAGCGGCTGTGGCCAGCGCTGGATGCAGCGCCATCATCGGATCCTCGTCGGCGGCATTGCCGTTCTTCTGGGCGAGAATCGACGAAGTTTCACTGGTGAACAGCAAAGAGAAGCGACGCATATCCTCCGGTGCCATATCGGCCTGGAGCGCCATCCCGAGCTGGGTGCTCGGCTGCATAGCCGCGGACAGCTGACGCAGTCGCCGGGCAGCCGTGCGATTCTTATACTGAGTCACGATCTCCGGATGCTCCTGGACCAGCTGCTGCAGGCGCTGATGGGCCAGCTTTTTGATAAGATCCACATCCAGATGACACAGGTCCGCATCGATGATGACATTCGACTTGCACTCATCCTCGTCCTCCTCGTAGCTTAGCTCCATTGCCTGGCCTTGGCAACTGTTCGAATGCTTGGCCTGATCCGCTGCCTGCTGCTGCTGTTTGATGGACTCGCTGTGCTCATTGCTAGCGTTTTGATTGTCCGCAGCTCGATCGTCGGTAGCCTCCACCTTGGGCGGCTCGACCAGTCCGTTGCTCTCCTGTTGCTGCTGCTGCAGCTGCTGTTCGGCCACGCTCTCCGTGTCGCTGTCGCTGAGGCTGCCGTCGAGTTGGGCCGTGCCCAGCTCCTTTTGTATTTCACGGAATTTGGCGCGGGCACAGCGCAAGGCCTCCAGATCCTTGAGCAGCGACTCGGTGACACTCTCCCTGGAGATGTCCTCCACGGCAGTGGGCAATTGCTTGCGGCGCTTTACGCGATCATAGCGCAGCGTTTGCCGCATCGAGGGCAGCAGAGCCGGTGGATGCTCGTAGTGGTAGCGGACTATGGCCGGCACATCGATGTGGGCGCGACCGCGCATGGTCAGCTTCATGCGGAATGGCGGATGCCGGGTGTTGACACGCCTAAAGAACTCCATCTTGACGTTCTCATGGTCGAGTGGCTGATGGAAGCGGTTCCACAGACGCACACGCTCCGTGGCCGAAATGCTGTTCGTCATATTGGCATCCTGGAAGCGAGCAATTGGAATAGAAAGTCTTATCGTCGTTAAGTTAAGCAGTGTCCACTTACAATGAAATTCTCTACATGATTTGGGCACATCCAGAGGCCGGCGGGCAGTGCGGTCAGTGGCGGATCTAGGCAATCCTGATGGTAATACAGTGGACAATAGTCGCACGAAATGAGCGGAGCCCGCTTGCAACTGCGCGTGCAATAGAAGCAGGTCCTGGCCGGCAATGGCACCAGACCCTGGGCATCCAGTTCGAATGGCTTTGAGTTGCGCCGCTGGCTGTTCGGCTTGCGGTGCCCGTTGCCGGTGCCGCTGTGCGGCTGCTGCACCGGTTGCACCTTGCCATTGCCCGGGAACTGAGTGTGCAGCTCCAACTCGGGTGGCAGCGAGAACTGCTGAGGATTCAGCATGCTGGCGGCACGTATGACATCGTCCAGTGGCGTCGGCTTGCGATTCGGATCGAGTGCCCGCTGTATCGCCAGCGGCATCTTGGACAACAACTTCTCGGTACTATTGCGTTCACTATTGCTACGTTTCCGCAAGTTGCGGATCTTCAGTGGTATCGATTCCAGGTCGCCGGAAGATGGGGTATTTGCCCGAGACCCACTGCCGCCCGATGGCACACGCTCCACCGAGCTGGCCTTGGAAGTAGAAGTGGGCTGCGAGACTTTTGCCATGCGACAACTATGGCACAGCCACTGCCCAATAGGTATGTCCTCCTCGTTCAGAGGCGGATCACTAAACAGCGTAACACACATTCCCTTTATTGAGTTCACTTTGAATTTGATTGAGAATACTCACTGGCATTGTAGATGAAAGCTGGATGGACATCGGTCGCAGCATAGCAAATTTCCGCCCTCCTCGCAGGCGTCGCACAGGTCGTGGTTATGACCACGTCCTGGCCGCCTGTAGTACGGATGCTTCGTATTGGTGCTGCGCTGTATCAGTTTGTCTTCTTCGTTGGGCGGCGGCTTGATTAGGATTTTAATTTGCTAAAAAAAATGCAGTTGAAATTAGCCACAATTGATTGATTAATGCAAAATTCGCTCAGAATCTGTCAAATACGTCCAGTCTGCATCCAATTTGGCGGCACTGGGTGACTGTCTGTCAAAAAGTTTGACAGATGTGTACGCACCTCCATTATGCTCAGCGAACCATTTGGGTCCTGATCAGCTTTTGACATCTTAAACAATTTTTTTTTCGTTAACAAGATTTTGTTAGCTTGGAAGAGTTGAAACCAAAACCAATCACAGCGTTGCATGCATAGCTTGCTGGGCCTTTCCCAGCATATCGATATATATCGTTGAGCGCTGCGCGCGTGTTTATACAGAGGGTGTGCTCTGGCCTTGCTGATAACAGTGCACCTTCTGCATGGAAATCCTTTGTGCCAAGGAAGAACATTCTGGAGCCGCGAGTCGCGAAATCTTATTGGTTTCATAGTAATCGATAGTTAAAAGTTTCAAAATATACAATTCAAATTGTCTAGTTTTGATTAATGCACAAAAATACATATTTATATATCAATTTAATAAGACTGCATTTATGTCCTATTAAATTGATCAGAAACTATGCGTATACACATGTTTAAAATGTATAGTTCAGAAATATATAAATGTGCTGGTGCTTTGGAAACTGTACAATTAGAACATATTTAAAATGATACATTTGCGTTTACAAATTTTAATATTATTGAATGTAATTTGAATCACAGTTATGCGCAAATATTTATTTCAGTTAAATTTGTCGTTTAGGCGGCATAGTAATTACCGTTCTGTACACATTTTCGATGAATACTGTATCGGCTGGGCGAGGCAGCTCTAGGGTGTTATCGAAACCGATAATCAAACTTTTGCATTACAAAAACAGAACGCAGCTGCTATTGGTATAACTGCGTAAATATTAAAATTTGTAATATAAGTATTAAGTGGAGGACGGTGGAAGATGTTTTCAATATTTGGCAAACGCAAACAAGCCGAAACTCCCACTGAGGAGGCCATCCAGGGCCCCGCAGATGCACCCAAACAGAGCAGCGGCGATGATTTCATATTTGTGGAGCGCAAACCTGACTCAGATCCACTGACATCGCCCGGTGGTATGACAGTATATCCACCCATGCCGCAGACAGCATATGGCCCAATGCCATATCCACCACCGCTAGGAGCACGCAACACACTTGGACCCAATCCAGCTGCACCAACCAGCTATGTGCAGGACATTCCCTTCGAGCTGTCGCCGCAACTGTCTACCAAAGAAGAGGTCAATGGCACGCAGATGCAAGTGGACAGTATTTTGGCACTGATGACGCGACAGCTATCCGTCGATGCCATGGCCGAGGAGTATTCATTCACTCTGGAGCGGTCAGTGCAAAATGGTTAAAGCTAATGCTAAGTAAATATATATATATATATATATATATATATATATATACATATGTATGCGAATGCCTATGTTTATGTGTAGATTAACTGTTAGATGCGTGACATTATAAATTGTATATTTAGTAAATCGGTAAATAATCAGCAATCTGAGTTTTGTTGTGATTGCCCCGCTCAACAACAGATGGCGCCACATTCGTCATTTGCCAGCCCGAAATTTGGTTTCAGCTCAAAGTTGGCTTCGACTTTCTACTTGGTCGTACTCCAATGCCAGTTGACTAGTCACTAGTCATTCCATGTTTGACAGTGTAACAGTAAATTGCCAGTTCCGTCGAAGTTATACAAAAAAAATCTATATGTAAAACAAAATAATAATTTTTTTTTATATAAATCAGTGTTGGTTTTTGTTCCTAGTTTGCATCGTGTTTATTTATTTTTTTTTTTCTCTCTCGAGTCGTTTTTGGCAAAATTTCGCGTATATTTAAATTAAACGGAAGTGTTCGATAAGTAGACGTAGTTATGGCCAGCTCAAATGTATCTGATTGGGACGAGGCGCTGCCCACATCGTCAACGGAGGTCGAAGAGGAGGATTCAGACTATTGCAGCCCGGAGAATCGCAAGAAACGGCAGGAGGAGAATGTCTCCAAGCTGCAGTCGTATGTGCGTCGCATGGCCTACCAGCCAGCGTTGCCGCCCAAAGCTCGAGCCTACGACGTTGCCCTGTCGAAGCCCAAGAAGTTCACCCTCATGGACAACTATGAGCACTTCAAGGAAATCTACGATCCCAAATTGAGGGCCAAGCGCATCAAGCGCATGTTGGGCAAATACAATGCTATAACCACAGAGTGAGTTAATTCGGTCCCGTTCACGACTCTGACCTCTGATTCCGTCTACCTTCGACCCCTTCAGGCAGCTCGAGGATGTGCTGAAAAATACCAAGAAGAAGGAGCGCCGCAAGGAGGATTTCCTCAAGCGCAAGCAGGAGATGTACTACAACATGCTGACCAAAATGGAGCGCCAGTGCCGCTCACAATATCTCAATGTGCTGATCAAGAAGTTTGCCAAGTTCATAGCACATTTGGCAACCACAATGCGTATACCGCCACAGCTGGTCGATCCGTACGCTCGGATGCAACGCGGCATATTCTGCAACATATTGCTGGCGATTGGCGTGCAGCCCACTTCGCAGTCGGCCATCTACTATACCAGCCAGGATGCCATTGAGTATGATGTGTGCCATCGTCTGGCCCATGCTCTGCTCAGTTTGATAATCAAAGCGCTAGACACGGCGGCCACACACGAACCCAGTGAGGCACCCAAACCCTCAACGGACCTTGACTTTAAGATGGACAACTACATCAAGGAGCGTCTCATGTGTGCAGCCAAGAAGAAGATCAGAAACGAGCAGCGTCGCAAGCGGCAATCGACGTTCAACTTAAGTGCGTTCCACAAATGCTCTCGCCTCGACTGCGAATAGCCCCTGAATTCTGTATGCCGGAATTCTGTATGTCGACCCGGAAACGGAATCTGTATTCCGTGCAACATCTACCGTAATCCACATATGCTATTCCCAGCCCACAAGCAGCGAGCTCACTTCATCAACGATTTTCCCCCATACACACATACACTCACACATATATGTATATATATATATATATATATATATATATATATATATATATATATATATATCTTGTATACATTTTTCATTAACAATTCTCGGGTTCATTGGTGCCCGCAAATATATTTGTATACGACGTATTTATGTGATTATGGCTGAATGGTTAGGCATAGCCACTTCTCGGGCACCTCGAAGCTGTCCGGCGGATTGGGCGTGTACGCCTCGCAGTACGGCACATGCCAGACGTTGCCCACTTTGTGCGCACATAGTCGATAGCGGATGGGCTCCTTGACAATGATCTGACCCGTTTCCGTTTGGGTGACTAGCGAGTACTGGTGCTCCTGCTGCCAGCGCCGGAAGGTGGCCTTTAGCTCGCTGCCCAGCAGATGGGCGTGGCTGCGCATCAGGTCGCGCGAGAAGAAGTCCGTGTCCTGGCCGCTGCGCAACGTTGCGTACAAGAGAAACGGATCATCATGGGAACTGCAGCGAGAGAGAGAGACAGACAATCAATATAAACACCAGTATCTGACCAGGATCAGCTGCCCACTCACAGATTGTTGGTGAGGAAAACGCTCGCATTGTTCTGTATGTACTGCATGGCCGGCTTGGACCAGTGGCGCATGTGCTGGCGACCTAGCACTAGGACGCGCTTCCGCCGCTCCTTGAAGTAACGGACGACGGTGGCCACCAGCTTGGCCAGCTGCTCGGGCGGCTTCTTGCTGCCCGTGGAGTAGGCGACGTTGAGGCCGTCGATGACGCAATCGTAGGGCGCAGTGCGCTCCACATACTGCTTGAAGCGCTGCAGCTCCTGCGGCGTCGACTTCTGGAATACATCGTTGCGTATCAGCACCTTCTGCAGGAAGGATTCGCGCAGCTCGGCGAACTGGGCATCGCCAATGGCCACGTGCTGCAAATTCTGTTGGCACGTGGAGCATTTACCGAACCTTTCCAGCTGCGTCGCCGTCACCTGCAGTTGCTGCGGCAGGCGCTGCGCCAGGGCCTGCAGCTGCTGTACCACCAGCTCGCTGATCAGGATTTCGTGCAGCTCGAGGAAGCTGAGCAGTCGCTCCAGCTGAGGACCCAGGGTCCGCACGTCCTTGGCGATGTGCGTCAATAGGGATAGGAAAATCTCACACTTGGGCAACTTGCGCGCTTGCAGCATCTCCTCGAGCAGACGCCAGCCCAGCTCTGGATTAGCCATGCTGAAGGCCTTGGCTATCAGCGCGCTATAGGCGGACACGCTGGGCGCACTGGTCACGCTCATCATGTCTAGCAGTGGCAGCGCGCGTTGCCAGTGCTGTGTGGTAGCCACCAGGCCATGGATCAAGTGCTCACAGCTGCTGGCATCCAAGATATCGTGCTCCTTTTGCAACGTATCACAGATCTGCACAATCTCCGACTGCTCCTCGTCGCTCAGCTCGCGCGCATGGTAGGCGGCATTATAAGCCCGCAACAGGCGACCGATTGTCGCCAGATTGGGCTTGATGCCCAGTGACTGCAGATGCTTCAGATAACTTTTGGCCACGGGCAGCTGCTCGGCCTTGCTGCATAGGCCCAGTATGATGGCGTCCACGTTATTGCCATTGACGTGTTTGTAGTTTTCGGTTAGAGTGTGCCGCACGTGCTGCCAATCCTCGTTGCTTAGCTCGCATTGCCGTTCAAAATATTCGCTCTTCAGTCGATCCAGCTGATCGGATGGAACAGCTCCCAATTGTGACCGGCGCTTATAATGACCGGCCAACAGGCGACATGGTGGCAAATGTGTTAATCCTGTTCCAGTATTTTGTAGGGTCAAGCCATAGCGCAGTTGACGCAACAAACGCAAATTGTACATAATTCAGTTTGTTGTCGGTTATACTTGTTGCCGGCATAGCAATCGAAAGCCTATCGATAGGCGTTATCGGAGTAACGTTTGACCATCCCAAACTTTGCTATACTATGTCAAAATTGTATTATAAAAAGCATTATAAAAATTTCATTTTTGAGCATCAAATCTGGTTTATTTATTGCGAATTTTTATTAAACTATTATATTATAATTATTTTATGTTATTTTCGATATACAATGTTGGTTAACATCGCACTGTTAATTATTGGTTGATTTAACATTGATATGTGACCTTGCAGAATATGGTAATCGCACACCGCGGTATTGTGTCGATTAGTCTGTGGTCTGTTTGCCTGCACTATCGATGGTGCAGCTGCGGCTTACACGGTATTAAGCGGAGGAAAATAAATAAATAAGTTAAAGTATAATCCAGAAGAAAGCATAATTGTGATAGTGCTCAAGTGGTTGCATCAGCAATTGCAGGTAAAAATCAAATATTCAACACTTAAAATTAATAATATGTTAAAGCAAAGTGCCGCACGGCATATAACAACCGGAATGTGAATACCGTGAAAACGACATCAGCCCGATTTTGATTAAGTTTAGTACACTGTCTGTCTAACCGGCCAAATATGTATGTATAAGTTGGCCTATGTGAGCCTGCTGCAGCTGCAAAGGCAAACTTGGTTTTTTGTGCGAGGGCCATTGTCATATATACACGCATACACACACACAAACGCTCAAACATATGCACATATATATTATATATATATATATATATATATATATATATAAATATATATATATATATATATATATATATATATATATATATATATATATATATATATATATATATATATATATATATATATATGTATATATTGTGCCTATGTGTATGTGGCGAAATAACTAGTTTTTTCTGTGTAAATTTGCAAGGAATCCTCCACCATTTGCCAGATGAACTTGCAGACATGGCTCGTCGCTCATTTGAATTGCTCTCAATTGTAGTTTTAAGCTCGTCTGCTTCTCTCTTCGTGTGTGTGTGGGTGTATGTGCATCGGTTTTCTCTTTGCCTGCCTGTGCCTGGATGCCACAACCAGCCGATGCAGATTTGCAGCTTCTCAGCTGCGACGAGCTGCATTCCCGAAGCTCCTAGCCAGGGTTGCCACCTGGCAACACACAATTTATACCTACAATATTTAATCTGAATCCATTTACATTTTTTTTTCATATATGCTTATAATAAACATTTTTGTTAATTATGTAGCTATTCACAAATTCGAAAATTAAAAGACATTAAATTTCACATTTATGTACGACACAAATATGCAAATAAATTAAGACATTGTGCAAATTTGTGAAGGAAGACCCAATGTACCTAAATATCTACCCGTTTTTGGTACATTCGTATTGCATGTAGCAACTGTCGCTGCAGCTCGTTCGTGGCGTACAGGCGAGGGCACAGAGCAGCCGTTGCTGATTCGGCGCATACCTGCTGCACACACACACACATACACACAAGCGCTCTCTTGCACACTTGCATTAAGCTATACTCTACACACATACTCCCACACACATACACACAGCCAAGCTTGGGAAGTCGGCTATAGTTGCAGTTTTCCTTTCGTTTTTTGTGTGTCTACCACGGAGCGGAGAAAATTTTTCAGTCACATAGAGTAAATTTTTTGTATTATTATTATTTTTTTTTTAGTTGAGTGCCTGGTTTATTCATCAAGTTACACTCGCATTATTTTGCAGAGTTTCACTAACGCTAACGCTTCGAACAAACATCAATGGTTACAATGGAAAATAGCGAGGAGATTCTACAAATTTTGGAGCGCTTCACGCAGCTCAAGCAAAAGGAAATACCCAAGGAGTTGGAGGAATATTTGCAGTATGTGGCCAAGACCGGTGACACCATTTTCAAGTGGTCCAGCCTCAAGTATCTGTTCCGTGAAAAGTTGTTGAATGTGATCAAGCATTTCAACGAGGATCCACCGCGACTCGAGGGTATGTAAATCTCTTGAAGTCTCTAGCCCCTCTGTTTGGAAGATAAACTTCCGAGCTTTCTGCCCCTAGAGATACCCAATTATCCGAATGTCGATCCCTTCAACTATGAGACGATGAAGTCCTCACTGCTTGAGCGTCTCGACTTGTTCAACGCTGCGCCCTTCACCGTGCAGCGTCTATGCGAGCTTCTCATTGATCCTCGTAAACAATACTCGCGCATCGACAAGTTCATGCGAGCTCTCGAGAAAAATATACTGGGTAAGTATGTAGCGGGTCAGAGCAGTCACTTGAACCCCATTTCATGAGCCTTCACAATTAGTTGTTAGCACTGTCGATCCGGGCCGTAAGCGAACGGAAAGTGAGAATGGCGACTCGCTTGACTCTGTGGGCAATGGGGATTTGTCGCTAGAGGTCAACATCGACATCGAAATGGAGAACGAGAATATCTTCAATAATGGCGATGAGCGCAATGGCGGCAGCGAGGAAGGCAATGTTGGGGCTGTTAAGGCCAGCTGTCCACGGAGCGACGATAATGCCAGTGTTCAGCCGAAGGCCAAGAAGGCTAAGCTCGATTTTGACGATAATGAACGTGACGAAGCGGATATTGAAGAACCGGATGAGGATGATGTCCCCATCAAGATTAAGGCTAAAGTCGGCAAAGGCAAGGTAGAGTCTGATGATGAAGATGATGTGGATCTGAAGACCGATGAAGGCATTCGGGAGATACCCGAAATTGAGGAGCCCGATGAAGAGGACGAGGAAGAGGAGGAGCCAAAGGCCAAGAAGCCATTCAACGGTGACAAGGAGGTGAAGGAGTCGAATGAGATCGCAGAGCCTGACCCGGATATTCCAGAAGTGGCCGAATCCGATGAGGTAGACAGCACTGATGCAAAGCCTGAAAAGGAGGAAGCCACTGAAAGTCAGGCCAAGGATCCGTTGACCGATGGAGATCCAGACGCAGATGCAGATGAGGAAGATGCGGCCGACGACGAGACCAAAATCGTTGAAAAGCAGGAAGTGGAGAGCACTGAAAAGAAGAAGTCGGACAAGCCAGCAAAAGAAGCTAAGAAAGCAAAGAAACCCGACGATGCCGCTGGCGAAGATCCTAATGAGCAGAAGAAAGAGCCCACAGAAGCCAAGCCGGAGCCTGCTAAAAAAGCGGAGAAGCCAAAGGCAAAGGGCTCTCCCGAAAAAGCCAGTGAGTCGGCAGCTGTTGCCGACAAGGTCACCGCTGACAAGGATGGCGCCCCCAAGGCCTCTAAGACACCCGATGCTGAGGCCAAGACTGAGGCCAAGCTGCAGACCAAGTCGGAGACTGTTAAAGACAGCAATACCGAAAAGACTGAGACTAAAGCATCAGCTGCAGCAGATGCTGAGCCAGCTGCAAAAACTGAAACTACTTCAGCTGCAGATGACAAAGAGAAGGCCGACAAGTCTGTTGCCAAGGATGGCGATGCCGAGGTCGAAGCTGGGGGCGGTGCTGATGCCAAAGCTAAAGCCGGAGCTGCTGATGCAGCTTCAGTTGCAGCTGTGCCCATTGAAACCGATGAGCTGGCTACACCACAGTCGCCGCCTGCGGCTGAAGCCGATGAAGCGCCGAAATCCGAAGCGGCTAGTTTTACGGCCAGCGCCACGCCCACATTGACGCTGAATGATCAACCCATGGAGGATACACCAGCCGAGGAGGAGGACACCCAGGCCTCGCCCACTGCGGCCGTCGAGGAGGTCGTCATGGCCGAGAGCAGCGCGGCCGCTGGCGATATGGCCACCGATGACGTTGCCAAGGATGAGCCGGCTGCCATGGAGGTGGACGATACCAGCCAGGAGGTAATGGATCAATAGATCATTGGTAATAGAAGCAAATGCCAATTCGCTTCGAATTGGACTAATATGAATACTTACAACTACTCCGCATAAATAGCATATAACGAGTAAGAGATAAAGAGAATACACTTACACACACAAGCACACAAGCAGACACACGTACACACACACTCATACAGATCAGACCAATCCCAAGGATCGTGGGATGTATGAGTTCATTATCTAGGGTATTACCGTTAGGCCATAGTTGATATAATATGATATATGTCTTCAACGTATTCCAAGTTGCGCACTCTCCAGCTGAAGCAGGCTCACATTTAGGAAGAGATCCTCCCTGAATGTGTGCCCATAGTACCGCATAGCTGTGAGTCCGTAAATGCACACACGCACACACACACACACACACACGCACGCCCGCACACCAACATACACACACATACACACACTTACACACACACACACACGGACACATCAAGAATTATTTTAAATATAAGCTCGAGCATTAAGTATCGATCAGTTCCGTTGCGCGGGATTCCTATCAATATTCTATATGGAGAAATCGTCCGCATTATGTCATATTTTGTATTTACGTATCGTTGCCTATTTAAATGACAAATTCTATTTTTTATAATCGACATTATATTAAGTTAAAAAGTTTCTCAACGCTTTCGTTTATTATTCATTATACGAATCATTGTTTTTTTTTTCTCCCGATATTGGGTCATCACGTTTAGCAAAGTCAAATAAGCAAAATATCTACATAAATCAAATAAACATAAAAAATAAAAGTAAAAAAAAAATTTAAGAAAATAATTATAAATATAACGGAAAACGGTTCTTATTAAGGAGTACGATGTTTAGATCAACAATTATATATTATATATGGTAGTATATTGTGGACTCCTCTAATCAATGTCAAGTCTAAATAAAAATAAAAACTATTGGGTATATCTGTGTATATATATATGTGTGTATATATATTTCATGTTGGGGGAGGAGGGGATGGGGGTTTATAGCAACAACAAAAAATAACACAATGAACAAAAAATTCATAGAGCAAATGTGGTAAAAAAATTTGGTAATGCGATGCAGCCAATGGATACCCGAGTGCGGCTCTGCCGCGACAACAACAACCACAGCCAACGGACCGGACGGAGCGGCACCGTTCCGTTGTTGGCCTGGCCGACTGGCCGACTAACGACTGACTCGTCGACTTGCCGGTTGGGCACACTTCACGGATCCGGTTCCGAACCTTGTCATCTGGGTGCGCCTAGCCCAGGAGTACCTTGCGCATCATGAAGCCGCTGCTGGCGCTGCTCGCATTGCTGCTGGATGCGCACGACAGCTCCTCGGGTTCAATGCACTTGGACGAGCAGAGGTACTGCAGCAGGGGCACACGATACTTGCCACAGAAGTCCACGAACTTGATGTGCTCCACGCGATTGTCGAAGAAGACGCCCTTGCAGTTGGGGTTCACGCAGCAATTGGCACTGTTCAGGTACTCGACGAGGGTGCGCGGCACGTCGGCAGGACCTGGCCTCTGCCCGCTGGCCTTGACAATTCGGCCGGCCAGCTCCAGCAGCGTCGGCGGCTTCAATGCCATGTCCTGCACAAAGCGTACCACCAGCGGATTGTCGCGCAAGCTCAGCTAAGGGAAGAGATCGTTTGAGTCATCTGGAATGAATGGAACTGTTAGCTGCTGTCGCCTCACCTCGGTCAGGTTCTTCAGGGCGACAATGTCCTTGGGCAAGTGCTTCAGTCTATTCTTGTGCAGCAGCAGCGACTTCAGGTTCTTCAGCCGGGCAATGCTCATCGGGAGATGCTCAATGAGATTGTCGCAGAGCACCAGCGCCTGCAGCTGGCTCAGAGAGCCAACAGCCTCGGGCACCTCGTTGACAAGATTGCCGCCCAGCGAAAGCACATGAAGACTGTGGAGAGAGTGACGAAAAGTCGGTTAAAGAGGGCAGAAATATTCCAATTGGGTTTTGGGTGGGATAGATATATTAGCTTATAGAATATGTAGGGATGCTCATGGCTTACTTATTAGACTTTGGGTTGGAATCTCCTAAAGGATTTCCTTCCTTCCCATAATCCTACGTTCTCTTGGAGGACCATTTCCTTCCTTCCTTCCTATAATCCTACATTTCTTTCCTTCCTATTACCATACATTCTCTCAAAGGACCATTTCCTTCCTTTCTATAATCCTACGTGCTCTCAAAGGAGAGTTTCCTTTTGTTCTATAATCCTACAATATCCTAAAGGAGAATTTGCTTCCTATAATCCTACGTATTTCCTTCCGTCCTATAATCCTACGTTCTCTCAAAGTAGCATTACCTTTCCTTCTATAACAATATTCTAAAATATCCTAAAGAAGCATTTCCTTTCTTCCTATAATCCTACATTCTCTCAAACGTCTGGTGTGGTATACTAGCTCTTAGATATATGAGTTTTGAGGTCTTTAGCAGAAATCACAGATTAGGTATATGCATGATATAATGATAGGTATATGATGATATACCATACACTATATACTATATAGGATATCTGCTCTCTCGCCAATTGTAATAAAACTTAATCTCTCCTTATAATACTGTCCCAACGATTAGATCTTAGTCACTAACATTAGTTGACCCTTACTGTCCTTAAGTTATCTCTTACATTTCTTATAACGGTGTTCGCTGTCTATTAATGACAGTTGCTATCAGATGGATTACGTCTATTTCAGTTCAGGGTCGACTTCACCTCTGCTGCGGTTTGTTGTATTACGTCGTATTCAAAGGTAAACGCGACTATCTAATAGTTTATATAAGTACTTAGCCGTAACACATCCACATGGGGGGCCGCCAGCTCAGAGCGGACTTTCAGTGCGATAAAAGTCTGGAACTCCAAGTTTATAGATAAAGAAAAATAAACATTATACCAGTATTACAGTAAGTAATCACGGCTTAGTCAGTTCTGCATAATTCCCTAAATAAAGCAAAAGATTTTAAGGCTGGCACCTGATAAAGGGAGCTTGATATACTGCAGGTCCAAACGTTCATTTCTCGATAGTTGGTATCATAAGATAATGAAACTTGATTTAGTGTTTTTCTTTTTTATAAGTAAGTCCCCTGGCAATAAAAAAAACGCTTTGTTTTGACTCGGACAGTTTATAGCATTAAATTGATATACGAATAGATTGTCCGAGCTAAGGTAAGTCTAACGATATTAATCAGACTGATAAAAAATTAAAAAAAAAAAAAAAAAAAAAAAACAAAGTGTAAGCTCTATGAATTTGGTTATACTTTGGCTCTCGGCTGAAATTGGTTTTTCCATACTCTGTAATCTGCTGTCGCTAGCCAGGAGGAAGCTCAGCGCTTGTGATAAGTGTTTCCATTTGAAATTGGCTCGCATATTCTTTTGTTTTTTATTTATTATTGTGTTTACTTATAAATATGCCCCATTGAAACATACGCCAATATATTTATATGTCTGTGCGTACATATACATATATACCTTTATGAGTGTGTCGAGGGTGTGTGTGTTTTAGTTATTTTCGCTATTGATTTGGCTTTTACAATGCGCGCCCCGAGCCACTCGAAAGTCCGCTTATCAGACCATCAAATAGACTTGAACCCCCAACCGCCGTCGTCGATTCACCACCAAAGTGTTACGCTTGACAACAACTAAAGCTGAGCATGCGACCCAATGGGAAAACGCAAATGAGCAGGGAAAATAACGGGAGGAAAGCAACCAACGCAGCAGCGGGGTAGGCCACGAGTGATACTTTGTCATAGCTGTGGATCATTGCAAAAGGGAGCTCAGCTGGAAAGCTATTAAGATTAGAGGGAGAAAGAGCGACGGGGAAGAGGGAAAAGAGAGAGAGACAGACAGTGAGAATGGAGGGTAAGCCAATGGGATAGATCTGTGCGATTTTTATAACTTAGATGATATCAAAGAGAATACTTGGAGGGAGAATGAGACAGAGGGCGAGTTATTGAAGCTTGCTAAGGATTAAACGGCAATAAAAAAGCTGCCAAAGAAAGTTAGACTATAGGGGATTAAGGGACTAAAGGACTGTAGGATATGTTACCTTTGCATCTTCCAGATATCCTTGGATATGCTCGAGATCTTGTTGCCGCCTAAATACAGATACTTGAGCTGGCGCAGCTCGGTGACCTGTTCGGGAAAGTGAATCAGCTGATTGCCGCTCAAGTTGAGCTCCTTCAGCGTGGAGGTGCCGCCATGAACATTGCCCATCTGCTTGCTGAGCAGCGATTTGGGCAGCGACGAGTTGGTCAATAGATTGTTCTTGGCAATTAGGGTGACCAGCGGCAGCTGGCAAATGGCCTCCGGCAGCTGGGTGAGCGCATTGGAGCTCAGATCGAGTATCTTGAGATTGGTGAACTGCTGCAGCACGCGCGGCAGCGCCACCAGACGATTGTGATTGAGCAGCATCGTCTCGATGTCGCCGCTCGTCTTGAGCAGCCCCTTGTGGGGCGAGCTGAGGTGATCCTCCAGCGTGACCACATCCAGACTCATACGACCGAAGTCGATGGTCTTCTGCTCCCGCGAATCGGTGTCCGAGCTGTCCGACGTATAGAGCTCCATTGCTTCGATCAACTTCACTACTGGCCTATGCGGCTGCCTCTATCGATGCAATGCCAATACGAGTCTCTATATGTATATTTCTTGTTTGTTATTCAACACTCAGTTGTTGTGCTATTGCTGTTGCTGTTGCTGTTGTTGTTGTTGTTGTTGTTTTTCTTTATTTTCTATAAGCTCTTTATGGCTGTCTCTGCTTCTCCTCTGTATGCGCGCGCGATCGCATCGCTTTTTCTGTTTGGCCAGCCGGGACTGCGACGCAAATCGGAATGACAACAAAAACAACAGTAATCGGAGCACAGAAAAAAAATATTGTATATATATATATACTATGTGTGTGTGTGTGTGTGTGTGTGTGTGTGTGTGTTCACTAACTATATCAATTGGGCAGAGTCGAACGACGCGCACCAGACCCAAACATTGACTGAACTGCGATCTGCCAGCGGCTCGGCGCCTCAGCTGCTGTACAATGCGGACTGATCCAGCCGCGTCGATGTCGATGTCGATGCCGATGCCGATTGTCGTCTTCGTTGCGCACGAGGCGCAACAGGCGTATGCGTAATATATGTACACACAAAGCAAACACACTCACACACACACACACACACACACACACACGGATACAGGTCTAAGCAGGGACTCTGTTGTATTCGTTGTTTTCGGGATACACACGCGCGACCAAAGTTGAGCGCTAACTGACGTGGGTCAATCGAACAGTTGTTGACTTCGCTGAGCCGAGCAGACACAGATGCCCAGTCGAACTTTGATCAGTGGATTGCGTGTTTGTTAATCTTAAGTTAATATGATGAATATATGTAAAATTATGAGTTAAGTCTTAAGTCTCTTAAGAAGTCAGAAGAGAACAAAAGAATATAAATAAATCCAATAGATATAAATTAAAATAAAAACAATATTTAATAATAATGCAGAGGCTTTAAAAATTGAGTATGAATCTGTTACATCTGAGATGTTATTGTTTGTTCCACAATTTTTAAAGCATTATTAAAACAAACATATTTTTGTATTATCAAAGTTAAAGTCTATCAAGTACGGTCCAAAATAATTAGGCTGATAACAATATAATAAATAATATATAAATATATAAGTCTGTAAAAATCATAATAAAAAAGAAATAAATAATAATAAATAAATATATTAAAAATAATAAATAAAAAAAAAACATTATTCGAACTGTTTTTTTTTCAGCCATCAAAATAATGTGTTTCAAGTACAATCCTGAAAAAATATACATATAAATACATTTTTTGTTATGATAATAATAAATAGATTGTGTTTAATAAAGTACAAAAAGAAAAAAAATTTTTTGATTAAAAAAAGTGGAATTTTAATTATTTTTTCATCATTATTTGAGTATCAATTATTATTTAGATTGTTAAAAAATCAAAATAAAAAATTTATGAACAACAATTGAGAGTTTAAACAATCCCGTTAAACCCGTATAAATATATGAGATTATTAAATGGCCATAATAAATAAAGTGTTTATTATAAATTTGTGGAAATATATATTTTCATAGGTCAGTTTTCAGTGAATGGCAGCGGAGCTGCAGCAAGTGATGTCATCCCGAAGATGTTAATGACTATGATTCATCGTTGGCATCCGTATTGGGTCTTGGTCGATCAGTTCACTCGTATCGAACTGTTTACGATCGCTACTTATCACCAGCGACAATTCTGGAGCACCCTTAACGCTCAACGACAAATTTACCAAACAGCCCACTTGAGGAGAGGCGCACACACACTCGCACTCACTCAAAGTGATACTGTTTATATTTATTAGTAGTTGACATGGTTGTTGTTGCTTTGTACTTAAGTGCGTCTAATCAAAGAATCCGCAGCCCCCTCCACAGTTCCTTCGGTCTGGTTGGTACCCCTGACTTCAACTTCGGCGTCTGGTCCGAGCGGCTGAGCACATCTGGGGTGCAAAAATGTTTTATTATCGCGTCATTGGACCTTTCCATACCCTCAACCCACTCCAAGCTGCCCAACAAAAGCAGTATATTATTTGTGGGCATGTGTTTGCAACGGGACGTAGATCTCTAATTCTTCTTGTGCAGAGCGTGCCGAGCTGAGTGTCGATCTGGAACAGTAGAGAATCTACGAATTAGAATTTTTTTGTAAACATATGAGAAACAATGAAAAAATAAGTTTATTTTAATTTAAAACTAACTAAAGCCCAAAGCAAAAACGTTTCTAAAATAATTTTTAATAATTTTTAATTTAAAAAAAATCTTTAAGAATAATAAAAACTAACTAAGTTTTTGTAAAGCTGTTAAGCTGGAAAAGTCAAAACTTACTTTAATAATTTTTAAAATACAATAAAAGCTTACATTTTATATCAATTTAGTAAAAATATATAAAATGTATTTTTAAATTCTTTTAAAAAATGAATTAAATATCAATGTTACATACATAGATGTAATGTAAAATCCAAGTAAGTAAAATATAATGTTTTAAAATATTTGAATATAATATTTAAAAAAACAACGTTTTATTTTTTTATTTATAATTTTTGTTTTTTAATTATTTATACTATTTACAACGATTTTTGTTAAGTTTTTTGTTTTTTTTTTTTTTTTTTGGAAATACCTTTAAGTCGTGCACGCCCGACTTAAGAATTGCTAGCTACTTTTTTGTAAATTCTTATATTATTATTTGTTTTTGTTATTGTTATGGTTTTGTTGTTGTCTCTGACGGCGACGTTGCTGATAAGCAACAAGCCAAAAATACACAAATATAAGCAAGAGCGTTTAACACGACTTTGGCAGCGATCAGTTTGCGATTTATACATATAGAGACTAAAGTGACTTTTGAGGTATATACATATATATAATATATATATAATTATCAAATGGAATTGTTGCAATTTATGAGCATCTGGCATTCTAAGTACCCATAACAGGGGACAGTGGCGGCCGTTTGTCTCAGCGCTTGGGGCTGCAATGGGCTTTAGCTATTGAGCGCGTCTTAAGTCGCGTGCGCGTTTTGTGCGCGTTTTTGCGCACGTATTTCAATTGGATTTGCGAGTTGAGCGGCCGTCACTTGTGTGTGGTCCTTATCACACCTAAATTAATGTGCCATCAAAATAAATATTCCATATAAAGCAACGCCAACAACCACAACAACAACAACAGCAGCAACAGTAGTTGTTCTACCGATTAAAACTGCGACGGAACAATAAAATCATTTTCTTTCTTTCTTGCGAAATTGCTGCATAAGGCGAAAAAAATTAAATAAACAAAATATATAGACACATATATAAATGTGTGTAAAAGCACACTGACACTGGCATAGGCACAATAGGTCGAGGCGCACTTGTTGATAATTAATTTTCCAATAGTAAAACTGCCCATGTGTGCGCTCGAGCTGAGTTGATTTTGAGACCTGGTTCCATAATCAATTTGGCAAATCAATTGTCAATTATCTGTCGCGTCGTCTTCCATTTACTGCTGAACCCACAGCGTTGAAAGTCGAGACACGTCTTTAGACGGGCGCCACATTTGCGATAGCCCTCGAACAGGGCTCTATATATGATGTATGGCTAAATAAAATCGAGATCGTGTGTCATATGTGTAGATGTTTTTAGCTGCTAACTTGATTTTACATATACAGAAAATAAGGTAATACTTTATACTTATATTTATGCTAGTTTAATTATATATTTTGTTTTTAGAAATTTCTTTTGAATTGCCCTTTTGATAAAAACTAGCTTGTTAAAAACTAGCTTATTAAATGCTAAAATTAAATCAAAAATTTCCCCATTGCTTTACAATCAAATCGAAAATATTATGATTATGCTTGATAGCAAGTGAGCTTTGCGGATCATATATGTTTTATTTTCAAATAATTCAAAGCGCCGTTCCAAATTTCCAGTAGCTCACATAAATTAAATATTTTGCCCGCTGAAAAGTATGCTACACAAATTTTCATGGAGCTGTGAGCGTTTCAGTTGCCAGCCCAAAACTGTTGCCTACTTTGCGGCTGTACCGCAACTTTAATTGAAAAGAAAGACAAATGGTAAAACTTTCCATTATTATTGTTTATTATTAATTAAATAATTGCCTTGTCGTTTGCCATATTTTACAAAGTATACATTAAAAAAAAAAACAAAAAAAAATTACATTTTCCGATAGCAGTTGTTGGTTTTAGTTGTACATAAATATTAAAGTTAAACGTTAATAGTCATACGTTATATATTTATATATATATGCATATGTATGTGTAAATGTGTTAGATGTTGTGATTAATTGTTTTTCAACCCTTCCAAGTAAAAAAAAGGTAGCTATAAATGCCTTGCTGTGTATGTGTGTGTTGCATTAAAATTGTGATTGTTTTTGTGTTGCTGCAATTGGTCGTAGATTGTTATATGGTTTATAGATCGTATATGTATGTTTAGATAAATTCCCTATAAGGAGTGCAATGTGTAGAGATGCTTCTGTGTATTTGTGTGTATCTGTGTGCTTGTCTGTCTGTCTGCTTGTGTTTGGGGTTACCTCTAGAATAAATGGCCTCGAGCTACACCTTTGGCCCACTACGAACTACGCATATATATGTTATATGTGTGTATATATATCTATATAGTATATATAGTTGTATACATAGTTTTTGTTTTGTTTTGTTTATATGTTTATATTCGTATATTTATTAGCAAAAAAATGGGTGCGAACAAGTTGTTCGATCTTTTCTTCTCGATGACGTTTTGATGATTTGAATGTTGTTGGCGAGAGATGAGATAAAAAAAACCGCTCTTAATTCAATACTGTTGTCGTTTAGTACACATTAGATGTATTAGCGTTAATTAGCTTTACTTACAGGCTACTAAGTATATTTTAATGTAATAATAATAAATTATTAATCAAATACGCTTGTTAGTGAGCAAGATGGGGCCGTTGGACACGGACAGGGACAGGGGCTGCGGCGTGGGCGGGGTCGTGGCCGGGAGGTATGGGTGGCATGGGTATGGATATTATAGGTAAGGGGCCGTGGCCTGTGGCATCAATGACTGCCCGGCTGTGCGGCTGTGGGCCAAGCAATCTTGGCATCGATGCGCTTGTAGGCGAGCATGCAATGCTTGCCCTTGGCGGCGAGCCGCGCATCCTGCGGGCACTCGGCATCGGTGAGCAGCGTCTCCTCGCCGTCGACCAGCTTGAACAGGGCATAGTCCTGCGGATTGGTGATGCGCGCCTTATGCGCAATTATGCGGCACACCTCGCGCGTCGTCGTGTGCGGCCGCACGGGCAGCGTTCGAGTCTGCAGCGAGCCATTGCACTCGTCCGGTATGATGACGCGCAGCACGCTCGAGCAGGCCGGCAAGCAGCTAGAACGCCACTAAAATAGAGAGAGAGAGAGAGAGAGATGGATGATTAATGTGTATTCAGTTGGCGCTGTGGTTCGGTGTACTTACGTCGAGAGAGCCGCCGCCGCTCTCACCCTCGGATGCCATGAACGTCTTGAGTACCTGCACGGCGCTGCAGAGGGCGGTGAGGTAGTAGCCGGGCTCGCCATTGAGCAGCGTCGGCTGTAGCAGACCCCACATGAACTCCGCCTCGATTTCGGCACCGACAAAGCCGCACTTGGCCACCACATAGACCAGCACGGGCAGGAAATCATCGGCGCCCAGCTGCTGGCCGCGTGGACAGCCCGTCGCATCGAACACCGTCGAAATGACGCACAGGAAGAGCTCCAGCTTGTCCAGCGGCAGCTCGGCCTCCTGCAGGCGCCACAGCAGATTGGAAATGAGACGCAGCGCCGACTGCGACGGCGGCGTCACCGTCGCACGTATCCCAAAATCGGACGCATCCCGCTCGTAGGCGTAGCGCACGTTCTGGGCGAGCAGCTGAATGTCCTCGCTGCGCTTGTAGAAGTCCACGAAGATGCCATAGAGATGCTCGCGCAGTGGCAGCACCACCAGCTGGTGCATCACCGTCTCCAGCATGGCATCCAAATTGAGAAACTCATCGGCCTTGAGGCGGGCGCGCGCCGACTCCAGCTCCGCATGGAACTTGCCCTCGCCATGCTTAACCAAATAGTTCTTCATGCCGCTCATGAACTGACGCATGTTGCGCATGACCACCTGCGGCGCCGCCTCGCGCGACTCCTTGGTGCAGCTGATGAAGTTCTCGATGTTGCGGGCAAATGTGGAGCTCGGATCCTGGGCCAGCTGCAGCGTGTACGCGCGCAGCGAGTCGCCAGGTCCCACGCTCTGTATATTCATCTTATTGCGGGGATGGCCTGAAACGGAACGCAAGAGAGACGTCAGTATGGATAAGGGGAAATATACATATATAAACAAATATATTTGCATATATAAAGATAGAGAGAGAGAGAGCGAGTGAGAGCGATGAGTCAATGCGATGCGTAAGCCTCTCCAGCCTCTTACCGAATAGCAGTCTACAGAGCAGTCGCAGCAATAGAATGAAAGGCGTGCAACAGCCGGGCTTATCGCACTGTTGCTCGTCGGCACATTCGCAGCCGCGTCGATAGCGACGATAGAGACGACGGCTCTGCGATTGGAGGGCCAGGCCCAGAGCACGGCACTCGACAATGTGCGCCATGTTGAGCAGTATGTTGCCTTGGTCGTCCAGGTGAAAGAATTGCTTGATATCGTAGTGATCACAGGTGTTGCGCTCGCCGGGATGACAGGCGTCCAGGCTGACGGAGCCAATGGCCTTCAGTTCGGGATTGGGGCATTTGCCAATGGCGCCCATTATGGACCCGGCGAGTGCTTCAGTCTTCAGTTGCTTCCGATTGATGCGGCAGTCTTTGAGCACCTGTTGCGGACAGGTGGCCGTCGTCGTTGAGGTGGTCGTTGCTGTTGCTGTCGTTGCTATCGTCGACACAGACCCAATGCTGGACAGGCTGCTGCTGGCGTACTTCGATTTCTTGCACAGCACCGTCGATTGCAGCAGCTGTTGCTGGTGCTGCTGGCTGCTATCGCTGGGCAGCGCAATGCCCGTGCGAATGCTGTCCACGAAGAGCAGCTCGAGGAATTTACGCTTGCGGCCCGACGGCTGCAACGGCTGCGCTGAGCATGAGGCCAGCTTCTCCTCCAGGCTGTGTGTGTGCGTGCGCTGCTGTAGCAGCTCCTCCTCGAAGTCGCCGGAAAAGTAATTCTCCTGCTGCGGATGATCGACAATCTCCCATTCGGCCATGAAGCTGAGGAACTTCGCCTCCTCCTTGTAGTGGCGCACGTGGACGGGATCGTGAAAGAACTCCTCTGGCTCCAGTCGTTCGATGCGCTGCTCATCCAAGCTGCACAGCGATTTCGACATATCCGTGACGGTCGCGGGGCGGCTCGCGGGGAGTGCGCGCGACGATCTTCTGAACCAGCTCATGATGGATTCTGTAGCGATTTTTGCCAGCTAAAACGAATTGGCGAAAACGCAAGTTTCTCATCGGCACACGCTGCTGCGGAGGGCGGGGCTGCTGTGGCTGCTGCTGTTCTTGTTATCGATCGACAATCGCCGTTGCTGATCGATTTCAATTGCGAATTAATATTGTTGTCGTTGTTGTTGTTGTTGTAGCAAATTGTTATTGCCGTCGCGTCGTGTTGCTCTAAACGCGGCCAATGCAAAACTAATGCTGAACTTCATACGCATTAGTTTATAAGACTGCAGCTGCGATAACGATGACGTCGACGTCGACAGCGACGCTGACGGCGCCGCCGCCTCTATGCAAAAGATAGCAACTAGCGCGACGTCGACGTCGCAGCTGCGGCCTAAATTGCGAGGCGTCGCGACCTCAATTTGCCAAAGTCCCGCCAGCCCGCCTGCCTGCCTGCTTGGCCGTCCGTCCCTACGGACAGGTAGGTTCTGCCAGGAATCGCTAGCGTTAATCCGGGTGATCTGGGAATTTCCGGCAGGGGCGATACCTGTGCCAAACATTTTTGCGCAAGTCGCAACCTTATCAGAACAGCTGCGCCCTGACTGAGTTTAAGGAGAAACTGTGTCAAGAGGAAATGCCCTGAGTCAGCGGCGGAGCGGCAGCGTGACTTATGAAACCTCAAATGCAAAAATGCCTACGGACTGAGCTTGGGCTGGGCACTCCGCCAGGTAAATGCACAAAGCAAATCATTCAAAAAAAATACCTGTTGCAGCTGGTGGCGAGAACTGCCACGGGAGAGCGAAACTGTGCGTTGTGCAAGGCTGTTGAGATAAAGAGTTGATTCATGCTTGAGACTTGAGCGCAAGCAACGGCAGCTGTGACAAATCAAAGCAGAGCATGAGAGAGAACTCACCCTCTGCCTCTGCCTCTCCCTCTCCCGCTCTACCTCTCGTTGTTGCTCGCATTAAGGCAGTCCGTCATATGTCTATGAACGATGACGTTTCGACTGCGAGAGATTCCTCGATCAATCGATGCGGGAAACGAAAGCGACAGACAACAATGAAAACGACGCGAGAGAGAGAGAGAGGGAGAGGGAGAGAGAGAGAGAGTGATCCCGTTCTAATGCAATTGCACCTTACGATTGCATCAGCTTTATAAAGCCTAAACTCGACTTGAGGAATTGGTTGGATTTGCTGTTATTTTGCTGCGTAGTTCGGAAAAACCTTTGGATTGGAGGTTTCCGTGAAGGTGTTCGTTTGCGTTTGTGTGCAGGAAGTGTTCCTTGGCCGCCAGCATAAGATTAAAGAAATGCGAAGCTATTTTAGAAACAGTGTGATAAGAGCTAAGTGAGTAATCGATGTTGTATATGAGAAGGGCAACTGAAACCGGGTTTGGCAGGGACCGAAAGAGGGTTTGGAATTGAAATTGCTACTGGAACTGGGAGTGGGTCTGGAAGAGGGACTGGGAGTGGAAGAGGTACTCGAACTGGATTTGAATTGGAATTTTGATTGGAATTAGGTCTAGGACTTGGACTGGGTCTGAGAATGGGACATTGAAGTTCGTTAGACGGGTGATCCCATGATCTATCAAATTGCTAAATTTCGATTTCTATCCTCAGGAACTTCACATTAAGTTTTTGGTTCTCATAAGAGTTAGTCAAAGTTAACAAATTCTAGACTGGGAAAGAACGAGCTTAGGCATTCGATTCACACCATTTAGCCTCTAGAGCAAGCGCTTACCTCCCCTTCGTCTACTAATTTTCTCCAGCAGTTGGTCGGGCCTCAAGGTGCCTTTCAGCTAAGTTCGCTACTATTTCCGTTAAGCTTATTTATTGTGCTACAATTCCAGAAGATAAGGACCATATCAAGGTGACTTTTAGTACAATTTAATTTGGTGAGTTCAGCGAACCTCGTCGGTGTTGCTTATCCAGTTTGCTTATCGGCATCAAGCGCTTGACAACGATTTGCTTGTGTGATATGGTCGAGCAAACACAGTTGGGTTTCGCTGGAGAAAAGTCGGAGTCACGTGGCGTTTAGAGTGAACCCAAAAATAGTCTACATGCCAAAAATAAAATCTATATTTGTGTATCTCTCTCTCCCCCTCTCTCCCTGTGTGTGTATTTCATCAGCTGACCTAAAATAGACCGAAGCGCAGAGATTCGGAAAAGTCTGGCTTGAACATTCTAATCGGTCGGCAAATTACGCATCCCATTGAGCGGCGCGAGACACGGCGCGTTTTAAAACGCGCGCTGATAAAAACGCAGCCCGTAGCTCGTAGCCCGTAGCTCGTAGCTCGTAGCTTGCAGCTAGAGACGTCGAGCTTACATTCCAAAGTACACGACTGCATCAATATTTATATAATTCTATGTCCGACGACGCTTGAAACTTATCAAATTCGTTTTCGCTGGCTAACTGCGACGCATTTCCATGCTGCACAGGCATATGTGTGCATTGCGCGCCAGATAAGTTTCGGCAAAGGCTTTGTAGTCTCCAGATCGTCAAGCCCTACAAAGTTGCAGTGGGAGGGGCAGGAGCAGCATCTGAAGCAGCGACCGTTGCTGATAATTCGCTTAGGTTGGCTTAACCAGTTCGAAGCGGTTCGCTCGTGGTCGCCTCGTTTGCTTATGATTTGAGAGCCGAGCAACTCGTGCGCTCAATCAGTCAAACAAACAAACAGGCAGGCAGGCAGGCAGTCAGTCAGTCAGTCAGTCAGTCAATAGGCGCACGATGACGAGCTGATCGCTCGTATTTGCTATTGTGTCTGCTGCCCCATGGAGGCCATGGAGCGTAGTATGATGCAACAATAACAAGCGATTGCAATTGAGCATGCGACGACGATGATGATGATGACGATCGACTGTCCATTGATAAAGTGCCGGCGCGGGCCTACTGATCATATGCCCCAGGCATCGCCTCAAGGAATGCAGACTTCAAGATATGCGAGTGTTCCATTCGAGTCTTTTCCTTTGATGACTTGCGATCAGCTGTCGGCTTTGACTTGACTTGAATATCTAGCAGCTCCATCAACTGATGCTCTTCTACACTCTACACTCTACACTCTACACTCTTTTCACTATGCATCTTATTAGGTAGACCCTTCTACTCACATAGTATCTCGCGATCGCGCATGCTGGGATTCCTCAATATGGTCGCCACCTTGGGTCGCATTGCCTTGTTGTTGTTGTTGTTGCCAGCGCTGTTGCCATTTTTGTTGGCCTTGAGCGTGTCCTGGTTGCAGCTGCTGTTGCTGCCGTCTTTGGTGCTGCTGAATTCCTCAATGATGGTATCGTCCTCCGACAATGCCGGTCGGCACTTCGACAGATGAATGGTGTCCGAATTGATGGTGGCATCTAGAGGAAGAAATTATGGATTAGCCAAGCTGTCGTAAGGGCATAGGTAATGGGGCTTTCAGGGGGGGCTTTACCATCCTGCATCGGCATAAAGGAGTCCCACTGGGAGGAGTCCCAGGGCTCGGAAAATACGGTTCCATCGTCCGACTGCGCCGAGTCAATGCCGCCGTAGTAGGTCTGACAGAATGCGGCACAATTGCGCTCCACGTTGTCGTAGGAGGACAGTCGACACCCGTTTTGGCTCTGGAATGACTTTTGGCTGCCGTCGGCGTTTGGCTTCTCCTGCAGCGGAGCTGCGCTCGTCGTTGTCGTCGTCGCTGTTGCTTGGCTCTGGGGCGGAGTCGAGCAGCGCACCAGCTCCGGCAGATTCAGATCGGGCAGGCGCTTGGCAATGATCTGGTGCACGGTGAGCGGTCGCTTCTTGGACCCCTCCTTGTCGCGCCCCAGCGAGTTCTCCTTCTCTTGCCAATCGACAGTGGTGTCATAGTCGCCGCCGCCGCCGCCGCCGCCGTTTGTCTCCTGCTTGGCCATGAACTCCCAGCTACTGTCCAGCTGCCAGTGGTCGATGCGATTGCGTCCACGCTTGGCCGGCTGCTGCGACATGGGCTTCGGCTTCTGTTTCAGCTCATCCAGACTGCCAGCCAACTTCTCCAGGTCGGCGGGCAGCAGCAGCGGTACAGCTGCCGCGGCATGGCCACCCTTGAGCGGCTCCGAGTGCCGCTGATTGGCGGGCAGTAGCTGGCTGCGCTGCTGTCGTCGCAATATCGCCGCCGCCGCACTCGTCAGACCAGCCTGACGGAGTGCATCGGCTGGCTCTGCATAGCACGGACTCCCTTGCTTGCTGCGCGATCCGGGTGTCTGGGCAGCAGTGGGCGTCGTGTCTCCGCCATCATCCCCAGCGCTCGCCTCAGTCAGTGACTGCGTCATAGCTGGCGCCGCATTGCCCAGATTCGGCAAGAGTAGACCCGCTCGCGAGCGAGCCGGTGCATCGCCAGAGAACTGCAACAGCTGCTGGCTGGTGTCCTGTCCAGCGCTGGTCTCCTCGCAGGGCGACAGCAGCTGCTGGGCGAGTGAGTTGGCTGCGTGTTGGAGAGAAGCATAGGATTAAACAACCTAGACGGGACTAAGATCTTATCAACTTACGTGTCTCGGCTAGCAGATCGGGTCGTCGATTCAGGACACTTCCGTTGTCCAGTCCGGGCTTGAAGCTAGTGAGCAGACTGGCCCGATCGCTCGGATCGTGGGTCCAGACATCCTCGTAGTCGCTGATCTTGTCGCTCAAGGCGCTGGCGCAGTACTGCGCCGGCGGACTCTCCAGTATGTCTGACTCCTGATAGTGCTTGGACTCCTTGCGAATGCGCGACTTGCGCGACTTGCTGCTGCCGCTGCTGGTGCTGCCCACGCCGGGCAGAAGCCCAGCGCCATTGGGCGTCATCGGGGATAGCATCTTGCGCTGACTGTGGCTGGAGTCACGGCTCGACTGTGACTGTGACTGTGACTGCGACTGCGACTGCCAGCGGCTGTCGTTCGAGGAGGAGCCCTGCGAGGACAGCGTGTCCTTGCACTCGCCCTCGGGCGACAGGCGCTTGGCAAAGGTCTGGAACGTGCTGGTGCTGGCCTGCGAGTTGAGCAGCGCATTGAAGGGATTGCTCGAAGCGGGCGTCGTTACTTCCACGAACTGCGCGGGATTCGGCTTGGCCAGCTGGCCGCCCATGGGCATAGCATTGCTGCTGCTGCCATTGCCATTGCCATTGCCATTGATGTTGCTGTTCTCCATGGAGAAGGTGACCGTCGTGGTCACCGTAAAGTTGTTGCCCAGCTGATCAGGCGAATGGGGCTTGGACCAGCGCATTGGCGGCGCCGGCGGCTTGAGATTCAATGTGTTTGGCGGCTTCGGTCGCTGTGGACGCACCTGCTCCAGTTCCGTAATGCTCGCCACTGCAGCCGCCGACGTTGTCTTGAAGGTGCTCAAATTGTTGCAGCCATGCGGCTGCAGGGGCTGCTCCAAACCACCCCCAGCCCCACCGCCGGCACCACCGCCGCCCGGCAGATAGCCCTGCGCATCCACCGGCGACATGGTCAATATGACCGAGTCTACGGAATTGGGACTCAGCAGCTGCATGTGCTGGCCGCCGCTGGTCGTGAACGAACTCATGCTCGAGTTGGTGTCCGACGGAGTGCCAGCCTGGCTAAAGAAGCCCAGCAGCTGGCTGCTGCCCGTGGGACTGAACAGTGACTGTGGCGGCGCCACAGCTGGCGGCTTGGCCACCAGCGCGTCGCTGAAGAACGTGGCCGTACCCAGACCGCTAGTCTCCGTGAGCGACAGCGGCGACTTGGCATCCAGCACCAGTTGCTGCTGCTGCTGCTGCTGTTGCTGCTGCAGCTGCTCGGTGGCAGCGATGCTTGTCTTGGCGGCAACGGGTGGACCCAGGACGGCCGGACTGCTGGCATAGCTCCAGAACTCCTGGCCGAGCAGCGCCAGCGATGAGAGCTTCTTGCGGTTGTTGGCCTCGCGCAGCACCCGCGGCAACATCAGCTGCACGGGCAGCTCATCGCAGCACTGGGCGTAGTGAGCGATCAGGGCTGGGATCGAGCCAAACTTGAAGCGTGAGCTCTCCAGGCTGAGTATGTTGTCCTGCGACTGGATCAGATAGTGCTCGATGTAGGGGCCCGTGTCCTGGGGCAGGCGCACCGAGACGGCCATCGTGTTCGGCTGGCTGGAACCACGCACAATGAACGTCTGCAAAGGGAAGAGCAAAAGCGGAGAGTATCAGTAAGCGGCTGGGGCTGAGTAAACTGTTGTCATAATTCCGCCACGTAAATCAGCGCTTGATTCCTTTCACGTCGACTTCCGCTTTGCGCGTTAAATGTGGCGTTAAAAATGCGCGCACATAAATTTCCCACTTTCCCAGCTTCCCACTTTCCCGCCTTCCATTCCATTTTCCCAAAAACAATGATAAATGATAAATTGGTATTGCATACGCCGCGGCGCCTTCAAGTATGCAACGCCTTGCCCTGGCCCCCCAAACCCTGTCCCTGCGTCGGCTAGTCTGCGTGTCCTTTTGTCCTGGCGGGCAAAGAAAACTTTGCAGACGCTGCGACAAAGCAGCCAAGTCGTGTGGCATGCGCCCCACTAACTCCCCGACCTGGTCAACTGGCAGCCAGGCGCGTTGTCCGCGAGCTGCAGCCCGCACCAGAGCCAGAGCCAGATCCGGGACCTCGCCTTTCCGTTAATCGTCTTCAAAAAGTTTTCATAATGAGCGTTTTACTTAAAGTCACGCATCCGCCGCAAAAATTATTTCAATTCAAAATTAAACTCAAAGCTAAATCTTTGCGCCAACGACAATGTTGAAAGTAAAATAGAGACCATAAAATATAAAATAAAAATAATAATAATAATATATATATATATATATATATATATCTATATATAAATAATAATAAAAAATCTAATATAATAATAATATAAATTTTTATAATATAAATATAATACAAATGTATAATATATAATCTAGAAAATACAAAAATATAGATAAAAAGTAATACTAATATATATATATATATATATATATATATATATATATATATATATATATATATATATATATATATATATATAGAAGATATATATTTTATTTCTTTTTTTATTTATTTATTTATTTATTTATTTAATTATTATTATTTTTATATAAAATAATAATACAAAAAATAAGATATATATTTTATTTCATTTTCTTTTATTAATTTTTTATAATTTATTTATTTATTTTTGTATTAATTTTTTTTTTATAATTTAGATTTTATAAATTGATCTCACTATATATATATATAATCTGGTTAGGCTAAGAGCTAAAAGAGCTACTCAAGTCTAAATTAGCAAATTGCTGCAGCTTAATGCTAGGCAACAATTCCATATCAAATCAAGATAAAGAAAGAAGAAAATATAAAGAATTTATCTTCTTCCTCCTCTTCCGATGTACCTTAAGAATTATGAGTTTATTTTAAATTTCAATTGCTAGAGAATGGGATTTAAAGAACTTGAGCTTGAGTTTTCTTTGCTGCCATTGTGTGCGTGTGTATTCCTAAGCAATTCACTTCTGCATGTGCGTGAGTGTGTGTGTGCGTGTGCTATTCAATTTTGCCCAGCAACCCTAAAAGCATGCAATTATATTTTTTCAGATTTCAATAAATGCCAACTGGGCGGCGGGCGTGGAGGCAAGCTACATAAGTTTAAAATGGGGGCGAGCTTTCTAAAAAAAAAGAAAAAAAATGTAGAGAAAGTCGGGGGTTTGGGTGGGTGTTTACAAACGAATATGGACGCCCCGCAGCGTTGTTTATGATTTCTGTGCGAGTTTTCAATAAGCAGCTGAAAGCGAGAAGCAGAGCCATCAAGGAGATAGCAATAGCAAAAAATAGAAGAAGAAGCTAACGAAAATATGAGGTTGGCAGGGGAAGCTAGCAGCGCAGCGCAGCACAGCACAGCACAGCCCAGCCCAGCCCAGCCCAGACAATCTTTATTTGATTTGGCTGCATTGCAACGCTTTTTAAAGCATACTTTTCGGCTGTTGATTTTATTAGACGTAGACGATAGGGGGCGAGGTGTGGGTGGGTGGGTGTGTGTGAGAGCGTGTAACTGTTGGCATGCTGCGAGCGAGCTACAAAACACGAAAGAGCATTATATACTGATTCAATAATGTGGTCAAGAGCGTGCAGAGCGCCAGGGGCAGAGGCAGCGGCAGAGTTTGACCCGTCACGGAAATGCAATTTGCTAAGGACAAAAACGAGCGTAAAAATGTCTTAACAAGCGACAAAGCACGCAACAAGGGAGAGAGCGAGAGGGAGAGAGAGAGAGGGAGAGAGAGAGAGGGAGAGAGAGAGAGAAGGAGGGAGAGGAGCCAGCGACAGCTTGTGAATGTCTGCATTTTATGGAAGCCTTGACAAATTTAAGAGCATTTGGCTAACAATAAAAAGGCGTAACAGCATTTAAAAGGCAGCAGACGCATTTCGATACATCAATATATATATATATATATAGATATATCCCATATCCTATGCATACATTTGCCATATAAGCAAATACGTAAATCGTTCGCTTTGTTTGCAGCCCCAACAATAGTTGCAATCAATAGCCCTTTGGCATGTGGGAGTCTAGCCACGCCCATTGTTCATTGCATTGCCATACACACACACACACACACACGCACACTCAGGTACAACTCATAGTGCATTGGCAGCTTTTAAGCGCTCAGACGCCAGAGGAAGTCCTAGAAATGCATTTCACTTTGCATTGCAATTCCAAATGTATTTTCACTTAACAGTTCGTTGACTGTCGTCTGTCGTTTGTCGCTTGTCGCTTGTCGTTTGTCATCTGCCGCAGTCTCAGGCCCATTTCCTGCTTACCTTAACTCCCTCTGCCAGCTGTGGTCAAGTCAACGCCTCAGCAACAGCAATAATAATTTCACTGGCACTTTTGGCCCCAGATCAAAACAACCAAAAGAGACAACTTCTCTGCCGCAAAGTGAGCGTTTATTGGTTTCGTTTGTCCAGTGGGCGTGGCTGCGTATCGTAAATTTACATGTTGTGTTGCTGACAGCAAGCGAAGCCAGCAGTTGCAAGTGCCAAACTGCCCAAAGCATTTCATGTTCCCAAAAACAATTTCTACTTTGTGAAGGAAAAGCAAAAGCAAAAAAAAAAACAGAAATAAAATAAAATAAATAATAAATAAAAATATATATATATGTATATATATAGCGAAAGAAATGCAGTGAAAGAGCCAGACAGTTAGTGCGAAATTATTTCCATATCCATTCACAACTAGCGAAATTTAGGCGAAAGTGTTTTGGCCCTGTTTGCGGCTTGTACCATTGCATCTGGTTGGGCATTTAATTGCATGTAAATTATTGCATAGCGCACAAATCACATGGTACTCAACACTCACACACACACTCATGTGTCACTCGCTCCACCTTAGGGGAATAGCCTTGTCGCTGTCGTTGTCGCATTTGCGCCCATTTCCGGCACAGCTTGTGAGCCAACTGCAGTTCTGCACGCGGGTTTGGGCTAACAACATTTCCGGTTTCCATTTCTCGACTATTTGACGCGTTTGCCTTTGGGCCGCATTCGCTGAAAATGTCCGCAGCGAGTCAACCCCTTTTTATTATTATTTTGTTGCCAGGAGCGTGCCCCGCCCGCCCGCCGTTGTTCTTCACACAACACTATGCGCCATACGCTGCTGTGGCCCAGCTGCTGGTCTGGTCGCTTTGCGGTTCCTGGCCACGAATCGAAAGTGCAGAGGCATCTTTACCCAGCTCCAGCTACTATTGGTATGCCGTAATCAAGTTTAGGGCCGCAAATAGACTCGTTGCGCTCGTTCGAGCGCCAAGTCTAGTCTATAATCATCAAATCATGCTTCAACTTCTATTTTATACACACAGCCATGCACTTGTCCCTTTCAAATAAACCACTCTCCTTCCCTCTCTCTCTCTCTATCTGCCTTTCTCTCACTGTCTGTCTTTTAAATCATGACGCACATCAAATGCTTGACATCAAATCTTGACAACTTAATGGCTTCCGGCGGGCACAAGTAGCAAAATACAGTTAGCAGTGGCCAATGGGCAGGGCTACGTGTGTGGCATGCACATTTCAGCTGCAGCATGTCACATGCCATGTGCAGCTGCCAGTGTGCTCGAAAGGAAATTGTCTCTCTCTGTGATATCTATTTTTTATTATACCCTGAACTCATTAAAAATGGGTAATCAGAATATATTTTTAAATTTATTTTTTATTTATTCATTTTTGTTATTTTACTTTTATTTATTTTTTATTTTAAATTGAATTTATTTTAATTAATTTTACTTTTTTATTATTTAATTAAAATTTAATGTTTTTTAATTTTTCTTTTATTTAATTTAATTTTGTTTATTTTATTCCATTTTACTTAAATTTTTGTAAAACTTAATTTTGTTTTGTATTTTATTTTTATTTACTATTCATTTATTTATTTTATATTATTTAAAAAATAATATATTTGTTGAAACGATACCATCAAAATCTAGCATCTTCACAACACAAACAATATATATTTATATGTAAATATTATATCTCTACCAATCTGTTTCTGATTCGAGTCTCAATCAGGCAGCTACAGCTGTCGCAATTGCCTCCAATTGGCCAATCAAAAACACTTCAATGAGTGTAAACAATTTCACTAAATTTTAAATGGCTTAAGCTACGCAAAGATCTACAAAAGATTTAGTTTGCATAACAGCATAGTCGGGTCTTGGCAAAAGTGTTGCCTACTTATGCGGGCCAAGGCAGCCATTTACAATTTTCGAAACCGGGCACACAATTTGCATATCCTTTCAAAACTTGAAATTGAAACCAGCTGCTGGGGGTAGCAGCAATTTGACACCAGACAGCGTGGCCCAAGGGAGCGGCGCTGCCGCCTAATGAGCGTCGGCGGTTTGTGTGGTTAGGCAGCGGCCAGAGCCGAAGCCGGAGCCGGAGCCAGTGAAATAAAAACTGCATAAAATAATGAAATTATGCCAAGAGGCGACTCCAACTGTGCCAACAGAGCAAACGGGACCTCTATTATCTAGCCATTGGCCAGCCATTAAAAGTTGAGAAGAAGCAGAAGCAGAAGACGCCGAGCGGGCAGTGGAGAAAAAAATCGAACCTTCGAGAGCGGCGACGGGGCATATCATAAAAATCTCATATTTTATTCAAATTGGTAATGTGAACATTTTGTTGCCATAGAACTTTGCCGTGCTCAGCTGAGGAGGCAAGAACGGGGGGGCAGTCTGCCCTCTCCGCCTGCTCTGCAACCATTTGCATTTCATTGTCATTCATTTGGCTGTTTTTCATTTCATTTGCTTTTCTTTTCTTTTGTTTTACTTGCGTTTCGGATTCTTTGCATAGCAAATTGAATTTGAAGTCAAAGTCCAACAAGGCGCATTTCACTTTCGCCCAACCACCTCACACCCTCACCCTCACCCTCACCCCCTTTCGCAGTCGCTTCAGCTGTTCGCTGCTGTCCACTTGGCTGTGGCTGACCTCTCCGTCACAACACACGCACCATATGCGTCACTCCCATTCTCCCTCCTCAGGCAGCACTCGTCTACTATCTATTCGTTGCATTGGCCACTAAGCGGCTTTTGCTTTGCAGCTCAAGAGTCTTTTGGCCTCCACTACTCGTGCCACCCAGCCAGACCGTAAGCCCGCTCGCCCTACCTCCGCCTTAAGCTGATTTCCCTTGATTTCCGCAAAGAGCTTTGCTTTTCAATTTCGCCTTTCCATCAGTGGCTCTCACACTCACTGGCTTTGTTTTGGCTGCTGGCGAGTGCATTAAACTCATTTGCCAAACGGCTTTCAATTATAATTTTTGTTAATAATTCATTAGCACAATGTGTCGCCTGCTGTTTGTTGTCGTTGACGTCATTGTTGTTGTATAACGAGCATGGCAAAAATGCATGCAGACAGCTCTCTGCTCTGCTCTGCTCTACTTAGCTCACCTGCCTGCATTTTGGCCAGGGCAGACAGCTTGCGCTGCCCACCTGCCAGCAGCACGTTGCGCATACGCCACGTGCGCCAAGGCTTTAAAACTGATTGATGGAAAATTCAAACTTCAAGCAAAAACTTTAAAAGAGAAAAGTGCTTCGGGGTTTATATATAACAGTAGACAATAAGCTGCAGTTGTAAAAGTATTAGGACATAAGAAATTAAATGTATTTTTAAATAAATTAATTATATTTAATGCAATGTGAATAAATAGATAAAAAAATAAATTGAATTAATAAATAAATAAATATACATGCGTATAGAACATAAGAAATGAAATACATTTATAAATAAATTTATTTATAAATAAAGAAATTATATTTAATGAATTATTAATGAAAATAAACATTTTTGTTTTTTGGTTTAATTAGTGAATAAAAATAAAATTCAATTAAAAAATAAATATGTATATAATAAATAAATATATTTATATAGAACATAAGAAATACAATTTATTTATAAATAAAATATTTTGTAAATAAATAAATTATATTTAACTTAATGTTAATTGTTAATAAAATTAATTTTTGTTTCTTTTTTTGGGTTTATTCAGTGAAAAATAAAATTCAATTAAAAAATAAATAAATATACAATAAATATATATATATATATATATATATATATATATATATATATATATATATATATATATATATATATATATATATATATATATATATATATATATATATATATATATGTATATAGACCATACGAAATGAAATATATTTTTAAATAAATCAATTATATTTAATTTAATATTAATATATAAATACAAATAAAATAAAATACAAAAATAAATAAATATGCATTTATTTATTCGCATTAAATTAAACATAATTTATTCATTTAGTCATTCAACTATATTAGTTAATAAATATTGTTCTTCGCAACTGCCCAATTTTCGCACTATCAAAAGTCTTTGGCACGGCGCCAGCTGGGTTTATGGCAACTTGTGACTGTTCAATTGAGAGCTGCCTACTTAGCTATAAAGCTGTATGCCAACTGCTTTGCTGTGGTGCTTGCTAGCAACCCTTTGGCTTTGCTTTTCATTCCGGACTTACCCCCAATGTGTGAATGTCTCTGCTTACACTCACACACACACAGTCACACACACACACACGCATGTTTGTGGCACTCACACTGCAGCTGTCTGCGGCCTTATCGCTCATCAGCTGTGGCTGTGGCTGCGACGGCCGCTGCTGTTGTTGATGGCATGCACCCTAGGCCCCGTCCGCCTCGAACATGGCCCATTCCTGCGCATCTGCAGCAGCCTCATTCCCCTCCTGCACTACGGGTGATAAATAAAAACTGTCTGCGCCTATGTGGCTGCCACTGTTGCCTTCTCTTCAGCTGCCGTATTTTATTTCATTTTATTTTACTTTTTCTCATTTTTTGTTATTTTTTTTTGTTATTTTTCGGGGGTAAAACTGACTTTTTGCCATGTAAGCCGAGTGGCTCAGAACACATGCCAAACGACAAAGCCGAAAAATGCCAAAGCCATGGTCGAAAAAATTCAATTTGATTGCTTTGTTCGCTTGTCTATTGGCCATTTAAGCAGCCAAAGCGCACTGATTGGGCGTGGCACACGAGGAGGCTGCAGCTTAACAAGTTCATTTTGAATCAATGCCTGCGGCTATGCAATTGCAATCGCAATTGCGACGCATAAATCAAATGCACTCTCAAAGAGAATACGCAGCAACAAAAAAAAGCCAACTATAAATGGAAAGTTAAAAAAAAAATATTTACAAAATAAATAATCTGCACAAATAGATCAAATGCATTTAAATATTGCGCATACGAACCGTCTGCCAGTTATAAAAAATGTGCAGTTCTCATATATTCTACTCAAATTTCTATATCAAGCACACTTTGATTCACCCACCTCTATTGACTTGGCTAATGATGTCCCAGCTGCTGTGCTAAACAGCCGAAAAAAATCATTTCCTACCACACATGGAGCCTTCATCAATCGCTATTTGCTGCTAATTACATTCTGTGGTCGGCATAACGAGATCCCTGACGCCAAATGTTGACCAAAAAAAAAAAAAATAATAACGAAAAACAAGAGGGCTCTAGTCGGCACTGCTCGACTAGGAGATACCCGGAGCTAATAGATTCCTAATAGATTTCTATGTAGTATTATAATATATTCTTTTGAATATTTATTTATTTAGTTAAAATGCAAACTCTTTTGTATATTGGCTATATGATTTTTTTTAATTTTATGAATTTGTTTAAATTTCGGGCTGCTCTCCAAGTTATAATAAAAATCAAAATTATATAAAGTATTCATAAAACTAGTTGCAAAAAAGTCTCTAGCACCAAAAATGTACGAGCTATAATTAAATAACTGAATTTCGATTGGATTTTAAATCGATAACAGTTAACAGACAATAACTATCGCTTATTATAGTATATAGGGATGTACACAAAAAAGTCAGTCTCAGTGATACGTGCAGACGAAAACAAATATATATACTTAATGGGCTCTACCACGCCTACTTCTGGCTATTACATTCCGTATTCAAATTAGCCATATTCAGATCACTAAAATCTTGATATATATAATAATTGATATATGAGCGGGCATACCCAATGCCAACCCATTTGACAGGGTAGATGCAAACATGAAATTACAGGAAGAATCCTGCACGCACATGTGACCAGGTCCTCGCCTGGGCAGCTTCTCTGGTTTCCGCTTCGAACTGTTTATGATTGATGGAGTTGAAATAAAAGAACCAAACAGACAGAGAGAGAGAGAGAGAGAGAGCGGGAGATAAAGAAAAAAATAGAAACCGACAGCAGGCAAAACAAGTAATTAAAATACCAGGCAGGCAAATGGACCAAAAGCATGGCTGCTGCTGTTGTTGCAGCCACATGTGTTGCCACAAATGGCAGTGGCAATAGCCCTAGCCATAGCCGTAGCCATAGACCTAGCCATGGCCATGGCCATTGCCACCGCCATAGCCGCATTCGTAGCTCAAACATATTGATTGATTTTTAATTACAAACATTTACCAATGCAGTTTACAGAGAGGGTCACAGCGCATGGCCAATTGTGGTTGGGGTGGTGTGGTTTGGTGTGGTGCGCGGCCACTTGAAGCGGCTGCTTCAATTTCAATTTCAATTATGCAAATACTTTTTTATTAAACGCATAAACAAATGCGTAGCAACAACTGCTGCAAACAGGACGTGAGCTGCCACCGGGTCGCCTAGTGGCCTGCAGAGTGACGGGGCGTGTAATTGCCGACGTCGACGTCGACGCATGCAATTAGCGTTTCAATAGGCGAATAGAGAATGCAAGAAAGAGCCCCAAATAGATGACTCCCCCAGTGGTCCCCCAGAGGTCTCCCAGTGGCAATTGCGACAGACCGAAGGTGCAGCAGTTGGCAAAAAGTGAAAAGTTTTGCGGCCCCAACCCTGGCTGCTCGCCGCCTGGTGCTCCGCATGCTGCAATCAATGCGCCATTGTTGCGACGCGTTCGACAATTGTAAATTGCTGAGCTGAAAAACGCTTTTCACTTCCATTTTTTACTGCTACCTCAGCGAGCAGCAAGGACTCTGCCACCAGTCGTCGCGTGCCACGTTCGATATTCATTGCTCGACAAGTTCAATGCGTGTGCACAAAGTAGGCAAAGTTCGTAATTGAAATTTCCGTTGCATGCTTTTAGGCGGCACAATAAACTTTGCTGGGCAGACTCAGGGGCACATAAAGCAGGCCCAAAGCAGGAGCAGCCTGAAGTCAAGTCGGTGCGCTGTAGCTAAGCTGGCTTGTGCTCTGTCAGCTCACTTTTTGAAATGTGAAAACTTTTACGCTAAATTTAATTTGAATTCAAATTCAAGGCAAAAGTCTAGTTGATTTCAATTAAAAGTTAATCAAGGGACATATACAAATAGTATAATATTTACTCAATGCAAATATTTTCTGTTGCAAGATACAAAATAACGAATTTCAATTAAATGCGAAATATTTATTTATATATATATATAGCAACTGCATTTATCTGTCTGCTGTTCTCAGTTTCCATTTGTTATATTTATCTACCACCTGTGATATATTGTTTATTTACTTAAATATGCTACTAGGTTTATTTGCCACTAAAAGTAGCAAAAATCTAGTTAAATAAAATTTAAAAAAAAATACTATACTATATATGTACATCAATTAAATAGCACAAATTATAGGACCTGTTGTTCAGAATGTCACAATAGAATAATGATATACAATTTAAAGCAAACATTTAAAGACTTTAATCGGCTGAGCAGCTCACTGCGGGGTATTGCTTAGTCGAGCTACGTTAAGGAATGTATATATAAAAATATATATATATTTTTTAATACTAATCTGTTTTTGATGAGCAAATAATAATTTGCTGTGATTTTGTTTTATTTTATTTTATATTCATATAAAATAAATTCAGCTGGATATTCATTATTTAAATTACCAAATAATAATTTAAATAAACTGATAAATATATATATATATATATATATATTAATTATAAATAATATATATTTTATTTTTTATTTATATATATCTACAATAAATATTCCGGTTTCTTTACTTCATTTCACTGTAGTTGACGAATTTTTGTCTGATCTCTTCACGTTCGCTTATATAAATGTTAGCATATAATTTACAATTTTTGATGCATTTGCCACGCCCCCACTTAAGTTGGGTCGCCTAGCGCTAACAAATGGAAAGCAATTTAGTTGGCATTCAGGCGATTCGATGAAGCATTCATTCAAACCATTTGCCTGTTATCCTGCCAGCCAGGCTGTCTGGCGGACACGTGATAATTGCTGCGAAGGACATTGCGACTTGGCATTGTCCTGCCAACAGTCCGACCGGCTTGGCAACTTATTGAATCTGTACAATTTGTTGGGCGTTTCTCCTGTTCGCCTCGTTGTAATTTCAATTGTCTATGCAAAGCGACTTGAATCGCCAAATGACCAGCAGCAACCGGCAGTCAGCCAGCCAGCCAGCCAGCCAGCCAGCCAGCCAGCCAGCCAGCTAGGCATCCTCAAGCCCCACCTAGACCTTTTTGTGTGTACAAATCCCATTGGCTAGCTATTGTCTCTTGCCGCCTTTGTCATGTGGCAGAGCAGCGTCTGCCTTTTGCTGGCAACCAGATAAATTTCAATGTATTTGCAAGCGCAGCAGCTCGAGTCCTGGACGACGCCTCCAGCCCCTGCATCCTCCTGCTGCTGCTGCTGCTGGCAACATTTCTTTGTTTATCTTTATACATTTACAATTAAAAGGGCTTCGCATTGTTGTCACTGTCGTAATATTAATGAATCTGTGTGCTTCGCTGTCTGTGTATTTGTCCAGGACACGCACCACAAATCCCGATTGCAGCCCCCTTGCCCATCTCCCCCTCCCCCTCCCCCTGCCATGATCTAGCCCATTTCACATTCACGTTAATTGATTGCAATTTGTTTATGTAAATGCGCCAGTTTGCATCCAATGGGATTTTCCTTTCTTTTCATTTTTATTATTTGTTGGGCCTGGCCAAATTGTGTGCAAATTTTGTGGCCAGCTGTGTGTTTGCCGATTCATTCAGCCGGCGCTGACGTTACGATTTTATGGATATGCATAATTTTTGCATACGCTCGCAATTGCCTCATTAAACGCTATCAATAAATTCATAATTTGCAACACTCACCCCCTCCTCCTTGCCCTGGAGCAGGTGAACGGCGCCGGAGCGCTGAATACCGGTCAGAAACCACATGGGATGCGTTAGCAGCAATCGCTCCATCAGACCCAAATCACAGGGCGGCGAATTGTCGCTGGAATCGCGCGAGCTCTCCTCGCTGGATGTCTCGCCCTCGGCCAAAATGCCGCCCTCCGAGCTGGAGACGAGAGAGGTGCGTGACTGCAAAGAGAAGATGGAAAAGCATCTAATTAGTAAAGTAACTGTTATAACTGTTATAATAGTTGAAATAGTCTAAGATATCTTGGATTAACTGTAAAACATATTCCTTAAGCAGTACGATCAAAGCAAAAACTGTCATAACTAAGATTTGGATCTAGTTATACAAAAAAACTTTAACAGGTAAAAGTGTTATACTAGGATTTTAACTTAGATTAACTTAAATAGGTATGCCCAAGTTACCTTTAACTTTTCACAAAACGAACAAATTTTCAATATATAGCATTACCCAGCAAGCACTATTCAACTGTTATATAAATAAAGCATAAATATGTGTTATACAAATACAATTTCTCTTCACTTAAGTATACCTATATTTTATTATTCAACGATCATAACTATTATTCGTATATATAGTTTAAGGACCCGAAAATATATTCTTTTATGCCTAAGCCTGATATGACTTACAAATAAAGATCTCAACAGTATTTCAATATACAGACTGACTGTAATACTGTTATACTGAATCTAGAGCTGGCATCGTATTATAGCAGAACCAAGTAAAAGCTGGTTTTTATTTAATTTTTAAGCAAATTTTGATTGCAGCTGCAATTGTTAGCAAAAGCAACTCTGAGGAATTTCATAATGTGAACTCAAGTCCACCACGGCAGCTGGCAGTGCTTGGGTTGCAGGAACTGCTTTTTAGCTTAAGTTCTTCACCTTAGAGCTAACAACGGGCTAGACAACAAGAACGCACTCGACCGCATTTAGCCACGTTCTCGAGCGCTACTCTAGTGAGCCGCCATTGCCAGCCATGGCCAGGACATGCGCTCGACTTTTTATCTATTATTTTCTGTCTATGCTTGAGATACGTAGTTGTAGGTTACATTGCTCTGACATATAGCTGTTGGCCATATTTTGTGCGGAGTCTTGCAAAGAGACACACACTCGCATGCTGTCAAATCTTGAGTGCAATCTCATGTCAGGCCATCAACAAAAATTTTTTTGGGCACAACTTTAAAAGAGCCCGAGGGCAGGCAGGCAGGCAGGGCAAGGCAGGGCTGGCAGTCAGGGCAACCCGCATGATGCTACGCATTTTGAAACTGAACAGAAATTTCTGTAGCATTCGCGTAGGCGTTTTTAATTGAAAATTGCCGTGGGCGGTCTTTTGAAGTTCAGTCTGTATTTTTTTTTTTCTCATTGTGTTGGGTTGCGTCGTTCAGCTTGAGGCCTCTTACATTGGCGTAGCATACTTTTGTGCGCCTCGAACCAAAAAATGCAGCCGCAGGGGCTGAAACTGCAGGGTGCTGAGCCTTTAATGGGAGCAGCGGTCGCTCACTCTCCCTCGCCCCCTCACTCCCTCTAGCTATCTCCCTGTGTGTGTAATGATGCCAAAGAGCGACTGCCGCTGCAGCTGCTGCTGCTGATGTTTGCCAACTGTAAGCGATGCCAAATTGATGCCAAGGCAACCGCGCCGCAGCTTATGGAAATGCAAATTTTGAGTAGACAAACAAGTTCATATTTATCAAGAAGCGTCTGCATATATATGTGTGTATATAAATATGTATTGCATAAGCTAACTCAATATACCCTTGCAAAATGCCTGTATGGATTTGATTGAGGCGATTCGATTCAGCAAATTTCGTTACACATTTTTGGTTTAGCTTAATTTCATTAAGGAAATCAAATAATATTTGTATTTATGAAATATAGCTCTATGATTTATATTTAAATTTAATTTCCTTTTCATTATGAAACGAACCCTTAGCGAGCCCTTAGCAACCCCTAACAAAGTCGAAACTGGATTCGAAGCCAAGATTGATGGATTTCAACACAATTTGTAGCCCTACTGCATTGGGTTTATTAATGCGAAAGACAATTGAAATTTTAAGAGTAAGTTTTAGTAACTACTGAATTTTTATATATTTACGTGAAATTTCTTTTTATGCTATAAAATATTATTTAATATATTTTTTTTATTTATTTTTTATTTTTAATTTTGTTTATTTTATTATTTATTTTTTATTATTATTATTTTTATTTTTTATTTTTTTGTTTATTTTTTAATAAATATTTTTAAAACAACTAAAAATATTTAGAATATATATTTTAATTAAATCAAATTATATTTTACAAATATTTTGAAAAATGTAAAAAAGGTTAAGAAAATATATATTATTTTACCTTTTTACTTTTTTCGAAATATTTGTAAAACTTAATTCGATTTAACTTATTTTTAATGAAATATTTACAGACTAGATTCGGCTACCTTTTTGGCCATTTTTAATCTAAATAGAAATTAATACAAAATAAATGAAAGTAAAATTCAAGAGGATATTTGATAGAATTTAAGTCAAGACCTCAGACTTCAATTTGGATGTTCTACTAGGTTAACAGATTTTCGGGCTGCGCTGCCAGAGTTTGTCTCTCGAGTCAAACTCATGCAAATAAACACAGCCCAATGTAATTAACCCCTACAAGGCAGGGTATACGCGGCTGCTATTGCTACTTCACTTGTCGCATTAAAAAAAATAAAGGCAAAAGGCAAGTCAAGTGGCCTTTGCTGCATGCCACGCTCCAAGCTCAGTCCAAACGCAAACGCTCGTTACCGCTAACAACGTCACGGATAGGGTTGACCTTTTTTTTTTTTGATAAACATATACAGATATACAGATATATATTTATATATATATATATATATATATATATATATATATATATATATATATATATATAGAGGGAGAGAGAGATTTTTTTTGCTTCAATTTGTGTTTGGGTCATGTAAAAACTTTGTAACGGGTTAGGGAAAAAAGGTCGTGGCACTAATTGAGTTATTTCTGGCCGACTGTCAAATTAGGTTGGCCAAAAACACCTTGTAAATACTTCTCTATGTGTGTGTGTGTGTGTATCATTGGCATCTGTGTGCAAATAGAAATTTGATTTACGCGCCAGCAGCGAGTTTTAATTTTTGATGTCATTTATTAAACGGGTTTCTGCTTTCTTTCTTTCTTTTTGCATTTGATCTTCTGCAGGCATTAATCATACGCAACGTTGTCTAGCAACAGGAAACGAGCCAAGACAACGCCGCGCATTGAAATGGAAATCGGGCAATGGCAATGGCAATGCTGTCTGTTCATTTGGCAAACATTTAAATGCGAGACGAAGCAGAGAAAATAAAATGGAAAAAAAGGCAAAATTGCAGAAAATCCCTCGGAGAGATGTTTGAAAATATTTCAAAGCGCACAGCGGGACACAGCAGGATGTCCCGGCAAGCGTCGAGCGCTGAGCATTTTGCGAAATTATGCTTAAATCAAAAATCACAGCAAGCAGCAGCAACAGAAACAAGCAACCCGGACGACGGCGGCCTGCACAACCCTAACAAAAAAGCGGCGGACATGGGACAGGACAGACTGCGAGGTAAATGCTGCGCATATTTTATGCCCTGCATTAAGTCTTAAGTATTGCTTATTAAGGAGACGACGACGAGTCCCTTTTTTTTTATGTATTTATTTTGATTGCACACAAAAAACTATTTGGACGCTTTTTGGGGTCCACTCAGCCAGTCAGCCTGGCCTGGCAGTCAGGCAGTCAGGCAGTCAGCAATAATGCGTTACTTATTAAGTTAGCCCAGGCTCTCATTTGTTTACAGATTTTTACCACACACCCGCATGCGAGTGCCTGGTGCTGACAGCAACCCCTGGCAGCACAAAAAAATGAATATATATATATACATACATATATATATATATAGAGAAGCTTTCTAAGTAGCTCGACTGCAATTTCAAGTGCCACTGGGGGTTGCTGCTGCTGCTGCTTCCTGGTCGCATGTGTGCTAGCAAAATGTATTTGATTTTGGCTAAAAAAGGATAGAAGTGCGAGAGTGAGAGTGAGAGTGAGAGCTGCTACTGGGGCTGTCTACGCGTAATGTTAAGCAAACAGTCGCGACTTTAAATTCGGCTGGTTTTGGCGCGTCTGCAACTGCTGCAACACAATGGCCAGCCAAGCGAGGCGGCCAGACAAACAGCCAAAGCCTTGAGCAGCTGCTGCTGCTCTGGAGCACCCGTTTCAGGGTCAGGAAGCAGCAGACAGAGCTGCAGACGCTGCTCTCGCTGCTGCTGTTGTTGCCGGAACACTGAGCAGACAACGAAAGTAAGTTGACTTCCGTTGCCGACGGCTGAAAATGAAAATCGCCATTGCTGCTGCAGCTGTCCCAAGGCGAAAACACCTTCGCCCCAACACCAACACACATACCTATGCCCAGTCCTCGCTCTCCGCCTTTTGTTAAATATTGGCCTGTCTATTTGGCTGACTTCTATTTAGGTTTCCAATATTGGCAACAATTTCGCTATTTCAATGCCAATATAAAAATTCCCCGCCACACAAGCCAATATTTCAATGCATTTACCTGTGTCTACACACACACACACACACACACTATATATATATATAGAAAAGTCGAGCTGCATGATCTAATAAATTGCACAACAAATTGCGACCGCACAAAAGTATGCAATGAAATATTTGCGCTGCGACAAACGGCAACCAAAAGGAGCAAACAACGCAAATGGATAGCTTCGAATGACAAAGTAAAGCATGATAGAAGAGCAGCAGCTGGTGCATCGACTCCAGCAACTGCTGCTGCTGCGTCTGATTAAACTTCATTCCACTTGTCAGCAATTAATTAATGAAAGTCAACACAATTAAGCTGCGCTTGGCTTGTGCAGCACAAGAAATGCCAAAGAAACTAATTTATTTATATTTTAAAGAAATTTTTTAAATTTCTTTACAGCGTATGGAAATGATAATAAAATCAAATTTTTTAATTTCTTTAAGGAAATTATAATAAAATAAAATTTTAAAATTTGTTTAAGCATGTGATTTGTTTTTTTTTTGTGAGTTTTTATTTATTTATTATTATTATTATTATTAATTTATATATTATTATTAATGTATATATTATTATTAATTTATATATTATTATTAATTTATATATTATTATTAATTTCATATATTATTATTATTATACTCGTTTATGTAGTTAAAAAGAGTATATAGGTTTGTCCTGCTGTTCATTCTTCCGTCTGTCCATCCATCCGTCCGTCCGTCCCTCCTTCTTCCGCCTTTCTCTTCCTCCGTCTGAATAAAAACTATTTCGCCTCTATAGAAGTTAGAGACTTGAAATTTTCAATTGCATACGCATTGCTCGTCCTCGTCTTATAGAAAATCAAGAACTTTTTCGGTACGCCCCATACAGATTTCACTATATTCATAATATAATTATTGCATTATAAATAATATATATTGATTCACATAAACAATATATATTACATCAGATTACACTATATAATTATATTAAAAATAATATATATTTATTATTATATTGTAAAATGCTGGAGACTTAAAATTTGATATATTGATCAGGTTAATTGCTGTACTGCGAACGAGGATTATGCAGTCGGCTACGCTCGACTTTAAACTTTCCTTTTCGTATTATTATTATTATTCTATTAATATTATATATATATATATATATATATATATATATTCTTAGAACAAGCTCTAGAGATCGCGGCAATCGAGCAGACTAAGACTATAAAATATTGTATTGCATTAGTAGCAGCTAAAAGCTCACTGTGCTAATAGTTTGACAAAAGGTGAACGAGTGTGCGAGTGTGTGTGTGTGTGTGTGTGTGTGTGTAGTTTGGCAAATTGCACTCGAGACTGAATTATTGTCTGACGCAGCGGCAAAACACACAACTAACAACAGCGAATGAAAACGTGCTGGGCGACACGGCCAAGGGACATGACAGCAGCAGCAGCAGCAGCAGCAGCAGCAGAAGCTGAGCGGGGGGCTGGAGTCCGAGGAGGGGGACCTGAGTTTTTGGGGGCCAAAGCGAGTGCCGAAATAAAAGATAAATAGCAGCCACGTAAAATGCTGTTGAATGTTTTAAAAAACCATAAAAACCACAGAGAATTACATTTAATGGCAGCAACAGAGGTGGCCGCAAAACCGCAATGGCAACAACTGCGACAAAAGCAACAACAACAACAACAACAACAACAACAAATAACTGGGCACAGACAGCATAGCATTTGCTAGATGGTGACATATGTGACTGCTGTGCCTTGTGCCTCTGCGTTCTGTCTGCGTGTTTAGTTTTTAGTGCGGATCAAAGCAGGACTGCCAGGACAGCCCATGTTCATCTCACATGACAAGTCTCGCTCTCTCTATCTCTCTCTCTCTCTCTCTTCTCTCTTTTTAGGCAGCCTAAATGGGCTGCTGGCTAATTGAAGCGCGATGTTGACATGTTGTCGATTTGTTAGACAGCCGCACTATGAATGCATAATTAACTGCGCTGCCAGTGCCGTCTAGCAGACTTATATATATTTCTATATGCATGTCTTGGTGAAGTTTGGCAACGCTGCCACAATAAACTTGGCAACAGCGCCAACAGCTATAAACTCAATTTAAAGTTCACTTCATTTGCATATTTTAATACAGTTTAGATTTAAAACTAAAGGGGGGGCTGTGAAGTTTGGCAACAGTGCTAGGCAAGATTTGGCAACAATGCAAAATTTTACTATAATTTTTTTAAGCTGAGCAAATTTAGCAAATATTCCCTTTAAAGCGTTATTTATGCTCTTATATAACTAACATAAATATTGAAACATTTTAAATAGTTTTCAGTCAATTTTTACCAACTTCATTTAGTCTTCGAACACAATTTGATGAAATATCCCGATTTTGATGAAATTTGGCAACAGAGTATTATCAATTTTTTTTATTTCTATATTTTTTTCTATAAGAAAACGAAATTAGTAAGCAAAATAAATAGTTTTCTAAAAAGTTTAGCCAATTTAATATAAAATTCATATAGACTTTAAGGCAATTTGCTCAAATGTTTTTGTGTTCAGCGTTTTAGTGAAGTTTGGCAGCAGTGCATAGGCAACATGAAGTCATAGCTTTACAATGTAGCATATATATATTTTTATATAAAATCAATCCAAATATGTAGTTTTCACTAAGTTTTACGAACTTCAGTTAATCTTGATGGCTATTCGTTTAGCGGTTTAGTGAAGTTTGGCAACAACGCGTGGATGCTGAAAAGTCGAAGACAAACTAATTGTAATCTGGGCAATAGGCATATATATATATATATATATATATACCGCAACCAAAGCCAAATACAATCAACATTTGAAGCCATGTAATAAGCTGCGCATAAAATCTATGGCCATAAAGCTGGCCCGTGGCAAGAGGCAGACAAACTGTTTTCGCAGCGAGTCGGGGTAGCTGTGAAAAGGACACAAGAAACCGACACTGGACACACAGGACATGGGACACTTGCCTGTGGTTGTGGCTGTCAAAAAGTCACAGCCATTAGGCGCACGATGCCTGGAGTGGCCAAGCAGCCGAGTCGTCTGCAACATGACACCCCGTCTCCTCATCACCCGTAAGCATCAAACGGAGTGACAAACTTCCTTCCAGCTGGCCAAATGGCAAATGGCAATGGGAATGGAACACGATTCGAAATGAAGAACGCTCTGCTTTTTTTCTATTATTTCTCTGGGACACACTTCATTAGAGCCGCAGGTTTAAAGCTCCATCCGAGCATCCGGCCGAGTTGTCCTGTCCGCCCGGCCAATCCTTGTCTGTCTGGCGCTCATATCCGGCTGCTGGCATCAGTAAACATGCTCGAAACATACAGAAAAAAAAAAGACTCTCAAATGGAATGCCAAGAGTCACTCTCCACTGACATGACAAGCCGAACGTGAACGTGGACGTGGGCGTGAGCAAGGGCGTGGCTGTAAGCCGCTGACAAAGCGCCACTAATACCGCTGCAATTAGTACACGTGCACCTGGACATGGCCCGCAGCTGCAGATTAGACTCGAAACTTGTTTATGGACTTTGGCTGCCGGGCTTATCTCATGTCCAATTCTCGGGGTTCGGGTGTTCATAGGGTTGCTCCAGGGCGTGGGCAACATGCCAGCAGGGCTGTGGCATAATGAAAGTAATAAAGTTGAGCAGCATAGTAGCCACGCCTGCTCCAGCTTCTAACTCCCGCTCGCATCTTTGATGGGCTGGCGGGCGATAAAAACTTTTCACAGGCAGACAGCGAGCGGCATGCGGCATGTGGCATGCGGCTCATGTGTTGCATTTGTTGCTGCTGCTGCTGCTGCTACCGCTGCTATTGTTGCTGTAAAGCTGTCTGTGGTTATGGCAACGCGCAGCAGACACTTTTATCGCCAGCGCTCGTTGTTGTTGTTTTTATTGAATATTCATAAATGGCCAAAAATCGCAGAGGAAATTGTTGTCGGCCAGGCCAGGTCAGGCCACATCTGCTGCTGGTCAGCTGAAGCCCATTGAAATCAATATTTTATGCAGCAGTCGAGACAGCAAAGATGCTCGTCCTCGCCATCCTCTTTGGAGTCCTTTGCCAAATGCAACAGGAAATGCAACACAAATTAAAATGTGAACATGTTTGTCTGGCCAGACAGCCCACACGTTTGCGGTTGCCCAGCTCGACAGCAAATATCTGTAGAGCAGCACACACACACTCACACACACACACACACATGGATGGGTATTAATTTTGTCTTTGACTTTGAACTTGGCCAGCGGCAGTTGAGCGCGCACAGAGACAAAAGACTTTTGCAGCAATTTATTTTACTTGTGCATCTTGCGTATGAAAATTGGCAACGCTGCACATGCCGACAGAGAAGTTGGGCAACAGCGCTTGAAGTGCTTGAAATACTTAATAAATTTTACTTTAAATTGCAATTTACTTTTGTTATAAATCGAAGTTTGTCCAAAAAATATTTTACTATATCACTATAAGTAAATCTCAAACAAATTTGAAAAAAAAAAATCAATTGAGTCTAGCAGCTCTGCTAATTAATAATCGAAGAAATTCGGCAACAATGCTTAAACAAATAAAAAAAAAATCTCGACTATATTTGTTATCAATTTACAACTATATATAAAAGTTATAAGATAATATTCTAAAGTTAGAAATTCGGCAACGTTGCAACTAAGCTCTGCCATTAAATATGTGCACCCTCTTATAGTCCATGAAAATTGGCAACGTTGCACATTTAGCAGTCATGCAGCTTGCAAGAAGTTTGGCAACTATGCTTAAATACATCAATAAGTGCCCACAAATATTTCTAGCTGCATATCAGAAATTTGGCAACAGTGCAACAGCACATACCAACTGCAGAAGTTTGGCAACGATGCGTTTTAATCACTGTGCTTCTAATTAAGTTTTGGTGAGCAATGCAATGTGTTGCATACTTCGCAGCGTTGCAGCTATGTGACTGCAGTTTGGCAACAGCGCCTACAGCTGCAATATGCTGGCAATCTAACGCATTATTAAGCAATTATAGAGAATATACAGCAGCGCTTAACGCTTGAGCGAGCTCAGTATTGTCTGTGTGTGTGTGTGTGTGTGTGTGTGTGTAGATGTGGATCAAGCTGGCATATCAAATTAACTAGCAAATTGACTTGTCAAAAAGAGTTTTGTGCAGAGTGTGTGCATTGAGGAAAAGAGCGCTTCATAATTCATATTAGGCGGTGCCTTTCCTGTAATTTCCTGTCAGACATTAGAATAAAGGCGTCGCTTTTAATAATGATGACGACGGCGACGGCGACGGCGACGGCGACGACGATGATGGCGCTGATGGTAAAAGGATTCGCAGTTATTAATGAAGAATGCCGGAGCTGAGAGAAAAGCGGCGCACAGCACGCACGAATGCATGTAAATAATGAAGCCATAATGGGCAAGGGTATGTGGAGCCGGCGCCCTGTGGCAGGGGGCAGCGCTCGAGAGCAGAGGACGTGAACGTGTATTGTAATTTTTATTTCTGTCGAAATGGGCATCATTCGATGCACAGTTTATGGCAGCACCAGCGGCGGCAGCATTATGATTATGGCTGTCATGGCAACACGTAGCAAATTATGAATGAATGAGTGCCAGGCACACACAAAGGGACACAGCCACCAAAGGACTAAAAGGACTAACAGCACCAACTAGCAATGGCTGCGGGCTGCTTTGCTGCTGGGCTGCTAGCTGATGGCCCATTGGCAGCTTGCGTAATTGCCACTTACTGTGGCACTGTGGATTGTGTAGGCTGTGTAGGCTCTGCTCTGTTATGCCAGCCAGCCAGGCCAACAAATATGGCTATTGCGACAAATACAAAGCAGAACTCATCAATATGCTCAACAGTTGTTGCCACGCTCACGCACACGCACACGCACACACATCCCAATTCCCCAGCCGCTAAGTAATTTCTAATTATGCAATACCAATTCAAGTACAAAGCTCTGTAATTTGAACGCCAATTGCATTTGCAAACTGTTGTGATTCATATATATATATAAATAGTATGCAGTAAATAATAATTATAAATAAATTAAAATATAATAATAATTATAAATAAATATATATATATATATATATTTGTAAACTATTAAACTGATTATATGTCATAGTCTCGCTTGATTAATATAATATAAAATATAAAAAGATTTATATGATTTTTTTCTTTTATTTTATATGATTTATTATAATATTTTAGTATAAATATTATCTTCATTATCTTCTTATATTAACTTACTATAATATTTATCTGCTCTTTCTTTATAAGTTATAATTTTATAACAAAACTTTATATCATTAAGCTGATCTTTCCCCTTTTTATGATTTTCTCTCTCACGCTTTCTACATTTCTCTTTGCCTCTCTCACACTCTTTTTGTTTTCCACTATATCTCTCTTCGTCTCTGTCTCTCCCTATGTCTTTTTCTCCGTCCGTCTGTCTCTTACTGTATATCGATCTCCTGTATCTCTCTCTCCCTCTCTGCTACTATCTGATCCTGTCACTATTCCATTTGTCTATCTCCCTGTCTCTATCTGTCTGTCTTTAGAGACAGAGAGACTCGATGTCTGTCTGGCTTGTTCTCTTCCTCTTTCTCTCCCTCTAGCTGTCTCTGTCATTCTATTTCCATCTTTTTCTTTCTGTCTGTCTCTCTCTCTCTCTCTCTCTCTCTCTCTCTCTCTCTTTGTATATCTAGCTCCCTGTATCTTTCGCTTTCCCCATCTGTCTCTATTCTCTTTGCCTCTCTTTTGGTCTCTCTTTCTATATATGTCTATCTTTTTCTCTTCCTTTCTCCGCTCCTCTAACTGTTTTTATCACTCTGTCTCTGTCTTCGTCTCCATCTCTCTCTCTCTCTGTCACTCTTGTTTTTCTTTATCTCTTTATCTCACTCTTTATTTCTATTTCTGGTCATTTTTTCTTCTTCCTCCTCTCTTTTGTCTCTTTTTTTCTCTTTCACTGCCTGTCTATCAGTCTCTATCTCTTTCTCTCTTTCCCTTCCTTGGTCCAATCACCTTACTCCGCCCTACTCTTGATCGAAATTGGAATTTGTTCATTGCCGACACTCACCTGACTGAGCTCATCTCTCGAGCGACGCGTGCATTTGGGCAGCAGAGCCTGCATATCGTCATCGAAGGCTCCGCCATGGGCCAAATCGACAACGTCGTCTGCATCCGGTTCCAAGCTGCTGCTGCGGCGACTGTCGCCATTTTTGGCATCCGTTTGGCTGCTCGATGTCATTTTATTGTTATTGTTGTTAATGTTGCTGCTGCTGATGTTGTTGTTGTTGTTCGAGCTGAGATTTGATTGGCCATTTAGCTTGTTGTTGTTGTTGTTGTTGTTGTTGTTGTTTCCGTTGTTCGATTGCTGCAGCTGAGATTTTTGTGACTGTTGCGCATTGTTGCTGCTGTTGGCATTGCCATTGCCATTGCCATTGCTGTTGCTGTTGTTGTTGTTGCCGTTGCTGCTGCTGCACTTGACCGCAGCGACAGCAGCCTCTGTTTTATCGGTTAAAGGCGCAGCCACGCCCACCGCAGCAGCAGCCGACGTCAGCTGCTGTTCACTTGTTCTGCAAAGACACAAAAATAGAAGAGTATAAGTTAAAGCTGAATACGCCGCTAATGGCAATTGCTCGAAATCTATCTGAATTAGCTTCCACTTCGTTTGCCTTCTCGCTGCAGCTGCCTCACAGGCAGCAGCTCCATTTGTCAACTCCAAGACTCGAGGCGAGGCTCGGCTGTCAAAAGGTTAATTTGCGACACATTCTTTTTGCCTACCCTCTTCTATATATATACACACACACACACACACACACACACATATATATATATATATATATATTTAGATATATGTATGTTTCTATATATATCTCCGGCATCTGCAAGGACGCGTGTCACAAACTGACGCCCAAAAAGCTGGCAATTTTACGCCATTTTAACAATATATTACTAGACACTGCCAGCAGGCGGCAAGTGGGCGGGGCAAAAAAAAAGAAATGCGAAGCAACTTGCCGCACAAATGTTATTAATGAATTTGCCACAAGAAAGGAAAAGAAAATAAAAAAAAAACTCAGAAAAGAAATGACTGTGAAACTTTGGGGCTGGCATGTGCTTCCGCTTCCGCTTTGGCCTCAAGGACGCACACAATGACGCAGCGCCCCCAAAAAGGACGAAGGCCCGCGTCGCCAGCAGCTGACTCTATCGAGTCAAGAAAGTTGCAAGCCAAGACTTGGGTCTTGTGCTCAACCATTTTTACGCCATATGACAAGTTGTCAAACATTCTGACATAATCATGTCAAATTAACACAAACAAGCAGCAGCAACAACAACAACAACAGCTAAAACACGCAACGGATAATAAAACACTTAGAAGAATTAGTTCGGGTCGCTGTGAATTTATGCAGAAGCCAAGGACATGAAGAACAAAAAATTAAGAAGATAGTGGCAAGTATGGAAGACTTGGAAATACCCTATAATAGAGTATTTGAGAAACCAAAATAGAGTATACAGTTTATATATATGTATATATCTTATATAGAGAATGTAGAATTTGTTGTTGAACAATCAGCTAACCTTAGCATATACCTCTGATCATAGATCAAAGATATTTAATTTCAAATGAATCAATATCTGTATTTATATATTCGCCATACCCTAGAAAAGTAGGAATGCAAACATTCAAAACTCAAGCACGCATAAATTACTTAGCATATTTGGAAGGCCAACACTCTATGCAAAAGTCAACAAAAGGAAAATCACGAAAATGACTAGACTTGCTCGACTAGAAAATACCCAGCCATTGCTTAAAAATTACATATGCAATAAAATATGTAAAATATATAAGAAATATATATTGTTAACATTTATAAGAAAAATGATGTAAATTGATTGATGAACAATTTTTGGGTATAAGCTTAAAAGTGGAAAAGTTGAAAAGAAAATATAATAAAATAAATAAATATGTGAAAAATAAAAAATAAAATAAAATATGAATATTAAGTATATTATTGTAATGTACAAAAATAGTAAAATTAAATTTAAATTAAATCGTAACAATTAAATTAAGTATAATATTATTGAACTATAAGTCTATAAGTGATATACCTATATAAATATAATATAAAAAATTATTATTATTATTTGTTTTTAATATTATGAACACTAACAAACTATTCAGAAATGCTAAATAATATTTAAAAAACAAACTACATGTAATACTGTATATCTGATAGATCGTTCAGTGATATCAAGCTGTGACCTCTTCAGATTACCATATTGCTTGACCAGCTCATGTCACACCCATTCGATCTACAACAAATTACAGAGTATCTAGCAAGCTGAAGGATATGGCGAGCGTGTCACTCGCAAACCATAACTGTTAGCCAACTGAAGAATTTATACGTATATTTTGTTGTGGCGCCGCATGTAAATTGCCAACGCATGGCAATTAAGATAAAATGTGGCAAAGTGGACGATGTCGGACGAGGTGGAGTTGGCGGCGCATCAAGGACGGGGACTAGGGCAATTACGGCCGAGGCCTAGGTCAAGTTATGCAAGAGACTAGCGGATGGCAATTTAACAGATAGGTTATGGTTCTCCAGATATGACGAAATGGAAAACAAGCGACTCGCAAGTCTAGACATTCAGGCACTGCTCAACGAACCCGAGACAGCCTGCTGATAAATGCGAGAAGCAGATGAAATAGATAGACAACAGAATGAAAACATGAATCAACGTTAAATGCTTAATGTGATTGTGTATAGAAAATATGTATGGGAATATGGGATATATATATGTGTATATGCCCAGTAAGTTATTGGCGAGGTAACATGAGAGTGGAGGAAATCTACATTGGAGTTGACTAGTTTTCAAGGTATGTTATAATATTATGATAGGGTATTATGATATAATGATTGTATAATATTATGATATTGTAATACGATATTATGATATTATATTAGAATATGATTTTAAAACGTTTATATTCTATACACAAGTCAAAATAAGGAAAAAACAAGCTTAAGAAGAGGCTGAAAATGAAGATACGAATTTACAAATTTAAGCTAAAGCTACACAAATAGATCGCTCTATAAACTGGGAGTCAATTATATTACATTCCTAATTTATAGAGACCTGGACTAGGCAGAGGCACAGCAAAAATCAGATTACAAATCAAACTAATACAAGCAAATCAAGGTTAGACCGGGTAACTTCGAGTCGTGCACTCCACACAAATAATTCCATTTGTGTATTCAGATTCCATGTTTTTTTTTCAAGCTTATGCTCTGACTTGAATGCAAAATTCTGGAATTTTTCAAGCCCAATTCCAATCAGAGTTATGCACAAAAACATTGTGCTTGTGGCAAAGAAAAAAAAAAAACAAAGTTTTTGGCCATCATGAATATTTGTTAGCCGGAAAAAGAAAAATGTGGAAACTGAATGCAAATCAAAGCCCAAAAACAAGCAAATATGGAACAATATGCAGACAGCGGGCTGTGCGTGTTGCTCCTGTGCTCGATGCAACACAGGCACACAACCGGCGGCGGGTGAGCGGTTGGGTCTATGCAAATTAGTTGTGACAGCTTTCAAAAAGTTCAACATAGTTGTCAATGGCATAGAGTGGGCGGTTGAGTGGATGCCGAGTGGATTGCCGTACTAATCCATAGAGTACCTTGCATTGCGGCGTCTGTGAGTGCCAAGAGAGAGAGAGAGAGAGAGAGAGAGAGAGAGAGAGAGAGAGAGAGAGAGAGAGGTTGTGACTGAGTGCGAGCTGCAAACGCTTAAAGTTCATAAACAACACAAAATATATATATATATATATATATATATATATATATATAGAAAAGAACCGTTGCATTTTTGAGCTATGCATGCTCTACGCTGGGCTGCTGGGGGTGGCTAAGGGACTTGTCTGTGCCCGTGGGGCAGGCACCAGCCATAGCCATCGTCGTCGTCGTCGTCGTTGTCGTCGTCGTTTTTGATATGGTAATGTGGCAATGGCAATGCGTGTGTGGAATGTGCCATTATTAGATTTCAGGCTTAGCTCCGACCAGGCAAGCAGTAAGAGTAACAAAAATGTGGATTTGCGGCGGCGTGGTCTTTGTCGTCGTCGTCGTCGTCGAGAGTGCTATAAAGTTACAATACTAATTAAGTTGTGTATTATGCATGTGCAGCAAGAGACGGCGGCTGCTTGCACCGAAAGCTGGTAAAGATGCGCCCCAGGCAGGCTGCAAATAGTGCTTAGTTATTTAGGGCTTTAGGTAGGGTTTAGGCCTGGGCGCTGCTCGAGTTGAGTGAGCAATTGACATCGTTTAGTTCAAGCACGTCAAGGGTATCGAAACAATGCAGTTTTATGTCGGCAGCAAAATGCTCGAAGACAATTGAAAGAGACAGCAGCAGAAAACAAAGAGAGATGATAGAGATAGATATATATATATATATATATATATATATATATATATCAGTATAGCAGTTGCAAAATGAACCACAGACAGATTGAAAAGATAGCGGCGAGCATAAAGCTTTGGGAAGTTCTTGAATGCTACACTAGGAAGCACTCGGCTGGGACTCTAATGAGCTGCAGGTGGGAGACAAAGGCACAAGCTGCAGCCAGAGATAAGACTTGGGCATAGACAGAAAATTAGTTAAGTTAACTGCATAGACAGTGGGCCAAAAAAAAGCGGAAATAAAGGTCTTAAAGCGTACTCTAAAATTGCAGCCCATTGAAACTTATGAAGTAAACGAAAATCAAAGAAGTTGACATGGGAATTATGCTCGAACTGAACTCTATTCTACCAGAATTCTGGTAAAAGTAAGACTACTTAAAGTAACTCTTAAGAGAGTAAAAGATTTAAAAGAGAAATGGAAGCTGTGAAGGAAGAGAACAAAAGTGTTTGCTGAGCAATCTGAACAATCAGAAATATATGACGCATATAACATTTTTATTTGAGATTTCAATCAAAAATAGAATGTTGAGAAAAATATTGAAATTGGAATTATATTATATATAATATATAATATATAGTATATATTATATACTATATTATATATATATATATACACACATATTAAATCAATATTTTCCTCATGTTTTCATTTCCTTGAAATATTAATTTAACAACAAAAACCAATTAAAGCCCATTTCGACTGCAGTTTAAATGTTGATTAAATGAAAACACAATTTAGTAAAAAGTTTTTCTATTAGCCTTCAGGGATTTCCACGGGCAGTGGGCGAGCGTTATAAGTTTAGCACCGTAAAATCCCAAAAGGCGAATTTCAACAGAGCTGAGGGAAAACTTTATAATGAATTGAGTGGAGGCATTGAGTGGAGCACAAGACTAACAGACTAAACGTGCACTAAAATTAATCAAATCGACTAAAACAATAATTGATAAAATGAAAGTAATTAAAAGGTGTCAGGGGAGCACTTCATATGGTAAATTGAGCTAGGTGCAGTAGCAGTTGCTGTTGGCTTCGCCTAGTCGTCGTCGTCGTCGAAGTCGTCGTCGCACTCACCTCGCCTTGCTGTGACCTTTGAACTGTGCAACCTCGGCGTAGCGGCGACCCAGGGGCACCTCCTGCGGACTTAGGAGCGCATCGCAATGGGCCGCTGCCTGCTCCATGGGCAGACTCATGCCCTTGAGCAGCTGTGCAGCGCTGGGCAGCTCATGATGACTATTGATGCACTTCAGCTGCTCCTCGCTGCGATTGGCATAGTTGTGGAGCTGTTCGCGCAGCGAGTAGTCCACCGAGCTGCTGCAGGATGTCGACTCCGACGTGCTGGAGCAGCTGGGCGAGTGCATGGCGACCAGCTCGTCGCCGCCATTGCCATTCTGTAGATCCTGGTAGGCGGCATGGGCATCCTCGGAGCTGCTGCTCGAGCTGGAGCTGCCGCTCGACTGATTGCTCTGGCTAGTGTTGGTCGAGACGCAGCTATCCATGCTGGCTATCGAATTGCGATTGCCATTCTCGCTGAGCTGCTGCTGTTGCTGCAACTGTTGCTGCTGATGCTGCTGCTGCTGCTGCTGTTGCTCCTGTTGCACTGCAGCCGTGTCGAGCAGATCGTCCACCTGCTGCGGCACTATGATCAATGAGGTGCGTTTGCGCAGCGTATCGTCCTTGGCATTCATATTCTGTTTGAGCGTCTTGTCCGACTTGGTGTACACAATCACCTCCACTTTGGACGTGTCCTCCATGGTGTCCATCGAAGTGGCCACGTTGCTCGTTAGCTCCTGCGACATGCTGTAAATTTTACGTTTAGTACATCGTAATGCTGTGGAAAAAACATTTCTATTTGATGCTACCAAAACAACAACAACAACAACAACAGCAGTAGCAGCAGCAGCAACAACAAGAGCTGCTTGCAACATGCCACTCGTACAACATTCAACACACACGAGACATGTGTCAATCAGTTTTATTGAATTCGATATTTAATACGTCGCACTGCCACCTCTTGGCTCGCCCACTCACGCTGCTTCTGTGTGTGGGCCGCAGCCTGGTTTAGGTATCGCATAACACATATCGCATATCGCATATCCCACTCGGCACTCAATGCATGAATTTTAATTTAACGACCATGTTTGAGGCTTTCAAAATGTTATTACTAATAAAAACAGCAGGCCCGAGCGCACTACGAACGGCTGCGACTGGGGCTGATGTGTGGTCTGGCTCGTCTGGTATTATGTGACGTGTACCGTGCAACGCTTTTATAGATATATAGATTCCAGCCCAGCGGCAACACCTGCCAAACTGCCCGCCCGCCCCCAATGTCGACTGCTTGTCAAACACTCAACCAACTGGCCTGCGGTTGGTGTCGTTGCCCAGGGGGAAGGCGGAGGCGGGTATACGGATACGGTAATGCTTTATGTCACTCTGTAGCTGGGCTATGACAACTAAGTCAGACAGCCTGTCAGACAGTTAACTGGAAAGCTGAAGATCTACGAGTTGCAGACGAAAGCGCAGTTGGGATCTATAGAATATATATATATATATATATATATACATAAAATATAAACATTTTCTTTTTATCTTTATATATTGTGAGAGCTATGTTAAGACAGTTAACAGTAGCTTTGACAGTCACTTGTTAAATAGCAAAGATCTAGAAATTAAGGCTCATTCCCTCTTAGGCAGACATCTTGATAAGGCCTATCAGAGATAAGCTCTAAGGCAACAATGCTATATATCATTTATACCTTCATATATTGGAAAGATATTGGAAGACAATTTTCTGTTAGCTAACAGTTGCTCTAACAGTCTCTTGACTTAAGAATGATACAAGATACAAACATTTTTAGAGTATTATCATAGCTATAAACTATAAAGTATATGTTGAAAATAAATATCTAAACATATACATTTCCTATTTCATATATAGCAAAAGTTTTCTGATACAGTTAACAGTAGCTTTGACTTGACTTATAAACAAAGATCTACAAATTATAGGTCATTGCAATCACCTTCATCAGGCTATCAAGACTACGATATATATCTATTAATATTCTATGCTTTCTATAATTTTATCTATAATTTGATAATGACAATGGCACACTTTTAAACATTTATATATATATATATTGTAAGTACATATAGATGCTGGCACACACTTTCAAGGTTTTTTTTTCGAAATTTTCTAATTTGTATTACTGGGCCTAAAGATTTATTTAGCCAAGTTTCGGCAGAGGCTAAGCAAAGTCAACTTTGGTATGCATCAAAATGCTAACAATTTCATGTTTGATAAAGCGGCTGTCAAAATTTGACAGGCACTTGCCAATGTGACAGCACAATATGCAATAATCGTGAGAGAAAACTAGTATAAATAAAAAATATATATTTTATTTATAAACAATTTAATTTATATTTTAAAAAAAATTATTTCTAAATTTTTGATTTGGATTATTAAAAATCCATTTAAAAAAAAATATTTCTAAATGTTTGATTTAGATTATTAAAAATCCATTTAAAAAAAAATATTTCTAAATGTTTGATTTGGATTATTAAAAATCCATTTAATATATAAATTTGCCTTTATGTCATTTGTTTATTAGAGCATTTGCAGTGCGTTGTTTGCTGCTTAAGAATATTTTTTTTTTCGTATTTTATGGCTGGCTTTACGAACTTTTAACAAAAATTCTGTTGCCGCAACGCGCGTGTGTGTGTGTGTGTGTGTGGCAAGTATCCATTTCATTTTGTTGAAAATATGAAAGAATATTTCATTTTTTTGTGCACAGTTACTTATATATATGTGTGTACATGTGTGTATTATTTACGTTTCATTTCGAGTTTTTTTCATGGCCTAAGTGGGAGTTTTTTATAGGCGTGGACATCATTTGAATTACCCGAAAGGAAGTCGGTCGGTCAAATTATGTGTCGAGCGATGTGAGTGCCCCACATATAATTCCACACACACACACGGTCACATAAGAACAATTTCTAGTGATAAGCAATTATAAACATTTGCTACTGTGTTTTTTTTTCTCCACATTTTTTTTTTTTTTTTGTTCCATCTTTCATGTGTGCTATGAGTGCGATGTTTTGACATCAAAAGAAATTGAAAAGAAACCCCAGCAAAAATAATAACGAAACAAAAATATGATGGAGCGCTGGCTGGGTCGAGCCGCGAGTCATCTCTAAGGCCGAGAACAAAGTGGGTTTCATTCTGCGCCGTTGTGCTTCACTGAATTTTTAATTTATTTATACGACACACACACTGACACATGCACACACATATTTCGTCACAAGTCCAAATGCTGCTCGAAGACTTTTCATATTTTTGCTTTTTGCGGTCTTCTTTCCGCTTATCGTTCAAGCCCATTCATAAGCAATAAATCGAAATATATATTTGTAATTGTGAATAAGTTTCAATACCATTCACACATGGGCATTGTTTTTATGGGCCTTTGCCTTTAAAGGCGCATTCATAATTGGATCAGAATTATGGATTATGGATATATATGTATATGTATATGTATGTATTTGGCAATAAAACTATAAAAGTCATTGCATATAGAGTCTTTAATAGCATTTGTCATTATTATTCATATGATTTGGTGTTGTAGCTGTATGATTCGATGATTCTATGATATTTTCCATGTTTTTGATGTGTTCTGTATTTTGCGCCATTAGCAGTCAACGCAGTTGTTCTATAGTATTTGTAACTGTTTGATGATTCTATGATTATTTCTATGTTTTTATAATATTCTATGTTTTATTCTATTATTTCTATGAGTGCCTCATTGCAGTTGTCATATGACAATTGTGCTTATTGGGATGATTTATTGTAGTTATATGAATCCATGACTCTATTATATATTATATGTTTTTTGCCATGCTGTTCGATTACGCAAGTATTTCTATATTCTATATTACTAATGGTATTATTGGTATTAAATTCCCACATTTTGCTATTGCTATTTATTTAATATGCATTTGTTGATCAATTCTATGTTTTACTATGATTACAAGGTATTTAAATTTTTTTCTTTTATTTTCTTTTTTTTTGCATTAGCTACACCTTTTAGAAATCTGTGTTTTTGGTATCACTTTGTACTTTGTACATTTATTGACGGAATTCCCCCTATTCTATGTTTTATCATGAACGCTTTACTCACTATATATACCTATATTCAAGTCTAGTCTAAAACGAGTTTTCACTGCTTATATAAATATTAAGTTTCTTTGAAATTGATTAGTATTAGTTTTCTTCATTTGCTTTTCTATGTTTACGATGTTCTTTCATTCTATGTTTTTATTTGTGCTTCGCATTAGCGACTCATTCACATTTCTCGGGGATTAATCATACTTTTGCAGCGATTTAATCGGCCAATTTCAGTTCACTCACTCTCTCTCGCTCTCGCTCTCTCTTGCTCTCTCTCTCTCCGATCGCTATTGCACTCGCTCGCACGTGTTTTAAATTTTCATTCGTTATCAATGCAGTTTCGTAACTTTCACGACTTGTCTGTGTGTTTGTTGTTGTTGTTGTTGTTGTTGTTGTTCTTTGTCGTGCATTGGCAATTTATCAGCTGCTTGTCGAAGGGGTCAGCCGCAGCGTGTGGGCGGGGTTTGGCTGGTTAGTGTTGAGTGAGGGTGGCAGCGGGGCTTAAATTGAGACGCGACATGAAAACATCGCTAGCATTTTGTAATTAATGTCACATTTCTGTTGTTGTTACTCGAATTGCAACCACACAACAACAACAACAACAACAGCCAACGGCAATTACAACAATTGGAAACCCAATTACAATTGCAATTTGCAATCAAATGCAATGTTCGTGCTCGATATATGCTCATATATTATATATATATATATATATATATATATATATATATATATATATTTTTTTTTTTTTTTTGCATGCATACGTATAGGTGTGTTTTAGACATTTCATTCGAATCGATTTCAAAACACTCATTCGCATTCACAACATGATTCATTTTCTTTGCTCGCTACGTCGTGGGACAGAATTCCGCATAAAATATTGTCGTCTACATTTTTTGCTGCTTCTTCTTCTACTTTGTATTTCACCCCAAGCAAAAGTTAAAAACAGCAACAGCGCCCAAGTGCCGCTAGCTATACCCTGTAAATTTGAGTAAAGTTTAAGTGGCTCCGCAGCTATACAAATGAAATAAAAATTTATATAACAATAGCCAATGGACTATGACAAGTTAGCATGGCTGATAAAAGTTTGATACTAACAAATAGTAGCTTAGGGGCCCATCACCACAAACAAAGTCAAGCAACGAAATGTTATGAATCGAAGCCAAATGGCAGAAATAAAGGAGCTTTCTTTGCTCCTAAGCAAAGGAATTGTTAAGACTAGTTTTAGACTAAACTAGAAGATAAATAAAATAAATAATTAGTTCGCATACGTACAACACTCACTGTAGCTGCACTTTTTATGTATATGCGAGGTATTAGCTCGTCGAGCATTGCCCATATTTAATTTGCTTAACTTGCATGTGCACATATGTATATAATACCTATGCGCATACACATGCGACCCAGTGTACATACATGTATCGTGCATAGGCACTGTATCAACATGCGAGGAGTTAGGAGTTGAGATTTGTGCTGTGTTTGCGCCTGATTGCTATGCAAAGTGTGAAACGCAATTGTCAACAAATTGTCAGCCAAACTTGGGCTAGTTGAGCACAATTTCCACAATTGGCGGAGCAGCGGGAACAGAGGGCCCAAGCGAGTTGCGAATCGCGTTTCTTTGTGAGCTATGGCACCCACCGGCGATGGGGCCAGCAGCTGCTCCATTGTAGTTCACAATTGTTGCTGTTGACTGATAGTGTTCGATTTCAAGGCCAAATTGGGTAGCTTGAGGCTCGGCTCGGCTCGACGCGGCTCGACGTGGCTCGACTGGACTGCCATTTGCGTTTGCATATGGGCACCGTTAAATGAAAATGCCGACAATGAAGCACAATTATATAAGAATGTCAGCCCAATTGGGCAGCCAAATGGGCGCCATAAATTAGCTCAATTAACCGATTCGCTATGAATATTTATTTATCAGAGTTTCTTCTCTATTCGCTTATTGGCTATTGAGGGCTATTAAATGTGCGTACAATAAAAAAAGGCCTGAAACTATGGAGAATGTGAAGAATTTAAGATTTTGAATAGTTTATTAAGCATATACTTCGCAGATATTGCTGAAAGATATACAGTATCTATATATATGAGTGATCTGACTGAGATGAATGGATATATTCAAACTAATTTTTATTAATGGCTAGGCATTCTGCTATCTTTGAAAGGTTCCAAAGTCCTCTATTCATATACATTCATATTGATATTCAAATTCATTATGAAACTCATACTTATATTCACATGTAATTCCTAGTCATATTCATATTCATATTCATATTCATATTCATATTCATATTCATATTCATATTCATATTCATATTCATATTCATATTCATATTCATATTCATATTCATATTCATATTCATATTCATATTCATATTCATATTCATATTCATATTCATATTCATATTCATATTCATATTCATATTCATATTCATATTCATATTCATATTCATATTCATATTCATATTCATATTCATATTCATATTCATATTCATATTCATATTCATATTCATATTCATATTCATATTCATATTCATATTCATATTCATATTCATATTCATATTCATATTCATATTCATATTCATATTCATATTCATATTCATATTCATATTCATATTCATATTCATATTCATATTCATATTCATATTCATATTCATATTCATATTCATATTCATATTCATATTCATATTCATATTCATATTCATATTCATATTCATATTCATATTCATATTCATATTCATATTCATATTCATATTCATATTCATATTCATATTCATATTCATATTCATATTCATATTCATATTCATATTCATATTCATATTCATATTCATATTCATATTCATATTCATATTCATATTCATATTCATATTCATATTCATATTCATATTCATATTCATATTCATATTCATATTCATATTCATATTCATATTCATATTCATATTCATATTCATATTCATATTCATATTCATATTCATATTCATATTCATATTCATATTCATATTCATATTCATATTCATATTCATATTCATATTCATATTCATATTCATATTCATATTCATATTCATATTCATATTCATATTCATATTCATATTCATATTCATATTCATATTCATATTCATATTCATATTCATATTCATATTCATATTCATATTCATATTCATATTCATATTCATATTCATATTCATATTCATATTCATATTCATATTCATATTCATATTCATATTCATATTCATATTCATATTCATATTCATATTCATATTCATATTCATATTCATATTCATATTCATATTCATATTCATATTCATATTCATATTCATATTCATATTCATATTCATATTCATATTCATATTCATATTCATATTCATATTCATATTCATATTCATATTCATATTCATATTCATATTCATATTCATATTCATATTCATATTCATATTCATATTCATATTCATATTCATATTCATATTCATATTCATATTCATATTCATATTCATATTCATATTCATATTCATATTCATATTCATATTCATATTCATATTCATATTCATATTCATATTCATATTCATATTCATATTCATATTCATATTCATATTCATATTCATATTCATATTCATATTCATATTCATATTCATATTCATATTCATATTCATATTCATATTCATATTCATATTCATATTCATATTCATATTCATATTCATATTCATATTCATATTCATATTCATATTCATATTCATATTCATATTCATATTTATATCACATTTTTTACAATGCTCATACATGCTTACATTCACGTTCACATTCATATACATTCATATTCACATACATATTCATATTGATATTCAAATTCATACTCATGCTCAAACTCATCTTCCCATTCCCATTCACATTCATATTGATTTATGCTCATAAGTATCGCTTAACTTGTGAATGACTGCTTTTATTCATTTAAAAAAAAAAACCGAATTCATTGTGAGTGCACTCATAGTGATTCAGCTAAGTTGCGACTGTGATGAATCGAATCATTTGGGAGCGCATTTGCACATCTCCGCCATGAATGTGATTCATATTTGCATATGAATGATTAATGAATGATTATCGCTTACATATACTCGCATGTACACGCACCGTGGGGAAAATGGCCCGTTGACTAAAGTCCCGTTAGCCCCCGCCCCGCATTCCACCATTTTCCCCCATAAGTGGAATGCAATAAACTTTCGAGTTTCGCTTAGTCGAAAAAGCCAAAGTTATGCGCTCGAAACTTGCAAAGCAAAATATTTTCACATTTTCCATTTTCATTTTTCCATTTTCTTTGTTGCTTCTTAATGCATAATGGGGCATATTAGCTTTGCGGCTTACTTTGTAGATAATATCGTAAAGTTGTTTTTCTTTTTTTTTTAATGGATTTCCGACTTTAGTATCGGTTTTTATAGCCTTAGCTTCGACTATTAAGCCAAGCTATATATGTACACGTGTGTAAAAATCAAGCAAGTTAATGCCAATTCATTTGTGATTTCTGATTGCAAAAACTGTTAAAGTTTCAGAGTTACCGGGTCAATGGTTTTAGAGCAGATCCTCAATTTTTTTTTTTACAGATCTAGTTTTTTTTATAGCAACAGAGCATGGCGCAGTCAGCCAAAGTCTAGAGTTAAAAATTTTGTTTTTTTTTTGCATTTTAAAATCATTTTTTATTTTTTGGTTTTTGTTAGGGGTAGCCCATGGCACTATGCGCCATGCCATGCCATGCCATGCCGTTGTGTGTTTAGTAATTTCTCAAATTCTCTCGTGTGTTCAATGAGGGAACCCAAACGCCGACCGAAGCTGCTGCTTTGGTGGTGACTTCGCTGCTTCTGTGTTCGCTTGTTACAACAAATTATTGGCGTTGCGCTTGGCACGCGCTCGCCACCACACCACACCACACCGCACCGCCACCCAAACCCAACCCCAACCCCACCCACACGGGGCTTTACTGTAATTGATTTCGCATTGTTGCTGCGGCTGCTGCAATGAATGCGATTGCTGCGTGCCACGCTTAACGTTTACAGTTTTTGCTCTTTGCCTTTTGTAATTGCCGCAGCCAGGGGCGGGCGAGGGTTGGCCCCGAGTCTGAGGTATATTTGCAGATCCATCTGGCCAACAGTTGGGCGCCTGGTGACAACATTAGCAAATTGATTTCGACAGACTTTGAATGGTCGTTGAGACGTTGCTGTTGGCATTGGAGCGGCAGCATCGCTGTGCCGCTATCCGAAAACTAAAACCACATCCCGCATGTGTGTGAGTGTGCGTGTGTGTGTGTGTGTGTGTGTTTATGACGACGACTATATAACTCAAGGCCCGCGCACATTGGCACGCCCACGCAGCGGCGCCCACATCAAAATGCCAGACGGCGCGGCGTTCAACGGCGACAGTAACAACAACAGCAGCAGCGGCAGCAATGCAGGCGATAAGCAAAGCTATCTAAATATATATATATATATATATATATATATATATATATATATACTGTATATATTTATATGGCCTGCGACATAAATTGTGTAAATGTAAATCGGATTTTTGTTATTTTTTTATTAGGGCTTTCCATTTGATATACATTTGTATGTTGTTGTTGCTGTTGCTTTTATTGTTATTGTTATTGTTTGTGTTTGCGTTGTTGTTGAAAATTTAGAGAATTTGATTTTTTATTTTTTATTTTTTCATTTTATTTTTTTTTTTTAGTTTTTATGAATTTTTAATTTGTCCACTGCAATTTGAGTTTGATTTGTGAACTGCGCGCGTTGGCCCTGAGTGATAAATTTAGGTGTGTGTGTGTGTGTGTGTGTGTGTGTGTGTGTGTGTGTTGTGTGTGTGCTGCTTACACAATTCCATGGCTGGTGAAAGGAGCAGCAGCAGCAGCAGCAACTAATCAAAGGCGTTGAAATATTTATGATAAAAGTCAGCTACAAAATGCAGCAACAGCATTAACAGCATTAACAGCAACAACAACATTAACAGCAACAGCTGCTGTTATTAACAAAGCTCTGCATACAATGGGTTAACAAGAAACTGCAACACAAAAACTAAATATGAAAGTGCAACAGCAACACCAACAACAACAGCAACAAGGCAATCAAAAAGCGCAACAAAGAAAAAAAACATAAACAAAAAAAAAAAAAACTGAAAAAAAAAGAGAGCGAAACACAAAAAACCTGCTAAGCAACTTTTACGCTGCGGCGCGCTTGGAACGCATTGTGGATGCCATTTTGACAGCGGCTGACAAACAAACGGTGCCCACCCCAAAGCAGCAACAACAGCACAAATGCAGCGACCCATTGCAAAAGCTGCGACGTCAACTGCGCAGTCGATAGCGACTGCACTATTAACATGCGACTGTAAAGAGAGCGCATTAGCTGTAAAGCTGCGCCACGCAGCCGCCGCGGTCAATTAATAGACCAAAAAGTGTTATGATGAAGAAGAAGAAGAAGAAGCAGCAACCGTGCGACTGACGTCATGGGGCAGAGCTAGAGCAGCACAAGCAACAACTGTGCTTAGGTGGGGGGGATGGGAGCAAGACATTGTGGATTATAAGCTAAGATTTCAATATGGCAACGAGTTCTAATTAGAAATGAAGCCGAGGCGCAATTAGCAGAGAAGAGATGGTAGTGGCAGAGGCTGAAAGAGAGGCAGCGGCAGCGGCAGCGGCAACTGCTGCCCTACGTACCCGAAGACGAAGCATTCAGTGGGCAGTAAAAACTAATGAAAAATACCACAATGTAAAGGAGAAGACGAGAAGTGGGAGCAACGGAAACGGTTTAATTTGCGCTTTTAATCATTGCAAAGATATCCATCAGCAGCGGGCGAGCGTCTACGCTCTAGCGTTGCCAGATCTACACAAATTTAGCACGTCTTTTTTATTACACATTTCTAATATATATTCTCGGATTTACCTAATTTGTCAGCTGCATATATTTATACTAAACTTTATTCATGTTCCTCGGCTAGAACAACAAATAACCAATTGACACTCTCGCGTCGTTCGATTTGCATATGAATCGCATTAAATCGATAGACAAATGAAATGCCGTACAACAGTTGATCGGTTGGGGAAATTAACATAAAAAGTCGCTGCGATCGACGTTTGTTTACAGTTGCCACACTGCAGTAGACGCCAGTGAGCGGGTATATTAGCTGTTATGAATTATTTATTTTTATGATTATTATTTATATTAAAATTAACTTAATTAAATTAATTTATATTATTATAATTATTATCATAATATTTATTTTATTTATTAAATTTTTAAATGTATATTTTTAATTTTTTAAATGTATATTTCTTAATATTTTAATTTTTTTTTTTAATTTATTGTTTATTATTAATTAATTTTTTTTTAAATTTATTTTTTATATTAATTATTTATTTATTTTATTTATTTTTTTCCATTTATTTGTATTATTCTTATTGTTATTATCCTTTTCATTCCCATTGTCATTGTCATTATAATTACTATTATTAAAATTTGCATTATCAACATCATTATTACACTAATCTTCACAATTATTATTGTCATTATTCTTACGACTACAAAAAGTGAAAATAAACTTGATTACTAAATTCGTTTCCAGCTCTTAACTAGACCCGTTTACAGTTGCACAGCGTGTCAACCTCTCATCTCTCATCTCAACTCTCCCCAAATCATTTGAATTGCTGTTTCTTTGTTGTTCGGTCGCTAGGTCAAGTTGCAGTACCGTTAAGAACGTGTATTCCCCGTCCCACGGTCCCGCACGGTCCCCCCTCACAAGCTTCGCTATCTTTATCTATAGCGCATTAATTAAGCACTCTACCTTATGAAATGGTATTAAAATGCTTTCAATTTGCCGTCGCCGTCAAGAAAATCAAAATATAAACAAAAAAAAAAAAAAAGAAGCGAGTTGAAGAAGAAGTCAGAAGTAGAGAATATAATAATAATAAAAATTTGATAGCCGACATTTTCTAGATCGCGTGCGCTATAAAAACTTTTCATTTCAATCGCTCGCAGCATTTAACAAAAATATTTTTATAACAATATTTTTAAGTGTTTTTACAGAGCTTACAAAAAAAAAAAAAAAAAAAAAAACTACAACAACAACAACAACGTTTGTTCGTGTTTTTATGTTTGTTGTTATTTTTACGCCTTGGACTTGTTGAATCATCGACAACAGAGCATTAAAAACAACAAAAACTAAAGAAAGAAAATAAAAACAACGAAATATGATGCAGACACACACACACACACACACACACACACACACACATGCACACTAAGCAGCAGCAGCAGCAGCAATGTTGCAATAATTATCAAGACCCAGCAATAGCAGACCCACTCTCCCTCTATCTCTCTCCCTCTCTCTCTCTGTGCCTTCTCATCTTTAGCTTATGCTTAGCCCAACGCAACTGTAAAAGTTCAACACAGCGTCGACGTCAGCGCCGCAGTTTACTCATTTGCAATGCCAATGCTGCTGCGCATGGAATGTGTGAGAGCGCCGCTGCTCTCTCACACACACACGCATATACTCTCTTTGCTTTACCCCTTCCCCTATGCTCGCGCTCTCTTGCACTCACGATCATCTGCTCGCATTTTGCATTCTCAAAGAGGGTGGCTGTTGTTGTTGCTGTTGGCTCAGCTGCCGCACATGTCGCAACTGCCCCAAACAGCTGATTAATCATGCAGTTCAACAGTTCAATGTGGAAGAAGAAGCAGGGGAAAATGCAGCTGTAGATTCGACATAGATCTTAGCATGGAAATCGATTAGTGCGTGACTAAGAGAAAACTTTAATTGTGCCGCTATATGGCAGATATATATATATATATATATATATATAGCAATTTTTAAGAATATATATAATAGATAAACATGATTACTACTATAGATAGATCAATATAGTTTAAATCATTTATATATACATATGTATATTTATTTATTTTTTTATATACCATTATATAGATTATATATATATATATATATATATATATATATACATATATATATGCAGCTCTATATACCCTTCTCTGTACAACTTCAATGCAACATTTTCCCGGAATTTCCTCCAGTAAACTTGACTAAGAGGCAGCTTTATTAGCCCTCGTCACCCACAGCTCTTGCACAATGGCATCCACACACACGATCCACAGGCCAGTTACAGTTAAAGTTTTAGTTACGTGAATGCAGTCGAGTCGTGGGTGGGTTGGGGGGTTGGCCTGTAGTAGCTCGCTCAGCCCAATGTATCTGATTACAGTTTGAATGCTTGCAATGAACCAGAAAATTTGCTTTGTGCCCAGTTTTGTTCGTGCTGCGGCCAAACGCCGTCCAGGTGGATGCCTCGGACAGCAGCGGAACAGGTGCTGCCAGTGGCCAAAGCCACTGTTCAGTTTTTGGCTGAACACTGCTCCTATCTCTCTCCCTCTCTCTCTCTCGCTGCGCCCCTCCTCTCTGTCGCTTGCTTTGTCTTTGTCTGCATGATAAAAAAAAAAAAGATTTTTGCGATAGCTGCCAACAACAACAACAACAACAACAACAAGAACGAGATGAAAACGTGACTGGCAACAAGTAAAAGCCGAGGAGTCGCAGCAGCAACAGCAGCAGCAGCTCCTGATGGATGCCTGGCCAAGTGAAGTGCGGCAACAGCGCCGCAAAGCGCAAACTACGACAATTACAGTTATTTTATGAGTCTGCAGAGCATAACCAATGCAGTTTGCCACCGGCGCTGCACTCGCTGTCGCTGCCGCTGCCACAGTCAACGCCGACGTCGACGTCGCCACTTCATTTTGCAAAGAGAGCGGAAATTTAATGAGCAACAGCCGCGTGCCGCCTCCGCCGCCGCCGCCATCGAAACCTGCATTTGCTGCAGCCAACAAATTGCGTTCCATCAAAATTTCTCTCTATGCCACAAAGACACGCCCCCGCTCCCTCCAGCCGCCGTAATGATGCATTTAGCTGATTATGAGGCGCAGGCCTCCAGTTGCAATTTGCAAATGCCAAACTGGAGCAGCAAAACTTGCAACAAGCAGCGTGCAGCTTGCCACTTGCAACTTGCAACTTTTGTGGTGATTTAGAGCGCAGCGAAGGATTTGTGGGTGTGGCTAATGGCAAAAGCGTGCTTCATGAGCTTAGGCGCATATTCTAAATGAAGAATATAAAAGAGATGATGATGATGATGATGATGAAGTAGGAGCAGAAGCAGCAGCAAAAAAAAAAAAAGTACCGTTAAGCGCCTATTTTTCGATTGAGTTGATTCTATTACGCTGGCGTTGACAAACTTTTAACGAGTTTGCCGCTGTTACACAACACTGGCAATAAGCCGGCAGCAGCAACTGCTGAAAATTGCATTTCCGCTGCTTTGAGACACTTTCAGCTGAGTTGCTGAGTTGCTGCGGCTGCTGCAAGGTACATAGCTGGCCATATAACCATATTAACCATATTGTTGCTGCGCTTTACAACACTGCAATGGTGTTGACAGCAGCGGAAATAGTTGCAATTCCCTGAAAGATAATATAAGTTAAAGCCGAGATCCACGTTTGAGACAAAGCTAAGCAAACAAGTATATTTATACAACACTATTCGTCGTTTTACAACACTACAATGTAGTGCGCTTACGCCTTAAAATTTTAAATTTAGTTCTTGATTCGAGTCCAATGACCGATTGGATATATTCAAACTAATCATGTCTACAATGCTTTGCAACACTGTTTATAAAGGCACTTTACAGCACTGTAAAAAAATATTGATAACAATTGCATAATGAAGCAGCGACAGTTCTAGTGTATCTGCATAGGAGTATGCAATGAAATATTCTGTACAACACTGGCCGCGATTATGAATGAAGCCTAAGAGCACTACAAAACTACTTTGCTTACAAGAGAGTTGTCCAACACTGGTTTTGTCAACAAATGAAGACTAGCAACACCAGAATGTTGCCAATCTATGGCAGTTTTACAACACTGGCCTTTAGCAACAAAGAAATCAAATTTGCCATATACTAGGTGTGATATGCTTGAAAAACAGTTTTACAACACTGGCCTTTATGAAACCCTCTCAAATTTAATGCCACTAAATTTGATTAGTTGAATTAAGTTGTAGGTTAACTGGTCTTAGCCAAGTTTACTTTAAGCCATGAAGGCACACACACACACACCCAGAGCACTTAAAACATAAAGTTTGTTTATATCATGGCTCTTTTGGGCGAACATTTCACGCACGCGACTTTCACATGAAATTGTGTTGGCCAAAACCAACTGTTGCCAGGTTACTTGCCACCAACTGGGCTGGCCGTGCCCCGTAGCACACGGACGAGGCAAATCAATCGCTGTAATGACCCAAATGGGATTTTCTTTCGCTTTGGCGGCATAATTCATGGCTGCATAATACGCTCGAGGTGGGTGGTTGAGGGGCAGCGGGGCAGCGGGGCAGCGGGACAGTGGGGGCAATAGAGACTCCATTTGATTCCTGCTGAAGTGTGGCAGCAATGTGAGTGAGTGAGTGAGTGAGTGTGTTGTTGTTGCTGCCCCATATGGGCTGGCCTGTCAATGTTGCCACCATTTGCGGCAATTTCTTTGCTGCTTTTCGGCTCGACTCAACTCGACTCGACTCGACTCGACTCGCACTTTTATTTGTGTTTATTGTATGGCAAAAGGTTAACACAACGCCCCCTTCCCCTTCCTCAGCCACAGCCCTCGGCCCACACCTCAAGCTCCACAGTTTTTTTTTCCGCTTTCCTTTTACGCCTGCTTGCCTCTTGCCTCGTGCCTCGTGCCTCTTGCCTCGTGCCTCTTGCCTCGTGCCGCGTTTCGTTGCTGTTCGTTTAATTTTATTGCCTAATTTTCAACTTTGATTGCTGGCACAGCCCGCAGCTGCCACGCCCCCCGCTTCACTTTCACGCTCGTTGACATTTCTGTTTTGTTTTTCTTTTCGCCTTTGGCGTTTTCTTTCACAGTTTTCCGCGCTGCCAGCGCTTTCAATTCTCGACCGGCAGCCAGCGACATAATCAATTTTTATATTTATTTTGCATTTTTATGCGGCCGTTGCGGCTGTTAATCTGGGCGCCCACTGCCTCTCCCTCTCCCTCACCCTGTCCCTCACCCACTTCCTCGATTATTTACTGCCACGCCCACACGCATTAGGTGAATGTCAAGCCAGCAGCAGTAAGAAACGCAATAACAATAAGCGCTAAACTGTTCCAATGCAATCCAAACAATTACGCAACAATTAACATTTACGAAATTAACCGAAAATATCGTAAATTGTTTCGGGAATTGTTTCCGAATGGGGCGTACTTTATAACTGTCATCAGAACTGTTTACCAAAGCTGTGAAAATTAGTTCAAATGACTTCAAGCTGATTTGGAATAATGGAAGACATTCTATATATGCCTAGAAGACTTGGCAGATCTATAAAGAACTGCAGAGTATATTATGAATAGTTTTTGGATATAATATATCTAACAATTATCTGTAATATATCTAACAAAAAAAAAGGAAAAAAAAAAATATATATATATATATATATAATATAGTATTAGATACACATTATAATTGATTACATATAGTAATATCTCAGATATATCTGTAACACATCTAAAGTATTTAAATATAATATTAGAAATATCAGTTATATATCTAAATGAATTATAAATATATCTAAGAAATATTTGTAAATATCTAAAATATTACAAATGTAATATGTCTATCTAAATTATATCTAAGAAATGTCTGTAATATTTCTAATATATTATAGGTATATATACAGAAATATCAGTAATATATCTAAAAAAAATATATATATATAATATATCTAAGAAATACTATTAAATTAAATACATATAATATATAAATAGATCTAACAGATCTAACTATATGGAATTATATACAAGTCTACATATAATTTATATGGATAAATGTCATATATCTAAGATATATCTTAACGAAGATACAATATGAGATCTGAGGGACATTGTATATAGAGGCAACTATACAATATCCAAGAAATATCTTGCCCTAGATCTAACACAATAATACAATACATTAAAATGAAGAAAATATGACAAATATTGAAATATATCTCATATAATTCAATATTCATATATATTATAGAATATATTTTTCCATAACGCCGACAAGCCTTAGCCTACAGCTTAGCCCATTACGAAGTAGTTTAAGCCCGGTTTCAGTTCGAGAGAATGTTGCTTGACAACCATTTCGCGTAGGTCTGCCAGTACAGTAAACAATGGAGAAGTAGAGCTGCTCACATAAAACTGATTTAAGATTTTGTTTTAACTCCCAAAGCATTTCGACTTTTGCTTAGAAATATCATTCGACTTTTTCAGGCTTTGCATTCAAGGCCAAGTTAAGTTCGAACATCTCTCTCTAGTATAATATTCTTAGTCTTTCAGCAACCTTCTTCAACTGCCCACAAACTCAGCTGCATTGATACCACATGAAATCCCAAATCCATCTATCCAGTCGTACGTCTCATCTACAAATTTTGTTAACCAACTTCAACGCCCATTAGCCAATGTGCAGCCCACTTGGTGGCACAACATGCTGCTGTGGGCTTGGCATAGCAGCCAACGCTTGGGCTTGCCACGTTGTCGATCGTGCAACTATTTGCATGCCACCAACTGCCTACATGTAGATGTATATGTAGATATATTTATAGGTATACCAATATATATATATATACATATACTTAAGCTATACAGTTGTGTTCATAAAAATAATAGGACTACATAAAATATAGTTTTTATGTTTATAAAATATACATAAATATTTAAATAAATAATAAATAAATAATGTAAAAAATAATAAAAACGTATTTAAATTAATAAAAACAAATTTTAATTTATAAAATAATAAAAAATTAATAAAATAATATATTTTAACTTTAACAATATATATTTAAATTAATAAAAACAATACATTTCACTATTAAATTAAAGAAACTAAAAAATATATATAGTTTAATTAATACAAAATAATATAAATTAATAAAAAAAAAAAAAATATTTAAATTATAAAAAACTAATTTTTGTTAAAATCATAATAAAATTAAATAACTAAAAGTAAAATCTCATAAAAAAATACAAATAAAAAATAATAATAATTATTTTAAAATTAATCAATTACCATATATAATTTATAAATTAAAATATATAAACAAAAAAACTATATGTAACTATATATATTAAAAAAAAAATAAAATAGGAAACAATATTTAAATCATTAAAAAAATTTAATTCATAAATTTATATCATATCAACATATTTTAATTTAAAAATAAGAATATTAATTTATGTAAAATAATAACAATAAATCAAATTTAAATAACTCTAAAATAATGTATATAATTTAATCTTAATATTCCTCACCAATGATTTTCAAAATATTTTATTTATAACTTAATTTTGTGGTCCAACATTTAGTACTCTGTCACACCATTACTATTGATCTTATATATATATATGAACATTTACAGCACACCCACTTTGCCACCCACTTCTGCGCTCCTTGAGCGCTGTCGGCGCCAAACAGTGAACTTTTTCTATTTTTTTTTTTTTTTTGTAGACAGCAAACGCAAGAAATTCTTCACACATATCCGCATGCCCGGCGATCGGCTCGACCCACTAGACATTCCACGCTCACCTGGCCCAGGCTAGAAACTGTGGCAGCAGACAGCAAACGTTGCGGAGTGGAAAAGCCATTTGCTGGCCCATGAGCGCGGCCAATAACAAACCAGTCAGTTACATATATATATATATATTTGTAAGATATATATATATATATATATATATATATACCTATGTAAGCTATGGCTATATATAGACACCTGTTGGCGTGGGCGCGGCCATGCGCTCTCAGGGCCAAAAGCGAGCTAAGCAGCAACATCTGCATGCTGCAGGTGCATGTTGTTGCTGTTGTTGTTGCTGTTGTTGTTATTCCTTTGAGAGCAGAACGCCAACGCATAAACATAACAAAACTCGCTGGCTCGATAAATCTTTCAGCTTTTGCCCAGATTGAGAGTGCGCGTATCTCACAGATACACGCACTCACGTCTACAAACTATCATTAGCATCGCAACAAGAAGTTTGCTTTGTTTTCGAATAACAAACCCCAGCGTAGCCGACGCCGTACTCCCCCCCCCCTCGCCATACCCGCTCGCAGCCGTCGCTTGTAGGCGGCGTCTTCCACTTGGCTTCGCGGCTTGATTAAATGTTGCCACCGACAACGAACTTGAAGCTCAATCAGTTTTCTGTCTGCCAGTTCAAATATGAAAGAACGTCGCGTCGCGTCGCATCGCTTCGCCGCTAAGCCCGGCCCGCGCCGCCCGCCCCATGAACCCTGGCAACCACAATTGAGCTGCCTCATCATCAACGTCGTCGGCGTCGTCAACGTCTCAAGATTTTAAGAACACACGAAAAACAAAAACAAAAACAAAAAAACACGCAAAATTTTGCGGGCGGAAGTGCTGCTAAAAATTGAGAATCAGCTTTGCCTTCATCTCATCTGCTCCCGCCACTGCCGCCGCCGCCGCCGCCGTCAGTGCTGCCAGAGCGTTGCCATATCGCTGCAAAATACTTCGACGTCTTTTGGAGTTTTGGACGCAAATTCTGGCCGTACTTGACACAAGACTTGGCCACGATTTCATGAAATTAAATTTGTTTTACAGTTTTTTTTTTTAAGTGCGAACAATAAAATTTCAAATAGTTTTGCATTAGGCAATTGGGAGTCTTGCTTGCTGTGTGGGTTGTATGTGAGTTATAAGATGTAGAGCATTATGTGGCTTTAGTTGGATTAACTTATTGGTTCTTATGCCTATTATCATCACTATCATCACTGTCTATTCTTGGCTTTAAATTATTATTATTGTAGCCAGGATCATTGGCATTGGAATTTGCATTGGCATTGGCATTGGCATTGGCATTGTCATTATCATTATATTATTATTACCATTAGCATTCGCATTATCATTGTCATTATCATTACATTATTTGCATTATCAATATCATTATCATTACATTATTCGCATTATCATTATCATTATATTATTAGTATCATTAGCACGATCATTATCATTGGTATTGGTCACTGCTATTATAAATTGTCATTGTCATTATCATTATAATTATTATTGTCATTATTCTTATCATTGTCATTGTCATTATTGTCAATATCATTGTCATTATAAATATAATTTTATTGTTTTGCCATTGTCATTGCAATTACCGTTGTAATTGTCACTGCTATTGATATCATCATTATCATTATCATTATCATTATCATTATCATTATCATTATCATTATTATATTTCTTGCTTTAATTATTATATACATTTACAGTCCCGTTACAATGTATGCTTTTTTACTCGTCAATTATTTCAATGATTTCTTCTTTTTTTCTGTCTATTAATTTACAGTAAAAAGTTTTTTGTTACCACCAATTTGTTGCCGCAATTTGTTGCAACATAATCAATGGGCCAATAAATTTCACATGTTACTCGTATTTCAAGCTTCAATCGAAAAAACATTTAAGTAAATTGACAGCTTTTCCAACCCCTCCTCCTCTCTCACTCTCCCTCTCTCTCTCTTTCTCTCATTGTGTCTTGCTCTATCGGCGATGATAAACGACGCAATTGACATCGTGTTGAGCCACAACACAGGCCAAAAAGTTTTGTAATCGCGTACGCGCCACCAAATCGGTTACCAAATAGGTTCGAGTGGGTTTCAGAGACTTGTGTGGCCTGCGAGGGGGAGAAGGGGGGGGGGGTGGACCCATTGATAAGGCAGGTGCAGCGAAGCGCTGGGAAATAACGAAAATGAAAGTCAACGTTGCCTGCGGCTGATAAAACTTTCAGGGAGAGAGAGAGAGAGAGAGAGGCAGCAAAGGGAACTACGAACTGAACGACTGAGACGTGGAGGGGGGCGTTGGGGTCACCTATTTGGATTGCATTTGCTGGCAATTTGTGTTGCCATTGCCATTGCCGTTGCCGTTGTTGCTGCTGCTGCTGTCGCTGTGGCGTGTTGTTTGTTGTTTGCTATTTGCGCCCGCGGCGAACGATTTCATTTGACTTTTGGTGCGCGCTCCCGACTCATTGTTTGCTCAGCGATTTGTGTAGATACAATTCGGTACAACGCATAGATAAACATGCACTCTGCCCGGCAGGGGGACGCCGGGCAGTGCAATGGCACTGGGCAGACCAGGGCGACTGCTGTGCTGGGGGCATTGGGGGCACTAGTCTAAAGACAAACAAATTACAAACAAATTGTCGTTGTCGATTGAGCCTTGCCCCATCTTTCATTTCCTCCTCCTCCTCCTCCTCCTCCTCTCCCTCTCTCTTTCTCTCTCTCACCCTCCCACTCTATCTGTCTTCCTCTACCTCTCCCTCGTTCTGTTTTAACTTTCGACTCGCTTGTGTTATCGCCAGAGACTTGGCGACATCCATTCGCAGGTGGCAGCGACGTCAGCGGGTCACTGGCCAAACTGGACATGCCACAACAGTGTCTACACTGAGAGAAATCAAGTTAGTGATATGCTGAATATATATATATATTATTTTATTTATTTTTTTTTTAATATATATATGCTAGTCAGGGTATTTCCTAGTCAAGCACTGCCCGCCTGCTGAATTTCCCTTTGATTTGACTCAACAACTGCACAGCATTTTCGCTCAGTGTACTACTGAGTTGGTAGTGCTCAGTTATCGACAATGCACAGACGCTGATAACGTAGAAAACTTCGTCTTCCCACAGCAAATGTCTCCGAGTCGACACCACACACGCGGCCGTCTAGACCCAACCCAAAGATGACTCGACTCGAGTTGAGTTGTGAGCAAGATACAGATACAGATACAATATCTAAATTGTGTATTGCCATTAAAACTAGCCAATGGCGTTTTGTACTTGCCACACTATGTGTTGCAATGGCTACGGCAAGCTGAATGCATTTATATATATATGTATATATATATATATATATATATATACATATCTTCATATATATATAATTCATTTCTGCCAAATATTCGATTAGGCTAAAAGCGAAAACACAAAATTATCTTATCTACAATCAAAGTTTTTTTGTTTCAATTAAAAATTTTCGATTCATATATATATATATATATATATATATATGCCTCATTCAATTTGATATTTAGTTAATCTGGTTTTCAATGGTCAATGGTAAGAAGGCGTATGCCCTTTGGTAATCATTACTTATTATATATACTATATACTATAATTATATATTATATTATTATTATTATTTTAAGTAATTCCCATTCTACAAAACTTTTTGTTATTATATAATTATTATATAATATATTATATTATTATATTATTATATAATCTGAAGTTCAGTTAGATGTAGAACTTATACTACCTATATTTCGCTAATATCTTTACTTATATTTGTATATATATTTTATACATATCTCATTCACATTTCATAATATTTTGATGCTAGATGGCATGCAAATTATCGAAAATTCCTTAGATAAACTCTAAAGAGTTTCATATGTTTCATTAATCTACAGATAGTATAGTATAAATATATATAACCTATATTTTTATATAATATATCTATATTTATATATTGCTTATATATGTATTTGTTTCATTAAGATATGTATATATATATGGGATACATATATCCCAATAGTTGCTAATTTGTAATTTCCATAATCTAGATATATAGCTAAGCTATATAGTATTTAATATCTAAAAAAAAAAAACAAAATCTCATTTAACTAGCAAATTCAATTGCATAAATAATAATAATAATTTCCCAAAATTCGCGAATTTTTCCAAAATGTTTTCATCACATTTAGTAAACAAAATTTAATTTTCTTGAATCTCATTTCAAGTGCAGTTGGCAAAAACAAGAAGAAGAAGAAATTGTTGTTGTTTTTTTCTGTTTTTCATGAATTTTCTTTTTTTTTTTTTCATTTTCATTTTCATTCTGTTTTGGTAGCATCAAATTTTTCACTTGGTAAGCGATTTTTTTTTTATACTTACGTGAGTGTAGAGGAAAAAACCTTTTTCTTTATATGTTGCAAGCTATGCAAATTTCTCTCTCTCTCTCTCTCTGTGTTTGTCACTCTCTGTCTCTGTCTCTCTTGAAGTTAATTCTTTGCTTTATGCTTAATGTTGGGCACAGTTCGTTGACGTTTTGTGTGAATTATTTAAAATGCAGCCGAGTGCATCGATTTGCCCTGCTGCAGTTGCATTTTCATAGCGCTGGCGTTTCGAAATGAATTCATATAAATATATATATATATATATACATATATATATATATACATAAATGTATTTTAATTATTTAAATAAATTCGTTTGTGTTTCAATTAAAAATATATATATATGATTTTAATTTAAATACTTTGTTGTTGTTGTTGTTGTTGTTGCCGCTGGCATTTGCATAATGCACTCAAGCGCTCACTCAATCATTCATACACTCATTCAAGCAGTCATTCATTTAACAGCTCGCTCAAGCTGTTGTTATGCCCACCCGCCACCCGCCCCACGCCCCACGCCCCTTTCTGCTGTAAATACCACGAAACTCAGTCGAGCGCACAATGGCAATACAAATTGAACAAAATTAAAATGAAAAGAGAAAAATAATGTAGAAAATATTGAAGAAATTTATATACATATATATATGTATATATATATATATATATATTTTTTTTTTTTCAGCTGCGACTTAAGTCGCCTGCGCTGAAGCTCTGGATACCCTGCACAGAGTTGCGAATGGGGTCGTCCTGACTAAAGATTTATATATAAACTCTGCAGAACTTTGACTTGAAGTTAATTCTTTAAATGCGAAATTCTTTGGACTAAAAAGTTTATGCATTAAAAAAAATTGAATTTTTTTATAAATTGTAATTTTCATAAAAATTTACGCAATTTACAAAAAGCTCAACAAAATTTCAATTCTTTAGAAATATGAAATAAAAATGTTTAACAGATAAATTTTATCTAATTTATTTTTTTTTATACTTAAAAAAAAAATATATATATATATTATATATATATATATATATATATATATATATATATATATATATATATATATATAAAATAAAATTTTCAATTTGCATCAACAACATTCAACATTTTACAGGGTATCTCCTGGTTGTGCCTTAGCACAAAATTCAGCGCACTCTTGCGGTATTTTATGCTGCGCGTTTTGCTAGCGACTTTTGCAGCGCCTTTTGCACTGGCATCGAAAGCAAACGAAGCGCAGTTGACGCCGCTGCCGCCGTCGCTGCTGGCGTCGCCACTAACTGCATTTGCTTATGACTTTGGTTGTTCTCTTCATTTTACAGTTAATAAACGTTAACCGCAAGTGGTCCGATGGGGCGCTGGCCCCCTTAACGGTGCCCATCTCTGTGTCTCTGTGTCTGTGTGTCTGCTGCAAGTGTCGAGAGATTCATCAGGCGCGAAGCGGGGGCGGTGAAGGGGGCGGTGTTGTCACATTTGTTGTCAAATTGATTCGCTAATGATTGCCCCAAAAGGGAAAACCATATGAAAACTATACAGAATATGTTCTTCACACACACACACACACACACAGAGACAATCATACGCTCTTTGTATTTATTTTTAGAAAGTTAATCACATGTTAAACACTTGGCCAGGCCCATTGGGACATAGGGAAAATGAAACGAATTTGGAGTCTTGAAGCTGTGCGGCACGCACCAAGTGAAACAACTTTCAGGTAGTTTAGCTAAAGACTTTATTTTTCAGTTAATTGTCGTTCTTTCACTTTATGGGCGTGGCGCAGGTGTGCGTCAAGCTCAAGAGAGGTAAATTATATTCTACATCAATTCGTATAGTAATTAAAGCAATTACGCTCAAATCCAATTGGGAATACTTTGTGATTGGCATTGGATTTTTTGTATATATTTCAGAACTTTAATTTAAGCTAATATTTAACTTCATTTTTGTTTTTTTTTTATAATTTTTAAGTAATAAATTTTCATATTCAAATAACAGTTTTATTAATTTCCCATTGGAATACAACTCTCGTTCACTCCAATTGGCATCCACAACATATCTATTCTATGTTCCACACGATTATGCCAATTGGATTATAGAACTTGGCACAATAATTAGCTTCTAATTAGCTTATTATTAAATTGTTATATTTAAGCAAGAAAATGTTTGCTATTTCTTATCAAACCCAACTCTTCGATTCCCATATATATATATATATAACTCCACTATCAATTCCATTAAAACTAAATGTATGCCAACTGGAAAGCGCATGGCGATCCAATTGGAATCCCAAGATAGCATACACTTCCAACAAATAATCCAGCATGCCAATTGGACTATCAGCAGCATACGGTCCACCCACACGAATTGCTCTGGCGATCGCCATTCAAACTCAACAATTTTGCCGCAAATTTCAATTGACGAAAACTGGCTAATCTCTGGCATCGGCCAACGGGCAACGGGCAACGGGCAATGGGCATCTGGCGCTTATGTGTGCCTAAACAACAAAAATATCTCTTGTACTGAGTCAGAAGAGCTGCAAACGGGTTCAACTAAATATAACGTGACTCAGTGAGACGCCGCCCCGCCCACCGCTCCGCGCTGAGCCGCTTCACTGCGCACACACACACACACACACAATAACATAAACTAGTTGTCCAAGCACGAAACAAAAGAAGAAAAAAATAATAATTCCAATTGGACATTTTTCATATGAAGTTTTATTTGCTGCAATCAATTTTGCATTTATTGCAAGAAAAACACAACGAAAGAGAAACAAAAAGTAACACACGCACAGGCACTGCAAACACACTTTCAATTCAGCATTCAAAACACAAACAAAACAAATTTTCGGGCGGCAGCGGCGGTGGCAGCACTGCCAGCGGCACAGCGCAAAAAACAACAACAACCACCGAAAACAACAACAATAACGGCGAACGTTTTGCGTTCCCTTTTGGAGTTTTTTGTTTTATATTGAGTTTCTTTGACTATTTCCAGAGTTAATTATTTGATCATAATATTATATAATAATTGATTGTCAAAACTCGAAAATAACACAAATAACTAAATAAAACACCACAAAAACTAATACAAAATAAACTTAAAATGTGTAAAAGGCAATTAAAATTTTTGCTCAATTTGTAACAAAATTCGTATTTGGGTTTTCGTTTCGTTTTAGTTGCCGTTTTTTTTTTTTTTGTTTTTGTTTTTGATTTTATTTTTAATTTTAATTTGTTGTTTGCTTTGCACACAAACGTTAATTTTGATCGGCACACACTACAACGGCATAACAACAACACAAAAACAAAAAAAAGAAATATAGCAGACGAACCGCACGATGCGCTTACAGAAACTTTCGTCCGTCGCCTGTGGAACGCAAAACACAACTGAGCTAGCTAGTCGAGAAGCCGGCTGCGACCGGCCAATAGCTACAACTGACAGTGGCAGAGGCAGCGACAGAGGCAGCGACAGCGACAGCGAAGCTCGTGCGCTCGTTACTCGTGCGCTCTTCGGCGCTGCCACCCGCTTACCTTAGTCTCCCAATGCACACTGTGCTCTCCGCAATTTGTTGTTGATGGAAGTTTTTTGGTAACAGATGGCATTACTTTATATTAAATTATATATTATATATATTAATAAGGCACATCTAGTTTTTGAGTGCTAGTATTTGAGTGCAATGAGAACAATGCTATCAACATACATATGTATATGTATGTAACCTATTAGGCATTACAATTAGTATCAATTTAATGAGTTCTAAGTCAGTGTGCATTGGTGCCTCTTTTGATGCTGTGTGAGCGAACCGACTGCGTGCGTGTATGTTTGTGTGCGTGTGTGTGTTTGTGGAACGAGTTGCCCGTTGGCGTTCGTCGCCGTCGCAGTCTCTGCGCTGCCTGCATTGGAGTTAGAGTTTGCTGTTATATTGTTGCTGTTGCCGCTGCTGCTGAACAAATTGCGCAAATCGCATGCGTTTTTCAATAGCTGCAGATCGCTGAGCGTTGATTGCGTATGCGTGCCATATGCGTACGGGTTTGCAGAAACAAAAGCAACAGCAACATCAACTGCAACTGCAACTGCAACAGCTATTTGCCACGCATTGCAGGTCGTGTGATCAAAATCAACAAAATAGCAAACAACAACAACAACAAAAGCGACTAATAACAAAACAACAAACAAAGCGTCCGCATTGTTTTTGGTCAACCGCATTGCAGACGCGCATTTAACGCGTGCGTTTTACAACACATGCAAGCAAAAAATTAAAAAAAAAAAAAATATACAAAAACTATTAAAAGACCTCAGTGCATTGGGCAGAAGAAGAGAAGCTCTGCGTAGCCTAAAACAGACGGCAACATCGTTATCCCCCGTTATTCCCCTCCGACCGAGCATACGCACACATGCACACAGTACATGCATATACATACATACATATTTATATATGCATAAAGAGAAGTGCAACTGTGTGCTCATTAATGTATTACACTGTCGAGCAGCAACTTGTAAATATTGGAATTAAAATAAATATTTTATAAATTATAATTAATAAATTAATTAATAAATTATTATAAATTTTATTTTTATTTTATAATCATTATCAATTCACCTTAGTTAGTTGGTTCTGTGATCACAAACTTTTTGTTAGCATGTGTAAAACGCGCCCAATTCTGCCGACGTCGCTGCTGTTGGCCAAAAAGCTTAGCGAAGCGTGCGAAGCAGCAGACGCAACAGCGAGAGAGCGTTCGGCGTGCAGGGAGAGAGAGCGAGATAGGAAGAGTGGGAGCTGCTAAAGATCGTTGTGTGACGCTGAAGACAGCCGCCAAGGAAGTGGAACATGTGTGCGCTGTCCCTCTCTCTCTCCTTCTCTATCTGTGTATGTGTATGTATGCTAGTATGCGTGTATTTAACATTGTCATGGCAAGTTGAACGTGGGAGAGCCCTTCGCCAAGCTGCTTTACAGTTTTGTTCTTTGCTGCGACCTTTGTTCATGCCGTTGTTGTTGTTGTTGTTATTGTTGTTATTGTTGCTGCGGTGGCCTCGACCGATCAAGCAAGCAAATGTTCGACCAGCTGTTGCTTTGTTTTGACTCGAGCAGCGCTGTCGACAAAAGAGAGACATAAATAAGATAAAAGTGAGAGAGAGAGAGAGAGAGAGAGAGAGAGAGAGAGAGAGAGTGAGTGAGAGAGCGTGCACAGGAGTTGACGACGATGACAAATTGTCAGCAAGCGGAGTGGGAGCCGCAGAGAAGTCAGCTAAGGTAAGTTCGAAATAAATCAAAATTAATGCCATACAATTATTAATTAAAATAATTAATGTGTTTTGCCCGCTTAGAATACTCTTGAATTGCCCGAAATGCCGTTATAATTCACAATTCTTGACCAGGGATTTTGCCTTTCATTACATATGCAAAGCTCGCCGCACACATACACAAAGAGAGGGAGAGACAGAGTGAGAGAGTGGAGAGGGGAGAGGGGAGAGGGGATTGGCTGCTGTAAGGCGACAACATGTGCTCACAATTGCATTTGCTGTTTCACTCTCTATTCCTCTCTCTCTCTCTCTCACACACACACACACAAATTGAAAAACTATTGACAAGGCAGCGCGTGGCTTTGCCATTTGCCCGCTAACGGGTCCTGGCGGCATTATCACATGCGATAAATATTTATATGGAAATGTAATGACTGCTCCACTCACCCTCCCTAGCCGCTCCCCCACCTCCTGCGCCTGCCCAGCACTTCCCTTGCTCCTTTGCCGCTTCGCTTTGTCTCGAACGTTGCGCAATTAATGTCACCACATCCTTTGGGCCTTATTAATGTCCTTGGGCCGTATGCTGTCTGGCCGGTGGGCGGTTGACGGCATACTGTGGGCTGAGTTGGCCCATTAATGTCGCCCCATCGCTCCGGTAAAAACAATTAATTTGCCCATAATGCAATTTATATCGGTTTCGGTTTGGGTTTGGCTTCTCCGGCTTTTCGGGGGTTTGAGTTCCTGGCCAAACAGCTTTCTGGTCCATTTGGCTTACGCATATCCTCGCCCCGTTGGCCCGCTCGGTTCGCCACATAATGTGCATATTTCTGGTTGCTTTTTAAAGCCAAATGATTAATTATTAAAGCGCCAACAATTCGCAATAAACAATAAACAGTTTTGGCCAGCGAAACGCTCGCAGCAGGCCAAAAGCAAACCACAGCCTCGTGAGCAGCCAACATTCCTGACTGATTGCCTGCTTAGGCAAAGGACAGCTAAGCAGCAGCTGCTCGAAGCTGCCATGGCCAAAACAAAGTTTCTTCTACAGCTCTAAAAATGATTTTGGCCAATTAATTCGCCATTTGTTGTAATGGAGAGTGAACGACTGCATAATACTCGCTCGGTATACAAGTAAAGTTTAAATGTAGTCAATCAAGGAATAAACCATATAATTTATACATCTATCTGTGAAAGAATTTATAGATCTTTCTCTGAAACTCTAGAAATTCTTTTTATATCCTGATTCCATTGAAAATCGGAAAATAGGGTATAATGTTTTTGTGAACAGGTATGTAACAGGAAGAACAAGACCTGGCAGACCTCATAAAGTATATATATATTCTTGTTCAAGGCGACAAGCTGAATTGATATGGTACATAAAAAAAAAAGAGAATCGAACTTCTATATTTAATGTATTTATAATAACCATTATTTATAATAACCATAAACATTTTTTTTTTACGCAAAAAATTTGAGCACTATGGTGGCTTAAATTCTCGAGATATTCACTATTGAAATTCAGTATTAGCATCAGAAAACGGGTTTAAAAAAATTTAAAATAATTAAAAAAGGAAATTTCAGGACTTTTAGCAAAACTTTTTTCAAACAAATTTTTTTTTAATATTTCCTTAAATAATATAGAACCAAACTTTGTTTTATTTCAAGAAAAATAAAACAGAGTTGAATAGAGAATATATTTTCTGACTCTAAATATTGAATAAAAGTGAAATATTTATTTTTTTTATATGATCGAATTATATAGAAAATATTTAATTTTTAATTTTCAATATTTAATATTTATTATTATATCATTCGACCATATAGAAAATATTCAATCTTTAAGGAGAAGGTGAGAGGTGATAATAGTATATCAATAGAGATAATGCTACAGCAGTCTAAAAAGCCTAAAAGCATGCAATGAAAATGTTTGAAAATTGAGCTCCAAACTAAGAAAACTATGAAAATGATAATAAATAATAAAAATCATAACAGAATATTAAAAAAAAAATATATATATATATATAAAGAAATCAAGGAATTTCGTAAAAACAAAGATCCTTAGAGCCTACGGGGAGATATACCAGATATTCACTTCGATGCAAATTGTGGAAAATGTAAATCATTGAAAAACTTTCTTCATTTTCCTAATTTCCGTCTGCATTTGAGTTTGCTGTTTTTCCTATCTGGCAGCCACCCACGAATCGTATCGGCAGGCAGCTTAGCCCAGCACAGCCATAGCACATATTTTCCCATGCTGTAAACAAGCTGTCAAATCCGAGAAAACTGGGAAGGAGGCAAATACTAACCAGAGAAATGTTTCGCTGCGGCTGCATTCATATGGCATAAAGTTGTTCGAAGATATTCGGGCTAACAGAACACGACAAGTACACGCGACTTGATTGGCAGCATGTCGCTTACACTCGCAGATACAATTAGAATGATACAAATGGAGCTGGACAAACTTGGTACTTACGGGTCGAACCGAACGAAGGCAAATCGAAGGCACAAACTCACCTGAAAGAGAAGCAAAAGTAATGACATTAATTAAATTTGTTGCAATTTGCGCTGAGGAAAAAAGAAAACATTAAAGAAAATAAAATAATTAAAAACTTTGGGGCAACATTTTGAAAATTGTTTTGTGGCTCCCACAGGCCATTGACGGGTTCAAGAAATTGGCGGCATTGGCAGCACTGGCTGCGCCCTCTGTCACCTCCCGTGCAGCAGCTTACAAATATTTTTTACGATGAATGCCCCAAGGGCGAGGTGGCACTAGGTAGGGGTCAGCAGCTGTTTTTGGGGGCGGGCCTCGGACGGCAGAGGACAACTGGAGCCTGTAATTAAATAATGCCCATGCCCATGCCCACTTCCGGCCAGCAGCAACAAAAGATACAAAAGTATCTTAACGGCATGCGGCGCCATTTGAAGTTGAAGTAGCCAAGCAAAGAACAAAAAAAAAATGTATATATATATACGTGTGTGTGGCCAGAGGAGTGTGGGCGAAGGGAAGCTATTTGCTGTCTGGCCAGCAAAAAAAAAATACAGAGTGAGGTAGAGAGAGAGATATACATAGGAGGTAGAGCAGGGAGTTATGCACACGCCAAACTATTGCTCCCCTAGGATAAATTAATAAATTTTCGAGCGAAAGTTGCCGCAGAGTAGGAGAAAAGAGCGAGAGAGAGAGATAACGAGAGAGAGAAAGCTAACCATAGGGATGGGGATAGGAGCAGGCTGCATGGCCAAGCTGCGCAGCAAATAAACAAATAATTATATCTAACATCCCATAGAAAAAAAAAACTAGAAAAAAATATAAAGTAATAAAAATTATCAGCTGGCTGCAAAAGTAACGACCTTTGAATACCCTATAAATTTATTCATTAAAAAAAATAAATAAATAAAATAGAATATATAGAATATAGAATATAGAATATAAAATATAAAATATAGAATATAGAATATAGAATATAGAATATAGAATATAGAATATAGAATATAGAATATAGAATATAGAATATAGAATATAGAATATAGAATATAGAATATAGAATATAGAATATAGAATATAGAATATAGAATATAGAATATAGAATATAGAATATAGAATATAGAATATAGAATATAGAATATAGAATATAGAATATAGAATATAGAATATAGAATATAGAATATAGAATATAGAATATAGAATATAGAATATAGAATATAGAATATAGAATATAGAATATAGAATATAGAATATAGAATATAGAATATAGAATATAGAATATAGAATATAGAATATAGAATATAGAATTTAGGATATAGAATATAGAATATAGTATATAGAATATAGAATATAGAATATAAAATATAAAATATAGAATATAGAATATAGAATATAGAATATAGAATATAGAATATAGAATATAGAATATAAAATATAGAATATAGAATATAGAATATAGAATATAGAATATAGAATATAGAATATAGAATATAGAATATAGAATATAGAATATAGAATATAGAATATAGAATTTAGAATATAGAATATAGAATATAGAATATAGAATATAGAATATAGAATATAGAATATAGAATATAGAATATAGAATATAGAATATAGAATATAGAATATAGAATATAGAATATAGAATATAGAATATAGAATATAGAATATAGAATATAGAATATAGAATATAGAATATAGAATATAGAATATAGAATATAGAATATAGAATATAGAATATAGAATATAGAATATAGAATATAGAATATACAATATAGAATAGAATATAAATTTATGAGAAAAAAAATAATGAGAATGAGGACAAAAAGGAATACAAAATTTATAATAAATATAAATATTTTTCTATATAATAGAAATGTAATTAAAATATATAATATATATATGCGATCTAGGCTTAATGTATTATAAATACATCAAGATTATTTTCGAGTGGAGAAGAAACTATAAATGCCATAAAAGACTCTCTATATATATATTATAATATATATCCATCATTAATATAGATGGAAGATCTAAATATATATATATCATATCATATGTATAGATGGAAAAACTCTCATCCAGTATGGAATAAGGCAGTAACTAGATAAATGAGCTATGACCATTAAAGTATGCTTATTCCAATAAGCTTTGATATATGTGGAGAGTTAATAATTAATGATAATTAATCGTGCATACATACACACATTATATAGACAAACATACTCTAAGACAATAGCAAGACAGTATAAGAACTTTTATGCTTTACTTTAATTGCATGAGAATCGCATAGAGGGCCAGTATTTGAATGCATTTGTAAATTAAATTATATTACTTCTTAAGGCTGAGCTTTTTTGCAGTAAAATATGCAAAGTATTTAAGATTTTAAATAAATTTATTTATTTTTAGATCACACAAAGAGCTACGCAGTTGAGCATACCCTGCACAGAGCTCAATCTAAAGCCAAACAATGTTAAACTTCTGCGCCACGTCATGAAAAGAAATAGCATAATGATGTTGATGATGTTGATGATGACGATGGTGACGATGGTGACGATGGTGTCTATGCCCGGTCATACGCGACATTGTATGTTTACGAATATGTATATATTTATATATATATATATATATACACATATATATACATATATGTGTATAGCAAGTCTCTGGATTTAAGCATTTTTATGGATGGGTTGTTGTTGGTGTTGGTGTTGCTGTTGTCGAGCGCCTCGCGAGTGCAACTCAGAAATTATCAAATATGGCAAACGGCAATTACAATTTGGACTTTCTCCAATCAAACGCGCGCACATGGACAGAGATATGCGACGGCCACATAAAATGAGGAATGCACCAGGGATGGAGATACAGATAGAGGTAGATAGAGAGAGAAAGAGAAAGAAGGAGAGAAAGGGGAACGTCTATAGAAAACACATTTTACAATTTTCATTTCAAAACTCATGCTAAAATTATTTATACTTGGAGACCTCCCATAAATCTATAATATTGTTCAACTATATATCATAAATCACTCTTAAGATAGTCACAGATCAATAAAAAAAAAAAGGTATTAAACAAGTTGGCTCCTGCCTATCGAAGTTCCTAATTTAATTCATGAGAATCACATAGAGGAGCAGTGCATTTGCAACAAAGCAGACCTTAACATTTGTACAAATATTCAATAATAATAATAAAATAATAAATAAACTCTAATAAATAGATTCTAATTGCTTCTTCCTTAACCTTGCAAACATAGAGATATTTTTTTCTATATAAATATATATATTTATATTTAATAAGGACTTTATATTATATATTGATTAAAACTTTGTATAGGGTCCAAAAACTTAATAAGTTAGATTTCCAAAAAAAAATGGAATTTAATCAAAAACTTCAAGCAAATGTTAAAGTTTTTTCAGCCCTGGTAATTGCATTCTCATAAATGTTAAATATCACATGTGTGTGTGTGTGTGTGTGTGTGTGTGTGTATCGCAAGTAAACACTTTGCAGCGCCTGCCGCCCCCACTCCAGCCCAATGAAGACAATCCATAAACAGTTACGTGCAGCAGCCCTTTAACCCGCTTAACCCACGCACCCCAGCCCCAGCCGCAGCCCCAGCCCCTCTCAGTCCTCTTTAGCCCGCGCTCCATTCGCTAAACAAATGAAAGCAATAAAATTATGGGCAATGCCATTTTTGGTATTTTCACACCGAGAAAGCGCGCAGGAAAAGCGAGAGAAAAGCGAGAGCAGCAAATGGGAAATGAGCGCGATTTTCGCTAAACTTTGTTTTCCATCTTCTGCTGCTGCTGCTGCTTCTTCTTCTTTGGGTTTTTCTTCTTTTGCATCTTTGATACCATTTGCTTGGCCCCCACTCAGACTGCCCCCCCCAATTTTCTTGCGCCATTTAATCAAGAAAAACACTTTTTATTGTGCAAAATTATGACAATTGTCGTTGTTGTTGTTGTTGTTGTTGTTATAATGATTGTTGTTTGTTGCTGTTGCTGTTGCTGCTGCTGCTGCTGGTTGTTAATGTCAAAAGTGTTATTGTTATGCCGACAATTATAGCAGGCGATAAAAGTGCTGAGCTGGCGCGAGTGGGCGGGGCCATAATGAGCCTGGCCAAATGAGAAAATATGTTTATTAGCCAAAGTGAAAGAGAACCAAAAAAAAAAAAAAAATAAGAAAGGATAACCGCCCGACTTGTTGAGGCATTTTGGCCACGCTCCAGCAGCTGCGACCTTTTGGCCGCATTATTTTCGTCTTCGATCAAAGTCAAAGCGATCGATGCAAAGTATTTATTTATTCTAGCCCCAACAGCTGCGGTCCAAAGCCAAATAAAATACAGCTGCCAGCAGGCAGTGCGGCGCGTCAGTGAGTGGATCAACCGAGAGCACATTCCATTTGGGGCCGCCGCTAACTGCATATGACAAATGTCAAGTGGTTGACACCACAGCACCACTCTGTGGATCAACGATCTACGACTAACTGCCAGATGACAGGCGAGTTTATCTCGGAAGAAGTTTTAAGCTGCTCACAGTTAGACGAGCTTTGGGTTGAGTGTTTGAAGATCAATCCTGATGCTGGGAAGATCAAATAAGCGTAGATCGATAGGTCGATAAATCGTTAGATCGATCATGCATGGAATGATCTCCTCACGCAGAGCATAAATTTTTAATTATATTATTTGACAACATTATAGTTCTGGCCTAAATTCCTTTCAATCATCTCGGATCCTCGGAAAAAATGAAGACTTCTCGCAGTTGGACGATCTTTCGATAGAGTGCTTGAAGATCGATGCAGATGGTAAACAGATCAAATGAGCGATTGTTAGCTCGATAAATCGATTAAATAAATCGATAAATTGATAGAGCGATAAATGGATCATGCATGGCATAGCTTGCAGATAGAGATGCAGATATTTTTTATAGTTAAATCGCGCATTAAAACTGCAGATGATCAATTTTTCATTATATTATATGACGACATTATCTAATATTTCTGTCTAGCTCTGGCTTAAATCTCGGATCTCTAAAAAAAATCGCAGTTAGTTATATATTATATAGATATCGCAGTTATCGATAAGTCAATATATCGATAATTCGATACATACCAATATATCAATATGTCGACACGTTGATACATTGATATGCCGATAAATCGATATGCCGATAAATCGATAAATTGATAGAGCGATAAATGGATCATGCATGGCATAGCTTGCAGATCAAGCTTATAGTTAAATCGCGCATTAAAACTGCAGATGATCAATTTTTCATTATATTATATGACGACATTATCTAATATTTCTGTCTAGCTCTGGCTTAAATCTCGGATCTCTAAAAAAAATCGCAGTTAGTTATATATTATATAGATATCGCAGTTATCGATAAGTCAATATATAGATAATTCGATACATCTCAATATATCAATATGTCGATATGTTGATAAATCGATACGCTGATAAATCGATAAATAGGCTGCTCACAGTTAAGCCCTAAAAACAGCTTGAAGATCGATGTAAATGCTATCAGAATTTGATAACCTGCATTAATTTTATTATCTGAGTTCCAGCTATGGCAATTCCTGCATGGCTAGCTTCTTTGGTGTGAAATGGTTGCGCTGCGGCAAAGGCTCATTCATCATATTTAATTATGAAATGAAAAAGTTTCCTTGTAAAGCAATCAAGGTGAAACGCTGCAGCACACATCAATTATATGCTCCATTCATGGAGCCAGGAACAGCAACTGATCGTAGAGGGAACCGAGCTGTCAAGGATCGTGTTGAGCTTCAGGCCAAGCGCAAAATATCATACATCATGCCAATTAAGTTCAATTAAACACCTTTGGAAGTGCGCTAGAACGATCGTGCAGGTGCTCGATCACTATACCGAATGAATACACTGAGAATTGTTAGCAACTGATCGTGATTAGTTTGGGGAATGTTTACGGACCGTAAAGCAGAGCAGAGTTGAGTAACGAAAGTCAAGTTTAGCTGAGGCAATTTTTGCCGATCGTCAACTTTGATCATGGTTAGATCGTGATTAGTTTAGGGAATCTCAAGTGATCGTGAAAGGAAGCCAAGTGTTGGCAAGTATTATAATTCATGTAAATCACAATAAACTTTAGTCCTAGTTAGCTAATCATCGTGATTAGTTTAGCGAATGCCAGCTGATCGTGAAAGGAAGCCAAATTTTCGCTTGTATACAAATAGAAAAGAAAATCAGAATTTAAGCCTAAGAATTAAGGAAGCAACCGATCGTAAGTCAGTCAAGATCAACTTTGACTGGCAGCTCTATAGATCGTTCGATCAAAGATGCTGCCGGCCCCCATCATGCAAAGCTCATGCATCTTAGTCTATAACGAAAAAAAAAAAAAACTCTTCCTGCTACTGTCGAGGATCAGCAAAAGAAAAAAAAAGCTCGATCGTTAATTCAGTTGTCGCCACAATTTCCTGCACTTAGCAAATAAAAATAGCAAACAGGCTGCCTGCTGCCTGCTGTCGGTTGCCTGCTGGCAGTGGGCGCATTGTCGATCTTTTCTGCACATCGGCTGACCCATATTTATTTTTGGCATTTTGGTATTTGCTTATTTTAAGATAGAGTTTCGTTTGGGCAACAGTCACTCGCTCGCTTGCGCCACTCACCGAAATGGAAAGAACTTTTCCAGAAAGTGTCGTCCCAGGCTGGTCGTTGTCATGCTGTTGATGCCTTTGGCGCCCAAGAAGACCACTGAACACTTAACTGCACTTTTCGTCGCGGGAATATAACTCTATATATATATATATAGATATATATATATATATATAAATATATGAATTGTGCTGCTAACTGCGCACAATGGCTATGCAAAATACGCTTTAATTAAACTAATCAGACGATATTATACATGTATATATATATATATATATATACGCCCACACACACACATACACTTCTTCACTGAGCGTTTTTCATTAAATGCAAAAAAAAAAGAAATGTTTAAAACAACACGAAAACACCAACAAAAACAAAAACAAACAATTGAAATTGGTGTTAGACGACGTCGCGATTCGCTAGCGTTTTGCGCGCGTTTTCTTGGCGCGCCCGAAAAGTTGTGTTAAGTGCGCGCAACTAAACGCATTCGATGATAAATAAATCGATTTCAATGATCACATAAATCATATCTGTATATATATATATATATATATATATATATATATATATATATATAGTGCGAAAGTGTATTGCTTGAGTGCCTGCAATGACTAAGCAGAGACAAAGATTCATTTGCTGTGGCCGATTAATCTTTATCCTGTATATATATATATACATATAATATATATACATATATATATATATATATATATATATATATATATATATATATATATATATATATATATATATATATATATATATATATATATAAATATATATATATATATATATTTAATTATATGCCTATTACAAACGTGTCTTCAGTACTGCTTTTTATAAGTATATAGAAACTATTTTAGTTTTAATTCGTAATTCTTATAATTAATGGAATTTTTTTCATATAGATAAATCGAGTGGGAATTACAAAAAGTCACAAAGATTAAAGGAAACCACAAATGGAATTGTAGAATGAAATCTTTAAATATATTATGAGTAGACCTACATGTATACAAATATAAAATCTTTATGGGAAGCCAATATGATTTTTGATAAGTCTAAAACTAATCCAGATTTGAACAAATATTATTATAATTTTTGGTTGATTTCAAGTCACATATAGGGTTTTTTTTTTATTAGCAAAGCAAAAATAGAAAAGAAGCGAGAATTTTAAAATAATTTCAATTATTTTTTAATTCATAAATATTAAAAGTCTCATATATATATGAAACAAATTAAAAGTTTACGTTTTTAAACAAATACATAACGTTACTTTTCGAACAGACCTCGTTTCAGCTTTAAAATTCGTTTAACTTTTTGAACTGCCCTCGTTTAGCTTTGAACTGCTTGAATTTCTTAGAAAAACCCAATAAATATCTATGGTATATAGATTATTCATAGAATAATATCCAATCTCTGCCGATATATATACGTTATCTAAATGATGCCTAAGATTTTTAGGATAATCTTTAGATTATCCTAACTGTTCTATAACAATTAAAATTCCACTCCCTCTCTATCTCTCTCTCCCACTCTTTCGCTATATCCATGGTGTAAGCTAACAAATTCTACATTCATCTCAACTTCTTAACTGATCTGAACTCTTGCTTTGAACTTTGCGGGATCAAAAAGAGAAAAAAGAGAAAAAAACAAAAACAAAATGAAACGAAGAAACGACAATTGTAATAACAATAACAACAGCCATAAAACAAACATTACATAAATTGCGAATTTCATTTACTGAACTTCATTGTTGCTGTTGCTGTTGCTGTTGTTGCTGTCGCTTCTTCACTTTGTCGTTTGTCGAATGAAAAAGAAATACGATAATAACAACAAAAAATTGTATGTTTTTGTCTGCGTTGTTTCTTAAGCGGCCTGCGCAGTTGAGCGTTACCGTTAGGCTACAGGTTACAGCACAAGAGCAAAAAGCAAAGAGGAAGAAGAAGAAGAGACAATCAGACATCAGCAACAACAACAACAGTTAAAATTTATTTGATGCTGGCGAATTTCGCTTGATTTGAATGATTCACAAACGACCTGCGCGGGAGTCAGTTTGAAGAGCGTAGGGCACAAACACTCACACACACACACACACACACACACACACCTTATGAGCACACACACTTCGATTCAGTAGAAGAGCCGCGCCGCAGCGTCAAAGAACGACGACCGAAGACCGAAGACGATGCCACGCGCGTTCGCATTGAAAGTTAGCCAGTGACTGAAGGCGACGACTGACAGTGGCCGCCCCCCGAGCCATTGGCGCACTCAGCAAAAGTGTGCAAGAGAGCGCAAAGGCCGTGCAGGCAGCGGTGAGAGAGCGACCGAGTGTGCTGGAAAGAGCGTAAAGATAAATGCAAAGCTACAGCCGCATGCGTGCGAGCAAGCAAAGAGCATGTCTCGCAAAGGAATTCTCGAAATGGAATTTAAGATTTTGTTTTTGTTTCGTTTTGTATTTTTTTTTTTTTTTGGTTTTTTTTTCGGTCAGGAAGCCATTTGTTTGCTACCCGCTGAGTCACAACTGGTGCTGGTGGCAGGTTCAATCAACTGCAATTGAGCTGTGTGGCAATCAAATCGATACGCGAATGCGAGACATGCAGCAAAATGCAAATTAATTAACTCGCCGCCAAATGGGAAATTGCAATTTCGCAATGAGAGCGAAATAGTTCCAGTTTCCAGGCATGGTTTACCAATCGGTGACCTCGCTGTCCGCTGCCCGCTGCCCGCTTCCGTCCGTTCACACATGTTGTTGTCCAAGCTCGGACCGGCTTGGCAGCGATTTTCTCTTGATGTTGAGCTGCAGCGCTTTCCACCGGGCAGGAGGCCGACGCGTCGGTCTGGTTTTTCCGCGACTCGCGTTGCCCTCCGCTATTACTGCAGCTCTACATGCGGAAATGTGTGAAAGAGAAAGCGCATAATCCAATAAAAGCACAACAACAATGACAACAACAACCTGTGCAGCAGGCGTTAAGGTTTTCTTGTGCAATTGCTATTGTTGTTGTTGTTGTTGTTGTTGTTGTTGTTTTTGCTATGATAAAATACCTAACAACAAGTGCAGCAGCCCTGAGGCAGTGGCAAGTGGTAAGGCGAAACCCGTTGCGGCCTTAACTAGGAAACGAACATAGCAAGGCGACGAGGAGTGAGCGCGAGAGGTGTAGAGAAGAAGAGAGGGGAGAGAGTGAGAAAAACATTGATCGAGAGCATTAACTGAGCTCTGAAGCGTAACTGGAACTGGCGACTGCAACCAGAGACTCGAAATGCAAATGCTCAATGCCAGGCGTAGAAGAAGCAAAAATAGCGAAAATAATAAAAATAATAATAAGAATAAAAGATAAATAATAATAATACAAAATCGTAATATTAATAATAAAAAATAATAATAATATAAAATAGTAATAATAATAATACTAATAATATAAAGTAGTAATAACAATAATAAAAATAATAATAATATAAAATAATAATAATTATAATAAAAAATAATATAATATAAAATCGTAATAATAATAAAAAAATAATAATAATATAAAATAATAATAATAATAATAATAATAAAAAAAAATATAATATAAAATCGTAATAATAATACTAATAATATAAAATAGTAATAATAATAAAAAAATAATAATAATAATATAAAATAATAATAATAATAATAATAAAAAATAATATAATATAAAATCGTAATAATAATAAAAAAAATAATAATAATAATATAAAATAATAATAATAAAAAATAATCTAATATAAAATCGTAATAATAATAATACTAATAATATAAAATAATAATAATAATAGTAAAAAAAAATAATGATAAGAAAAATAATAATAAATATAATCATGTAACAATAATAATAATCAAAAATAATAATAAGAAAAATAATAGTAAGACGAATAAAAAAATAATAATAATAAAACTGAAAATACAATTATTATTAACAACAATATTCATAATAAGAAAAATAGTAGAACAAAAATAATACAAATAAAAATAAAATTAATAACAATATTAATAATAATAAGAATAATAATAGTATACTAATTATAATAAAAATACAAAAGAATTATTAAAGAATAAGAATAATACTAGTAGTAGTACTAATATGGAAAATATAGAAGTATAGGTAAAATATGAAATATAATAATAGATACACAAATTTAGCTATAAGATTGTAAGAGTAATAAAAATTCTTTTTACCTTTGAAAAGGAAAAAAAAACTAAAATTTAAAACTAAATTTAAAATTTAATTTAATAAAAAAAAATTAGTTAATTGATAAAAAAAAAAATATAATTTGTTCTCTACTTTCTTCGGTATTAAACTACTTATTGATCTGGAGCTTCACTAATATATATATTCAAAACGCCCAATTTTTATGAACTTCCAATCAAAGCTTCAAATGATGACATTTTTGGCTTTAATTTTAGCTTTTTTTTTGGCTTGCGCAACAGACACCAGACACAGAACGAATGCGAAAGTTGCAACAATAATTAGCAACAACAACAACAATAACTCTCAAAATTAATATGTGCTTAGTCGAAGCAACTAGCCATAAAAGTGATAGACATATTAACCCAGTACTCCACATTTCTCTAGCCCGACGACAGCGACGGTTGAACAAAGTAGCAATTTTCAGCTTTGTTGCGTGTGGGAGGCGAGACAGAGAGAGAGAGAGAGAGAGAGAGAGAGGAAGAGAAATGGTGAATTAGGTGGGGGGGCGAGTCAAGTATTGGCATAAGTGAAGCATGCATGCCAGACACGCGAATGCGATAAAAACCGATGCCTGGCAAAGGCGAAGGCGAAGGCGAAGGCGACGTCGGCGTCGACGTCGGCGGCAGTGTGGAAAATTTAGTGGCAGCCACTGCATTCAACGAGCCAAAAAAGGAACAAACACACACTCAAGTGGCTGCTGCTCTTATCTGTGGCTGCTGCTGCTGCTGCTGCTGTTGCTTATTTACGACACGATTCACGGATTCTTCTAGCCTCGCCCACCTGCCTGGGCCAAGTTTCCAATACACTTTGCAAAAAGTGGCAAACCTTTTTCTTTTGCCTTTTTTTTTCTGGCCGTTTGCATTACAAATTGAAAAACTGGTTTATGACTCGGCTAACTTTTGCTACGTGCACTGAAAAGCCAAAAGCCCAAAACAAAAACTGTTGCATGCTTTGCGGCCGGACGAATTATCTGCCTGCATAGCTCCGTTATGCTCGGGGTGGGGTGGTGTGCGGCTCAGCTGCCAGGGGTTGGGCTGCGGCGGTCACTGTGCCTATGGCTAATGGCAATGCCTAAGCGGCTTAGCAGCGTATGGGCGATGGGCCGATGGGCCGATGGGCCAATGGAGTGCTGCAAAGCCTAAGTCTGCAAAACGCGTCGTCTTGGCTTTACATTTGCCATGAGCCTTGATGTTAGCGTATAATTAGGGTTGGAGAGCGTGTGGACTGCGTTGATGAGTTGGTGACATATTTGTGGAATTGAATGGAGCTCGAAATGTGAAGATTTTTATTTAGACATAGATATATGCATGGCTTAGGCCTAGGTGTTTACATGCATACATATCTATATAATTACTATATATATATATTTATATTTAATTATGTACCAAGTATATCTATATATACTTCAAAGGTTAAAACTCTTGGAAAAATTCTCACTTCTGCGTTTCTCACCTATTTTAGTGCATTTTTTTAAGAAATTTGTTTTAAAAAATTTTAAGAAATGCTAAAAAATAATTTTTTGTAAAGAAATTTAAGAAATTTTTAAAAAGAAATTTAAGAAATTTTCTTATAAGAAATTTAAGAATTTTTTAAAAGAAATTTAAGAAATTTTTGTAAAGAAATTTAAGAATTTTTTTAAAAGAAATTTAAGAAATTTTTTAAAACAAATTTAAGAAATTTTTTAAAACAAATTTAAGAAATTTTTTTTTTTTAATTTAAGAAATTTAAGAAATTTTTTTTTTTTAATTTAAGAAATTTAAGAAATTAAAACAAAACAGAAACTTAAGACATTTTTTTTTAAAGAATTTCTTAATATTTTGATTAATTTTAATTGAGCTATATATATATATTAAATATATAAATTCTACCAATTCATTCATCAATATGCGTCACGCTTTTCAGTAAAATTTTATAGCTATTATATAACACATATAGTTTTAAACTTTGTATATAAAATAGCTAAAAAAAAAAAAAAACTATAGTTAGCTGTTTAGACAAATTTTATATTAAACTCAAGCTAAAATTGAAAATTTCCAAATATTTCATATAAAACAGCTATAAAATTGAACTTTAGCTAAATTTGCTTGTTATTTTATAGCCAACTCAAGCTAAAATTAAAAATCTCTTGCGATCGAACACCATTTACTTGATCTCTACTCTTAGTTAGGGTGTTCAAGCGTCGTTCTGACTTTTAATTTCCATACCTTTTCGGCTTCATCTCCCGCCAAGGATTACTCAGTTCAATGAAAATGCGTTGCGGCACGCGTGTCTGTTCGCTAAATTCCATATCCTGCACCACCTGTCTAGGCATCTGTCTGCGTGTGTGTGTGTGTGTGTGTGTGTGTGAGAGAGAGTGTGCATGCGTGATAAATGGCTTTTATCTTTTTAAAGCACTTCAGTGCACGGCTTTGCTAACTTTTCGCTGTTGCGGGGGCGCCTCATATAAGTTGAAAGAAAACGAGAAAAAAAAACCCAGAGAAATCGTTGACGCGACTGCTACCGACAAAAAAAAAAAGAAAAGATTCCATGTAAGTGCCACGCCCACACCAGTGGCGTGCAGCATGCGGCGCACACAACTGCACAGCCAGCTCGATTCGCGGATCGCGTCCTTGTCGTTGTCGTCCTTTTCGTCCTTTGTTGGCTACGCGTCATTTTGTGCGCATTATGAGCAAGTTAATTATGGAGTCTGATATTTTTCTTACACTTTTCGCAATTTTTGGGCTGCGCTGCGCTGCACTAGTATAGATGGGGCATATTAGTTCCAGGGATGTAGGCTAATTTGAGCTAAAGTAAGCTTTTGATATAAATAAAATGCAAGCTCTTGGAAGCTCATAAACTAAAATTGAATGTAAGCTTTTGAAAGCTGCCCGAAAATAGGAATTGAAGCTTAGAGTTCTTATCTTAGCTTAGCTTAAAATCATGATAAAGTCTATCAGCTTTGCAGTTGAGTTTGTTTATAAAAGCTTTTGAAAGCTGCTTAAAATGTGAAATAATTTGACTTAAGCTTGGCTTGCTGAAGTCTTCCTGCTTTGCAGTTGAGCTTATTTTATAGCGATATATATATATATGATTTGAATACGGCAGTTTTACGCCAAGCCTTGACTAATTTGCACGTAAAGATTATTAATTAATATGCATAAAATATGTTGGGTGTAAGCTGTTAAAAATCTGTCATTTCATTAACTTGAATCCGCGCCTATGTTAGCATTGGTTAGCTAGGAGCTTTCTCATTTGTGGAAGTTTCTCAAATCTTAATCTATTTAAATTTTGATAGCTCACCATCTATATAGATAAATATTTACATCACATCTGAGCTTTAGTAAGAGAACATTTTACATTTAGAAGCCACAAAGCTCCATTATAAAGCTCTCTTTAAAAATCTTCAAAAACTCACTTAAGCTTGCATGTAAAGCTTTAGCTCCCAAGCTAGCTCCATATGCCTCTCTCGAAAGCAGGAGAATTCGCTGATGCTTAAAGCCGACCCAGCGCCACATGATTCCAATGAGTCATTCGGCAAACTGCGCAAAACTTTTGATGCTGCTTATGAAATGCGTTGCAGGCTCCACTACTTAAACTGTGACCGAAGGGGGGCAGGGTGGACTGGGACTGGGCTGGGGCCGTTTGCCACCGTTTGCTTCATTTTATCATTAATATTTAAGCGTCGTCGATTCAATCGATTGATGTCGTAGACAAGAGCGAGAACGAAGAAGCCAAGACGGCGGCAAGCAGAAAATGCGCAAAAAGTTGCCAACTCGACTGGCATATGTGTGTGTGTGTGTGTGTGTGTGTGTGTGTGTGTGTGTAAGTTGTATCTGCTAAGTGCGCACTTGATGGACAGGACGACAGGACGTTTGGGGAGCATCAGCATCAAGGCAAATTGAAGTTGAATTTCTTGCGTCGCGCTTAATGAGCGAAAAGTAATTACTTAATTAGTGGCTGACTGGCTCTCCCTCTCTCTCTCTCTCTCTCTCTCTCTCTCTCTCTTTCCCTCTGTGTAAGCCATTAAAGCAGCTTAACATTGATGCCCAACTCGCATTTAAACTTGATTAGTTTTATGGCCGCCGCACACCGCCCACCGCCTCGGTTCGCAATTCCTAATCACTGACTCGCCGCGTGCAACGCCTGCCAAAGCAAATCAAAATCCAATCAATGGACAGTTGGCATATTGATTACCACCCCAAACCCCCCCCCCCCCACACACACACACACACGACCCCAACAGCCGTTTAAATGGCCCAGCAGCGCGTCGCGACATAAACGTAAAGAAGAAAACAAAAATCTTGATGTTATGCCAGATAAAAACGAAGCGAGTTGCCTACTTTTGAGTGGGCGCCTGTTTTATGGCCTAGCCGAGACAGCCACCCGCCGCGCCCCACACACCCTTCAGTCGACAAACGACCAACCAGATGACAAAAACATTTTGCATACTTTTAAGCGCGCCCATAAAATTCCACTTTTTGACATAAACACCACAAAATGGAGCGTCGCAACACCTGCGACGCAACGCCGCTGCCAGCGTCAACTGCAGCAGCAACAACAACAAATCAAAAGCGCGACTACAACGGCAAGAAGGGGCGCGGGGGTAGTGGGTGGTGTGGGGAGGGGGGGTTGGTGTTTAGGTGCTCGCAGTAAATAAATAAAAGCTATAAACAGACGAGAGACAGAGGACAGCGAGCGCCTTGAGCAGACGACACACAGACAGACATATATATATATATATATATATATGTAGATCAATCTACATATATTTATATAGATATACACGTGTATATATGTATGTCACACTTTCATTTCTCTAATTTGTGCAAAAAAAAAGCCTGTAAAATCAGCTTTTTCCTCGACAATTTTTCGCAGCCTTGGAACGTTGTCAACACAATTTTTTTTAATGATATAAAGTCTGACATGCGATACAGCGGCGTATATATATATATATATATATATACATATTTATATATATAAAATATGCATATATATAATATCTATAATATAAGTACACATACTCGTACAGACAGTTAGGCATTATAGTCGTCTAGGATTTCCAATGAACGCTTTGAGTGTTTGACTGAGCGAAATATATATCTACATACATATATATACTTATAATATATGTATATATATCTTCATATATCTAATTAAATTCCTGAATAAAATTAGGATTAGGTTGCCAAGCATTTACTTTTATTATATAATAATTTTAATAAAATAATAATCGTTAAAAAAAAATAACAAAAAATACAATGTATATATATATATATGTATTTTTTTATATTATTTTTTTTTTAACAATTATATAGTCAATTATCGAATTAGTTAGCTCACATAACTTAAGCCACAGCATAAATCTCAGACTCTGTGTTTGGGCATTTGAGAGCTATCAGTAAGGTCGATGTGAGCGGCACTTGAGCGGCTTTGAATTTGAAAGAGCGGGCAACTTAGCGCACTCTCCACTCTCCACTCTCCACTGTCCCATCATGCGCTCCACTCGTGACACACATTAACAGAATAAGAACACTTTGAAATTGAAAGCCGAGGCGATCGGTCGTGTTTCACTTGGGCTGCCAGAGGAAATGGGCACAAGCTAATAGGTTTATATGATCTATATAGAGTCATATAATTTCCAGTAGAATTTAAATTTAATTAATTAACTAATAAAAAAACTAAGAGTTAACAAAAATAATAAACCGATAAGAAACGAGAATTAATAAAATTAAATTAATAAAATTATCGTTTAAAATAAATAATTTAATAAACAAAATAAATTGTAAAAGAAATATTTAAAAAAAAAAAAATATATATATATATATATATAATATATATATATATATATTTAAATACTTGTATTTACTTATTTAATGTAATAAGATAAATAAATATTTATATATATATAAATTCATACAAAAATTATATATACTTATTTAATATAATAAGATAAATAAATATTGATGTATAGATATATGATCCATAAATCCAAAACTAGTGTATAACTTTTTTAAAATAATATATATAAATAATAAACTATATTGATACGAAAGTTAAAAAAAATTAATAAAATACAAAATGAAATAATATAATATAATACATATATTTAAAAATCATAAGAAATATTGTAAAAAAAACTATACTATAAAGATTTTATTTTGATTTTATTTATAATATTTTATTTGGCAGGCCTACCTACTAAGCTGTAAGTTAAAGATAAAAATAAATAAATAAAAACACGAGTTTAAGAAATAAAATATTATTTTCTTCTATATTTTAAGATTTAAACAAATTTTTTCGGCAATCAAAGTCATGCATATGAAGCAAATTTTGAACTAATAATTGCCAGATTTTAAGATTTTTAAATATATATTATGTATACATAATTATACATTAAATATTATATAATATAATATATAATATTGTGAAAATCTGAATTTATATTTTGATATATTTTTATCTAATCTGCATAACAGAATTTGAAATTCTATTTAATCTTTAAACTTTTCAGTATATACTAAAGCGTGATATACAGGTGTATTGTATAGCTGACTAGCATATATATCTGAATAATGTATAGAGTATGAATGTATTATAATATATACATATAACAGTTCATATTGCTCACACAGCGTAATAAACATCGTCTAAAATTTTTTTTTTTTTGCCTTCTTGCGATTACGAATTCCGGAAAATGGCGGCTCAGGCAACTGTCATATGTACGTACAACTCTATGGGCTGGGGCTTTGGGGTTGGGCCTGAGTGGATTACACGCACAGAACAAGCTAAAGACGTCGCGAATGAGATCTATGTTGCTTTTTATGCTGTTGTCCTTGGGAACCTGGGCACGAGGCGTGTGCGTGGGCGGTGTGGGGCGGGGCGTGACGGGGCAGGTGGTTGAAAAACAACAGTTGGAATTCCCATGGTGGAAAACTTTATTCTATTACGACTTGCGAACACATACAACAACAAGCGAACAATTGAAAGTTGCGTCTTCTTTCGCCCATATTCGAGAGCTCCACGACTGCTCCAACTGCGGTTGCCATTGTCTGTCTCTGAGCCAAGTTGATGCCAAGCATCTGGAGCTGGGGCTGAAGCTGGGGCTGATGTTGAGCTTTGGCGCCACATTTATGGCATTTGGGATTTGCATGCAGCTTAAGAGTTGCGCGGGAATTAGTTGAGTTCGAATACATCGCTTGAGCGCGACTGAGCCATTAAAATGATTTAAATTAGTTAAGCGTACGCAGTTCGCGACAACAGTGCAACATGGGGGCAACATGGGCTCCCTGGTGGCAGCTGCAACATTTCCTAAGCCAATTAACTAGCCAAGCAGCTTAGCGCATTGCCTAAACTCGGCGGACAGCTACTAAGACACGCCTGCTTAAAGTAAATGCCTGGCAATTTAAAGTCGTCCATAATACTTGCCAGCTAGATACCCTAGACTTGGGCAGGTGTGGAATAAGATATAATAATATTGTCCAAAAAATCGGGTTTGCTTTTTCTTTAGGACTATCTGCTTTTTGCCTTGAAATACCTTAAAAGACGTTGAGGCCCCAAAGGCATGATTTTCACGCCTAGTTTACTGGCATTAAAGGCTCTACCTTTGAATTTGTTTATTCTCAACTGGATTGCCAATATTGATCAAGACTGTAATCATATAAGTTTTACATGATAATTGATCAACAATTTGAAGAATCTTACTGAATTATTAAAAGTACTCGTAAACTAGAAAATATATTCAGGTTCTTAACAAATATGTCATCCTATCTCCCAAAACAAAAGTTATAAAATAAGTTCAATAAATTAATAAAAAAAATATGCCCTTTAGTCTATGTGAAATCCAAAATATGCCTAAGCTACTTACGATAAAAAGTTCCATAAAATCCCTAACAGTCTATGTCAACTCTTAGAATCTCTTGATTTCTATAATTCATATGATAAATGGTTTTCCTACTGCCCCTTAGAAGCCCTCGAGCTTTCTATGATAAGAAAGTATACAAAATTCCTTTTTCCTGTTCTTACTCTAAAATATTTTTAAGTTAAGTCTCCACCAGCAATCCATTTAGAAATCCCTATCTCAAAGATAACTTCTTTTTCAAATACTCAAATATCTTTATACTTGATATAATAAAATCGTATTCCTATTGCCTATTGCCCTTATGCTTTCTATAAAATTCCCTTTTTCTTATTCATAATGTCCTTATGCTTTCTATAATAATAGAGCCAAGATAGTTTTCTCTTCTTTCAAGTCTACCTTAAATTTCCCTTGATAAAAACTACTTTTAAGTTTTTAAATACAAAGGAAAGATTCTAGACTAAAAGACAGCTCCTTTTGTCTCCTTAACCTTAAGCCTTTCATAGTTAAGGATTTTTCCTATAGTTAAGTACATATCCTTCCTTCGTGAATACAACTCAACTTTATCTGTATTCCCTCAAATAGTAATCCCTTGGCCTATACACGAGCTCTTGGGCTACCTTTTTGCATGACAAAGCCCACTTAGCATTAGTTGACAGATCTGCAGGTATATTTTGAGGCTTGTCCAGCCGTTGGCCCTAAAGAGCTACTTGACCACTTCAGCTGGCAAAACTAAACGAGTTGTTCGTTCACCTGTCCGAATGTTTTACGGCTAATTTCAGCTGCTTGCGGCAGTGGCTCACCCTTAAGCTTAAGCGCTGGGCAAACAGCGCATTCAAGAATACTTGGATGGCCAACGACGACCTCAACCCTTGAAATATATAAGCTGACAGACACTTGAGTAACACTTCATGCAATTAGCAGCGGCCAGGGAAGAGCGCGACGGATGAAGCTATAATTGTTGAAACAATGTTCAGCGGATGGGTTGCGGATGGGTTGCTAATAGAAAATGCAAACAACATATTAAACAATTAAACGGAAATTAACACAAAATATGTATATTAACACATACATTTTGCTAATTGGCTCAGTGAGTGGGAGAGGGAGAGTGAGAGAGAGGGCAATAGTGACAGGGGCTCGAGTCAGTTCATTAATAAAGGAGTCGACGCGAGGCGAGGCGAGTCGAGTCGAGTTCATAAAGCCGAAAGACCATTGAGTAGCGAGAACGGAAATGAGTGCAAAATATGGAGCAGATAGTGCCAAGGAGCTGAGCATCTAATGAAGCACCAGCAGCTAGCTACCAGGTATGGCTAACAAGAATGGAACGGAAATGTGCAGCCCCAAGCCGGACGTGGCAAAGAGGGGCGCCGTAACAGGGGCAGTGGCAGTGGCAGACGCAGCAACTTAAATATGCAAGACAGCGCTCGGCTGGGCGCCAAATGTGCCAGGACTGCGCCGCGCCCCCACCACAGCCACCCTCTCGGTGGCAGCTGTGGCAAGCGTCGACTGGCAAAAAATAACAAAAATAAAAATAAAATAAAATAAGAATAAGGAACATAAACTTGCAACACTTTTACCTCATCATCGTGCGGAACGAGCGCCGAAACGAGCGAAAACAAAAGGCAAGGAAATTGATTTTAGGCAACGGGTGGAAGAGGAGCCAGGAGGACACAGGACACAGGACCGACCAACCAGCCAGTATGCTAAAGCCGCAAGAAAAATGGTTCGCCAGCAAAGAACAACGGCCAAAGTGACATAAATAAAAGCCGTGACTATAAATCTAACCCATAAGCAGTTAAAGAGTCAGCCGAAAGATGCGGCACGTAGGACGCCACCCAAAAGGACGTCGCTCCCCCAGCCCAGGCATACCGCAAAATGCAGATAAATATGTAAATAGATACAACTTGGATTACGTTTCGAGAACAAAAGTGAAAAGTATTTTACACTTGGAAATGGGTATAAACCACACAGCAGGAGGAACGGCACTCGGAGCGGAACTGACTCTTGATTGGTCTTATGACTGAGCGACATGATATGTCTAAGTATTCATATCAAGTGTGAATTGGCAGCGAAATATTTAAAGCTCTGCCAGATGCTGACGGGCTAGGCACATATGGGACAACGGGAAAAGGGCAGGACAAAGCAAAGCCCGGCTAGACCTGGCTTAAAGAATGAGACCTCCGTGAGGTAAAAGGCCAAGCGTATGCCATGCTCCAGCTTAGTTTTGTTTCATGGAATTGGTTTTTGCATTTCTTTGAGCAAAAATTCAATTGTTATCTGTGGGGAAAACTGTTTTCCTTTGTGCATGCTTAATTTTTCCTATCCTGGAGTTAAGGAATTAAAGCTGATTTTGACTTGAGCTGACTTAACTCTGTCCAGGCTGTTGTTTAACCCAAGCAACTCCAACCACTCTCTTCGTGCCGCTACGTGGTCGCACTCTTTGTCACGCTCTACTTGGCCACACTCTGGAGCAGACTCATTGTCAGCTGGGTGGCAGATGAGCCACAACCTGAACCCAGACACATTGTAAACACTGTCACCGTCAACAGTCAGCCAGTCAGGCAGTCTATTAAAATGCCAGTCGAGGCATTGCGTACCAAGCCGTGCGACCTTATCAGTTCCATGTTCACAGAAGGATCCAACCAAAAACCCTTCCACCATGCTAACAAAAAATACCTAGCCAACCGATTGATCCAATGTTTTTTCTACTTTCTTTTCATTCTCTGTTTGGCATGTTGTTGTGTTTCTCTCGATGTTTCAGTTGTTGCCTTAACATGCGTTTTAATGTGACCCTTGCGGGCTCATAAAATTTCAACGTTTCTTTGATGGTTTTTGGGGTTTCTCACCCGCAGCAGGTTGCCCTTCCTAGCGCTACCTTTTGCCCAACCATTTTATTTTCCACTTCCTTTTTTTTTGCTGTTGTTTTTCTGTGAGTTTCGATTGATTTTGATACGGCAAATGACAAACAGCATTGGGCATGGGTGGAGGCGTAAGCGGATGGGGAGAGAGCTGGTAGATAGATTTAGATTCCTTCTGGGGGTGGCTCATAAAATGAGGTTGGGCCACAGGTAGTTCCTATTGCCCGGAATGTATGCTACAGTTAATGACTTGTAGCATTTTATTCACGGCCTGAAATTGGTACCACAAAAATATCTTTAAAATTAGCATTTTGCGTTTGGACCAAGAGCCAAGGCAGAGAACGTTTCTAGGTCTCAATAAAAACTTTTCATGGAGCTATAAACTATGGTTCTGTAGGTCAAAGGACTCAGGTTGATATCTTTGATGAATGATTGTAATATTATATATATATATATATATATATATATATATATATATATATATATATATATATATATATATATATATATATATATATATATATATATATATATATATATATATATATATATATATATATATATATCTTTTAGTTTCATTACAAACTCATATAAATACATAAACCTAAAACTTTTACTCCTTGAACTTGTGAGTTGTTCTGTGTCCAACCAACGAAAATGTGAACACTTCACACATGAGTAAGCTGTGTGGAAAAATCTAAAGGAATGCGCTTTAATGTGGAAACATTGTGGTCAAAAAAGGGGTTACCAAATATCCCCAGTCAAAAATGGAAACTCTTAACCCATAGACGGCCTGAGCAATGGGAATTTTCATGACGAATGCTGAATGCGCTAGGAGGAAAAAAAGACTCAGGAAAGTAAAGAGCTATTTTTGTTAGAGAAAAATACCCTAAGGTTAAAGCATCTATAGATATAATCAATTGAGAGCTGAAGAAATTACATATAGTGAGACTAACTAAAAACTGAAATTATGATAAATAATAAGAAACCTAAGCTAATATGGAATTCATCTAATTTTCCTTGTAGATCCTACCAGCCTTTAACTTACAGGCATCTCCATCCCGAAGTTTTTTTTTAGCAATTTGAAAGCTTTCAACAAAAATTTGCATTTAAAATCTAAAGTGCGGAAATAAAATCTTGCCATCTTTCCATTTCCTTAGCCAACAAGTGTTCTAACACTATAATAGTACGTAGTCCATGGGCAAGGGCATAAAAAACCACTATCAAAGGCGGGTGCGAAAATAAAGAAGCGGCATGGAGTCAATGTGAGCCGATGGAGCAGCCAGCGTACCCAGCAAGTGAGTAAAAATCTAATCCATTACTCAAACCCGCAAAAGCAAAAGTAATGGTCGGACTCAGGCAGCGAGGGAGAGGAAGGGTGGTGAGCAGAGGGTGTTGCTGTGGGAAGCGAAGGGGGTTTTTGTTGCGTCGAAAAGCGGTGTAAATCTTTTGTAACGTTTTAGTGCCGCTTTTGTTGTTAGCTGGTTAGTTGGTTGGCCGGAAGATGAGCTCCTAAAAAAAAGAGAGAAACACGTAAGATGGCACTTAAGGTTAGTGAACGACTCGCAGATACCTTCAAAGGGGAGAGGTAAGAAATTGCTTAAGCTTTGATATTTATATATATGTATATGACAAATCGGTAAAGTGAAACTTATCGATAAATATTTTTATTATTTTTGTGAAACAGAAGATGTTATCGCTAATAAAAATTAATTTGTGGAAGACTAGATTAGCTCAATTTCTTTTACTATTGGATTTTACCGATATTTAAATAAATTTTTATAAAGAGGGAATACTAATCGATTTCTATTTATATCTCATTATCCCCATTTATCATAAGCTTAGAGTAATATCTAATATATATGATAACAATAATCGATTCTTTTCAGTTATCGATAATTCAGACAAGTTTGCGTATGCCTAGATATTATTTGCTTAGTGTACTAGTTATCGATTTTCATCATTCTATGTTGCAACTGATCTGAAATTCATAAACACAATCCGCAAAAATCTTCACCTGACCCGAACATATGTGACAATTGCTGTGAACCAATTTTCAAAGGGTATTCGCATGGAACGTTCAATTGAATGGCTGCGTACCGAGAGTCGTAGCCGTGGCAGCTACGTGCAGCATATGTGACACGTCGATGCGGAAACGGAAATAAAATTGCAATTCGACAGACCAGTTGAATGTCATTTGAAGACCGCAAAGCGTTACGAATCGCCGGTCAGCCCTTTTGTCCCGTGACACCAACTTTGTCCAGTGCTCGAAAGCCGAGTTCGAGACAACTTTGCTGGATCCGAGACGTGCGAACTGTTTGTGGCATCATCATCATCATCATCATATGTGTGTGGATGCCACATAGAGTTCAAGTTCGAGTACGCTCTGGCGCCTTCGATTGAGCTGGGGTCCTTTTCAGCTTGTTTTTTTTTTTTTTTTAATTTTCACAACTTTTGACCCAAATTCATTTGTCACACCAGAGAGGCGGCCAAGCGGCAGAAACCAATGTCACTTGACCGGTGCAGAGTTTATATAAATAACTAATAGTGTGCCGGGCGAAGGGTTATCTGCTGGTCAATAGTGAGGCTCTAATACGCAGGTGGCTCATAAACTGACAGCCAGCTGTGTCCAGATGAAGTTTGGCAACAATGTACATATGTAGGGAATATTGCTTTATTGAGTTACGCACGTCACTGGACTAAACACTGATAGCTACTAACTAAGTGAGTACATTGTTTGTCAAACTAAACTGAACTTTACCACGGCCGCCAAATGATAGCGAAAAGTTTGAAGTGAAGTTTGGCAACTTCGCAGCAATAAATTTAAAAAGAGCAGCTGTAAACAGCTAAGAATTTGCTCTTTAAATGTAATGAATGCGCTTACAGCTTAGAGAGTTTATATGGTAAGTGGAGTGAAGTTTCAACAACAAACTGCATTTTGGCAGCAATGTGAAAAGGGTAAGTGTTGAAAGCTTATAAAACTTTGGGACAGGAACTTTTCTCAATAGTGATGCTGTCAATCACTAGGGAAACAAGCTAAAGTCGATAGCGAAAAATGATTTAGACCAAAGAAGTTTGGCAACAGGGCACATAATCATAAATACAGCAGCAATGAAATTTGGCAACAAAGCACTTTGACCTATCTTGAAGACATTACATCAAAACACATGAAAATAAAATTATGTTTATACTAGAAAAAATCTTAAAGGAATTTCAAAGCTCTAAAATTAGATTTGACAACACTAGACAGCATAGTGAAGTTTGGCAACATGGCAAAAATAGTCTTCGAATTACATAGCATCATGCCAAATGAGCTTTAAGTCAAGCCAAAGCTTTTAAATATATATGCCAATTTAGAGCAACTCAAAGGAGTAAGTATAAAGTTAACCAACACTGCCGCTGCACTTGTGAAGTTTGGCAACATGTCAACAATTGCAAGCACACATAGCTCAAGTAAAATTTAAAAACTTCCACTAACTGCTAATGAGCTTTAAGTCAAGCCAATGCTCTAACCGACAATTCAAAGCAACTTTACCAACACTGAGAAGTTGGGCAACAGGGCAAAGGAATGTTTTGGTTAACTGCATAGTTTTGTGAAACTATTTAGCCATTTGCTGCCCCCATCTACATTCAGGCGACTAATGAGCTTTAAGTCATGCTAAAGCACAAATCCTTTTGGCATGCATGAAAGCCGCAAATATTTTTGGCTGGCTGCCATTTAAGCTTAATAGTCGGAAATTAAATCAAGATTTGCGTGCTTCAGCCAAAAAGCGGAAACGGAAAAAGTGAAATGCCAGCTGGGCCAAAAGCGGAAAAAAAAGGGAAATTGCAGTCCGAGGTATTTGCATATTTGTCGCTGCTGTAAACCCAAAATGCTAGCGAGCTGGACGGAGTTGATGCCACACAAAAAAGCAACCCAAGCCAGGCTGACTGTCATTTTGACCATGAAAATGAAAATATGTTCGAGTTGTAGCTCATTCTACTTCACTTTTTTGCAGCCAGACGAAGAAAAATGTGTGTGTTTGGATTTGTAAAAAGCGCAAGTGTAATTAGTGTGAGGCTTAACGGGGCTAAGCAAACTGTCGGTGAGCGTGGGCTAAAACCCGGGGCCCAGACACAGACATAGCGACCCAAGCCCCAGCACCAGTGAAACCCACAAAAGCTAGAAAAAAAAAAATCCAACAAAATGCAAAAAGCAACCTCAGAGTGGAGACCAGTTTCATGTGTGGGTTCTGCTTGGATTTAGTTTTCGTTTTTGTGTGTGTTTTAGCCAGCGCTGACAGCAGATTGGTAAAACTATTGCCAAATTGCCATTTGAAAAGTCGCGGGCTTTTGAGAGCTATGCACTCAGTGCTGTGGGTCGTGGGTCGAGGGTGTCGAGCTGCAACAGCTGATGCCAACTGCAACTGCAACTGCAACTGCAAATGCAACTGTCTCGCTGATAAATCGCCTGTGCATTATTTACGAGCATTTTTTCTCTCTTCTTCTTCAGCGCCTTTGACGTGTGTATTTTATGCATGGTTACTTTTTATAGCCGGCACCCATGACGTATGCGTGATATGGCGCTCCCAGCCTCTGTCTGCCGCTTGGACATTCGTTTGTCGCAGCCCGACAACAATTGTGCAACGGCCTTGGCAACAGCAACTCAACAAATTATTGTCATAAATAATGAATGCATTTAAATTTCTACTTTATGAGTGCAACAAAAAAGGGCGAACGGAAGGGAAACTCCAGCATGAAGTAGCTGGAAAATCTTATCCGCTGCATGTGCCATGAGAAAGTTGTGTTTTGTAGCCCCAAAGCTTGCATTTTTTTTTCGTGTACTTTAGTAAAAGTACAGTTTCCCACTTGATGTCATAAAAGGCGGTAAAATATAGAAACTGTTAGAGAGAGTTTTTATGAACAGCTTGTAGATCTGTGTGATATGGATTTATATGGATTTAGATATCGATATTGTAAACCAAACGCGACATCGATAAATCGTCATGTTTTCTTCTTATCGATAATAATCGATAATTTATCAATAACTGATCATTTATTTCAAAAATATTTGACAATTTCTGGATAATTGACAATTTCTCGATTATTAAAAACTGATCGATATTAAAAGAGCTATTGATCATATTCGATAAATACTCGATAACACATGATATTTATTAATTAATAATATTCAAGAATTTATGGATATTAATAATTTATTTATTAATCACATTTGATCATTTGGCCATAAGTCATTACTTATCGATATCGACTTTCGATATTTCTATCTATCAATAGTATTCGATTATTTATGGATCGTATTCAGCAATTTTTCGATAATATTTGATAATTAATCGCTGTTGTTCTATAATAATTGACAATATTCGATAATTTTCGTTAATATTCGATAATTTGAGTTTGCTTTTAAAGCGTAACTCAAACACTGCTTAAATTAGACATTTCACATTTACTGCACACATCGAATATTTTGGATTCACTTTCCCACTTTCCTCCAAGAGCACTCGCACATGTTCTATGTATATTATGCCGCACTGATTTAATGATTAGCTGATTGATTGATTGACTAAATCACAGCCTTAACCGTAAAGGCAGGCAGCTGTCGTATATTTGTAACGAAAGTGGCTACTAAAAACGGAATTTTCTCAATTTCTCAACTTTTATAGAAGACGAACGGCAATTGAGTGCTTATCATATAAAGCGAAATTAACTGGAAGCTCATAAGTCATAAAGGCGCACGGCGCATGATATCTCAGGCACTTGACGAACGCAATCAGCTTTGCTAGCTGCTCAATTGAGCTTATAAAACACATTTAATCTTTTGAATTAGCGTTCAATTGTTGCACGCTTATCAAGTTGTCAGCCATGAAAAACGCATTCATCAGGCAGCCGTAGCTTTGCTCTCGTTTATGAAGCTGTCAGGGCCAATGGCGCAAAAATACTTCCGGTCATCAATGTACAAACTCTGGCACTCTCTCTTTGTGTGATGTGGAAAGGCCATAATTATTGGCAACACTCGACACAATTCGGTCAACAGCACCTAGCGGGGCCAATGTGTTGGCGTGCAAGGGCCCCATCAAATGTGGCCTTGATGCCAAAAGACTCGAAAGTAAACAATCGGCGAAGCAAACTTTGCAGTTTCTGGATGCGAAATCATGCGAATCATGGCTGCATCCATGGCTGCAATGATGGCCCAAAACAGAAATAGTAACAAGTGCGCTGCGAGATGCCAAATGTCATGACAGTGTGTGTGTGCGTGTGTAGGGGGAGTTGGAGCACAGCTAAGCAAAGGTGGGGCTAGCGGCTCTTTCGAGTGCAGAGCCAGTCGCTCACAGACGGAGAGTGAGAGCAAAAGTCGTTTGATTTATGCGCCGCAATTAATTTTTTGCGCATTTTAGTGCCCTGGCTGAGCGGCAGTGGAGCGGGTATATTGAAGGGAAGGAAATGATGCGAAATGTGGAAAATATACAAATTCAATTTGGGAGTAAAAAAAAAAAAAAAAAAATAATATATATATATATATATATATATATATAATAATAATAATAATAATAATAAATAATAACATATAATAATAATTCTGATTCTTCCATATTGTGTCAAAATCTATTCAAAATCATTACTTATATATATATATATATATATAGCAATAAACAACATATAAATATATATATATTTTTTTTTATTGATAAATATATATTCTTTTTCTGAAGAGATCTTGAAAAGGAATAAAAATATATATTTATATATATACATGTGCATATATCCTTCTTCAATATCTCTATATATATCTCTATATGATTAACATAACAAAACTGACATATGCTGTATAGGATATATATATGTATAAGGTAAATAATTTATATCACAATTATGCATATCTATTATCCATATAATTTATACTATTTTAATGTATTAATTCTGCCCTATTAAATCAAAGAATTAAACAGTCGCTATTACGACAAACTAAATGTCCTGCAGGGTATTTGCTAGTTGGGCAGATTGTTTGATTGCTGCTGCTGCTGAATGTTGCTATGGGGAAGCTGGCGTGGCCACAGCGACAGCGACATGGACATGGAACTATGCAAGAGGCGACATAGCATGGAACAGCATGGCAACTCACACACACACACACACACACATGTGTGTGTTGGACAGAGACAGAAAGAGAGAGAGAGAGAGAGAGAGGGACGGCAACAGTCAGACAGACGCACAGGCAAAGGTGCGTTCACGCGTTGCAATGCCTGAATTTTATGCCTCCGCTCTTACAACACACACACACACACACACACACGCACAGTTGGCGTTTGTCATTTCGCCGGCTGCTCGGCATTTTTGTGTGCACGGCGACTGCGGCAGAAGTTTTTGCGGCCAAAATGGGCAACGCTTTGGAATTTTAGTTACGCTTTGTTGCCTCTGTCTGCCTGTGTGAGTGTGTTGTTGTTGTTGTCGTTGTTGTTGTCTTGCTAAGTGTTTGTTATGATTTATATTGGTTTTATTAAATGTTTCAACAACCTTTGGGCAAAAATTATTTACTGCTGCGCGCCGAACACGCAATCCTGAGCACATGAAATGCGACAGCCTGCTGTGGCGTGGCTGGCCCTGAGTGACACCCGGCAACAACAACAACAACAACAACAACAACAGTTAGAATATTGCAAATTGTGAAGCTGCGCCTTGCTGCCACTTGTGTGGCCCCCGCAAGTTTGAACGTGGCCAACGCGTGTGGTTAATGAGTTTTGGCAGCAGCACTCAAAGTGCAGCTCACAACACAGGTAACAGCCAGACTAGCCAGCCAGCCAGGTAGCATCTGTGCGTCAGCCAAACCTAATGGCAAAGCTCACTTAAGCTGCCAGCCAAAGGACAACGCTCAGCTTTTAAGCACACCTCAGCTGCAATGCTCTTCCATTTGCCGAGCCAAAAGATTCAATTATAGTCAAATATTATGAATAGCTAGCGGCCAAGTCAATACAACTACAGCCAGCTTACACTAGTGACTAACAACGCTGATTGCGTTAAGGATATATATAGTTTTCATATATATATATATATATATATATATAAAGGTCAGGGCTGGCTTTAAGCTGTATGTTTTCAAGTATTTAATTATTTATTATAGATTATATTAAAATTAGTTAAATAAATAAAAGAAAAGGAAATGTGAAATAATTATATGAATTTTTTATGCTCATGCAACAGGCAATAGTTCTTAGAATTAAAGACGTTGCTCTTGAGAGCAACAAACAGTTCATAGCATAGGTACTCTGGTAATCTTCCCTCGCCAGCTGTAAGACTCTCAGAGACAGAGCTCAGTTGAGCATAGATCACTGAGGCTCACTCAACTCACTTATGTACCTCCCCAGAGATAGCTGTAGCTCGCTGATATACAAGAGAGAGAGAGAGAGAGAGAGAGAGACAGAGAGAGAGAGAGAGAGAGAGAGAGAGAGAGGCAGACAGAGAGAGAGACAGAGAGAGAGAGAGAGAGGGTGGGAGAGAGGGGGAAAGATAGAGATAAAGCAGTTCAACATAGCTCACTATAGCTCCTCTACCTGTGGTAGGTGTAGCTCACTCATAGGCACTTTACTCAGATAATACTAGGAGTTACTTAGAGAGAGAGAGAGAGAGAGAGAGAGAGAGAGAGAGAGAGAGAGAGAGAGAGAGAGAGAGAGAGAGAGAGAGAGAGAGAGAGAGAGAGAGAGAGAGAGAGAGAGAGAGAGAGAGAGAGAGAGAGAGAGAGAGAGAGAGAGAGAGAGAGAGATGAGTCCAATACACACCACGATAACTTACTCATCTGAGTGCATTATTCGAGCGTTGTTAAATAATGTTATATGCCATTTTCATAAGTCCGATCTGATTTTTTATTATCGATATTTCGAATATATATATAATTATGTAATTATGAAAATTACTTTACATTTAAAATAATACAAAATAATACAAAAGGAATATATAATATATTTATATATAATAAATAATTCTAGCTTTACAAATTGTTACCAACAGACTTTCGATATTCCTTTAAATTTAATATTTATTTAAGTTTGAAGAAGAAAAAAACTATAAGAAAATTTTAAATGAAATAAAAAATACTATATAAAATAATAATAAATAAATTTTAGTTAAGTTTCAAAAGTCTGTCAAGAAAAACTATTTATAATATATTATTTATAATTGGAATACATATTACTAGCTAAGATGTATTGGATTTTTATTCACAAAATAATTTTATAATTATTTTTCTTCTGCATACTATATATATATATATATATATATAATAAATAGATAGTAGCTGTCATATACCCTAAGGAAGCTGCCTCACCAAGCGCTGTTGCCATTATTTCATATTTATTTACAGTGTCTAACTACTTGGGATTGCCGCTTAAGATGACTACGACTACGACGACTACAACTACGACGACAACGGCGGCGATGTCGAGGACATTGAGCACACATTTAAGGACAACATCCTTGTCGACATGCACGTTTCTGACGGCTTTATTGTCAGCCAAGTCCTGGACCCGAAGCCAACCACCTGGTCGCACTTCTTGTCGAAGCTGTCTTTAGTTTTTGCGCTCCAAAACAAGAAGGCAAAAAAAAAGGTGGAGAAAGCACGCTGAAAATGAGAACAAAGTGCTCCAAAAAGTCGCCAAGTTGTCTCACAGAATCTCAAACTCAACAACTCCCTCTCTCTCTCTCTCTCTTTCTATCTGTCTCTCTGTCTGTCTCTTTTAGAGCCACGCACTTCAATGACTTTTCATAACTTTATAAAAGTTTGCACAATGCAGGCAAGGATGTGGCTCAGCGGCGACAATGAAGACGTTCCCTGACAATGGCCAAATGAGTGCCGGCTAACAGTACATATTGGAGAGTATGCGCGTGTGTGTGTGTGTGTTAAAAGTTTTGTTGGACACCGTGAGTAGATGTGGGGTCAACTTCTGTTCGGCACGTTTCCGCTTCCGTTTAGCGCCATTTGCCTGCAGTCTACACTTGAGCATAATGAATATTTTGCTAAATTGAAATGTTGTTCTTGTTGCGCCACACGCCCATCCCCAGCTCCCCACAGACTCAGTCCAGGCTCAGCGGCCGCTGTTTAAATGCCTTTTGAGTCACTTTCACTTTATGACTGCGCCGCATCGCCGGCTGCATAAATATGAAAAATGTAAAATTTAATATGCAATTTACGACAGCTTCAACTTAGCAATACCCTGCAGTAAAGCATGCCCAATTGAGCATGCTATTCGTAAAGGTGAAGGTGATGTTGAGAGGAAAAACACTACTTTCTTGTATATAAGCGATATGGAAGCAGCATTGACTATTTTGTATAGTTCCTTCATAGCTATCAGCCATATTTCGTTTCCCTTTATAGTGTCTGCATATTCCCTTAAAAGTATCTCCCTTGTGTTCTTCCATAATCTCTATAGAGTCTTCTATATAGTCCCTCTTCATGCTCTCTGTATATTTTCTTTATGGTTACTTCATAGTCTTCCTATAGTCTCTTCAGAGTATCTCCATAGTCTGTCTACAGTTCCTCTATAGTCTCTCTGAAGTTTATCCATATTCCTTCATTATCCCTCTATATACCTTTCTTGATCTATTGTGCGTCTTTGGTCTCTTTATAGTACTTCCATAGTCCCTCCATAGTCACTCTTTAGTTCTGGTTCTCCCAAAGTCTCTCTATTGTCCCCTTTAGCTATATGCGGAGAAACATTTAACGAAAAATATATTCTTTTCTCAAGACCCCACGATATCATTAGGCAGTCATATTTCGTAATCACATCAGAATTTTAATTATAGACTTACTATTTTGAAATTCGAAATTTTAGTTAAGTAAAAAAGTTTTAAATACTGATATCTGCTAACATATAGTATGTTATTTTTCTAAATTTTCTATATTATCTATATTATCTTCTATCTATATTAACTTCTTGGTCTCATCGTCTACTTTGAAATTTAATGTGATTCGCTGCACAATCGATTCCTAAATCAAATCAAATTAACGCAGCAATTTCATCATGTACCGGGTATCGCTCAGTCAGTCAATCCCTCCTCCCATCCTCGTCTGCCCATAACATATATAGCTGTATTACTACTCGTAATATGCCCATGCTTCCCAGCAAGTGTATTTACTATTCCTCAACTTCTGGCAAAACATTTGCTTTCTTGGTATTTTTTTTTTTTTTTTTTTTTTTCGTTGTTGTCGTGGGGGACGAATCTTGCCGCCTGCTCTTAGCTGACCCAGGGCCAGTTCTTAGTACTCGGCGCTCAGTTCTATTCTTGGTTGTCCTTTCAATTTGCATATTTCCTGCTTTTTTCCACGCTGGCTTTTAATGTTTGCACTCTGAAGGTTGGCATTTTTTATGGCTCTGGTCATTCTTTTGGTCTTTTGGCTCATTCTTTGCGGTCTATTGTCAGGGGAAATTTGCAGCTCTGCATAACTGAATGAGGTGTGAGTGGAGCGCTCTGGCCGTACGTGTGTCTGAATGAGAGCGCAAATCAGTTCAGGCTAAAAGAAGTTTATATTTTTTCCATTTTTTTTTTTTTTTTTTTTTTTTTTTTTGGCTAATGAAACGCTTGAATGGAGCTGACCAAAAACTGCTGTCAGCTTTACAGCTGTCAGAGGGCCACTCCCGCCTGCCGCCTCCCATCTCCCGCCTGGCCTGGCTGCCCCCATTCGTGTGACCCTCTTGCATAATTGCGAAATTCGAGCTTTCTCAACATTCAAAATGACTTGTCAATTGTTCAGTTTGTCAATTTTTCGCTTGGAATTGACTAACTGAGTCATTGAGCAACTGACAGTTGTATGCTAAATATGATTGATACGATTGCTGTCTGCGCTAATGCCGCGACTTTCGGATATCATCATGCAGCCAGACGTTTGATTGGCATTTTGGATTTGAATAACATTCGTTTCTATTAGACGCCAATACGCTTGCCATTCATTACACAGCTCCGATTGCCTTGATGCCATCGAGCTGTGGCTCTTGCCAATGCATTCCACGTGTCAATTGCCCAGCTCCGACTGGTACCCAGACTCCGACTCAAAGAACTCAATCAGTTTGTATGGAAAATGGAAATCACTTGGCACGCGCCATGCCTGGCAATAATTCCAGTTGTAAATAACTGTAATTATTGATTATTGATCAGTTTTGTGCATAGCTTTTGTTGTTGATGATTGCTAACTATATTGAGTAGTTTACTAGTTCCGAAATTTAGTTCATAAACGAATCAAACTGTTTACAGTCATCACTTGATTTAGTTCTTGAATTTGATCAAAGAACAGAATTAAACATTTCATTACTTATTGATAAAGCTAAGGGTTATATAGTTTGCCTAATTACTAAACTAGTTCAGCAGTTCATTTGAACTGATTCATTTCATTCCATTAGAGAAATGTTTTTTTCCCTTTTCATTTTTTTTTTCAGTTTTCTTCTCCTTTGCATAATGTTTTAAAATTTCCTTCTCTTTTATTTAATTTTATTTTATTTTATTTTCTCTTCTCTCTCTTTCTCTCTATTTTATTTTTATTCTCTCTCGCTTTCTCTTGTTTTCTTTTCTCTTCCCTCTCTCTCTCTCTCTCTCTCTCTTTCGTCTCTCTTCTCTTTTATTTCTTTCTTTCTTCTGTTCTGTTCTCAATTCACTTATTTTTATGCCTCCTTTTACCTTCTCTTCTCTTACCATCTCTTTTGTTTTCTTTTTTTTTATTCCCTCTGTTTCCATTTCTTTTCATTATTTTTCTAATTTTTTTCTCTTTTTCATTCTCTTCTCTTTCCTTCCGTATATATCAGGCATCAAGGCACAACTCAACAGCCTTGAAAATTAGTGAGATGAAGAAGCAAGCACACACCCAACACACACTCGCACACACACAGTCGCACATTTGCTCCATTTAAATATTTATGCATTTTGATTAATGTGCGCATGCAATGCTAATTAATTTGATTAGGCGCTGACAAAAAAGCTTAAATTAGTTTGCTAACAATGCGCCAACAACAGCAACGGCAACGAGTCTGAAATTCAGCTGCTAGATGAGACCAACAACAACGTATAAATTAATTATTTTAATCTGTTTACATGTCAACCACATGAGCTGAGCGTCGCCTGCCTTTCAGCCAGCCCAAATTAAGAGTTACCGGCGCGCTAGTTAGGCGTCGGGCCATGGCTGCTTTTGCAAGTTCATAAAGCAAACACCTGTCGCTGTTTTTGTGCCATCGCCATGCGAGATTGAAAGATGCCATCCATTTCAAGCGCTCAAGCCCTCGAGAGCGCCAACTTGTCTTAAACGTCATCAGTTTGCTTGGCAAAGCAACAGCAGCACCAGCACCAACTACCACCCACAGCCACCCACAGCCACACACAGGCGCCCTCAACCATAATGCTCACTCCTTTTGATTGCTGTTTGGGGCTCATTGCATGTGAACCACAAAACACTTTGAAGCAAAAAGTTTGCTGCGGCTGCGAAGTGTATAAATAAGTGTGTGTCTGAGTGTGTGAAAGGGTGTATGAGTCGCACAGTGGTTCGAGACATATAAGAAAATTAAAAGTTATATTTTATATATAATTATTATACTCTTGTGCAATGTCCGTCTGGCTGTTTGTCCGTTCATTTGTCCATCCGTCCGTCCGTTATGCCTACATTAGAGACTGGAAATTTGGAATATATATACACGTATACAACCTTGTTAAACTTTTCGCTATACTCCCAATAAAGGCGTAACCCATCGAAAAAATGCCTTATCCGGTATCTCAGTAGCCCTGTTATGTAAAGTGCTAGGAAGTTGAAATTGACGTTGATAAAGCAAAATCAATAAAATATGGCTTATATATGTATGGCCACTGGGGGCGTAGCAAACCGGGTTAAACTCTATCTTCTATGGTTTTATAGCTATAAACGGAACACATAAAAACTATATCTTACAGTGTTTTGGATATTACAGCATTTTGTCCCTGATTAGAGTATTCTGCAGTCGTTAACACCCGCCTGCAATGCTCTTGCTTGTTTGAAATGTTCTTGAAAAAATTATTGAAAATCATATAAGCTTGAAATTTACAGACACAAAAACTTTTCAACATCATAATTAATTGGGTTTATTATATAGCAAAATATGAAAATTTTCAAAAATTTAAACATAAACAAAAATAATAAATATTAGTAATAAATAAAAATAAAAATGTATTCAGTAGAGCTACCTTTCCAAATATTTTTTTCCCCTGCTTCTTATATATTTGCTCTCTATCAATTTGTAGCTCCATCTACTCAAGTCTTTCTGCTCCATTTGCTACAGCCGCCACACCACTGTGCCATCAATGTCGCTGATGAGCCATCGTGCACTTTAAGCAAATTAGTTACGCAGCTCATGTTTTGCTGGTCCTATTTGCTGTTCCTGCCCGCCCATATATATATATATATATAGACATTTTGTCAGCCCGCATATAACTGGCGAATGTTTGTGTTGGCAAACAAATTTAATAAATAGCTAAAGACACAAAAGTCACAACCCTTTGCAATGCCATCCAGACATCCGCCCCTCGCACCAGCCACGCCCAGCTTGGGGTGGGCTGTGCCGGGGCTTGCGTTCTGCTTGGCTGTGCGGCTGTCAACAATCAGGCTGAAGCTGAAACTGAAACTGAAGAAGCCATCGTCGTCATCCTAGCCATGTCCATATTCATATTTACTTAAGTTTATGGCCCGTTGTGTTTGTTCTTGTCAAGGGATATTGTTGTAAATTGTTGTTGTTGTAAATTGTTGTTGTTGTTGTTGTTGCTGCTGCTACTGCGGCCAGCCACATAAAATATATAACACTTCATTTTAACATATTTGCCAGACCCCGCCTACCATTTGCTAGCTGTTGTTTTTTTTTTTTTTTTTTTTTTTTGGCCAAAATGTCTTGAGCCAAATTCATGTGACGCCTACGACGATTACGAAACAGCAACAAAAACAACAGCAAACTAAACGCGATGAGGGTCTTGTGTGTATGAGTGTCTCACTGGCGTCCGGGTGCAGGGGCTACTGGGATTTGTTTTGTAGTTCTCCGGCCACTTCAGCATCTGCCGCTGACTGGCCTCATAATTTATATGCTAAACATATTGCGCCTTATGCGGATTACACGAAAATATTTTTCCTCTGTTTAGTTTTTGACGCGCCGAGCTTAAGCGAGCAGAGATTTTAGTTCTGGCCCCAAGCCCAGTAAGTCCCTAGCCGAACAATCTAGCTGTCAGATGCAATTCGGCCTTTGACATTTCCAAACAGAAGTCGCAGCTACGATTGAGACAACAAACTAATTGAGAAAAGCTTGAAGTGAATCAAAATTCAAATTTGAATTGAATGAAGCTTGAACAAAGGTGTAATAAAGTATTAGAATATATATATATATATATATATATATATATATATATATATATATATATATATATATATATATATATATATATATATATATATATATATATATATATATATATATATATATATATATATATTGATTTAAATTAAGTGCGAAAAGTCAACGGAAATGAAAAATGTAAGCATGCTGTAGTTGAGAGTGCCTGACTTGAGACTACCCTGATCTCTGCGCAGGGTGGGTATTTCAATCATTCTAAGCCGTCTTTAATACACACTTGACTTGGAACCTACACACACACGCATATACACGCACAGGTATTGAAAACCCAAAATATGCAGTTAACTTGATCTTTATCTTTGATATTCGATATTTAAACCTTACGCATAAAAAATATTTGATATTTAGAGTTTACGCATAAAAAAAAATAACAAACAAATCAATTTATGGATTACTATCGATCAGGAAATGAGATTAGTTATCGACCAAACATGATAAGCTCGTAGTGCGTATGGTAAATAGAAATACATACATACATACATAGCTTAGCACTTAGCTCATCCTGCTAATCGAAAATATATATACTTATACATACGTTTAAATAATATGATACGATTTAAATGGTTTTTATTAAAATAAAAATAATAAAAGAAAATATTTATAGACATATTGAGAGTTCTAAAGTAGATAAATATATATAATATTATATATAAACTAATGTCTACATATTATCTAAGTAAGTCCAAAAAAATTATATTGTTCACCTTTTATATAAAAACTAGTTGATCCTCTGCCTCATCAGCAGATACCCTACGCTCCACAACACTCTTATATATGCACATACACTTGCACAATCGACTGTGCTGCTTTGATCAACAAAATAAATAATCGCCAGCCTTCACACATCCGCTTATTTGTCATAGTCGACAGCAAACTGAACTCGAAAGGTAAGTTCAAGGTATTATTTAAGCTGAAATTATCCTCGGACGGCTACAAGATAAACTGACTGAACATTTAACTACACACTTGTAATGCTTGTAATTAGATAAGGAATTCTCCATTGTCTCAGAGTTGATTGTTTTATTTGTATATACCCTGACCTGAAGGCGGTATGATGGGTGCTTAAGAATGTGTGTAATTTCGGTAAAAGTAAATAATATAATTGGAGTGAAACTTAACGCAGACATTTGTTACATATTCTACCAATTTAGATAATCGAATACTTTGTTTACCCAGAATCGATAAATATCGTTTGCTGAATGCTTGCGAAAGTGAAGTTTAAAGATGTTGTAAAGCCTATAATGAAATTTCTTGTCAGTCTTCAATTATAATACATCGAATTTTCGTTTATAACCTATCGATAAATTTGTATATGTAGGATCGATAAATATCGTTCGATCAATGTTTGGGAAAGCATAGCCTAAAGACTTCTACTTAATATTCTTTATCATTCTGTATTGTAGCCAATCGATTACTATGTTTACTATGATTGATAAATCATGCCTTAAAGATTGATACTCTTTGTCAACTATTACATTGGAAGGGCATCTGCTAGTCGCGCATGCTCATTTAATTGAGCTACGCCGCTGCCCTGCAATTTCAGACTGGCTGCCTAGGTAAGCACCTTGTAGGCATTCAACCATTTGCCATTCGCATGAAGCGCTCAACGATGCATGAACCATTCCGCAGACTGAACTGTGACTGCGACTGCGACTGCGACTGTGAATATGATTGTGATTGTGACTGTGAGTCTCTGTATATGTGTAGCTGGGGCACAGACACACATCAGCCTGAGTCATGGCTAGCACACCCACGGCGCATCACCTTCCTGGTTCTATGCACGGGCCATCCACAAGGCCATGCTCATCCCCCAGTCGAGCTGGTCAGCTTGACGAGTTCCCAGTATTTGCTTGCCCCAAATTTCAATTCTGCATGACTAAGCAGATGCAGGCCAGTGGCCACTTCCTTATGGACTTGTGTCTAGAGCCAAGTTTGTCACGCTTGCTACACTTACCTCTGATGCAGTTGAATTTGGCGTTTCGTTGTTGTTGTTGTTGTAGTTGTTGCTGCTAAACGGCGCTGAGCTGCATTGTTGTTATTATTGTTGTTGCTGTTGCTGCTATTGTTGTTGTTGGTGTTGGTGTTGTTGCGGCACCAGAGCGGCAGCTTTTGCAATTTTTTAACGTCCGGCGATAGTCCAATGATGCGCGTGGCAGCCGCACTGGCACTCAGCGGTGACGTCATATTGGCCAATTCACTAGCATCCGTATCATCAGCATCAGTTTCGAGCTCCTCGCGCAGCTGCTGCTGCTGCTGCTGCTGCTGTTGCTGTTGCTGCTGTTGATCGCTGCGCATGCGACGCGTTGGGCGACGCTGCGGCGGCGGCGGCGTTGGCTTTGTGACCAAGCGACGCCGCTGAAAGCCATTCGCTTGATGTTGCTGTTGTTGTTGCTGTTGTAGCTGCTGCTGTTGTGTTGCTGTTGTTGTTGCTGCTGTTGTTGTTGCTATTGCTGTCGTTGTCAATGTGCCCGTTTTGACAGGCCTCAATTTGATATCACTTAAATATTGTGGGCGTGGCAATTGTATGTTGCTGCTATGGCTATTGTATTTGTTGTTGTTATAGCTAAAGTTGTCCTTGTTGTTGTTGTTGTTGTTGTTGTTGTTAATGCTTTGCCAATGCTGTAGCTGCAATTGCCTTGAATGCTGCTGATGATACTGCTGCTGCTGTTGATGGTGTTGCTGCTGTTGCTGCTGTTGCTGCTGCTGCTGCGGGTGCATGGTTGCTGTTGTCATTGCTGTTGCTGCTGTTGCCGTTGCTGTCGTTGTTGCTGCACTATGATTGGGCGCTGAACGCAAATCATTCAGCATGACATCCAGATCGCTGGCCAGCGAGCTGAGCAGCTGCAAAGAGCAAATCAAACAGGAAATAGAAACTTGAAAATTCGAATTTAGATATGAAAGCTTAAGTAAAAAGGAAGTGAGAATTCCGCAGACAAGCAAAAATAAAAAAAAAAGTCCGCCGGGTGTTATCTCTATATATGTATGTAGCTCCTTTATATGCGCTGATTCTGATTCAGAACAAATAATTTTAAGCACGTTCGTGATCTTCTAGTGGGAGACTTTTTTTTTGGAATTTGTTATTTGGCACATTGCCCTTCTTTGCGATTCTCAAAGCTATTAGTTAACTGATATTGACCACCTATTAAGCATTATCTTTAATCTCACTTTGCTCTTGAGTCTTTGCCTAACTCTCTGTTTCTATCTCTTGATCACTAAACACGTTGCCCTTCTGTGCGATTCTCAAAGCTGTTAGTTAACTGATATTGGCCAGCAATTAAACTTTATCTTTACTCTCATTTAGCTCGTGGAGCCTCTCCCTGTCTCTCATAGTCTTTTATTACTTTGCCCTTCTTTGCGATTCTCAAAAATGAAAGTAGTCTGGTATTGGCCAACAATAAAGTTTTCTCTCTATGCTCATTCGACTCTTCGAATTTGTATCAGATAAGATGTTATATATATATATATATATATATTACAATATATAACAAGAATCGCAGAAAGTTTTTCTCGCTAAAGATTGACAAATATATTTCGCGCAATTACAGCCGACTGACTCCCAGGTAATCAGCGAACAGGAACGATGGAAAAAAGTATTGCAACAGCTATCAGAATCGATTCGTAATCAAGTTCTATGCAAATCTGTCAGGTTTGTGGGTTAATGAACGGATGTCTCAAGCAGCCATCGACTTGACACAGACAATCAAGTGCTGACGCCTCGACTTGGCCATGAGAAACGACTTTGGCTGCCGTTGATTTGCTTTCAGCTTATGGCTTTTTCTCATATTTTATGTGTTGTTGTTGTTGTTGTTGTTGTTTTCTTGACTTGCCAAATCATGGCCCCTTAGTCTAGGCTGTTGAAGTCGGCCTCCGTGAGGAATTTCCGTTATACAAACAAAGCGCCAGAAGGCAACAGCGACTGCAACTGCAACTGCAACCGGCGGCAGTTAGAGCCGCTGCCGCTGGACATGATACGAACTGGTCTTGACTTCCGGCCGGGTTGCCATCGAGTGGGGCAGGCCTTGACGAGGCTGGCGATAGCGCAACGCCTCGCAATAATTACGCGCCTATAATAACGGGTTTACGTCTTCTCTTTTTTTTTTTTTTTGGCCATCTCTATATGCGACAAGCAGCCAAGCACCTAGACACACCATGAAACGTGCAACATGCTTAATGCCAAAAATTCATACAGCTGCGTCGTCGTCGTCGCCGTCGCCGCCGACGTCGGCCGCAACGCAAACCGGCTCCCACGCTCTGTGCTAATTTGAGCTCCACTTCTGTTTTCTGTCTTTCGGTTTCAGTTGGCGTCTCTTTCGAGGCGTTTATTTTGGTTTTTATTATTCTTTTTGTTTTTGTTACCCCCTCTTCTTCTTCCACTTATATATTTTGTTTCACTTTGTTGTTGCTATTGTTGGTATTTATAAATATTCGTACAGTTTGTGGCCTTTGCTGCATTGGCCAAAAAGCTAGCAGCAGTTGCCAGAAAGCCAGCTATATGCAAATTTTATGCGCTCGAAATTCAAGTGGAAAATGCCGCAACGAATCCGATTTAGCCGACAATTGGAATGCGCTTTAGAATGTATAGATAGCACTAGCTAAATTGCTATCAAAGTTAATTTCGAAAACAGAGAGATAATGTGATATTATAATTTGCGATAACCGAAAAAGTAACATTTCTGAAATACTTTCCTGAACATAAACCTAATAGTTCGTTTATATACTGATCACTAAATATCAGACATTAAATAAAAATTATAATTATTATTATTATTAAATATATTTTTTTATTAATATTTTTTGAAATGTGCATTAGATTTTTTATAAATTTTTTTAATGTAAAATTAATATTTTCAAAAATAATATGCGTAAAAAAATAATTTACGAATTTCGAAAATAAATAGTAATAAACTAAATATATTTGAAATACTTTTTAATATTCATTATATTTCATACCTCATAGTTAGTGATCAGAATATATGTATATATTTGTTTTTATTTTTTATATTTATTAATTTTTTATTTATTTATTTTGTTTATTAATTTGAATTTCTTTTAGGTTTATAAATGTTAATTTTTTATTTGTATGTTTTGAAATTTAATATTTTTTTTGTTTATTAATTTTTATTTTGTTGTTTTTTTTTTTAATTTTGCTTACATTTTTTATTTAAGATATATTATATATTCATTTATTTGTTTTGTTATTTATTTATTATAATTTTTTTGAAACGACTTTTTTAGGGTTTAAAAAATAAAAACTAGTTAAATTTAATTATTATCTGTATATATCAGCAACATATCTATATAATATTTGTATATACATCTATATATATATATATATATATATATATATATATATATATATATATATATATATATATATATATATATATGTATGTATGTATATAGAAAGGTACATAGGTATTTATGGTAAACGTTCCACTCTTATTTCCCATATTTTCTTTCCTTTTCGTTCTGCTGCTGCTCTGCTTTCCATGCTATGCGTGTCTCTAATTTGCTCAGGCTTTAATAGCCCATTTATGTGGCACACGTGTTGCAAGCTGCAGCACAGCACGCATACGCCTCATTGCACGCTTAATGTGCAGCGTGCAGTGTCGTTTTATACCTCAATATGTAAATTGAAAGGAGAAAAAAAGGCCTTAAACACATGGCTTAGCGTGTAATGTGTACAACACACACTTAAGCACTTAAGCACACACACACACACACACACACACATACAGCAGTAGACAGGCCAGCCAATTGAGCAATTGCCACAGCAAACAAATTCAAATTGAAAATGTGGGCAAAGCAGCGCAAAAAAAAACACACACACACAAGAGTGAAAAACTAAGAGACAGAGAGAGAGAGAGAGAGAAAATACATATATATATATAAACGACAATCACCGAGTTTCTTGTTTGAAGTACAAACAAAACTTCAATTGGCTGCGACTGCAATTTCAATTTAGGAATCATAAAATTAAAAGTAAAAAAAAAAAAATATGTGAAAAACAAGTTGAAAACTGAAGCTCAAATACTCTATAGATAAGAAGTACAAAAGCTTTTGTTCAAATGGAATTCCTTTGGGTATTATATAAGGTGTGTATACACATATGTAGATAATTATAGATAATTTTGAGCAAAAATATGGGAGAACCTTTAAATTTTTAGCAGAGTTGAGAATGTCATATTTATATTTGCTCTTTAGAGCAGAGACATGGATAGATTTCAGTTATTTAATAATACATAATATATATGTATGTAATTTAAACAGCTTCTATTATATATAAATATATGCATATGTGAATATATACATGCATATATATATATATATATATATATATATATATGTGGATATATAGTTGTTCGATCTGCAGCGTATGAAGATTGAAGTACGAGATAACTAACTTGATTTTGGAAATATTGAAAAATATAGAAGATATAGATAGTTGATTTGACAAATATTTATATGGATAAATATATATATATATAGTTCGTTATATATAGTTAAGCCAAAATACTTGGTTAGATCAGACTTGTGCATTTAAAGATCCAAGATCCAAGATCTAAAGATCTCATAGCTCTATCTAGAATTATATACATAAGATCTAAGCTTCTAAACTAAGACAAATCGTATCAGTTGTTGCTACTGATCAGACCTATGTATATATAATTTATATATATATATATAATTTATATATATATAATTTATATATATATATAATTTATATATATATAATTTATATATATATATAATTTCATATATCACCTGCATTACATAATTTTTCCCATAACTAATAATACCCAATTGTTAGGGCATATGAAATAATATGTATATTTTGTTCGTGTATTTATTATAAAATTAAATTAAACGAGCTTGGGGACTTATTACGGCGACACTGGATATGGGACAACTGGGCAACTGGACATTGGACACTTACCGCAATGGCATCCATCACTGCATTAACCATGTTGTTGTTCTTGCAAGTCGCTGTTGTTTGTGGCAAGTTGCTGTTGTTGTTGTTGTTGTTGCTGTTGCCGTTTCGTTTATGTTGTTGCGCTTCTTATGATTTATTTGACAGTCATGCAAACATTTTGCACAATTTCAATTCGTTGCTGTCGTCTTTGACTGCTGCTGCTGCTGCTGCTGCTGCTGCTGCTGTTGCTGCTGCTGCCTCCGCTATTGCTGTTGCTGTTGCTATTGCCCCCGCTGCTTCTTCGGATTTGGTGTCTGCCTCCGCTTCGGTTTCGGTTTCAATTTCGCTCTCAACTCCGCGTCCTTTCGCGACCCGCGCGCTTCTCAATTTCCAAACTGTTGACATTTAATTAACGTGCTCGATTTGCCTATGCGGCAGGTGGGCAGCTCATACACCACTCACTCACACACACACACACACACGCACACACACATACAGGCAATATGATTGGTACGTGCTGGGCAGCTGTGGATAAAGAAAAGATTGACAACGAGTTAGTGCTGAATTTATAAGTACTCGAGCTTATTTATTGCCAGAGTGTGAGCGTTATACATATGTATGTACTGTGGACATAAGCGTGTGCGTTAACAGCTCTGTTAAAGCACATTAACATAACAGTTTTCTGTATGCAACGCATGAAAATTGTGCAATTGAAGTAGAAATAGCTATGGAAATGTAATAATATATTTATGATAATATATAACTATTTACAAGCGTATTATGTTGAACGCTAAGTGGAGATTTAATCTTAATTTACTATTAAATGTAAAGGAAAGGTTTATAGGCTACTGAAAGAGTTTTTGTCTACAAATCTTTATCTGATACCTGGTCAGGTAATTTTGAACGATTTGCAGTCCAACTGAGATTTCTTTGAGAACTTTTGGCTTATTAGGCTCGCTATGTATGAGTTGTTTACGAACGTACCATTGTGGGAGTCGTTTCCACTGAAATTTCTTATGGTATTACTCATAATTATATATCGTGGCTTCAAATTGGTTTTTGAAATGTTTTGAATTGCAACATTTATTTTAAAGGTTCAACTTGAAATGAAATTTATTACAAATTTATAGTGTTCGTTTTAATTTATAGAATAAGCAATGATAACTTGCTTTATACTCGTGCTCAAAAGTAAAAAAAAAATTATATCAGTGTTGTACAACGTCCGTTTACTGGCAGTACGTGCGTTTGTCCTAATGAAAGCAAACTATAGCGTAGTAAATGCAACGAGAGAGCTAAAACTGATAAAATACTCTATTCATCTACCATAAAGTCGAATAAAAAAAACTATTTTCTCGGGCTTTAAATTTGGCAATTAAGCTACAGCAAATTCTCAAGCCATATAATTCCACTTTACATATAATTTGATTATTTAATTATGGATTTCTAAGAAGTGTACCAAACTGATTGTCTCTCTGCCTTAGCTCGAATTGCTGCGCTGCCATCCAATCAGACGGCAAACAAATATCACACAGAGCGTATTAGTTGGCTGATTGGCTCCTAAAAAAATAAACGTGGTAGTTATGATTTATGAAGACCAGATGCTCATTATGAATTTGTGAAGTGCTGGCCAATTGAGTGTCAGCGGCGGCGGCGGCGCCTCTCACACACCGGCCGCAATAAACCGAATAAAAAGTGAATGTATCTCCGCAGATACTCGTACTTTTAATTAAAAAAGGAAAACAAACACGGCTAGCGGTTAACGGAGCAATCGCACTGTCCAAACATTGCCGAGATGTTTGACGATGTCTGTCCGTTTGTTCATTTGGTCTGCAGCTCTCTGTCTCTCAGTCTCTCTGTCCTTCGGTCTATCTGAATGTGTCTGGCTTCGTCTGGCTATCCGGCTGTCTGTCCGGCATTCGCATTGCGCGACGCATGAAAAACAAAAAAATTGTGGAAAACTTGTTTCACGTATTTTCCACAATTTTCCGCATTTTATGCTCATTAATTACAATTTCATTTTCGTTTCCATTTCCATTTCGCATTTCGCATTTACATAACACATTTTACTCATTTTCTTGCTTAATGCCATTTTTATATATTTGTGTTTTTGTTTTTTTCTTTCAATTTTTTTAATTTTTTTTTTTTTATTTCTGTTAACTCAGCACACATTCGAGAGCCTGTTCAAAATTCCTCAGCAGTTGACGGAAGTTGAATTGCAAATTAAAGTGCGCGCGATTTACACGTTTTGATAACAGACAACAGACAAAATCAACTTGAACTGCATTCGAACTACGAACACTTTAAAATCAGCCATCGGACAAAATATACTATGTGAGAAATGGCCCAGTACCAAACGTCTAGATACCCTGTACAATTAATTTGCTCTTATGTCTCGCAGTCAGCGTATTCCGTAGACCTACCTACCCAGATGAAAACGGCACCCAAAAGACGAGCTAAAGTAAAGTAAATAATATCTGAAGAATACTTTGAAAGAAACAAAATTAAATATGACTAAATAAATATATATATATATATATATATATATATATATATATATATATATATATATATATATATATGTATATATATATATATATATATATATATATATATATATATATATTTATTTATTTATTTATTTTATTTAGTTAATTTAATTTTATTTTGTTTATTTATGTTGTTTATTTTATTTATTTTTTACTTTATTTTTTTTATTTATTTTATTTTTTTTATTTATGTTTTTTATTTTATTTATATTTCTATTTGCATTTTTTACATTTTACATTTTTTATTTATGTTGTTTATTTTATTTATTTTTTACTTTATTTTTATTTTATTTATTTTATTTTTTTTATTTCTTTTATTTTTTTATTTATGTTTTTTATTTTATTTATGTTTCTATTTACATTTTTTACATTTTACATTTTTTATTTATGTTGTTTATTTTTTTTTTTTACTTTATTTTTTTTTATTTATTTTATTTTTTTTATTTATGTTTTACATTTTTTATTTATGTTGTTTATTTTATTTATTTTTTACTTTATTTTTTTTTATTTATTTTATTTATGTTTTTATTTTATTTATATTTCTATTTACATTTTATGTTTATTTATATATGGATGGACTTTTTATATATTTATATATTAATTTTATAAGTAGTATTATAAGTCTAAGTTAACTTAGAAAGCCGTTAAAAAAACACACACATTTCACCAAATCAGATCAAGTTTTTAAATAAATAAATATATGCCCCACGCAGCGCATTTTCCAGGGTATTTTAATTCAACCAATTAAAAACAAAAATGTCACAAAATAAAAATAAAATAATACACATTAAAAAAAAGTCAACAATAAAACGAAAAACGCGTGAACGAAAAGAAAAAACGCGTGAAATCGTCGCAGCTGCCGCTTCGCTCTGCTGCTTCGCCTCGCAGTCGCTGCGCAGTCGCAGAGCAAGCGCAGCTCATTACTGAAGCTTAAATGCATACGAAATGAGATTTTGTCTCGGGAGTTTTTATTATTTAAGCTTCATTGTGTATATAAATTGTTTATTATATGATTTACACTCTATGCACATTGCCGAGTGCTTTGAATATGTCATGAGGCGCATTGGTCCCGCAACATGAAATGCGATTCGTGTGCAACCAACAGATCCAAATCTCAATGGAAAGCGAGGCAAATAAGTTCGAATCTTAGTCGCAAATCAAATTGTATAATCCACATATACGAATTTATTACTAAATTTGGTCATTGGTCGAGAACTACGCAAACGCATGACGATTATGGAATGCGGAACACATCACTATGTGAAACAATGGAAAGTGAATCATGCAAATTAGCTACAGATGTGTGGGGTCAACAGAAATGCTAAATACTCGTGTGTAACGGTCTGGTATGAGAATAAAGGAACAATTTAGAAAGAGAACAAAGGTGGCCGGATGCTTAAAAGTGTGCTATAAAAGCGTATGGAACAGTGGAATGAAAACAGAGGAGTGCTAATGCGTAGAATGCTATATATAAATAAGCGTGTGAAACGTTTGGAATGAAAATGAAGAAAAGTTAATGCATATAAGTGAGCAAGTGAATTGTGGTACAGTTTGGAATGAGAACAAAAAGAGAAGCGTGTGGAACAGTTTGGAATGTGAACTGTGGAGAGCTGCTGCTTAAAAATGTAAAAAAAATGTGTGGAACAGTTGAAAATTGTGTAATAAAAGCACATGGAACAGTTTGGAATGAGAACATAAGCGGGCTGATCCATATATGTGTGAAATAAAAGCATGTGGAAAGAAATGGAAAAACGGAAGATAAATCCAGAAAACTCGTAAAATATGAAACAAAATTAAATGAAAACAAAAACTTGACAGTAGTAGAAACATTGGAAAGGAATATGAATATGAAACTTAAAGCTTAACTAATGGATATAGTGGAAATGGAACAGTACCAGAATAAAAGCAAAAGATTATAGATTATATACCTTATATATATATCTCTTGATTTTGTTTTGGGTAATGTTCCAATTCCATTATACCCATTAAGTGCTATATATATGTAACTCTAGATTCTGTGGAACCAAACAGAAACAGAAACAGAAACAGAAAGTAAACCTCAACTGGCTCGATTTGAAACCTTCGTAAAAGAAACATACCTCTCATATGGATTCTCTGGTATTTCCACAGCATTGAACAATCCAAATATTTATTGGACAAAGAGCATTTGGGCTTCGCGGCGAGGGCAGCGAGTTTAACCAACTTGTTGATGTATCTTGTTTATGTTTACCATTTGGTGGACCGGCTCATTAGCAAAAAGCGACACATGACACAACAACAACAACAACAACAACAACAACAACAACAACAACAACAGCGAGAGCTGCGAGAGCTGCGAATATGACAAAAGAGTTGAGTAAGGCATTAAATTTCGGAGCAAGTTCCATGTTGCTCGTTTCAGTTCCAGTTCCGAGTTGATAATACAAAATCTGAACGATTGTTTATGAATTTCGATTTTATTTATGTTAAGGTAACAAAGACGCACAGAGCTTAAAGCGGCGTCAAATTGAAGTTAATTAAACGATATTGAGCCATAAATTGAAGATGCCATGCGCGCGTTCATAACCATCATCCACAGATAGATAGATTGTTTATGCATATATATATATATATATATATATATATATATATATATATATATATATATATATATATATATATATATATATATATATATATATATATATATATATATATATATATATATATATATATATATATATATATATATATGTCTATATAGATGGCGCAGATATGGCAGACAGCTGCGCACAGCCGACAGCTTGAGCTAAGGCACGGCTCGACAGATACAGCCACAGATACTTAACACACACAGATGCAGATACAATTGTTGCGCGCTTATCTAAAACGGGCCGCGCAGTTTCTCGCCTTTGTTTTTCGAGTCGCTGTGATAAACGCACTGCGGCTGCTTGCTGCTTGCTGCTGGCTGGTTGATAAGCGCGGCTGCTGCTCAGCGGCTGTAAATTGAGGCTGAAGGTGAATTGGCGCGTTCGCGTCTCGAGTGTCGCCAAGGCGATCGCATTCTTTGCATCAATTGATGCCTCAATGAATCAATTGAAATGTTTTTTTTTTTTTTTTTCTCACTGATAAGCGTCGATTTGCCATAATTGAAATGCATATAACGTACTATATATATATAATATATAATATATGGTTGCATCTGCCTCTCCTCTGCACATCCAAAGTATCCTTAGTTCGCTTCAATGGGGCCGGCCATCATCAATTGAGAGCCGATATGGCTGCTTGGCCATATCTATCAGATAGTGCGTATATCTATAACTGTGCGCTACAGCCCCAATGCAAATCAGTGTGCGCAAGGTTAGTGTTCCAATTGGCTGGCGACATGCTTCAGACACATTTGACACACTTTCCGGCCCAAAGAACTGGTATTTTTCCATATCGAAATCGATCCATACTAGATCTGCATATATGCTAAATAATTGTTATTTAATACATAGATTTATGAAGCCCATCGAATCGTGAAAAACCATTTCGAAAACACATAAATTGTTCACCAATAATAGATAAGATCACAAACAAACAAAATTCCAAAAGAAAAATAAATTTTGATTTTCTCACCTCAGATCTAAAATCAATTTCGAGGGCAAACCAATGACAAAGAAGAATTGGAGAAGAATGCGATACAAGAAATAGAGCGAAATTGGAAAAGTTGTTGGCGATTCGATTCCTGCTTAGAAAATGATGTTACACAATTTGTGGCACTTGCAACTTGTGGCAACTCTATTAGGCCACACAGAAGATGCAACTTTTACTTTCTGCGCCCCGACAACAGCCAAGGAACCAGCAACAACAAACAAACAAACAAACAAGAGAGAGCGAGAGAGAGGGGTGTAGGGGGCTAGCAACTTATGTATTTTCTGATGGCCACATGCAACAGAGAAATATGACAATACAATGACGACAGTTTGCACGGAGCGAGCGAGGCGGACAGCAGCAGACGAATCAGGCGCAAAACATTCGTACATATCAGCGAAGACAAACAAAACGCACGATGAAGAAAACAAAAAAAAAAGAGAGGGAAGGCAGCCGACCTCTGAATACCCTAACCAAATTTAAAACTATTCTTAGGGCAAATGTGCGCCAAATAAAATGGAATTTTTAGTAATGTTTCGAATTTTTAAATTCTATTATTATTATTATACTAATAATATAATGTATAAAAAAATATTCTCTTACATAAGGTCTCTTATATAGGATCTAAATGGGCATAATACTATTTGAAATGATTAATACTAATAATATTATACATTATATTATTAATATTAATAATTTTTTTTAATTTTTTTTTGTAATTTTATCATTTTTTTTTTTTATAATTATTATTATTTTTTATTTATTATTATTATTTTTTTTTATTATTTTATTTTTTCTTATTTTTTTATTTTTTATTATTAGTTTATTTTTATTTTTTTAATTTTTTTTTTAATATTATTATTTTATTTATTTTTATAATAAAAAAAAATTAATATTATTTGTATTATTATTATTCTAAAGACTTAAAAAATAAAAAATTTAGCAATTCTTACAGAGCTGAGTATCCTAAATTTCTTATAACGAATTTATATAAGTAGATACATGCAGCATATCATTATATTTTGGATAATTTCGAATTAAGTCATCTGCTCCGATTTGAGCAAAATTTAAGCAGCTTTAGCCAGCTGCCTCGCTTATCTAATCAAAATATTTGCAAAACAAATTAACCTAATTTTTTGATTGATTGTTTCTGTATGATATAACGGTACGACGTTGATAAGATTTAATCAGATAATTTTAGACTAAGCTCACAGTTTTGAAGGTTGCTACAAGATCAAACGATATGAAAGATATTATATAGCGAATTGTAGGACTAGGATAGCTTCGATATGTATATGTATGATAACTGCATAAATTTGATAATACCCATAGCTAGGGTATACGAAGACAAAATGTTTGCAACGGCGCATAGCTGCCCAGTGGAAGTGGCAAAGAGGCAGCGGCAGCGGCAGCCACGCTCGAACTAGATGAGGGCCTGCGGCCTGCCAAGGAGTCAAAAACGGAATGGGAATGGGAGTAGGAGATGGAGATGGAGATGGAGTTGGAGTTGGAGATGGAGATGGAGTTGCCTTGTTTATGAATACGCGGGCATTGTGTGCCGAGGCGACGAGGCCCAAAAGATACGCAGCACAGCACACACAATACAGATAGAGATACAAATACAAATACAGATGCAGATAGACATGTGCAATGTTTGAGAACTAAACAAGGAAATATTGACAAATAGATTAAAACTTATTAAGGCAGCAGCAGCAGTGGCAGCAGCAGAGGTCGCGGCGGCAGCGCAGTTGCCGCAAAAATGTTGCATGCCGCGTGGGGGCTGCTGCCTGACATGTTGTCGCGTCTGTTGCGCGTGGTTTGACGCACGTGCAACTGCCGCAGCCACAGCCGCAGCCGCAGATACTTAAGGCTCCGTGCGCAGGTTGAGGTAGGTCCGGTCGTTGTCAGTTGGAGCCACTCATTGCCAATATTTATCATCAAATATGGTCGAAATCTATATTTAGACGCTGACGCTGATCGACGCTGATCAAGCGAACGAGATCGACTCGCAGTCGGTTTTATTTATTTTCATTTTGTTTCTTCTCTCCCTCTCTCTCTCTCTCTCTCTTCGTCGCTTCTCTTTTTTCTGTGATCATCTTCAGGCCTGACCTCGAGCGCGATCGATCGCGGCTTTCTATTGAAACAATTGGCCACCAAAACACAAACTCGACTCTGTCAATATATATTTTACCCAATTTTGTTTCACTCTTTGCCTGCTGCCCACACGAGCGGCGATCGCCGCCGACTGATCGATCGGCGCATATATAGTTAAAGACTCGCATTTTTGGCCAACAAATTTGCCACTTTATGTGATTCATTTAGCCAAAACTATGCAACTGTGAGTGGGTGTCGCAAGTGTAGATCACTCACTGGCTAAGGTCCACTATTCGATCGATCGATGTTTAAACAAGTGAAGGCGACGCTATGCGATCCATTGAAAATCGAGAAGTTTGCCAAACTGGAGAGACTTCATTGTAAACTTGATTGTTTATATGCCGATCGTAAATATCAATACTCTCGAGCTGTAAACAAGACATTGTTATGTATATCAGTTCAGCTGGAGGAAATTGATATGCTCCGGCAACAGGTAATAGCTCTATTGATATTACGTACTAAATATGTTATCGCAATGAGCGCTGTTTCTATGCCAAGACAAGAAGGCGTGCCAGTTTCCATATAGTATATATATTCTTGATCAGCATGATGAGCTTTTATAGATATTATTATATATAATATATAATAATTAATAATTTATTATATATAGAGCTATTATCTAGCTGTATGTATAAACGCATCGAGCTCAGAGCTGCTCTGTGTCGTGGTAAGCACCTATAGATATGGGATCGACGATTGGTGTCCTAATATTAAAAAAAAACAAAAATTTCTTTTTATATATATTTTTTTTTTTAATACTTTTTGACTGCGAAACCTTGAAACTTTTTTTTTTTTAATACAAGCTATCAAGTATATTTAAAAAACATAGATCGATGGTTTTCAGGGTAACTCCTAGTCAGGCATTGTCAACTCGAGCTTTTTTAAGTGTTATATAAGTTAGCTGTATATTATTTTATATCATTTTGTATTGATTTTATATATAGTAATATATATATTTATATAAGTATATATAGCTGTTATAAGTTTTTTCTATGGAATTTCTCATATTCGATACCTCAACAAAACTGTTTTTTTTTTCGCATTAACTATACTTTGTTTGATTTTGTTCTTTGCAATATTTTTTATATATTTCTAAGAAATCCTTCTTCATTTGACACTCTTCATTCTATCTGCTCTATTGATCTTCCTTTTACATAAATATTTATGTTGTAATCCAGAATAATAAATCTTTTGATTATCTGCAACATATTAAAGGTTGTTTGAACTGACTAATTTATACCTAAACTTAAGCAATATATATATGTACATATATGTGTAGAGGTAGATCAAACATGTCCAGTGTTCCGGTAGACCAGTTCAATTTTCATTTAAGCCACAAATCTCAAAGTAAACAAAGTGGAAATTGTACCTGATTGAGCAACGTTGAGTAAGGATCTGCGCTGATAAGAGTTCGCCGTCTATTAAGACCTAATAGACAATGGTGAATTGCATGTGAATGGTCATTATGAAGAACACATATATATATATATATATATATATATATATATATATATATATATATATAAGTATGTACCGCCGGCAGATACCTCATGTAGGTAAGCGATTTGGCATATCTGGAACTATGAGGTAATGCGTTCTACACCATTTGGTTACCTTTGTGTCATGGCGAAAGGAAGAGCGATAAGCAAAAATCGTTGACCTAGCCCGCAGGGCTTATCTAACGCACATTGAGCAATGCAAAAAAAAAAACGAGAAGGTAAAAGCAAGGCACGCGGGCGACAAGCTAAAACCTACCGATAGCCGATTTGCCAAAAAAAAAAGAAAGGGAAAAAAAGTAAAAAAAAGTAAAAAAAAAAAAAATATAAACAACAACAACATAAATGAGCATACACGAATTACTTATCAAATGTTATTTATCTAAGAAATTTGTTGCTGCTGCTGCTGCGGCGAAGCAAATGACAAAAACGCAAAGAATGCGAGCGCCAGGGCGAGCGGCGGCAAGCGCGGCGAGAGCAAACAGTGATGAGCAGAGCCTCTCACAGGCGGCGAGAGGTAAAAGAACGATGACGAGATCTTTCTATGTATTAGTTTTTAGTAGAGCGCAAGTGTGAGTGGGTGGCGCAGGGGTATGTGTTGGTGTATGAGTGCGAAATACCGCGGCGATTAGCAATTCGCTGTCAAAACGCATCGAAAGCGAAAAAAGCAAGACAAGAAGACAAGGCCCAAGGAAGGTGCAATGCACGCAACGAAATGCAGGAGAGCCGAGCCGATCCGATCCAGAGAGCGTCCGGCGAAGAGCAACAGTGCGTATGTGTCTGTGTATGTGTGTGCATGTAAAAAGAGTGTGAGAGCGCGCGCCTGCTGCTTGTAAGTTCAAGTGGTGGGCGCACAGTCAGCGCCGACTGCAGGCGACAACGTTGCTAATTTTCGCCGGTTAACAGCTGAACTTGAACTTGTACGCAACGTGGACGAAGCACGCACAAAAGATAGCCGAAAAGCTAAAGCAAAAAGGACAATAAGAGCAGCAACAACAATAGGAACACTTACAGCTCAGTTGGAAAATCGGTGGCTTTGCCCGTTGGCCGCTGCCGTTGCGGCTATTGCTCCAATTCCGAATTGCACGCACACACACATACACACACTTTACATTAATTCGCGTATCGCGCTTTACTTTACGTTCGCGCACTTCACTTTACGCTGTTGCTGTTTATTTATTTTTTTTTTCTACAATTAAATAATAATTATGTTTGTATGTAGATTATTTAATTGCGACACTTCTCAAACAAAAACAAAATATAAAAAAAGAAACAACAAAAAATAAAATAAAATAAAAAGGAACAGCCGCGCTGTAATGATTCTGTTGCCCCGGTCACCGGTCACAACAATAACAATTACTTATGTCGTACTAGATTAGCCAAAATAATTTCGTACTTAATCGTATGAGCGTGATTAACAATCGCAATCAAATGTGTTAAGCTGCCTTTTGCCGGAGAACTTGAACTCGCGACCGTTTCTCTGCCACACTGAAAGAGAGACACACGATCTTCGCGTTACAATTGCGCCAAACAGACTAATCTTGCGACAGCAATCGATGCGATAATCGATATCATCAAGTCGTGCTTGCCGCTATCGATAGCTAAACAACTTGTCTTGCCATTCGCCACGACACGCGGTGACTTAACCAGGCAGCTTGAATTTATTAATAAATAAATATGTATTTCACTTGGATATTTTTATTTTTATTTTATTTCATTTTATTATTTATATTGATCTAAAGTTTTTCGTTTGGCATTCAAGTGGCTCAGCGTGAACAACGTACACGAAGCACGATCATGTCATATCGATAGTTGTTGGCCAGTCACACAGCACACCGTTGGCGCGTAGCTTAAAAATATTTTGAATCAAATTGTTCGGAATATTTGTGCAATTGAATTGACTTAAGTAAATACAAGTTGAGTTAACTAATTTAATGAAACACTTTCTTTTTGAATGTCAACATGAGGACAACTTGCAACTGACAATCAGCAGCGAAAATTTGATTGTTGTTGTTGATGTTATCGTGCTTTCCCCGATGCAATCAAAGCAGATTCCACAATTGATTACCTCGCGACCCGCTAAATGCAGCGTCATCGATGGCAGTAGGGATTGGGGGCTCGATTATGCAAGTGCCAAGTGCCCCAGCATAGAAAGTTCGTTAGGCGTAATAAACAGTTCACGTCGTAAACCAGATTGTTGTTGTTCGGTTTGCCGGTGCTGCTGCTGCTGCTGCTGCTGCTGCTGCTGTGTGGATTACGCACGATTATATTTTGTGGGTCAGCGGGAAGGCTGCACACAATACAATGCTTTATGGATGATCATAAAACATCATTAAGTATAATTTCACTTTTTGGCAAAAAAAAAAAATAAATAAAAAAAAAAAATATATATATATATATAGATATATAATTGAATGTGATTTTTTATTTTGAAAATTACAAAACATATAATTTTAAATTAATTATATACTTTACAAATATTATTTGGCGCATACCTATAAAGCCTTATAAAATATATTTTTGGGTAAGTTATACAAACAGCTTTGATTTTACAGCTAACAGAACTTCTGTTTATATGTATGCACGCACAACCCTCCTATGCAATTCTCATGAATTTAAGTATATGATACCAGGCACTACCCTCCTATGCAATTCTCATGAATTTAAGTATATGATACCAGGCACCAAAACAGGACTTTGCCTTATTTTTACCAGCTGCTCCCACTTTAAGATCATTCTATGACGCTTTTACTTTTTCTCTTGTATCTCTTTTTCTTTCATTCTCTATTTACCTTTAACACTCTTTGTTTGCATTCACAATAATCACAAATTCGACTACCACTTGACTCCCCCACACTCCATTCCTTACCCTACCTTTCCCAAGTTTCCAAAACTGAAATTTCTGCCCAGGGCAATACCTGCAATACCTGAAAGCTAAATCATTTCAGCTAAAATTCCTGGCTGATCTTGATGTGCCCCACGTCAGGCGTCCGTTGTCGGCGTCATTGTGGCTGCAGTCGTCATTCTATCGTGTCGTCGATCTCAGCCGCAAATTATCTTCGCTTGCCAAATTCTAATTGTTTTTCGTACAACAACCACAATAACAAGTGTTTTTTTTTTTTTTTTTTGCTGTTTACTTTTTGCGTGGGGAGTGTTCCATGTGTTGTTACCAGAAGCAAAACATTGAAACAAGCCGAGTCTGGAATCCGGTTGCCCACACTTTCCCCCATTCCCCTTCAGCTGTGGCTTATTCGACTGGCATTAAATAGTTCGTTTGCCTCATTTCTCTCTGTTTTATTATTTTAACAATAAAACATGGCTAAATAACAACAACAACAACAACAACAACAAAACTGTTCAATTAGCAGCAAAGCAAAAAAAAAAAAAAAAAAAAAGGCAATAAAAAGTTTGAGTTTTTTATAAATGTAAAAACAAAAATCATCTTACAATAGCCAGCGACCCAGCTAGCTGGTCTCTGCCATGTGAAACAGACGCCGCCCAATCATGAAAAACCTGCGTCTCATTACGCTCCATGCATCCATGGAGGTCATGTGAACCAGTTGGACAAACACAATTGAGGCGATGTGTGCTGGCGAGTGTCTCGTCTTGGACATGGAATTGTCACAGTTACCTACAGTTGGAACGGGAGAGAAGAAGCTGAGACAAAGGTATTGATTAACTCAGAAGTAAAAGTGATAATATGTTAATCTATACATATATAATCCCAAAAATATATAATATAATATTATATAACATACAAAACATTAATTGATAAAAAAATATATATACATTTTTAATAATATAAATATTTAAATATTATATTTTTTTTTTCAAAATAAGAAATATTATATAAATATATATAATATATTTTGTTAAATAAAAAGAAAGATTATATTATTGAATGTTAAAAAAAAAATATATATATATATATATATATATATATATATATTTAAATTTGAAAATATATATTTCATATGAACACAAGTAAGGAAACTCGTCGGACAGACGGACATGGCTATATATACTTTATGGGGTCTGCGACTCATCTTTCTGCCTATATTTTCGCACAAATATTATACACTGTTTTCCCATTTGCAATGGATTCCGCGTGCACAAAATTAATTAAAGCTAAAGGGCAATTACCCTTTTCATCTTTAGCCAAGAAGTTGATCTCTCTCTCTCTGCGATTCTCAAAATGCGATGAGTGGTGATAGTGGTGTTCTGAGCAAACACCTTGTTGAGCCTCTATAGATGAACTATTTATGTTTTTGTTCAACGTAGCATGCCTTTTTGATGACACTTTCGACCTAGCTCAGACGAGACCTCAACACAGTCAGTTAACATTCAACACTAGTTGAGAACATATCCTCAAATAAAATTTTATTTTTTTTTTGTACAAATTTTCATTTTAATTTTAATTTTTTTGTATTTTTGAAAATGCAACGTATACGTTTATTTTTACGCGTCGGCGAAGCAATTACCACGGATGACAGATGCGCACAGCTCGTAGGACTCGATCCGCGCAGCTTGCCACCTTTGCCAGAAGCCAGTGGCAGCAACAAAACATCCAAAAGCCGGCAATCTAGAATTAGCCGCAACTACAACGACCAGATCGAACAGGAATTTGTTTTAGACGATATCATTTTTGAGCGCGTCTGCCTCGAAACTTTGAATACACTCTTCGACTACTTTAAGGAGCTCATTGAGAAGGCAACTGACCTATCCGACGCCAATGTGAACTTTGGAGTAAGTGGGAATCCCACTCGACAAAAATTCCTAAATTAACTTTAAAATATATACATTTGCAGAATTTTGCGCTGAGTATCAATCTAGGACCAGATAAAGGCGTGTATGTGATCAAGCGACAGAAATCCAACAAACAGATTTTGCTTAGCTCGCCCTCAACCGGATCCAAGCGCTTTAACTATGTCGTGGAACCGGGCCATGACATTGGGCGCTGGATTCACAAACGTACGGGCGCAACACTACTTGAGGTACTCCAAGGGGAAATCGCGAATATTATTACATCGCAGCCCGTTGATTTCATTAAGCTAGCCCATTGTCACTAAAGCGCAAACATGTTGCCAATGTAGCAAATTTTAAATGTTGAAAAAAATTGCAGTGGTTAAAAATGTAGTTTTATTTAAGCGAAATGGAAAGATATAAAAATTAAATAAAAATAAAATAAATAAAAGCAAGTAGAAACGTTGCAGTCGGGCGCTACCGACTGCGAAAAACTCATACACACCGCAAGCTCTCAGTTCCATTACAATCCACTCCCAAAATTTTGTATGTAGTGTCATGTGTATTTAATGCAATTTAGATTTTTGCTATACACCAATTTGTTATAATTCAGTTGAAAATATAATTAATATGCTAAAAATTTTATTAAAATCCGTTAAGTAACACAGAAGTTATTCAACAAAACGTTTAGGCAATTGAACAAATAACAAATACATTAAAATTCAACGTGAGTCATATTCTCATTAAGTTACTTGATTACTTAGAACTTCAGTAGCGTTGTTAATAGAAATGGCGCGCGACGATCACGGTGCCCTTGGATCGAACCTCGGGCGAGCCGGTATTTTATACACGTTTTATTTATATTTATTATTGGTTTGACAAGCACAGCGGTGGCGTCGTGCTAGAGATGACGAATTTCGAATCGTGCAAATAGGCGGGGAGGCAGAGGTTCGAATCTCGAATTTTCCATGTCGTCTTTTCTTTTATTTCTTTATTTTTTTGTTCTAAAATATATTTTTTTTACAATTATAATATTTATCAACTCAATTAAGATGGTAAAAGCTAAAAAAGTCAATAAATTGTATGTTTATAACTCAAAAATAATGGCTTAATTCTATTTTCCACGCCGCCCAGAGGGCGTAGACATATAATTTTTGGTCAGTCCATGACAGAGGTGTAGGACAACATAAGTTAAGTAGCCGGCAACGTTGGAAATAGCCAAGAAGTTGTTCCTCTCTGCGATTCTCAAAATGCGGGAAGTGGTGATTGTCAATGTTTTGAGCAAACACCTTGAGCCTATTGAAATGAACTATTTATGTTTTTGTATAGTGAAGGAAGACTTTTTCTTTTCAGTTTACGACTAGCTCTGAAGATGTTAATATAACCATTATATCCTGTCTTTTTAGTGGTTTCAGGGTATAAAAATAAATTTTTATTTCCAGTTCCGTTCTCGATTAGTATTGAACGCTAACTGACTAACAGACATGGTTATATCAACTTAGCTCGTCGGCCTGTTCAAGATTTTATGTAATCTCTTCATCTTTACCCAACAAGTTGCTTTTCTCTCTCTGCGATTCTCAAAATGCGATGAGTGGTGATAGTGGTGTTCTGAGCAAACACCTTGTTGAGCCTCTATAGATGAACTATTTATGTTTTTGTTCAACGTAGCATGCCTTTTTGATGACAGTTTCGCCCTAGCTCAGACGAGACCTCAACACAGTCAGTTAACATTCAACACTAGTTGAGAACATATCCTCAAATAAAATTTTATTTTTTTATACTTTGCATAATAATTATTTTTTTGTATTTTTTAAAATGCAACGTATTCGTTTATTTTTACGCGTCGGCGAAGCACTCAAGGTGACTGAAAGATGCGCACAACTCGCTGGAGTCACTCCTCGGCCCTTGGTACCCTTGCCGGAAGCCACTGGCCGCAGCGAAATCCGTGAAGATCAGTCTTGCGGCAACCAAATCGAACAGGAATTTGTATTTGACGACATCAATTATGAACGAGTCTGCATCGAGACTTTGAGTACACTCTCCGCCTACTTTAAGGAGCTCATTGAGAAGGCAACTGACCTATCCGACGCCAATGTGAACTTTGGAGTAAGTGGGAATACCATCGACACAAATACCTAAATTAACTTTAATATTACATTTGCAGAATTTTGCGCTGAGTATCAATCTAGGACCAGATAAAGGCGTGTATGTGATCAAGCGACAGAAACCCAGCAAACAGATTTTGCTCAGCTCGCCCTCAACCGGATCCAAGCGCTTTAACTATGTCGTGGAACCGGGCCGCAACATGGGCCGCTGGATCCACAAACGCACGGGCGCAACTCTACATGAGGTACTCCAAGGGGAAATCGCGAATATTATTACATCGCAGCCCGTTGATTTCATTAAGCTGACCCATTGTCACTAAAGCGCAAACATGTTGCCAATGTAGCAAATTTTAAATGTTGGAAAAAATTCAAAGTGGTTAAAATTTTAATTATATTTAAACGAAATGAAAAAATGTAAAAAAAATAATTAATAATAAATTAATAATAATAAAAGGCAATTATTGATATGAACTATTTATATTTTTGTAGATTGAAGCATGTATCTATATATCTACTCTAAGGGTTCTGCGACTTCTCGTTCTGCCTGTTACATACATTTTCACAAAAACATAATACCCTGACTTCCCATTTTCAATGAGTTCAGGGTATACAAAATTATATGATATTAAAATACAAAATATTAATAATATAAATATGAAAATAAAATATTTTACAAATAGTAATAATATAAATTATATACTATAATATAAAAAAAAATACAACTTATCAATATTATATTGTAAAAAAAAATATTATATAAAAATATATATTAATATTATCCAAAAATTAAATATATAAAACAAATGTTTAATTAGTTTTGTAATGTGGAAAAAAATATATAATAAAAAAAATACAATTTTAATCATTTTAAAAGTTAATTTAAAAGAAAATGTATATATACTAGCATATGATGAAATATTCCTAAATAAAATCCAAAAACATAAATATTATAAAGAAATTTAATTCTTAAAATTAAAAAAAAAATAGTTATATCAATTTTGTAGTTGTTAAAATATAAGCAACATTAAACTAGATGGCATAGAGAAATTTTTTTTTTTTAATTTTAAATACCGTAGTTCTAATTTCATGCTAATTTTATGTACTTAGCAGGCTTCTTCTTCGACTCCTAGCGTTATTTAATGCTCCAAAGTGTAAATGTCCAGTTTACATTTCAAATTAGTTACGAAAATGTCGAAAAAAAAAGAAAAAAAACTTGGCTAATTGCTGGAGAAGTTGGCTGAGCTGGGAACTCGAGCATCTTTGGCACAGCTGAGCACTTAGACATCTCCCAGCTAGAGCCTGTATAATTACAGGTATTATCACACGGCAGCAACACCTACAAATCATAAAAGGGCGCAAGAACTTTAGAGTAGCAGCAGCAGCAGCAGCAGCAGCAGCAGCAGCGTCAGCAGCAGCCTCCTCTATTCTGTAGTCCATTGTTTGGCTAATGGAATTTTAACGTCAGACGTCGTGGACAATCGACCCCAGCCCATCCCCCGCTATCGCATGCCCACTCCAATTTGCTGCGGCGGCACCCTCCATGTAATGGATGCTGGCTGATGGCTCAAAATCCACATTGAATTAATGCGAATGTGGCTGGAGCTGGGGGATGTGAATGTGACTGAGGCTGTGACTGTGGCAATGGTTGGGGCAGTGCTGGCGCATGCTGCTAATGTGGCGCTTATTGGCGGGCGTGCAAGTGAGAGCAGTAAAATATCCTCACGACGACTACGCGTTCTTGTCCTTGTCGCTGGCTAATCCACTGGAAACATCATTTTGAGCACCTGTTTAATTGCGTTAATCACCGGGAGCAAACATTATTTGCCATCGCTCCCACTGATGATGTGCAATGGAGCTTAAAGGTGAAGCTGACGGCTCTAGCCGGACCGGTCGCTTAGCTTAAGCGATGCACATTAGAATGTTAATTTGATGTGTCTTGGCGCGCAGCTGGGCCAAAGTATCTCCAGGGGTCATTAGCCACGCGCTTTATATCTCACTTACAAATGCAACTATTTACATTTATATTCGGGTTGCCCTGAGAGAAGACGTCGAGTTTAAATGCAAGGAGAGCAAAAAGAGTGATAAAGAGGGAAGTGCCTGACTAGCAGATGCCCTGAACTCTGCGCAGAGTCGGGAGTGGCCGACTAGGAAACAACCTGAACTACACTGCCAGTAGACTGCTAGACTGATGTAGTGGGGAGTGCTCGACTAGGAGATGCTCTAAATTCTGCTTAGAACTGCAGGGATTGGTTTAGTTGAGAGGATCCGACGAAAAGATGCCCCGAACTCTGTGCAGAGTTTTATTATTGTCTGGAGTGGCCGACTAGAAAACACCCTGAACTACACTGCCAGTAGACTGCTAGACTGATGTAGTGGAGAGTGCTCGACTAGGAGATGCTCTAAATTCTGCTTAGAACTGCAGGGATTGGTTTAGTTGAGAGGATCCGACGAAAAGATGCCCCGAACTCTGTGCAGAGTTTTATTATTGTCTGGAGTGGCCGACTAGAAAACACCCTGAACTACACTGCCAGTAGCCTGCTAGACTTCTGTAGTGGGTGCTGTGGTCGGAAGAGAGCGACTAGGAAATACCGAAATACCTAACAGACGGGCAACATCTGCTGTATTGAGGACTCCAAATTCTGCCCTAAATTCTGCCTACTAGGAATGTTTTAGCTGGGATAACCCGACTAGCATATATTCTAAACTCTATGCAGAGTTGATATTTCAGTCATCGAGGATATATATGTTATCCATATCACATAGGCATATATCCCTATATCCCATAAAACTCACAGTTTTAGACTATGCACATGAGCTCGCAGTAAGATAGCATTGAAAACTCCAATCTGGTATACAGCGGGCTAACACTATGGCTCCATACAGAACTACTGTGAAGGCAGCTGCCTGGCACACATTTTGTAAGGAAATCGATTGGTTAGTTTCTATCCGATTTCGAACAGGGCTGCAGTTGCTCCAAAACTAAATTTCCGCTGCTAAGCTCAAGTTATGACATGTTGTTAAGGCTTTGCAATTGCAAGCTTAAGCTGGACAAGCACACACAGCCAAACAAAACCACGCCCACACACGCTCTCAGGGCAAATCCGCCCTTTGTCCGCCCAATCATTTCGGCAATTGTGCGGCAACAATTTGCTTGGGCTTACTTTGATGTGCCCCGGCTGCCGGCCAAGTCGTTAAAGCGTCCATCAACGAGATCTAATCAGGAAACTATGCTTGTGCCACATGCCGCATGCCGCATGCCGCATGCCGCATGCCACATACACATTATTTAATTGTTCACAATTTACAATTTAAATTCATTTATTAAATTTTTAATATTCTATGTAGATTTACAAACAAATTTTTTTTTATAATAACTTTTTATAGTATTGTAATTTTGTTCTCTCTCTACATATATATACATATATTTTTTTTATAATTATTATTCTATATCTTGTTATACATATAGCTGAAATTTAATGCACTTAACAATTCTTCTATGACAATTTCTTGTTGTACATATACTTCCGTGAAATGTGAGGCATATCATATGATCTAAAATATAATATATATGTAGTTATTGTTATATTATATTATATTAGTTACATATGCAAATTATATTGTTTTATATATACATATCTATTTTATAATAATTATTCCATGAATATATCTTGTTAGACATTTGTGAGGCATATCATATGATCTAAATATAATTATATATATATATATCTAATTCCTTAAGGTTCTTATATAATATTCCATTTGTATTGCGAATGACTTTTGTGATTTTCGATAATATGTTTGTTTTGGGCGAGGATTGGGTTCCAATAACAGCTCGAACATAATGTCCAGGCTTCTATATTTATATATATATATTATATAACTGTCAGCTATAACTATATAAACTATGTAACTAGTCCAGCTTGCGTCGCTTCGGACTGGGCTGCTCTTGCTGATCCTCCTGCTGCTCTTGCTGGAGCTGAGATTCTATTGCTCCATTGCTGGTCTGGTCTGGCTCCTCAATGGGCCACTCGATGTTTGCCAGGGTCGCGTATTTTGCAAAGATTTGTCTCAGGCGTGCGCGCAATGTGTCCTGATTAACGTTTGGCAAATTGTTGATCGCATAGCCCCAGTTCTTGGCCACCAGACTGGGCTTGCAGGTAATCATATTGATCTCGGGCACATAGCGCTCCGGATATATTATCTCGATGGGCTCGAATAGCATTTGACGTAGCCGTTTTGGTCTCGGCGAGAACATAGTCGCATTGCCAGCCTTGGCGTACGTGTAAATATTGTTCAAATGCCGATAATAGTTTTGCGACAGTGAACAACGATTATTCAGATCGATCTGCCTCAGGATGAGCAGCTCGCGCAGCGAATGCTGCAGGCACAAACGGCACTGGGTTACTGCAACATAAGATGTATGAGACTTAAGACATCTGTGACAGGGTGGCAGCGTGGCTCACTTACCTGTAGCATTTAGATCCTTGGCAACCATGAGCCAGGCACTTCGCTTCGCTTCAGTGTTGACCCGGGCATAGGTATGTGGGTTAGAGAGCATCAGGCGGGTCAGCTGAAACGAATCCATGGGGGGCAATTTGCAGCTATCAACTTCGAAGCTCTTGCACAATTCCTCCATAGCCGGATGTATGTCCATGCGGAGCTCGGCCTCAGCTAGCAGCGGTTTCCGCTCCACTTGCTCACCCTGCATATGCTGCTGCTGGTCCTCCTTCTGTTCCTGCTTCTTTTGCTGTTGCTGTGAGTGAGGTATAGCTTTGTTAAATGGAATTGCACTTGTTAGATCTTCTATGGTCCTCACCTGCATGGCAAACAGTTCTTTAGCCTCATTTGTCTCCCAGGGCATAACCGATATGGCATTCAAGGATCTAATCAAAGAGTCGGCAATTTGTGGCTGCATTAAGGCTTCGTACATGCTGCAGCGCTTCACCTCCTCCATGAACTTGTTGTGCACAATGTAGTAGTAGGGCTCCAAGGGATGATAGCGAACGTTCACCAGAAACTTGAGCTGCTCTAGTGCATGCCACCAGTTCTGCGGCCAGGGATTCTCAATGCCGCGCTCCAAGTCATCCATATACGTTTTGAAGGCAAACTTAAACATGGACCAGACGTCGCGATGATTCACTGTCAAAAGGAAAGGAAATTTTTAATTCAATTCACGCTAATCCTGTCCACCTGGGTCACCTACTGTGTGGAAAACGCTCTCGTGCCAATTCCCACACCTCCAATCGCTCCCTGTCGCTATATTGGCGCGCCGGCAGCCCTGACTTGCCCGGTCGCGGTCGCTGCAGATCGCAGTACAGATATTCGTACTTGGCGAACAGCTGAATCAGGGACGGCAGCTTGTCCTTGTGCCGCAGCCATTGATACTTGCGCGCAATCTCGTCAAATTTACTGAACAGCCGGTGCGACTTCTCCCACACCTTGAAGTGGCTTTTGAACGGACGCATCAGATCCTCCATGGGCGCTATTTCCGGGAACAAGCTAATGTTCGCAGCCAGAAAGCGCCAGATGCCGCGACAAACTTCTTCTGCAATAGAAACGAACGTTAGTTGAGACTGCTCGACTAGGCGATACCCTGTCTAATCGAATTCATTTCTTGCCTGTCATGTGATACTTCTTGGATATTTGCCGCCAGAACATGGTAGTTTTCTCCGTTGGCTGGGCGTCCGTTCTGTGCAGTTGCGGTACGGCCATCACCTCCCGTATAAAGATTGCCGCTCGCGGCATGGTCAGATTTGAGGGACCCGCCGGACCCTCTGCATAGATAATCCGTCCCATATTCGGGCAGTGGCGCAACTCGACTGTCATGTCGGGCTCCGACGACGTCTTGGCGCTTGGCAAATCTGAAGGACAACCGACAACTTTGATAGGTTCAGAAGGCGGCGGCGGCGGCGGCAACGACGTTGGAGCCACGTTAACATTCGATAGGCCGTTGATGGCGCTGCTGGGGACCGATGTTGGAGCCGTCTTGGGCGTACTGGAGCTGATTATATTGATGGTGCTGCTGGTCACTACTGGTGGAGTCGACTTGGGGGTTGTGGCCTTCAAGCTCAATGCACCGATAGAAATTTTGATGGTGTTGCTGGGCACTGACGGCTGCGTGGCCGGAATTGTCTTGGCCATGCTAGAGGTGACACTCGCTGAACTGCTGGCTACGTTGGTGACGGTTTTGGATGGCGTCAGCGTTGGCATTGACATTACGGGCACAGTCGGCACAGTCGCCTTGTCCTTGCGAACGATCAACAGCGGTACCTTCGGCTTCGGTGGCACCGGCTTTGTGGCTGCCGTGGTCGTCAGCGTGGGTGTGGCAGCTGGCAAAATGCTACTCACATTGCTCACCTTTGAAATGGTCAGCGACTCCTGTGCTGCAATGAACTGCGCGTTGGCGCCTGGAGCCGAAGGACCACATGAGATAGCGCGTATTCTGGTGGTGCCCGGAACCGACGGCATTCGCGGCGATAGAAGTGGGATTTTGGGTCTGATCATTACCTGGAGACCGGTGTGCGGTAGACCCAGTCGTGCGCCGGACCCAGTGGTCAGCTGCACCGTGGCCGGTATGGTCAATGGCAGCGGTTTGGTCACCATGCCTGCGCTGGAACTGGCATTGGGATTAGCTACTGGTGTCACTGTGACCGGTGCAGGCTTTGCTATCACACTGATGGATGTCGTGATGCGGGGCGCGGCAAACCCGGATGGGCTGCTAATACTGTTGCTGGAGCTGTGGCTAGAGGTGGTTATGGCGGTGGTAATCGAGCTGCTAATGGTGGTGGAAATGGCTGTGGTATTGCTGCTTGCTTTGCTACTACTACTGTTAACGGATACGACGGATAGGGTGGTGTTCGGTGGTCTCGTGGCCGCTGGGTAGTTAATCGTCAGTGGCAGCGGCGGCACCGACTGAGCCGTAGAGCACGTCACGTTTGGCCCCATTTTCGCCCAGTCGCGAACCGTGAGCGGTGGCTTGACTGGGCCACCCACAGGTGTCCTTAATTCAGGCGGTGATGCGGCACCGTCCATATTGTTGGTGGCAATCTGTTGAGCACGACACTCCGCGCGCGCACCGATCAGCTTGTACAGGCAGCCAATGATGTGCTCGAAGAACCATTTGTCCTGCAGCTGATAGCCAGCTTTGCGCATCTGGAGCAGTTCCATGTAGAAGCTGCGCAACAACAGCCAGGTGACCTCGCAGCGTTGATTGCTGCAATTCACCCGTGCTGAGACGCGCAGCCATAGCTCATGGTATCTTCTCGGCTTCTGCTCCTTGTCCTGGTAATCGTCCACCATCTGTCCCAGTTCAGGTATTATGTTTAGCACGTTTATCAGATTGATAACGCTGCGAAAGTGCTCGATGGGATCGTACCAGGCCTCCTTCAGATACAGCGACAATTTGCACACGGTGTTGGGTGTGTTGCGTATGTGCGGTTCGAGAAAGCTGAGTTGTTTCATTAACTGGAAACAGCTGCTGCTACTGTCGCTGTTGGTGGAGCTACTACTGCCACTGCTGGTGGTGCTGGTGCTGCTGTTAGTGGAATACAGAAGCTCCCACTCGTAGCGCGTCTTTAGGTTCAACCAATTCTTCATGAGCTTGGTCGCCTTCTCGCGCAGCTCGTTGGAGATGGCGCTCCAAATGATTCCGCGATGATGATAGTTCTCATAGCTCTCATGCTGCGTATCGTAGAGCTGTGGATAGGCGCGCACCGCATCAATGAGACTCAGCTCTTCCGGGCTTAGCTTATACTGATCACTATATTCCGCATCTACGTCTATGATAGCGGCAGGTGGTGTCACTATGGTGACATCGTCGTCGGCATACGGCGCCTCCAAATCACGGTAATTGTGTTTGTCAGACGGCATCGGCAGCTGAGCCACATGCGTGTACAGAAAAAGCAGATTCTCCTCGTGCAGCATAATGGGACGGACACGCGTTTGAATGCGGCTCGTCTGCGCTTGCCGGCGATAGGTCTGCATACGGCGCACATGGCACTGATACTTGTAGCGCAGCTTCGCCCAGGTACTTATGCATTTGCCCAAATCCAGTGACATCTTTCGGGCAATGGTCCGCCAGAGTTGCTCCCTGAAGACGTCGTCGTTGAAGCGCGGATGGCTTCTGTTATAGATCGCCGATCGTTTACTCACCAGCCTAATGAGTCGTCGTTCCATCAGAAATGTTTCCAGATTGTAGGCCTGCTTTTTGCTGGCACAGCTATCGCTGCTATCCGGTCTCGACGGTGCGGGATTGATCACATGTATATTGTTCTCTGGAAACAGATCCAACGTCGGCTTCTCCTCGCGCACTTCTACAAATACATATAAGAGTTATATACATATGGCGCAACGGAATCAAGAGTTGCTCACCTAAAATGTGCAATGGTTTTTGTTTAGCATCAGCGACTTTTCGCTTCAGTTTTGCCTGTTTCTCCATAGCGGAATTTACAGCTTCGTCTGCTCAAATGAGAAGAAATATAAAACCACAATTCGAAATTTCATCCTGTCCATTTGTCAATAGAGAGGTGTTACACGCTTCTCATCGTTGATGATCAGATTGGTCTCAGATCGCTCCATGATTATTGCATATTCGATTAAATAAAGTCGCCTCTCAACATGTGCATTATTTACCGTTCTATTATTGCTTTAAGCGACAATTGCACGCAGACAATGATTCTCCAACAGAGTTATCGCTTGCCGATATACCGATAACAATGAACTGTGTTGAGCAATACACAAATGGCGTGTGCGTTGCGCGCGCTTCCTAAATTCAAATGGGAAAAAAATGTTGCTGTATAAATTCGAATCAGTTACATTCTTACAGCCTATTTAAATATACAAATAATAAGAACCAGTTGAAGATACATTGACTATGGCCTAACATTATTAATTAGAATGGAGCATAATAGAATTTTTGAAAACAACAACGGACTTTGGATACTAGTAACTGAACCGGATTATCACTAACTTAGTGTTAAAACAAATAGAGCTTGTTTCAATGCACGAGATGAGCCAATTTTGTTTAGAAATTAATCATTTGGTAACTTGCGAGTCAGAAATGTATTAACCGGCTATCCTTGACACTGACTGAGATCGTTCACAGCGTGGCCCACCTGCTAGATGCGTGCATGTAAAACCAAACCCATTTCAATAGTGTTATACAATATGTGCGCATACATATACATAGTTAAAAGTGTATTGGAGTGAAATGCACAAATTAAAAAATAAATAAAAATAAAAAAAAAAATTAAGCGATATGTGTGACAGCCACGGCATGCGGCAGCAAGAAAAATGTTGCCATGGAAAGCACCAACACAAAATAATAATAGTTTTTCAAGGTCAATTGTTAAAAAAGCAACAACAACTAGACATGTGACATGTGTGTGTGTGTGTGTAACGGCTTGGCAAACACTCAAATTACGTAGACGTAACCGAAATGCATCAGAAGAACGTTAAGAACAAAAGGCGAAAAAACCCAAAACTGGTGAAAATGTTTATTTAATTTCATATTATACAAAAAAATTATAGTAATTTTTGTTGGCATAAAACGAGCTTTTTTTATGTGCTTAAATCTTAGACTATTTATTTTTATTATAGCGTTTTTTTTTTTTTTTGGTCTAGTCTAACTGTTTCGTGTGGATTACTTACCTAGCTCAAGCTATCATCAACAGTTTTAGGGCTTCCCCATTCATACAGGTTATTCAAGTAAATAAATAAATAAATAAAGAAGAAAAAAAAAACAGGAACTGGAATTAATATATTTAAATATCTCTGACGTCACATTTGGCCTGATATACGAAAATAGTAAAAACAAATGTACTTTGGTTGGACATGACAAATTTAAGGTTGAAAAAAGTCAAAAAGTCAATATCTATAAATAGTTTGTTGTCCAAGGGAAAGCCTATTAACCGTAATCAACTTAGATAGAGGGGGAAAAAAAAATAAAATAAAATAAAATAAAAAAAAAACAATACCTATTTGTAATACGTGCCCGTTATACAGCCCAAGGGATACACACAATATTTAAAATAAGTTAATAAAAAAAAATATTTTAATGATTGATTGTATCTATCTACAGAGTGTGTCAATTTTCTCAGTATTGCGACTAATTAAGCCACATATATCATGCATATTCAATTAGTTTGCTATAATTTTGTTGATATCCAAATATTATTACCATATATTAAATATTAAAAAAAAAAAAATGTGTATCGAACCGCAACAGTTATTGAATTCGAATTGGCATTTCAATTCCAATTCCAATTTCAATTCGAATTCGAATTCGAATTCCCATTCGCGATGTACAATCGAAACGAATTTGTTTGGTTTCCATCTCTGGATAAGCGTCGGCGGCGCAGCTGGCGTCGGGGCTGCTCTTACAGTTATTGTTGTTCTTGTTGTTGCGCTTGCTCTTTGTATATACATACATATGTGTGTGCGCGCCTGTGTGTGTGTGTGTGTGTCTGTGTGTTTGCAGCTTGCTGCTCCGTTATCGCTGCGATTGCCGGTCGTCGACGCGTCGCCGCGCGTCGTCCGCTGTCTTCGTCGCTGTTGTTGTTGTTGTTGTTGTCGCTTAGTGGTTGTTCGGCACCTCGCATTGCCGCCGCCAAAACATGGCCAATTCAGTTTGAATTCTGCGTTCAAGCGCTTTAGAACATTATTTCGAGGAGCTTGGCTTAAAGTTGGTTTTAAACTTTGTTTTATTTTTTTTCGTACCATTTGTTTACATTGCGAGCGTCTCTCTGCGTAAGTGTGTGTGTGAGTGTTTAATGAATTTATTCAGTCATTTGCTTAAACGTTCGCTGTTAAAATTTTTAAAATATTTTAAAAATTTTCTTTTTTATTAATTTTTGCATTAACTTTGTATTTCTATATGTTTTTGTTTTTTGGTTTTTTTTTTGTTTTTTTTTAATTTAATTTTTTGTTTTTTGTAAATGTCTATTTAATTTTGTTGAATTTTGTTTCATGTCTCTTTCGTGGTTGCTCCTTCGTCTGTTTGTTGCATTTCGGGAATTGCATTTGCAATTTTAATTAGGCTAATTTCCCACCTGAGTTTTATTATTTATATGTTGATTTGTTGTTGTTGTTGTTGTGAATTTTGTCATTTCATTCACGTTTCGTGGGCTCGATACAAACATGAGAAAATCCGTAAAAAGATAAACACGTATCCATACACTACACAGCGAACGAGACGGGCTAGACCGGGCCGGGATGGGCACGGACGGGCACGGCCCGGCACATCACATACAAATATGTCTGTCTTTATTCATCATCTTGCTCAAATTTCAGTGCCAAATAGCGCGAAGTGCGATAAACGGTCCAGAGCACATAAACGAGCACGAAAGACCAGGAAGCCATGTGCACCTCACCGGTAGCCCACCAAATGTCATCGAGCATGTCGTCCGGCAGGATATTGCCTCGTCGCCAGGCGATACCCGTACTCTATACGCGCGGCACGCACTACGAGGTCGGCTTCGATATGGTAAGCAGCAGCACCTTCGCACCTATTCACCTGAGCACTTGAGCACCTTAGCACCGCCTTGAGCCTTTCAAACACAAGCACGCCGCAGGCGGAGAAGTCACGCAAAGCCACAAATTAGAAAATGTTTAGAAAAGGGGGTTGGATAATGGGATGGGGGGCGCCCTCACACACACATGAGCTAGTTAGCGGAATTTTTAAGTTTCACTTTCAACTGGTCCAAACAGTACAATTTTTTGATTGCTTATGACAGACGGCGACGCGGCTGTCAAAAAAGTAAGCTATGGGGAAATTCTAACTGTCATTTACCAGAAAATTGATTGCTTTGGCAGGGCTACAGCGATAATCTAGTGAATTAATAATGGGCCTAATTAAGTATTGAAAATCATTGCACTTATTACAATATTCAATTCAAAAGCAGACAGGAAAAAAAACTAAATATTACAAATTGAAAATGCAAAAAAAAAAAAAAAATTATACAAAAATCGAGAGAAATATATATATATATATATATACATATTTATTTTTTTTTTCATGATTATCGACTTTGCAATGCATTCGAAATTGTCATTGAGGCAGAAAATTTATATATATATATATATATATATATATATATATATATATATATATATATGTATATATACTTATATATATTCGCCTAATGATCTATCTGCTTTCGAATTGCTTAGTCAGAATTTCTGTAATTGTTCTTTGTTATATCATCTGGTAATCAGATTTAGAATATTATATAGCTCGTAATGAGCAGATTATTTCTTATGATCTATAGATAGAATAGAGCGACAATTTGTATTTTGAATAAATTTTTTTTATTTTTAAATGAAATTAAATGAAATGAGAATCGTTAAAAATAAACCTATGCGAGGTCAGTTTGAAAAGTAAGGTGAATTTTGAGTGGGTAGTTAAAAAATGTAATAATATATAGTATATATAATTTTTAAATAAAAAAAAAAAGTTGTATATTATATACTATAAATTAAGTCTTTCCTAGCCCCACAACAATGCTTTTATATCTACATAGAAAGTATATTTCCATGGCTACTTAATTGGCGTTAAGTTACAGTTGAGCTGCACTTTAATCTGTCTGCTCTTATTCGGTTATCAGTTCCTGCAATTGCAGCAATATTCATACATATGTATATATGCTCTATATAGCTCTATATATATATGACATCAAGATATCGCTGAGTCTGATAAGCAGGGGCACAATCGGTTGTTGACTAGTCTGATGTACGTAGCTTTAACGTATTGGTGTGAAACAGTTAAATAATATATTTAATATATATATATATATATATATATATATATATATATATATATATATATATATATATATATATATATATATATAATGCATATATATACTTGAACAGCAGCTAGAGCCCAGCTGACTTAGCTGTCAGAGTTAGCTACTTGTGTAGGCGTTGGCTATGCCAATTCGTGACCCAGTTCCTGTTTGGCCTTCGATAAACTCTAACACTCACTCAGCCATTGGCTTTGAACCGGAATTGCACACAAATGGCCAATATCAAGGGCGTACAGCCATTAGCATGCAGGCCCGGACGCTTCGCCTGGGTGCTGTCGTTGTCAAATGGACGAGGGGCCAGGTGTTATGGACCAAAACTTACAACAAGCCAACAATAGCGACTAACAATAACTATTTATTCATGATGTTGTTGTTGCGCTCAGTCGTGATCGATTATGGTTTTTTTTTTTTTATTTTATTTTTATTTTCAATTTATTTTTTAATTTTAAACTAGAGTGTCCATTAGCATAAAAAAAAAATGAAGTATTTAGAAAGCTTCCATTCCACATTCATCATCATCGTCATCATCATCATAATAACGATCGTAATAATGATAATAAAGCGAACACAAACCTAATTGCTTTACAGGGTCGCACTTTCGGCTCGATGATCAAGAACTTTTTGATCTTATCGCAGCCACTGAACGAGACCTACTTACCCCTGTACAGCACCGCTAAAGGCAGTGAGTAGTACTCGACTTCAACTTTTCCATTATCTCATTGTTTATTTTTAAATACATATATTTTTCTTTCTTCTTTCCTTTTCTTTTCTTCTCTTTTCTTTCCGTCGATCTTCTTTTGTTCCAGGGCAAATATATAATGAAACCTTGGAATCGGTTAAGTGCAGCTTTCCGCAATATATTCGCGAATTGGAAGGCGTTGCCGATGGTGCCGAAGTCGAGTTCCATAAGGTAACTTATTAATCAACAAGCAAATCATTATTCAGATGCCATAACACAATTATATATGTATATAGCTCGCTTGTTAAGTGTCATAATTAGTTGCTAAATATTAACTGGCCATAAACACAAAGACATCTTTGTTGAAGGTTGCAGTTGGGTATGCCTGACTTTAAAATACTAATAATATAAAATACGTCATCAACCGTCATCAAGATCAAAATATTTACTAAAAAAAACTACAATTTAAAGTTTTTTTTATTATCGATTTCTGAAAGATCGACAAATGTTATCGATTATTTCAAATATGTTAAATTTTTCGCATACTCTACGAGTTAGTATGTGTTGTCGACTCTAGTCTAGTAGTCTTTAAGAGACTAATGAATAACTATATAAACTGAACTGCTTAGCCTACTCAAGATTATATACTCTTATACTTTCTGGGGCCCGCCATGCCTGCTTCTACCTGGTATATAAGTTTTCACAAAACCGTCCATTTTCAATGAGTTCAGGGCATGGAAACAACTTATAATTATTACTGCGTCGACAGCGCACTTCAACTTGAGCCAATATAACGGTGAAGCTAATGCCAAATTCGTTGCACGCTATTGCGTGCTCCAAGTGGCATGTTGCATGTTGCATGTTGCATATTGCATGTGTTGCTAGTTGTCAATGTTCAATGACAATCAAACAACTAATTATTCACACATAATTGCCTATAATATTTACTTAATATTAATTACAGTTAGCACTCAACTATAACATAATTATCAATGAGCGACGATAATGCCACGCAATAATGCAATTGTTTGCAATTGCATATTAATTAACAGTAAATATTTGAGCTTCTTATAAGTATTTCTCACACATTTTTAACGAGCCGAAATAAAAACAGTAAAAATTAATAATGTTATAGTCGGGTGTAGTCTACTGTACAATACCCGTCTACTTAAAAAAAAAAAAAAAAAAGTATAGTTTAAAAAAATTAACAACTAGAATCGGGTGTAGTCGACTGTATAATACCCGTATACAAAAAATGTAGTTTTAATAGGCTTATAAATTAAGCCTATTATAAAATTAAATTAATAAGCCTAGAATCGGGTGTAATCGACTGTACAATATACGATAAAAAAAAAATAATAAATAAAAAAAAAAACTACAAAAAAATTCTAGCTTTAAAAGGCTAAAACTAATATACCCTTTTTCACTTCTTTCTAGGCTGCACTCTAGAAGAAGAAACTTTAATACTACACATTACACATTGAACTAGTTCCGTTTTCTTGACATTGTTGCGGTTCTGGCTGACGTCAGTTTGCATTTGCACAAAATTATCAAAGTGACAAGAAAGAAGCCTTAAAACAGCAAACAGGGAATTAACGTGGGGTGTAACGCTGGCTTATCTCCTCTTTGGCATCTCCAATTCCCACCAGCTGCCCATAAACCTGTTATTCTCTTTGCACTCAAGTTAGTTGGCCAAATTAATAGCCTTGGCAGTTAACTCATTGGCCGATGCCGATGGCAATGCCAATGTACCATTAATTTCCATATACACCCATATTTATATGCAAGCTATACATAGCTATATATGAAATCCTTTTTAAATTCTACAAGGCACTCAAAGTACAGGCCTACGTGCGGTTCATAATAATTGATCATTTGTTTATTATTCACATCATATTTGAAATAACATTTGGGCATTCACCAAAATCACTCATTAATCATTTTTTTTTGCTACGTTATGGGGCAGCGAAGAGAACAATTAATCATTCAAGAATATTAAATGAATCATTTTGTCGGCGTTCAGTGGCATTTGAAATGACTGACAGTCGCATCCTTTCGATTAATCGATAACACGCCAGAGATGGCATAGCATTGACAAGCTGTAATACAGTCGATAACCAGCGTCAAATCTGATCGATATTATTAACGGCTACGATGCTATTTTGCAGTTATTCCTGTTGCATCTGGACGAAATATTGCCGCAGGCCTTGAAGCATCAACCACGCAGCAAAAACCAACCCACTGGCTGCTCCTCGATTATTGTCAATCAAAGGCATTGCGTAAGTAGAGTATCGAATATATAATTATTTGCTCATACAGTCACGATCTACTTGCTTTGCTCAGCGTCTGCTGGGCCACACGGAGGATGCTCTCACCGAGACACTGAATCATTATTACTTTGTGGTCGCCCACATCATTAGCGACAAGCCGCAGGGCAAGTATAACGTGAAGGAAGAGCATTTCATGTCGCTCTGCTATGCCGGCCATCTGCCCGGCTACACCATGAGCCACAATCACCATGGACTTGTCTTCAGCATTAATACAATTAGCGCCGAGCTGCTGCGCAGCGGCAAGACACGTAAGAGTCTGCATGATATATATATATATATTATATATATACATACATATATATATATATATATATATATATTACTTACTGCCTACTTACAGCTCGTCATTTTCTGACCCGAGCTCTGCTTGCCACCAGCAACGTGGACGACGCCTTCAGGGTGCTAGCGGATGCCGGCGTAGGTGCCGCCGACGCTTGTTCCGTCAACTTGTCCTTTGTGGCGTAAGTGAGCTATTGTATGATCTGACTCTACGAATTTACACCTTACTTTTGGATTGCAGCGATCCACGTCAGATGTTCTACAACATAGAAATGGCACCGAATCCGGACAAAAAGAACGAGTCGCACTTGAGCATCAAGGAGGTATCGCTGGGCGGCCATAATTATCACACGAATCAGTACGTAAAACGCTCAAAACTGGCGGAGGCGGAGGTGAAACGGTTTAACTTTTGTGCTTCGTCCAAAACAGATTCGAACGCATCCTGTTGGATCAGGCCAACGAGCCGATGATGCAATCAAGCGTCTCGCGCATGAGCGCCTTCAGCAAGTACAAGCCGCCGGCCAGCGAGCAGGATGTCCGCAACATGCTGGGCGACGTCACTGGCGGCTGCTTCTGCGTGTTCCGCGACAATGGCAGAACCGACGAAGAGGTCAAGACCATAGCCGTGGGCCTATTCGACTTGAATGCCAAGACCTTTTCCCTCTACTCGGACAACCCAAGCCTAACCGAGCCCCACTGCACGTTGCCCATGCTTTGCAAATAACTCAGTATTCCAACTCATCATATATAGCTGAAAAATAGCTGAAGTTTTTTGTATTTTTTTTTTTTTTTGAATGTCAACAATTGTGGAATCAGCAAACATTTACAATTATTAATCATTTTATTGTTCGCTCTAAGCAATAGTTTATATATGCATAAATAAAATTTCAACTTGAAGTTGACTTCAAATGTGGTTTTAAATTGAAAGCGTTGCCAGACTGTTGAGCCAATTTTATAGACTGCTAGCGCCAGTGAGCCTATAAAGTTATCGGAGCCTTGCAAAGTTATCGATAGGCCCCTGAAGTGCTCCACTAATAGGAAAACTATAATTATACATGCATATATATAAAATCTAAAAGCAAATTGATAAAAATAAATTTAAATTTCATAAAAATACAAATTTATTGCACCGACTTAGCCTAGGTATTTGGGCAATTAAAAGCATTCATACGAGTTTTTCAGCAAACTTGGCCTTGCAATTAGCTAGTCATTGAACTAGTTCCGTTTTTCTTGACTTTGTTGCGATTCTGGTTTGCGCTTGGGCAAACTGTCAAAGTGGAAAGAAAGAAGCCTTAAAACAGCAAATTGCTAATTGCTAATTGCTAATTGCTAATTGCCAATGGCAGGGAATTAGTTCAGGTGTAACGGTTTGCTGTGGCTTATCTATTCATTTGCATCTCTAATTAGACGATCGATGTAAACGTTTAATGGCCAAAAGCATTCACAGCTGCCAATAATTCTTACACTTAAGTAGTTCGCCAAATTAATAGCCTTGATCGGCTCTGTCGACAGTTATCATATTAACTAATGTGAGCTCATATTCATAAATTTATGTCATAATTGATTTCTCACCGAATAGCTTGGAGAATGCCACTTTGCTGTAAAGTTGATTTATAAGTTGATTCTATAAAGAGAACGACCTGTACGCGTGACTCAAAATAATTGATCATTTATTTATTACTTTTCATATTCCAAGCATTATTTCGGGCACTTACGAGAAGAAAGAACAGAAGAACAGCGGAAATTGCCATTAATCATTTTTGTATACTTTATTTGAAACCACATTATCGATCTTTAAACGGCAGCTCACCCAAAACAACAGCTCAATGATTATGGCCATTAATCATTAAAGAACAATAAATGAATCATATTGTTAGCGTTCAAAGCACTCAAACTGACAGTTGAAACATCAGTTAGTCGCATCCTTTCGATTGATCAATATCATGTAATACGACTACAGTTATATCGATCATGTTATCGATTAACCCAAATTAACGCTCTATTACAGTTATGCTTGGCTTGCAGTGATTCACATCATAGGAATAGCACCCAGATCAGTTAGAATTAACTTAACACTCTTGAGCATCGAGGAGGTATCGCCACGTAACTCTTGTGTAATCGAACTCATCCTTATGGGTGAAACCACTGGTGCGCTAACTGCCAGTTGCTTGATGTTAATGTGATGAACTGATACAGCCTTTAGAAGTGGTTTCTATTCGGTTCGATTGCTTTTCAGACATGCCAAGCCTAACAGAGCCCCATTGCACGTTGCCTTTGCTTTACAAATTATAAAATAAATACAAATAATTCAAAATATATATAGATATTACATATTTACATGCATGAATTCAATCAAAGTAAAATAAATAACGGGTTTCAGAAATTTTGTTATATTTATGGTTCGTTTGCCATCACTAGACAGCGTTGCCATCCTGTCCACTTGACTCATAAAGGCCGCTGTCATCAATGCTGGGGGAGTCTTGCAAAGTTATCGATAAGTCCTTAGACGTTAATTTAAATTTGATTAAATATGAGCTTGAAAGCAAGCCAGCTAACACAATTTACCATTAAATTACTGTATTCAATAGTCCCTGTTATAGGCTCAGTAGCCATTGTCGTACACATCAATGTAATAAAATTAGAAGTAAAGTTGGCTTTTGGCTTTTTTTTTTCTTTCTTTGTTCAAAATTTTTGTTTTTAATAGAAAACCCTCAAAAAATGAAAGGCGGCCCAGCTGACAGGTGCAAGATACGCTCGTGCAAACTTCGTCGTCAAGCGATTCCAATACTGTACACCCGAGGCTCCCACTATGAGGTCGGTTTTGATATGGTAAGTGGAATTTGGAGATTCGAGCCCACCCACAAGAGCTAGTACTCATTCGCTATTTAGGGTCGGACATTTGGCTCAATGATCAGAAACTTTCATACGCATTGCCAGAGTTTAAACCAAATCTTTTTGCCGCTGTACAACACACCCAGGGGCAGTGAGTACTCATGATATATGAAATTGAATTTATGCCAGACTCTGCTCCAATCCTTCTCACTCTAATGGAATCTAAACAGAACAAATCTATGAGGAGACTCTGGCATCGGTTAAAGCAAGTTTTCCCCAGTATGTACTCGAACTACAGGGCGTGGCCGACGGCGCCGAGGTGAAGTTCGAGCATGTGAGTATATATATATGTATATATAGTATACATATCGATATATATTGGGTTAAGAGACTGGCCAATTAGAATATTCGCTTGGCATCGATTGTTAATAGTTATAATTATTTGAGCAGCACAAAAATATGATTTGGGGCCCGCTGAAGCTTGAGTCGTTGCGTGTCGAATTTCTTAGATTCTTTTTGTATGGCGCGCACTCGTTGCAAGTTGTCAATGTTCAATGACAAACGCCAAATGCGATTCACGCAAATATATTCACACATAATTGTGCATTTCTGCAAGTGTAGCAGTACCAACAGCAATCACTCGCTATTAACGCAATTAACAATTAACAATTAACATTATCGCAGCTTTAATAATACTCGTTCACGACGTGAAAAAAAAGTCCATTCACTTCACATCTGTTTCGCCGTCCGTCTGTCCAAATAAACGTAACTTAACGACTTCAAATTTGTAAACATATATTTAAATATATTATTTATGTAATTTTTTAAATATATGTATGTATTTTTATATAATTTTTATAAGTAAATATTTTTATAATAATATTTGGCATATATTTTTATAAATTTTGTTTATTTATATATATATATATATATATATATATATATATATATATTTTGTATGTAATTTTTTAAATATATATTTTATATATTTGTTATAAATATATATATTACATATTTTTATAAAAATATTTTTCGTATATTATTAACTATGTTTTATTTTTTTAAATATGTATTTTATGTAATTTTATAGATATATATTTTTATAAAAATATATATTATATGTTTTTATAAAAATGTTTTTAACACATAACATATTATTAACTAATTTTTTATTTTTACAAATATTTTTAATATATATTTCATATATTTTTATAAATATATATATTTTTTTATAATTTTATAAATATATATTTTACATATTTTTTTTACTTTACTTTTACTTTTTTTTTTATACATATATATTTTTGTATATATATTTCTGCACTCATGGGATTTGTGGAAACATGATTTTTTCTCTCTCAACTGGATCACTGTTGATCATCGCCCATTTGGGCGTGGCAAGTTCTAAGCATTTTTAAACTATTTTCGAACTGTGAACGAGAATTATTGCTATCGGTCATGGCCCGCCCCATAGCAATGTTTAGGGTTTATTATTTTTATTTGACGTCTATTTCGAGTAGAACTCATTTGAACTTTAACTAGCTACTTTAGGCAATTACAACTGTAAAACAAATAATATAAAGCACAAACGCAACACATTGGCCGTGCAGCGAACAGTCATTGAACTAGTTCCGTTTTCTTGACACTCTTGTTGTTATTGTTGTCTGTTTGTTTTGCAAGCGCATTCGTATTTGGCCAATATGCCTAAATGCATGTGTATATGCATGTGTGTGTGTGTGTGTGTGTGTGGTCAGAATAAATAGTAACTGGACTTTGGCCAAGTCCAGAACTAGTTCAGGTGCAAGGGTTCGTCTTTGGGTTCGCCTTCGTTTTTAATGCTGCTATTTAAATTAAATTACTTTTATTATTTATAATTTATTTTTATTATTATTTAACTGAGTGGCTGCGCTGACGCTGAAAGTTCTAAGTTGTTGCGCAGCTGCCGATAATGTGTTGACCAATTAAATGCACGCAAATTTACACTAACCTTGGCCGCCTGCCGGTGTCAGCTTATCAGCTTATGCCATTTGGAAGCGAGCCAAGGGAATGACAAACTCGAAATTCTTAGCTCTGAGTGATTACCAATATCAAATATGGCTTCAAAGTGCCCGCCGAATGTAATCGAATTATTGATCAAATACATCGATAACGACTTTGGCACATTTATCGATAACAATCATTTGAAACATAATTTCATCTCGTAACAGTTATTTTTACGGCAAATGGACGAGATATTACCACAGAATATGGAGTGTCCGGCAGCCAACTGTATGAGCTCCTGCGGCTGCTCCTCGATTGTAGTAAACCAGAAGCATTGTGTAAGTGACAAACTGGACTAGCTCTAGACTAGATCATACTCAGACTGAGATACCCTATATTACTCAGCGTCTAATAGGCCACACGGAGGACGCGGTGAATGAGACGACTAATCATTATTATTTTGTGGTAGCACACATCACTAATGATCGGCCCGTAGGTAAGTATAAGGTGAAAGAAGAGCATTTCATGTCACTCTGCTATGCTGGCCAGCTGCCTGGCTATACGGTTAACGAAAATCATCATGGTCTGGTTTTTACCATAAATACGATCCCGGCTAAAAAACTACGTAGTGGCAGAACTCGTAAGTTCTTATATATATATATGTATTTAAATTTAAAAATAGATCATGTGAGTTCGATTCGGTCTAGCAGCCCGGTCTTTTCTAACTCGAGCTCTGCTGGCCTCCTGCAATATGGATGATGTGCTCAGAGTGGTAATCGATGATGGTGTGGGCGCTGCCGATGCTTGTTCCATTAATATAACATTTCTCAAGTAAGTTGGCGGCATTGCAAAGCTGTCCGTGTCTAATTAACGTTACTCCAGTGATCCGCGTAAGATGTGTTATAATATGGAAGTCGCGCCCTGCCCACGTGGAAAGAATAAGTCACAAGTATGCGTTAAAGAGATTCCCGTTGGGACTTACAATTATCATTTTAATAAGTATATCATTTGACTTTCCAAACATCGACATTGCTTAACGAATTTTTGACAGATTTGAGGGTTTAAATTTGGATGAGACTAATGAGAGAATGCTTCAGTCCAGTGAGGCGCGTAAAGAAACCATGAATGCATATAAGCCCCCGGTGAATGCTTCAGATGTACGCAATATGCTTGGAGACGTGTCTAGTGATACATTTAACGTTTGGATGGATAAATGTACTGATGTTCTTAAAACAATATGTGTTGCACTTTTCGACTTAAATGCCAAAACAGTTTCACTCTTTTCGGACAACCCGAGTAGTACAGAACCGGTTTGCACTTTGCCATTACTAGATAAATTATCCAAATCCAAATAAAGGAGTTTGGGGACTACCTTTTACTTTATAATATGATTTTATAATAATAAGACTTTCAAGCCAAACTTTCAAAATATTCTATAGAGTTTTTAAATATCCGTTAATTGTGATGCCTTGTTTTACAGCACTTAAGTTGGCTGTTCATGAATTTGGTTTGTAACAATACTAGACAGTGCTGCCAGAGTGTGCAGTAAAAATGTAAACAAAGCAATGGAGCTGCCAATAACAGCTGTTTGCTGGCTTAATTATCGATAAGCGGGTCAATCGAAACATAACTAAATCACAATTAGCATTATTTAAAACCATAAAATATTTCGACTTATAGCTTGAAAAATAAACTTTAAGGTTTATTGAATACGCAAAGCGATTCAAATAGTTGTGCAAGTTAACTTATGACGTAGTCGCTTAAGGCAAAACCAACCAGGAAATCTCATACGTATGCTGGCACCACTCTGGACAGAAACAACCCTAGATTGTGTTTTTATTTTTTATATTTGTTTGTTGCCCATTTGGAATGCAGTTACAATATTGCAGGGCAATCTGAGTTGTTTCAAAGATGTACACATTGCTGCATGGTTTCTACAAGTATCTCACACAGAAAGACGAATACTGCGTCGTCATTCTCGGCCTGGACAATGCTGGCAAAACGGTATGTGACTTCGGACACGTCTGCAACTAACTGTAAACGGTGCAACTAACTGTAACTCTTTGTTGCCAGACCTATTTAGAGGCAGCTAAGACGAAATTTACGAAGAACTACAAAGGTCTGAATCCAACTAAAATCACAACGACAGTCGGCCTTAACATTGGCACCATCGATGTCCACGGCGTCCGCTTGAATTTCTGGGATCTGGGTGGCCAGCAGGAGCTGCAGTCGTTGTGGGACAAATACTATCAGGAATCGCATGGCGTTATTTATGTGATAGACTCCAATGATCGCGAACGCATGGACGAGTCGAAAGTCATTTTTGGTAAATTCTGCAGCTCAATTCTCTCTCTCTCTATCTCTGGAGCATCCATGATCAGATTTCTGATTTCTAAACTTGCAGACAAAATGATTAAGAACGAATTGCTGTCGGGCGTGCCGTTGCTTATACTGGCCAACAAGCAGGATCTGCCCGATGTGATGGGTGTGAGGGATATAAAGCCAGTATTCCAACAGGCTGGAGCGCTGATTGGTCGACGTGATTGCCTAACAATACCCGTCTCTGCGCTCACCGGCGAAGGCGTTGACGAGGGCATCAAATGGCTGGTGGAGGCGATCAAGCGGCATTCCTTAGTGCGTCCGCCACGTGAAAACGATTGAGAGACCTGCATAGTTACGAAACTGCAACGCAACGAACGAAAGTAAATGAAATTCCACAACAGAACGAACAGAAAATGGTTGACAACGTTGTACAATAGGATCTTGGCTTTATATAGAGCATAGCCCTAAGCATGTATCAAATACAAACAAAACACACAATAATTATTTATCCAAGGATAAACAAAACTCAATCTGCATAGAGAAATATATACATATATATATATACATATGTGTGCGTGGTCTAAATATATATATACCGCGACCGAACGGCTTTCACCTCTCATTGACTTATCAGCAGCTGCAACAGAGTCGGTGACGACTTTGCTTATCCATAAATGAAATATTTTTTATTATAGACATGTACATGGGTATGGCGTTCTCACCTTGTTATCAGCTAAAAGATAAGTTAATATATAGTTTCCGTGTGTATTCATCGAGAGCTCAGAGCGAGTGCCATGCCATGTCCATGCCATACTATGCCAACGTCTAGCACGATAGTTATCGCATACAGTTTATCTATGCGTAGCCGAATGCAAACGCTCACCTGAACTGTGCAGCGGGCGTCAATGAAGACTGAGGGATCGGAACTTCATGACTTTAGTCTTTTGCCAGAGTTAGGGTTGCGCGGGCCGCTCATCATAGTCATTGTCGCTCCGGGTCTAGATCGGATCATCCATTAGTTTCTGATCAAGAGAATATGGTTGCTCAGTCGAGGTAAATCCTAAAGCGCATCGAGCAATAGCATTACGCGTGTGTTTAAGTGTGTGTGTGTGTGTGTGGAGGGGATTGGAACCGTAATTGCTTATAAATGTACATTAGATAACACGTACGCACACTGTCTATGTGGAACACCGTAGGCGCTTATCATCGTTATTCCAGTGTCAGTAACTGTGCGGAGTTTTAGTGTGTGTAAGCATTTGTGTATTTAGTTACTGTCCACTGTTGTTTGCTAGTGGGACACCACGAGCGAGAGTCACATTGCAAGCATGTATCCGTACTATGAACAGGATTGGAGTGTTTTACCACCGGAGAACAATCGCAGGTAAGTCGCTAAACAAACAGAGGGGCGGGGGGAGGGCGGTTTGGGTATTTGTTATTTCAAAAAAATGACGTTATGCGCGAATCCATCGTCTTGGCCAATTGGACTATCGATAACAGCGGGCTGGCGATAACAGCGCTGCTAATGTCAAAACGAAATGTCAACCGCTTGCTAGCGCTCTCTCACTCTCACTGCTGCTACAACTACTATTACTACTACTGTTGCGCTCATCATCAACATTCTACGAGCATTTTTGTCGCGTTGTTAAAATTTGCATTGGAAGTCGGAGGCGGCAGGTGGCTATAAAGCAAACGTTTAAATTTCGTGCCAGCTAAAGATCAAGCAACTGAGAAACGCAACTGGCTGTCTGTTTGTGGCCAACATTCAATTAATTTATGTTTTATTTTTCGTGTGGCCAAAAAGAAGCATACGCTTAACTCAGTGGGCGCTTGAGTGTGTGTTGTGTGCCCTGTATCTCTGTGTGCGTGTGTATGTGTTTGTGATATGTCTGTGTACTTGAGCTTTCCAATGAAATTACTTTATTCAACAAGACCGAGAAGTAATGCAATATTTAACAATAATACGTTTTAGGTTACAGTGAGTGTGTGCATAGAGAAGGAGAATTAAATACGTGTATTTCATTTTGTGCATTTAAAAAAATATATATATATTTCTTTCTTTTTTTTTTGCAACGCATGCAATGCACTCGATACATGGCCCATTGTACCATATCGATATCCAATTATCGATATGCAGCAGCTATGACGGCAGCTGTTTTGGTTTTAGCCATAACTGGTGACTGTGACTGCCTTTCAGGCATTTGAGCAAAAGCTGGTTTAGTTGCTAACGAATAATTTGGACACTTGGATTGCATTGTTTATTTGTTAATCGTATTTCAAAGAATGTAATTCGAACTTATATGCCTATTCCAATTAGATTTTAATACGCCTCTCTTGATGTTTGCTTGCGCGCGTGTGAGTGTGTGTGCGTGTGTGCGTGTGAGGCTGTATATGTGTGTTACTGTCAAGTCGATGCGCGCTAATCGTCAATTCGGCTCGGCTTCAAGTGCGGTTTTCGCATTATTCACACAACTGAATTAATCATTTCATTTTCATCAGTAGCAGCAGCAGCCGCAAATGGTTTTGCATTTGTGTGAGCCTCCCCACCGTTTTTGTCGTCTTAATTAACACCCTACACACCTAGCCTACTTTTTCAACTTGTGCTACGCTGCGCTTCGTTGGCTACATAAATACAACTGTATGTATGTATGTTTGTACGTGTGTAACTGATGCCAGTTAAAAGGCACTTCAATGTCCATGCATATGACCAATATACATATGTACATGAGTGTGTACATATATGTGTGTGTGTGTGTGTGTGAGCGTAGAGCTTTTTGTTTGCATTGAGCGGCGACAGATCATACATATGTACATACATATGTATTTGTTTAAGCCTCGACATACGCACGCACCATGCCTGTATGTATATAACATTTCATAACAGAAAGTTGATTAATAATTTGCGATTTGTGTTAATAATGCTAAAACAAAGCAACGTCAAGGGAGAGAGGGAGAGCGAGAGAGCAGGCGAGTGAACTGAAGTTTAATGTGCAATGCGAACAGCTTCACAGGCAGAGAGAGCGCATCAAATATGTGTGGGAGAGTGAGTGAGAGAGCATAAGGTAGAGCGACAAGTGAAAAAATAACTGCAATTGAGTAGCGGCCGGCTGTCACAGCTATTGTTGTTATTGCTGTTGTTATTGCTGTTTTTATTGTTGTTGTTGTTGTTGTTGTTGTTGTTGTTATCGTTATACGTTTGCTGCGGCGAGTGTTGCAAAAGTGATCAGAACTGCGAACGACTTGGTTCGAAAATGATTGTTGTTGCCACCTGGCCAGCGCAGCTCTAATAACAATAATTAATACAACAACAACAATCACAATAATAACTGAATGCGAACTTAAAAGCATAGGCCGGCAAGTAGTAGAAGAAGAAGCAGCAGCAGCAGCAGCAGAAGCAAATCAAGATAAAGAACCATCAACAACAGCAACAGCAGTTAGTCTGCGTGCCACAACCAAAGTGCTTCACAGCCGCAGAAGCAGCAGCCGCAACGCCTCACAATGAATTCCGAGCATGGGTATGCAGCCTTAATATATACACACATATATATATATATATATTATATTTTATTTATATATATATATAGTCATATGCTTATGCCCGCATCATTCTCTATACTACGTACTAATCGACCTCTTTCTCTCCGCCCAATAGATTCAATCCAGCCTTCAATATGGCCACCATACGCCAGGCATTCACAGAGGCCGTCGAAAGAGGTAAGCAGGCAGCAGAGCTGGCAGGCGCAGCCTCCATCCTCCACGCGTCTACATACATCTTCAACTAACTGTCTGTTGTTTTCATCTTCTTCTTCTTGTTTTTTTTTTTTTTTTTTGCGTCGCCCACGTGCAGTCAGAATGCCGACGCCCACACGACTGCGTGATCTTATACGACAGATACGCGCCGCCCGCACCGCTGCCGAGGAGCGAGCCGTGGTTAACAAAGAGTGCGCCTACATACGCAGCACATTCCGCGAGGAGGACTCCGTCTGGCGGTGAGTGGGCAGTTAATTGTAACCCGTTTTCCATCTCCTTCACTGCCATTCTGTCTTTCTCTCTCTCTCGCTCGCTCGCTGATTCAGTTGTCGCAACATTGCCAAGCTGCTGTACATACACATGCTGGGCTATCCGGCGCACTTTGGCCAACTGGAGTGCCTCAAACTGACGGCCAGCACGCGTTTCACAGATAAACGAATTGGCTATCTGGGTGCTATGCTGTTACTGGATGAGCGTCAAGATGTCCATTTGCTGATTACGAATTGTTTAAAAAAGTAAGTTGGAAAATTGTGGAGAATGGATAGCCGGATAGTCGGATAGTCGGATAGCAAACGTATTGAGTCCTGCTGCACAGTTGTCAGTTTGCATTTTAGATTAACTATTGCTAGACGAGAGTTACTGGATCAAGCTAAAACTGAAGGACACTTAATACGGATAAAGAGCATCAACAGATTAGACAGCAGAAAATCAATATAATCCATTTGCAAAATGTTGATCCTTATGGATAGCACTTTGATTAGCTAACTAATAGATGCCATTTAAGGGCATAAGATTTGAGTTTGACGAGTGAGCAGCCCAATATACCTGATTTTCAATGGGTTTAGGGTATAGAAAATGTGAAAATATAAGATCTAATGATATTTCTAAGGCAGCTTTACGACCCCATGACTCATCGAGCCGCTCTCTCTCACTCTCTCTCTCTCTCTTTAAAATATCGCTTGTATGTGATTGTGCTAGCACTAATTATGACAATTAAACTATACGTATTAGCTTTGTACTTATATAAAATATATATATATGTTAGTTAGCAGCTGAGTCGGCCTAAGCTATGGCCATTAGTTAATGGCTTAGAGTAAGATAGGCTTATGCAATAAATTGTATAAGAATTGTATAGATATATATATTAATTATATATGTATATATATATATACCCAATCAGAATTGACCCTTTGACAATCTGTGGTTAGCATATGGAATTTCTGTTTTCATAGCTCAGCTATATTAGTCATAGGCATTTATGATGATAATAGATATAGGTTCGTAAAATATAGTAAGTCAAGTAAACAGCTTGATTTGATTTTAATATTATTTCTGTTCGTATCGTATTTAATTTGTGTTTGCTTTTGGCATTTGCAGCGATTTGAACAGCTCGACGCAGTTTGTGGTGGGCTTGGCGCTGTGCACACTGGGCGCCATCGCATCGCCGGAAATGGCACGTGACTTGGCCAGCGAGGTGGAGCGCCTGATGAAGTCGCCCAACACGTACATCCGCAAGAAGGCGACACTGTGTGCTTTCCGAGTCATACGACGCGTGCCCGAGCTGATGGAGATCTTTCTGCCGGCGACACGTTCGCTGCTCAGCGAGAAGAATCACGGTTCGCTTGATGACATCCATTCCACCTAAACAAATATATATATATGTATATTTATATTCTTATATATCATATCGTTTCGTGCAGGCATCCTTATTACCGGCGTCACGCTCATCACGGAAATGTGCGAAAACAGCTCGGACACGTTGATGCATTTCAAAAAGGTAAGTTGTTGGCCAGTCCGGACGGGTGTGGCAGCCAGCCAGTCAGCAAACAGCTAACGGTATTTCACATGGAAAGCGATTATACATACATACATATTATAGAGCTTCAAAGGCCAACAGGCCCGGACCGGCTAACTTGTTGCGTTCCGATCCAAACCCATTTTAGTTACTTTGGGCGGCCCTCTCTCTTAATGTACTATATATTGATTGTAATTGTGGTTTCTTTTCAAATTTAACATTTTTGTTTACTCATTATGATTTTTGCTGCCATTTTTCGAGTTCTTTATTATTTTTTGCGCCTTCCGCTGAGAAATTTGTAATAATTTAATTTACTTTCTTTTTTTTTTTTGTAACTGTTATCGTTAATGTGTATCGCTTTGCCACGTACTACTTTTGACACCTAACGACATTTTGTAATTACAAATTAACGCTTCGTTTGTTTTTGATCGAATACCGCGCAAACACAAAATGAAATTTGTTGTAATTTGCTTGCCAGGATAGCGGAAATCGAGAGGTATGATTGTGATTTGTGCCTCAACTTAAACTTTATACATATATATATATATATAAATACCTGTTCATCATATTGCTGTATTCGTTATATATATTATATCAACTATATATTGTATGTTGTTATATTGAAAACACTTTTGTTCAGCTTTTACTATATACACGATAAATATATAGGTTTTAAGTAGCTTTTCCTTGGAACAGTCTCTTAGACTGATATCGTTTACTTTTTGTATAATTAGTTGAAGCTTTTATTGCAATTACCAGTTTCTGCTCGCTCTCTTACTCTTGCACACGCACAAAATTTTGCAGTAGCCTAGCTCTGACTCGCTTCAACACACACGCGCACATACACACACACACACACACACCACACATATACTTCTCTCTCTCTCTCTCTCTCTCTCTCTGTTTTTCTCTGTTTGAGCTCAGTTGTTGCACAACTGTTTCACTCTCTCTCTCTCTGTCTGTCTCTGTCTCTTTCGTAACAGATCGTGCCGAATCTGGTGCGGATCCTAAAGAGCCTCATTTTGGGCGGCTACTCACCTGAGCACGATGTCAGCGGCGTCAGCGATCCGTTCCTGCAGGTGAAAATCCTGCGCCTATTGCGCATACTCGGCCATAATGATCCGGATGCTTCCGAAGCCATGAACGATATGCTGGCGCAGGTGGCCACCAATACGGAGACCAGCAAGAATGTGGGCAACACCATTCTCTACGAGACAGTGCTATCCATAATGGATATATGGTAAGTGCATTCAACATATATATATATATATAAATCTTATTTAATTATCGATCATCTACAATTGACAGCTCGGAGGGCGGCCTGCGCGTCTTGGCTGTGAACATCCTGGGACGCTTTCTACTCAATTCGGACAAGAATATACGCTACGTGGCCCTGAATACGCTGCTGCGAACGGTGCACGCTGACACGTCGGCTGTGCAGCGGCATCGCACAACCATTTTGGAGTGCCTCAAGGATCCAGATGTGTCGATCAGGCGACGTGCGATGGAGCTATCTTTTGCGCTTATCAATGCACAAAATATACGTACAATGACTAAAGAGCTATTGCTGTTCCTCGAGAAGGCCGACGCTGAGTTCAAGGCGCAATGCAGCTCGGGCATGATATTGGCTGCCGAACGCTATTCGCCCAATTCACGCTGGCATCTGGATACGCAGCTGAGCGTCTTGATTGCGGCTGGGAATTATGTGCGCGACGATGTTGTCTCATCCACCATACAGCTGGTGTCCAGCAGTCCCGTGCCAGAGCAGACATATATCACGAATCGGTTCTGGGAGTCGTTGCAGGTGCCCAATCACTGTGAGGACAAGCAGCCGTTGCTGCAGGTTGCCGTCTGGGCCATAGGCGAGTACGGTGATCTGTTCATGTACGGCGCCAACGAGGATGGTGAGTGGCCAACATATGACTCCTTGCCCAATAATCTAACAAATATGTCTCTCTATTGCAACAGAGTTCGAGCGTCCAACGGAGAGCGATCTGATCGCTGTGTATCATAAGTTTTTAACCTCTGCTCAAGTGTCGACAACAAGCAAGCAATATGCGCTCGTCTCTCTGGCCAAGTTGAGCACGCGCCTGCAGCAGTGCGTGGAGTAAGTGGCAACCAGATCCGACGCTCATCGACCCATCGATGCTCAATCAATCAATCTTTGACCATTGCAGAGAAATCCAGGCATTGATTACCTCGTTTGGCAGCCATCTGAATGTGGACCTGCAGCAACGGGGCGTCGAGTTCACGCAGCTCTTTGGCAGCTACAAGCACCTGCGTCCGCCCCTACTGGAAAAGATGCCCGCCATGCAAATCAGTCGCATTAGTTCGCAGAATGGCGAAAGCGGCGGCTCCTTCGATGACAATAGTCCGGATGTTATCGAGAATGGCATCGAGATTGGCGGCAACAGTACGCATCCTATAATCGAAAGCAATATGAACACAATGGGCGACAATACGGTAAACACTCCCATTTGAACAACCTGGGCAACTTGAACTTGAACTTGAATTTGGATTTGATTTTAGAATATCCTATTGGACTTATTGGGGAGCACGGATCTGTCGGCGGGCGCCAACGACTTGGCCATGGCAACAGACCTATCGAATGCGGTGCATAAAAAGAACACACGGAATGCAAACAACGATGAGCCGGTGTCGAACAATCTGGATCTGCTCGATTTGCTCGATCTCGATATGTCGGCGCCAACGGCAGCGCCTGTTATGGGCATCCATATGGCAACGGATCACAGCAGTGCCGCCAATATGAACAACATGCTCGGTGGCCTCGATCTGAGCGGCTTTGGTGGCATCGACTCCATGCCCAACAACATGCCCACAAACGGCAACGATCTGTCGAGCATGCTGGGTGGCCTCAACATTGGAATTGGGGCGCCATCCCATGGAATCGGAGCGCCTCCCATTGGCGGTGACATCAACCGCGCCAACCTGCTGGGTGAACTGAATCCCACAGCGGCATCCAACAATCAGTCAGTGGTAAGACTTCGAAATGTCCTCTGTGGTCAGCTGGCCTTTTGTACTAATTGTTGTCAACTTAAATTTCAGCCTCCACAGGAGCCCAAGCTAACGGCCCTGGACAAGAACGGACTGCTGGTGCAGCTGGTGCCAGTGCCGGGCAGTGACTGCATGAAAATCTTTATGACAACCACAAATAGCTCAGACAATACATTGGAGCAGTATGTGCTGCAGGTGCGTCTGTTCATTTTTAACCAGCTGAAACGATTTACTCTAATGATTTCCTTCCGTTTCACAGGCGGCCGTTCAGAAGAGTTTTAAACTGCAAATGCTGACGCCGTCCGATTCGGTGCTGCCGCCAGGTGGCGTCATTACGCAGGAAATGCGTGTTGTTGCTACGTCCAATGTGAGTGATTTGAATAGTTTGTGGAGTCGTTCTGTTTTCAATCTCGTATCCTGAACAGATCTAATATAGTCAGTTGCATATTCTAATCCCATTCTCATTTCCCTTCTGACTAGGCTGTGCTACGCATGCGTCTACGCATTCAATATACACTCGATGGTCAGCAGCTCGTGGAGCAGACGGAGGTTAGCGGCTTTCCGGAACAGCAGCCATCGCACGAATAATAAGTGTGCTTTAAAGCAAGCGTAGCGAGCGTCTAAGCTAAAAGTCTAAAGACAACACAAACACACAAACAAACACACACACACACACACATACAGAGCACAGCTAAATACAGAGGTTGCCACACGCATATATTGTAAAATAAGTTAAAACACCTACACACACACAAACACAAACACCTATACTAATACACTCACACTCATTCACTCATTCGAAAAGATAACCCAGCAGAGAGCATCGAAGAGAACATCAGCAAGGCACAGCGTTGCCAGACTTGATAAACATCTGGTCAACGTGAGCAAAAGTATCCAGTTGCTTCAAAAGAAAAACGCAAAAAAAAAAATAATTTATAATTTCTATATATATTTATATATGTATACCTATGCAAATCTATGCCTTTATGGTTTTTTTTTTTTGTTTTTTTTTCTTCGTCAAAAAGATCTAAATGTCCTCGTTGCGTGTATGCATTTCTTGATAACTACTATTATTAATATGATGATTATGATTATAATTATGATTTGCTAATTTGTGTGTGTAATTGTTTTGTGTAAAAGACAACATTCAGTTTTAATGTAAGACAATAAAGTCATTAAACAGCGTCAAGCTAAATTATATAGCCACTACACTAAATTGTAAATTGAAACAATTAACAATAACAGCAAATGTATTTTAGAATGCATTAACAAAACAAATCGCAACTAAAAATGTGACAAATTGTGTATAGCAAATGAAAAACAAACAAAAGAGACAGAAACGCAGCGCATTTATTGAAGCTTAGCATTTGCCGATTGGAAGCAGTTTATCGATAATGTCAATCGATCGTTACACACGCTGTGTACACTCGTCTATCGATGACGGACAGAGCTCATAGTTATTATTATAAAGAAAAAGGAAACTTAATTTGTTATACTTATGTATATGTATGTAATATGTATTAAACAATATTTTTTTTTATTGAAACTAACGATGGCTTCAGGCGCAGCAGAGCGTGCTGGCTTAGTTACCAGGATTAGGCTGCACACTGGTGACACAACACACACTAACACACACCCACCCACACACACACACACATACATACACACAAGCGCAGTGTTAGAAGCCGACACATTAAGCTCAGCACACCGTGTGGCCTACATTTCCACGAACTATCACTCGATAAATTGTTATTTCCTGTGCGCACGTACTTAAAAATGATTCAACAGACAACTGCAGCAGCAAACAAAAAACTGAAACTGAAACTGAGACAGCGGCCCGCACTGTGGAAAACTAGATAATTATAATATACTAAAAAGGCAAAACAAATTTCAACAGAAACTATATAACACTTAGTTGCGGATCAATGCGCATTATGTTTAAATATTTTTGGGGGGGTTATTAAAAGAAAAAGAAAACCAACATTTATGTACTATTATTATGTATGTATTTAAATACAACAATTATAGATATGTCATGCAGCAGAATGATTCAAACAAAAATCGACTAATTATAATATTTAAAAAAGAAAACAACATTAACATATTGTACAATATCTTACATATATAATATATATATATACATGTATACGTATATATATATATATATATATATTTATATATATGTATGTATGTATATATATATAAATATATATTTTTTTGTATTCATCAAACCTTTGAGCTGAAATAAACACCATTTTGTTTTATCAAAAGATAAGAAACAAGTTTTTTATTCAACAAATATTTAATATAAAATATATTATTATTTTTATTTAGATATTATATACTGAATTGACTTTCTTTTATAATGTATAATTATTTTATATCAGTATCTATTATAGCTACAAATAATTGCCAAAAATGGGGCCAAAGGAATGTCAAATTTTCGTGCCCTAAAAAGTATGCTATACTTTTTATAACCAATGCAGTTAACTCTTTTTCTAGCTACCCAACTAAACTGGCCAATAAAATTTGCTAAAAAAAATATAGTTACCAAATAGCAGACATATGCTGATACCTGATATTCCATATATAGCTATGTAGTGAAAGTGGTAAAATATGTTAAGATGCAGACAGAAGCTAGGCAAGATTAGAGACAAATGTGGACTTTGTCGAAGTGGCCTAGTATAGACTATCTATACCTTTTAGGTGGTATACACTAGACTACTTCGACAAGTCCTCATTTCTTTATAATCTCAAATTGAAGGAATAAATAGAAATAATTAAAATAAGGCAAATTTTTCGAACAGACCTCGTATCGACTTCAGCACTATCTGTCTTCAAATCCAGCTCCTTTTATATTACCATATCTTATATGCGTAATTCTGAAAAATTATACAAAAAAAACCAAATCGATTTTGGTTTTTTCTTTCAATTTTTTTTTTTTTTTTAATCATTTCTTCTCACTTTTTTTATATAACACATAATTTTTGTTGTCCCAATTTTCTGTTTGTTGCGAACAGAAATGTTGCTTGGCGATGAGAGTTCGTTGGGTGATCTAACAAACATATCTATATATATATATGTATGCGTGTGTGTGTGTGCGTGTGTGTGTGTGTGCGTGTGTGTGCGTGTGTGTGTGTGTGTGTGTGTGCGTGTGTGTGTGTGTGTGTGTTTGCCTGTGCGTGTGCCTGTGTGTGTGTGTGTGTGCGTGTGTTTGCCTGTGTGTGTGTTTGCCTGTGTGTGTGCCTGTGTGTGTGTGTGCGCGTGTGTCTGTGTGTGTGTGTGTGTGTGTGTGCGTGTGTGTGTGTGCGTGTGTGTGTGTGTGTGTGTGCGTGTGTGCGTGTGTGTGTGCGTGTGTGTGTGTGTGTTTATGTCGCAGGTGTATATCATCATCATATCGTATATATGTGTGCACACATAGTGGTAGAAGAGGCTCGACAAAGCGGAAACGCAGTTAACTATTCATTTTTTTTTTTGGAGGTTTTTGGATTGTTTTTTTTTCAGTTTGTCCTTGGCTGAGGAATCGTCTTACTCATGTGGACTGGCCGAGTCATTGGATGGATTATCCTCCTCAGTGGGTCCGTTGGGCTCCTCGCTGAGCTTGGGGTCCTCCGGCTTCATGGTCCAGAGCAGAGCGGCACAGAACTTGGCACAGTTCATCTTGCCGCTGCCATCGGTGTCGACGGCATCGATCATCCTCTGGACATCCTCCTCGCTGTTCTCATAGCCAAATACGCGCATCATGCCACGCAGCTCCCTGGCTGTTAGCAATCCACTGCCATCCACGTCCAATATGGCAAAGGTATTGCACATTTCCATCCACTTTGCCTTGCTCAACTTCTCCATTGCTATGGCTCCTGAACCTCCTTTTGGCCACTTGAACTCCCTCGTCCTTCGTCTGCTATTTGCTGGTATTCGATTATTGATTGGTTTTTGTTGGCAACTCCAATAAGTTGGTAAATGAACGACAATGATTTCTATTTGGGTAAATATTATTGGAAAATTATCAAAATATATTTATTGCTACTATTTGATGCCAGGACGTAAGCGACACTGAACTGAAATTGTTATTTCAGCATAACTATGGAGCACACAGCCTTCTGTGTAATCTGAATTGTAAATTCGAATCCAAAATCAAGTATCCTACTGGCGTCTACTAATGGGCTTTACTCTCTTCTGCATCTGTTTCTCTAACTCCTCAGTTTGGTCTAGCATATTGAAACGATTGAAAATGTGTAATCAGGGCTTAATGGCTTTGAGAAAATGTATGTAATGATCGATGAGCTGAGTCAATATAACCATGTCCGTCCGTCCGTCCACCTGTCCGTCCGTATGAACGTTGTGATTTGGTAAACCACAAAAGCTAGAGATCTGAAATTTAATATGTAGTATAATGGTGCATACCATACGCAGTACAAGTCCATTTTTTCGATAATTTCTTATTATCGATAAAAATCGATAAATTAACTTTGTACTTGGCATACCGTAAAATGCCTTTTCAAATTCACTATGGACAGACGTGTCATGTAGACAAAGATTTTGTCAAAAAATAAATAAATAAATAAAAAAAAACAATTCTGTATTTGTAATACCAGAGACTTCTGCTTTGGCACATATGTATGTACATACATATGCATGGCTTAGTCACGCTGTGAAAATTTGTTTAAGAAAGCCCATCTACAAACAAAGTTATTGAACATTTAATTTCCCATAGTAAAAACAGATTGCAGCCGCAGCGCAGTCGCTGCGTAAGCTGCGCTGTTAGCGGAGCACGTGCGTGCGTATATATATATATATATATATATATATATATATAGTTCAGTTCAGTTATATATATATATATATATATATATATATATATATATATATATATATATATATATATATATATATATATATATATATATATATATATATATATAAAATAAGCAGAGCATGTTTGCACTAATGGCATTTCGCCGTTTCCGGGGCATCTGCTAGTCGAGCAGTCTCGACTAGACCACTCTGGCTTGTGTATTTGGATTTTGTGCATCAAAAAGTTATGGCGGATATAAGATATATGTACATTTTGGATTTCGATATATTCGCCATATTTAGAAATTTAAAAATTTCATAATTTATTTACTGTTGACATCCTCCATCGATGATTTGGGGGCGTGGCAAGACCAGATATACCGTTTCAGCGCTTCACTAGCCACCGCTTAGTGTACAGTGTGAGTATTATGCAGTCGGTAGCACCCGACTGCTGCAACTTGTATTTTTAGCAATTTGCATTTATATTTGTATGCAATTTTCAAAGAATATTTGTATGAGCCTTTGGTACATACCCACAAACAAAATTTTGCTTTAGTTATTTCAGTTTCCTTCTAAGCTTCACTCTTCCATAAATTTAGTTAAAGCTTTCAACAATATTAGCTTTGATGGAGGCTGCTGTTGGCTTGGCATATGCTTGTGCTATACTTTATCTTTTTTTTTCCTTTTTGTGAGTTTTTTTTATTTTTTTATAAATATTATTTTAGGTTTATTATTGAAGTGAAATGAAACATACGAATTTGTGTTTATTAAGACATAGATAACTTGTTAAATATTAAACGGATTTTCGACCATTTTTCCTATAGGTTTTCTATTTTGATATGTAAAAATGAAAATGTTCAAGTTTTGGCAGCATAATCATGTGCCTACTCGCCTAATAATAAGTTAAGGTTTACGATAAGTGCGCTATATAACTGTAATATATATAACTATAATATAATAAAAAAAATAATACAAAAAATTAAGCTTGTTTTTTATTTATTTTTTTATTTTTTTTTTAATTTACTTTTTGAAGTTGACAAAATTTTGTTAAAATTTGAAAGAAATTCGAAATTCGCTAATCTCTGCCCCATTTCAGCTGCATTGTATTTTGTCTGCATTTTGTGCTGTTGGGCCCACTGTATATGAGAGCCAGAGGTATACTTACGTCTACTTATATAAGTGCGCTATAGAGTTTAGGACAAACAGCTGCAAATAAACTATAATATAATAAAAAAATAAAAAAAAAATCAAATTGTTTTTTTTTATTTATTTATTTTTTTTTTAATTTACTTTTTGAAGTTGACAAAATTTTGTTAAAATTTGAAAGAAATTGGAAATTCGCTAATCTCTGTCCCATTTCAGCTGCATTGTATTTTGTCTGCATTTTCTGCTGTTGGGCCCACTGTATATGAGAGCCAGAGGTATACTTACGTCTACTTACCATGCCACTAATCCACACTGATGTGATTAGTCACTGTGATTCGATATTGTCAGTCACTGCATAGTTGATAAATTGAGGGAGAGAGAGAGAGAGAGAGGGAGAGAGAGTGGAAGAGTGTAAAAAATCACTCATTTGGGCTCAAGTGCCGTCAGTGATGAATCCGCTGAGAAATGCTTGAGAAGATTAACAGTGACACATGCCCTTAATATAGGGAGAGCTGGCAATCTGATTGTCTTTTAATAAGACAAGCCGAAAATCAAGTGTAACGCAAAGCGAATTAGATGAAATCTCCAAGAAACAACAAAGCGCGCCCCGTATCAACATGTTACCGCCCGTCACAGCTGTCAATTGCAACGGCTGGCAGCATTCAGCAGCCAATGGGCCAGCAGCCAGGCGGCAGCTAGCGCACATAAAGCTAAGTATCAGCTCATCGTCATCTCTATATCTGCAGAGACAGCTGTGACGGGGCCAAAACTTCAACGGGTCTTCGGTCTGGCAGCTGTCGTCGGCTAACATCGTTGGCGCTCGCGCCTACTCCGCGTAACCTTTGGTAAGGTTAAATGTGAGCACAGCGCCCGCGAATTGTGCCACGCCAAGAGTAGCAGCAGCGGCAGCAGCAGCGGCAGTGGCAGTGGCAGCAACAGCATCAAGAGCAAGGCATAAAGGCAAGGCTTCACATTGTGTTGAGCTCGTTGCCTGTTTCCTGCCCATTGTGTCTCTCTCTGTGTGTGTGCGCGCGTGTGTCTGTGTGTGTGTGTGTGTGTGTGTGTGTGTGTGTGTGAGCGAGGCGCCGACGCACTGACGCTGGGTTCGACTGCCATTTGGGATGCGGAATACGTTTTATCCTTTGCATCGAACCTAGCGCTTGCTGCCAGCCTCGAACATGTTTGGTCATGTCACGTGCAACCGCCCCAGCTACAGCGCTGTCTCTCTGCATCTGTGTGTGTCTGTGTGTGTGTGTGTGTGTGTGTTTGTGGAACAGCAACTGCTAGGCTATAAACAGCATAAGCATCTCTATGTGTACTATATATACTATGTATAAACATATACATACATACATATATATTTATACATACATATACATATGTATGTATATGTGTATGTGTGTGTCTCGTAGCGCGGCTGTGTGTTGTATATCAATCGCCCTGTCCTGTGCTGCCGCCCTAGCACTTCAGTCAGCCAAACGAACACCTACTAAGGACGCCGCCACCCCCTTGACGCCCGCCACCGTCTGCAGCCTCTCGAACAGCGCCGCTGGCGTTGAGAGCGCAGCATTTGAAGCACCAAAAACAACAAAAGCAACAACAACAACAACAACGGCAACAAAAAGTAATTTTGTGCAACGATGCGACCCTTGGCCAAAAATTGTAATGAGAAACCTTTTATAGCACAAACACATGCTCGCTTTTTGTCTTCGTCTGCTTGTTTCTTGCTCTGCACTCTTCTCTCCACTGTAGCGTGTGCTCTGGCTGCCCTCTCGCTGCCTGTCTCTCTCTCTCCACTCTAGTGCTGCTCAGCCCACCGTTAGCTGCTCAGACCATCCCCCCCCCCTCCCGTCCCTCCCTGCTCTTCACTTTCATTCTTCTGCGCTGCCTGTCTCTCTCCTCTCTAATGCTGCTGCCCATCGCTAGCTGCTCAGCCCACCTCTCCTCTCCTCTCCTCTCCGCTCCTCTTCTATCCATTCTAGTGTGTTTTCTAGTATTTTCGCTTGTTTTGAGTTTTGTAGTCTAATTTTATTTTTTGATGTTGCCTTTTCTGCAGCTTCTTCATTTGTATTTTTTTTGCTTGCTTTTTTTTTTGTTTTCTTCTACTTAAAGTTAATAATTTGTGTTGTTTTTGTAATACAATATGTTTGTAGGTACGCGCTATATGCTTTTTGGTTTTTTTTTTGTTTTTTTTTTCTTTCAACTTGAATTTTCTTTTCAATTTAGCTATATGTATATATGTATATATTTATATATGTATGTATTTGTAAAAATGAGCAACAAACGAAAAGAAATGAAGTAAAACAACAACAATAAATGAATAAAGCTGGGCTGACTCTGCTCCTGCCTTTGTTTTAAGCAGGTGGGCTGCGCTGCTGCTGCGCTGCTGCTGCGCTGCTGTTGCTGTTGATGAAGCAGTAGCAGCAGCAGCCAGCCAGTGTGTGTCTATAGCCCATGGGGCTCTTGCTGAATCAAGCATCGAATTGCCTATAACATTGTAATTGCTTTTTGATAAATGAAGCACGCGCTGCATAGCTGACAGCAGCAACGGCAAAAAAACAAACAATACCAACAACAACAACAACAACAACAACATAGAAAACAGGGGTAAAATCTGAAGGCTGTGTCGCATAAAACGACTCACTCAAGTGTTGCCCCAGAGCTGGGGCCACGCACTCGGCAAGACAATTTAAAATGTTGAAAAATGCTCAGCTAATTGGCAGTTGACAGCGCCCACAGAGCGAGAGAGTGAAATAGCATGGGAATTGAAATGGAAATGGGCAGGGGTGGGGCTAGAGGGGGCATAGGAAGGAGGTATTGTATGAGTTTTGGGTGCCAAGTGGCGGCCGAGCGTTGTTGACTGCCGGAGGCCCATATAAATTTAATTTGGTTTATAAAAAGTGCTTGAGAATGGAGAGCGGAGAGTGGAGAGTGGAGAGCAGAGAGCTGAAAGCCAAGTGGCCAGCCAGCCAGCCAAGCCAACCAACAATTGCCAGCCAAGTGCCCCCATCCGCCTTTTATATTGGAGCAGCTGGCTCAGCTAGGTGAAGCCGCAGCCCGGAACCCCTTTCGCCTAACTCCAAATGGAACTTGAGATAATGCAACTTGAGATTTTTCTTGTTTAGTGTGGGTGCACGCCCTTTTGGGTTACCTAAAGCCTCAACAAGATGCTGCTGCTTCTTCTGCTTCTATTTTTTTTTTATTGTATTGAAATTCAAAACAAATCCTCAAGTGGAAAAATCTGTAACGATGTTGGACTTAGCCAGCGGCAACTCAAGAGATAAAGCACACAGCGGCAGATGGGATGGCTGGAAAAAGTGTTACATTGTAAAACAAATCATGTAATTGCGTCTAGAAGAGCTCTTTGCTATATATGAGCTTAAGGAATTTCAAATGTTTGCACAACAGCTCAAATTATCAAAGAGCGTGTGGGTGGGTGAGAGAGGCAGAGGGAGAGCGAACTGTTGCTTGGATAAATGGAGTATGAATAAATGAACGATGGCACTATCGTTCACAATTGCTAACTATCGATGTTAGCGCCATCAGGCATAGTCAAGCATCGTTAACCATCGATGCTGCCCCATCCCTAAGTACTGTTGCCCTACTGCAGGCAGTGCTGCTAAATTAGCTAGCTTTCTCTGGCGGGAATTAGAGCTAGTTAGAGTTATGAATTGACTAGCTGAACGAAAAGTAAAAAATATGTTTACTGATTTGCAAAGTATATATATATATATATATATATATATATATATATATATATATATATATATATATATATATATATATATATATATATATATATATATTTATATATTTATTTACTATATTTTAGTCTAGCTATTTCTAGCTTTTTTTACTAGTTGAACTGACTGAAGAGTTGGCATCGCTGACTACGAGCATGATCCATTTAGTTGTCAGCGCAGGCAACTGTCAAAACATACAATAAATCCATTAGGAATTTTATAAAAAGCAGCGTAAGAGGCTGAGGAAACTATTATAAAGCAATTAAAGAGATGCTGTCAACGTTTCAATTGATTACATATATATATATATATGTATTTATATATATGTATGTATGTATGTATAAACGAGTGCAGCTGCTTGGAGCATTGGGGTAAAGTAAACAGAATGCGTAAAGTCAAAGTAGGGCGAAATTATGCATGCCCAGAGATATTTATGGGCAACAGTTAAGAGAAAAGTAAAAACCCCAACAAATACATAAATGTATAAATGTAAATGTTGCAACACAATAACAAAGCCAAAAAAAAAAAAATAACACAACTGCCAGCTCCATAACTAGGTAAACCAAGCGAGAACGCAAACCAATTGGATAAAGGACAACACGCCTCCATCATGAACGTGCGTGGGGCGAGGGGCGGGGGGCGAGCGGTGGGTGCTGCGGGCACACCCTCAACAAAAGCTGCTTCTATTTTGTTGCTGTTGTTATTTTTTGCTTTTTGTATTGTTTTGTGTTTTTTTTTTTTTTTTTTTTTTATCGTTGGCATATTTTGCGGCTCCAATTTATATGGTAAGTGGTTATCCATTTTGTTGTTTTTATCAACCAACATCCATGCCGCAACACAGCACAGCACAGCACAGCGCAGCGCAGCGCGGGAGCAGCAATGAAATGAAAGAGAACAAAAATCGATGGGTTAGTTTGGCAACCAGAGCGCCCCGCCCCTTGCCAAATGATATTCCCATGCCAACAACACACACGCCCAACGGCGCAAATAAAACCCAAAATGCGCTGCAATAACAAATCAAATTATATTTACATAATCAAATAAAAATAATAATGCTAAACGCAAAAAAAAAAAATTAAATAAATAAAATAAAAAAAAACAATTAAAAAAAACATTAAACTAAAACTAGAAGAATTCAAACATATATATATATAAATACATGTCGGAGGTGGGGAGCTATCGATAGCAGCATTGCTATCGATAGTTCTCCAGCTCCAATACATATATTGTTATATGAATACATAAGTCGTTACAATTTATATTTTTTGTTTTTGTTTTTGTTTTTGATTTCATATTTATATCTTTCTTGAGTTTAATTGAGTTTAGTTTATATAACGATCGGTGCGCACCGCATCTTGTATGCTCTTTTCCGGTAATTTGATTGACAAGTTATTTAGCTAATATCTATTATATTTCAGACTCTGCACAAATGTTCTCCTTATCAGCCTGATTATATCTATATATATGCATATATATTGTAGTTTTGGTTTATTTAGTATTCCACTGTTTAGTCTCTAGGCTGAACTTTATATTGTTGTCACCTATCTAGGATAGCCATATGTGGGAGCTCTTCGCGGGGCGGGGGAATGCTATATAGAAAACTAGCTAGTTACGCACATATACAGATATATATATATATATATATATATATATATATATATATATATATATATATATATATATATATATATATATATATATATATATATATGTATGTATATGTATTTGACTAGATGTCAGTCAAAAGAAATTAAAATTGAATCAAAGTTGGTCCGATCTGGGCCTTAGTTAATATATATATATATGTATATATGTATATAGTATATAGTATATAGTATATAGAGCCTACGTAACTGTAGTTAATTATCATTATATTAGGTATGTATGTAGGTATGCGTGTATGTATGTATGTCAGACAAACAGATAGTTATTCAGTTGTAGCCTCATCTGCGGCTGCTGCTGCGCTGCTTAAACTATTTAGGATACTTTGACCTGGAAAAGAGCTAGATATAGACAATAATAATATATATATATATTTATATATATGTATGTATGTATGTATATATATAATAAAAAAAAGTTTTCTTATTTAAATGACGCTTAGATATTTACAGGCATTTTGCGTAGCGAAGCTTTTTTAACTTTCTTCTTTTTTTTTGGCTTTTCTTCTTTTTGTTTTTGTTTTTGTTTTTGTTTTTGTTTTGACTTGCTCAAGTACATAATTTGCGTTAGATTTATGCAGTTTAGTTTAGTTTTAGTTTTTGAATTTTTTTGTAATTTTGCATTTTAGCTAGTTATATAAACATTTAAAAATTTTGAAAAATATTCCATTTTGATTTTATTTGAATTTTTTTGGTATGATTTTATTTGAATTTATGCAATTTTTGTTTTTCATTTTTTTTTATTATTATTATATTATATAGACGACGAATTTGAAAACGACATGCGATCTTTAAGACTTTCATTTTGTTTTAGTTTATATATATGTTTATATATATATATATATATATATATATATATATATATATATATATATATATATATATTTGTATGTTTGCTTTTTTTTTTTTAGTTTAAGTTTAAGTTTTAGTTTTGAATAAGCGACGCGACGAGAAAAAATTGTATGTTGCATAAAAATTTGTAGCAATTTGTTGCATTTAGTTTGGTGTATGTAGTTGGTTGGCCGCAGCCCCTAGATTATGTATATATAACTATGATATATGTATGTATATATGTATGCATGTATGTATATAGTGTACGCAGTTAATGTATATAGTTAATATGTATGTAGAATATATATATATATATATATATATATATATATATATATATTCCATATAATTTATGACTGTTTTTGTTTAGTTGGCCCTAAGCACTAAAAAAAAAGGTAAAACTTAATTGTACAGATTGAGCGAACTTTTTTTTCTCATTTGTTTTTTTTTTTGTTTTGTTTTGTTTTTTGTTTTTTGGACTTGATGTGAGATATTTGATTTGATAACTACAATATGTTATAATACGCATGTATGTTTAGTATAGGCTACATATAGTAGGTGTGTCTGTGTATGTGTGTGTGTCTGTGTGTGTGTGTGTGTGTGTGTATCTATGTTATGTACAATTTGGGTGCAGAATATCACATAGTCAGACATAAACGACTACAATTTCTCTCTTTATGTTGTTGGTTTGTTTGTTTGTTTGTTTGTTTGTTGTTGTTGCTGCTGCTGTTATTTTGTCATTTAACTCGGTGCGCCTTTTGAGCGCCTACACATGCAGCGTTGAGTTGTCCATGGAGAGCCGCGAGCGACGTCCGCTTAGGAGGGATGCGGTGTCCGCATCCCCATCGTTGGCCCGCTTGCGCTGCGGACGCAGAAACAGGAACATAACGAGCAATGCCAGGAAGAAAGCCAACGCACCAAAGGCCGGATACACAACGCCGCTCAACTGGCTGGCCGTGGGCAATGCACTGATGATGTACACACGGTCTGTGGGTCGAGCTGTGCGCTGTGCTCCTGTGGCTATTGCTTTTGTGGTTGTTGTTGTTGTTGTTGTTGGATGTGGTGGTGGTGATGGTGGTCCTCCTGCTCCTGCTCCTGCTCCTGCTGCTGTTGCTATTGCTGCTGGCAGCATATCCACATTTAGAGGCAACAGGCTGGGATTTATCCAACGATTGGTTGCCGCTGCCGCTGCCGCTGACAGCAGCCGATGTGTGTCCACATTGAGCTTCAGTGAGCGGCGCATCAGACCCGTTAGCTACAAACAGAATGGTTGACAATTTCTAGCCTGTCACTGTGGTCAAAGGCTGCGGACTTGACTCGCTTACCTTATGCTTGCAGGTCACCTGTATGTTGTACACTGTATCTGGCCAGAGCGAGAGCTCGGCGCGGGCTGTGTCTGTGAGCAGGTTGCCCATGAGACCGCCGCCGGATACCTCCCAGGTGATCAGGCATTGACGCGATGCGTTCGCAATCATCTCGTCCCATCCGATGTCGGTCAGCACCAGTGCACCCTGTCGTTGGGCATGGTGGACGCGCAGCTCAAAGGGCGCCAATTGCCTGTGGCAGTTTTGCCAACACTGTGGATGGTTTCGACATTAGGAGGATGGCAAAGGCAAAAGCAATAGCGATAGCATAACGGTAGCTGTATATATGTTTGTATATATCGCTGCAGGATATGGTGGGTGAGTGGGTGGGAGTGGGATTGAGTTGAGTTGAGTTGAGTTGTGTTGGGTTGGGCCGGGGAAAAAGTCGCAAATTGCCAACGCAATTTTGCCAGCCGCCCGCAGCAATCCAAAGCAAGGAAATTTAACCCATTAATGCGCCCACGTACTTCAATACGCACACAAATATTCATACAACCAGATTTAAGGTGAATTTCATTTGAACTGTCTGTTAGCATTCAAATTGAAGATCATTGTGCATGAATTCTGCTTATCGATAGGCATGTTGCTTGATTAAATAAATTTAAATATATATCGATTTGTTCATTGCAATTCTTTTTTGCTCTTATTAGTGCAAAAATATCGATAAGTCTTGCTGAGCCTGCGATAGTAATTTAAGGCAATCTCTTAGGGAATTGCTTAAGTGTGCAAAAATATCGATAAGTCTTGCTGAGGCCAGTATTGAAAAATTCATTTTTTATCGCATTCTTTTTACAAAGGTTTCATTATTTTTTTTTTTTTTTAGCTTTAAATTGCTTTTTCGGTTTTACTTTTGTTTCTTCTTTTATTTTGTATTTTTTTTTGGCATCGCAGCGCTGGCATTTGTGTTTTATTGTTTTGTTGTTGTTTCTGTAAATGCCCGCTTTAGCCTTGGCTAACAACTGAAATGGAATGCTCTTCAAATTGCAAAAAAATGTTTGCGCCATGCAATCAAAATTTGTTATGTGAAACTTTGCAATTTCAAGTGATTCGAGGGCTCTCGAAAAACGTGAATACAGCGATTGCATATCTTAATTATGGCTAGAACTGGACAAAAACAAAAAATAAAAAATAAAAACGAGTTAACAAGACCAAAGCAAATTCTGGCTGAAACTCCCCTAGACATTTGCCTCCAGATAGCAATTAATTTTAGGTATATTCGCATTGCATTAAATTTTCATAGTTGGTAGCTAAGTATTTAGTTGGAGCATTTGCTCATCGGGCACATTAATGGGTTAAGAGATCATAATAATTATGAACTGTTGCTGGATGGTTTAGTAAGCCATGGCTTTGGGCCATTCAGACTGTTGTTATCGCATCTAACTGCTATCTTTATGCTTATCATAATAGGGAGTGGGCGGTAGGCGGTGGGCGGGGCATGTACTTACGCTTCTGCAATCAACGAAATCCGTGCAATAATTCCAATCCCTCGCAAACTGCAAAATAAAAGAAGAAGCATGTTAAACAGAGATGGAGAGAGAGAGAGAGAGGGAGATAGCTAGTGAATGGGCAAAAACCAGAACAACACAAACAAAAAAGTTAGTTAGTGGGCGTGGCCTAATCGAATTTTAAGTAAGCTAGAAAAAGTAATCAGGCACAGCGCCGCAGGCAACTGGCACTGGCACTGGCTTTGGCTTTGGTCGAGGACAACGCCACAGCATCGCCATTACCAACAATAGACGCAAATTTGTAACTGTACTATGAAAGGCCTGGCTGGGCAGAACGCAAAAAAAAAAAAAAAATAAATAAAAAAAATGCAGATAGAACTCCAACTGTGTAAAAGGAAAAAAGAAATGATACTCTGTGTGTGTGTGTGTGTGTGTGTGTGTGTGTGTGTGTGTGTGTGTGTGTGTGTGTGTGTGTGTGTGTGTGTGTGTGTGTGTGTGTGTGTGTCTGTTTGTATAAATGACCGCAAAGTTGTATGGCGAATTGAAATTTTTACGCTGTCGGCAGGAGATGAAACTGTGAACTAACTGGACATGGCAAATGTGACGGCGACTGCGACGTCGACTGCGACGACGACTGCGGTGAATGCCTGACTCTGCCCGGTTCTGCCTGGCTCTGCCTGCTTAGCCTTTGTCAACTGTCGCTTTAGCTACGCAGCAACGACAGCTGGACAACGTCCTGGGCACTAAAGCAATGAGTGCAAAAAGGCCCACAGCCCGGATCTCAGTGCCTGTCCGTTTAGTTTATGAATGAGCACGCAGACAAATGAATGAATGTGCTGATGCGAACTGAGAATGGGACAGAGACGGAGATAGAGGCAGAGACAGAGGGACAGCGGCACATCGACTTTAACTGTGACTGTGTGACTGGAGGAACGGAATGGCGGACATCAGGAGCTGGCTACCAGCAGCATACTCGGATCGGCAGCAGCAGCAGCAGCAGCAGCAGCACTTTGTCATCATTACACAATAAGGCGGCCAGATAAACGAGCATGCCAAAAGGAAAATCGCAAAGACAACATATTTTCCGCTCAATTGAATTTTTGGCCTTTGCGAAACAACTTGGGCGATAAGTAACAACAATAAGGCGGCAAATGAATGAGCGACGGGCTGACTGAATGGCACTGGCAATATCAATTAGAGATGGCAACGTGATTTGATTGCCCATCAGCATCGTTCAGCTAATTGTAATTGACAATTCAATATATTTCGAAACACACACATATATATATATATATATATGTATATATATATATCTATATAAAAATCTATACCCAAGAGATTAATGTTGGCATTTTTATTGCCTCTCGTCTATATTTTTTTGAGAATTAGAGCACAAGCTGAAGTGTTTAAGTCCTAGTGATAATGCTTAGCTTAAATAATAATAAAAAAAAAAAAATATATATATATATATATATATATATATATATATATATATATATATATATATATATATATATATATATATATATATATATATATATATATATATATTTTAGTCTAGGCTTAAACCGTCTATACATATGTTTCGAATCGTCCATTGACCCGGTAATTAGGCATTCAAAAAGTTGGCTAAGAGTTAACCTCGGTTAACCCATTCAATTTCTCACCATTTTATTCTGTTGCTTCTTCTTCATCTTGATATCATCTTGTTCTGTTGCTTCTTCTCTTTATATTCTTCTTCTTCTTTACATATGCTTCTTATGTTCTTCTTTATATTTAGTTATTTTGCTTTTTCTTCTTCTTCTTCAAATCCTCTTCTCCATCTTCTTCATATTTTCTTCTTCTTCAATTTCTCTTCTCCTTCTTCTTCTTCTTCTTCATATCTACCTCTTGTTTTTCATATCTTCTTTGTCTTATCTTTTTCTTCTTCTTCACTTCTACTTGTAATCTTCTTCATATCATCTTCATCATCCTATATTCTTCTTCATATCTGCTTCTTCTTCTAATCTTCTTCATATCAGCTTCTTCCTATATTCTTCTTATCTTTTCTTCTTATTTGTTTTTTCCTCTCATCTTTTCCTTTTCTGCTTTACGTCTCATTTATCTTCTTATTATTATTTTTCTCATATCATCTTCATATTTCCTGATACTTCTTCTTTTTATCTTCTTCCTCTGATTAACTTCTTGCTTTGTTCTTCTTAGCTTATCATCTTCATATTAACTTTGTTTTTCTTTCTTCTTCTTCTTCTTAATGTGTAATTCTTATCTAATGAATAATAATAATTTCTATATTTCGAATAATTTGTAAATTTCTCTCTGATCTACCAATGCCAAATTTTTTTTCTTGTCTTCTTTGTCTTGTCAATGTGCTCACGAGCAGCCCGTGAGTCGTGCGTGTCACGCTACCTTCGCTAGTTCGGCCATCAATGAAGCAAACGCACCACACGCTCAATGAAAACGCTGAGCAGGCAACTAGAGCGTCCCAGGCGTCCCGTGCCGAGAGCCATGCCATTGCCATTGCCGTCTTGTGGGCTACCTGGCATAGATGTTGCTGCTGCTGCTGCTATTGTTGTTGTTGTTGTTGTTGTTGTTCTTGGCCGATATAAATTAAACGCAGGCAACGAACAACTTTTACATGCAATTGCCCACGGAATTGGACATCGCTTCACACCCAGGCCACATAAATTACCCATCCAGGTCAGTTTTGAAGCAGTTTTATGAGCTGTGGCTGGTGCTGGTGCTGCTGCTGCTGCCAATGCCTATTGCAAATGCCCGTTGACCACTTTTTTTTTTTTTTTTTGTGGCACGTAGTCGCCAAATGCTGCGCTTGTCAATTATTGAAGCTCCGTCGGAACAGATTCCACCACCGGCCAAAGGCTACGTGCTCGGCATACGCAGCTGGCATTACGAGTCGCATCGGAGTCTGGGTCACAGGCTCAGCCCGAATCCGAGACTGACAAAGCGACAGACTGAATTTCTTAATACACACCACCCCCAACGGCAAGTTGTTGTTGTTGCCAGGCAAATTGCAATGGCACCAAAATCTTTGGTGGCTGCCAAGTTTTATGGTATTAATTTGGCGCTGATTGAGCGGCGTTCGTCCTGTGCCGGGGATTAGAGCCGGACAGGCGTGAAATTAGCCCGCAATGCACACGGCCGTGCAGTCGCAACCCTTAAAGGTCAACGCATTGCGCTTTGTGCTGCACCCCCAACAACTGAAACGGGAACGTGACATTACGGCGCAATCGATGCCCAAAATCGAATCCCTTCGGTTCCAGTTGACAAGGCGAGATTCACAGATTTTACTCTGTTAAATCTGGTATGACTTGGAACCAATTCGTATGCATTTACCTCCTGTGTCTGCTGTGACCAAAGGTAAAATAATCAATTTGTTTGGGTTTTCAAATTAAATGAAATGGGAAACTAGCGGCTAGAGATATCATTTAATGACGGAAGTTTACATAATGTTTCGAAATTATAAGAGAAAAGAAACCTGGAATAGTTAGAAGAAAAAAACAAAATTTATAAAAAAAACTTCATAGGTTCTGAAATTTGATTTTCTTTTTATATAAGATCTGTCGGACGGAGCATTCGGATGGACGCACAGAAAGACAATCGTATACGGTTATACGTCATCCTGATCAAGACTTTATATAATATATTGGCTTCGCTGCCATAACCCATTCTATAATTCCAATTTGTATGCCCAATTGCCTCAGAGCATTAAATCCCTTTTGATAAGCGAAGCTTTGGATATACAAATTCAAATTGAATTTTAAAGTTAAGCCTCTCTTAAAGCGACTTCTTAACAAAGACATAATGCACAAATAAATAGCAACTAAAAAACATTTAATTATTTACCTTTTTTTATTTTTATTTATTTATTTTTATTTATTTTTTTTTTGCTGAATGCTAAATAGATTTTTCGAACGCAATGCAAATAGAGAAAGCCAAACGAATTGAATTGGTTAACCTACATAATAATGCTTGATAATTTAATAAATTATGCGACTACAAATAATGCATTGACTTCCATTCAGCCTCGCACGCACAAATATATCTACATTCATACAGTAATGCATTCAGAGTTACATTATTTCACATTTCATAATAATAAATTGCATTAATTAACGCAATGGCAATCAGCAGAAATTTGCCTCTTCCATTAGATGCACACACAAAGGCCCTGAGCACCCACTGCGTTGGCTTGGATGGGGTATATTGGTTTTTCTAGTTGCTAAATAGATGGAAACTCGAATCAGTTATGTCTATTCATAATCAGCATATAGACTTAGCCTAAAGCAAGGCTCGGTCATTATTTTGCCAAATTAGCTCATTTTGTGTGCTATCGATAAATATCGATTTTTTAATATATATATATTTTCTTGTAGTATGAAAACATTGTATTCATTACTAGTTCAAACTTAAAGACTCAAAATATTGAACTGTTTTGATAACTTTCTATAGCGTTACTAAAACTAGTAAAAAAAAATTGATATCGTTTAGAACAATCGATAAATTCGACAATTGAGGACTCTTGAACGCTTTACAAGAGCAGCTTTCTGGCAAATTTGAATAGAAAAATGAAATAAAACCTTAATAAAATATTGATAGAATCAAGAATGAAACAGGAAAATATAGGGAACAGGAAAATATAGGGCATTTTTAAAGTGAGTATATCGAATGATAAATTTCAACCTTTTTCATTTTTTAAACGTACATACAATTTGAATAGATCAGTCAAGATTCATTCAACTACTACAACAATCAACTAAATTTCAATAGATCAATAAATAGATAGATGTGTTGATCTATAAATTTGGGCGTAAAGGACCTACACACACACACAGCTTACAGGATATTCAGTTAGTCGGGCGGTGGCAAACGCTCCAGCAAACACTCGTATTTGTTTCAATCACGTAATGTGTCAACATTTGTCTGCTCATATCACAGTCGGAGCAGAACTTTCGACAGCTCTCAAAATTAACATTTAAAACATTATTAAATAAAGTTTCGGTGTGACAAATTTCTGCCAACTTATCTGAAGTTTTGGCATGCGCTTCTCATATTAATTAGGCTAATCATAAGTGAACTACAACTAAGTATAACTATATACATATATAGTATAGTATATAGTTGACAAGTGAGTTAATATATGAACAGAGTAAATTCCTTGAGGAGTTGAGGATTTACAAGTTTTGTGGAATTCTATGTAACAGGCGGAAGGAGGCGTGGCATGCCCTGCTTGTCTATAGACCTGCTCAGAGCGACAAACTGAGTTGATATACATAGCCAATGTCGTCTATCCGTCCGTCATATAATCTCTATATGTATCTCCGTCTTATTATCAGTCCGTCCGTGTTAGTGTCTGTCCGCCCGTCATCTAATCTCGTTCTGTCCGTCTTAAAGTCTGTTTGTTTGTCTTAGTCTCTGTCTCTGTCTGTCCGTCCAAGTGTCTGTCCGCCCGTCACCTAATCTCTCCACTCGTTTAGAGTCTGTTTGTCAGTCATAGATTCTGCTCTTCTGTCCGCCCATCATATAATCTCTACGTTCATCTTAGTGTCTGTCCGTTCGTTTTAGTATCTGTCCGTCCGGCATATTATCTCTCCGTCGGTTTCGTCAGTCTTAGATTCTGCCCTTCCGCCTTTTTTTTCTACCCGTCCGTCATATTATCTCTACGTCCGTCTTAGAGTCTGTCAGTCTTAGATTTGTTTCCGTCCGTCATATTATCTCTACGTCCGACTTAGAGTCTGTTTATCGTAGTGTCTGTTCCTCCACCCTGTTATCTCTCCGTCCATCCGTATGAACTTTGCAATCACGTAAGCCACAAAGGCTAAGAGACTGCAATTTGTATAAGTTGTTATACGCCCCAAGCAGTTGGGGCTTATCATGTTTTCTTCTCTGAAATATCAAGCTGAGGTTCAGGGCCTTTCGGACACTGCCCTCTAGGCGGCACTCTCTAGCCAAATCAGATAACTCCTATCATATATATATATATATAAATAATATCAAAGGCAAATGATGTACGACGATCGTGATCCTGAAATTAGCTATACTGAACCCAGCCCTATCTGCCCGACATAGGGAAAGATCTTGCTACTGTGTTGCTCTCCCTGCCCAGAGCATTTCCTGTTTTCACTCTATAATTTTGGACTCGTTTATGTTATTGTTTTGTGTCTTTCCGTTTTTGTTGTGTTTTTTACTGTTAAGTACATTTGAATACCAGTTTTTACAGTCATTGAATGAAATGGGTTTTTTGTGCCCAACCCTCCGAGGGAGCGCTCCCTTCCTCGACGCTTGACAACACACACCCAATTGCCCTTGCGGCATTGTGGCTCCTTTCTTGATCGCCCTCCCAGTTTTCAGTTTTCAGTTTTCAGTTTTCAGTTGCCTAATCTCTATTAGCAGCACTATGACTGGCGTGGACCACCCAGCTGACATTGTCAACTGACAGAGGCAGCTACCTGAGAAGCAGCGGCAGCGACAGCGACAGCGATGTCAGCGAGCAGATAAAGGCGGGCAGCCACATAAAAAATAAAAAATAAAAAAGAAGAAGAGACGAGCATGCTCTATGCAGTCGCATAGAAACGACCTCGTCATACTCTGTTTGGACTCACTCAGAAGACCAGAAATCCCTAGAACTATTTCTAGAAGTTGTCCCACTGAGTGAGTCTAAGACTCCAATCAGTGACTCAAAAACTGGCAACTTTTGACTGATGTTCATAAGTCAAAACTATAATGTGACTTGCAAACTGTGAGTTAGCGAAAGATCAATGTTAGACTGAAACTGCTCTATTCTTGAGTCCAAACTTGTAAAGCCTAGTCAGTGACAGTGACTAGTCAGACTGCCACTAGTGACTTTACTACCTGGATAAAATCTCACGAAGCCTCTAAAACTGTAGTCGCCATCTTAAAGCTGTTCAAGTAAACAATACGGCAGGCACGTCTGTCGTCCCACCACCATCACACACATTAATTGTTTGTTGACTTTAACTTTTCACCTGTATTAACCTGCATTGCCTGCCAGCCGATAGGTGGGCGTGGCTGACATAATTAAACAAGTTTCGACAAACAAGTGACATGAGCCTGAGAGTATTTGCCTTCCCATACTTCAAGCGCTTAGCTCCCCCATATCCCACTCAATCAAATATACCCCAATTGAGTTTATGAACAGTGTGTAGAAACTGTTTGCCCGCCGTTGCCCGTTGCCCGTTGCCCTTTCTGTCTGTCTGTCTGTCAGAGCCATTGTCATTGCAGGCAGGGGCAGCCAGAGCCTCTAACCTTGAAGTCGCCACTCGAGAGTCTTTCGGCGCAGTCGAGCGCAGAACGTACATACAAGTGTCCATCAAGTGCGTCTTATCTTTAGTGGCCTGAGCCGGGCTTACCTGCTGATAGCAGCTTTGGCGGCATCTGTTTAGCTGTTTGCTGCTGAATGGCGTCGCTGCTGCTGATGCCGCCGCCGCCGCCGCTGCTGCTGTCGCCGCTTGTGTCTCGGTTGCCTGCAGCTGAACAGCAGGAACAGCGGCATCCTTCGGAGCCTGGGCCAAGGACTGGGCGGCAACCAGGACGAGCACTAATGCAATTGACTGGAACATTGTTGTTGTTGTTGTTGTTGTTGTTGTCGTCTCTCTGTTTGTCCTGTTCCTTTTTGTTGTTGCTGTTGCAGTTTAAACTGAGCGTGGGCGTTTACGTTAGCGTGAGCGTGGGCGTGGGCGTGGGTGTACCAGAGCGAGGGCGTGCGCCTGGGGCGTTCACAGATTGATTAATTGATTGATTTTGTTTGTTTATTTTTGTATCAAGTGCTGTTGAAGTTGTTGTTGTTGTTGTTGTTGTTGTTGTTGTTGTTGTTGCTGCTGCTGTTGCTGTTTGGTTAGGCCCATAATACGCGATGACTGTGACGACAGCGACGTCAACATTGACGTCGACTGCATTTAGTGAAGCAGCGGACGCAGCGCGTTTTGTGTATTTCTGTTTGTTTTGTTCTACTTCTCCTTCTTCGTCCTCCTCTTTCTCAGACTGTGCTCGTTTGCCGTTTTGTGTGTTGTGATTTGGCGATTGCTTATAGCTTTGGCTGCGCCAGCAATAACTGTGCTTCAGCTAAAAGCATGCTGCGATTGATACACGCAGCGAGCTGAGTAACTGTAACTATTACTGTGAAGTGTGGACTTTCGTCTGCTTCGTTTCTTTTTCTTTTAGTTGTTGTTGTTGTTGTTGTTGTTGTTGCTGCTGCTGTTTGAGGTTTACTTATTGGTTAGCGTTTTGGGGCGCTGGTTTAACTAACAACATGTGCCGTGGCCCTGACTCCAGGTCTGCGCACCTTGTTTGAGTTCTGTGTTTTTTTTTCTTCTCCGGTTTTTATATCAGGTAAGTTGGCACTGGCACCATAACAAAAACACAAACAAACAACACACGACAACAATAAATAAAACGTGCACACACAACAAGAGCAGCAGCAGCAGAAGCAGCAAAAAAACAAAAAAAAACACACGCTCTCACACAGAAATAAATAACAACACCAGCGACAAGGCGACAAACGCGACTGCGACTTCGACTGCGACAGCGACAGTGACAATGGCTGAGGGCGAAGGCGAGGCCAACCAACGTCGTCGAGGATAAATGCTGCACTAACGGAAAACGAAAACTGAACCAGAACCAGGCTGCGAGATAACACACAAGTACACACACACACACACTCACACGCGCACACAGAGACACAGCGCACTCATACACACGCACTCACACACAGCCCCAGAGAGCAGAGTAAAGAAAGGGCTGCTAAGCACACAGCTGCTACAGCCACAAAATGGCTAACTTTTCAGCCATTTTCTTTGACTACAAGCAATTGGAATATTTTAGCACACTTTTATGTGAGCCATTACATTAAGTAAAAAAATATATATATATATATATAATAAAAAAAAATATATATATTATAAAATAATATTATTAAATATAAGATAATATAAATTAATTACATATATATTAAAATAGTTTTATATGTATATAAATAGATATATATAATATTTTCTATTTTTGTTTAATATATGTTATTCATAAACTTGATATCAGCTATATTAAACAACAATTAAATCAATCAAGTTTTATTAATAATATAAGGCATACATTATGCTAAAAGGCTACTATCATTAGCTTTTAGCTTTCTTTTTTACAACTTAGCACAGTCGCAGCTAAATTTGTTCGCAAGGCCACGGCGAGTTTTGTCAACACTAGCCGCACATACTGAAAAGGGGCGTCAGTCAGTGGTTGTCGTTCGAACACGATTCCCAACACCGAACACGAACATGTTTGAAGCGAAATTTGAACGACATTAGTAATGCGAGCGGTTCGTGCTTATTTATCGCTGCGACACTGAACTAATAAACAAATCAAATTATTGAATATGTTGTAGAAAATAAATACAAAGTTGGAATAATAATGATGTGACACTATAGAAAAGTATAAAACATGATCAAGAGTTGTATATAAATTATAGATAAATTTCGTATATATGCTCAACAGATTTCGTGTCGTGCTCATTCGTGCTTCGTGCTTTATAATCGGGTGCAGCACTAAATTGATGGGCACAGCCAAAAGTCGGAGTTGAAGTTGGGCCAACGGAGTCAGCGGAGTCTGTGCGATTGTGTGTTTGTTTGGTGGTTGCTGCGCCCAGTTGGGTTGACTTTGATGATGATCATGATGACGATGACGATGATGATGATGATGATGGGGTGGCTGGCTAAGGCTTTGGATTTAGCTTTAGCTATGGCTATGGCTATGGCTTTGACTTGATGGTGGTGGCATTCCCCGCCCGATCTCTGCCCATGCCACGGCCCAATGGCTTCAATGTCCCGGCATCGCGCGTGCATGCAGATGAATCAAAGCAGCCGCTGATTATAGCAACAATATGGAAATGCCGCTACCTCTCCACTACTTCGGCTTGCCTCGGGTTATATAGGGGCATTGTTTATTTATATGCCATGCACATGTGCCTCTGTATGTGTGTGTGTGTGTGTGTGTGTGTGTGCAAATGTGTTTGAGTGAACATGTGTGTGTGTGTGTGTGCTTGTATTTGGTTTTTATAACTTCCATTTGCCAAAGCATAGTAAATTCTTTCAAAGCGTGTACTACATTTATTATTTAAGCCACGCTGTTCTCACTCTCTCTCTATCTCTATCGCTCCCTTTCTCTGATCTATATGCACATTGTTCTAGCCATTCGGTTTGTGTCTCTGTGTCTGACTGCTGCTATATTAGCCGCACCTCCCTTCACCTACCCACCCCGCTGGCACTCATGCGGCTACCTACTTGTGCGCGCGCCCTGCAACTCCCCCTTAACAGCGGCAGCAGCTTTATTTGCATATTTTGACTTTTATGCGGCAAAAATATTACTTACTGCGCTGCTGCCAGCAAACAAACAGCCCCTCCGCAGCACCCCACCCCCAGCGGCGTCCCACCCAACAGGTCACCCCTACTAAAAACAGGGCAACGTTAATAAAGCGGCAGAGTATACAAAACAGCAAAAAAATAATAATAAAAAAAAAGCCAAAAATGAAAGAAAAACAAAAAAATATAAAAACGCCAAAAATTAAGGCGAAAAAAAAAAGAAAAGTTTTTTCCATTTGGCATGCTGCCCTTACACGCGCCGCCCTTGCGCCCCGCCCACTCACCGCCTCGTTCCACACTCCCCTTATATAAGTCGTCTGCAAAGTTTTGAAATTCGGGGCTGGCTTATAACTCCATTGCAACATGTTGCATGTTTGAAATTGCCAAGAAAATAAAGAAACAACAAAATACATAGATCAGTTATCTAAGCATGCAGCGCGACCCGATGTCCTACGACATACTCGTTAATACTTGTGAAACTTTTTTCTTTTTTCTGGTTTTTTTTTCTGTTTTTTTTTTTTTCATTCTGCCAGCAGAAGGCGCATAATTTGTTTTTACCAACTTTTATGCGCTAATAATAATACATTGATATGGCTGCTGTGTGGTCATATATCACTTGGAATGCCTCAAGCTAACGTGGCTGGCCGCTCGCTCCAAACTCGCTCCAAAACTTAGTTTTAAATATGAGTGGGGCAAAAGCACATTTGAAAACCACCTTTGAGCCATTTGGAATGATATATACTGTATTTATTTCAAATTAATAGTTTCCGAACAGCGTTGCCAGCTTGTTGCAAAAGTTATGGGATTCACCACTACACAAAGATTATGGCTATAACTAAAAACCACAAAAAAATAAAAATAAAAAATAACATAAAAAAAATAAACAAAAAATATAGAAAACGCAAGGTCTAAGCGATAGCAATACGAATACCAAATACACTGACAGAAAAGCGGGGCGCTTTTATAGCAAAGTAAAATATGTATATATGTATATATATATATCTGATATATTTAGTGTTAACAAATGAATAAAATTATATATATGTATATGTATTAGAGTTATGCTTTAGCTCTGCTCTGACTCTGCCTATGCTTTGCTTTGCTTTGCTTTGGGTCAACTGAACTCTAGCTCTGCCTATGGCTCTGCTTAAGCTCTGCTTTGGCTCTGCTGAGAGTCTACTCAACTCTGCTCTGGCTCTAAACTCTGCTTTGACTCTGCTTTAGCTCTGCTTAGTCTTTGCTCTAACTCTGGCTCTGCTCGGACTCTTCTCAACTCTGGTCTAGCTCTGCTGAGGATCTACTTAATACTGTTTAGTCTCTGCTCTGGCTCTGCTTTGCTTCTGCTCTGGCTCTGCTCAGGATCTGCTTAGGCTCTGCCCAGTCTCTAATCGATTCTGCTCTGGCTCTGCTCTGGCTCTGCTCAGGTTCTGCTTTGGCTCAGTTCAGGCTCTGCTTTGGTTCTGCGCAGTCTCTGCTTAGCCTCTGCTCAGCCTCTGCTCTAGCTCTGCTTTGGCTCTTTTCTGGCTCTGCTTTGGCTCTGCTTAGCCGCTGCTTAGCCTCTGCTCTAGCTCAGCTTTGCTCTGCTCTGGCTCTGCTCAGGATCTGCTCAGGCTCTGCTTTAGTTGTGCTTAGCTTCTGTTCTGGCTCTGCGCAGTCTCTGCTTTGGCTCTGCTTTCGCTCTACTGAGGATCTACTCTGGCTCTACTTTGCCTATGCTTTGGTTCTGCTCTGGCTCTGCTTAGCCTCTGCTCTAGCTCTGCTCTAGCTCTGCTTTGGCTCCGTTTTGGCGCTGCTCTGGCTCTGCTTAGCCTCTGCTTAGCCTCTGCTCTAGCTCTGCTTTAGTTCTGCTTAGCTTCTGTTCTGGCTCTTCGCAGTTTCTGCTTTAGTTCTGCTGAGGGTCTACTCTGGCTCTGCTTTGCCTCTGCTTAGCCTCTGCTGTACCTCTGCTCAGGATCTGCTCAGGCTCTGCTTTAGTTCTGCTTAGCTTCCGTTCTGGCTCTGCGCAGTCTCTGCTTAGCCTCTGCTTAGCCTCTGCTCTAGCTCTGCTTTGGCTCTTTTCTAGCTCTGATTTGGCTCTGCTTAGCCGCTGCCTATGGCTCAACTCAATTTAACAAAAATCTTAATTTTCATATGACTGCTATATATAATATATAGTCATCCGATTATATTGACTATGATACATATATATAATATAATGTATATATTAATATATAATTTTATATATATTTAATATATATATATATATATATAATACAATATATATATTAATATATAATTTTATATATTTTATGGAGAGATAGACACATCAAAGATTGCAATGTGCATTTGATATATGTATATCTTTCGATATATGCTTAAAAGACTGTTACATCATTTGCGACACTACCGTTATGCCCGTTATATGGTAAAAAGAATAAAGTGTAGAAGGGCTTTTGAAATTTATGCGCCCATTGCGAGCCATTTTGCAGTGCAGAAGTTTTTAAAACAAAATTCCATTTTGCGGCTACCGCAATTGACTTTGTCGTTGGATGCCGGATGCCGAAGCCCCGTTACTCGGGCCCGCTGCCCCTGCTGCTGCCCCGGCCGGCCGGCCACCCTGGTCCACTTAATGGCGCCCAACATGCAATGGCTGCGGATAGAGATGCGGGCCTAAGGCAGTCCCTTCGTCCGTCCATCCGTCCGTTTGTCCGCCCGCCCGTACGCTCGTCCGTCCGGCTTATTAAAAGCCGTTTTACACTAATACTAATTCATGGGCAAGCCGTTGCCCGTTTGTTTTTAGTTTGATTTACGCATTTTTGAAGGCATGCGACAAAAGTTTGAACACGGACTTCAGCTGGGAGTTGGAGTTGGAGTTGGACTTTGGGATTGGGATTGGGATTGAGAGCGAGAGCAGCAGCAGCAGCAGCAGCAGCAGCAGCAACAGCAGCTGCAGCTGGGCAAGCTGCATATTCCCCTGGGTGATAAGTAGTTGTTGATGATGATGCACAATGAGCACATCCGGTCCAGCGAGGGGTGGGAATAATGTGTATGTAAAGCAGACACAATTTAGGGTTAAAGCGAGGAGGGCGAGCTCGCTCAGCTGAGCGAAAGTCAAAAACTCTTGATTCCCAAGCCAAAAGGCAAAACTATTTCACAATCCGTGCGGCAACACAACGAATCCATTAAGAACATTTCAAATTCTTAAAAATTAGCACTCGACAAATAAGAACAGAGTGAGTGCGAGAGGGAGGGAGGGAGGTAGGGAGGAAGGGACAGAGAAAGAGAGAGGCAGAGTAATTAATGGAATTTTTGAACTTTTAGTGCAAATGCTTCTTCAGTCTGCATAACACACGGCATTCAGTTCATTTCATTTCATTTCATTTCTCTTCATTTGGTTTCATTGATGGAAATTGCGCTCCTTCGACTTGCCACTTTGCCAGTTGCCGCATGCCACATGGGCAGCAAAAAATAAATTTGTCGTCGTCGTCGTCGTCGTCGCTGCCCGAAATAGAGCAATTTGCATTATTCGCATTCGGGCAGAATTCGCTTAATGAATTGCGCACAGCTTGCCAAGAATTGTCTATCGAAACATTGCACAAAAAGAGCAGCAGCAACAATAACTGCACAAATGCAACAAAACTTGCAACAAAACGTGCAACAAAGCAACAATTTACAATTGCATTCATGGCGCACATGGGAATACCCTAAAAGAGATTAAGTCCAGTATCGAAAGCTGGCAAATTCCAAAAGTGCGATTTATGTTTATATAATATATATATATATATATATATATATATATATATATATATATATATATATATATATATATATATATATATAGTTGAAATACAAATTTTAAAAATTATAATTATATATTTATGTATATTTTCTGTCTATACAAATTGAACTTTAATTTTCTCACTATTTTCTTTGTGTTGCCATTCAATAATTTTGATCATGTGATATGAATGTTATACTGATAAAATATGAAATTAAAAATACATATTAAAAAAAGCATTAAAAATATATATATTTATATTTATATTTATAAATACAAATTTTAAAAATTACAAATATATTTTAAAACCTATTTTATTATTATTATTTATTTTACAAATATACACAATTTAATATTTAAAAAAAGTTTATAAAAAAGTGTATTTTGTTAAAAATATAATTAAAGAAAATAATTATTAAATAAAATTTTTAAGAAACCTAACAAATATATTTAAAAAATATATATTTTATTTTTTTTAAATATTATTTTAAAAGTTTATAAAAAATATTTTTTTAAATCTATTAATAGGAAATAATTATTAAAATATATTTATTAAATAAAAAGTAAACACAAAACTTAACAAATATATTTAACAAAATATATATTTTATTATTATTTATTTTAAAAATATACACATATATTTTTTTAATATTTTTTAAAAAGTTCATAAAAAGTATTTTAAAAATATATTTAAAAAATGAATTATAATACTACATTTAATGTGTATACATATATATTTATGAACAAAAAAAAAATAACAAATATATTTTTGAAAAAATTTTTTGTATCATTTATTAATATTTTTATTAAAAGTTTATGTATTTTTGAAAAATATATTTAAAAAAAGATTTTTTAAAAATAAAAAATAAATAATTAAAACCTTTCTTTTTATTTAATAATAAAAAAATTAATTTAATTTAATTAAAAATTATTTTTATTATTATATATATATTTTTTAATACTTTAATATTTCCATAAAAGTTGATCAAAATATCAAAAAAAAAAAAAACTAAAGTGCTCAGCAAATTTGTATGAGAACTAATAATTGTTAGCACATAATAGACTTAGTGTTATAAGCTCTATGTAGAGCTAAGCAAACTGCATGCAAATATAATAATATGCTTCAGAAAGAGCACGATCATGCGACATGTCTGGGTCTGCCAGTTTGTCTAAGGGAACATATTATGCGCGGATATCGCACACATCGGAGGCCGAATTCGAATACGAATTACGGATACGCATTTGAAGGGGTGTCACTGTCTTCCCTCTGTCTGTGTTAACTGTAATCGGAATGCGCTCATCTTCATCAGCGTGGCGCACGGACCGACGAACGGACGGAAGGACTTTTGAGTTTGGTTGAGCACGACGGCTTTGCCCCATGTTCATTCGCAATGTTAATGCAAAATAGCATTTGCATTCATGCCGCTGTCGAAATGTCCCTTACTACTTCTGCAGCGACTGTGGCTGCTGTTGCTGCTGTTGCTGCTGTGGCTGTTGTCCCCTTCTTTTCCGCTGGCCTAGGCGAAACCTCACCGCAGAGCCAACAGCTGTGCTGATTCGCAAATTTTTCGTTGTCAAAAAAAAAAAAAAATCAAAAAAAAAAATGGCCCATAACTCATGTCACCGTTGTGTTCATTAAATGCGAACTGACTGTCTGCCCAGCCTGTCTGTCCTACTGCTCCTGATGCTGATGCTGATGCTTGTTGCACCAGTTGTACCAACTTCACATTTTATTGTCTATGTGCGCATATGGTCACCTCATTGTATAGTCGCTTATATTGCCATTATCATCATCATGTTGCGATTAATGCGGCCCTGCTCTATTCAGATGCGGAATGTATGTACGTGATACATTTATCACGGCGCACACGTCGCGCCGCCTGCCGCGTGTCTTTTCATTTGGGGTGGGTGTGAAATTGTTTTGGGACGTGGACTCCGGCACCCATTTGCCATTTGTCAGCCCTGCTGGTGGCTGGTGGCTGATGGCTGATGGCTAATGGCTGGCTGCCACCCCACTTCATAGTATACGAAAATCTAATTATGTATGTATGTGTGGCGCGTATGTATGTATGTATGTATGTCTGAAGGCATTAACGCATTGTCGAAAGCATTGCGCGTTAAGCTGCAGCAAGTTCATCAAAATGTTATGGGGCGATGCACAACAACATTTTTTGAGATATAGTCAGCAGCAGGTGCGGGCCACCCCGCAGGGTAAGTTAATTGAGAGCATGCGGCCGATTTCTTGTAAATTGATTTATGTATAAATCAATCAAGGCCACCCTAATCAGTCTAGTCTTTTAATTCAGGCACTTGTAATTCATACGGTTTTTGTATTATATGTGTGCATTTAATACTTTCTATATTCATTATAGATATTCTATAAATATTTTGATTTCTTTAACATCTATTCAAAATATATATTTAATAAAACACACGAAATAAGTTTCTCATTTAGTAGCATTTTGCATTTGAATTGTAATTCAAAATTGAAATTTAGCCCGCCAAAACGGTCAGCTTATCGAAATTGCAACCCATCGATAGTTTGCAAATCAACATATTGTCAAGGATTTACCAACACTGTATGTTTTATGCGATATTTGACTACACTTGAATTACGTTCATTTTTATTCATTTCAATTCCTTAATTTTTTTGTGCATGCTTCAGTTATTTGGAACAAATGTGAAAAAATAAAAGTGTCGCCCATAGATTTGACATTACGCATATTGTAAGTGAACAACTTTATAACTAACACTGTAAGTAAAGATATTAACAATAAATCGCTGTCCGCGGAGCGTGCGAAACGAAGTTGACGTTTTGTTGTGGTAAAAAAACAAAAGAATACAAAAAAAAAAAAAAAGGAAGAAAAGGAGTCGCTTTGCGTTTTGTAGTATATGAATGTGAATCTGTGAGTGTGTAAGGTGTGTGCAAACTTGTCATCTTATTTCTTTTCGTGCCAAAATCAGTGCATAGCCTAAATAGAAGAACGAAGAAACACTGCCAAAGTGGTGAAGATCAGGTAATTTGCCAAACGTTTTGTTATTAGAGATGGGCGCATGTCGTAAATTTACATATATGTATATGTATATGTATGTATGTATATTCATTAAATGGCTCCAAACTACAGATATATGTACATACAACATATGATATATATACATTTCATAATACAATAAACATTTCATTTAATGAACTGTGAAAAAGCGTTAAGTTGCATATTTTTCCATGGAATTTGTTTGTTTTGAAATCGAAGTCATTTTATTGTTTGTTTATGTGTATGCGGTTTTCTGGGCCGCTGCACTAATACAAATATTATGCAGTTCCCATGGTAATCGAATAGGATTATGGCATGCGCTCAACTCTGCTGCTTAGACTCGAGACATTAATACTTCTCCTCTTGCAGATCGAATATAATAATAAGAGATGAGCTATTTAACTACGGAGCCGGTGCCGCCTGGATTTGAGGATGAAATGGCGCGTGCATCGGTTATACAGAAGCTAATTGATGGCTATAAAGGTGGCGCTCTAATCGGCACCGAATACGTTGTAGAGCTGCACGAGACTGGCCAAGCGCATCCCGATTATTTTTGCGTGCTGTGCAACACGTGCAACGACAGCCGTTCAATATTCACACACTGGACTTCGGTCACCCATCGTGTCAACTATTTGAAGGCACATTTTCAGAAGGCTTACGAAAAGCTGCAGCAACTGCGCCGCTCATCCTCCAATAACAGCGATCTGTGCTCAACCACTTCCAAATTGGTTCAATTGATTGAGCAGCGTTATGGGCGCAGCGTGCACCATTTGGCCGTTGATGGCGAAGACTTTCGTCGCTTTCGTCCTAAGATTTGTTCACAGGTACGCGATAAGTTTCACTACGATGAATGCTCCGGCTCTGATTTCGTTGAGGAAGTGCGTCAAATACTGCTAGATCTAAAGCCCGCGGATACTCTTAAGGCCAAACTCAACTTAAGTGAGGCCCCGGCAATTGCCCTCGACGCCATATCCAGTGATGACGATGATAGCTTTGCTACCAATGCTTTGCAGCAGACGTCCCAGCTGGCAAAGAAAAAAGGCAAAAAGCCGGACGATCAGCAGCCGGCATATCGTGCCGCAAATCGTTCACCACCCGTGACCAAAGATATATCAGCCATGGCCGGCAAGACAGCATCAGCTGCGAGCAACAAGCAGCCACTGCCGACTCCCAAGGAGCTATCATTGCAGGCATCCCACATTGCCCAAGAACGCTACAAATGGGAGAAATTTCGTTGCCTGCTGGAGCTGCAGCTGAAGCTGTTGCGCGACGAGACTGAAACGTACGAATCGAATCCTGAGAAGCATCCCGATTATTCCGAGGAGTGGAAACTGTTCTGGAATCGTCGCTATAAGCAACTTCAGGAGGAAAAGAAATGTGATCCGAATAGCTATGACTACAAGCCCGAATGGATCACGTACTGGAAGGACAGGCGTGTCGAGCTCTTCAACATAGCCGTCAACAAGATCAAAACAGATCTAAAGGAGAAATTTAAGCTGGGCGACGAGGACGAGGAGAGCACCAAGGAGCTAATGGAGCGCTACAAAATCCGTATCAACAGTCCCAAGAATATGAACGAAATGGCCGTAGGCACAGCTGCAGTCAATAGCGCCGTTGGTGGACGCCACAAGAACAGCTATCGTGAGACCAGTACTCGAGGCAAGAGCAGGTCCGTTGGCAACGATGCTGTCATCGACATCAGCGATGATGATCAGCAGGCACCAGCTGCCCCATCGGCTCGCCCCAGTCGCCGTCCAAATTATGCGCGCTCTATATCGCGCAGCTTGTCGCCCAAACGTGGCAGGCTGGTGAATCGCTTGAGTCGGCGTTCGCGCACTCGCTCCCCAATAAACTCGAGGCGTCGGCAACGTACACGCTCTAGATCTCGTTCGCCTCGTCGGCGCTCGCGCTCGCCCTACAATCGGGGCCGGGACAGATCGCTGCATTCGCGCGGGCGCGACGATTACAATGACAGGGGTCGGGAGAGAAGTGGCGAATACTATAGAGAGAGGAGCAACAGTTATTCGCGCTCTTCGCGTAATTATGAGCCCATCGAGTCATTCCGTGTGCTCGACTCACGCCTCTATCCGGAATATAGCCATCCCAGGCAGCGTTCCCCATCACCGGCGGGCACAGTTACATCGAATTCCATCAAAGAACAAGAGCAAGAGCATGCTGATGATCTCGAAGGTCCGCTCACGGTGGTTAGTGTGCTGCGCATGCTATCCGCTCTGGAGGATCAGCTGGGCAGCCTGGGTCCCAAGGCTCTCAATTTGCTCAGCAAGGCGCTGGCCATGGAAAAGATCAAGCCGAACGCTGCCGACGATTTGCTATTGAACGAGGACAATTGCGTATTCATGGAGACCACCAAGGAGAAGCTGAAGGGTATACTCATTGCCGAAGTGCTCGATGATCCACAAAAAGTGCGCGTTGTGAAAAAGTTAATCAGCAATATAGCGACGATCATCTTCCAGGTGACCTCCAAAGGTAAGTTCAACACGATACCACAACCAAATCGTTTCACTTTACAGACGCCAGTCCATAAGGCAATGGTAAGAAAAAGGTAAGTAGTGATCTTTACCGGATTATGGCGTTGGGCGAGCTTCCTCAGACAGTTGCGCACATTTGGGCTGAATATTTTTGCTGCCAAGAGCCGCAAACGAAAACCGATTCATCCAGCCTACTCTTGGCAATGCGAAAATATTTAATATCTTGTTTGACATCTGTTTGATTTACTCACCCTTGCTATATCTATAAACATATTTTATGTAAATAATATTAAGGTTAGTTTTCCGGGGCTTTTTTTTTTTTTAATCAATTTTACGTTACGGTTTTGATTGCAAATAAATGCCAATCGTCTTGAAATAGTTATAATTCGGAAATCCTTTTTATGCGTATGCTATAAGTAATTCTATTGTAAGTTATATTGAGCTATTGATCCTAGCCTAGGATATTACATATAGGTATATCCCTAATTAGCATGAATTCGTCACATTTGGGATATTATATATATATATATATTCCAGATAAGTCTCCACTCACTTTTTGCATTTAAGATCGACTTTATCTAACAATTTATCGTACTTATATGTATCGATTGCAGCGTTATTGATAACTGTATATTATGTATTATATTATATCTCCGCCGTTGAGATATATTTTAATGACTGCGTTTCAGATCGATTTATCGAACAATTTCGTTACTAACAAATATCGATAATATCGCTATCGATACCTCTTTATCTTAATAACAAGTACGAATTTATGGAAATGTATAAAATATTGCAAATAAATAAAATATTCGCCTTTTGGGGTTTTTTCACCTTTTGAATTTAAGATTAACTTTATCGAACAAGTTTCTACTAATAAATATCGATAATAGCATTATCGATTATTCCTTATATTAATAAAAAGTGCAATTCATAGATATGTATAAAATTATTCAAATATATATTTATTATAATATATCTGATATAATGCTATATTATATCTGATCGATGTATTTCAAGGTTCTCTCATTAGCTTGACCTGAGAATTTTATAAGATAAATATTACGATACTATGTTTATCTCATATACATATATACAATTCCTATTGTCGCAAATTGTGTGACAAATTCGCATAGTTTAAGCCTAAAACTAAACTTTAACCAAAACTTTTAGGATTTTTTTTAAACATTGATTTAAATCTATATGTGTGCATATATGTGTTTATATTTTTTTTTTTTTTTTTTTATTCGGGAGCAATTTTTGGTCTCTCTCTCTCTCGGTTCAGTGTTACAGCGTCCTTCAGGTTAGTGCTCAGTGATTATAAAAATGAAAATGATATTTTAAAACATGGATAATAAAAATAGGACAAACGTCCTGTTTAAGTGCCCTGGAAGCGTCGCAATCGCCTCATCTCCTTTCAATTACGAATTGTATGTAAGGCATAACTTAATTCCGTATTTTGTTGTATTTACTTTTGGGTTTTCCGATCAAGACAATTCCTAATATTCGATTGTAATCATAAATGAATTAATGATGTTTTTTATGTTGCTCCTTCCTTTTCACCCACACACACCAACAACAACAACAACAACAACACATATAAACAAACACACCTATATAAACCAGGTGCTCAAGAGGCGTCGCAACATGACCCCAAGCACACGGACTTGGCCAAGAAGAAGGACTATCAACTGCCCTTCGACAGACAGCTTGTCTCGTCGAAACTGGCCACCGAGCTGGTTATGAATGGCATGGACAATTTGAGCACCGATGAGATGAACAAATTGCTGCACTTCTACACGTTGCTGGTGAAGACGGATCATAGCCGTCGCCAGATCGATCGAAACAGCGGTCTCAACTTTGCTGAAGTGGGAATCCGCCTGGGACTCCCCGCTAGCAAAGCCAAGCACCTTAACGACGACCTTGAGGTTGTCGGTGGCGGTGGCGGCGGCGGCGGCGGCGGCGTCCTGGACATTGATATTTGTGAGCTAATGAAGGAGGTGGAGCAGCAGTTGGCCAAGGAGGTGGCCAACGATGCGGCATCGAAGCCAATGGCCAGCGATACTGGCAACGGCATGGAATCGCTCACCGACTCTGATCTACAGACGCTGCTGCAGAACTTCAAGTTTCTGTCCAACGAAGAGCAGGTGCATCTGATTGGTCATCTGCGCAAGCTGGAGAAGCTGGAGCCGTCGCGCGTTGAACGCCTTCGCAAATATGTGAACATTGCCGAGCTGAGCAGCGATGGTGAATCCTGCAGCGATTATCTGTCTCGAGTCGTTGCCATCGGCCGGCCCGGCTTCCAAGACCGTGCTGCTCTCAGCAGCTCCTCCCGCTTGCCACTTGTGGATAATGTTGTTGGTGCTGGTGCTAGTGTCGATGCCAGTATTGCTGCTGGTGTTGCTGCTGCCGTTGCTACAGTAGTGCGTCGCAAGAGCGTTGACCGTGATATGCCTACGGCAGCGAAACTGCAGCGTCGCAATGATGTACACAATTCACCCAAATTCATACTAGATGATGACGACGACGACGATTACAATTTCGATGATCTGGTCATGAAAGCCAACGATACAAATGGCAAGAAGAAGCCAACAAACTTATTGCCCATTGCAACGGCAGCAGTTTCGCCCAATGCGATGCTGACCTTTAAGCCGGCGGCACCAAAGATCTCGCTCAAGGACACCGAGAATATCATTGCCAATCTGATGGGCACGCTGACCAACAATAGCAACCAGGCAAGCAACGCTGCCAAGTCACAGCAGCAACAGCAGCAACATCAACTGCAACAACACCATCAACAGCAACAGCAACAGCAGCAGCAGCAGCGCCATCAACAGCAACAGCAGCAGCAGCAGGTGCACCATCCACAGCAGCAGCAGCAGCACCACCACCATGCACAGCAGCAACAAATTCGTAGTCATTCACAGCAGCGCCAACAGCAGCACCAGCTGCATCAACAACAACAATCAGCGCAGCAGCCAACACCATTTGGAAACAACAATGGGGAAGTTGGTAGCGGTGGTGGTGGCGGCGGTGTAGCAGTAGCAACTGGTAATGGCAACTACTATAGCTATAGCAACGATCAACTGTCTGGCGGTCCCAGCTATCCAAACCTGCCACAGCAGCAACAACAACCGCAACAACAGCAGCAGCAGCAGCAGCAACAACAACAACCTTATAACATGGGCAACTTTAATGCTTACGCCCCGGCAGGTGGTGGCGGCGGTGGTTATGGCGGCCAAATGAATCCCTGGGCCAATGGTCCGCCGCAACCGTTTAATAACATGCCACCGAACTTTTTGCCACAGCCGCCCCAGCAGCAGCCGCCGCACTACAATAACATCTACCGACATCACTGAATGGGCCGGGCCGCAAAACAAATTCTGCCAATAATTGTATAAATAAAGGAAAAATCAATAGTATTTAAGCATTTTATGGCCCCTAACTGATAATATATATATATATATATATATATATATATATATATAATGTATATTTTAGTCTGAATCCAAGTCTCTATGATGCATCATACGCAATTTTTTTTTTTTTTTTATTTATTTTTTTTTTTGCTGCACTTGTACATAATTTGAATTAAAATTGAATCGAATTGGGTTTCAAATAGTCTAATTTTTGTTGTACATATTAATTTAACTAGTCTTAAGTGCAATAATCAAATTAGATCTAGAAACTTGTCTTCCATTAGCCCCAGAGGAAGTTGATAGTGGCGCGGATTCGAAGCGGATTTTCTGTGTGTGTTGGAGTACTGGAGAGTCAGCTTCTGGCCCTGCCGAAACCTCTATGGATAAGCAGCTGGGTACTGCAACGCCAGATCGCACGTGAAATGGTCTACTATATAATCAGCGCCAATCGTTAACTCTTAAATACAGGCTACCGTCGCTGCCAATTGGAATTCTTAGGCTAAGAAAAGTCAAGTCGAATTTCTCAATATATATATATATATATATCTATACCTTTGTTCTATCTGCGTCTCGACCTATATTGTTATATATATTCTTTAAAGGTATTCCCCACAACAACATATTTTTTATATTTTTAAATAAAAAATATTTCAAATAATCTTCGCACCGAATGAAACATTTACTAAATATATAGCTGTAAATAAACAGAATATAATCTAAATAATATCATATATTTCATTTATATCATTCATTCGCTGACTAAAAAATAAACTGTGTTTCAAACTGAGGCTGTACTGCATTCCTTTGCATGAGTTTGTGCCACGCAGTTTCTACTTTCTGCGATTCTCAAAGTATGTTGAGAACTATAGAAAGCGAATTGATTCATCTATTTCGTTTGTTTCCCTAGTCCATTTAGCAATTTGATTTCCCTATCACCACTCATTGTATTTTGAGAATCGCAGAGAGGAGCAACTTCTTGGCTATTTTGAATGTCGCTAGCAAGTTAAAAACTTTTAGCTTTATTTTTTTTCGGGCTTTGCAATCTTTTTCAATATTTAAAATTGGTTGCCTTTTGAGAATCGCAGAGAGAGAAGCTGATAAAAAGCGTAATTGCCTTTTAGCCTTAATTAATTTTGTATGCCGGGAACCCATTGTAAATGGGAAATTTGGGTATAAAGTTTTTGCGAAAATATTTGCAGAAAGATGAGTCGCAGACCCCATAATGTACACATAGATACTCTTGATCAGGACGAGAAGCCGAGTCGATTTAGCTCTATCTGTCTGTCCGTATGTATGAACGCGTCGATCTCATGTATGAGCTAGCTACTTCAAATTGAATTGATTGAATTTATTTTAAAAATTCGATAACTATTTTCGTTTTTTTTTTTTGTTATCAACTAAAGACGAAAATATAAATTCAGTTATAGAATTATCTCTTTTTCATTTTTAAAGTTAGAATCTTGTATTTAGTTGTATACAATTTTTATTTTAGTTACATTTTTGATGCTACGCCCCATACGCCTCAAATTTTTAGAAAACGTATTTCAAATACTTTTGATTTGACAAATATATTCATATGAATGACAATCACGCTGTGGAAATTAATCTTGTGTTATTCTATATATATATACATAAATGTAAAATATGTGTGTTTTGGGATATCTGCTCGGTTCAGGGTAACTCCTAGTCGACAAAAACATAATTAGTTCATATATCAATAGGCTCAAAAAGGTGTTTGTTCAAAATATTGCATTTTGAGAATCGCAGAGAAGAGCAATTTCTTGACTGTTTCCAATGCTGCCGGCTCCTCAACAAATGAAACACAAAATTGCCTTTTGGCTTTATTTTTCTTACATTTTTTCATTTCGTTTAAATATAATTAAAATTTTAACCACTTTGAATTTTTTCCAACATTTAAAATTTGCTACATTGGCAACATGTTTGCGCTTTAGTGACAATGGGCTAGCTTAATGAAATCAACGGGCTGCGATGTAATAATATTCGCGATTTCCCCTTGGAGTACCTCATGTAGAGTTGCGCCCGTGCGTTTGTGGACCCAGCGGCCCATGTTGCGGCCCGGTTCCACGACATAGTTAAAGCGCTTGGATCCGGTTGAGGGCGAGCTGAGCAAAATCTGTTTGCTGGGTTTCTGTCGCTTGATCACATACACGCCTTTATCTGGTCCTAGATTGATACTCAGCGCAAAATTCTGCAAATGTAATATTAAAGTTAATTTAGGTATTTGTGTCGAGTGGGATTCCCACTTACTCCAAAGTTCACATTGGCGTCGGATAGGTCAGTTGCCTTCTCAATGAGCTCCTTAAAGTAGGCGGAGAGTGTACTCAAAGTCTCGATGCAGACTCGTTCATAATTGATGTCGTCAAATACAAATTCCTGTTCGATTTGGTTGCCGCAAGATTGATCTTCACGGATTTCGCTGCGGCCAGTGGCTTCCGGCAAGGGTACCAAGGGCCGAGGAGTGACTCCAGCGAGTTGTGCGCATCTTTCAGTCACCTTGAGTGCTTCGCCGACGCGTAAAAATAAACGAATACGTTGCATTTTAAAAAATACAAAAAAAAAATTAATATGAAAAGTTGTATAAAAAAATAAAATTTTATTTGAGGATATGTTCTCAACTAGTGTTGAATGTTAACTGACTGTGTTGAGGTCTCGTCTGAGCTAGGGCGAAAGTGTCATGAAAAAGGCATGCTACGTTGAACAAAAACCTAAATAGTTAATCTATAGAGGCTCAGCAAGGCCACTATCACCACTCATCGCATTGTGAGAATCGCAGAGAGAGAAGCTAAAGATAATAACAAGTAAAAACGTTGCAGTCGGGCGCTACCGACTGCGAAATACACATTCACACGGCAAGCTCCCAGTTCTGTAACATTCCAAGAAACCAATTTACCAACTTGCCACTCCCCTAATTATCCCCAAATTTTGTATTTAGTGTCATTTGTATTTAATGCAATTTTGGTTATTGCTATACACCAAATTCTTACAATTCTGTTGAAAATATCGTAACACAGAAGTTATTCAACAAAACGTTTAGGCAATTGACAAATGTGGTGCACAGCTGCATAGCAAACATTTTCTTATGTTCTAGGAAATAACAAATATAATAGAGCTCAGCGTGAATCATATGCTCATTAAGTTACTTGCTTACTATGAGGTTTACTGGCGTTGCTAACAGAAGTAATGCGCGCCGATCATGGCATCAATACAATTTTGAAGCTTTTAGCACTTAAACCCGTGCGGTTTGCGTATCGTATGAAAATATGGCGTATCGGGAAAATCTTGACACTTTATCTGACGAAAGTATACACACGAGTATATATTCCAAATTTCAAGTCACTAGCTTCAATAGCATAGAAATGGTTTGGGTTCATACGGACAGACGGGACGGACAGCAAGGCGGACATTGCGCAAAACCAATATACTCATTTCACTTTGGGAGTGGCAAAGTCAGATCGAGTCACGAACTAAAAACAAAAATACATGCTTCACTCTACAAAAACATAAATAGTTCATATAGCAATAGGCTCAAAAATTTACATTTTGAGAATCGCGGAGAGGAGCAACTTCTCCTCAACAAGTCAAACACATAATTGCCTTTTCGCTTTAATTTTATTAATTTTTTTTATACTTTTTTTTTTTTTTTGGTTTAAATAAAACCACATTTTTAACCACTCTGAAATTTTTTCCAACATTTAAAATTTGCTACATTGGCAACATGTTTGCGCTTTAGTGACAATGGGCTAGCTTAATGAAATCAACGGGCTGCGATGTAATAATATTCGCGATTTCCCCTTGGAGTACCTCATGTAGAGTTGCGCCCGTGCGTTTGTGGATCCAGCGGCCCATGTTGCGGCCCGGTTCCACGACATAGTTAAAGCGCTTGGATCCGGTTGAGGGCGAGCTGAGCAAAATCTGTTTGCTGGGTTTCTGTCGCTTGATCACATACACGCCTTTATCTGGTCCTAGATTGATACTCAGCGCAAAATTCTGCAAATATAATATTAAAGTTAATTTAGGAATTTGTGTCGAGTGGGATTCCCACTTACTCCAAAGTTCACATTGGCGTCGGATAGGTCAGTTGCCTTCTCAATGAGCTCCTTAAAGTAGGCGGAGAGTGCACTCAAAGTCTCGATGCAGACTCGTTCATAATTGAGTTCATCAAGCACAAATTCATTTCCGATTTGGCTGGTGCAAAATTGATCTTCACGGATTTCGCCTATTTTTCTGCTGCCACTGGCTTCCGGCAAGGGTACCAGGGGCCGCGAAGTGACTCCATCGAGTTCTGTGCATCTTTCAGTCACTTTGAGTGCCTCGGGGACGCGTAAACATAAACGAAAACGTTGCATTTTATAAAATACAAAAAAGTTAAAATGAAAATGAAAATTTGTATAAAAAAATAAAATTTTATTTGAGGATATGTTCTCAACTAGTGTTGAATGTTAACTGACTGTGTTGAGGTCTCGTCTGAGCGAGGTCGAAACTGTCCTCAAAAAGGCATGCTACGTTGAACAAAAACCTAAATAGTTAATCTATAGAGGCTCAGCAAGGTGTTTGCTCAGAACCCCACTATCCCCACTCATCGCCTTTTGAGAATCGCAGAGAGAGAAGCTAAAGATAAAAAGCGTAATTGCCTTTTAACCTTAATTAATTTTGTATACCCGGAACCAAATGGAAAAACTGGGCAAAAAAGATGAGTCGCAGACCCTATAAAGTATATATTTTCTGATCAGCTCGACGAGCTGAGTCGATATAGCCCTGTCCTGAACGCGCTGATCTCGTAAACCACAAAAGCTAGAGATCTGAAATTTGACATCTGTAGTCGTGAATACCATACGCAATACGAGTTTGTTTTTTTTTTCGATAAATCATCCCGTTTCCGATTTATCGATAAATTTGCTTTCATTTAGGTGACCCACTAAAGCTAGAGACTTCAAATTTACTGTGCAGATAGGTGTAGTGAATGCGGACATTTTGTAGTTTTTGGATTTTGGATGCCACGCCCCATTCGCCCACAATTTGCAAAACCCGTATTTCAAATACTAGAGACTTGTGCTTTGGCAAATAGACACATTTGAATGCCATAATCACACTGTACAAATTTGATTAAGAAAGTCAATCTAGAAGAAAAGTTATTTAACATTTACTTTCCCATACCATAGGCAGGTTGCAGCCCGAGCGCAGTCGCTGCTCAGTTAGCAGAGCGCGTGCCCATATTACGTTCGTGTGCGTGCGTATGTGTGTGTATGTATGTGTTGCAATATATGTATGTATATGTAAAATAATCATAGCATGCTTCCAATATCGGCTAATCGAAGGGCTCAAAGTATCTCCTACTCGGATACCCTCGACTAGAGCTTCCTTGCTTGTTGCATTTCGTTTAAATAAAACCACATTTTTAACCACTCTGAAATTTTTTTCAACATTTAAAATTTGCTACATTGGCAACATGTTTGCGCTTTAGTGACAATGGGCTAGCTTCATGAAGTCAACGGGCTGCGATGTAATAATTTTTGCGATTTCCTCTTGGAGTACCTCATGTAGCGTTACGCCCGTATGCTTGTAGATCCAGCGGCCAGTGTCGTGGCCCGGTTCCACGATATAATCAAAGCGCTTGGGTCCGGTTGTGGGCGAGCTGAGCCAAATTTGTTTGTTGGGTTTCTGTCGATTGATCACATAGACGCCTTTATCTGGTCCTAGATTAACACTCAGCACACCATCCTGCAATTGTAATATGAGAGAAGTTAATTGAGGTATTCCAGTAGATCGTCAAGTTGCCACTTACTCCAAAGATCACATCGGCGCCGGATAGGTCAGTTGCCTTCTCAGTGAGCTCGTCAAAGTAATCGGAAAGTGCATTCAAAGTCTCGAGGCACACGCGGTCGTACATAATGTCATCAAAAACATATTCCGGTTGGATCTGGTTGCTGCAGCTGCGGCAAAATTGAACTTTCCGGCTTTCGGATATTTGGCTGCTGCCACTGGCTTCCGGCAACGGTGCGAATCGGCGCGGAGCAACTCCAACAATATGTGCGCATCTGTCAGTCCTCCTGAATACCTCGCCGACTCGTAAAAATAACCGTATACGATGCATCTTTAAAACCCTAAAATCAAAAGTTTTATATAAACAAATCAAATTTGATTTGAAGTTACGTTCTCAACTAGTGTTGAATGTTAACTGACTGTGTTGAGGTCTCGTCAGAGCTAGGTCGGAACTGGCATCAAAAAAGCATGCTATGCTTCACAAAAACGTAAATAGTTCATCTATTGAGGCTCAGCAAGGTAAACACTCAAAACATTGTTTCAAAATTCATAATTTGTTTAACACGTTACGTACTGGTTTGACCGATGCTAGAGCTGAGACGTTCAGTTCTTCGGCTTGGAACAAGTTCACGTGAACATGGTATGTTAGTTCATTATACTAAGTTAAATATATTTGTTTAGTTTAGATATAAATTAAAACAGAATTTAAATGAAAATATAAGATCAAAACCAAACTATTTAATGAATAAATAATCATCCAAGTTAATATGTAATATATGAGTAAAATAAAATTTATTACAGAATCAATAATAAACCAAAAAAAAATATATATATCAAACTGTGTTTTTTTTCCGTTTTGAGAGAAAACTGTTACAGTTACAATAATGATCTAATTTTACATGTCGTGTGCAACATAAAAATGAATAATAAAATCATTTCTTCAAATTGAATCATATATTCAGTGCTGCCAAGCGGGTTTGAATTGCATAAAAACTATCGACTAACGATTGTTGTGACGCGTTGCGTACCATCTCCAATTTTCAGTATAGAGAAAAACCCATCAATGGCGTCCGCGTGAATTTACCTCTATTTTTTTTGTTGTTTTTACTTGAAATATATGCAAATTGCAATTCGGTCGAAAAAGTTAAAAATACAACTCTACATATATGTTACTAAACATGGCGCTGCCCAGCAACTACAAGCAAATCGCTGTTGGGGCACCAACGGGGCCGGCAACACCGTTACCTAGCGGTGGGGCCGGTGGTGGCGGGAGCGGCGGCGGCAGTAGCCGGTCGCGTTCCTCTGGCGGTGGCGCTGCTGGCGATAGGAATAAGGATCAGACGCCCATATTTACGCATAGTAATTACGGCAATCCAGCATTTACGCCACAGAAAGTGACCAAATCGTCGAGCAGCAAGACCCAAAGCGAATCACGTTTACCAAAGCCACCGAAGCCGCCAGAGAAACCCATATTGCCCTATATGCGCTACTCGAAGCGTGTCTGGGACAGTGTGAAGGCACAGCATCCGGAACTGAAGCTTTGGGAGCTGGGGAAGAAGATTGGCGTCATGTGGAAACAGCTGAACGAGGACGAACGAACCGAATATATCGATGAGTATGAGGTGGAGAAGCTGGAGTATGAGAAGGCATTAAAGGCATACCATCAGACGCCCGCCTATCAAGCTTATATTTCTGCCAAATCCAAGGTGAAACCCGAGGTGACTGATGTCCACGAGACGCCATCGCGTGGCGGCGGCAGCAAAAGCCAGCACGAGCGACGCATCGACATACAGCCGGCGGAGGACGAAGATGATCTGGATGAGGGATACACGGCCAAGCATATGGCCTATGCACGCTATCTGCGCAATCATCGTCTAATCAACGAGATCTTCTCGGAGGCCGTAGTGCCCGACGTGCGCTCCGTGGTTACCACACAGCGTATGCAGGTACTGAAGCGTCAGGTCAGCTCGCTGACCATGCACCAGACCAAGCTGGAGGCGGAACTGCAGCAGATGGAGGAGAAGTTCGAGGCGAAAAAACAACGAATGCTCGAGTCGAGCGATGCCTTTCAGGAGGAGCTCAAGCGTCACTGCAAGCCCGCCGTGGACGAGGACACATTTCAGAAGATGGTGCATCGCATGTACGAGGATTTCAAGCGTGGCCAACGCATCGAGGAAGGGCCCAATCGCAAGGAGGATGCTGTGCCACAGCCGCAACCGGCGGCGCCAGAGGCGAGCGTTGCACCCAAGCCCGAGCCAGTCAAGCCGCCCATTGTCGTAGCGCCACCACCGCCGCCGCAGCCAGCGCCCGTGCATGAGCTGGCTAGCAAAACAGATCCGGAGCCCATGGATATTGAGCCGTCGCCAAAGCCATCAGTGCCGCCGCCACCGCCGCCGACGAAGCTGGACAAACTGGACTTGCCGCCGGTGCCGTTGAACGAATCCATCAAAGAAACAATGAAAGTCGCACCACCGACAGTGCTGACCATGCCGATCAAAGCGACCACGCCGACGGCAACGCCAGCGGCGACGCCACCGCCACCTCAGCTGAACAGTGAGCCGCCAGCAACGACGCCAACGCCGCCGCCGTCACAGCAGCAGCAACCACCGGCAGGTGGTGCAGCTCCACAATTGCATCCGCATGCGCTTGTAGGTGGACCGCCGCCTCCACACATGCCACCCCACATGGCGGCGCAGCAGCAGGCGCAGCAACAGCCGCAGCAGCCACCGCCCGGCGGCATGCCCGGGCTGCCGCCGCCGTTGCCGCATATGGGCTATGCCAACTACGGTGGGCCCGGTCCTGGCCAGCACTCGCACGCGCACTACTATCAGCCACAGTATGGGCCGCACTCGCGGCCGCAGCCCTACTACACGCACCTGCCGCCCTATCAGCCCTATTCGCCGCTGCACTTTGCCAGCGCTCGAGAGCATGGGGGCGTCAATGCCCAACCCGGAGCAGCACAGCAACAACAGCCACCGCCACAGCAGCAGCAACCACCGCCACAGCAGCAGCCGCCGCCAGGGCACATGCACGAGACGGCGCCAGGTCCAGGCGCGGTTTATGGGGCGCAACAACAGGCGGCGCCGCCACAACCGCATGGGTTGCCACAGCCGGCGACACAGTCAGCAGCAGCAGCAGCGCCTCCCACAACAGCGGCGGTGTCGGCCGTAACCGGAGTCGGACCAACGGCGACACCACCACCCTTGACTGCATCTCTCATCTCACAGGCGCCGCCGCCAGCAGTAAATGATGTATCGGCATCAAAGCCTGATTCGGATAAGCATGAAACGGACTAGTAACAGGGAACTAACTCCCAATGCGCTGACATTTCAAGAGGCACCGTTCAAGCACTCGCACTGGCTCCAATGTCCCAATCCACCCCGACCGTGCGCGATGTAAATTAGACTCCCAATCGATGTACAGCGCACCGTAGTGAAGCAGAAAAAAAAAAAAAACAAAACAAACAACAAAAAATAACATCATTTAGTATTAAGCATAAAATTTATATTAAATAATTCTATACTTCATATTTTTTTCCTTTTTTTTTTATATTGCATTTGTATGAAAAAAATTCACTAATTTTTCACCTTGAGTCAAGAACATTACCTTTATAAATATGTGCGGAAATAGATATTTTAGACAAGTTCTATGTAAAGAAAAAAATTGTTCGTAATTTCAACTAATATATGAAATATAATATTAAGTAAATACAAATTTCAAATGAAATGAAACAAATTTAAAATATGCCAATATGGCGTGTGTAAGCTCAATAGTATCGATAACTAACGACGAAATCCACATTCGATATCTTTAGGCACGTTAACTATCGCAGCGGCTGTTATTTTGTTTTCATTTCGCAGCGATTCATTGGCCGAGCAAAGTGCATTTAATGCAATATCTGAGAAAGGCAAGGTCGGTGCCCTGTTGTTGGCTACTCGCTCGCAATTTAATACTTGTTGCTGCCACCGCCACCGTCACAAGCCGCACGGCCTTTGCGACAACCACAACCAGATCTTCCACTCACATTGACCAACATCAAAATAATAAGCTAAGCAAGATGGATTCGGATCCTGTTTATGTTGCCGGCAGCAGCTCCGTGGCCTTTGTCACCACACCCGACAAGGACTCTGCAAAGAAGCTGGCACATGGCATCATCGAACGTAAGCTTGCGGCCTGTGTGAACATTATACCACAAATCGAGTCCATCTATATGTGGGAAGGCATAGTCAACGAGGACAACGAGTATCTGATGATGATCAAGACACGCACCTCCCGCATCGATGAACTGAGCAAGTTTGTGCGCGAGAATCATCCATATAGCGTGGCAGAGGTAATATCGCTGCCCATACAGGCTGGCAATCCGCCATATCTGAATTGGATAAGCCAAACGGTATTGGAGACAGTGAAAGAAAAAAAAGAAAACGAAAATGTATAAACGATTAAACTAATTATATTGGGACGAACTGTTTTACTTTCGCCGCCATTAGCGGGCGTTGCCAGATAGCCTGTTGTACATTTACAACGATCAGCTGTGCTGTAAAGTAGAAATGAGATGTTATCGATGTTTATAATTTGTATAGTTATTAAGTTGCATGTCTCTTACAAATCAAAAATGTTAATACCATTAAGTAATATATTGTATATTTATCAAAATAAATAAAATATAAAAATTGTGCTTGTACAAATAACGATTGTTGAGATATCGGTATCTGCAGAATTATATCGATAGCATGCCACCTCTATAGTAAAACGCGCACGGCAAACAAAAGAAATCTTAAGAAACGCGAATTAATAGCATGTCCGAGGATGATGCAGGCGTGCATCGCTTGGAGGGCACTTCAAACCAGCAGCAGCGTGGCGGCCTGATGCTCAAAAAGCCTAAGGACAGTAGCAATGCGAGCCCCAGCTTTAAGGTCCCGAAGGGCTCAGTCCTGGGCTTGGATAAGCTAGCAGCCAAGCGACGTGCCGAAAAGGCCCGCCTGATCTCCTTTCAGGACAATGAGTACGACGACGGCGGCGGCACGCCCTCCAGCACAGCCAACACCACAACGCCCGCCAGCGAATTTGCTTTCAAGAAACCAGACACGAAGAGCTTCGAGAAACTCAGCCGGCAGCTACGCGAGCATAAGGATGAGACGCCATCGCACACAGGCGGCGTCTCTGAGAAGGCCAGGGAACGGCTACGTGAGCACATCCAACGAGATCGGGACCGACAAAAGGGCGCCGTCCGTAAGTCGACACGTGATGACTCAGATGACAATCAGGATCGCGATAGGGTGAGAGACGGAGATAGAGAGCGTGAACGAGACAGACAGCGTCGCGGCGATGAAAGACGGAAGCGATTGCGAGAACAGGACCAGGATGCCTACCGAGATGGCAGACGAAGGGATCGAGATCGAGATCGAGATCGCAACCGAGACCGCTCCATGTCGGTGCGCAGCGTGCACACGCCCAGAGAGCCGGGCACACCAGGTGGCGGAGTCTCTGGCAGCTCCTGGGACGATGACGAGGGCGAGGGCAGCAGCGGAGGACGCAAATCCGATTGGGATTTTCCAACACCACGCGGCGCTGGCTCCGGCTACGGCACTGGCTCCAGCTTTGGGGATTGGTCCGAGAGAGGCAGCACCCGGAGCAAGTATCAGAATGCCGACGACACGACACGTGCGACGCCCGCACATCGCTACAATCAATGGGCGCACGACCGCAAACGCAGCGGTGCCACGCCCTGGACCGAAGATGCCGAGCTGCGTGATATGTGGGACGAGGAGCAGCGGCGCCTCGACCGCGAATGGTATAACATCGATGAGGGCTACGACGACGAGAACAATCCGTTTGGCGGCACCAATGCCGAATACTTTCGCCGCCGCGAAGAGCAGCTGGAGCAGAGGCGCAAGAAGCGCATCAGTGCCCAGCAGCGCCAGAACAATCGCGACAATGAGCTGTGGGAGCGGAATCGTATGTTAACTTCCGGCGTGGTCACCTCGATCACGGTCAGCGATGACTTCGACGAGGAGGCGCTGGAGCGAGTCCATTTGCTGGTCCATCATATAGTGCCGCCCTTTCTGGACGGCCGGATTGTGTTCACCAAGCAGCCGGAGCCGGTGGTGCCCGTCAAGGATCCCACCTCGGACATGGCCTTGCTGGCGCGCAAGGGCAGCCTCCTGGTGCGCAACTATCGGGAGCAAAAGGAGCGCCGCAAGGCGCAAAAGAAACACTGGGAGCTGGGCGGCACCAAGCTGGGCAACATTATGGGCGTGCAGCATCCGCAGGACGACGACGATGCCAAATTCGATAGGGACAACGACAAGGCCGACTATCGCAAGGATCAAAAGTTCGCCGATCACATGCGCGACATAAAGGACAACAAGGGCAAGAGCGAGTTCTCGCGGAAGAAGACGATCGGGGAGCAGCGTCGATTCCTGCCCGTCTTCGCCTCCCGCCAGGAGCTGCTGAATGTCATACGCGAGAACTCGGTGGTCATCATTGTGGGCGAAACGGGCAGCGGCAAGACCACACAGCTCACCCAATATCTGCACGAGGATGGCTACAGCACACGTGGCATGATCGGGTGCACCCAGCCGCGTCGTGTCGCCGCCATGTCCGTGGCCAAACGCGTCTCCGACGAGATGGACACCCAACTGGGTAAGTCTTAAGCAACTGCTTGCCCCACTTATCAGCATCGACTGCATTTTGACACTTCAATTTTTGACAGGCGAGGATGTCGGCTATGCCATACGGTTCGAGGACTGCACATCGGAGCGCACAGTTATCAAATACATGACCGATGGCATTTTGTTGCGTGAGAGTCTGCGCGATCCGGATCTGGACAGCTATGCGGCCATCATTATGGACGAGGCGCACGAACGATCGCTCTCAACGGATGTACTCTTCGGATTGCTGCGTGAGGTGAGTTTCAAGCCAAGTGTGGTGTAAAACCGTTTTCCCTTCTCTTCTATTCGATTACTTTCATCGATAGCTTTAGTGTTTGTTATCCGATTGTTATCAAATTTGAATTTGATATAAATAACTTAAAAGTTGCTTAAATGGACCATTTCTAGCCTCGATCAATAAAAAGTCTTTAATAAATTTTACTTGTCCGTTGGTAAACATTTAATAATATCCAAATATAAAGCATTTTACAAACATTTCATATTCAAATTTCACATTGCCAAATGTATATGTTATATCGAATAGTATATATAATATATATAAATATTTTTTAAAAATCGCTTAAGAGACTAAAAACAAAAAATACAAGATATATAGTTAAACGTATATATATATAGACATATATATATATATATATTTATGTGTCTGTGTGTGTGTGTGAATGTTATCAATTACAAACTAATTGTTTGACGTTACGTTACGTTACGTAACGCGCAATGCTAAATTGAGTTGTGGTGACTTTCAGTGTGCGTGTGTGTGTATGTGGGGAATATTGCAGCGCGCACAAAGGTATGCTGCAGCAAAGTGTTGAAAAACGCTTTTTATTTTTGTTTTCTTTCTTAAATTGTTTTGCTCGATTATTAATATTTTCTATGACAACATAATGATGTATATATACATATATATATATATAAATGTATATGTATATACACATATATGTATGATAATAATTATATTATAATAGCTATAATACATCATTAAAATAATGATAATAATTATAATAATAATAATAATAATAATAAAAAAAAAAACAACAAATTGTTAATAAGTCTTTTCGAATTTCACAGTGTGTCTCTCTCTCTGCCAAAAATATACAAATTTCAATGCAATTTGTATTTTTTTCTCAAAGTTGCAACAGCAAATGCGTGTGGGTGTGTGTAGGTGGGTGGGTGGGTGGGTGGTGTGTGTGTGTGTGTGTGTGCACGTTATATTGGCCATTATTAATTTCGATTTCAATTTAATACTGCCAATCAAATAAAGTAAGAAATTTAGAGCCTGCTCTATCACTCGCTGTCTCGCTCACACGATCGCTGTTGTTGCTTCTTCTGCATATTGTTCAGATACATATATATATATATATATATATATATATATACATATATGTATATAATGAACATATGTTAACATATAATTAAAATATGATTTATCTTATCACAATTTGCTTTGGATTTTCGTTTCAACTGTGACAAAGCCAGAAGAATTTAAAGCAATATGTATGTGTATGTGTGTGTGTGTGTGTGTATATGTGTGTGTGTGTTCATATGCTTTATAGAAAGAGCAGAGTGTGTGCTTCGTGTTAGTTACTTTGAGTGGGAGTGGCACTTTTGCCTATTATTGAGCACCAGCAACATGCCCGCATTCATGCCAACGCTGCCCCATTTCACGCACTCGGACATCTGCAAGATATATTTGATTACTTATAAAGGATTGCATGACGATATAACACAAATATTAGCAATTATTATTATTGTTATTATCATTATTATTATTAGTGGCTCAGCTCCGTAGCCAGACACGAAAATGCAATTGATGAAATGTGAAATTGTTGTTATATCGCTGCGATTTATCAGTAAACATTATATATGCATATATATATATATATATATATATATATATATATATATATATATATATATATATATATATATATATATATATATATATATATATATATATATATAGAATTTGATGCAGGTCAGTCGTACATACAGTCATATGTATATATATGATATTTGAATATTTCGATTACAATTTGATTTTGTTGACCAAGTTAACAGTTGTGTGCGTGTGTGTGTGTGTGTGTGTGTGAGAGCTTTGCTGTTGCAACTATAATAAGATATTACTGTGTATGTGTATGTGTGTGTGGCGGGATTTTTGGAATATACAGAATTTATATATATATACATATATATACATATATATATATATATATATATATATATATATATATATATATTTATGATACTACTACCTATATACAGCTAGAGTATATAGGCGCGTCGCTTATCAGTTGATCAAATGCAGCAGCACGTGATTGGCACTCGTCGTTACCTGTCGCTTGCGCACATCCTGCTGGCGACTGCCGTAGCGGCACCAGTACACGAAATGCTTATTATTATTCCAAAGACTCTGTTTGGCCTTGCGTGCCAGCGACACCTGACAAAAAAAAAAAAAAAACAATTAATAAATGAAGCCAAATATGTTATTTATGTTAAACACTCACCTGATTGCGTATGTCCTTTTCGTTATGCGGCGTTTTCTCCTTGTCAGCGAAATTATTGATGCGCAACTCCCAGCCGTGGCTCCAAATGTCGGCCAATGACATTTTGATTAGCTTGTAGGTGCCGTTCTCTCGTATCTTGACTGAATAGATCTCAATAGTTTCCGGTTTTGGTTTGTTGTCTGTCAAACGATACACACACACACACACACACACATTAATATTGTTATCAATATATATTGGCATTAATTCGAAACAATTCAAAATGACAATCTCAATTCAGGTGCACTTTGTGCATTCGTCAATTGATTCGTTTAAATTCAAATTTAAATTGCAGCGTTGCCCATTTGTTTTGTCTTGTTTTTCAAATTTATTTGTTGTGCAACACTAGTTGCAGTCGGCAATCTATGCAATCGATTAGCCTAGCGATGTCGATAACTATTAGATATGCACATGCATTGCACAGTTCTACGAAATTCAAATGCAATTTCATAAATTTACGGAAAAAAAAAAAAAACTTGTTCCTACAAATTTATATGTATGCATATTATGTATGTTCATATTAATTTATTTTAATTGTGTCTGCTAAACAATTTAAATGACTGTTAATTAACGAGTTAAGTTGGCTGCGCTCACGTCCATCCAGGCTCTTAAGTAACTTGTAAATCTGTTCGCTATTTTATGCAATATCTTTAATTAGCATTTTTAAGGCCTATTATATCATAAACTAAATAGCTATTACATATTAACAACAGCAATAATTCATTATTTTTGCTTGAATTGCGTAATTGTTTTTTTTATGCTTTTAATTTTTTTTTTTATGAATGACATGTGTTTTAATCGCATATAATTAGCATCGCTAATATTTCACACTTTTGTGCACCTTTTTTCCAGTCTTCTCTTGTTGTTTTTGTTTCTGACTTAACGGTTTTAAGCATTTGCCATGCGCAACTAATTTGCGCGCATTTTAAATTGTTTGCCCCAATGTGTGTGTGTGTGTGTGTGTGTGTGTGGAGGGGGTGACTCGTTGAGGAGGAGAACTGAGTTGATTGCTATTTAAGTTGCATTTTTGTGCTGTTCATGTCTTATGTCAGCTAAATATGCAATCGCCCAGGCACGCACCCACACACACACACACACACACACACACACACGCATATATACGTATATTTCATCATTAAATAACTGCAAAAATGTAATCGCGGCCGTGGGAAAATATGTGTGTGCTCAGTCGGAAGAGGAAGGAGGAGTGCATACTTTGCAGTGAGCTCATCTATAGATTGCTCATCATGTTAATGCATTTTTCTTTCTTATGGTTCATTGAACGTATTACAAAGCGGCACCTGTTGGGGTGCTGCTTTGTGTATGGGCGGCGATAAGCCTTATTCAGCCGAAACAGATAAGCGCTATTTGTGTATGACGTCACACAGCATGCGGCTTATCAACGATTCATAGGAAAATGCAGCAATTACACTAAAATTTGTTAATCACGCTTGCAGCGACAGCAGCAGCAGCAGCGGCAGCGGCACCGTTTCTTATCTGAATGTCTTTGTCTAATGCTGCTCAAAAGTATTTACACACACATTAAGTTTGCATGCAAAAGCTGAGCAAATAACAGTTAAATGCTAAATGAGTTATACTTTCTATGAGATTCTTATAAGATTTATTTTACACCACTGTCTGTGTGTGTACATGTGTGGGGTACAAACAACTTGTTTTGTCAAGTCAATGTACAGGATAATCACCACATGGTATACAAGTCAAATCAAAAGCTTTACTGTCACAGCAAACGCATCTAGGCACCCATACATACATGCACTACATATATACTCTACATATGTACATACATATATGCATTTGCAAACAAACGCAAACGACCACCCCCCCATATGTGGTGAATTGTTCGCAGCACGAGATGCAACAGTCGCCTTCGCAGTGGTGAATGTTGCTACGCAAAACAAGTTCACCACACATCACAAGACTGAACCAAAGGCTGCCTGTGTCGGCAGTGCAAAAGCAAAAAACACGAAAAGAAAAAAAAAACAACAACAACAACAACAGCAGCAGCATGCGTGACTCAAAGCACATGATGCGGCTGCTGCCTATGACAAGGCGCACATTGTCAGCAATATTTGAAGTATTCGTGTGTTTACATTTTTTTTGTGCGCTCTGCGCACGCATACAAATGGAATGTTCTGGCAGCTGTCAGCGCAGCATTGTGAATGGTCATGTATTTAGCTGCAGCAAGTGTGAGCGAAACATTGTATGTTTATATGTATACTTTTTGTTTGCGACTGTGTGTGTGCGTGTGAATGCGTGCGTGCGAAGCGCGACGTCGCAAAGTTCGTTTCGCTGCTGCTGCGCTGCTGGCGCTTTGTTTCGCTGTTGCCTCTTCAAAGCTGAGAAGTGCTCATTGTTCTTGTAGGCCGTCGAGTGCGGCGTTGTTGTTGTTGCTGTTGTATTCGATTAGATAAAAGGCAATCACACACATACACCCGTACATATATGCATGTACTATATACTAAGTATTTAAAATTGGTTGATTTTTATTAAATGTCATTTTGAAATATCAGCATTTGCCAAACTTGTGAGATTAGTTTAATTGTTCTGACGTCTGCAATGTGATTAATCATCCTCAAAAAAAAAAAAAATGATATCAAAGCATTTTTTTTCCTTTTTTTTTTTGGGTCAAGTACAGAATAAGAATTTAAACAAAAAAAAAATGTGTTTTTTTTTTTGTATTTTGCACATTTTTCGCTCGGGTTAATTTCTTGCGAGATAAAATGAACCGTTTGACATGAGCTTTTCAGCTAGCGGCGAGCTTTTACTCTTTCCCCTCACTTTTTGCGTACTCACCTTTGGCCACCTTGCACAGTACAATGCCGTACCATGATGCTACCGGCGTCTCATTTTCATCCTGCGTTTCGAGAAAGCTTATGCTGCTGCTCCCATTACGTGGTATTATCAATGGCGGCGCCAGGGTGAGGACTGGGCAATCGATGTCCAGGGAGTCGGCATCGCTGGCAGCGGCCGCAGCAGCAGCGGCGGCGGCTGCAGCGGCTGCGGCTTTGGCAGCCGCACTGCTGCGCACCTCAACGATAAAACCGCATTCGACAACGGCGCAGAAAATACGATGCTCTTCGGGCTTGAACCATTTGGATTCGCGCAGCTTTTGTACGGCGACGCTGCTGCCAAACGTGGCGTTCACATTGGCGCCGACGCTCAGCTTGTGGTGGTGTTGGTGATGCTGCAGCTGCAGCGACGGCGGCCAATTCGATGTGGGAGAGCTGGGCGCCGATTGTGAATAGCCGGCGCTGCTGCCGCTACCATTCGCAACTGCTACGGCCGTTGGTGGCGTTGGCGTTGCCTGATTGTTGTGGCCCTGCAGTGGCCACCATTTGAGTGAGCTGACAAAACTGTTTGATCGGTTCATTGTCGCTGGTGGGCGGTGTGGTGTGCCGTGGGCGTGGCCTATGTCGTTGCACACGCGCGCGTAACTTTCACTTAATCACACTCACACGCACGCACACACACACACACACACACACTAACAAGCTGAGTAGAGTGCGCGCGCGTTTAGCTCTAGTCCCCCTTTTTCTTTATGTTTTTCTTTCTTTAGTTTTCTCGTTTGTTTTGTATACGGTCGCTTATCGTTGCGTTGCCTTTGGCCCGTTGCTCCAATTAAGTGTTTCCTTTGCTTTAGTCTTTTCGAAAGACAACACAAAAACAACAACAAATATATATGGAATAAAATATAGCACAATGGAAATGCTGCTTGTAGTTGAGTAAAAAAAAAAAAAATTATGAAGCGCAAATACAAAGTTAAGTTTCAATCAAAAATCAAATCAAAACAATTTCTGAAACAAATTAACTCTGTGCGCTCTGCCCGAGTGTTTGTTAAATTTTCTTGGTTTGCTCTGGGTCTCTTTTATGTATTTTCTTTTCACAGCGATTTCGTTTCGGTAAGTTCGTGTTTTTCGCCGTTTGTTACTTTTGTGTTTTGCTCGCTGCTGCTGTTGCTGCTACTGCACCGCTAGAGACTCGAAAGCCAAATACCAGCATAGCAAAGGTTTATTTATAACCAAAGCCGGTTTCGGTTTGTCAGCTAGCCAACGAGTCGTCGGCTGCGTCGTCGTCGTCGTCGTCTGCAGCGTTCGCTCTCTTTGTGCTCGTATTTTTACTCTCTCACTCGCTCGCTCTCTCCTCGCTCTCTTTGGTGTGGTGAGTTGGGTCGCTGCCGTTGTATCCCTCCTGTTGGCGACGAGCTTGTTGCACGTTCCGTTAGGCTTTGCGCCTTATGTTATTATACTCTTTTTTCTCTCTTGTTTTTACAGTTGTTTTGTTTTTGTTATTTCATTATCGCTTTAATTGCTGGGATATCAATTTAATTATGTGCTTGTCACATATGCAGTTACTAAAACGCTTACCTGACTGACGCTAGCATCGCAGTCGCTGCCGCTGCCGCTGCCGCTACTCTGCTGCTGCTGCAGACGTCAGTCGCGGCAGCGACGCCAACAGCGACATCACTGGCAGCCTGACCTTCTTATTCTTATAAGAAAATGTATATTGTTGAAATTTTTTGTTAACGGCGTAGTTTTTGTTGTTATTTTCATTGACTTTGCGCCCCAACACAACAAAATGCTTAACATGTAGCATGTATTCTATGTGTGTGTGTGTGTGTGTGTGCGTCTGTGTACACACACGTCACATGGCATGCGGCCCCAAAAATAAATGTATAAATGATTGATTTAGTTTATTATAAGAAATATGATCATTTTATTGTATTGGCAATTGTTGATTATTTGTTTGTGATTGATTGCAATAATAATAGTAAGAATGTGTGTATCGAAACATGTGTATGTTTGTATTTACGCATATGTACATACATATGTAAATATGTACATACATATATAGAAGAGCTTTTGTATTATTAATTTCTTCTATGTGTATGTATGTATGTATGTATGCGTCTCTGTCTGTATTTCCTCTCAAATATTTATCATATAAAAGATCATTTATAGGCTTTTTTCTTAATATTTTCAAGTTGATTAACATTCAACACGATTTCACCACGGTGTCATGGCTGCCTGTGGCTCGTCTGCAAATACAGTTAGAGTTGAAATTTATTTTTATGTTAGTATGCGTGCAAGTATGCATATATGTATGTAATATGTGTATGTAAGCATCTATGCCTTCTATGCGATTCTCAAGAGTTCTGAAAATTGCCTGCTTTATGTACATATGTAACAAGCACATGTATGTGTGTGTGAGAGATTAACGAGTTGTCCTAGGCAAACTAATAAAGATATTATTTACATACATATGTATATAGCATAATACTACAAATTTCAGATATACATATGTATCTATGTATGTATGTATAAATATATAGAAAATCGAGTGCAATGGCAAAATACATTTATATATAGATTTAAATTGTTTTTGGGTGCATTTGTACCTCAAGCATTTGTACCTATCTACGGGTGCAATCAGAATCGGAAATTGCCCCCATTTTAACTCTCTAACCTGAAGGGGGGGCAACAACAGCAACTGGGCGCCCGCAACAATTTTCTCTTGAATATTCTATCATACATATCAATTGGCATATGTACATATGTACATACATACATATATATATATATATATATTTGTCTGTGTGTGTATATCAAGAGTCAGTCGGGATGGGCTTGGGCATTGGCATTGGCAATCCTATAATCACATTATCGGAGGAGGCCATACAACGATTAGTGAGCTGCCCTCGGACACCGCAGATCGATATTGTCGCCCCAAAACCTCGCTCGATGTCTCCCTGCGTGCGTGCGTGTTAACCAACACTGGAGCATCGTTTCGAGTTTTGTGCTTTTCCAATCAACTCTCAAAGGCTTCCGAAAGCTTTTCGCTGTGACGTCGCAGCTTTCGGGCGATTCTCTCTCTCCCAGTCTATGTGTGTGTGTGTGTGTGTGTGTGTGTGCGTGAGCTTCTGAAATTAGTCGCGTTTGCTTTGGGACATCGCAAACGACAATTAATTTGACCTATTAAGTTGCAAAGCTTAAAACTGGGCCAAATAACGACGACGGCAACGGCAACGGCAACGCGACTGCGACGTCTCTGCTGACGTTGCTGCGGTTTTTTATTTAATTTCATATTTATACATAGATCTATACATATGTATATATTTATATGTAGATATATATCAATATATATATATATATGTATATATATATATATATTTTTTTTTATTTGGATTTATTTCATTTTCAAGTTTTTCATTTCGTTTACCCTTACCAAGGTCATTGCTGCTATGCCGCCCTCTTTGGCCACATATTGAATTAACAAGATATTATCGAAATAGGTTGAGGCTGAGAACATTTGCAGCCCTATTGAAGTTTGCGCAAATGGGGAGGTTTAAAATATTAATCAAAATATTTTAATAATATTAAAAATTAAAAAAAAAAAAATTATTCGAAGAATATTTAAACTATTTAAATAGTATAAGAAAAAGACATTTAAATAGTTTTAAAAATAAATAAATAATATTTAAATAATATTAAAAGTGAAAATAATCACAAAAAAAAAACATATTTTAAAAATATTTGATGAATATTTAAGCTATTTTTAAATTTTAGAACTAAATAAATAATATTTAAAATAGTCGAATAATATTAAAAATCATGAAAATAACATTTTTAAAAAATATTTATATTACTATTGACATTTAAATAATAATAATAAAAAAAATATAAAACTTCGCAAAATATAAACAAATTCAAATTACAGGGTATTACAGCTGCGTTGTTTCATCGCTTAAACGCTTCTCTCTACAAATTGTTTCAGGTTTTCATTTATTTATTCGAGTATTTCACAGTCGACGCAGACGTCGACGTCGTCGTCGCTGCTCTTGTTGTTGTTGTTGTTTTTGATATAAATACGCGCAGCTCTACAAGTTGTTGTTGTTGTTGTTGTTGTTGTTGTTATTGCTGCTTGTTATTCTCCATATCTATTTATAGTTTAACCTTGTCGGCATTGGGACACAGGGGCATGGAAGAGGAGGACGTGGGGCGGGGAGCGAGAAGGGGTTGGGCTGCGGGGTCTCATGATTATGCCGTGTCGCATTTTCGCTCTGCCAATTGACTGCTCAGCTCAACTGCGTGTAATTAGCTGCTGTTCGGTTTCAGTATCGGTCTAAAGCATTTCTACATTTCTCTATCAACCGAACCCGCCCCCGCCGCAGCCATAGCCACAACCGCAGCCACTGCTTCAAAGCTCCCTACCTGTGGTTGCCTCTGCTTTAGTCCCCGCCTCTGCTTTGCCTAGCACTTTCCAATTGTTTGCCTAATTAAGAGTGCTGCACTTTAGATACCCTGCCATTGGGGCATATGAATTTCGAGACGATTTTTATTTATTTTAATTTTCTATAATTATAATATAATAATAATAATATATATATTTTTAATATATATATATAATATATATATATATTTTTTTTGTTTTTATTTTTAATCATCTTAACAATATATATAAAGCTATAGAAATGTATACATATATTATATATGCACAAAATTTGATTAACATCGAACTGACACTATCAGAAAATCCTGAAATTAAAAAAAAAAAAAATTAACTCATTAGAAAATAGACTTCCTTATGTGACTTATCTCTCGGGAAGTGTATTTGATATTCGACTTTTAGCCAATTTCTCTTATTCGTGTTTGTTGTAATTGTAGTTTTTATTAACAATTTGCGCAATGAAACACGAATTAATGTGCGTAGGTCAGTGCCCAAAAAGCAACAATAGCCACATTCATTAAATGACGGCATTAAATGTGCATATATAGAAATATATATATATATATCTCTGTATACACATATATATGTATATAACTTTGTTTATATTTGAAATAAACCTAAACATTCCAGCGTAAGCAACCTAGAAAATAAAATTGTTTATTCAATTCCCTTTGCAAGATCTGACTTCCCTAAAGATCTTAAGATTTGTATTTCTCCGAATTGTTTTTATTTGAATTGAATTCGTGATTTACAGTGCGTATGAACAATTTAGCGTTTACTTTAATCGATATGGTCTTGATTGTTTGAGTACATTAATCCAATCCGACTATTTCTAGTCATGCTATTTAATTATATTGTATTACAAACTAAATTCATTAGTAAAACTAATAGATGTGCTTGTTCACATAATCTATGCACTTAAACGTGTGTAGATAGTCAATACCTCAATATGTAGTACAGCAAATACTATATACAAATGCATAACAGATATTTGATATGCATAAACACAGTCAGAATGTGGGGCATACCGACTAGGCAAGTGAACATTAGTATTTATTTTTCTTTTCCTTTTATAAATAAACAATTGTTGATTTATATATAAATATTACAAATAATCGGATATTACATTTTTATTTTATTTTATAGTATTTCTATTAATATTTTACTAAATATTTGTTTTTGCTCTTAGTATATATAAAGTGCTCAACTAAAGAGCATCTCTATTGCAAATGCCATCACTAATTGTTAAGCTCTTGTCCGCTATGCCAGCTCTAAATTGCCGTTTGAATATTGAGTAACCGTATGCAGCATTCGTTGTTTTCATTGTGCATTGTTCATCTCTGTTGCTCACTCACACACATACGTGCATGCCTGTGCATAGCTGTACATGAGTGCAAGTGTGTACACACATACACATGTATATTTATTATCTGTTTTATGCACTCGACTGAAGTTTTCTCTCTCGCTCGTTCGCCCGCTCTTTTGCTGCCCTTTGTAAGTGTGTGTATGTGTCTGTATGTGTCTGTGTGTGTTTTCAATTGTAAAACAAAATGTGAGCTAAACCACCTGTATTTGTTTTCATTCCGCAGTCTATTATAACCCAATGGGTTCAGCGTTCAATTTGGCAAGTGTCTGGGCAGAGCCTGCATGGAATATAAAATGACTAGCGGATGTTACCCGGCCTTGCGCGGCTGCAATGTTGTTGCTGTTCATTAATATAGAACTGTAAAACTGAAAACGAATATAAGCATTAATATACATATGTACATATGTACATACATACTTTCTTACATATAAATATTTAAGAAGTCATGAACTTATTTATTTATCCTATCTACATATATGTATATATATATATATATATATATATATATATATATATACATATATCTATAGTGTGTATCTAAACACAAAAAAAAAACGTGTTTTATTTGCGTTCTTTGTTTGTGCCTATAGTTTGTAAGCCATTTTGACTTAAAGGCTTCGAGAGCGCGAAAAGCGCCGTCTATATCTGGCCATAACCGGACTTTGGTCTCATGTCAGAGATACTCAGAGCTATTTCCGTTGTTTTGTTTCGTTTCTTTGCTTTGCTTTGCATGCATTGGTCCGGCTTAACCAGGTTTAAGTAAACAGCAGCAAAATGGAAGTATAGCAGTAAAAGTAACTAGAAGAGAATGAAAGAGCACGCACACATGCACACACATGCATACACGTACGCTCTGACAATTGAGTGTCTAGTCAAAACAGTTTTGCAGCAATAAAATTGACAAAGGCCCAAGTGGGGTCTAGTTGGAATCTGATTGGCATTCTTGGAATCTGATTGAAGTGATAAATGCCATTATTTGCGTACATTTGTTAAGCTTTTGAAAGCATGTCACGTTTGAGAAAATGCCATTCCTTCGCCTTTAACAAAAAAAAAAAATCAATTTGAATGCGCAAAAATTCTTCACTTAGCTAAAGCTTTATGTAGCATATATTTCTGCGAAGGCAAGTGTAAAAGGAAGTAAACAAACTAAGCTATGGTTGCAAAGAGCTTTTTGCTAAGCTCGCTTTTTCCAGCCACCTGTGGCAACATTTTGCTGTTGTTTCGTACATCCATATATGTATTTACATATGCATACATATATACATATACATACATATGTATCTATTTGTAATCCTAAACCGCAACACAAACGTTTGACGTTCGGCGGCTATGTCAACGTCAACGTTAACGTCGCTGCCGCCGTCGGCTTCAGCAGCGCATGTCATGTGCTTTGCTTACAGCTATTTTTAGATAATCATAAAACGCGCGCAACATTGTGAGACAAAACAGCGAATACAACAAAAACAACAATAGCAACTTAAACTGAACGTAGAAAATAAATAAATACTTATGTATGTAAATATGTACATACATACATATGTATGTGTGTATGTGTTTTTATTCAATATGCAAAAACAAAAATATTCTTGTGTTTTCACAGCCGTCGCCGTTGCGCTAATTTCTTCCTGTTGCCGCCTTAAGAGGGAGGGCTGTGCATGTGAGCAGACCGCACACAAATATGCATTGCATGTACATACATACATATGTAAATATGTATGTATGTGTGTATGTATGTGTGTAGTTGGCACATGGCGGAAGAAAAGGACCTGCAACAGCTGTTTCAGCGTTGCTTGTTGCTGGACAAGCCCAGCAAATAAATAAAGTTCAATTAAAAAAAGAAAAAGAAAAAAAAACCCGAAAGAGTGCTCAGCTAGCAGATGGGCAGAATTCGAGTTCAAGCTCGAGCTTCCTTCTGCTCATAGCTTGCATCTCACTCCGACTTTCGCGTTAACTCTCTCGCGCATTTTCGCTCTCCCTCTATCACACGTTCTCTCTCGTTCGGGCGGCTGCTGCTATGGTGTTATTCACCTTCGGCATCGGCATCTGCTGCTCATAACTCGTTTTGCGGCTTCATTGTTTGCTTTAGCCCGTTTGTTCTGCTTTGCAAATGTGCGGATAAAAACAAAATATGCAAAAATCTTTGACCATTGATTGGCTTTATTGTTGTTGTGCTTTGCCACGATATTTTATGATTGTTTTAAATACATTTTTACGTACATACATACATACATACATATGTACATAAATATTTCGCATTGCGATTGTTTTGTTTTCGTATTGTTGTTGGCTCGTGTTTTTGCTCGTGCAAAATATTTCTTGATATTGTGGGCGTGTGGGCTTGTGTTCAATTGTATTTGTGTGTTTGTGTGCTTTGTTTACATCTTATATGTAGGTAGTTTTGGCAAAACACAAATTGTTGCTTGTATATACATACATACATACATATGTACGTACATATGTATGTATGTATGTAGACACTGCCACACCTCCAAAAAGCAGCGCGTAAAACTCACCACATATCATTTCGCCATTCGCCATTCACCATTCCCCCATTCACCACTTATTGCTCTCGTTCGCTCGCTCGCTTGCTCGCTCTTGCTGTTGCTCTCGTTTTCAGCTCTGTCAACTCGTGCCGCTTTGTCGCCGCAAGTTTTGAGCCTGCCACTGAGAAATTGTAAAATTGCTTTCGTGCTGCTGTACTCAACCCAACAGCGCCCGTCCAACTCGACTGCCCACTCAGTTCATCAGACTCGCGCTAAAGCTTTTCCCCTCCCACTCGCCCCCATCGACATTTTGCAATGCAAATGCACTGAAAATGGCACGTAAACAGCAAATTATATGGCCAGACAAATCGCGTGGATTTGTTCATTGGCGCCAGGCAAACAAAATAAAACAAAAAATATATAAATTCAAATTAAATAATAATGAACAAAGTTGATATACTCAAATGGGTGAAGCCTTATCACTGGACTGGCTAGCAAATCGAGTAATATTCCTAGTTTAATTGCTATACATTATATTCTTGACTTAAAATACCGTTTTGTTTTTTTTTTTCTTTCTTTTTCTTTTTGTGAGGAGCATTGTCTGAACAGACATTGACGCTGTCTATATGTTTGCGTTTGTTTGCCATTTCGAGCTATGAGCGTGTATATAGACCATATTTCAAGTACACAATCTTATGCCTATTTGTATAACCCATATATTAAGCATTTTTTATTTATCTTCACATAAATTTTCATGTACATAAATTATATTTTTAATTACCGTCATTATTCGGTGATAGCAATATTACACATATGTATAAATATATGGAGAGATATATAATTATAAACATTATTTAATTAGAAGTCGCGTGAGTCGGGTCTGTCCATGTGCATTTCCAGTCTCAAGATCAAGACCACGAACACACGGGGATATTACGGAAAACGTCAACGCCCCATAATAATAATAAATAAATAAAAACTTATATCTCATAATTTGCGAGTGTTATATATATGTATGTATATACATATGTATGTATACGAGAATGATTTGCTGCAACTCGTAAACTACATAGATAAGCGTTACTTGACTAACAAGTTAATATACTATATATGACTATATAGACTCGTCTATATAGAATGCCCTTCAATGGAAGATGTCGTTTGTCAAAATATATTTTACGTTTTAGTAATTTATTTTTTTTTATTTTTGTCTCTGAAGGTAAATACAATTTTTTTTTTATAGGATTATATATATACATATATATCGCACGGTCTAGTCCGATTCACATCTAAGAATTTTTATTGGCTCTGTGCCCAACAAATTCCACAAATGACGACGAAAATGTTTTTTTTTTTTCTTTAATGAAATTTTTGCATTTTGTGAATTGCATTTCCTATATATTTATATATATATATATGTATTTATTTTGATTTTGAATTTATGTATATAGAAAACAAAAACAACAAATTAGATTGATGAGCTGCGAGGCGCGGTTTATCAGTTTATTGAATATTTGAGCAAAAGTGCGCATTTCCTGTCTCCCTAAGCGCGTTCACTTACTGCTAACAGGCAATGTATGATGGATATGCACACACACACAGAAATTAGCCTCTCTTCCTGCTTCTCACTCTCCCTCCCTCTCTGTGTATGTAAATGCTTCGACTAAAGTCGCAACCTAACTCAAGTGGCAAAAAAAAAAAATAAAAAAAAAAAAACAAAACAAAACAAAACCTTATCGAAACCTATCAAGATTGATATACTGCATTCCATACTAAAAGCGAATCGAAAAAAAAAAAACAATAAATAATAATAAAAATAATAATAATAAATGGAACTCGTAGCGCCAACACATTGATATATGTACATTCATAAAGACAAGCACTAAATGCCGTTGCTTATAAGAAAAACTCTAATCAAATAAGACTACAGTATCAGCTGTATATATACACACATACGCCTATATATATATATATATATATATATATATATATATATATATATATATATATATATATATATATATATATATATATATATATATATATATATATATATATATATATATATATATATATATATATATATGTGTGTGTGTGTGTGTGTGTGTGTGCTCAGCGCAGCTCGTGATTTGTCTTAGTCACTCTTGCAGTTAATCCAGCTGATGAAATGTCGCCTATTGAATCGAACACCACTTATCTCCCAATATCAATATTGCTCAAAGTTCAGGCAATTTTAGTGTTATGCATAGGCGGGGCCCAATAGGCGACCTTGCGTCAGTGTTTGCCCTAAATGTTTCCACTCATATTTCACTTGATTTAGCTTCTATTTATCACCTTATCGAATTAGACATTTCATTCTATTTTGGATTGTAGTCGAAGTTTCTCTATGAAGAGCACTATATCAGTAAATATTTTTAGTCTGATTCCCGATAAGGAAAGTTCTCAAAATATCACATATATGTATATACATATATAGGCAATATTTTGTTTTAGACAAACAATTTTTGAGCTAAGCTGCGTCATTATGCACATGACACATTCTATATATATATATATAATACTCTCACTGATATCTGGGGAACTTTGAAGTGGATTCACTAATCTAAATATTAGTATTCTAGTATTCCATATAATACCACTGATATCTGAAGCTTTTTACTATATATATATATGTATGCTATATAATTAGTCTATATTATCTGTAGAACTTTCGAGTAGATATTAGTATTCAAATTGAAGTATTATTCCATACAATCTGAAGAAGCTTTACGTTAACTCACAAATCATATTAGTGATATTTGAAGGACCCCAAAATATGTCTATATAATCTGAAAATACCTTTTGAGGTAAACCTATTGATATCTTATAAACGTTTTAATGGATTCCCTAATTATAGTGTTATTATTATTCTATATAATCTGAAAAGCTCTTGAATAGACTCATCAATCATATTACACTTATTATATATATATATATATATATATATATATATATATATATATATATATATATATATATATATATATATATATATATATATATATATATATATATATATATATATATATATATATATATATATATATATATATATATCTGAAGATCTTCTAATCATTTCAACAATCCGCATTAATCAGCAAATTGTTTGTAGATCAAATTTATTTACGTGCCAAGGCACGTATCTTATAAGCTCTATCTTTGATTAGCTAATTTTACCGTTTTATATGAAATAGAACTCTCTCTCCCTATATATATATATTATATTCTTAATAAAGCTCAATCTAAAAATATAGGTAAATCTAGATAAATTTTTATGGGAGGCCTTAAGAATTTTGGAGCTTTACTAATAGAACATTTTTTATAATTTTTCAGAAATTAAAAAAAATATTTTTGTACATAACATATAATACTAAATTATAAAATTTGATCTTTTTTGGCAAAAGCTTTTTTACAGGATATATATATATGATTCCATGCTAATAAACAGAATCAGGATTATTAACTGTCGATTAAGTCATAAAAAAAACTGTAATCGATCACAAAAATGCGATAAAAATTTGCCTCGATTTTGGCTACTTTTCGAGTCAAGCAATAGCTCCATAGCGTAGAGCTGGTAGCGTTTTCTAACGGGGAATTCCCAATTAGCACGAGCTTAGTTCATATCTTATAAAGCTCTTCAGATACTCGAAACAAAACAAAGTTAAATAACTGAAAAATTGTGTGGAAAATAAATATTTATTAATTTGTAGTTCGAGTGGCCTAGCCAATAATCATCATAATCAATAAATAACAGTTGTTCTGCAGCTTGCATTTAGTCCACATAACGTAACGGGATTTGCATGCCTCTCTCAGCTTGTCTAACTGTTCATGTCGATTTCGCTTCGCTTGCGTCTTATCTTTGCACACACACACACGCACACACATACATACATACATGTATCACTTAACTGTCATATGTATATCGAAATGCTCAATCGTAATTGCCGTGGACGGGATATTGTTCAACGTCATTTAACGCGCTCGGCTGCGGGGAGATAAAAATTTGAATCAATGCGTTGGCGTTGCCATTGGCATTGCCGTTGCCATTAGCGGCGAGCTGTCATAAAAAACACTTCACTCTCTCAACATGTAAGCGATATGTGTACATTGTGTAGGTACATACACCCATCTCTACATACCTACATACATACATATGTACATATCGATAAGCCACATAATAAACATCGTATCTACATATGTATATATGTATGTATGTATGTGTGTGTAGTGGTGGGCTTGGTCCACCTCTTTCTAACCGCATTGCAAGCCAATGCGCAATTTGCTTGTTAAGTTGCCCGTGACGCGAAGCTCGTCGCTGCCTTTGCCATTGTTGTTGTTGTTGTTGTAACAGGTGCTGCAACGGAATTAGTTTAACAGCAATTTGAGCTTTTTGTCTGTGCTTTGGCCCAGGCAGGCATGCAATCCCAAGCACACACACACATATACATATACAGGATCTGCTATACATCCTCAGCTGCCTACGTGCGACACAGCACGTTGGGCTCCCCCTGCCGTGTCGTGCCGTGCCGTGCCGCGCATTGACAAAACCCACCACTAGCGACCTATGCCACCCAATCGTTGAGTCGTTGAGTTGTCGTCGCGTTCGTGAAATCGTTAAATCGCTTGAGTCGAAACGCTGAGAGCATTGGCTGCGCTCTCGTACACTCATTTCGCTCTCGCTGTGCGCCGCTTCGTGTGTGTGTGTGTGTGTTGAGTTTCGTTTTCATATACGCACGCAGATGTGTGGTGAGTTTGACTCAGGATATTTAGCTGCGTGGACTTTGACGACTTTGAGTTGATGCGCTGCTGCTTGCTTAGCTTGCTTGGCTCTGGCTCTGGCTCAGGGGCCGGTGCTCGGGATTTGGGTCATGCTCGCACATTTCGGTGGGTGGTGGGTGGTGGGTACAGTCATGCCAAGGCCGCAGCATCTGGCAGCAAGTGGAATGCCCCAGAAAACGACAGATTTAGCTGCAATTGATTGGCCATTTAATATGTATGCAATGGAATATATACTATATATAAATCGATTTCTATATATACATATGTAATTATATATTTTTGTGTGTAGGAATCATATATATTAAAAAAATATATATGTATAAAAAATTGCAATTATATAGACTCATGATGGAAGGCAGGGTATCGCATAGTCGGGCACTTTTGACTTCGTTTTTTTCCATATTAATTCCCCTAATTCTCGTCAATTGCAATTGCAGATTGTGGCACGGCGTCATGACCTGAAGCTAATTGTCACCTCCGCCACCATGGACTCGACCAAGTTCGCCACGTTCTTTGGCAATGTGCCGACGTTCACCATACCCGGACGGACGTTTCCGGTGGACGTGATGTTTAGTAAGAATGCGTGCGAGGATTATGTGGAGTCGGCTGTGAAGCAGGCGCTGCAGGTCCATTTGACGCCCAACGAGGGCGACATGCTGATCTTTATGCCCGGCCAGGAGGACATCGAGGTCACCTGCGAGGTGCTGGAGGAGCGCCTCAACGAAATCGATAACGCACCCGAGCTGAGCATTCTGCCCATCTACTCGCAGCTGCCGTCCGATCTGCAGGCAAAGATCTTCCAAAAGTCCGCCGATGGCGTGCGCAAGTGCGTCGTGGCCACCAACATTGCGGAGACGTCGCTAACCGTGGACGGCATCATCTATGTGATTGACTCCGGCTACTGCAAGCTGAAGGTCTACAATCCGCGCATTGGCATGGACGCCCTCCAAATCTATCCCATATCGCAGGCGAATGCCAATCAGCGTTCGGGCCGTGCCGGCCGCACTGGTCCTGGCCAGGCGTTCCGCCTCTACACGCAGCGACAATACAAGGACGAGCTGCTGGCGCTGACCGTGCCCGAAATCCAGCGCACCAACCTGGCCAACACAGTGTTGCTCCTGAAATCCCTGGGCGTGGTCGATCTGCTGCAGTTCCATTTCATGGATCCGCCACCGCAGGACAACATACTCAACTCGCTCTACCAGCTGTGGATATTGGGGGCACTGGATCACACCGGTGGCCTCACCACGCTGGGCCGGCAAATGGCCGAGTTCCCGCTGGATCCGCCACAGTGCCAGATGCTCATCGTGGCCTGCCAAATGGAGTGCAGCGCCGAAGTCCTAATCATAGGTGAGTCCACCTGACCATCGCTCTTATGTGAACCAACTCCAATTCACTCTTCCCGCTGCAGTCTCCATGCTATCCGTGCCATCAATATTCTATCGACCCAAGGGACGCGAGGAGGAGGCGGATGGCGTGCGCGAGAAGTTCCAGGTGCCCGAGTCGGATCATCTAACCTACCTCAATGTCTATCTCCAGTGGAAGCAGAACAGGTAAATAGACTGAGAGACGGAAGGAGATGGCAACAACTTTATATATTCCTCTCTCCCTCTCCCTCTCGCTCTATAGCTATAGCTCCACGTGGTGCAACGATCACTTCATCCACATCAAGGCCATGCGCAAGGTGCGCGAGGTGCGACAGCAGCTGAAGGACATCATGACCCAGCAGAAGATGACCGTCAAGTCGTGCGGCACCGACTGGGACATTGTGCGCAAGTGCATCTGCTCCGCCTATTTCTACCAGGCGGCACGGCTCAAGGGCATCGGCGAGTACGTGAATCTGCGCACGGGCATGCCCTGCCATTTGCATCCAACGTCGGCGCTGTATGGCCTGGGCACCACGCCCGACTATGTCGTCTACCATGAGCTGATCATGACCGCCAAGGAGTACATGCAGTGTGCCACCGCTGTCGATGGCTACTGGCTGGCGGAGCTGGGGCCGATGTTCTTCTCTGTGAAGGAAACCGGACGCAGCGGCCGGGACAAAAAGAAACTGGCCGCCGAGCACCTCAAGGAGATGGAGGAGCAAATGTTGCAGGCCCAGCACCAGATGGAGGAGCGCAAACAGCAGGCCGCCCACCGCGAAGAGCTGCTGGCGGGCAAACAGGAGATCGCAACGCCAGGCAACGCAACGCCACGCCGCACGCCCGCCCGCATCGGCCTCTGAGGGTGAACATGAATATATATTATATGGTTTCTAGTTCAATAAGATCTGTATTTGTATTTGTATTTTTCGCATGTTGCGACCATCTTTTTATGGCCTTTTTCTATATTGCTGAATAAATTAGCCAAATCACGAGAGTTGGCAGTGGCAAGAAGATCGAGAGCCGTTTGACTCCCGCCGCATCCTTGACAGCGCAATGCTCATTGTTGACAACTTGGAATTCGGCGCGACACTGGCACTCGCCCCACTTGCACTCCAGCCGGGAGTTCAGCACCTTGTCAGCGCCGTCGTCCATCTCCTGGCAGTCCGTGGTGCGGCGGCAATAGGCGCCGTACGGCACACGCGGCTCACAGGTTGTGCTATTCCGTTGCTCATCTCTTTTGGCATAGTGTTTGGGGCTGCATCTGCAGCGATTGTTGCTGTCGCAGGTGCTGCCGGCGCCGAGCTGCATCTGGCACTGAGCCAGAGTCGTGCAGTTGGCAGCATAGCCAACGCCCGGAACGCAGGCGGTCCGGTTGCCGTTGGCCACCAGATCTTTGGCACAGGCGCACTTGGTGGCCTCTGGCAGGCAAATTGTTGCGCCAACACTCTCGCATATGGTACTGTTGCTGCAGCTCACATCTGCAAGGATTCGGTTTCAGAATTGGTCTAATTCGGACCTTGATGCACTCACCCAATAGCGCCAGGCAGCTGCCCTCGTGCAGGCTAAAGTGCTCCTGGCATATGCAACGGTTCGCTTGACAATCGGCAAATGTGTCCATGGCTTGGCACTGACGCACCATCTCACAGCTGCCATCCAGCGGCACCTTTACCGGCAGGCAGCGGCGTCTGTCGTCGCTGGGCATGTGGTCGGCGGCGCAGAAACACTGTTGACTCTGCACGTCGCATTCAGAATGGGGCAGTGTGCACGGACACGGACCGCCAACGATATTGTTGAACTTTTCATCTTTGGGTTCGCATTCCACGTGCTCCTTGCTGCTGCCACGTGCCGTGCAGATGCACCGAGAGTCGATGCATTTGCCGCCTTCGAACTGCAGACATTGCGCATCCGTTACGCAGCTCAGCTCAAGTAAGTCTTCGGCTACGATTGCTTTCAGCGTATAAAATATACTCAACAAAATTAACGTTAATCGCATCTTTAACCTTTCTTTTTATGTACATCTGATACATATGAATGTGCGAAAATAAATTCGCTCAAAATTCGCCGCCATTAACCGTTAATAACGAACAGAAGTGTATCCATCTGGCAGCACTGCAACAGGCACGCTTTGGGACTTGCCAACACTACACATATCGATAGCAGCACATATCGATCGATTGATAATTTCGAGCAACTCAGGTTTGCGTAAAAGTTTATAAAGCCAAGCAAAGCACCTAAGGCCACACAGTTAAATTCTCGTAAATAACTAAATAACTAGTTCGTGTCAAATTTTAAATAAAATAATTAAATAAAAAGAAATCACAAAATGGTACGCCGTGGACGTTCAGCTAGCCCCCCACCATCAGCCAGACGGTAAGTTGTGTGCACCACAGTGCAGCTGCAAAAAAAGAAGAAAGAAAAAAAAACGAAAGAAAATCCAATTGGACAAAAGGCGACAAATCGGATGACGCAAAAAAGACATGAAATGTTGTTTTCTCTGTTCTTGGTTGCAACGCAGTTGCAGCAAAATTTGTTTAGTTGTAGCATTATTGGAGTGAAATGCGAGTGTAGGAAATATTGAGCAATATTCTGGAAGTTTCCGTGCCGCAAGGCGTTACGTAACCTGAAATAAGAGATAAACACGGAAATTGAGACGAAAACTGTGCAACGAGCAAAGTTCAAACGCGTGACAATAACAATGCCATTGACTATATACAAATATTTCAAATGTATTTCTATTTATTTTCAATTGCAGCAGCGCACCGGCGCCCGCTCGCGCCGCTGCCCCAGCACCGGCTCCAGTGCCCGCACGTGCTGCCGCACCACCACCACCAGCACCGATGGCCGCACCACAAAGCGCCGTTGGCATGCCAGCACCACAGCAGCCTTCGATGTTCCAGCAGATGGCTGCCACCGCTGGTGGCGTTGCCGTTGGCTCCGCCATTGGCCATACCGTCGGCCATGGACTCACATCGCTGTTCAGCGGATCGGGCGATAAGGAGGCCGCAGCGCCAGCCGCTGCCGCACCGGCTGCCCCACAGCAGCAGCAGCAGCCCTTCTATGGCCAGCAGGCGCAGCCCAATGAGCCGCAAGGCGCCTGCGCCTGGGAAATCAAACAGTTCCTGCAATGCGCCCAGGGTCAATCCGATCTGTCCCTCTGCGAGGGCTTCAATGAGGCGCTGCGACAGTGCAAAGTCCAGCATCATATGCAGTAAATAACAACAAAAACAACAATAGCGGCAGCTGCAATAACAACAACAACAACAGCAGCAGCAGCCGCAGCAGCTACAATAACAACAACAACAAAAACAAAACAACAAATCGAACATAGATAAAAAAAAAATAGTACACAAAATCTGGCGAAAATGTTGAGCTTGAATTGTATTTTTTTTTTACTTTGATTTATATATTTTTTTTTGTTCGTTTCAATTAGTTTTACATATATAATTCATGATATTGTTGATGACACAACAAATTGTTTAATATAGTCAAATTGTTCAATAGAAATTTCGAGCCGCGGCACACGTCAGCCACAAAAAAACAAACTCCTGGGCTGCCGGCGCCGTTGGCCAAAAAAAAAAAAAAAACCCAAAAAAAAAATTCTTTTATTTATATTTTGTAATTGTAAAGTTTGCATTAAATTGTGAAATGTTGCAATTGCTGAAGCACGTGAGCGCCCTAGTGAAGGATGACCTTGCACTTTGGCGACGCACTGCGTGCCAAAAATAGTTGCCGTGATTCATGCTGTGCAGCAGACAGAGCGAGATAGCAAGAGCTAGTGATGGTACGGAGGGGCAAGGGCTGGTTCCTTCTGCAAATATCGCGTGAGTCGCTTTGTTTTTGTTTTTGTTTGTGTCGCTGCGCCAATTGAGACTTGTTTTGGCGAAATAATTAGACCGGGCCAAGTAAACAGCATCGATTATGATAAACATGTTGACGATGACGATGACGATGACGATGACGATGTATGTGTGTCTGTGTCTGTGTGTAAATCATAGCCACAGTATTAGCGATCATAGTCAGCACGGTTGCTCTCTTTGTCGCTCTCGCTGGCGCTCTCTATGGCTGCTGTGTTTGCATCTAAAATAAAAAAAAAATGTTTAACTATTTAAAAAAACTTAAGATCTTAAATTAAGTAAAAAACGTTAAAAAAAAATATATATATATAATTTTATATTATATGTTAAATAAAAAAATTATATATATATTTTTTATAAAATGTTTAATACTTAATTTAAGATCTTATATATATTATTTGTAATAGTTCAAAAAATGTTTAACAGCATTTTCTATGCATTTTGAGTACGGATCGCAGTTCTTACATTTTTTATTCTTGAGGTATATATCAAAGTTTTATATATATATATATATATATATATATATATATATATTTTTTTTTTTTTTTTTTATATATGTACACTTTATACTATATACCTATATGCCTATACCCATTCCATATATTAGACATGAATCCATATTCTAGTAGTAAATACACCTATTATATAGACGTCCGATTTTCTATAAAACAGATAAAACACAGATTCGTATTCAAAATTGTTTAGTTTGCTTGCTTACATTTAAATAGTTGAAAAAATCTCAGAATTTGAAGTTTGCAGCGTCAAAGGGTCGGAGGGTGGTGGGGGGTAATCGTTAAGATGGTTGTAATGTGGCGCATTCATTAGCCTCGGAATTTCTACCAAGGCTAATATACATACATACATATATAATACATACATATACATATAAATATGATGCTGAATAAGGGAGATTGGGTGTCTGGAGAGGGCTGAAAATTTGGGATTTCCTCGCTGGGAATTGGACACATTTGTATAATTAGTCTCAAATCATGTGAAATGTCTATGCATTGGTGTTGTCGGCGCCGGCCTCAGTTAGTATCGTTGTCGTTGTCCTCTTCGTCGTCATCTTCGCCCTGGCTCTGCTTGTCGGCCAGCAGCAGCAGGTTCAGCCTGTTCTCCAGGATGGACTTGGCTCGCACAGCGGCCTTCTGGCCCAACATGATCGTGCGCCGATTGACACCCGCCGTCTGGTGCCGCTGGCTGCTTCCCTGACTTCTGTAGAGCTGCGGTGTCTCCAGCTGCTTCCTGAAGGCTCGTGTATGCAACTTGCTGCGGCCCTCCATACTGGTGGTGACCAGCTTGAACAGCGGCGCTGTCTTATTGAATTCGATCGTCTCAGCCGCCGGCTTGGACGCACTCTGATTCAACAGATCGCCCAGTAAATTGTTAAGATCAGCCCGTTCCTTGTGATCCTGCCCATCCGTAATTGGGTGATTTTGATTCGCTACCTTCTGGGCGGTCTTCTGCTGATAGACCTTGCTCTTGCGCTTGCTCTTGCTTTTGCTCTTGCTCTTGATATTCTGCGGCGACGAGCCCTTCTTTTCCTTGATGCTGGGCAACGGAATTCTGGCTTGGCTGGGCTCAATGTTGCGGTTCACGGACCTCCACAGCGTTTGGGGTGGCACGGTCAGGGAACTATTCGGTACTGTCATTGGCAGCTTCAGCTTGAGCGGCTGTGACTGACGCTGCGCCCGCAGACGCGTCTCATACGTTTCCATACACTTCGTGCTGGTGGTTGACTTGAGGAGCGGTATCCGTGGAGCTGTCAATTTATGCAGTAGCGGATACTTGGTCTTGAATCCTTGGGAGCGTGTATTGAGCTCCTTCCACTGACCGAGCTTTGGCAGCACAGTCGGCTTCAAGGGTCGGGAGACCATCATTGAGTCACGCAGTACATCGCCCTTGGCCAATTGATCCTTCCTCTCGAGCATATGCATTAAGGGCAACGAGGGCGTTGGCAACCTATCGGATTTGCCCATCCCTTTGTCGACGGGCTTTGCATTCTCACCCAGAAACTTCAGGACGTGCCCCATATTGGCGGACCGCACATCACTGGTCGTGTCCTTCTTCGACGGCTCGTCATATGTCAGCGTGGGCACCATTGGCCGATCCATCTTCGATCGCTTCCCAACTTTGACCCTATCGAATCTGTCGCTCATTGTCGCATAGGTGCGCTGTGCATGGAAACTGGCCCAGACGTTCGACGTGGGCAGCATTAATGGGAAATTGTCCACGCTGATGCGCTTCTGGGCGCGCGTCCTGGGATAGTGGCGCATTGTCACCGGCAGTCGGGCCTGGCCAGCTGCTGCATTCGTCTGTGCACCAATCGGTCTCCTCTCCAAAAAGTTCAAATTCGATCGCCTGCGCATCATGGCCACCGACATCCTTTTGATCAGGCGCGAGCGCACCGATCGATAGCTGCTCAAAATAGCGGTAATTGGATTTTGGACAGCGCCTCGGGTGTCCACCGTTTTCGACAAGGCACATGTCCAGCGGCCAAGCGCTGCAAACAAATCCACAAATTACATATATCAATAGTTCTATATAGTATATCCATATAGCTGCTTACCTCCGATGGGCAGCAAACGCAGCGAGCTAAATCCTGGCAGATTATTCATTTTGATTAGCGATTACAGTCGAAACGGTTCGAAATTGGACTCAAAATGTGATATTTCTAAAGGATTTTGCAATTGCAAAAATTCGTTTGGATGCTTATGATTTTAATTTTGCTTTTGGTCTTTTGAAGCTTGCAACCAATTAGAAAATATTTGAAGTACGGCGTTATTAAATTTCGATTTTTTTTTTTTTTTTGTGAGACAAATTGTACTTTTCAATTTAATTTGGTCTGTGACTGTGTTTAAATGAACGAAAATCTTACAAATGCCAGCACAGAGGCTAACAAGGCCTACATAGTCTTTTTTTTATTTCTAAATTCAAAATTGCCAATCGATAGCAGGTGGTGCACAGATTGTCAATCGAACAGTGTCGCACAACGTGCGAAGCATACTTTTTGGCGCTACTTAATTTGAATTTGAACTGCAGTAAATTGTTAAGGTACTAAATTTGATTGTACAGGTTCTACACTTAATAAAATTTATATATTAAAAAAAAGTAAATTTATTTATTTATTTATTTGATGTTGATTATTCACATTCACATTCCTGTAAAGAGCAAACTTTTTATCTTTTTATCTTATTGCATATTGTATATTTCTTAAAAGTATTTAAATTACTTTCATTCATATTTGTTGTACGCGGCGCACATATGACCAATCAGTGTCGCACAACGTGCAAAGCATAATTTTTGGTGCCACTCAATTTAAATTTCGATGTGGAGTGTTGCCAAATCTGGCCAGAGCAGCCAACTCAGCCAGAAATAGCTAAATACAAATTTAAATATACAGAAAAAAGCTATTATGATTTTAATAATATTTTTGTTATAAATTAAATATTGCCATGAAACTGATGTAATACTGTAAAACATCAAAACCAGTTTAGTTTGATATTAACATCCCATTCCAATTCAATTATTTCATATAAAATCAATACTCGGTTCCGCTTGCTTTGCTTGTGAAACGCCTGAACTGATCGAAAAAGCGCCAAATTGAGTCCACACTGTTGATACGATGTGTGTTGGTGGCAACAGTGTTGCACAACGTGCGGAGTATAATTTTTAGTTTCAATTTGAACTGAACTCAAACTCATTGATGTAAAGAGCGTGGAGCGGACGTTTTTTTTTTATTGCCAATTTACAAAAATCTTAAAAGTATTCACTAAGGTATTTAATTTACAATCGTTGAATATTATATATAATTAAACTCATTTTTAGGCAATTACAAAAATTTATTGGCACGTTGCAGGACTTGAAGACGTCGCTCCTCGTTCGTCTGGCTGATATTGAGCAGGCGCTCGGTGCGATCCAAGAGAGCGGCACTGTCATCATTTGATGTGCTGAGACGCTGGCGCTTGTTGCCCGGCTGCAAGGGCAAGTTTTCAGCGTGTCGTCGGTGGTGCGTCTCCTGCCGAACGTTTATAGACTGACGATCGCAACGCTCGATGGTGCGCTCCAGTGCGTCCAGTGGTTCATTCAAATCTGATAGAGTCTTACGCTCAACGTGCTGCTTCTGGCATTTATCGAGTACGGTTTGGGCCTGTCGCAGCACTTCCTCGTAGTTAATCGGTTCATGCTCTGCCTCCAGGATCGACTCCTGCTGCAACGGTTCCTCATCATCATCATCACCATTGGCGTCTGCTGCTGCTGCTGCTGCTGCTAGGGGCTCATCGGGTGACTGCCAGTCGTAATACCAGTGCGACTCGAAGTGGCTCTTCATGGTTTGGCGCCTGTAGACAATGGCGGCGGGCATCGATGCGGCATTGCGTTGCAACAGGAAGCCCAGACGTTCCTTGGCAAAGATCTCCACAATATCCAGATAGTTGGGATTGCCCGTGCGCAGCTGCAGCTCCAGTGTTTGTATGGCACGCAGTGCCACCGGCTCAACGTTCGCATCCTCCTCGCTCAGCTGGGCGTAGTTGAGCAGCCATTCGCAGAGCTCGCGCTGCGACTTGTCGCTGGTCACTGGCAGCGGCAACATCTCCGGCAGCTTGGCCTGTTCCAGCAGCTGGACAATCTTTGAGCGCTGCTCACGCGTTTGCCATCCGCTGACAAAGTATTCCAAGCGATTGGGCAACGGCGCCTGCGGCGGCAGCGGTTCCACATAGACGCGTAGCTCCTGCGGCAGCTGTGGTCGATCGTCCAGCTGCTCGCCCGCCACCAGCTGCAGGCGACGCACTGCCTCGTTGTACAAATGTGCACAGAACTGTGGCGACTGACGACACCGATGTCCAATGGTCACATCCCGTTCCGCCGCATAGCGCAGTCGCTCGTACAGACTGTCGCCCAGGTGCAGTAGCAGCCAATGGCGCAGCTCCATCTGATGCAGTGAGCTGCGACTGCGATGCGGCTGCCTGGCCAGAAATTGAACGGCGCATTGGAGTAGCGCGACCAGCTGCACCTTCTGCCTGGCGCGCAGCATGGACCGGCAGTCGAAGATGCGATACGCGCGCACCGTCTCCAGCTGCAGTTGCTCCACCAGCAACGCGTCTTGGGTCTCCGGCTGCTGTACAATCAATGCCACATAGTCGCAGCCGCTGCTCCTGATCAGACTGTGCAGACGATGGCGTGCCTCCAGCACCTGCTTGGCATCCACAAAGCATATGATGCCATTTGCATTCCTCAGCTGGCTGACATTCGCTTGGGACGCGCCCTTCAGCTTGTGGACGCAGAGGGCGACGCCATGGGCCAGGCCAAATATGTAGCCGGAGCCAGTTTCCGCTCGTTGACCTTCGCTCTGCATTGGCTGCTGCAGCACGCCGCGATCCAAGGCGTGCTCAACGACAAGACCCGCACTGCTGTCGGGCAGCGAGAGCAACAGCTTGAAGTAGTGGCGAGATCCGGGCGTAGTCTGCTGCAGTGTGCGGGCCAACAGTTCCCAGAGGTCCAGCTTCAGCCAGCACTGATCATCCATGCCGGCCAGCAGCTGGCGATAGTCACACGCCTCGCCCTGACGATAGCGACGCATCAGGCGCAACGGCTGCTCCGCCGTGCTCTTGTGCATCAGTCGCTCGCTCGACTCGCCGCCAAAGCTCAGCGGCAGGCAGGCAAAGAGCGCATCCTTGCGCTGCTGCACACGTCGATAATTGCGCCAGCGTCGCCAATAGTTACGCATCAGACCCAGCTCGTAGTCGGTGCGCAGGATGTTCCTTTTGACCAGATCCACAATTTCCTCATCCAGCAGCGCATTGAACAGATTCACGGCACTGCGATGCAGTCGATATTCCCAATGGCACAAATCCTGCACAAAGTCGGCGATCAGAGCATCTCCCAGCTGATTGCTTTGCGCCTGGCGCTCCTCTTCGACGCGCAAGAGACGACGACGCTCCGCCTCGGCTGCTTCGGCTGCCTCGGCGGCAGCAGCTGCTGCGGCGGCGGCTGCAGCCGCTGCTGCTTCTGCTTGCTCTGCCTGCTCCTGGCGCTGTTGTCTCTCCCTGGCCTGTTGCTGATCAAACAGGCGCTGCCGTCGCGCTCGCTCCGCCTTGGTCTTCTGTAGCTCGAGCAGCTCCGACTCGCGCTGCTTGGCAGCTGCTATGGCCTCCTGCAGTGCCACCAACTTGGCCTCATCGGCGGCGGCCTTCACCTGTCGCTGATGCTCGGCGGCGGCAACAGCTGCCGCACTGGACCCGGCCTGGGCCGTTGCCTCGGCAACGGCCGCTGCGAAACTGAAGTCAATGGCTGAGCTCTGGCTGGGCTTTGCTTCAGCCACGCTGCTGCTGCTGCTAAATCCAAAAACAGGCTGCGGTTGCATCCTGCTCGGCATGCCGAAGATCTTGTGTCCCGCTAGCGCTGGCATCGTCATCGCCACTTGCTGCGCCTGGGCCTGCAGCTGAAACTGTGGTTGAGGTGGTGGCGTTGCTGCCTTTATTTTCGGCGATATGGGTGCCGAGAAGAGCGGCACCTTAAACAGATTATCCGTAGTCGTTGGGCCCTGTGGAGCTGTTGTTGCCGTTGCCATTTCGGCATTCGCCGTTGCCCGTGGTGTGGCTCTTGGCGCCACTCTGGTTTCCTCCTCCAGTTCCTCGCTGTTCGGCAGCTGATCCCTGGCCGTCCAGGCGCTGCTCTTGAGATAGCCCTGCTCATTGAAGCTGTTGTGCGGCCGATGATTGCTGTAGAGTGACTTCGGTGGCAAGGGCTCGCCACAGATGCATTCCCCAACGCTCTGCTGCCGCTTCGATTCCACCAACTATGAGTGGGAAAGAGATAGAAGTTAGCCACAACTAATTAGAGTGAGAGCAAAGGTGCGAGAATCATAGAGCAATCGAGCTGGCGTTGCTGGAGTTCAAATGTTTAAGTAGAGAATATACTAATATGCTATATAGACGGGCATCTCCCATTGCCCCCAAGCTGCCTACGATAGAGGACTGAGCGAGTACAGAAGATTTGCGTGTTGCACCTCTCCGAGTATCCGCCAGCCGCAATGGCTAGATACTCAGAGATTGTTACATCTCTTCCGTCTCATTGTCAGGGGCCTCTCTGAGTACGCTGCCCCGAGTGGCAGCATACTCAGAGCATGGAATACATAGATATCTCTCTGTCTATACACATAGCTAAATGGTACTTATAGAGGGGCATTGTGGCAGCCGAAAGGGTCTGTGAGAGGGTATCTCTGCGCAGTAAATGGAAAAACAAAAACCTGCGATGTGAGCAACCCAAACCACGGAGATGGCGGCAGCCAGTTTGGGTCTGTGACGTTAACAACAGCAAATTATAATCTAAGTTGACGTTTCACCTCCTCGGAAAAACGTTGAAGCACGCACAAGTTGACGGCTCTGCATTGGGAAAGAAGAGATCAGACGGTTGATTAAACTGTTCAAACATGAACAACTGTGCGGTGCTCACTTACATCAGCGTAGGACGGATGTTGGAGGAAGTTAGATGGCTGCAGTGACGTGTCTACTCCTCTGACGCCTGCTAGTGGAGTACAGTTAAGGATTTCCGATCATAGCCAACGCCAAACCAGCTAGTATAACACCTGTGCTCTATGCTCCGACAACACGCCTTGCTTAAACATGGCATTAGATTGAAAACATTATTTATGCATTATATAACTTATATATGTAGCTATTAAAATGTCGATCCGCGGAGTAGCTGCCCACGCCCGGTTATCCACTCACCTCGAACTGTCGACTCAGCTTGTAGTGCTCCGGCGTATGAATGCGCGTGAGTTCGACGCGATCCGATTGGTTCACATTCAGGCCGCAGCATTCGACGAATTGGATCGTCTCCTCCTCGCTGGGAAAGAGCAGCATTTGGCGTATGTATGGAAGCGGCAGTGAGGAGCATTCATATTTGCGCGGCGCTCGATAGGCCTGAACGATGCGATGCATGGCCAAGATGCGCAGCCGTATGAAGTACGTGATCAGGATGCAGGCGCTCAGATAGCTTGTTTCCGGTTCGCGCAGCAGCTGAAAGAAGCGCACGAAGTTCGTATCCTGCAGCGCCAAGTGGAACTGAATGGCCCGTCGGATCTCTGAGCAGTTTTGCAGCTCGACGGGCAGCTGAGCAATGTCCCAAAGGAAATTGGCATCGGCCAGATTGAGCAGCACGATATAGCCACGGAATTCGGGCTCGCGTGGACACTGGACGCCCTTCAGGCGCAGGTCGTGGTACATGTACTTGAGGGTCTGCAGACATTTTGTCAGATTCTCGGCATTGATTTTCGTGTCGAAGACGCTGGGATCCTCGGCCACCAGGCGGGCGGCACAGTGGATATGGAAACGGGCACATTGCTCCACCAGTTTGACGGCGCTGAGGGAGCAGAGCTCCTGCTGGGTGATCTCCTTGCGTATGGAGCGTGTTCGATCCCACACGAAGTGAAACCAATCGCCCACATTGTCCGTCTTCTCGCTGACATCCATTATCTCGTGCATTAGGTAGCTCATGGTCATGTGGAGTGCGGGCTCTCCGCGCAGTTCATGTGGCAACGGTGTCTCCTGGTCGGCGCTGCTGCGCGAATATTGCTTCAAGGCGAGCTCGTGGCATATCTGCTCATCGGAGTCCGGTTTCAGCTCGTAAATGGCCACCTGACGCTGAAATTCGCGCAGCACACGCTCCTTCTCCGGGCACATGTCCGGGCAATAGCCCTGCAGACGCTGAGCATCGGTTCCACGTTTCTGATTCAGCCGCAACAGTTTGTCACGAGCATCCAGCACGCGATATTTCTCTTCGCTTGTAAACGCCGGACGGCGCATTATTATCTCCAGCTCCTGCTTGGCGGCCTTGAATTGATTGGGAGCCCGTTGTCGTTCACGTTCTCGCTCCCGCTCTTTTTCTCTTTCCCGCTCACCATTGCCAGTTGCAGCTGCGGCGACTTTGCCCATGCCGAAGCCAGTTGGAGCTGTAGCTTGTGACTTGGCCGTAATCGATTTAGTGTTACCATATTCATTCCGCCAGCCGGAGCTCAGGGCACTTAGCTCCGCCTGCACATCGGGATCGACCCACTCCTCAGTTTTTTGTGCCGGCGTGTTCTCGTTCTCCGCATAGCTCATCTCGAACTCGTGCCCATTGTAGACATTACCTTCGCGCAGAGCCAAGGCTGCCTCGTCTTCGCTGGCATAGCTTACCGTGCAGGTCATGCGCCGAGGACGCAGCACATAGTTCACAAGGTTTCCGAAGCGGCCGAAATGTGTACGCGCCACATATTTGTCAAGGAACAGCTCTGGTATGTTTGTGCATCTGCAAGTTAGGATTCATTAGCTAACAGTGCGGGTACGCTGGTCCTGAGTACTTACAGCAATGTCTTATAATTGTAGACACCGCTTGAGCGTGCATCCGCCATTTCACTAAATCCAAATGATATTCGTTTGTTGGGCTCAGCCAATTTTGGTCACACTAAATATTGTTAGTTAGGTATCGAATGAACTGATGTGATTGTAATCGAAAAGCTACTCAGCTTCTACTTAATATATGGTCACACTAAGTTCGGTGAGAAAAATTGGTCATACGTTTGCGCGGGAAGATCATGTTGCCACAATCGACTATTCCAATTGGGCATAGTATTTATGATTATTTATTTACATTAAATGCTTTCCGATAGTTTCCGCACAGAAAGTACCAAAGGACTGTAATAATGAACAATTAAATTAATCAATATGAGCGGTTGGGCTAGTTAATTTAAATGATGATTATAAATTTAGCCAAATTTAAAATTTATTTTATCAGCGCTATTTTCAATATATGTGTAATATTAAAATTTAATAATAATAAAATACAATTTTTTTAATTTAAGTTGAAAGCATTTTGAATATGTAGTCAAATAATGAGCGGGAACTACATTTTTCGATATAAAGTATCGCTAATCTACATTAGATTACAAACAAATATCGCAATTGCAAAAACATCGAGTTATATTTACGATAGCTTGGTTTATCGATACCTCAATATGCTCAGACTCGGCTAGTTGTTGTTGGCATTTAACGCGGAGACAGCGTTCGAAGCGCAGCGCGATGTTCAACGCTGAAAGAATTTGTTTTTTTTTTGTTTTTGTTTTTGAAATAACACGTTAAGAACCACTCAATGATAATTGTGTAGAATCGTTAACGAATCAAGTGCAAATACCAATCACACATATAACTGTAGGTGCAATCATAACAAAAGCGAATCAATTCAAAGCAGAAACGACGCTTACCTATAAAAGCGAAGATAACCACGAAACGACGTTGCGAACGGTGCGACGAAAAATGATCGAACGGAATATCTGTGCCACCAGTTGGTAAAAGAGACAATTTAACTTTTTTTTTTTCAATAAAGCCAAAAGCTGCTAAAAAAAAAAAACAAAAAAAAAACGCGAGTCAAGCAACCAAATTGTTGTGTACTTTTTTTTTATTTTGAATTTTTGTTTTTGTGTTACAACAAAAATTTGCAATTGCCGTTGCAGTTAGAGCGGGGTGCAGCTGGTATTATTTGTTGTTGTCTAACGTGTTTTAATTTTTGGTTGTTGTTGTTACGTTCGGTAACGACGTTTCCGATGATCTTGGCCTGTTGTTTGCCTTATTTCGTTGTTATTGTAACTCGTTTTTGCGCGTGTGATTCATACAACAACAACAACCGCTAACAGCAAATGCAGTGAAATATGCTAACTGAAATAAACAAAGCAAAAGGCAAAGCGTAAAACAACTAAAAAGAAGAGTGAGACGAGTGCATCCTGCATTGAGAGCGCGAGAGATAAAAACGATAACAAAATAAAACAATATAAAACGGCGCTCTCATACACACGGTGAGAGAGAGAGAGAGACACTCACACACACACATACATACGCACCTTTAAGCGCGCACGCACACGCGATAGTTCTTTCTGTCTGGTGGTAGGTGAACAAAAATAAAAAAAAAAACGTTTTTTTTTCTCGTCGTGTGTACAGCTGCTGTCAAGTGCGCAGCCGTAGCCGCTGTAGCGACGCCGCAGTCCTTTAAGCGTGGTGGTGCACGCCATCTCGCTCGCACGCACACCACAACGGTGTCCAGCTAGATGAATAGCAACGCGCACGTACACATGCACACAAGTCAAATAAACGTATGCAGCTGCTGAGGAGCAGATGAAAGGAGAAGATGATGCCAAAGCCAAATGCCAGTAACAGACAACAGCAGCAGCAACAACAACAACAACAACAACAACGTAAAGAAGAGCGAATTATGTATCTACATTAATAACTACAACAACAACAACGACAACGACTGCAACTGCATTGAAAACATTCCAAACAAGTGCATTCTTATTAATATATATTGAAAGTGTTATCGAAAGTGTTATCGAAACTATGAAGGTTACCGTTTGTTTCGGCGATGTGCGCATTTTGGTGCCTTGTGGCACCGGCGAACTGCTCGTCCGGGACTTGGTCAGCGAGGCCACGCGACGCTATAAAAAGGCAGCCGGCAAGGTGAGTAACATATTTAACCACCCCTCCACAACGTCTCCCCCTCTCGCATGCACCTCAGCTCTACTTAGTTTTCATCCCCCTTTTTTTAATATCGAACAGCGGAAATGCTGCACTTGAGCGCGTCAGTTGTTTGGCAATTACGAAAGTCGAACCCAAAAGAAGTCGAAAGTGTAGATCAGTCTATACTGTATATGCATGCATGTGTGTCTGTGTGTGTGTGTGTGTGTAATTGTTATCGCTCATTCGAGAGATGGTAGAGCAGATCGGAATGTGTGCTCGTGTGCGTGTGTGTCTAGGTAAAATATTTGAATAATGATAAGCGGCGACCCAATAAAAAACGCTCCAAAAAATGTAAAAGAAATAAAAGAAAACAGTCAACCAAATGAATTCAAATATAAACAAATTCGAGCGGGGATAAGTCGAAGAATTTATACTCTTTACGTATATATTATGAATCTTTCCGCATTATTATTAATGAAATGAAAGCTTTTTGAGCAAAAATCGAATCATTCTTCAAGTGAGGGTATTCCCTCGAAATGTATGTAAATGCTTCAAGAAAACAAGAAGAGAGAAGAACAAGAACAAGAAGAAAGGTTGATAACAACATAGCAAACAGAATCGAAAAGACAAGCTGAGGGAACAGTGGCGAGCCAAGACCACAGAATAAAAATGAAAATCAAGTAAATAAATACCTTTAAGAACCTAAAGACAGAGCGCATTGTGAACTCAGTTGAACCCGACAAAAGATCTGCTCGGTAACTTCTCAACTTCTGAGGGGCAGCCAAATTAAGGGCCCAACCTTCTAACTTCTACCTTCTACCTTCAGCTGCTTCTTCTTCGTCTTCTTCTTCATCATCAACCACATGAAAGACGACAGGTACAACACGCTGTAATGCACAAGGCAGTAGAGCGCAGATGAAGAAGAATAAGACAAATGGTATAGGGTTCTGATTGGGGCAAGGGTTCCGGGCGGCCGCATGCAGTCCCAGCGCCTTGTAATTAATCAAAAATGCATTCCACTCTAAAACGCCTTAATAAATATACATATGTATGTGTGTGTATGTATATATGCTACCTGGGGAAAATCAAATCAATTTTTATTATGCTAATCGCAAACATCATTATGAAGAAGATATTTATGATGATGTTTTCACGTTGATTAAGCTATTAAACAAATTTTTGGTGTTTCATTATTTCCGGTTATGAAATTCATTAGTTTTTTTTTTCGCATAAAATGTTGGAAAGAGCAATAAGAAAAGAAATAATCATAAATAAAATGAAATAAAATAATAATAAAATAAAATAAACTATACAAAATAAAATAGTAATTTTATTTTATTTTATTATAAAAAAAAGAAAAATAAATAAATTAAAAAAAAATTTAAATTAAATAACAAATAAAATAAACTAACAAAAATTAATTAAACTGTAACAAATCAAATACAGGATTACCTCAAACAATATTTAATATATATTATTATATAGAAATTTTTAAATATTCCTGGACTATTGCCAGATTCTATATGCTAGATTATAAACTGATTTTAAAGTATATTTATTTCATTCAATCAGTAGCAACTGTAGCTCTATGGATATATATATACATATGTATATGCTTTACGAATATGGAGCTATATCATCTATCCAACTCTCGTCCGGCCAGCTTCACTAGAGCACACTGAATTATTATTATTTCCCTTGCTGCTGTGCTTATCGGAGTGCAACGTGTGAATTTGGCAGAGATCTAGCCACACTCTCAATTGTTTTCTGAGTGAGTGGCTCGCCGAAACAGAAAAAAAAAAAAACTGTGCCAGCTGCAAATTGCGAAGCTCTTTAAAGAAATAAAGCAGATAAGAGGGCGCTTTCCATTTCGCGATCACGTGTGTGCGCTGTGCGAAGAGAGACCGAAAAGCAAGACCCAGACTTCGACCCAGACCCAGACCTCGAGTCAGAGCCAACTGCTACACGGCTCTATATATATATCTATATATATGTATATATATATATGTATCTATCCGCGTCTCGACTGCTCTTAGCGGCGAACTTGCTAATTATGCAATTTAATGCCTCAACGGCATAGAAATTGCAACATCAACCAAAAAATTGAAAAAGAAAAAAATATAACTTTGGCTCTGATTTCAAATTCTCTCACATGACATGATGATAGTCGTTAGCAACAGCGTCTTCCCTCTCCCACTTTATCGCCCCCCCCCCCCTCTCTCTCTCTCTCTCTCTTTCGCTGCCCTTTGCTATTAATGGATTCGCTTTCGCAGCTGCTATTTCTCTTGGTATTTGGTATTTGGCTCAATCTCAGAGATGCGCTAAGCGATCCCAACACCATTTTAACTGGAGCAAAATTGCAGCGATTGCATTGCATGTTTTGGTATGTCGAGTGCGTATGGCAAATGGGGCTAATTGCAAATTTATTTGCCACACAAAACTCTGGGTGATATCAAAAGAAAAGCAACCGAAGTATGAAAGGAATAAAGAAAACAAAAATATATGGACCAGAGAATGGCAAGAAAATCAGCCTAAAAGCAATGGAAAATCAATTAATCAAATCAATAGAGAAATATCATAAGATGCTTGGTTTTCCTAGAAAATACTCTTCGGAGAGAAGTTCCAGACTAATGAAAAAGAATATTTCCAGCTAATCTCAATCAATTTGAATAATTTAATGAAAAAACCTATAAACTTTTAATGAATTCCAAAGAAAATTGTTTCATAATTATAAAAAGTCATTAATTAGAATAGATCTCTAAATTGAAATTTGGAATATGATAAACAAATCAGTGCGAGAATTCTTAATGTCATAAATTATTAGCATTGAGTATTGAGAGATCTTCATAGACCTTAATGGCGATCTACTGCTGTAGATCATATTGACTATTGCTAGATCTTGATAGATCTTAATATATCTTATGCGCGTAGTCTTCAGAATCTATCTTAACTTTTGTTTAGATTTTTTGATTTCTTGTTTACATAGATTTTATTCCCTATTTTTGTCTCCTATTTTAGCTTGGGTTACTAATGAATCTTAATTGATCTTATGCCATGGACCGACCTATCTTAGGTTTAACTATCGATAGACCTGCATATATTTTAATAGATTTCTGATTTCTACTAATAGATTTAAATATATATCTTTTCCTATAGTAGATCTCAACGGAACTTAATAGCTTTAATTTAGCTGTAATATTTTAATTTGAAAATTCCATAAGAGAATTGTTTTAAATGCTGAAATCCTTTTGGCTGCCACTGGTTGCTATGGTTCCCAGGCCCAATCAAGTTCTTTGGTGTGAGCCCAAACCGCATTCCCAAGCAAATTGATTATATAATAAATTCGAATGAATGTTGTTGAATCAATTTCCCTTTGTCGCTTTAGGATGCTCTCCCCCCCCCTCTCTCTCTCTCTCACTGTGTCTGTGTGTTCGGTGGGCGTTTTTATCGCCTTATCGCTACAGCTCCGAGTTGGGCCGCCGATCAACCAGGCAACCAGGCAACCAGGCAACTGGACAATCTGACAAACTGGCCAAGTGGCCAACTGGTAACTGGTGACTGGTAACTGGTAACTGGGCGTGCCATTTGACTCATTTTGTTTGTTTTCATTTCTTTATTTTTTTTATTATTTTTTTTTTTGGGTTCTTTGTGATTTTGGCACAGAGAACCGTCTGGGGAATCGCTCTGTACAACGACGGCAGCTGAAAAAGATTCATTGAGCATTCAGTTGTTGTCGCTGTTGTTGAATTCTTTTGGCCACTGTTTGAAACCAGTTTTGCGCAATTTGTAAATTATTTCGTCATGGCAACAACAATAACAACAACAGCAACAACAACAACACGAACTCACAAATTCAGTGAGAGCAAATATTCAATGAAACGCTTTCGAAGCTGGCGCAAAAATATTTTACCAGCTAAATATTTGAAAATTTGCGCACGCTAATTGTAGCGCATTTTAAGTGCGCTCTAATTGGACGGACCCCACACTTACCGCGTTCGATTGGTAAAACTCAACACCTGTGCGCGAGAGCAGCAAGAAATGGCTCAAATTATTGTAATTATGAATGAGCAAGACAAGCAGACTAATGTACATTGTGGTGGCCCTAAGCCAGCTGTTGGTGAATCGCATTTCCTTTGCATTCCATAAGCCAAACTGAATAGTTTTCTATTTGAGTTCATTAAGTATTTGTACGGCTGAGGATAACAAGTTGAATATTTCATGAATCGTTGCAAGGTGTTTGTTGCAGCACTCTTGATAATTGGTTGATATTGGCCAGCGGCGACTATAGAGAGATAAAAAAAAATAAAAAAAAAATAATAATAATAAAAATATTTTCAATGTACATAACCGGAAATCTAAAACAGGTTTTACGCAACGCAAACCGCACTCTTCGTCTCCCCTCTCCTCTCTCTCTCTCTCTCCATCTCTCTCTCTGTGTGTGTGTGTGTCTTGGCCCAAACAAATAGCAATGTCAACAGAATATAATAGCAATTTATTTGTAATAGTAATATATGTATTGCTGATCAGCTCATAAATGAGCTCAATGAACTAAACAAACGAGAACTAAAGTTCTAGTTCCAATTGGCAGTATGCAAAGTGCGAAATCTTTTCGTTGGCTCACTTCAAGGCTTTCCTTGCTGCTAACCTCAAAATTCCACAGCGTTTGGCTAAGAATGCAAGCCAATTATAACTATGGGCGACTAATGCCATAATGGGTTACCATTTAAGTCGCTGTTTGCCACCTATTTCTGCGCTGCCCCACGACCGCACAACAAAGGAGAGCTCAAGACGTGTGTGTAGAGGCACGTTAGAATATTTAGATATGTGTGAACGGGGTGCACATGCGCGACTGCCGGATACTCTGTAATATGCTAATTGACTGAGCAAACAGCGGCAATATTTTATCTTTTATATATTATATATATTGATATATTGAGTCACTTAAAAATTATTTCATAAAATTTCTTTGATTTTTACATGACATGCAAATAGAGTTCAAATAGAGCTCATATTATTACAGATTGTGCATACATAAGTTCATATAGTTCCAGTTCAGATAGTTCCCAGAGTGACACTAACTTCATATAGTTCATGTTCATTTGCTAATATGTTTCATAGTTCATATAGTTTCTATTCATATAGTTCATGTTCATATAGTTCCAGTTAATATATACGTCATAATCATATCGTTCATATAGTTCAAATAATTTATGTTTATATGTTCCCTATAAATTGTTCCGGTTCATATAGCTTCAAGTTCATATAGTTCCAGTTCATATTTACTTCATAATCCCTCGTGCATTTAGTTCATATAGTTCATGCTCCTATCGTGCACATATAATATAACTCCTGTTCATCCTATAGTTATAACCTATATATATATGAGAGGTATAGCTAATGGTAAACTTGATTGCTAAACTTGTATTAGTAAAAAGCTAATCATAACTAGTTCTATTCAGCACATATTCATAATATTCATCTAGTTAAGCTAGTCATAATTTATTTCTAGGGTATAAAAATCAATTGCGTTTTAATTTTTGCGCCCACCTTGGCAAAAAGTCTGTCGAACAGCCCAGGCTTGGGTAGTTGATTGACTCATGAGGGTTGGCAACGTTTTGCTATTGTTGTTGTTGTCGTGTTGTCATGCCAACAGCCACAACATATGGCATATATATAGCTCTAGCTATATATATATATATATATATTTAGTGAGTCTATCTGGCATACATAGAGTTGCGACTGCGTCATTCTCCATTAAGGGGCGTCCAATACTTGGCTCATTGTCGTATAATATCCACCTAGATACTCGCACACACACTCATTGGTATTGGTTCTCCTATTCATATGTTTATAGCGACTGCATTGTGGTGGGCTCGGGTTGATTCATGCTGCTTGACCAAATTAGGCGCGAAATTCAATTGAATTATTGTTTCAGTTTCAGTCTCAGTCTCAGTCTCAGTCTCAAGCTCGATCTCATTTTTCGGGTGCCTTGTAATTGAAAATTATTTTCAACATCAATTGCTGTCGCCCACGTAGCACACATGTCGACACAATTTCGGATGCCCAATCCAATCCAATCCAATCGCAACACCCACAGCGTCCACTTAATGCGACTCTTTAATTTTCGATTTTGTTTTGTCTTTGCTGCATTTGGACTGCAGTCGCAGCCGAAACCAGTAGTAATTGATATAGATGGGAAACAAGCAGAGCATATAAATATATATAATTTAATTGAGCTGTATATAAAAGCTCTTAGCTGAAGAGTAAATATATTTGATATATACATACATATATATCGGCTATGATACACTTGAGTTGCTGTTATTTAATATTAATAATGCACGTCTGTGCATTTTCCTTGTAAAAACCTCAGTCAGTCAGCCGTCTATATGCCACTCTCCATAACACTCACATCTGACAACCCCGTTAGAACTACACACGATACTAGTGTTCACTAATATCCCACTTACACAAACTATGCAACACTGGTATAAACAGCGATAAGACTTACTATCCCATTCTCATTATATCTACGACATATATATATAGTATGTTAAACAAAGTATAATATCTATATATATATATATACATAATATATTTATTTATAGTAATCAAATATATTTAGAAATATTATTGATTTTCATGCTGCAGCAAGTCTTATCTTTCTGGCACTTGCTCGGCTATTTTAATGGGCTTCAACTTTTCACCCCATTCAAATAATATTTCTATTTTTATATTGATTCAAAACTTATTAAATATTTTTCCAAATTTTTATATATATATATATATATATATATATATATATATATATATATATATATATATATATATATAAATATATGAAAAAAAAATTTGGAAAAATATTTAATAAGTTTTGAATTAAAATTCTAGGCAAAGATTCCAAAAGTTATCATAGTCCAATTTTCTATATGTATTATGTCTTCTCACATATTCCTAACTCTACATTCTTCTTCGTAACCTCAGCTTCAGTTCTCTCCACATGCCATTTGCATTGACTTACAGAGTATGCAGCGAGCATATTCGGTTTTAGAGCTGCTTTAACTTCTTCACTGCTTTCCATTCGTATAAACTATTCTGAACTGCATTTGGCATTCTCTCCCCACAAATAGAAAATAGTTTGTTAGCTTTGGGCTGTTTTGGTTTGGTGGGCGGTTGGTTCGTTCTATTTGCATGCCTGCCACACGCCACATGCCACATGCCACACGACTGCACGACTGTTGTTGCACTCTGCGGTTGCTTGGGCCAGAGTCAATCGGATTCCTTGCCCAGGTCTCCTCGCTCCTCGGCTATATCTTCTACAATTACAATACATTTATTGCTGCACTAATTGAGTATCTATTTTGGTCACGCACGTGTGTTCCACGTCGATGTTACCTTTGTCTTCTGTTTGGCTTTCTGGCCGTGCTGTTTGCCTGACTGTTGACTGCTGTTTGGTTTTGTTTGTTATACCCTGTAATGTGCATGGTGAGTGAGGTAGATGTAAGGTATACTAGGTTTTTTTACTGGATATAGTGTGGGGTATAGGGTGTCAAGGGTATATGGACATGACATTATTTATGTCAGTTATGATATGATGACAATAGATATACGAAATATATATATGTTATATATGATATATGTTGATGATATGATAAACATGTTATGATACATATATAATATAGATCCTTATGATTGTTATACGATATAATATATATTATACGATGCTATCATATGTATGATATATATGTATATACATATACATGTGCTATATATATAAATATAATATGATTAATATGAATGTTTAATATTTAATCAAATAAGATATAAATATTATTATATAATATTATTGTTTTATCATCAATATCTTGAATTAACTAAAAAATAAACGAACAATTGATTATAAATAAAATACACACAAAATAGCTAAAAAGACCCGGTATTAAATAGTGTCATACTCTCCCAATTCTCATGCTAAACTGTCTGTTTGTTTGGAAATACATCTCTTTCTGCCCTTCCCTCTCTCGCACACCCTTTGAATGACTGCTGCATTGTGTCGTTAGTTTTTTGTGTGCAGGATTTGAACAATTTTAGGGATACGAAGCCGACTTCGAGGGCCTGACACATTAATTAAACGAACTTCCTGCCGGGCGGCATAGAGCTGCGCCCATTGCCTGAGCGCCGCTTGCGTGTCAAGGGCCGTTACAGTTCTTCAACTGATCCATTGTTGTTCTGCCAGGCAATGCAGCTCATATGACAACAACAACTGCATTTCGTTGCCCTGGTAATATATCATTAAAATGTAACAAACAAAAACCATTCCTTTTTTGATATTTACCTCCTAATGAGATTCCAAACGCAACGGAAGCGCCACGCCACAGAGCTCATCCGCCCCGCGCACACCTAAATATTGCCCTCTGCCTTGCTTGCTCTGCTCCACTCAGACCACATCCATTATAATAACAATGAACCCAGCAACAACAACAACAACAAATGCATTCAATATGCATTATCATCATTCTAATTAATTTGTTCACTCTGCTCCGCTTTTGGTCTTCCTCTTCTTCTCCAATTTGTTGCCCATTTTAATCAATTGAGTTGTTTGTGGCTGGGTTTTTTTTATTTTTTTTTTATTATTTTTATTTCTACCTTTACCTCAGTGTTGAGTTCAAGGTGAATATTAAGTAATGCCTGTCCCTGACTCCCGCACTTGCCCCTGTTGTATCTACAGCCAGCGTTTGCTGGAGCATGTTAGAGGTCGAGCTTCACACTATACTTTATATAAATATATATACACATATATATGTCTGATACGCATCGCTGGTTAGAGCTCAAGATTACGAGCGAGCGCTTCCAGAGTTTTGTCGATATGCTCCATTGGCGTGCATTATGTCAAGTGCAAAAGGCAACTACGTGAATATCAATAGTCAGGTGAAGGTTAATATTGTAATGGGACATTATAGCTAACGATCGATTATTATCGATTGACATTGGATTAGTATTTGAGTAATCTAATGGATTGCTAGGACTACTTGTATTAATTAAAACATATCCAATTTCAGCTAATCCTTATCGAACAGAATACAAAACTTTTAATTTATTTGATTCTGGCATTTAGGCATAAAGAAGAAACTAAAGTTAGATCTGCCAAGAACTCTGTTGCTCCTTTAAGATTATCTTTCTGTTTGAAATCAAGTTAAGTTAAGTCAATTAATCGATAATAATCGAAGTTACTCAAAATTCTTATTTATATAGATTATATTATGGTATTGATTCTTATAGATTACTGTTCAATTGGCAATATATATATATATACCACTTATATATAATACATCAGTTTTTAGACTCTTAAACTAACTGTTATTCCAGACCATCTTGAATGAAACATTATTGCTATCGATCGATAATTATGGATTGCGGTAAACTAACATTAAATTAGCTTTAGTATTTAAAGAATCGAATACTATATACATATATATATTTATACATATATATATATATATTTCAACTCATTTTGATTCTGTAAACCAGGTCAAAATTACTAAATGAAGATCTAAACGCCTAGTCTTAAGTTTTAAGTTCCTTGTTATTCTAGGTCTTCAGTTTGAAGTATTTTTCTCGACTCTAAAGTCTTTAAGGCTAGGCATGCTTCACTCGATTTCTCTTCAACAATTTGACTTATTTTGCACATTAAATAGATAAGCCTCGCTGTTACTTTTAGTGATTCATATTGTCTTCTGGTTAAATTTGTATAGGGAGCAGGATTACTCATGCTTAATTTTAAGCGATTTCTTATCTGCACAGATAATAAACGCTCACTAAAGACCTTTCGGATTGATTCTTTTCTAAATTACCCCAATTTCAATTCATTCATAACTAAAATATAAAAAGGAATTTAAGGTCTTTTGGCTTCGGATTTCCGCTTCAAATTGTTGAAAATTGCGTCGACTCGTCGACTCGATTCGACTGGACTGTTGAGTCGACTCAACTCCCCCTAGTTATAATTAGTTTTGCATATCAGAAATTGTCGTTACACTTTTTTGTTATATCTGTTTTTTATATATGTATATATATATATGTATATTTTTTTTTCTACATTTTTTCTTTTGGGTTTCGCTTTTATCGCTGAAACGTGCGCGACGTTGCGATTGAATTGTTGCAGCTTCAATATTGTGAATATTTTGCAACTGAGGTTTTGGGTTTCGTTAACAATTTTCGCTGTTGTTTTTGCACCGCTGCATTTTTGTGGAATGCAGCGCGCTGTGAAAATGTGCTTGGGGAATGGATAGCTTGCAAGGAGAGGCGGGATGGGGCGGGGCGGGGCGGGGCGGAGCATGGATATGTGGAACGTCAAGTCTCTCAAAACAACAGTTGTGAAGCTGACGTTGATCGTAATGCGGATGATGATGATGTTGCTGATGGTTTGACGCTTGACGGTATGTTGACCCAGCCAACCCTTTTGGGCTACACACACACACACATCTCTCTCTCCCCCTCTCTGTGTGTGTCGTCATATCTGGCATACGCGATCGAGCCGTACCGGTAACCGTGCATAGGTAGTGCAAGTACCACTCATGCCGTGCCAATTTCGCGCTTACTCATGCTGCCCAGTCAACAACAGTGAAAATGCTTTGTCCGAATGCCGTACGTGTCAGAACAGCGCACCGTACAGCCAAACAGAATTGAACCAACAGAAAGAAAAAAAGAAATGTTTATACATTTCCACAGAGATGCACGCCCACCGTACCCGGCAGCGCGTTACAGCGCGAGAGCTGCTGCCAGTAGGAAGTGCATACTGACCCAATCGAGCTGACAATCTAGCGTAACCATAAAAGAGAACGAACCACTACAAAAAGTACAGCACGTTGATGGCATAGCTTCAGCTGTCTATTATAATTATCAATTTGTAGTCTTCTGTGTATAATTAAGTGCTGTCAAACAAGCATAAATTTGAGAGGGCTTAAAGTTAAAGCTTCGCTGCGTAAACCTCCCCTAGATCATAGTCTATATACTATGATTAGAGAATTATATTGATTTAGTTTGGAACTAAATATTTTAAGGAACAACTTGAAAACGCGTAAAAATATTGCCACTGTTTTTCCAGATATGCCTATCCATACTGGGGGATATTGCATATGTCATTCTTGGCTAATCCTAAAGAGGCTAAGGCTTCAAAATTGTGAAAATTAATTCCTTGCTTTTACAGGGCACATGATATATATGAGGTCAATAACAGGTCAATATTCTTATTTTCCCATGCGTCCTATAAGTGTATATATATATATAAACTATATATTCTCGAACTTGGCTTGTCAACGCGAGTAAATATTTCCAATTTCTAGTCTCTAGCTTCAATATTGCAAATTGAGCTGCTGTTCGACTCGAGTCGAGCCGTGCTTGGCTTAAACAAATATTTATATAACCGTTAATTTTTGGTTAAATAAAATGTGTTTGGTCACCGTTTAAATATTCAATTTCCAATCAAACTCAGTTCCTAGTTCTTCTGTATAAGCATAAACCGCTCAAATTCTATTTAAGTTGAGTGTAGCTATTGTTTAGGCAAACAGCCAACTGACTCATAAAGAGAGCCAAGAAGCTGAAGAAGAAGAATATTGAGAAATAAGAGAACAATATTAATGCGATTGAGTCAATTCGTCACAAATCTGCCGGAAACGCTTCAATTAAAAGTGTAAGGTTACGAAAAGGGTTTTTCATTCACAATAAACAATCTGCTGGCTGTGAAGTATTATAATTTCAAATGAAATTCTCAAACAAGAGTTGGCAGATCGAAGATTAAATGTCTGAAATTCCGGAAGTGACCACAGAAAGAAAAATGACTGAGGCTAAGACAAACTCTTCCAATCGAAGTTCAAAGACTCGAACAACGATTATATAATGCGATGCTACAGATTTAACGGTCAGACGGCGCCTGTCTCTGTGTGTGTGTGTGTGTGTGTGTGTGTGTGTGTGTGTGTGTGTGTGTTGGCTTACACAGTATTTAGGCACATTATGCTGTCACACAGCATCCAGAATTTGTGGGTACGTTGACTCACGCAGAGCCGGGCAAAGCAATTTATATTTCCTACGTGTACGAGATCGTATATGTATTTATCCAGGTGTTTCCTCTAAAAGAAAAAAACTAACAAAAAAAAAAAAACAACAACAACAACAACGTAAATTTTAATGCATGAATCATTTGGTAAAGTCAACAATGGAGCTGCCGCAGTTGCCACATTGAGAGTGGGAGTGGAGACCGCGAAAGAGAAAGAGAGAGAGCGAGATCGGGAGAGCATAGCGCGCTTGCTCCAGTGTTGCCAAACGACTCCGTTGCAAAGAATGTTGAAGGCCACAAAAGGTCGTAAAATGCTCGGATCTTTATTTTTTTTTTATTTTTTATTTTGGTTTTTTATTCATGCAGCAAACGGCGACGCGCACTTTGAAGCGGCGGCAACGACTTTGACTTCGACTTCGACTTCGACTTTGGCAGCGTCTTACATTAATTTTTAAATTCGTTTATTTCATTTTTCTTCTTCTTGTTTATTTCTTCTTTAAACCTGCGATATTATAAATTTGTCACGAAATGTGCTCAACTTAATGGAATTAAGCATGCGCTATAGCCGTATATATATACGTTTTTTATTACAGATCGTACATTAAGGCTGAGGGCAAAGACTTAACAAACTTTTTAGCAGCGTGCTGACATTCTTTTAGGAAAATATTTTTCAATATTTTTTTATTTTTGCAATTCCATTTTTTAATAATTTTAAAAGTTGTATTAAAGTTATTTTTATGTATAAATTATTAAATTTTTGATCATTTTCTATACTCAAAAAAAAAAAAAATATTAATATATTTTAAAAACGTTGTTGCTTTAATACAGAATAATTAAAAATCGAAATTAAGAAAAAAATTATAATATAAATTTAAAAATAAATTGAAAAATTAATTTATATATTAATATTTTTTTCCAATTATCAAATTAAATTTAATACTTAATTTTTTTAAATATAAAATTTTAATAATATATATATTAATAGTAAAAATAATAAAATAGAAATGAATAAAATTATAACAATTGCAAATAGTTAAAAAAAAAATAAATAAAAATAATGAAAATTAATTTATATAATTTGGATAATATATATATTAATAGTAAAAATAATAAAATATTAATTAATAAAATTTTTAACAATTGCAAATAATTAAAAAAATAAAATAATAATGAAAATTAATTTATATAATGATTAATAATACATAATATCTAAGCAATTGGTTTAATTTAGTCCATTTCTAGGGTATTTAATATGCGGCTTACCATATTTGGCTTTTGCTGTAATTTATATATTTTTTATCTGCCTGCGCTTTGCAGCGTTTTTCGTGGCCGTCGTTTTGCCAGGCTTCTTTGTTGTTGTTGCTGTTTTTTTACGTTTCTGCTTTAAATTTCTTTCATTTTTTTTTGCGTAGGCGCTGCACGTGCGCTAAGCGCGCAGCAACAACAACAGCGAAGGCAGCGACCAAAGGAATCCAACTGGGCACGCCCCTGCCATAGCCATGGGTAATTGCGCATGTTGTTGTTGATGTTCTCGTTGTTGCTAGTGTTGTTCTTGCTGTGCACGCTTAATTAATGAAATACGTAAATAAATAATTGAGATTTTTGTGGCGCAGAACAAAAGACTCAAGCGACAAACTTGACGCGGCGCCCTAGAAAAACACGAAAAAAAAAAAAATTGAAAATTTTTGTTTGGAATTGGGCGTGGCTGCCGCCCGGCTGCTCCGTTCCAATTGAGTGCGGCTCTGCTAAACACACGCACTGAGACACTGATAGACCCTCACTCACACCTGTTAAGCGACACCTACATACATAGGCGACGCCTGTGCGTCTTGGCCTTGAAATTAGCTGTGCAGACAACTACACTGTACAGTAAATAAAAGAGTAACGATAACAAGCAACAATTGTAACAATAGCAACAACAATCAGCAATAATAACAACAACATTTTGCTTTGTAAATTCATAAAATATTTGCTTGAATATAGCTCAACTGGATTTTGCTTTATATATCTTTACTGTTTACAATTTAATTTATAATTTGAAAAAAAAAATGTAAACTTAAATTATATTTATTTATATCTATTTTATTTAATTTATATATTTTTTTAAATATATTTTTTATTTAAAATTAAATTATTAATGTAAAATAAAAGCATATTTTTGGTTTTTAATTAAAATTAAAAATTTATATAAAATAAAAGCAAATTTTTGCTTAATTTTGATAGACTTTTTAAAATGATTTTAGCTTTTATTTCTTTTTCTATTCCATATCTTCTAAGTCTAAGTATGAAGTATGAATTCAGCAAGGCGAGGGCTGCCATATTAGTTATTGCAACTTGTTCACAGCATTAAAATCCGTTTTAATTAATTATTTAATATACTAATTATTATTATTAAATAATATTTAATAATTAATTCAATTGTAGAGCATCTATAGTGAGTTCAGATCTATAATAATAATCGTTTTCTCTCTATGCATTTCAATTTCATTTAGTTCTAGAACCAATTCAATTTTTGAACTAGTTCCAGGCACTCAAATGAATCACACTCGAGGCTTGCTCGCTGGCTCTAATTGAGCAAATAAATCTGCTTAAGCTGAACTACTTAAAATATATCAAATATGCTGCCTCTGCTTCTTCTGCTTTATGTAACTCATGTCTGCAGAGCGTCAACGCTTTCCCATTTGGCAATCGCAGTTGACAAACCTAAAGGCAGCCCCAAAAAAAAAATAAATAAATAAAAAAAAATATATATATATATATTTATTTATATATATATGTTTGTGGGAAACTTTTTGGTGGGCCGCAAGCTCCACTGAACTCGCTTTTAATTTCACTGCCATAAAAAGAGCTTTAACATATATGTGATTACATATATATGTATATGTTTACATATACACATATTTGTTTATATATCATAAATAAAAGTAAAATTAATTGCTTATATAGAAATTGTTTGTAAGCTAACTTTTTCCGCCAGACAAACGCCCATAAAATGAAGCAGTTGTCATCAATTGTTGCTGCTGTTGTTGTTGTTGTTGTTGTTCAAGTTGTTGCTTGAGTTGTTGTTTAAGTTGTTTCAGTTGTGTTGTTGTAGCTGCGTTTGTTGCGCATGCGTAAAACGCAATTTTGTATATTTTATTTGTTCAGTTTGTGTTGCTGCTGCTTTTAATTTATGTTTTGTCTCTGCTCGTTTGCGTTGCGTTTAGTGTTTATTGTTATTTATGCTTAATGCGACACTCTTGTTTGTTGCCTGTCTCTTTCTCTCTCTCTCTCTCTCTCTCTCTCTGTCTGCTCCAGTCTCTGTTATATCTCTCTATGTCTTTCTTAACCTGGCTCAGTATCCCACTGCGTTTCTCTCAAACTCTATCTTCCTGTATGTCTGTCTGTCTCTCTCTCTCTCTCTCTCTCTCTCTCTCTCTCTCTCCCCTCTCTCTCTATGTCTGCCTCTCTCTCTCTTTCTCTCTGTTTGTCTCTCTCTCTCTCTCTATGTCTGTCTCTCTCTCTCTCTCTCTCTCTGTTTGTCTCTCTCTCTCTATGTCTGTCTCTCTTTATATATATCTTTCTATGTCTCTCGTTCTGTGCTTCTCTTTATCTTCCTGTGTTTCTCCCTCTCTCTGTCTCTCTCTCTTTCTCTCTCCCCCTCTCTCGTTCTGTGCTTATATCTCTCTATCTCTCTGTGCTTTTCTCTATGTCTTTCTCTCCCTATCTGTCTCTCTCTATCCAGCTCTCTGCCTCTCTATGTCTACCCATCTTTGGTGTCTTAATGCGTTAACAATATCAAATGTCAAAGCTGATTTGATTTTCTCCATTGATTTTTCTTTTTTGTCCACATTTCTCTCATTCAGAACACGCCTTTAGTCTCAGGTCCAGCTCACTGAGGGCTTGGCTCCCCAGCGAGCCACACATTTAATTACATTACCAAAATATTGAATTCCTGGAAATTCCTTATTTATCTATTGTCGTGCCTTTCCCTTGAAGTTCCTATCGCGCTCTCGCTCACTCTGCCCACCTATTGACATTTTGAATCTGTGGTTGGGCAAAGGTCTCTTCTCGCTTTGCCTGACATTTTTCCCTTCTTTTTATGATCGTGTGCCTGTCATACCCTCTAATTTCTTTTTAATGAACTGTCGTCTGTCACTCAGCGAGCGGTTCTTTGGGCTTGCGGCTTCTTGGAAATCAGCTCTTGCCGCCTTGCTACCCCTCTCAGCCACTCGTTATAGAAATGATCAATGATTGGCATTACAAGCGCTCGTAATCGCATTTGTACTCGATTTTATACTTCACTCTCCTGGAGCTCCTCCCACTCTCTCATTCATCTTATCGGGTTACCACTTGTTTATTCCATTTGCCTCTTTCTTCTGTTCTGTGTAAAAAGCTATTGAAATTTAAGTAGGCATTTGCCATCCTTTGTTAGAGCCGTGAATGGCCGATGGCTGATGGCTTGGGCGAGGCACTTAGCATCTAAACGCTTTCTAAGCTACAGTGAAAACTGTGAGGATTGCTGGATGTGAGTTATAGAAGTTAGATCTCATATGAACCAGCCAAGATATTACGAGCCTAAAATGTATAATCTTAGCTAGTTTGAGACTAATTTTCAGCATCTTTAATTAATTTAATTTAATTTTAACTAGCTAAATTATGATTAGACTCAACTTTGACTAGCTAAAATATTGTTGGACTAAATTATTATTATACTAGCTGAAGCATCTTTTCGCTCTTTAGTTAGTTTAGATATTATAATGAGAATAATATATATAAGAAATTATATATATATATATATAATATTTAGAGATATTATAAAATATGATGTATTATTATAATATATTAGATATTATAATATATTGCTGTACATATTACTATATCTAATATAATATATTGGTATACATAATACCATATCTAATATATTATAATAATATATCATAATGAGAATAATATGTATAAAAATAATATATATATATATATAATATATAGAGAATATAAAAAATATGATGTATTATTATAATATATTAGATATTATAATATATTGCTGTACATATTACTATATCTAATATATTATAATAATATATAATATATTATATCTCTGTTTATAGATATATATCATATTTTGTATTTTAATAATTATATCATTGCGATATCTCTATGCCATATGAGTCTTCTGTCTAACTGTCATCTATACGCTGTGTTCACTGTACTCTAGATTCAATTACAGCTATCGCCGCTTTTACTGTGCTCGTTCTGCACTTTTGTCATCTGGTTATATATCATTTACTCATCTTACTCTGTCTGTACCCAAGACTTTTTCTTGCTCTCTCTCTCTCCCTCTCTCTAAACAATAAATGATATTGTTTTGGCGCTGCGTTTTTATTCATAAACGAAACGAAACGAAACGAAACGAAACGAGAAATGGGGATTCGCTTTGTTCTGGCTGCGTCTGGCTGGCGCACAGAATCTGAGACCGATTTCGAATCCGGTTACCAACATTCAATACGGCCTTTTCATAATAAACACACACAAACACACACACACACAACACACACCTTTGCTTGCCACATGTTAATGATTATATTAATAATCATGTTAATCATTTTCCGTTGAATGCTGTTTTGTTTGCATTTGATATCGATTTGAGTTTTGCATTTCACATTGATTGATTGATTGATTGATTGATTGATTGATTGATTGGCTGATGGACTGATTGATTGATTGATGGCCTGGCCTAGCCTGGCCTGGCGTTGCCTTGAAAACGCAAACGCGTTTCCGTCATTGTCTTCGTCACCTGTTGCCATCCATCACTTTCACTCGTCTCACGCTTTTGCATAACTCCGCACCGCCTCCCAACCCCCCACAGCCTCATCTGCCGCCTCTTGAAATTGAACTTTGACCCGCTGGCGCCGCTTGACGCTTGGCATTGCGGAAACGCTCAGCGGACGCTCAACGATTGCGCAATATCCGATTGGTTGTTGTCTTAGTTGTTGTTGCTGGTATTTAGATAGTAGCATTAGCTGTTGTTATTGTTGTTGTTGTTGTTGCTCGCCAGTTGTCGGTGAACCACTTAAGCCGCTTAGGCATTTGCCGCACTTACATGATTTATCTTCATTTTTTTGTTTTCTGTAGGTCAGCAGCACAACTAAGATGACTTGCCAGACTCGCCCTTGCTCGCTCACTCTGCCTTACACCGTCCGTCTCTCACTCTCCCTCTCCCTCTCCCTCTCCCTGCCTGCCCGTTGAGTCAGGATATTCATCAGCTGCCAAAAAGCGTCTAAGCTGCCTCAATTGATGACGGCCTTAGCGCACTTTGATCTTAAGTCATTATTTCAAGTGCATTTTTTTGCTCCCTATAACTTTTCTCTAGGTTGAGCTGAGGCATACTTGAGGACAGTAAAGTTTTATCAGTTGTGTAATGAGAAACTTAAAGGAACAAACTGGAACTGATATAGAACTGCATATAGAAGCCTACTTATACCTTAAGAAGTCGAACTGATGATGTGTGCCAACCGATCTCGAGAATTATAAAAGCTAGACTATTCAAATTTGGTATGAGCTTTCTTTTAGGGATGTCCATGACTCATATAATATATTTTTATGATAAATAGCAAAAGATGCCTAAAAAACGTCAACTAACTAAACGAACTCGGGAACTACAAGTGCTAGACTCCTGAAATTTGGTATGCACCTTTTTTTCGGAAAATCAATGATTCACATAATGTGATATTATTATTAATAATCATAATAACCTTAAAAACCGTTAACTAACTAACCAAACTCGGGAACTAAAAAACCTAGTCACTTCAAATTTGGTATATATTTTCTGCTAGGGATACACATACATATGATACATTCATATAAGATATTATCATCATATTATAATATTATAATGACTAACTAACTGACTGAACTCAGGAACTAGAAGTGCCAAAGTCTTCAAATTTGGTATATAGTTTCTGCTAGGGATACACATACATATGATACATTCATATAAGATATTATCATCATATTATAATATTATAATGACTAACTAACTGACTGAACTCAGGAACTAGAAGTGCCAAAGTCTTCAAATTTGGTATATACTTTATTTATGAGTAGCATATGCTGCATCCATAAGGCGGAGCATCAGCCATCGAGTTAACCAACTCAACCAGCCGAACTCGGAAACTAAAGCTGCCAAAGTCTTCAAATTTGGTATATAGTTTCTGCTAGGGATACACATATACTTCATGTGGTGTAATATGATGAACTTGCCAAAGCTAGCCAAGGAAAAGTCAATGGCAGTTGCTTAGTTGGTGTTATTAGCCGATTAGTCAGCCAGGGCACACTTGCCATTGCCACCAACTGGTGGTTGCTGCCTGTTGCCTGTTGCCTATTGCCGTTGCCAATTGCCGTTGCCTATTGCCGCTGCCATTGGCCACGTCTCATTTCACTCGATGCTCTTGAGTGCCTTGTTTGGCTTCCTCCTGCCTGCTGCACGCCTAAGTGGATTTGTTGTCGCTGCGTGCGTTCGCCTTCCATGCGCTTTATTAGCCATCGTGCACCAGTTGGCGGCGTCTCTTGGCGTGTTTCGCGTTACATTTTCATTGCAGCCGAGCAGCCAGACAGACTGACAGACAGAGACAGACAGGGAGACAGTTCGACGGACAACGAAAAATGTTTTCTAATGTCAAAGACACGATCAATTACAAGCGGCCTAGTCGACGGCTCGTGACGTTATCGCTGCTGCCTTTGTCGTGTTCCCTGCCTGGGGGCGGCGAGAAAACGAACCAACAAAAATTGGAGTATTGAATTCATTTGACGGAGGTGGGGCCAGCCAGTCAGCCAGCCAGCCATCGGCGGCTCTCTGAGCCTAGCCCCCGAATGAGTCGCAGCTGAGCTGCATTGATTTGACAGGCTCTGAATGCGGCGCGACAAACGTGATAAGCATTGCAGTTAGCTGGGATCGGGCATGGAATACCATGTGTAGATATACATATATATATATATATATATATATATATGAATAAATCAATGTCCATTGTTTGGCCTGCTCGGAATAATGAGCACAAAGTACACATTACCAAGAGCTAAAACCCTTCCCCTAAATGCATTTTGTTTTGATTTTAAATTTATAAAGAATTTTCATCGGGCAGAATTGAATCGAAATTTGCTATAAATTACATTGAAGTCTCCAATTTTAAGCCTGACACATAAGCCTTATTTGGCTTGCGACAAAGTCATCTTTGAATCAGTGCGACTCAAAGCCTTTTATGGCCAACGGAGGTCAGAGGAAATTAACTTTTGCTTGAACTTTACAGCTTGACGATGGCCAGAGCTGAATTCCTATTCTCTGATTATGTGATAATATATAAATATATATATATATATATATATATATATATATATCTATATATATATATATATATATCTGATATATATCTGATTTCAGATTATCATAAATAGCTTAAGCCATTTAGCCATATCTATGTCCGAGTTATAGCCATAAATCTTGAAATCTTGAAATCTTCATTTATACAAAATTACAGAATTAATAGTCCAGAATTAGACGTACTCCTTCTATATATATCCAGCTTAAGCTAAAATAGCGTAACATTCTATAAATAGTTATATTTTTAAGGTTATTCCCTTAAACCTATTTTCAGCTTCAACTTCTCTAAATATTGAAATTTTTTTCTTTTTTGCTTAGTAAAATAATCCATCTAATTTCATATTGCTTCAAATCTATGAAGAAACTTAATTTTTGCGTCAAGTTGGATTCAAATCCTTTTCGATACACACAACCTCTATAATTTCAAAGAAACTTATATAGGAAACTTAGATGTATTATAAATTTGGAGCGAAATCTTTAAAAACAACTTTGACAAGCACAAAAGTCCTTCAAGTTTGTAATATAGTGAAGTAAGCTGGAAAAACTCGAATCTCCAGTCTGAATTCTTGAAACTAAATACTCGACACAACTACAGTCTCCACACTTGAGTCTACACTCTCGATTTTCCATACTTGAGTCTTGACTCTCCACTCTCCACTCTCCAATTGGGAACATCCACACTTGAATATAAACTCTCCACTCCCGCATCTTCACTCTCCACTCTCCAATTGGGAATATCCACTCTTGACTCTCCACACTTGAATATAAACTCTCCACTCCCGCATCTCCACTCTTGACTCTCCACACTTGAATATAAGCTCTCCACTCTTGACTCTCCACACTTGAATATAAGCTCTCCACTCCTGCATCTCTACTCTGGACTCTCCACACTTGAATTTGAACTCTCGACTCTGTACTTTCCACTCCCGAATCTTCACTCTCGACTCTCCACACTTGAATCTGGACTCATGAGTCTCCACGTGCGACTCCCTAATCTCTACTCTCGACTCTCGACTCTCCACTCTCCACTTGAATGCCTAAAATACTAATTAGATTTCGTATTGCTCGTTCGTCATATCGTAGCACATCCTACCTACCCCAACACTCGTAAATGATCGCATAAATTTCGAAACACTGACTAAACACACAATTCTGACATCAATTTTCTGTTCTTCGCTTCTCTCTTTGCAGGTAAGCAACAACTGATAAGCAGTCAAGTGGAAAACCAAAAAATAATCTGTATTGGAAATTAGAAATCAGTGATAAGAGGATGGCCAATAAATAATGAGTAATAAATGTGGTCTAATGCGTCGATGACCCAGTTCAATGGCCAACGACGTTTTGACAGATGAAATGTCTAGGCAAAGCTGACGCATGCCACAAATTCACTGAATCGTGAGTTGATGCCACACAACAGCGAGTGTGTCAGTGTGTGTGTGGGTGTGTGTGGAGGTGTGTGTAGCTGCTTATCGGTACACTCTTTAGTATGTTGCAACATTTGCTGTTGTCATTTTCTTTTTTATTTGTTTTGCCCTGCGTATCTTATCGTTGTTGTCAGCCGTCATATCGTTGCATGTTGCAGGTGCAATATTTGGGTAAATGGGCCAAATGACAAAATAACATTGACAACAACAACAACAACTGCAACAGCAACAACAAACAGAAATCTACAAAGCTTCCGCATAGGCCAAAGCTTTTAGTGCGTGCAGCCACCATAAGCTTAGCTAAGACACACACACGCACGCTTAGCCAAGACACACACTAGCTGCTGAATAGTTACGCTAGCAAACGCTAGATGGCGTTTGTTCACAGTTTAAACATTTATAGCTAAAATTTAGTGTACTATAAAAACTGTTATAGCTTGGGTTTTGCGTTTGTAGTTAAAAATATATAATAATAGTAACATTATTATTATTATTTTTTAATTTACTATTACTAGACTGAACTTCTTTCTCTATTTGTGTGTCTATTAAAAATATTTCTGCATATCTAGAGATATAATCTTCCATAAGCGTACATAGATATAGTTTGGTCTAACTGATAGCAAGGTCGTGACATGGACAATTTTTCCACATTTTATTATTTTGCTTGTATAGCAAATCTGTGTGATTAGAGTTGGCTGATTAGACCGTTATCTATATACATATATATATATATATTTCTTTTATATATGAATTTACCTGCTTATTTGGCCAGAGGGCGTGATTTGATTAAAATGATATAGTAGTTGGAAAAGCCAAATGCATTAATGCTGTTCGCCACAAATTTGTTATTGTTTGTGCACGCTTTCGAGTGGGTCGTCGATTGTTGTTGTTGTTGTTGTTGTTGTTGTTGTTGTTGTTGTTGTTACTCCATTCACACGCCAAGTGAATGCCGTAATGAGAGCGAATCCATTATTCACACGCATAACATTCAATTGGGCTTCGAGCAGCATGTGGCGACATCTGACGGCAAACGCAGGCAACTAGCTCCCCATCTGCAATAAATCAAAGCTGCACTCAAACTGTAACTTAAGCTTGCTGCAGATCTTAGTTTTGGTGACCTTGAAGCCGGATGTCAGAGCGCAGCGATGCGCGACGTGCGACGCGTTGCATTGACAATCGACTGAGCTTTTTTGGCTGTATTTATTTATGTTTTTTTTTTTTTTTTTTATTGTTTAGTTCAATTATGTTCAGCAATGCACAAAAACGGCATCGAAATCAAAACAAAAAGCATCGACAAAAATTAGGTGAAATGGTTAATGAACTTGCCCGCCTTTTGTTTTAGTTTAGGCCAGCACACAGTGAGATAGAGGCAGGGGCGAGAGGGAGAGGTGGCTAAAACCAACAGCGATTCGCAAGCCGCCAAATGGACCAGTCAAACCGCTTAGGCAGCGCAAACACGCGACTCCAAAACGAGACCAGCTCTAAGAAAAAACTACGAGCGGCAAAAAAAAAAACAGCTGAGCGCTTGATGGGAGTGCAAACAATAAAGAGAGAGAGAGGGAGCAAGGCTTGTGCATGTGGTGAACAGTGCTGTCAACACTTTAGGCAGGTTAACTAGTTAAAGTTAGAAATAGCTAGACAGATATTTTAGGTGTATTTTCTATTTGACTTTGTAAGAATAATTTGTATAATTTCTAAATAATTTTGTATATAGATTTATATATACATATGTATATATTTTTTTTTATATTTACATCGCCCACATTTCGTTCGCGGTAAAATAAAGCTATAAATCCCGCCACAATTCTTTCCGTAGAACTGACGAGCAAATCGCTAAATTGGCAGCACTGCTGGTGAAACGCATTTCTCATCAACATTTCTAAAGCTCTGATTGAGAATTTGCGAAGCGTCTATTGCTCTACTGCTCGCACTTCCCTTTTTGTTTTGTGCTCATTAGTTGTTGGTTGGGTGGGTGGATAGATGGCGCTATATGCTGCTGACTCTCTCTCACACGCTGTGACACATGCGGCTTTGGTCGGACGGAAGTCTTTGTGTATGTATATGTGTGTGTGTGTTTAATGAGACGTCAAAGTGTGCAAGTTGTTCAATCAAATTAACGGTTCTTCGTTTTTGTTGTCTTGTTTTGAGCTCTGAGCGCGCTGCTTAACTCTGTGCACAAGATCAGCTGACGGCGACAGTTGCACAGTCACTGTGCAAATTTCCAAATGCAAAATGTTGCTAATTAATTAATAGTATGATTTGAAAGTTCCTTTTGATGTTTATTGTGTTATGCATACAATTCATATTTCAATTCAAACTTCCCGTTTATAATTGTAGAGATCGATAGGTGAGAGAGAGAGAGAGAGAGAGAGGCAGAGAGATATCAACTATTTTTCCATTATTTATGCTTTTCAAAATTACAATAACAAATTGAATATATTTATATGTATGTATGTCTGTATGAGTGCATGCATACTTATGCATGTTTGTTTGAATACATTTATTGTTGTTGCTGTTGTTGTTTTTAGCGGTTTTGGTTTTCTCTCATTAATTATGCCAACGATGCGGAGGCTTTTCATGGAAAAAGGAAGCTTTCCAGTTCGTTTAATTTCATTACGTTTACAGGCTAGAATTCACTTCACAACTAACAACAGCAATCGTGTTGCACTTGCTGGCCAATTCATTTTTATGCTACCTGCCCAAAGGGGAAATAGCAAAGGAAACGATTGCCATCGCCATGCAACGTTCTTGGCAATTATTTCCCTGCCCCTGCAACGCCCCCCAACTGCGGCCCTCGGCAATTGTCTATATTATGCATGGCGCTCTCTCTCACTCACTCACTCACTCACTCTCTCTCTCAGCTGTCATCATCCTTTGCTATGTTGCCTCAGCGGATTTGCATTCTTCTTCTTCTTCGGCTACTTCTTCAGTTACGTTAAGCAAGCGAGTCCATTAGCTTTGCTAACGTAACGTAACGCTTGGCAAAATGGCGTAATAAATACATATGCATGTTATTCCACAAACTTACGTAAAACGTAATTGAAAATGAATTCAAGTAAAGCAAGTAATTTTCAAGTAAATAAAATATTAAATCAAGTCAAGTATTTAAAGGGTAAAAACTTAAATTACTCACCATTAGAGTATTCGCTTGTCGACTGCATGGGCTTTGTAGCTTTTGATTGTCGCTTTGTTCTGCTTCTTCTTCCTGGTTTTTTTTTTTTTTTGCCTGACTATTTACGTTACGCTTGACAAACTTCTGCTGGGCCCTAAGCTTTGGGCCTGGCCAGCAACAGGCGCATTCAGCTGTTTTGCTGGCCCATTCATTGTCTCTGCCCAGGCCCAGAACTACCTGAAGTTTGACAGCCGCTGCTGGTGTGGACCAAGCACGTATACATGCCCAGTTTGAGAGGCATTGCATTTGTGCAAAGCTGCTCTGCTTGCACTTGTTATATGCGCTCTCACGCGCCGGCATATGGGCGCTCTCTCTCAGCATTTCACACACACTCTCTCTCTTACTCTCTTCTTTGTTCACCTGTTGTTGTGCTGCACGATCAGCGCGCTTGGCTTTTGTGTGCTGCGACTTCAGTTTTAAAACGAAACGCGAGCGCAGCGCACGACGCTGATTGTACGCTCGTTCGCTCGTTACGTCGTTCGGCCGCTACGTCGTTGTCGTCGTCGTCGTCGTCGTTGATTTGAAGTTTCGTACGTACCGTTGTCGCTGTTGCTCTGCTTGTTGTTGTTTCGAATTTTGCGGTTACGCAGCTATATTTTTTTTATTTTTTGTTGATTTAGTTTTTAGTTGTTGTCATTTATTTAACACAACAAGTGCGCGTAATTATTGTTGCTGTTTTTTTTTTTTTTGGCTTTTTGTTTTTTATATTCTCATTGTTGTTAACAAGTGTTTGCCAAGGCAATTTTAGTGAGTGTATCTAAAAAAAAAAAAAGAAAAAAAACAAGAAAATAAAATAAAAAATTCTAAAGTGAATTATTTCTTTTTGCTTTCGTTTGTTTTATCTTAACTGCAAACGTTATCTGTGTATGGCAAGATTTCAAGTTTTAGATAATGTTAATGCTGGCCTTTATATAAGGGGCGTGTATGCAACTTCCTTTTATCTATTCTTATTATTATGCGACTCGTTTGATTTTGGCTTCGCTTGTTGCGTCTTATTCTTCTTTTGCCCCTTCTTATGCTTAGCTTCCCATGACGCGCGTTTCTGAATGCAGCAGGAAAAGGCGCACAAGTGAGCGAGAGGGCGTGAGGGTGAGGGCATGGGCGGGGCGCACATTGTTGCGGGGGCAGCTCGGGAAGCCTAAGGAAGAATTTCAAGTGCTGTCAGTTTCCCAGGCATTATTATCATTATATATTTTTTATCTTCTCCTTTTATTTTTGTTTCCCTTACCTTTTTGATGGCTTCGTTTCGTGTCTACCTAAGCAGCAGTCAGAAGTTCGTGAGGATTTTTTTTTTTTTTTATATATTTCTACACAGACAGCCAGACACACACACACACACACACACACACACACACACACTAATGCAGTCAGTGCATTTTTCAATTAACTGCGACAGCTAATAAATCTATTTGGGTCTTGGATTACGCAGCTGGCAGGCAGGTAGCTGTAGCGACAGCAGCAACAGCAGCCTTGAGATCTCTTAGCCAGGCCGACTTTCACTAGTCAGGAATGCAACAAGCAACCAACAACAACAACAACAACAACAACAGCAACAATCTGTTGCAGTTCTTGTTCTAGCTGCAGTTGTTGTTGCTGCTGGCCTTGAAGGCTTGACCCACTGTGCAGCTTGCCACATACCAAAAGCTCAAATCATAAGTCAAACGAGTTACCGTTCTAAACGAACCGTGGCTAAGCACAAATATACCCTGTAAAGAAAATATTTCAATATGTTCAATATGAAACTGCAGCAAATGACGAAATTTGTATACCCTATATATATGTGAATATATATAAATGATCTATATTTAAAAATATTATTAATTTATGTTGTATAATATATATTTTCATATATTTATATAATATATTTTTATATATTTTCAATTATATCTAAATGTATGCTATAAAAAGCTCACCTTGATAAGAAACTTCTTTAATTTAATTAATTTAATTCAATAAGAAATCAGCTTTGACATATTTACCACTTGGCGCATATACCCTGTCTTGCTCTGCCTTGGTATTTGCAGGGTATTTAAACGACGCCAAGTTGTTTATTTTCGTTACTTTGACGTTGTTTACTTAATCTAATCAATTCCATTTGGGTCCTTCGTAGATAAAATTTCAAACGCTGACTAAATATGTTGATAAAATATTTGTGCCTCAAGTTGCTATATATATATATATATATATATATATATATATATATAATTCATATATATACAAATATATATTTTAAAAGAATTAATGAAAAATGTTTAAAATTGTATAATGTGGAGCAACTTAAGTGAGTGTGCCTAAAGCCTAATTGATGGTCAGAGGTGAATCAGACTATGAGTATTTTTGCTTATGATATATTTTTGGCCATAAAGTTTCGCCTAGTTTATATTTGAGAATGATATTATGAAAGCGTAGTGCCTAGTGCGTTGAGTACACTCATAAGTAGATTGAATACAGTTGCTGTTCAGTGAATGCAGAAGTAAATGAATTGAATATTCATAACTGTAACTCAATCTAAGAAAATCTATATGGTAATCATGTGCATGATTTTGTGAATGAAATGAATCTATTCATGGATCCACTCTTGTGCTTTGTAAAACTGAATGATGCGTGCTTAGAAAACTGACTCGCTTCATAGTATTCACATTATTCACAAATACCTAAAGAATATTCATGAATAGCTTGAATGGATTTATGAATGAACAAATAGTATTTTAACTATTAATGAATACTTTGAATATTTTACAATACATTCATGAATACTTGTAGTGTATTCATGAATGATTTGTGTAGACTTATGAATCTAAGACTTGTATTGCAGCTATTCAAGAATACTTTATGTATTCTTAATATTGAAAACCTTTATAAATACTATGAGTGTATTCGTGAATAAAACACTGATATTCATGAATACATTTTTGCTTTTGCCAACAAGAATATTCAAACTTGATTTTAATTATGATCACTTGTATGTGAATATAAAGAGTATATTTATGAATAATGAATGCTTTGAATGCATGAATATAGCAAGTGAATAACTATTTGAGTGTTAGACAAGCATATTCGATTCAATTGATTGGCTTCAACTGAAAACTGAACTTATTCATGAATACAATGAATACTTTGAATCACTGCAGCTGCCCAGAGCATTCACCTCAATTAGAGCCTATTGAGTTCAACTTCGGCTACTGGTCTCGACTGCGGTAATCGACTTATTACTCAAACCCTTAAGCAAACACACAAAAAAAAAAAAGGTAAATTCTTAATGCCGCCTTGGTTGGCCGCAATTGGCAACGATTCACGCAAATGAAACGAAACCAGTTAACAAAGCCGATAGCTCGCACATTGGCCAAAACAAACAACAGCGCAAAAAAGACCGCATTAAAAGTAAAACAAAAAGAAAACACAGTCAAAACACTCGAAATGCACAGTTAAATGCTGAAGCGTTCCAATCACGTCATCTTTCGCTGTTGCTGCTAAGCCCCCTTCCCAGCGTCCGCTCTGTTGCTCTGATTAACAGTACTCAGGTGTTGGGCCAGCCGCAGATCGATTAAAGTTGTGCTACAAAAATTGTCACCAGATGGCGCTAATCACGCGAAAGGAGAAGCCAAAGGCGACGGCCGCTAGGAGCAGCAGCAGCAGTGAGTGAGTGAGTGAGTGAAAGTGACAGTGAACTCGATTGACCCGCTGCGTCTTCCGTATACCCTGCAAATAGGCGACAGCAAGAGAAGGTTAGCTTGTGTGAGAGTTGAGTGAAATGAAATTGGAAATATTGGGGAATATGGAAGAGAGCGAAATGGAATATGGAATAGGAGATTGACTAGTAAGAGACCGAGAGATGGTGTGAGATAGGTAGTTGGGCAGAGAGTAGATAATATAGTTAATTATAGATATGTTACAAATAGTTTATATGTAGGTAGCACTGTTACATTATGTAAGCCCTATCTATGATATGATTCTATTTAGGCTTTATCTGAAATGTTCATTTATATGGTATATGTATGAAAATGTATGTATATATATTTACTAAAATTATATATCTGGTGCTCACTCACACTACTATTTGCAATAAAAACTGTTGTATATATACATATGTCTATATTACAGATTGAATTATATACAATATACTTCAACAGATAATAAGATACTAGGAATTGTTATTATAGAAAATAGAAATATGTATATATTATATATATTTATATATATATATATATATATATATATATATATTTATTTATATATGTATATATATATTAAAGCTTAATTGATATAAAAAATGAGCTATATCATAGAGACTTAAACAGATATCAATAATATACTAGGAATTATTAGAGAAAATATCAATAGGTAGATTACTAAACAAAAGTATATATATATATATATATCGATTTCCTACACTAGAAATTGGGTAATATACGTATTAAATTTCTAACTATTATAGAAAGCATCAATATATAGGTTACTAAACAAAACTATATATATATATATATATATATATATATATATATATATATATATATATATATATATATATATATATATATATATATATATAAATGTATATATATACATATTTATATCGATTTCTTACACTAGAAATTGAGTAATGTGTGTATTAAATTTCAAACTGTTTCTGTCTATTAGTTGATATCGTACTTACAGGGTATTTCAGCTGTGGCATATGCTGCTTTCTGGCGTACGCATGCGAGTGCACATGCGACGACTGCTTAGTTGCCTCGAAAGGGCGCACATACATATGTCTTGTTGTTGTAACTCTCTTTGCTGTCCATTTCACTTTCGAGAGTTGGGTGTGTGTGTGTGTGTGTGTGTGTGCACAGCATCTGTAATTATAATTGGCTGCCGTTTCTTAGCTGTTTATGTGCAATTAAGCAAAAGCCGCGCATTTAAATCAATTAAATGTATGTTACTCAATCAGCGGCGCCGAGGTTCAATCAACTTTTCGGGAGCCACCAGGCAGCTAACCGGTTCATGTGTATATGTATAATATATGAAAAGTCTGCCGCCTACCTTTACACATTCTCCACACACACCGAGCAGCGACACCTATAGAGCGGCTCCGATGCCAGCTTTTTCGGCAATCGCAATTACGAGTAAAGTTTGTAAGCGGCTTTTGTAGTTTTTCTTTTTTCTATTTTTCTTTTTTTTTTCCATTTTTCTCTATAAGTTTTGACTGTTGTTGACTCTTTGTGGTGTTGTTGTGGGCTGTAACTGTTGCTGTAACACTAAGTGCACTTTATGAGACGCCATTTAAATGACGACATGCCAAAGAAAGTTATTTATTTGTTGCTGTCCAAAGTTTGTTTTTTTTTTTCGCGTTGATTCAAAAGTTGCAGCAATGCGTAATAAAGCTAGAAATATATATATATATATATATATATATATATATATATATTTTTTTTTTTGCTTTTCTATTAGTGAAGACCTTATCTTGGCAACATCTCGCAACCGGCCATTTGTCATGACTAAACCATAACAATTTGTTTTTATGTGCTGGGGGCAGACCATTTAATTTAATTCTATCAAATCACATTTAGTTTCTATTCACACTCGGATGCTGTTGAGCTTGTTTTGAATATTTTGTATTCTTATTTTGGCCAATCATGTGGTTGAGCTAAGTAGCGTTAAATCTGTGCAAATATTTCTACATGTTTCATAAATATTATTGGAAGTGATATAATAACAACAGCTCAATGCTGTGATTGGACGAAATAGTGTTTATTGTTCGTGATTGATAGATTAAATAACAAAACAACGATTTATGTTCGGGCTGTAAATAAAAACTTGTTCGAATTATAAATGAATTCTTGTTATCAAATAGATGATAGTTGATATAAACTATATGTGTTTTATTTATCGATAGATTGTAATCGATATGCGTGATATATAAATTAAAGAAATTTTAAGATCAGATTATTATAGATTAAGCTTTTGTTGGCTCTATAATAACTATGCCTAAATAGTGCTCTCTCATGAGAGTAAATGTCAAGAAGTTTTGATATGGAAATTATGTGGCAATCTAATTTAATATTATTCATAAATATTTTTAGAAATATAAAATAATAAAAATATAATAATTATTATAATAGTATTCTCATAGCTAAAATAATATTTATATAATAATATAATAATAATACAAAATAATTCTCATTATCGAATGGATCAAAGTTTCTAAAAACTAAAACACGTGTAATCGATAAGCATTTATCGATATGCATGAATGATAAGAATTCAATAAATACAAGTTTTTATAAAGCTGACCTCTCTCAAAAGCTAATTCCATGATAAAGAGTCAGGACATGATAAGAAAAGAGAGCGCGACAGAAGCGGAATAAGTGATGGTATTAATTATAGATTGTATGCTTAGTTGATTCGCAGTTGAGCATTTTCTCCACTGCAACTTCTTAAGCTCAAAAAGAAAAACGAAAAAGGAGAAGCACCAGCAGAAGCAAAAGCAAAAGCCGTTTCAGCGAATTAGAGAAAGCTTCATTGAAACATTTCTTGAGCATTAAGTATCTCATTCAGCTACTCGAATCGATCAAGACTCGGCTGCTGCAGAGCATCGCAGTCGTCAGGCATACAGCAAACACCGTCCGTGTTGACTTCATTGATCGATTTATGATATTTACGTTTGTCAGCGAAACTTGTTTAGTCATCATCGTTCGGCTAACAGCTTCATCTTGGCTTGGCTCCGCTTGATGTCTGTGTCTAAGTTCTTGGTTACATTCGTGTCAATTCCGATTTTCCCATATGCCACCGGTAGCTGACGACATTTGCTGTGGTCTAGGCGAACCCGCTTTAACCGCTCAACGGACAGGTAGAGCAGGTGCCCATTGTCATCATCATCCAGTCTAAAGGCAATTAAGTGCACTTTCATATGAAAGCAAATGGAGGAAACCAGAGCAAATGTTGATGAGCCGCTAAGTTAACATTTAGCAAGGGAACCCGCTCCATACCTAAAGATGCATTAACTCCATAACTCCCGAGGTTTTCGTATTTTAGTTTTAGTCTGATACGTGCTTGTTCGTGTCACGACAGAAAGCACGATTAGTATTTACCTTTATTTCTTGTCCGATGGGAACGACTTGAGCCACTCGAATTTTTCTTGCCCTCTGATCGCAATTATGTCTAAACTTTCTTGTCCAACTGCAGTGCATATATATATATATATATATATATATATATATATACATCTTTTCTTTTATTTGCTACTATTTCTCATTTGTTAGATTTTCACCGCTTGTGAAATGTTTTGTAGTTCGTTTTCTTGGCATAGTTTACCCAGTTTATGGGCGACCTCGTCGCGCGCGTCATTGTTTCATATGAAATACCTGAAGGTTTACCCATAACAAACGCTGTCTGCGATAAATGCTTATGGCTAGTCTCACTGACTAAGCCACAATCCCACAACACCCAACCAACCAACCAACCACCCACCCACCCACTCAAGCACTCACCCATGATAAGCCGGAGCAATACGTGTTGAACGAGAAAGTACATGAGAAACTTGTATATTTCTTGGAGTCTATATCAGTTAAATATTGGTTTCTATAAAAAAGAGAAGCGTATTTTGGCATGATTTAGGAAAATCTCGTACCTCTAGCTCTTATCGGGAATATGAGAATCAGAATGACAAACATTATAGATGGCCTTATTTATTGTGAATCAGAATTTTCTACTCCAGTAAATAATTTCTTTTTCATGATACGCAAATCTTATCTAATATATACCAATTGAATATTGATTGGCTGCTAAGTATAGGAATTTATCGCAGCTCTCTCTCTCTCTGTATTTGTCTGCAGGTATCTTGTTAAACAAAGGTATTTAGACTCCGTAACTGTTCTTACGCTACCTTAATCACCTTCATATCTATGCAGAGAGTTGTATATCTCTGCGTCTGCTATAACTCATATTGGAAAGCGTTGACATTAATCACCTTGGTAAATGGTAAATTCACTTGCCATTGATTTTTATTTTATTGCCGCTCATTGTGGCGTGTCTTCGCGATAAGCGAGCGGCATTGATTAAAATATAAAAAGAAAAAAAAAAAAAAAACAAAAATTAAATAGAAAATGAAAAATTGTTTATAGCCTTTGGCCTGAGCCACTGGGCCAACAAATTGTCTTCCATTGTTTGGCTGATAGCATGACAACAGCGCGAGTCATGCGCTGCAGTCAAGAGCAGCGATACCCTGTACTTTTAAGATTGTTATCGATTGAAAGACCAAAGGTTATCGATAAACTTTACAAGTAATCGAGTAGAGAAACGGATAGGCATAGCGTTATTTCTACTCACCTGTTGATCTGGTTTAGCATAATTTGTAGCTTTGGGCATGACCAGGCTTTAGCTTACCTGTTACCTCCATGTAGTGGCACCTCAGACAGCAGAACGCTAACAATTTGTGTACATATTTTTTCTAACACGTTAATCGCATGCAAATCAGCTGAACACCTCTGCGAGAGTTTGGTCACACTGCGATCGCTGTGTTTAGGCGGGGAGCTGGGCCAGGCCGTGCTCTAAGTGGCCCGCAGCTGTTCCTTTCACTTGGCCGCTCACATGGCCTATACGAGGGTTGTTCCACTGGAGCCGCTTTAGAGAGAGTTATAAAGTTTTAATAAAAGTAATTGGAAATTCCGTTCTTCAGGGATGTTTCATAAAATCTTAATACATAATATACGAGGGCTGTGCTGAAACTATGGAACATGGGGTATATAACTTTGGAGTTGAGTACAAAGAACTTTGAGTAATATTATTTTCTATAAAAATAATCTAAATTCTCGAAGATCGTGTAGAAATATTTTCTAGTTTTGCTACATAATTTTTTTTTTTAGAATAAAATAAGAATATTTCTTAGTCATTCTAGATAATTCTCTTTCATAAAATCTAACTGATTGAGGTGCCATGGGCTAATTTGGATTGGAAGCCAATTAGATTATTTTCTATTGCTTTATAGCTCACTTTACATATTACTCAACTACTTGGATAACTTTGGAAATGACTAAATTTTTACCATGCAACATCATTAAGAAGCTTTTAAGCTTCAGGCACTTTAATGTGTTTTTTTTTTCTTTATGATTATTTTCATTGTTGTTAATGATAGTGATTGATGGACTCAGGCAGATGGTGAACTGAAGAATGATCATTTATGAACAGTTGCTTGCAGTTGAGTTGCTTTGGTAATCTGGGCACATCGTGTACTATATGAGTGCACCTCGTGCGCTCAAGCACTCACAGTCACACTCGCCGCTCGATTTGCACCCATGATTGTAGCTAACTATAGCGTTATTTGAATCAACAAACAGCGAAATGCGCTCGTTGCATACCTTTTGCTACACTTCATTATGTTTATATATATATATATATATCGCTCGCTCCCTCCCTCTCTCTCACTACCTATGTCTGTGTGTCTCTCCTGCCCCCTTTTGCATAATGACAACATGTAATTTGGCCTTTCTTTTTGCTGGCTTGCATATTTCTTGGCTGCTGACGATGTTGTTGTTGTTGTTGCTGTTGTAGATTTCTTCTTCTTAAACAGCTCGGACGTCGTCGTCGTGGGTTGTTAAGTCTGATTGCAAATTATTATGGATAGACCGTCGGAACGGACCACCAGATGAATCGAATCGGCCGCGCACTCCGTTCAAAAGGGTGTGGGCGTGGCTCCCTCCACTCTCATAGTCGCTTGCATGCCGCCTGCAGTTTTTCCTCAATATATATATATATATATATACATATATATATATATATATATATATATATATATATATATATATATATATTTTTTTTTTTAAATTTATTATTTCGTTTTTTTTTTGCTTTTTTTTTTTTTTACCATTTTTGTATCACAAAAGTTTTCATGGCATTTTATGCTAATTTACGATGTTTTTTTCTGGCTTTTGCGCTTGCCGTTTTTAATTAATTTTTGGGCTCCGCCCGAAACGGGAGAGGCGCAAGCGAACGCGTTGCCTTCACTGAGTCTATTGTCAGTTCATTATGATAATAAACCATTCCTTACATTTGCAGTTCACTGTTGTTGTTGTTGTTGTTGTTGTTATTGTTGTTGTTGTTGTAATTGTGCAGTTTCTATGCATAAGGCGTAGTCGCAATTTTTATCTCTTTCTTTTTCAATTAGTATTTGGAATGTGTTTGCTGGATATTGTAAAAGGATATAATGGTCAGCGAAAGCCTTATGTTTGTTGTTGTTAAATAGTCAAGTGAATACCTAATGAACACTCAATGAGCTCAAGGCGTATAGCTGTAGAAGTAAATGGGCTAAAAATGTTGAAAATAATAACTGCTGTATATCATAAGCACCAGCTGATAAATAAAAGTTGATTGTTGAATTCGATTTATTCTGCTATATATTTTTCTATATATTTTTCAGTATATACGTTACCGTGTTTAATATATTATATTAAAATTTTATAATTTAAAAATTTAATATAATAAAAATAACATAAATGAAATATATAATAACAAAAAAATAAATTAATCAAATAGAATAATTACAATAAATTAATTATAAAATATATAAATTAATTAATTTATATATATTATATTAATAAATATAAAATAAATAAATTCATTAAATATTTAATTTATTATATACAAAATGAATGAAATATATAAAAAAAAAAAATTAATTAATTAATCAAATAGAATAATTACAATAAATTAATTATAAAATATATAAATTAATTAATTAATATTTATTATATTATTATATTATATTAATAAATATAAAATAAATAAATTCATTAAATATTTAATTTATTATTTAAAAAATAAATATAAATGATAAAACTTGTCATTTAAAACAGCAGAATAAATCATTTTATTTGATTTGTTGTCTAAGCGTACTACGTAACGTGACAGTTGATAATATACGTCATTACGTGACGTATGTCAAGTTCTCTACTATACGTAGTACGTCAATTTCTTTGCACATGATTACGCTACAGCACGTTACGTTACTCACACAGTGCGTATGCGTAATATATGCATGTTTATTGATGAAACAACTTCGAGATATAAAATTATTAACATTCTAAATTAGTTCAGCTCGCATTGGCTGCAAATTCCTTTCGATATTATTTATCTTCGAAACTGAAACTAGTTTAGCGCCGACTCGATCATTATCGCTAATTGCTGCAGTTGTTTATTAGCGTATTTAAGTGCCCGCCGAGTCGTTTGCTTTCGCGCTTTATTAGCTCTACGCAAAAAAAGGCCGAATAAACCTTTTGCATGTGTGTACACAGTTGTTGTTGCTTGTGTACAGAGAGATGTGTGTGTGTGTGTGTGTGTGTGAGCGTATTACCTTAATTGGCAATGTTTTTCTCTTCTCATCTCTATTTTTTTTTTTTACTTTTTCATTACTTTGCGGTTTACGTTGAAAATTTCTAGTAAGCAAATAAATCGCTGGTGCCACGCCCCGACCCGTCCTCGCCTCCGGCGACAGAAGCTGTGAGCTTTATGCCTGAGTGCGTTTGCAGTGCTACCAAATGGGTGTCCATTGTTGCTGTTGTTTAAGTAGCTGGTGTAGCTATTGCCGTGCGTCAGACAACGTCACCTTTATTACAGGTGTGCCTGAGCAAGTGCATAATCAATGTGAATTTCTGTGCGAATTGAGCTCAGATAGTTTGCCCAGGCTCGGCTGCCATTGTCAGTTGATTTCTATACGTATATCTTGACATGCTCTTATAAAGTTTATATATATATATATAAATATATATATATATATAGAAATATCTTTCTCGCATTTTTTGTTTAAATGCAAAATGCATGTGAGACGACAAATGCATTCATAGAAAACATTGCAGCGCTGGGAATAGGGGCCAAACAAAAGGCAACAAAAAAGTGACTGAGAGAAAAGTAATTTGTTGAGCTCACTGAAACATATCCTGTTACTTGATGAGCAAGTAGTGATCATGTGAAGATACCCTGTAATTGCGATAGCTGCTGTCGATGGTTTACTTCCAATTTAAGACACTTTTCACCTGCATTTTTCGGTTCTCTGAAACGCCAGCAATATGTTCAGGTGCGCAGAAATGTGAGAATCGAATCTCCGGTTTCACTGCAGCTCAATTAATAAATAAGAAATGTGTTTGTTTTAACAAATTGACTTAAATTCATATTGGAAACCTTAGACTTGTTGGCTTGGCAAACAGCCGTAGGAGCCGTAAGAGGTAAGAGGAAACAAAAACTGAATTTTCCGGCTATCAGTTGTGTGATTTCTCAGATTTCATTGTTTACTGGCGAAGAATTTCTGTGTTCGACTGTCCGATAAAAAGGCGAAAGACGAACGACAGCTACTGCAGTCTGATAAGCCGAGCCGATTGCATATGATAAGGCAGCAGCAACGGCTGCTGTTGCCCCATTTGTAATTGCATCATCGATAAGAACGGAGTAGAGCGCGCGTGTGTTCGAACCCAACAAGCAGAGTGACTAATGTGATATTAATAAAAATCTAATTATTAAACAAGATTAAAATTTAATATAAATAGAAATAAAATAATATAAATTAAAAATCATAATAAAATGAAAAAATCAAATAAAATAATATAAATAAGTAAAATATATTACACATCAAATTAATTTAATATGAAATAAAAATCATATACTACAATTAATAATTAAAATTAATTAATATAAATAATAATAATAAAATACAATTTAAATTTTAAGAAACTTTATTAATAAATATAAATAAAATAATATAACTAAGAAAAATACAATATAAATTAAAAATAATATAATATAAATATCTATATATCCATATATCTATAGAGTCCCAACGCGTCGACCTAAATGGCATTGCCAAAAGTGAAGAACGAGCTGCGAGTGCAATTTGTGACTTTTGCTCAAAATGCTAACTGTAATGTGTAATTTAATTAACAACGAAACCTAACAGACATAATATTCAAATCCAAAAAATTAATCAAACGTGTGCTACACCATCAATAGAAAATACCAAAGATCAAAGATCAAAGATCAAAAGGCGGCATTGGAATGTTCGACGTGCCGCCCAAGTGTCCAGCGCTGGCTAACAAATTGAGCGGGCTCTTTGGCTGGCGCCACACCTACAAGGTGGCCGCCAAGCATGAGGGCATACCCCATGGCAACCTGCACAAGTCCTACTCCCTGACGCTGCCCAAGCGGCCGCCGTCGCCCAGCTACGCTTGCGTCAAGGTAACTCTCTTTGCCCCAATTAATTAGTGTGTGATCGAAGACTTGAAGCTTAACTGTTTTTGGGCATGTCGCGCGATAAGGTTGACAGACACGCCTACTTAACAAAACGCCCACACACACACACACACACATATGCAAATATTTTATGATACTCGATAGCCATTGTTTGCCCATCGACGCATCATTTCCATTGACAAATGACCATAAAGAAACAATCAACGAGCTATGAAGAGGGTCAAAAATGTGTACAGTGGGCAAAATATATTAAATATTGCATACAAAAATATTGCACAAGAAATTTATACATATTGATAAAAATATTTATTTACTATTATTATTAAAAAATATATTAATTTTTATATTTATTATTAAAAAATATATTAATTTTTATATTTATTATTAAAAAATATATTAATTTTTATATTTATTATTAAAAAATATATTAATTTTTATATTTATTATTATTATTTAAAAATTTATTATTTGTATAGTTATTCTATTCCAATTTTTTTATTATCTTCATATTTATTTATTTAAAAAAATATTTTTTACTATTTTAATATATATTCATTATTTTTTTTCCATATATTTATAAATGAACTAGTTCAAGTAATAGTTAAATGTGACTCTTCTAATTTCTTCTCTTGTTTTTAATATTCTGATCTGCAATTGTTTACTTTATAGTAAACTCTAAATTGCAATTTAGTTCATGAACTAGTTCATTGTTTGTTTTTGCAGTTTTTTCAAGTAGATCGACTCGCAAAATGGAATATTCCTGTCATCTATAATATATATATAATATTACTTCTTACCCAGTTTCACTTAGTTATTCAACTCTTTCGGCCCACTGTGCGCTTGCTAAGCCAGAGACACACAGCAACAAAATATCCAAACAATAACAAAATCAATTTGTTTTACCTTTTACGCTCGCTGTTTGAAAATCGATAGAACTCACGCTCTTTGACCCATAAGACTCTAAGAAGTACAACAACAGCAACGGCAACGGCAACGGCAACATTGTTGAATGATTTGTTTCATCATTTTAATTTTCTTCTTTATTTTTATTTTTATTTATTTATTTATTTTTTTTTGCGGCAAGCGTAAAGAGCGAAAACTAGAAAACAACCTTCCAAATTGTTGCGTCAAGTTGACGTTCCAGTTCTCCAGTTCAGGGAGCGAAGCGCACGCTCTGCTGCTTCCATGACTGGTTTAATGGCGTGATGCAATTGTTGTTGTTGTTGTTGTTGCCTGTTGCTGTTGTTGGCCAGTTTTTCGGCATTTGGCATTTGGTGTGTGTGTGTGTGTGTGTGTGTGTTTTGGTATTCAATGGAATGCCAAGCAACAATGACGCCAACTTGATTCGGCTTTTCGAGCTTGGCCCGCTGCAATTTTCGTTTTGCTTTTGGTAGGCTGGAGGTCGTCTCTATTCTTCGCAGAGTCTCTAAATGGCTTCCCAGGCAGCTTACACAGCACCACAGCCGCTGGGGCCGAGCCACCTGAGCTGCGTCAATGACTCAACACATGGCCAATTGGGCAATTGTCTTCTGTGGCCCGGAAGCGCAAGCGCATGCGCGCACCATGCTGCATTATCCCAGGCTCGTCTTCGGCTCGAATTGGTTGCGATTGTCTCGTCTGGCTTTGCGGCTAGCTAAAGTTTCCGCGCCGCGCCGCGCCGCGCCAGCTAGTTAAGAGAATCGTATGCAATCGTATGTAGTCATTATGCAAATCGCTCACAGAAAGAGAATTTAGATATTTGATGAAATATTAAGTGATAAAACAGTTTGTGGAACTTGTCTTCCAATAGCTGCTAAGGAAGCTAAGGCAGTCAATGAACTAGTTCAAAAAATGTTGAGCTGCTATTTGATTAAAATAATATAATATTATTAATATTATATTTTATATATTTGTTTTATCGTGGAAGAAAATGTGAACTAGTTTAGTTCATAATCTTTGGAACTAGATCTGAAGTTTTTGGAGAAAACAAAATTTAATAATATAAACATAGATCATTAATAGTTTTAGATACGATAAAATAAAATTCTGGAACTAAAAAAATTTTGAACTAGTTCAAATTTTTTTTGGAACCAGTTCTTTTTTTGTTTGCTTTACGATTAGAATACATTGACTATCAAAGCTAGTTCAGATTGAACTTAGTCGTGGAACTAGTTCATAGAACCAAAGTACCTGCAGCTGATTGATTCAGTGTACAAAAACAAAGAGTTTGGAACTTGTTCCAATTTTTAATTTAGCAATTTCGATTTAGCATTTCCATTAACATTCCGTTTTACTTGCTCTTGTGCTTGCAGGAAGCGGACTCCTGGGTGGCCGTACACCATCTACAGACACAATCGGGCATTTTGGACCCCGACGATTGTGTGCGCGATGTGGCCGACGATCGGGAACAGATATTGGCCCACTTTGAGGATTCGGGGCCCGATCCGGGCGTGCCGCAGGGCGGAGGCGATGGCGCCTCGGGCAGCTCCTCAGTAGGCACCGGTTCGCCGGACATCTTTCGTGATCCCACAAACACAGAGGCGCCCACGCGTGATCTCTCCACGCCACACATCGAGGTGACCAGCACCACATCTGGCCCATTGGCGGGCCTGGGCGTCGGCCTGATGGTGCGTCGTAGCAGTGATCCCAATTTGCTTGCCTCGCTCAAGGCGGAGGGCAGCAATAAGCGTTGGTCGGCGGCGGCGCCGCACTATGCGGGCGGCGATTCACCGGAACGCCTGATGCTGGACAAAGCCGGCGGACAGCTGTCGCCACAGTGGGAGGAGGAGGACGACACAGGGGCACAGCTGAAGGAGCAGCTGCTGCAGCAGCAGCAACAACATCCACACGCCGGTGCAGCTGGTGCTCATCAGCCTTTCGCCCGCTCCGGCCGTCTGTCCATGCAATTCCTGGGCGATGGCAATGGCTACAAGTGGATGGAGGCGGCCGAGAAGCTGCAGCAACAGCCGCAGCCGCTGCCCACGTCGCTGCCGAACAGCGCCTATTCCAGCAAGTCGCTGCCGCGCGAGAGCAAGCGCAAGGAGCCGCTGGGCCAGGCCTACGAGTCCATACGCGAAAAGGACGGCGAGATGCTGCTCATTATCAACGAGTACGGCAGTCCGCTGGGCCTGACGGCCATGCCGGACAAGGAACACGGCGGCGGACTGCTCGTACAGCATGTGGAGCCTGGCAGCCGGGCCGAGCGTGGCCGTTTGCGTCGCGAGGATCGCATTCTCGAAATCAATGGCATCAAGCTGATAGGGCTGAGTGAGTCGCAGGTGCAGGAGCAGCTGCGTCGCGCCCTCGAGTCGTCCGAGCTGCGTGTGCGCGTGCTGCGCGGCGATCAGCATCGTCGCCAGCAGCAGCGACGCGACTCCAAGGTGGCCGAGATGGTGGAGGTGGCCACCGTGTCGCCCACACGCAAGCCACATGCCGCGCCAGTGGGCACCTCGCTGCAGGTGGCCAACACACGCAAGCTGGGCCGCAAGATCGAGATACTGCTGAAGAAGGGACCCAACGGTCTGGGCTTCTCGGTGACCACGCGCGACAACCCAGCCGGCGGCCATTGCCCCATTTATATTAAGAACATTTTGCCGCGCGGCGCAGCCATCGAGGATGGGCGCTTGAAGCCCGGCGATCGTCTGCTCGAGGTCGATGGCACGCCCATGACCGGCAAGACCCAAACGGATGTGGTGGCCATACTGCGTGGCATGCCCGCCGGCGCCACAGTGCGCATTGTTGTCTCCAGGCAGCAGGAGCTGGCCGAGATGCCCGTTGGCGTAAGTTGAACTATTTGGCTGAGTCTTAAATCGTATCTCAATGAAACATTCTCTTTTCTTATAGCCACCGGAACCAGTTGAGAAGGCAGTGCCAGTTGCCCCAGTTCCAGTTTCAGTTCCGATTCCGGTGCAAAAGTCAAGCAGCGCTCGTTCGCTCTTCCAGCAACAGCAGCTGCAGCAGCAGGCACAGCTCAATGAATCTCAGCACTTTATTGACGCGGGCAGTGAGTCGGCGGCTTCCAATGTAAGTGGTTCACGGAACTAGTTCCAGCACTAACTAACTTAATGATTAAGTTTGTGTACATGACAGATGTAATATCATAAGTAATATCATTATTGTTATATATCAATTGATAGTAACTATTTTGGTTCCAATATAAGAACTAGTTCCAGTTCCAAAAGAAATTTTTTAAATTGAGGGCACTGAAAGGAATGCGTTTAAAGAACAATTTTAGAAGAGAGCTAGATTATAGTTCAATTCATTAAATGCATGGAACTAGTTCATTTTCATAAGGCTAGTAGTAAAGTATAAATTATATATATTTATATCTGTAGACACAAAATGACAGCAAATTGGGAACAATACTGATAATTTACAATTTGGCTAGTTCAAAAGAACCAGTTCATTTAATTTTGAGCAAAACATATAGCATTTCAGTAAATTTGACACTCAAGTAACTCATTAGTACTAGTTCGTTTGTTATATCCTCTATATTCAATGGAGATCGCAAGCAGCATAATGATTCCAATGGGAACTAGTTCATTTTTAATTATTATCAATTATTGATCTTATTTGCTAATACGTCCATATCTTTGCGCCCACAGGACAGCTTGCCGCCGAGCAGCAGTAACTGGCATTCACGTGAGGAGCTGACGCTCCACATACCCGTGCACGACACCGAGAAGGCCGGCCTTGGGGTCAGCGTGAAGGGCAAGACGTGCTCCAATCTGAACACTTCCACGCCCACCAACAACAGCAACATGAAGCACGACGGCGATCTGGGCATATTCGTGAAGAACGTGATCCACGGCGGAGCCGCATCGCGCGACGGCCGCCTCCGCATGAACGATCAGCTGCTGAGCGTGAATGGCGTCTCGCTGCGCGGCCAAAACAATGCCGAGGCCATGGAGACGCTGCGCCGTGCCATGGTCAACAATCCGGGCAAGCATCCGGGCACAATTACCCTGCTGGTCGGACGCAAAATCTTGCGCTCAGCCAGCTCCAGTGACATTTTGGAGCACAGTCAAAGCCATAGCAACAGCAACAGCAACAGCAACAGCAGCGGCGCCAACAGCAACAGCAACAACAACAACAACAGCAGTTCCAATGCCAGCGACAACTCGGGCGCCACGGTCATTTACCTAAGTCCAGAGAAACGCGAGCCACGCGGCTGTGGCAATGGACCGGGCAGCGCAGGCAACGATATGAATAGGTGCGTAGCGGGAAACTATTTAGACTTGGATTTAGAAAAGCTAACTCACACGTCGTCTTATTTTTCAGATGGAGCAATCCCGTTTTGGATCGTCTAACCGGTGGCATTTGCTCCGCGAATTCAGCACAGCCAACACAGCAGCAGCAGCAACAACAACAACATCAACAGCAGCAGCAGCAGCAGCAGTCGCAGTCGCAGCGTCGCATGCCACCAACGCCATTGGGTAGCAACAACGGCGGCTTGCGCAACGAGAGCTACTACATGGCAACCAATGACAACTGGTCGCCGGCGCCGATGCAGGTGCTCAATGGGCATGGCAACACGGCGCTGCTCATCGAGGACGATGCGGAGCCAATGTCACCGTAAGTTGTTCAGAGTTTCCTCCTCCATTGACCATTGTTTAATCCGCCTTTTGATTGCTTGCAGCACGCTGCCGTTGCGCGCACACGATGGCCAGCACTGCAACACGAGCAGCGCCAACACATCGCAAGCGAGCGCCGGCATGGGGCAGACCAGTGGCGTGGCCACGCCAGCCGTGGCTGGCAATTTCGATGCGACATACTCCTCGCAGCTGAGCCTGGAGACCAACAATTCGGGCGTGGAGCACTTTTCGCGCGATGCGCTCGGCAGGCGCAGCATCTCCGAGAAGCATCATGCGGCCCTCGACGCTCGCGAAACGGGCACGTATCAGCGCAACAAGAAGCTGCGCGAGGAGCGCGAACGCGAGCGTCGCATTCAGCTAACCAAATCGGCTGTCTATGGCGGCTCCATTGAGTCGCTGACGGCACGTATTGCCAGCGCCAATGCCCAAATGGCGGCCGCTGCGGCTGGCTACAAGCACGCCAAGACCAGCTCCCATATTGAGCAGCGCGAACAGCAGCAGCAGCTGGTGCTGGCCGCCGAGGCCGAAGCGCGCGATCAACTGGGCGATCTGGGTCCGTCGCTGGGCCTCAAGAAGTCGTCGTCGCTGGAGTCGCTGCAGACCATGGTTCAGGAGCTGCAAATGTCCGACGAGCCGCGTTCACATCACGCGCTGCGTGCGCCACGCGGACGAGGCCGTGAGGATAGCCTGCGCGCAGCCGTCGTCAGCGAACCGGATGCAAACAGTGAGCAGCAGTTGTAGCTTTTGCTGACATCAACTGAGCCCAGCCTTGATTAACACTTTGTTCTCTCCATTTGCTTTTAGAGCCACGCAAAACTTGGCTGCTGGAGGAGGGCGATCACGAAGGCGGCTTTGCCTCGCAGCGAAACGGTCCCTTCCAGAGCTCCCTCAACGATGGCAAGCACGGCAGCAAGTCGCGCGCCAAGAAGCCGAGCATCTTGCGGGGCATCGGACACATGTTCCGCTTTGGCAAGAATCGCAAGGATGGCGTTGTGCCCGTTGACACCTATGCGACATCCTCAATCGTGTCATCGGCGCAGCCAATGAATGGACATTCGCAGCAGCAGCAGCAGCAGCAACAGCAGCTACAACAGCAGCAGCAACAGATACCAGCCGCTGCGCTGGCTGCACTGGAACGGAATGGCAAACCACCAGCGTATCAGCCGCCACCACCACTGCCAGCACCCAATGCAGCGGGCGGCGGCGGTTCAGTGGCATCCGGTCGCGACACAGGTGCTGCCACACTTAATGGTGGCATACACCAAAACGACATATTCAATCATCGCTATCAGCATTACGCCAACTACGAAGACCTGCATCAACATCAGATTAGGTGAGCTGGGCTTTGGGGCTTGCTGGCATTCAGTTCATCTCTCATTATGGTTTATGTATATGTATATATAAAAGTGGTGCTGGCTGATATTTGACTAAGTTGTTGCATGTTGAAATTAAGATATTTTAATGTATACTTGGTACGTGCTGGGGATATAAGGAGATAATATAACAACTGAGCAAACTTAAGTTCATAGAACTATATTCAAATTTAGCTATATGCAGATGTATGTAGAATCATTTATGAAATCATTGTTAAACATAGTATAAACACAGTTTATATAGCATTTAAATTGAATTATATATAGACTCCACTGATTGATACTTGAAAAATGCCAGATATTTTTGAAAAAAGGATTTCTAAAACAGTTTACTGTAAAATTAGTTTTGGCAAAGAATACAGAATAGGGGAAAAATATTATTAAAATTAAAATTTTAATTTTAATTTTAATTTATTAAATAATAATAATAAATAATAAAAATAAAAAATTATATGATATTAATAAACAACTGACTTTAGCTAAAGTCCATATTAGAAGCAAGAAATCTAGATCAGTTTAGGTTTTCTGGGTGTTCCAAGTTGTGGCTATGTTTCATAAAGGCTTTAACTTTAGTTTTTATTTCAATCCAATTCAATGTAAAGCTACTCGCATTAAATCCAAATGATCAGCTTAGGTTTTTTTGAATGTTTTAAGATTTAACTTTAACTTTTTAATTCACGAAATCTAGAACAGCTCAGCAACCAGATCAGTCCAAGTCTTTGTATCAAATTTACAGTTTAAACTCTCTATATTTAAGTGTTTAGCACTGTACCCACTGTGTATATGTATGTGTCTTGTTATTAACCCGTCACTGTGCTCATATCGCTCTCTCTCTCTTTCTCTTTCTACTCTGTGCACACCGTGTCATGTATCATATATGTATGTCTCTCTCTTACCTGCTCATACACTCCACACGACTACTCACACACGACACATCACTCACACTATAATTAATGCATTAACCAACACTGGACACACGACAGCGACTGCGTTCAAGAGACGCTCTCGGAGTCGACGCTCGAGTGCATGCGACAGCAGGTGATCAGGCAGCGCATCAAGGTCGAGGCCGAAAGGTAACACACACACACACACACACACACACACACATACTAACACACAGTTATGGTTTGGTTTAGTATATGTCACACACACACACACACGCACACACTCATTCTCCATTTGTATTATATGCGAACTTTGCCTTTTGCGCTTTTGCAGTCGCCGCCATCAGCATTACCATTCGCAGCGCAGCGCCCGCTCCCAGGACATCAGCGTGCACTCCAATTCGAGCCAGCAGCCACCATTGCCGCTGCCACCGTCCGCGGCCGCTGTTGCCGGGGGCCATCAGCAGTCGAACGGAATGCGGCCGATGAGCAGCTACTACGAGTACGATACGGTGCAGCAGCAGCAGCGCGTGGGCAGCATCAAGCACAGCCACAGCCATGGCCATAATCATGCGCACCACAATGGCAACGCCACGACGTCGTCGCCCATCAGCGTGAACGTGGCCCAGCCGCACTGGAAGGCAGCGACGCTGAACGGCTACTCACCGGCCTCGCTAAACAGCAGCGCACGCAGTCGCGGTCCGTTCGTCACCCAAGTGACCATACGGGAGCAGAGCGGCATGCCGCAGGCGCAAACACAGTCGCCGTCGCCGCAGCAACCCACCTACCAGACCGTGCAGAAGATAGCGACAGCGCAGTCGCAGTCGCAATACGGCAGCGCCGCCGGCGCCCAGCCGCATGCGTCGAAAGTGTGACTATAGGTGCTGGCGCATGCGCGCGCCACACGCGACGTCCTCGTGGAGGGCCAGCACAGCCACAGTCACTCGGAGCTGAGCGAGGTGGAGGTCTTCTACTATGCCACCGAGTGCTGAGTGACGACAGCCGGGGGCCAACAGGTCGCAGTGTGTGGGCGGCGCCAGCGGCCGGCAAAGCAAGCAATCAACTGGAAAGCAGTTTAAATAACTTTTTTTTTTTTTTTTGTTTTAAATACATACATATATAAATATATATATATAATTATATATATATATACTTTAATTATTTGACAAGGGGACAAGATATATCCCAACACACACACACACACACACACACACACACACACACACACACACACACATATTTAAGCTCATTAATGTTACATTATACAATGAAAGTATTCTATATATGCAGGAGCAACTATAAATGCAGCTTCAAATACAAAAATATTTAAAAAATTATTGCAAATTATATAAATAATATATATGATTATATAATATACATGAAAAGATTTACCAATGCATTGCGCTAAACCTAAGCTAAGACTTTAATTATATTAATCGCTAAACCGAAAGTCAAAGACCGTGTAAATAATTATTAAATATAGTTCGAATTGTGTGTGCCGCAGCGAAGCGGAAGGGTCGAAAGCTAACGTAGCCGAAACTGAAGGAACGAACCCATATATCATTTCATAGAATATCTATTTATGTAAGGCTGCACTCGAGTCGCAAAAACATCGTAAACATTTCTTCAAATATTCCCAAAATTATGCTAAAATTTATTGTAAACAAAAAAAAAAAAAAAAATTATTAAAAATACTTGAAATTGTATTAGGCGCTTTAACCAAGCCAAAATCATGCTGTAAATATATAACTGGCATATATACATATATATATATATATATATATATATATATATATATATATTTAGACATACATTATATTAATCTACATATATCATTAAAAACGTTTTTTTTTTCGTTTAGCTTTAAAGCAGACGCCATTTTGTATGCAAAAAAAAAGATAAAGATAAACCGAAACTTAAGAGTTCCAATAATTTTTTTTTTATCTATATATATATATATATATATATATAGAGAGAGAGATATATATAATCTGTGCGTAAGCTACACTTACATGAACGTACTTATAAATATCAACTTAATTAACATATGTATTAGCAATTAGCAATGTAAACATTGTGCAGCTTGAAGAAGATGCTTATCGAGAGAGAACTTCATATTATAACTTATTCATATAGAAACCATACACGTTACGCTACATATTGTAATATTTGTGTATTTTGTGTAAATTGCAAAATTCTGTTGCGAATTAAATATTTAAGTATCCATATATCAATATAAGCGAGTTGGCGTTTTACTTACGAGTTATAGAACTATTGATCTATATGCATTATATCGCTTAACGATAATCGTACATAGTCTAATATATATCAGCAAAATATGTGAACTCTAATTGACATTAGGCTTACAGCTCTTAGAGTGGCAAGCATATCGTGGGTTTAATCATGATTAAGGAGGAGGGGAAGGGCTTCAGTAACTTGTAAAATGGTAGCTATATTTGTCTATTTTGAACCGATTATTCAATCGGTTAAGGGTTTTTTCGAAAATGTATATATAACAGGCAGAAGGGAGCGTGGCAGCTGAGTTAATCTGTTCTTCCATCTATTCATACGAGTGTCTGCCCGTCCATCTGTTCCTCTGTCCTCAAAGACTAGAAAAGCTAAACACTTGAAATTTTTAATATATATTACGATTATCGATAACTCAGCTTCATCGATTAAAATCGACAGTTTGCAAGTGTAGTTCGAATACTATAAATATATAAAGATACAATTTGCTGTAAAGGGTTCTTGTAATACATATACAGATTTTCTAAGTTTTGGATATTGTACAACTCCTACCCCCTCTCAAAAAATACATATTAATATCAATATCCATTTCTTTTAGTGTGTGTGCGTATGTGTGTATTCATACTTATGTCGTTACCCATGTATGTACATATTATGTATGCATAACATAAAAGAAGCATCGAACGATTGTAATATCAGCTGTTCGCAGGGTTCCGGGTATCTCTTAGTCGAGCAGCCTCGACTAGATACCTTTTACTTGTTTTTATTATGCATATCACGACAATTTAAAATTTTGAATAGGTCTATCTAAAGAACTCTACTGACGGCGTACAGAAATCGTTGAACTCCAATATATGTATATAAAAAGTACTATAAAATATGAATGTTGGGAATATTTTGTGAACAACTCAAAACAAATACCAAAGTCTCCCATTATTTTGTTGTTGAATTGCCACTGAAATCAAATTTATTAACACAAATCATGCGCAACGAATGGGAACAGTTGAAGGCTCAGTTGGTATACTTACCCCGATGTGCTGATCAATTCTGTGTATCTGGGAACTGTCTAGCCGCATTTGAATGCAGCAAAAATATCTGCCAAGTGACGATTTATTTGGAAACTCGCTTCGAAACCGCAGCTCCGGTGCCGCGTTTCGTCGCTGACTTTGATTTCGACTTCGGTTTCTGGCTAATTTTCTTCGACTCGGTCGGCTTTCGGTTGTGGCTCTGCATCATGGGCCGCATCAGTGCCGATGTTCCTGAGGGCAGCAACAGCTTGGAGGCCACCTTGTCCGCTGCCAAGGGCAGGGCACCGCCCGCCAGCCGGGTACTCATACCTTTGGGCTTGCGATAATAGCATTCATTCTCACCAGCTCCAGCCACTGGTGCGGGTACTCGGCATAGCGATGGTGCCTTCGGCAGCTCTACAGGTGACAACAGTGTGAAGTTCTTTAGGGACTCTTGGCTGGGCGTCTTCGACCAACGTTCGCTGTTTGAGCATAAGAGAGAGTGACTGGGCTTGGCCAGTTATATTCATCTATACTCACTCGGGCATCCCTCCGGGTGGCATAACCACATCCAGGACATTATCGATTAGGCGCGTCTTCAGAGTGCAATCGTTTTTGGTGGTCGAGTGTATGGAAGGCGATGTATTGATTTCGATAAGCCACGGCTTCAGATTGTTATCGATTATTATATCATAGCCGTACACCTCGAAGCAATGCCGATCATTGGCCATGACCGGTGCGACAGCGTCTATGGAATGCCGTATCGTCTCCGAAATGCGACATGAAAGTTTTTTCGATACGCCCTCGCCGCGTATGCTATCCAAGTAGAGCCAGAGGTTCTGCATTGACCATTTGCCGCCATGTATCGTATTGTACTCCTTCTGCAGGAGGTCGATGACGATGATCGATTAGCAGATATCGATAAATCTATCGCTCGGACTTACATTATTCTTTTGTATGCTCACATTCGTGAGATGCATGAACACATTATCTATCTCGGTCTGATCGTACCTCTGGGTACAGAAGCGACAAAAGCCCTCGTTGTAGAGGTAAGCCTTGATCGGGTTGAATGAAGTGACCAGCACGTACAGCCGAAGATCAAACTTTTTGCCACCAATAAGCAGGGGATTGTCAATGTACTTGGAGATGACGCAGGTGTCCCGATGAAAATGGGGATAGAACGTGCGCGCCTCGTACGCGAACCGCTTGAGTTTGGACAGTTTGTTGATCAGATAGATGCCAACGCCTTGTGACTTGTCGGACGGCTTCACAATCCACGTGCTCGCCGGATTCTTGTGAAACTGCTCGACGAACAAATTATAATCGGCGGGCAGGACAAATGTCATCGGTATTATATCCAGGTGCACATAGCGCGTGCCGCCGACGCTCAACTTCGTACTGTTCGGATGAGTCGCAGCCAATGCGTTGCCCTTGCGCTCCAGGTCCTTGCGATAGCGCTTGATGTTCTTAATCAACAAATCCTTGCGCGACAGCTCCATCGAGTTGGGGAAGTGATTGATTATTCTGCAGAAGTTTTCTCTATTTCAGATCCTATATCTAAATCTCTGACTGCAATTTGATCTCTATCTGCTAGCCTCTCAGTCGCCCTAGCTATCTAGCTCTCTACCCTCATATGCATACTTACTGATCGGATCGCATGCGATACGGATGATCGACCCCAAAGATATAGCGACAGTTCTGGGCGCACGCCCAGTACAGATTCCACTCGCCGTCGAAAGCGGGAACCTTGTGCCAGCCCCTCTTCTGAAAATTGTTGATCAGCGCCGTCTTATCGCAGTCAGTGCTGTAGTAGACGCAATGGCGCTCTTTGCGCGGCCAGGGCCTCTCCTTAGACACCAGGCCGAAGATCTGCAGCGGGAGTGGTATCGGCAGAGTCGAGTGGCTGCTGCTGCTGCCGCACGGTAGCACCTCTCGGCTGTAGCTGCTGCTCTTCTTCTTCTTGAATCGACATTTCATTCTGGCAACTGCAACTGCAACGGCAACAACAAGGTTACGTACAATTTCGAATTTCGATTTCGCAGAGTGGGTCCAGAATGGTGCTAGAGGGTATCTACTATAAAACAGAGAATTTTTATTATTTTCCTACTTTATAGAGCTCTGGCTCTACGTGCAAATTTTTATGGAATGTTTAGTAAACTTAACCAAATTGTTTTTTTTTGTTTTTTTTGTTTATTTTTTTGGTTTTTTAAAATATTTTTTTGTTCTTTTCTAAATAAATAAAACGCCTGCTATTTGAATGTACTCCAAAGAAATTTACATAGTAGGTTTAAATGGTAGGTCGAGTGTGGATTCTCCGAGAGTGTTTGGGGTGATTTCTCTAAAGAAGCTAGCAGTCGACAAATACAATATGTGAGATAAAGAAAGAGGGAGTGAGAGAGACAGAAAAAAAGAGAGTGAGTAAACTGGAGAGAGGAGCAAAACGGAAAGAAAAAGAAAATAGAGATAGAGAAGAGTGAGAATGGAAAGAGGGCAAGAGAGAGGGAAAGAAGGCTGAGACGGAGAGAGAGAGAAGAGAGAGAATGAGAAAGACGGAGTAAAAAAGAAGGAGAAACAGAGAGAGAGTGAGAGAGAGAGACAAAGAGAGGCAAAAGAGACGAACAGAAAAAGAGAGGAAAGCAAAAACGATAGAGAGAAAGAGGAACATGAAAGAGAATAGGAGAGATAGGTGTGAGAAAGTGGTAGAGAAAAGAAGGAATAGAAAGACAGATGGAGAGAAAAAACAGGAGAAAAAGCAAGAGAAGGACAGAGAGATTAGTTGAGAGAGAATTATAAATCACATGTTGGAGATCTGATTGAATATTTAACTCAGATATTACGAAGAGTCAAAGCAGTTCTGAGATAGTCACTCGCCTATTAACAATTTTTTTTGGTATTAAATACAGTTTAATCGTAGTTCCAATTAGCTCAACTTGTGGCCAATCAGAAAGCTGGAAGAAACGAGAGGGAATTGCTAGCTGACATTCTGATTGGATCGCTGGACTGTGAGCAGCTCCCACTGGGCTAACCCACTGCTCCCCAGCTCCCCAGCTCTCCAGCTCTTCAGCTTTTCTCGCGCTAAGTAACAGCAAATGTTTGCAACATCGCAGCGTGTGTGTGTCTTACAGATTGGATAACAATGAGCCACTTTATATAGACACTGGGCAGCGGTGCATAGCTGCCGTGCAAGGGCAAACAAGTGTGATTCGTGTGTGCCCAGCTGATCAAGCTCTGGGCTGATCGCTGGTCATTAGATCACATCATGCAGGCAGACGCCGGGCTCCTCGATCGAAAGCGAAAGTGTTAATTCCACTTTAACGCCCATTAGCAATTACAATAGTCGCATTCTGCCAATAGATGAGCACATTCACAGCTAATTTCGTCGGTATTCCGGATGTAGTTGGGTCGCTGTGGCGGGTTCTTACTAAGGGTAACCACAGCTAAGCAAATAATTCGGTACTGAGGTTTACCTGGCTAGTTGGTTGCTCATTAAGCAATTCACACGTTTGACCAATGCCCGCGCCAAAGGGCAATCGGGCAACCGGGCAACCGGGGTGCCACAACAATAGCCAGCCATTGTCCGCCCTCGACTCGCCGCTGGCTATAAATGCCCGCTGGCGGTCAACAGAGTTCAACAGTCAGCCAGCACAAGGTGCCCAGTCGAGTGCACAGATCGAGCGGCAATCCTAACCATAAGGAAAACATTTATCGTGGATAGACAAGCCCTGGCCTAAGCAAGCAACATGAAGATCTACGCGCTGACATTGCCCGCTCTATTGCTGGCGGCTCTGGTGGCGCCTGGCGAGGCGACCTTTGGCAAGCTGGGCCTGGTGGTGGGCGGCACCGGTGGCGGCTATGGCGCTGCCTATCCATATAGCGGCGGCTACGGTGGTGGCTATGGTGGTGGCTATGGCGGTGGCTATGGAGGTGGTTACGGCGGCGGCTATGGCTATGGCAACGAGAACATAGTCAAGGTCATCAAGGTATCGGTGCTGCCCGGCGGTGGCTATGGAGGCGGCGGCTACGGCGGCGGCTATGGCGGCGGCTACGGCAGTGGCTTTGGAGGCGGCTATGCCAGCGGTGGCTTTGTGGGCGCTGCACCGGCCATATCCACCTCGGCTGTAGTTACGCCCGTGGTGACGTCCGTGGCAGCACCTGTCATTGGCGGCGGCTATGGCGGCAGCTTTGGCGCCGGCTTTGGCGGCGGTGCACCACTGCCCGTTTCCTATGGCTTTGGTGGTGGCTACGGCGCTGGCGGTGGCTTTGGACTTGGCTTTGGCGCGCCCGCTGCCTTGGGCGGAGGCGGTTGGTGCTAGGCCCTGATCACTGCAACAACCGAAAGCGATATAACACACAAATATCCCTAAATAATTATATACAATTTTTTTTTTTTTGTAAATCTTAAATAAACGAAGCGTAAATTATAAAGAAATAAATTGTTTAATTGAAAATTGAATCGTCTCAGCCTGAGACGGATCTGGGGCCCTGCAATTGGGTGTCGTAATGTGTTACCAAATTCGTTGGCCAACAATTGCCACATGAGGCGCAAACGTGCGCTGACCTTCAAATTGGTCTGGGCAGGCGCTCGAAATGAAATTGAGAGTAGCAGAGCCCAGCCAGAGGCTGTGCACAGCAGAGCACAGCGGCTGGCAGTCCGTGCCTTGGTGTGGACAGATCCACTTAGCTCGAAATAGTCACAAATGGTAATGAAGTGCCAAAACGAGCATGGCCAAACCCAAACTTCAAGCCAAACAGTGGCCCAAGAATACGGTGATGGCACGCCGCTTGGCTACAAATTGCCTACGCTCGAAACGGCCCAAAAGCTCGAAGTCTGGCCGATGTGTAAATTAGCTATGATTTCATATTTGCCAAGTTCAAAAAACGAAAAAGAAAAAAATCACAAGTCGAACAACAGCCAAACACTTTTAAATAGTTGAAGTAATTTATATGCAGTGGGGCATATTTTCAGAGCAGAGACTGAGCGAGCTTTCTTTTGTCTACAGGGAGATAAAGAAGAGCTGAGCCTAAGGAAACTATTCAAATCAAGATGTTGCATAAATCTTGCGTAAATTCAATTTAGTAATTTAATAATACAATTTTAAATGAATATTAAGTTTAGTATATTTGTTTAAATTAAAATCAATATTAAGTTTCATATACTTCTTTTATTAATTTAGATATTTTTGTATAGCTACAAACTTGGGAATATTTAGTTTTAGGGCTTGAGAAATTAAGAAAAAATATTTAAATTGTTCATAAGAATTTTTGTGGCTACTTAATCAACATTTTATTTTTTTCTGTGAGTAGTAATATCATTTAAAATAGGGATAAAAAAATTCATTAGTCTTCATCTTTATATTATGCTTGACATTTAGTTACAAAATTGGAAATATTTATTTTTAGTCCTTGAGAAATTAAGAAAAATTATTCAAGTTGTTCATAAAAATATTTGTGGCAAATTACTTAAAAATTTTTATTTTTTGTAGCTACTAAAATAGGAAAAAATTGATTGAATATTAGTCTATATATATTATAATATTTTTCTAGCCATATATTAACTAAGTTCTAACTCGATTATTTCTTTTTATAGCTTATCATTTTCGTGCGAAGAAAGCGAAGAAATCGAGATTCTGACACCGAGACATTCGCGACGGCTCCTGTATTACTTGCAACAGTTTTGCTTAGGTCGTTGGCTTTCCAGTTGCTACAGCTCTCTAGACATTGCCCCCAGAAGGCCCAGAGCTTCGATCGAATTTAGAGCTGGTCGTGGCACGACCTCGAGCTCTTCGGATGAAAACTAGAACTTTTTAATCGTTATGCTCATGAATCATCATATTTTAGTGTTATTTTAGCATTATATATTTGAATATTTCAGGGCAGATAAATTTTGTTCATGAAGCCAATTATCACATGGGTTGAATCAAAACAGCCTCTGACATATATTTATTGTATATAGAATTTATTTAGTATAATATACATGCATATACATAGATGTATTTGTATCACATCATAAAAGATAATGTATGTATAAGTCGGAAATATCCGGGTTTATTAACTGAACACCTATTGTCAAACTATGCATACTCCACACTAATATTTTCTAATTCAATATATTTAAATTCAATATATGTATATATATATATATATTGTATAACTATAAGTCTAGAACCCGCTGAATTCCTAGAGCTAGTTTGAGAATTTATGACGAATACTGCACGCGTCCCATAAAAACCAGCGGCATCTAGTGTAAATGCTGTAAATTGATATGCGAATCAATTTGCATACACGTTTGGGCCAAAAATGACAAAAAAAAAAATAAAAAATGAAACGAGTCTTACTAATGGGTCTTAGGCGTGGGCCCCGAAAATGGCAGCGATGTGCGCCCTTTGCGTGGCGGACGTGGTTCATGCTTTTGGCTCGGACTCGAGTTAACTTTACGCTGAATGCTGGAGTCTGTGTTTGCACAGCGTTTTGCTCGCTCGGTTAGCACATCGAGTCTCAGCGGGAGCTGAGCTACGTGTAGCCATGCACAAGATCTAGCCTGAATGAGTGACAATGCGCGCTTGGATCGCAGCTCCTCAATACCTACAATGGCCGATGTACGAGTATGTAAGAGAATACATATATGTGCACTGAGAAAAAAAAAAAACAGATATATGTACATATATATATATTTATATTGGTAACAATCGAGTGCCAAGGCAAATCCTAATCGAGTGTGAAATCTAACAACAGTTTCATAGCGCCCACAAAAATCAAGCAGATTTTATTACAAATTATATAAAAATCGGTTGCATCGATTTTATCAAAAAAATAAATAAAAATGAAGAAAACAAGCTAAACAAAATAATTGCAAAAATGAATTAAGTAAACATGAAGGAAATAAGAAAAGTAGCAATAGAAAGTTTTAAAATTTCAAAAGCCTTTTAACATATTTAACATTAATTAAAAGTTATCAATCTTCATCAAGAACTGTAGTCAGAGCATACACTACAACAAAAAAGGATCGAAATTAATTAATGAGAAACTTGAAATATGGGAATCTACATAATTGAGGATTAGCTATGAAACAGATTCATAAGATCAAATATATTTTGAAATTTTAACACATTTAATATTTTAAAAATTAATAATAAAATTTGAACTCTTGTTATTAATTTTAAAAATATTAAATGTGATCATTATTTTAAATTAAAAAAAAATATATTCACTTAATTTTTTTTTAATTCAAAACAAAAAAAATTTATTAATTTCTTTTTTATTAGAAAAGTTAATTATCTTAAAATATAAAAATATATTTGCTTAATTTTTTTTATTCAAAATAAAAGTGTTAAATATTCATTTTAAAATAAAATTAAAGTTTAAGAATATATTGATTACTTTATGTTATTAATAAAGTTATCTGATATAAATATAATAAAAATTTAAATAGATTTTCCTCGTAAATAAAGATAAATAATAAATAAACTTATCCATGTAGTTATTTATGAGAATATTATTAATAAATTTGTCTTTAATTTTAAACAATTTAAAAAAAAGGAATATTTATGTTTAAAATATAAGATTGACTAAAGCGAAGAAATATTTCAGTTTAAAAAAATTAAAATTTAAAAAAAATATATATATATATATTTTTTTTTGTTATTCCTCATTTTCATTTTGTGAAAAATGGGAAGAGTTTAAGAGATATTGGTTCCAAATAATATGTATATATATATATATATATATATATATATATATATATATATATATATATATATACCAGCTATTTCTTGCAGTGTAATGACATTTTGGGAATTACCTGCGCTTCTTGCGAATCGTTTTGACGGCTGACAGCAAACGCAAGTGTTATTTGCCCAGAGAGGTGAGAAAATATCTCAGTTTATGGTTAAGTAGTCGACTTGACAGAGGCGACATATCGCTGGATAGCTAGCCAAATACACACACAAACACACAAACATACACACACACGCACACTCACAGCTAGCTAAAAAGCTATCTATACGGATGGATGGATGGCTGACTGTCTGGATAGTTGGAGAGTCAGTTAGCTGTTGGGACGCGCCTTAGTTTTTGGCATATCGGTGTGGCCCATAAGTAACTATTTATGAATTAAGCAAACATTTTGATGAGCTCCAAAGTGTCGCTGCCGCAGCCGCTGCTGCTGCTGCTGCTGTCGATCGGGTCCAGCTTGCAGCATAAGATTTCGTATTATTAGAACCACACACGCACACAGCCAAACACAGTGGAGAGGCATGGGACAGCGTCGCAGTCGACGCCGGCTGCTGCGTTGGCCTATAAATTTGTGCGTATCGGCATTTGGAAACATCAGTTGAGTTTTGCCTAGACCAGGCAGCGCACGCACATATCCCCATATCCAGTCCAGTTTGAGATGAAGCTCTTCGTTTGTATTTTTGTTGCTGTGCTGGCGCTCGCTGCGCCCGCCCAGGCCTTGCTGGGCGCCAAGCTGGCCTTGCTGAAGGCCCTTAGCGGTGGCGGCGGCGGTGGTGGTGGTGGCTACGGCAGCGGTGGTGGTGGCGGCTACGGCAGCGGCGGCTACTCCGGCGGATACAACCAGGGCTACTACACACAGTCCAGCCGTCCAGTCTACAGCAACGGCGGCTACGGCGGTGGTTACAGCGGAGGCTACGGCGGTGGTTATAGCGGCGGCTACGGCGGCGGTTATAGCGGCGGCTACGGCGGCGGCGATCAAGTCATCAAGGTCATCAAGGTGATTGAACAGCCTCAGAGCTATGCTCGTTCCAGCGGCGGCTACGGCGGTGGTTACGGCGGCGGCTATGGCGGCGGCTATGGCGGTAGCTACGGCAGCAGCTATGCCACCTCCAGCAGCTACGCTAGTGCCGCTCCAGCTCCAGCGCCCGTGCCAGCCATCAGCTACTCCGCCCCCGCACCGGCTCCAGTGACCTACTCGGTGCCCGCCCCACAGCCCGCTCCCATTACCTATTCCGTGCCCGCACCACAGCCTGCTCCCATTACCTACTCCGTGCCCGCACCACAGCCCGTGGTGCGCGTGCAGCCAGCGCCAGTGACATACAGCGTGCCCGCACCACAGCCGGTGGTGCGCGTACAGCCAGCACCCGTGTCGTATCCAGTGCCCGCACCACAGCCCGTGGTGAGCGTGCAGCCAGCACCAATCTCGTATCCAGTGCCCGCACCACAGCCCGTGTCGGGCCAATACGTGAAGACCATCAAGGTCATTGTCGACGATGCCAACAGCGGCGTCGTCAACCACCTGCCCAGTCCAGTCTACGGACCACCAGCGGGCGCCGGCAACAGCTGGAGCAGCGGCTGGAACAACGGCGGCGGCAGCTACAACAACGGCGGCGGCTTCAACAATGGCGGCGGCTTCAACAATGGCGGCGGCTACAACGGTGGCTGGAAGAGCGGCGGCATCTGGGAGAAACTGGCGGCTGGCTGCTAAGCCCAGCGCCCAACCCAAGCCCCAACTCCACCCACACGAGCCTGCTAAATTAACTGCCCACGATCTATATCTACTCAACTGTTTACATTTATTTTATTTTTTTTTTTGTTTAGTTTTAAATACTTTATCGAATAAATTTTCTCCCCAAATCGATTGCTGTGTAAATAAACCGAGAATAAAAGCCAGCGCATTGTGTAACATCCTCAAATAGCCGCAAATTATTTTGACCTCATATGGTTATATAATCGAGAACTTGAATAGCAGTCGTTGTTGAAGTATTTTTTCTTTTCTTTTTTGGGAATTTATAGTTTTGGGCTGGGTTCGAGGTGTTCTACATAAGTATATATATATATAAATGTATGTATATTAGACAATTTATCACCTAACTGCTAAATGTGATCAATCGCGGTCGCTAACCAATCACTGACGTGGCGGCGAACAGTTCCCAGCGCCATTTCGACAGAGATCATGAAAAATATTTGGGCATAAACAAAAATTGTTAATGCTTCAAGGTGAAATGGAAATGGCATCAGTTCAGTATATATATATATAAGAAATAAAATGGAAATTGGATCTGTTTAATAGAGTCAAATATATATCGAATATCTATATATATATATATATATGGAATATAAACATATACCTGAGAAATGGCATCAGCCAAATATAATCAAATATACATCAGATATATAAAATGGAAAATGGAAAGGAATCTAACCTATATATTACAATATATATAAGAGATAACATGGAAATTATATCTAATATAGTCAAATATTTATCAGAGATAAAATGGAAAAGAAATCGGACCGATATATTTACAATACACATATATCAGAGACAAAATAGAAATTATGTCTGATCAATATAGTCAAATATATATCAAATGGAAAAGGAATTTGACCAATATAGTTACAATATATTATATATATTATATCAAAATGGAAATTAAATCATTAAGTCAAGTTTATACCAGATAAAATGGAAAAGGAAACTGGCCAATATAGCCAAATATATCTCAGGTTCAAAATGGAAATGGAATCAGCCAACTGTAATTAAATATATATCACATATATAAAATGCAAAAGGAATCTGACCAATATAGTTACTATATATATCAGAGATAACATGGAAAGGGAATCAGTTTAATATAGTCAAATATATATCAGGAACAAAATGGAAATGGCATCAGCCAAATATAGTCAACTATAATACATGAATATTATTAAATTTATATACCACAAAAGACAAACCTCGTTCAACGGTATTCTGTATTGCTGATATGGCAGGCGGTTGCTTTCTTTATTCAATAACGTGTATAAATTTGAGTGTGCGCTGGGTGAAAATCATCGTAATACTAAACTTAATCAGATTTGGAGAGACGATCATAACTTTCTGGGCTGCCGCAATAGAGGTAATAGTAATTCTTGTGATTGTATGGACTCTCGTTTTCAGTGGAAATCTTTGCTCTTTTCTTGGGAATGGGAGAGTCGTCAATTAATGTCTTCCGCTTGAGAGCCCTGGATCCTCTTGACACCAATGTGTCCATCACAGGAGCTGGATTATTTTACGAGTTTGGTTTATCAGGCAACGAGTCGACTTTTCACACTTACCACTGTTGATATGACAATAATCCATGTATAATGTTTTTTAAGGAACAAAAAAATATTATATTTTAAAACCTAAGTATATTGTGATGACAGTGCTTTCATCAACGTCGGAATGAAACTGATTTGGAAACTGTTCCAGCTCGAGCATCTGAGCTCGACAACAGGATCGACGCGCACTTGCTTTACATATATTGTGGAGCCTGAAAACTGAGTAGAAAATGCGAATGGGCTTAGTATAGATCTCAGTAGGTCACTCATCTGGTACAAAGATGGGATACTCAGAGAACTCAGAGGCAAACAAGGCTCGCTGTAGCGCTGATTGTCTCCCAGCACTGGGGCAAGCATAGCTCGCTGCAGGTCATTCAGTTCTTAACTTTTCGAGTTTGTACGAATTAGAATTATCAAATGACAGCCAAGGTAAATATATAGCCAAGCCGAACCACTTACACTTTACTCTTAATTAATAAAAACTATGAATATATTTTATCGATTCTTCTAGCCAATTTTAAAACTCAAATCTATTAAGCTCTACTCCATAATTTGTACAATCTCTGCAAACTTACTTCCTCATTTTTCAGCATAGTTTTTCAAACTCTAACGCCAAAGGGTAGAGTTGGGAAACTATCGATGGCACTATCGATGGCACTATCGATGGCCCTATCGATGGTACAATTGATGACACTATCGAGTGAACTATTAATGACACTATCGATTAACATATCGATGGCACTATCAACTGCACTAACGAGGTATCGAATTTTTACTTTCCGTAACAATAACCTGAAGTCCCTAATATATTAAAAAAGATTAAACGCTTCAAAGTAGCTTATAATTTGTATTTAGACAATTTGAATTAAAAACGATATTGAATTATTGCTCTCAAAATAACCAAAATATCGGGCGTCACTATCGATAGTTTACCTGCTCTAGCTGCGGCTTCTTCTTGACATGGTCAGAGCGCAGCTAGTTGTAAGTTTTTATCTAAACTTGACACGCTCGCTGATAGCTGATCAGCAGTTGGCAGTTGTCAACGCTGGGACCCCGATGGGCGTTCAGCCAAGACGCGAGACATCCGCTAGCCAAGCATATAAATTAGCTATGATTGCGGCAGTTGGGTTAACTCACAATGTGCACACGAGGCGTATGCTTGATGCAGTTGCTCGCGCTGCTGCTGCTGCTGGCGGCTACCGAGGCTTTGCCACATCAAAGACAACAGCAGCAGCAAGGCATGGACAATGGTGAGTAGGCTTGATATTATAATGAATATATATATATATATATATATATATATATATAATATTATATTATATTATATATATATATATATTAACTATCATCTCTATCCATCAGAGTATCCTCCGATAATCCACATCAGCTCAGCAGTGTTGCAGCTGGCGCCCGCAGATGAGCAAACGCATTTGTTGCTGTCAGGCAATGGTCACAGTGCCTCAGCTAATCCCGCTGGGCCCATCGCTCACTATCCACACATCTACAGGCTGGAGGATTTGCTGCCTGTGCGCACGCCAGCAGCTGCCGAGCCGCGCCTTACAGTCAGCGACAATCTGGACTTTCAGGCCAAGAGCCCACACTACGTGCAGTCCCATGGATAAATTAGGATTCACATTCACCAAGTACATGACAAACTTAGCTGATTTATTGGAAAAAAAAATAGTCTTTATATATATATGTATATGTATATCTGTATGGGGAATAAAAAAAAATTTAGCTAGTAGAAACGTTGACTATCACAGGCTTAGTGGGAGTCCAGCTGGTGTTCGATCACGTGCTGCTGGTGCTCCAGCTCCAGCTGCTGTTCGATGTGCTGCTCCTCCAGCTGGTGCTCGAGCTGGTGCTGCTCGTGCTCCTGCCTGTCCTTGAACTCGTAGAGTGTGCTGTAGCTGAAGGCGCCCTTGCCGTGATCAATGCCGGGCACTGGTTCCTCGTGGTGTTCATGCTCGTGGTGTTCATGCTGTTCCAGCTCCAGCTCCGGTTCGTAGTGCGCATGCTGTTCGCTGGCCTCCGCATATTCCACGCCCCCATCGCTGCTGCCATAGTCCGCCGGAAAGCTGTGCTCGCTCAGGTGATCGCCCAGCTCGCCCAGCTGCTCGTGACCCGCATGCAGTTCGCTGGCGCCCAGATCCAGCTTGGCCAACGCTTCGCCGCCGCTCAAGGCGCCCGCATAGGTGCCCAGCAGTCCAGGCGAATGGACGCCAGCTGCCAGCTCGCCGCCAATATATCCCGCTTGACCGCTCAGCGCCTGGGCCAGCAGCAGGATCAGTTTCAATCGCCAGGTGAACATGTTGACGCTAGCTGTCTTGTGTGTACAGTTGTTGGCTACCGACGCGGCGAAATGGTGCAAGTCGACTATTTTCTTTTCGACAAGAGCTCTGCCATTTATACGCTGCCTTTTGGCACACATTTTCCTGCATTTTCCAGCTGCACCAACAACAACTACTGCAGCGCTTTTGTTTGGCTTGGCTTGGCTTGGCTTGGCTGGGCCATCCATGTTGCAATGGACATCTGCCGACGACGACGAAGACGAAGACGACGAGGCGGCCGCTTAGCTGCAGCTGATAATTTTGTGCACTTATTGTGCAGATTACGTATACGCCGAGTCGAGTCGAGGCGAGCCGAGTCAAGTCAAGCCAAGCCAACTCGGCTGACCATTGAATAGCCGCAATTATAAGAGGCGCCGACACCGCCACCGCAGCAGCTGTTGCAACGTGCGTATACGTAATGTGTTTGGTTGGCCCCAGTTCTATGCAGGCGCGCAGGCTTACATAATCACAAACGGCGTCATTCATTCGATCGTTGTCTATGCTGATCTTGTCAAGGCGCGCACCATCAATGCGGAAGCAACAGCAGCAGCTGAAGCCACCACGCACCACCCTGGCACTAGCTCGCACTCACACGCCAATTGGCAGCTAATTGAGTTGATCAACAAAACGGAAACGGATGGCTCAGCGCGTAGAATCGTCACAACAGGCAACGAGGGTGGCACGAACAGTCCCACAACTACCATAGCCATATGACCAGAGCAATCGTTGCATTTTGCTCGCATTGTGCAATCTGTGCAGCAACAATAGCCCAGCTCTGGAGTAGCAATTAAGAGCGTTACCAGAGCGACCAAAATTCAGTCACAGATACAGATGCAGCTGCATGTTCAGTTACACACACACACACACACACACACGCAAAGAGAGAGAGAGAGAGACATGGCAATGCCAACTCCACTTGCCAAATATTTTTTAAAGATTGCAGAAGCCAGCAGCAGCAGCAGGTTGTATGTATAAAAACTATGTCTCTTTGCAAACAATCTTTAATAGGGCCATTGCACTGAAAAATTTTAGAGTTTATTTATGGCGGCCCAAATTATTATTAATTATTATTTTATATATAACAATTTTTTTTTTTGCATATGTATATATCTATAGTCATATTTATTATATAACACAAGCTAGTATATATTCTATATATATTTTAGTTTATATATTATATATTTTAGGTTTTTCCTCCACGTAGACAGCTACTTTTATGTTAAATTAAGTATATTTTACTTTGCTGACTTAAAATATATATATATATATATATATATATATATAAATAAAAAATAAAATAAAATATCTTAATTTTTTAAAAATATACTTATTTATTAAATCCTAGTTTTCATTTCATTTTTTCATGAACAACTAAATTTTACTTAAAAAAAAAAAACAAATCATGTTAATAATACAAAAAAAAAAATCAAATAAAATAAATAAAAAATATATTTTAAAAATCTTAATTAAAAAATATATTATTTATAAAACATAATTTTTCATTTTATTTCTTTTTTTTTAACATCTAAAGTTTGCTTTAAAAATAATCATTTTGATTAATATATTTGAACTCAGTATTTAAACATTTTATTCGTTTAAATTTAATACTTGCCCAATTCTATAAATAATATTCTATATAATATTTGACAATATAAATAAAGTTAAATATTCCATATTACATATCATTTATTTTTATAGCACCTATCCATTAGCTAAATATAATATATGGAACATAATTGTGCACTATGATATAAAAAATTGTTAATTATTTTAGTAGCTCATTAAAAATTTTTTTTATATATACATATATATATAGTCAATCAAAATACGCGCTGGCCGCTCTTTTGAGGCATGGCGAATGCAAGTGCAATCGACTTGGAGTGTTATAATTAGTTTACACTTTTATTCATCAAATCTTTTGACACGTTGCCTGTTACAGCTACAAGCGGCTGCCGTTGCTGCCGTTAGCGTGCCAGCAGTAGCAGCAACAAATAGTCGGCAACAGCAACAACAGCAGCAGCAACAATAATAATGGCAGCAAGTCAAGCGGGGCAGTGGGACGCCCCACAAAACTTTTGCGCACACAAATTACCAATGTAATAAGTTGTTGTTGTTGTTGTTGTTGTTGGTGCTGTTGTTGCCGGTGATTGCTGCGCGTACACCCACAGCGGAGCAACAACAGTAACAACTTTTGGTTATTAATTCGCATTTTGTCGGCAGCATTTCCTAACGCAAATATTTCAATTTTTTTTCTTCACTTTTCTTGCCGTTGCCATCGTCGTTGTTGTTGTTTTTGTTGTTGTTGCTTTTCGTTTTGTGGCTTGTTGCGGCCAAGTCGGGAGCACCCACAACGAGCTGTTGCAGCAATGAGCCCGCTGGGAATGAACTGATCGCCGATCGCTGAGTGCTGAGTGCTGAGTGCTGAGCGCTGAGCGTTGGGCAAACGCTTGGACAATTAGATTTTTGTTGGCCTGGTTATTAAACAGTTGGGCACGTGATCTGTGCCCATTGTAACTGGAGCAGCTGATTAAGCGAAATTCTCATGCAGAAGACCAACAAATACCAATTCACTCGCCAATGTGTGGCTTTGGTCAATATTAACTCGATTGTCCGGCCATTTGGCAGGCCCTATATAAGGCAGGGCACCCGCTCCAATTAGCAACAGAATGAGGCCCTTAACCTTGTTAATAACGATACTTGTCGCGGCGGGCGTAGCCAGCGGCCAGAACTCAACCGGAGCTGGTATACGGAATGCGGCCATGCTGCGCTTGCAGCGCGATCGGCTTCAGGACCAACTGCGTGGCGTGGTCCTGGGACTGCCGATCGACATCAGCTTGTCGGCCCTCACGTACATTTGCAGTACCATCATGGACCTGGGCCTGGTGCAGCCCAAAATCGTGCCGGACATGTCGCTGATGAACTTCCAGCTGCGTCCAGATGCCTGCACCAATGTCAGCATTCCGCTGACCCGGGCCAGCGAGCTGTGGGACACGCCGGGCTTCCGGCAGGACAGGCCGACGGTTATTTTCATCACCGGCTGGGGCTCCACCATTGAAAAATCCAACAGCGGTCCAGTGGCCAAGGCATTTGCCTGTCGTGACGACACCAACTTTGTGGTGAGTTTGAAGGCTGGCATTGACTGAAAGAACTAGTTACTGGTTACGGGTAATACAAACATTTTGGAAAATTACTAGTTACTAAAACTAGTTCCTCAACATATTTGTTTGAGAAAAGAAAAGAACTAAGATACTTGATGATCAAAAAACGTAACTAGTTCCGTAGCAGAAATCGTTAAGGAATAGATAGTTTTTTTCTAGTTCCTCGTTCATTTGTTAAAGTAAAGCCATATTTCACTGACTTAAAGACCTAAAATATACGATGATTATTATTCATAAATTTATGCAAAACGGAACTAGTTCCGTAGCAAAAGTCGTTAAAGAACCTAAAGTTTTTCACTAGTTCCTCGTTCATTTGTTAAAGTAAAACCATATTCCATTGACTTAAAGAGCTACAATATACGATGATAATTATATATAAATATACTAAAAACGGAACTAGTTCACAATACCTATATTTCATAATCATTGGTCATAAATATATGTATACTTAAACAGGTGCTAGATGCAGCCAACTATATAGAAACCCTTTATACTTGGTCCGCCCTGAACACGGAGGCCATCGGACTGTATGTGGCCCAGGCGCTGCTGCAGCTGGATCGCGACTATGTGACAAAGAACGTGCACGTCGTTGGTCACAGTCTGGGCGCCCAGATAGCGGGCGCGACCGGCCGCAACTATAAGCTACTGACAGGCGGCGCAATATTGTCACGCGTCACCGGTTTGGATCCGGCCAATCCGTGCTTCTACGATGGCAACGAGCTGCCGGGCGTGCGCAGAGGCGATGCCGTCTACGTGGATACGATAACCACCAATCCGGGCATGGCAGGCACTTCCGATAGTCCGGCCGATGGCAATTTCTTTGTGCAGGGTTTGCTCGCCCTCAAATCCGGCTGCAGCGGTCTCAGTGCCGTAGGCTGTTCGCATCAGCGCGCCGTTGACTATTACGTAGAGTCCGTGTATCCCACGAACACTGCCAACTTCGTTGGCAGGCGCTGCGACAGATATGTGGATCTCTGGACTGGCAATAATTGCAGAAGCAACGACACAGCCTTGATGGGCTACGCGGCCTCCGAACTGGGCATGTTCTACGTGGATGCCAACGCAGAGGAACCCTTTGGCACCAATGCCGATCCGGACACCTTTACATCGACCAATAGCGCCTGCGGCTTGTGCCGTGAGGAGAACTAAACGCCAGATTCATATATTGCTTACTATATCCCCTCAAAATCCAAATGTATAATCGAATCAGTAAATATTAAAAAAAGAGCATTAATTTTGAGTTTGGTTTGAAGGGTAATTATTCGTGCTTAGCTTCAACTGCTACCTGACTATAAAAGTGTACAGCCATTAGAGGTCTGACCTTCAGAATGGTTTTGCGCAATTGTATATTAGCTGGGTAAGACGCAGAGTAGAATGAGACTTGAAAGAGACTTTAGTGTTTAATGGTTCTTTGAGAGTTTTTTAATGGGGTTTCCTAAGAAGTTAAACTCAAGATTTATAAAATTACGCTTAGGTAGTCATCTGCTGCAGGTAGAACAGGTTTGCTTAACCTTGCGCTATTTTGAAAAACAATTTGTATTCATGGTAAAAATAAGTATTTGAAATTTTATCTAAATGAGTTTTCAAATCACAAATCAATTTCGATAATTTCCTCTTTAAGGAAAATCAGTGATCTCCGAGTAAGATCAGCGCAGTATCTGGCAATTGCATATCGTGAATAAATCAGAATTTTGTCGCTTTTCGATATTAAGTACTTAATGATGGGAAATACCATATCATGCACTAATGTTTGTCATCCAAATGATTGTCGGGCAACACAGGCGAGTCAATACCCTAACTGAAATATACATGAGCAGACACTTAGGGTAAATTGATTTTAAAAAGAATTATATCAAGTTGAACTCATGAATATATAATATAATTATATATAATATATATTATAGAAAGAAAACAAATAAATGCAAAGTGCTAAAAAAGTACTACATAAAAAAGGTTTAATAATAATAAATAAATAAGTAAATAAAAAAAATGAAATAATTAAATAAATAAATTAATAAATAAATAGTTAAATAAATAAAAAAATAAATAATAGAATTAAATAAAATATAATAATAATAATGATAATAATATAAAAGCTTTGTTTATCAACTTTAGTCACTTGGGATTCGTGAGTTGCCTCAAGAATTTGATGACTGCGCTGATGTCAACTAGTTCTGTGTGACGTCGGGGCGTTCGGGACCCACCAAATAGGGCGTGTGTGGCACGTCAGCAGCATAGCAATGAGTGCGGAATAGATCCATTAATATGAAATTGTCGTAGTCGGCAGCAGACAATTCCAGTACGTCGCATCAGATCCGCCTGGAAGGTAGCGTATACAGATATACCCTAAGAAGAATGGAGCAGTCATCATACTCTCGCGAAGGCTGAACACTTATATAAGTTGTGACATTTTTCGCAAATTTTGTTTATTCGTAATCAAGCTATTATTTTAGAATTGTGCTTGAGTCGAATCGAGGTGAGCTCAGGCTGATGATACTCTCAAATAGCAAAACAAACTGTGAAGGGTATATTGTTATGTGTGTGAAAATAGTTTTGTATTTATGAGTTATTTGCTAGCAGATTCGGATTTGGATTCGGATTAACGTTTAGTGTTCGAATAAAATGCATATTAGTCCATTAGACTAGGTGTGTGTGTGTGTGTGTGTGGATGTGTGTGTCGTCAGCGATATTGTAGAATCTAATTAAGAGACAAGTGCACCTTATCTGATTGCCGTGTTGCGCATGAAATACACCTATATGGCCACAGTTAGGCTGCCTGTTCTCACTCACTCTCTCCGCAATGTCGCACTGCTCGCACTCACTCTCTCTTGAAGGTGCTGACCGGCCTATAAATACTTGTTTCGTATGATTTTCGGTATTCATTGCGCTCAGAACTGTCGTTCAGCATGGGAAGTTCGAACCTTAATCTCAGCACCTGCCTGTTGCACCTGCTGCTGCTCGCTGCAGTGGGCCAGGGCATCGATTGGACGGTGCCCGATGTTGTCGGCTCGCTGCGAAACGTCGGCTCTACCATTATCGATACAAAGTCGCTGCCCAGTCCACAGGGCCTGCTCGAGGGCAGCAAAAATCTAATCGCCGGATATCCCTTCGAATATGTCTCTTCCTCTATCAACTTCCTCTGTGAGTATCCAGTCCAAATGATTTTATTGGCTGCCCATAATAAAAATTAATTTTTTTTTTTTTTGATTTCCTTGGCAGGCTCACAGGCCCTCAGCTCCAACAAGATCAAGTCGAAGTTCACGCCGGACATCCACCAAATGAAATTCCAGCTGCGCACCGCCTGCAACAAGACCAGCTTTCCACTGCTCGAAGCGGATTCCATGTGGCGCAGTCCCGAATTCGATCCCTCGAAAGGCGTCGTCATTCTGGCCACCGGCTGGACGACTAGCATCAATGATACGGACGACACTATCGACAAATTTGCTCAGGCCTACAGTTGCCGCGGCGATGTCAACTTTGTGGTGAGTGCCGACTGCTTCATACTCTGTTCATAGTTAGTTAAGAGCGGGTTTTGCTGAGTTTATAGCTGAGGCTTAAGCTGACTACCAGGCGGGGATTTTCATGCTTATCGACATTCTGAATGTCCCAAGTTGCGAATCACAAATGAAAGCGTCCATACCTATGTCATCTGTTTGAAAACGAAGTGTAAAACTTGAACTTGAAACACTCTGATTTGATAATCCATAACTGAATTATATTTAGCCAAAGTCTATTAAAATGTCATTCAATTTCCATTCAATAACTTTTCTGTTCTTATCAATAATACAGCAAGGCCGCGTTCTCAATGCCACGCAAAAGTTATGACGCGTTTTTCGATAGCCTTTGAACTTGGGCAGTTAGCAAATGTGATCAACCAACATATACCCTGTATATAATGAAAGTAGATAACAGATAGATAGCTTGAAAGTTTTGAGGATTTATAACTATCTATATATCTATCTATATCTATCTATCTATCTATATATTTATATATCTTTCTATATTTCTATCTATCATCTACATTTATATATATCGTTCTATATATATATATTTCATTGTTTATCTATCTATCTGTCTATTTATCTATATATCTATATATGTTTATATCTATATATCTATCCATTCCTCTATCCAACCCGCCTTAATATATATTCCATATTGCAGGCTGTGGATGTTGCCAGGTTCATAGATACCCTCTACACCTGGTCCGCTTTCAACACTGATGAGATTGGCGAGAACATTGCTCGGGGCCTGGTGAAGCTGCTGGATCTGGTCAGCGTTGATAAAATTCATCTGATTGGCCATAGTCTGGGCGCTCATATTGTGGGCTCGGCGGGCCGCTATCTGCAGCAAATGACGGGCAAAACGTTAGCGCGCATCACCGGACTGGATCCGGCCAAGCCGTGCTTCAATGAGGGCGAAGTTCTGTCGGGCTTGCAGCGCGGCGACGCCAAGTTTATCGATATCATACACAGCAATCCGGGTGTGCTGGGCAAACGTGATCCCATGGGCGATGTGGACTTCTATCCGGGTGGCCTGGATCCCCTGCCCGCGGGCTGCTTAACGGTGACCTGTGCCCATGCCCGTTCCTGGGAGTATTACGAGGAGTCGATTTATCCGGGCAACGAGCGCAACTTCCTGGGCACGCGCTGCAGCTCATTGAGGAGGCTGCGCGACGATCTCTGCTCGGGCGAGCAATATCCCATGGGCTACGCTGTACCGCACAACATCAAGGGCAACTACTTTCTGGAGGTCAATAGTATCAAGCCCTACGGCAAGCAATCGTCGGGACCGCGTTCCGCACGTCTCGCCAAATGCGGCATATGTGGCCAGTAATGACGGCACTTCACAATGAGATCCAAGCCGAAATTGATACCCGAAATCCCTTCATTTTGCGAATGTCCCTGATCCGACTTGAATTCAAAAACTCTGAAATGATATAATACGTATAGACATACTCGGAGCTACTTGTGAAAGGAAACTTATTAACTAATTTAGGCTTAAGAAATCTCATGAAACCCGAAGCCAATTCCGTGACTGCGATAAGCCGATAATATTGCAGTTTCGAAAACTTATCCGCTATAATATTTTTTTTTTTCCATATTTAATTCTTTCTACACATAAGTTGTTGTTTTTTGCTCAGATGTTAGCTTGGCCTGATCTATGGGCCCCCAAATACAATTTGCATGTTAAGCGTTGACAATTCAATTAATTTTTGTTTATAATGCCTATGCTAAAAAAAAAACTTCATAAGTAGAAAAACAATTCGCTGACTTCTATGGAATAGAGGCCGCCACACACCGATTGCAACGAGCGGCTAGGCGCCAAAGTACAGTGAGCCCCAAAAGCAGCGATCTGCTAGGCAAACTGCAGCGCATCGAATGGGCGAGGTCAACTAGAATGAGTTAAGAGAATGTTGAAATGCAATTAATGACAGTCAAGGAATACATCCTGTTCATTAACAACACTTCAAAAATGATCGCAAACGTGTAATTTACACTGAAATAAAAGATGAACAAATAATATATATTTACAAATATTTGCTGTAAATTAAATTTTATGAATATAATAATTACAAATATCAAAATATATGAAGTTAAAAAATAAATAAATAAATATAAATGTGTATGTACGAGAAAATAAAATAAAGTAAAAAAAATATATATTTTTATAAGCTAAAATATAGAAATAAATTTTAATATAAATTAATAAAACATTTTTAGCAAAAAAATTGGATTTTGTGTGTATTATTTTTCTTATTATTAATTAATTAATTATCTAATTCGTATATTTAAATATTTTTAAATATATTTAAATATGTTAATATTAATTTTAATATTAATGTATTTTAATTGAATATTTCAATATTTATATTAATATTCATATATTTAATCTAAATATTTTCACATATTCAAAAGAGTATTTATATAAATTTAATTTAAATATTCAGCTAGTCCATATTTTTTAGTTTTTCAAAATTTTTATAAATATTTAATTTAAATATTTTTTAAATATTTAAATATTTAAAAATTATTATTAAATATTAAATTAAATTTAAATTAAATTATTTTAATATTTCTATATTTAATTTAAATATTTATATTAATATTTACATATATTTAATTAATATTTTATTATTAATTTATTTATTATTTATTATTAATTTTTTTTATTAATATTTAATTCAATATTAATATATTTAATTTAAATTTATTTATTTTTCATTAACATAGATTCACAGGCAAGCATGATTTCCCTTTACTAAAGTTCGCTAGGGTTGCGCCATAGTTCACTGCAACCCAGTGGTTACTGTGAGGTGCGGTTGCAGTTGGCGGGCCCCTTCACCTGAGCTGGCAACATGACAAATGAGTCACCCGTCGCGAGCTTCTGTGGGCATATTGCATATTAGGCTTAACCGTGCCAAGCAGCCGTCAACTGTGCTCGTTGTTTCCGCCAACCGGCAGTAGTCGGCAGCAAGAGGCCAACAGCGTGGCGAGGAAATGATCCATCAAGCGTGTGAGTTATGCGCAATTCGGCAACATGAAGTGGCCCCCATGGGGCAGGCGGGGCATGCGGGGCACGCGGGGCACAGGCTGAGCTGCTGCAGATGCCACTACTGCTGTTGTTGCCAATGAGGCGGTCGTAAAGTGCTGTAAAGTAGTTGACCCTGGTCAAGAATCGGACGCTCAAAGTGGTTTAATAAACTGCAATTACCTCGCTCGTCTCGCAGCTGGTTTATTTATCAGCTGACCAAGACCAGGCCACGGCAACCCCCACCTGCAAAGCGGTGCGATTTATTTTGTGGATTCTTGACTTGATGAGTCGCTCAGCCGGTCGGCCGGTTGGCCGATCGGCCAGTCGGCCAGCCGGCCGCTCCTCTATGCCCAGTGGCTGCGGCTATGCAAATCTAAATAAATAGCCCATGCTGCGTGTGTTTCGAGATCATTCAATTGCCGCACTTCAAAACTCACACCCACATCACAGTCAGCCGGGATAAACCAACCTAAAGATCAGCAAGATGAAACTGTTCATAGTACTCAGCGCCTTGATTGCCTGCAGCTCAGCAGGACTTATACGCAGCAGCGGCTGGTCCGGCGGTAGCAGCGGCTGGAGCTCGAATCCTTGGGCCAGCGGCGGCATCAGCTCCGGCGGCTGGAGCTCGAATCCTTGGGTCAGCAGCAGCATCAGCTCCGGCGGCTGGAGCTCAAATCCTTGGGCCAGCAGCGGCGGCTGGAGCAACGGCTGGTCTGCCCAGCCTAAGATCATTAAGGTTATCAAGATTGGCGGCGGCGGCAGCGGTTGGAACAATGGCGGCGGCTGGAGCAATGGCGGCGGCTGGAGCAATGGCGGTGGTTGGTCGGGCCAGAGCATCGGCAGCAGCGGCTGGTCCAGTGGCAACAACGGCTGGGGCAGCAGCGGCTGGTAGAGAGGATCGCAGGCAAAGGCTCTGGAAACGAATTGATTTTTGATTTTTGATTTCATATTACGTATGTGCATAAGTGAATATATTTTTTTTTTCTAATTCTTTATAAATATATATATGTATATATATACATATTTTTTTTTTTTGTGTAATGAAATACAAATTGTAAATTGTAAAAAAAAATCGCATGATTTTCATTGATTGACGAGCGAATGCTCCAGCCACGTTTCAGTTGGCCATAATTCATTTCACAGTCGAGAGCAATTAAAAAGCAAAAAAGTTTTAAACACAAATATTACAAACATAGATACAACATCTTCAAGTTCAGAGCCACCCGCTGCCGCAACGTCTGCCTGGGAACCAGATCGACAATTGCAACAGGCGAGAGGCTGTTTTGCGTGCTCGCTGATCTCGAAACTCACATAAATGCATTCTTGAATTATGGTCCATAACAATTAAAATTCTAACCCGAAGCCGTAATAATCGTTACGACTCTGTGCACTCACAATGCTCGTGCAGCGAGTGCTCAGTGCTCATCATTCATAGAGCTGCACACTGACGCCAACTGCAGCAATTACCTGAGCTTCGCTATCAGTTGAGAATCGATATATTTAGAGGCTAAATATGTGATCAAATCTAAGAAAGATTTCTTTGCCGGCTTTCTCAATGCGCCTTTTCAGCGCGACAATATGTAGTCGCCTTATATTCATTCTCAGACTACCAGAAGCAGCCTTTCCGAAGGCCCCACGTAGGACATCTCACGCTCAGTACCAAGACTACGCTCAGCTTTCTATCTATTTCTTTCTCTCACACTCTGTATCTATCTCTCTCTCTCTATATATATATATATCTCGCACTCTCCATCTATCTTCCTCTCTCTCTCTCTCTCTAACTCTATATATATATATATATATATATATATATATCTCTGTGTCTCACACGACTCAAACTTTGAAGATGGTTATCAAATTTCTGAAATACCATTATGGGGTTCTGCGGCGAGATCATCGTTAAAAAAATCCAAATTAAAATAAATTCAATCTAGCTACTAATAGCAATAGAAGAGGTTGAAAGGGTTGCATCCAATGCATCGTCAAGGAAACTAAAACTAAGAATTAAACCTAATATAGTATAGTGTTAGGTATAATTTGTAATAAATAATTTAGAGTTTAGAAGCATATACTAATATACTTGTCGACACATTAGTAAAGGCTCTAAGTAAATGAATAAAAATAAAATAAAAATATTAATAAAAAAAAAATTCAGATTTATATTATATATATTTTTTATTTTATTTATTTATAGTATATGTAATATTATATAAATATATATAATATATATATAATCCGAACTAAGCTAAGCTAATCTCAGCTCGCGAATCTATTGCTAAGTGCATTAGGGAAACTTAAAAAAATTTCGTTTTCTGATCACTGTGCTACAGATGCCCGTTGAGCTTGGTTTGTGGATTTCGCTGTGCGGCTTTGAGCCATGTGACGCTGCCGCACGCATTGCATGCAACACAGTCGGTGGACAGGTTGCGGCAATATATGGTAAGTAATTCACTTGAGCTGCCTCATTTGTTAGGCCATTGAGTTTTTGCCAATCTGCGTGTGTGTGTGTGTGTGTGTGTGTGCTTGCACAACAATTGACATTGAACTCGTCGAATGCGAATGTGGTTGAGTCGTGCACCACACACATTTGACTGCCATGCGAATACCGACGAAACTCAACAACAACAACGAAACAAAAATCAAATTAATTATGCAGAAAAATCTGAAAAATATGAAAAATTACAGAATTTAAATTGTAAATTGTTAAACAAATTGTGCTTGTAATTAATGACATCGCTATGGCTCAGCAGTTTAGAGGCTTTGAAGTGCTGCCAGCCAGACAGCCAGTCCCAGCATAAATGTTGCGTATGCGCCGCGTGTGCCGCGGCTGCTCTTGAGAGCGACTGACTGCAGTGCGCGGGCTTCGACAGCCACTTGTTGCGCACAGTTCTCAGCCTTCCGAGTAGCCTTTGGGTGCGTCGCCCCCCCACACACACACACACAGATCGCATCTCGCATTGCCTTAGTTTCATGAGGGTTTGGGAGCAGCATGACTCAGCGGGAGTTTTCGATTTGGCGGCTATAAAAGCGCAGCGCTGGGCTCGGTAATGGCATCAGTGCAGCTAAGGTTCTAACAGTGCCAACAGCAACAGTTCTAACAGTTACAAAACAGTTCACCTATCTACCCAAGGATTCTGAAGCTCAACATGCGCTACGCTTTGCTCGTCGTATTCCTGTGCGCTGTGATGTTCGCTATTGCCTCGGCTGGCTTACTGGGCGGCGGTGGTGGTGGTGGCGGCTACGGTGGTGGCGGTGGACACGGTGGCGGTGGCGGCGGCGGCAAAGGCGGCTGGCAAAAGAATGGCGGAGGAGGCGGCGGCGGCGGCGGTTGGCAAAAGGGCGGCGGTGGTCAGGGCGGATATGGCGGCGGTGGCGGCGGCAAGTCCCTGGCTGGCAATCGAGGCAGCTCGGTGTCCTGGCAAGGCGGCAAGCACGGTGGAGGCGGCGGCGGCGGCGGTGGCGGCTATGGAGGCGGCGGCAAGCACGGCGGAGGCGGCGGCGGTGGCGGCAAGCACGGCGGTGGCGGCTGGTAAAGCGCAACCAAGAGCCACACAACGAGAACTCCAAGACGAAACGAAACCTAAATACTCCGGCTGCTCCCTCGGCTGACATGTGTTCGACGGCATCTACATATAGAGCTAGAGGCATTTCCCACAAGTGCTATACCTAATTTTACTTCTTTTTTTTTTTTGCTTACCTACCTAGTTGTACCCAAAGTTTCTCAAGTCTTTCCCCCCACTGTCTACGTTTAATTGTACTAATAAAGAAATGTTCATTTTGCTAAAAGTCGCTGAAGTATTTATTTGCGAGGAGATGCAGCTGGGGTACCTCATATGCGGGTATTTTTGAAGACTGCTACTTAGAAGACTGTATATACCAAGATGTTGTAGGAATAATCAGCAACATAAGGTGAAAGGGATTAAGGGGTTATACGATATTGTCTTGGGATATATTACTATTATTATTATTTATTTTATTAGTATCTTTAATTATTATAATTATTGTTTATTATTAATTACATTTTTACCTTCCTCAGCTCCTCAAAAAAAAAAAAAAAGAAAAAAAATATATATATACATACATTTAAACATATTTCATAAAAAAAAAACAATTGGAACTTAAAAATAATAAAAAAAACTTTGAAAATGCTCGTTATTTGGCTTCCTGTTTGAACTTGTATGTGAGGCCATTGATGGGCCACGGCCATAAACTAAACATTTTTAGAGCCATAAATTTAACTCTTAATAAAAAAAATTATTATTATTATTATTATTTAAAAAAATTATTATTAATATTATTATTATTATTTTTTTTTGTTTATTAAGAGTAGAATTTAAGACATCCAAAATTTAGTATCTCAACAAGACAATTAATGTAGGACATATATATTTACTATTTATTAAATATATATATATATATATATATATATATATATATATATATATATATATATATATATATATATATATATATATATATTATGTATATATATATATGTTCTAATACATTGTAAAGGCAATGCTCTGTATCTCTGTTAGCTCACTCTAACTATACAAAAAGCAGAGATACATATATTTTAGAGAGCATAGAGAGTCGAGAGATTGAGGAAGAATGTCAGACTTCATTTGAGAATTATTATTTCGGCTGCATGGTCGAAGCGCACTGAATTTGAGCTTGCACAATTTTTGTTTATGTAGCCTAGAAATCAGGGAGCCGAGCAAATAAGCCAAAGGCAAAGGCAAAGGCAAAGGCAAAGGCCAGCTACTTTTCCACAAAATTCCACTTCTCATAGATTCGATTATCGTATATATTTATTGGCAGATTAAAAAAAATAAAAAAAAATGTTGGATGAAGCAGAAGAGTTTGTTTTTTATGTACAGTTGCAGATCCTTTCTAGTGTCGCCTCAGTGTTTGCTTATTGAGGGGTTTTTCTACCAGCTCCAGCCGCCGCTCGAACCGCCGGAGGACCAGCCGCTGCCACCGCCGCTCTTCCAGCCACCACCGCCGCCGCCACCAGATTTCCAGCCGCCGCCGCCTCCACCGCCGCTCTTCCAGCCACCTCCACCACCGCCGCCGCCGGATTTCCAGCCGCTGCTAAGTCCAGACAAAGCTTGGGATTTCCAGCCTGAGAGGCTTGACAAGGCGCTTGACCAACCGCCGCCGCCTCCACCGCCGGAACTCAGTTTCCAGCCACCGCCGCCGCCGCCTCCGCCGCTCTTCCAGCCACCACCGCCGCCGCCTGAGGACCAGCCACCGCCGCCGCCGCTGGACGGCCAGGCACTGATGCTAATCTTGCTCGGCCAGCCAGAGGAGCCGCCACCCGATGACCAGCCGCCTCCACCGCCACCGCCGCTCTTCCAGCCGCCGCCTCCGCCACCACTGGGCCAACCACCGCCGCCACCCGATGACCAACCACTGCCGCCGCCGCCACCGCTGCTCCAGCCATGTGGCTTAGCATAAGCGCAGACGCTCAGCACGGCCAAGAGGCCGACAAGAACCAATCGACGTATTGACTGCATCTTTGTGGATGATGTTGCTATTGTTGTTGACTGTTGCTGTTGTTGCTGCTGTTGCTGTTGCTGCTGATGTTGTTGCTGATGTTGCTGCTGTGCACTAACTAATTTACAACTGGGCGCACTGACGGCTATTTATACAGCCAGTCGAGTGCAGCTCATCTAAGATTCTAACCGCCGGCAGTGCAGATGCTGTTGTTGGCGTCGTCAACGCCAGCTGCTGCTGCTGCTGCTGCTGCTGTTGCTGTCGGCAGCGACGCGTCGCTACGCTGAGGCTGCAGTGTAATCAGCTGTAATTGCCAAATCTAGCGCTCGTTCCGATCTTGGCTTCGTGCTGTTGGCCCTCATTATGCCAACTTTCAATTTCGTACGCTTTGCGGCCATCTATTGTTGGCTGGCTGGTGACGCCCCGCCACCTGACTTGAGTCTTGGCCCGCTCAAGATTCTGGCGCGCCATTTTTATGTAACAGCTTTTTGGGTTCAAATCGATTGACTGGCGGCCCATTCTTCTCTGTGGCTGGCATTAATCGAGCACAGCTGAGCTCTCGAGCTCTCATAATCAATGAGCTAGCCGCTGGCTGCACACGTGCTGCTGCTACTGTTGCCACACAGTTGCTGCAACAGTTTCGTGTTGGCCACTAAAATCGGGTCAACGGCACAGCAATCAATCACTCAGGCCATCAATACAAAGTGCTGCGAATGATACAAAGTATTTGTCAGCGCTAAGACAGGGTATCAAAATTTCAATCTACTTTGAAGATTTTTATTTTAAATTTAGTTGAGTGAGATTGAGAGTGAAGTGAGATTATAATACGGCCAAGAGCTGTTGATCTATAGAAGTAGATCTTGGAGTGAAAAGTTGAGGCTGTGAGTGAAGAGAGACTTAATGCCTAGTAAAGAGTTCCTGGTCTATAGAAGTAGACTGTGCAGCAAAACTCCTAATCTACAATCGAACTGAAGATTTATTATAATTATTTAATATATATTGAAGAAGGGAGAGTATTTAAATTTTAAATATTTTATTAAGATTTGTGTAGAAAATCTAGTTGAGTTGGGCAGTGAGTGAAGAGAGAGTTTATGTTAAGTTTATTTAAGAGTAGATCCTGGAGCAGATCTTCTACTCTACTCAGTTGATTATATCTAACTGAAGATTTATTATAATTATTTAATATATATGCAGGAATAAAGAGTATTAAAATGTTTAATATGTTATTAAGATTTCTATTTTAAATAAAGTTGAGGTAGGAAGTAACTTAAGACTTAAGATCTACTCTTAGATCTTTGAGCAGATCTAACTGATAATTTATTATAATTATATATTGTATTTGTCAGAATGAAGATAGACTATTCAAACTAAGACTTCTGTTTCAAATCTAGTTAAATTGCTCAGTAAGCTAACAGTTAACAAGCTAACGGACTTCAGCTTAGTCAAGAGTTAATGATCTATAGAGGAAGATCTTAAAGCAGATCTTTAGCAGCTCTTCTGCCACTACTACTACTACTGCTAGTTCTATCCGACTGCTGTGTTCACTTTTTTCAGGGTATATTCTGGGCGAGCACAGCTCTGGCAAGCTGTTAACAAAGATCAATAGCTGTTGCTGCCCCCACTTGATCAGTTCAATACAAATGCAAAGCTCAAAGCAGCCAAGCAAATAGCAAAAAAACAAAAAAAAAATAAGCATAAGCTGAGACTCGTGCAGTTTTAACCTGTTGACTCTTTGTTCGTTGTTGTTGTTGCTGTTGCTGTTGCTGTTGTGCCTACCACAGATTTGTGATTTTTCATGGGCGGCATTAAATCAAAATCGAGTCTTTGTGCTATTCAATTTAGTTGCCAGTTTGCCAGATCTATCAATGGCAGGCAATCAATCAATTGACTTTGGCTGCGAATTCCGTAACAAAGCGTTTAACTGTCGGGCGCTGAGATTGCAGCAGCTGGGCCCAGCGCAAACTGTTGTTAGCCAGGCCAAAATTGAATTGTCTTCGTTTTGGGCCAATTTACGGCGCACAATAAATGTCGCATTAGACCCCAATTGCAATTGATGGCAATCAAGTGTTGGCAATTTAGTTGTGGCTAAGCTGCCATGAGCTCACCTCATTGGGTCTCATTGGGTCAAACAGGAAGCGAATTGCTAACCAGTTTCAAGTGGCGATGCCTCATTTAGAGACCGTCAACACAAATTGCTCATATTTCAACTTAAGACCAACAGCAAACAAAAAAAATTGTGAATTTATACATATAAAAACATTTAATAAAAAAAAAAAATTGGAACTTAAAAATAATTGAAAAACATTGAAAATGCTCGGTTTTTGGCTCCCTGTTTGAACTTGTGTGTGAGGCCGTCGATGGGCCGCGGGCATTTACCAGCCCTTGTTCCAGCCGGAACCGCCGGAGGAGTGAGCACCACCGGAGGCGTAGCCGCCGGAGTAGCCACCTTGACCACCGCCAGATGAGTAGCCGCCATGACCACCGCCATAGCCGCCGGAGGAGTAGCCGCCATGACCACCGCCATAGCCGCCGGAGGAGTAGCCGCCATGACCGCCGCTCTGTCCCTGGTTGACCACCTCGACGATGATGACCTTAGAAGGAGCTGAGTAGCCGCCGGATTGACCGCCGGAGTAGCCGCCACCGTTTCCGCCGGAGTAACCACCAGAGTAGCCACCGGAGCTTCCGCCGGAGTAGCCGCCGGAGTAGCCGCCGGAGTAGCCGCCGGAGTAGCCGCCGGCGCTGCCGCCAGAGTAGCCACCGCCGCCGCCGCCGCCGAACTTGCCACCGAGTCCTCCGCCGAGTCCTCCGCCGAGTCCACCTCCGAGTCCTCCACCGGCTCCTCCGCCTAGACCGCCCAGTTTGCTTTGCAGCAGCTGGACAATGCCGCCGGCACCACCAGCACCACCGCCACCACCGCCGCCGCCGCCGCCACCGCCAAGGAGACTATCAAACGTCGCCTGACTGCCGGCCAGCAGGGCAACAAGGATAACGAAAATGCACATAAACGGTTTCATAGTGCTCCAAACTCGGATCTCGATCTTTACTTCAATCTCGATATGATGCTCAAGACAAACAGAAGCGTTGACTAATTCTACACCTAAGATGCCCACACGCATTTATACCAAAAACGTGCTCGAAAATACGAGTATCGCGCAGCATGAATAAATCAATATCAGCGCTTGTCGCAGAGCCCAGCATCAGCACAGGGAGTTGGAGATAGAGCAAGTGCTGATGCGTAGAGATGGGCGCGTGAGAGCAACAGGCACGAGCACAAGCACGACGAGTAGTCAAATTGATATTGAGATGAATGGACTGAGCTGGGAGTGGAATTACTCTCCGTATAGCAGTTGCTGATGCTTGGCTTCGTCAGGCCTCAACTCAGCTTCAGGTATTTGCTTGAGCCTTAAGGCTACAGACCGAAGTAATTTTGCACTCACGAGCGCTCGTGGCACGAGCTTGACTTCAACAATTAGTTGCCTTTGATCGTTTAGGCAATTAAAAGAATTAATAACCCACATTTCGGTGTGTCTGCGATGTTGAAGATATTTGATTTCAGCCAGCTGCCGACGGGCCTTTGTTTGCTGATTGTCTCTGATAACTATGCAAATCTTTACGCATGCGCGACTTAGACGTGGTCATTGTTAATGCCCTCTAATCAGCGAATTGGCATGGGGTATGCTAAGTTCTATGCGTGGCTTAAGAGCAATTGAAGTCGGCTTTCACCTCACCCGGAATCACTTTGGCCTCTTCTCAGAGCAGGCATGGCAAAGATTTTTATACAATATACATATATGTAATAAATAGTTAGGGGATCGTTTACTCTTGCTACAGGGTATTTGCCAGTCGTTGATCTTCTTTCCGCTATCTTTTCATACATGCGTTAACAGCGAGACGCTTCGATCGCTTGGGCCACAAATCAAACAAATTAACGCCGTTTAATCACATGCAGACTGAACGACCAGCACAAACAGAGTATCAACGATCGATGGACAGTTTGTCAAGCAATCCACAACTGAGCCGAGAGCGTACACCATTGATAAATGATATTTTGACAGGCCGTTCAAGCAGTCGTCACTCTGTCATCAGCTCGCCCGTCGTTCTGCTCATTTGCAGATCAAGGTTAGCCGGCGGGCACTCGAGCTGGCGATGCGACAAACTGTAACGCCAGATCAGGTAATCAGGAAACCAGCAGTTAGTGGCCTACAGCTTAGACGCTACAGTTAATATCAGCGCGAGGCTTGGCCCACTGTCCAAACATTCCCAGCAACATCATCGCTTAAAAATAGGCGCGATCCAGAACCGGTTCGTGGACAAGCTGGCATACAGCTTCTATGTTTTGGCACATATTTGCATAGTCAATTGACTTGCCAGATATGTATGTATATATGGTTCTATATACACGCCTATGTACTTTGCTTGGAGTCCGAGAACTGGCCAAGTTCAATGCACCTTTAGGCATACAGAATAGAATATATTTATGCTAAGCTACGCCTCTGCCTTATATATATATATATATATATATATATATATGTATATATATATAGATATATAGATATAGATATGTATCTTGTCAGCTGCAACAATTGATTCATTAACCATATCGATTGAGGAAATCTTTGACACATGTCAATTAGCCGCCTCTTAGGGTCAGCCATAGAATAATTCCTTGTTTCCTATTATTGATTTTTTAATTTCTTATCCAAATATTACTATAACAAAAAGACTTTAAATAATATTTATTAGTCAAAGATTTCTTTGTCTTAGCGCAGAAGTGGCGAAAAAAAAATAATAATAATGAAGTTAATTATGTATAGAAAGATTAATGACAATAACGGAACTCCTATTAACAGCTCTATGATATTTTCCCATAAATATGATATTTTTTGTCAGCAAATTTATTGCTGTACGAACCAGATGCAAACACGAATTTTATGAGCACTAAAATTATATTAATTATGGAATAATTAAAGTTGTTAATGCGAATTGCATGTGATTTAAAATATGACATTAAAAAACTAAACTTAAAATATGAATAATAAAGAATTTGAATTTCCATTGCATAAAGTCTGGGCTAAAATTGAAGTCCCCAGCAGTTCTCACTAGTTTTACGATCTGTATATAAGGTCGACATTATACAAACACACACACACATATATATATATATATACATATATATATATATATACATATTTTGTTTTCTATACATAGCTGCTTTGCCTTGTATTCAACAATATTCTTAACCTGTTTTTGTTTTTTTGGGGCCTCACGGGCCAAAAATTAAGAAAAATCATGTGCCTTTGTTTTGCAGCACGTTCGTTAGATCGACGGACAGATGGCGATAGATTCGTTTGGCTGGCGCGTAACACGTTTCATTACAATGGCACAACATCCATTACAGCCGCAACAGATATCGTAAAAAGTAGTTCCCATCGCATCGCCTTCAATTCGAAGGCTTTCATCAAATTATAATATTTAATTATGCACTAACTCATGTGCAATTACTGGCCAAATGCACAAAAGTGAATGCAAACTTGCAGTTTATGAAGTCATTTTGCCCCTTTTGTTTTTTGGTGGTGGTCTCATCTGCTCGCAGGCAGAGCTATACATGAGAGAGGGCAGCTCAATTGGTTTGTGTAGAACTTAATGGGCTTTTCAAGTGGAAACTGCAGTAAAATAGAGAGAGAGAGAGAGAGAGAGAGAGAGAGAGGAGGCAATTAAGAGAGAGAGAGAGAGAGACAGACAGAGAGAGACTTTATCAATTACTCCGAATAATTATTATATTTAAACAAAGTTTTTAAGCTGAATGCATTATATTAATTTTTGAATAATAGTATTTTTACCCTTATTGGTATTATTCTACACTATCTACTACTATTTTGTATACTATCTACAACCATGCTACATTATTTACTACTATTCCATACTATCTACTACTAGTATTAGTACTACTACAGTCTACTATTATAATACACTACTTTACTATGCAATCTACTATTATTATTTAATATTATTTACTATTATTATTGTATTTACTACTATTTACTACTACATTTACTACTATAGTTTAATATGTATTATTATCATACTTAACTATCTACTATTATTCTCCGACAACTACTATATTCATAGTATTACTCTACAACATATAACTACAACTACTACTATGCTCAACTATATCCTACTACTATTGATCTCTTCATTTTCAATCGGAACTTTCTTTGACCATCTCACTCAGTTCTCTCTCTAAAATTTATACATCTATGATAGCTAGTTCTTCATTAACATTGTTTTCGATCCACCCTCGCCAAGTGTCGAGCATTGTCATTATAGGGTTGCGGAATTGATGACACTCATAAACTATAGCTGGCACAGAGTAATAATTAAACCTAATGCAGCCGTGTGGCGTATATTATAAATTCTGCTCGCACTTAAGCAAGCCATTCACATACATATGTGATCACACATACATATTTAATGTGTATATACATATATATATATATATATATATATATATATATATATGTATATGCATATGTGTATACAGCACTCTGCGCTGTAAACGATTTGCATAAACGACTGCCAGAGTCAGAGTCAGAGCTTCCCAGAGCAATTACGTACACATAAATAACCATCCATATTTGCACATATACTATATACTTATGTGTGCATGGCTAGGTACACATAGGTAAACATACATACATACATATGTAAAAATGCTAAAATTAACAGCTAATTGATGGGAATGCAAAACATATAAATTGAAATAGCTGTAGAATAAAGGCAACGCTTGCCCATAAATACGACATTTTAATTGCAGGTAAATTCATTTGAATAATCCTGTTCGGCAGCAGTTACAGAGGCACCTCAGTAGCCGAGAGAAGGGCATAAAGACTTCAATTAAACAATGATGCAATGAGTGATGAGAAAATGTTTCCAATTTGCAGATAAATACCAAAAGTCGGGACTATTTTAGTTATATGCATGCCGGAGATAAACAGATAATTTGTATATATACAAATATTGCAATTAATGAAGAAATATGATTTGTTTCGTAATTTATGCAGAATTTAAAATAGTTAAAAATTCTGTTTTATACTTAGTTTTTATTCAAAATAAATTTGCGGACTAGACAAAAATTATTTATGAACTACTATTAAACAAAATTAAAACATTTTATTAAAACTAAATTTAATGGAATTAAAATTAAATTAAAATTGATTTAAAATGTAATTAATATTAAGTTTGAATTAAATTAAAATTAAAATAAACTTAAATAAAATTTAAATTTAGTTTAATTTAATTTAAATTTAATTTAATTGAACTAAAACTAAATTTATATACATTTTTTCATAGAATATCTCGTTCCCCTCCAAGAACTTCAACATAAAATGCCCTTGAACTTAGTCACATCAAATTTACCATATATATTTTTCATTTACTAACTTTTATTAATTGCTTGCTACATAAAATTACGAAATAATTGGTCTTCGCTCAATGCCGCAATGTAAAGTTTGCTTAGTGTTTGAGACAGACATGCAATACGGCAAATATTTGCTAGATGGCAAAAACCAGTTGAACAGCACCAAAACACATCAAATGCAAATACACAAAATGGGTGGAAAAAAAATAATGATAAACAAAATAAATACAATTCAAAATCAACAACGATTTGTATGTATTTATTTATGTAATTATTGTGTTGGCTTATGCACAAAATGCAAAAACCCATTCGAATGCTGCTGGCTATGGCCAAGGTTCTGGGCACGTCTCATGCGAGACACGACGACGCCAAAGCCGTCAAGCACCGCACTTGACCATACAGTAGACCACAAAAAAAAAACAACAAAAAAACACACACACACACACAAACATCAAGCAAATCCAAATCCAAAACAATTCAAACAAAAGCAAACGGCGGAAGCTAAAAAGCAAAAGACAAAACGCAAAAAGCAAAGACAAATTTATACACACGTGGAGTGGACAGCAATAAATCAACGAGAAATACAAACAAAGGCAAGAAGAGTCAACAACAAACAAAGCGGTTTAATTGCCAGTCGCTTTGTCCAAATGCATTTAGCTCAGCTTCAGTTTGCCATGCCTACAAGTGGAATAATACAGCCTGATGTGCGGCTTGTCAGTTTGCCTTATCCTTGCCGCGTGACACTGAGCTGTCGCGCCGTTGATACCGTTGTGACTGTGTGGGGCTCGTCCAAGCCATCGCTCAACTTTCGCTTTCCACAGCGGAACGACGAGCTCTGACATTGAACTTCATTAACCCGGCCTGAATGCGGCACAAATAGCGCGAGAGTTGGTGCGGCGAACTGGTTTTTACCTTTAGCGAAAGACTTGAGCAACGAACTTGCCGGCTTTAACGCTGGCGCCACCTAGAGTTGCAAATATGCCAACACAAGTGCCGCGCTCTACCGGCTAGTTCACATACTATTTTGACCAAGTGCCATGTGCAGTGAGCAGATATTCATATTGTACGACGCAAACGAAAGACTTAAGGCACGAACTTTCTTTGCTTTATCGCCCTCTAGCGTTAGCTCGATGCACATGCTAAGCTTAAGGCATAGCTTTTATAGAGCTATGCTACCAGATTGCATAGGCCTTAAGCCCAATAAAAGCTGCTAAGAAAATATCAAAGATCTGGCAGCTCTATTCAATTTAAATCCATTTTTTATGAGATTTGCAAAATGATTTATTCGTTTCGGTAATCCAATTTCATGCATAGAGAGTATTGTTAATCGTTCCACCAGCCAGCACCACCGCGGGAGCCACCACCGACGGAGGAGCTAGCGCCATGGTTCACGGAATAATCGAAAGAGGCTGGATTGCCCCAAGCATTGCTCGCACCACCGGCACCACCAGCGCCTTGCCAGCCACCAGCACCACCAGCACCAGCTCCTTGCCAGCCACCGGCACCTGCACCACCGCCATAGCCGCCGCCGCCGCCACGTCCGCCACCAGCTCCTGCTCCCTGCCAGCCACCAGCACCAGCACCGCCGCCATAACCGCCGCCTCCACGACCACCACCAGCGCCGGCACCCTGCCAGCCACCACCACCTCCAACATAGGCTCCAGCACCACCACCACCGCCATAGGCTCCAGCTCCACCTCCCTGGCCACCAATGTGAACCTTTGTGTTGCCATGCGACTGCGACACATGCGAAGTGAGTCCAGCGCCATTGCGGAAGCCACCGCCGCCACCACCGCGTCCTCCGCCTGGCAGATAGCCACCGCCACCTGCACCTCCGCGTTGTCCAGCATTAACCAGGGCCAAGGTGGCCAGTAAGCAGACAAAGACCTGAAAGTGGAGGAGATGTTAGTCGGCCAGCTCCAAGGTGAATCCTCTCCAAGAATCCCTTCACCTTCATGATGATAGACGAATGATTTGATTTTGCTGTTGGTTTGTTGTTGTTGCTTTAGTAGCTCTCGGGACGCTGCTCCAAAAGCTTGTGATGCTTCTTGGCTGTTAGCCAGCACAATTTATAGCTGAAAATTCCATTCAATATTGCTAATGATCTTCGACTTCTAATGGAAAACACAGAAGAAAAAACAAACAAAGAAAACAATAAATACAAAAATAATTGAAAGAAGAAAACAAAAATATCAAAAAATTAAAACATAACTAAAAATTAAACCAAGACCAAAAAAAAATATATAGTGTGAAGTGCCGCACTTTAAATACACTTCTTATGCTTCATATAATTTATATATACTGAAAATATGCATATTGGAAGTATATCTAAAATAAAATGTTTTTATATTGGCCTTCGCATCAAATACTGCAAATTTCCAGATGTGAGCAAAGAATTGATAAGGAAGCAAAAATTTATAAATAATTGTAAAAAATTAGTAACTTCTCTCATGAGTACTCTGAACTAGTACTCACAATACTAAAATAAATAAATATGTAATACATATATCATATATCAAATATATATATTTATATATATATATTATATATATTTTACATATTCCTATCCATTCCATATATATCTCTTATATATATATATATATTCTATATCAGCTGCTACCTAACCCCACATGACCTCTCTCTGAAACTACATTTGAATCTGTCTGGATCTTTGGCTGAGTCAGGGTCTGGGCCTATCTCTGGATCTACGACTGGGCTAGGTAAAGGTCTGGGTCTGGATCTATGTCTGCGTCTGCATCACTATTTCCCTATACCCGCCCTACTCACTCTCTTCTGCCCTCTTCCACTCTCTGTCCCATTCCTTCTCACTCTCCCTGCCGCCTCCACTTCCATTCCATCATAGCTGATATACTCCCAGCGAAAGGGCATTCAATTTGATTCCGCTTTGCTTTGTGCGGTAATGCTTGTCGCTCGATTCTAGTCGAGCGCCTGGCATTGCCGAGTGGCTTCGCAGCGCAGTGTGCGTTGCCTTTAATTAAAAGTTTGAAGACAAATTAAATGATGAGAAACACAGAGAAACAGAAAAATTAATTATTGGCCAAAAGACGGCAATTAGACGGCAATTTGCCTGAGGCTCGCTTTGCGTAAGCTGACGCGCTGCTTGCCTTAAAAGCAGCACCGAGCGGACGTCGAGCCTGCAGTTGAAATTTATGGCTGGGGATTTGCGCAGTGCGCATTGCGCATACGTCGCGTGGGTCGAGGATAAACAACACAACGCAACAGCTGCCAACAGTGCGATTTCGTTCCCTTTCCATTCCTTCCTTTATTTTGTTTTGTTTTTTTTTTTTTTTTGTATGTTTACACATTTTTTTGAAAGTGAGTTCAGACATAGCTGAAGAGCTTTAATGATGCAACGAGCTTCCCGAAACACTTAAAACAACTGCAAATGTTGGCAAATGCTGCAGCTGCCACACAAATTCAAATGACAGCTCTTAAGCAGCTCCGTGATTTGGTATAAGCGCGTTCATAACTCTGCAAACAACTGGAATAAACATTTAAATATAAAAAATAATCAAAAGCTCATTTATTACTATATATATATAATATAATATTTATTTTTAATCATAGGGGATCAAATTTAATTTACGAGTCAATCTGAAAGGTCTTCTTTCTCATATTTAATGCAAAAACTTAGCTTAATAAATATTTAAATATTTATTTTAAATAAATAAAATATACAAAATGAATAAATATTAATAAATAATACCATATAACAAGACCAATTATTAAAATTATTAATTAATTAAAATATAAATTATAAATAATAAGTATTGGATAAGTTATATTGAAATGCAGCTAAGAAGTAGGAAACTATTTAATATAGAATACGTTGATGCTTCATGGAGTTATTGAAGTAAATGATATAAGCTATTAAGAAGCTAAAATTTGATTAAACTAATTTAAAGAGAAGCTGAGTAAGATGTGGGAACGGAGATATATGCACTGACAGAAGCAGAGACAGGGGTAGGGGCTGGGGTAGAAGCTGGGATAGACGAGGAGGATGATTCTGCATTAGACAAAGGCAAAACCGAATACCCATGCAGAGGAAAAAGCAAAAGCAGGCAGTGACAGGGGTAGAATCATAGGAAAATTCGGCAGCAAAGCAAAGGCAAATTCAAAGGCATTGCCAGAGGCAAAGGCCGACGCAGAGACAAAAGCAAGATCTGAGTGAGAAAAAGGGCAGACACAGAGAAAGATGCAAAGGGAAAGACAAAGGCAAAGGCAGAACCAGAAGCAGACCTAGACGAATCGGCACAGTTAATCAGTGTGCAGAGTCTAGCACAACAGAGGCAAAGACCGACAAAGAGAGCCTGAAAGATAAGCTTTCTGATAAGCAATACGTTTTAAATACAAAAAACAAATTAGTTTCAAAATTTTTAGGCGTTATAGAATGTTGAATAGGGTCAAATAGGCTAGGGTCTAATATGCTAGCTAAAAGATATATATATATATATATATATATATATATATATAAACAGCTATGGGTAAAAGAGAAAATATTCAATGATTGACAAATTAAATTATCATTTGTCATTTATTACATTATTATTATCACTATATTATTATTATATAATTATTATATTATTATTACATTATTATTATATAATTATTATATTGTAAATATATTTGTATTATCCTATTAATATATTATTATTATATTACTAATATATTATGAGTACATTTTTATTATATTATATTTTTATACCCTGAACCCATTAAAAATGGGTAATCAGGGTATAATGGTTTTGTTGCAGCCCAAATGTATGTAACAGGCATAAGAAGGCGTGGCAGACCCCATAAAGTATATATATTCTTGATCAGGACGACAAGCCGAGTCGATTCAGCCCTGTCCGTCTGTCCGTCCGTCCGTCTGTCCGTATGTTTGAACGCGTGGATCTCAGAACCTATAATAGCAAGAAACTTGAACTTTTTTTTTGTAGATTCGTGTATATCACGCGCAGGTCGAGTTTGTTTTAGAAATTCGATAACTCTTCTCGTTCTTTTTTTATCGATTAAAAACGAAATTGATTTTCAGTTTTAAAATTATATCTTCTACTTCTTCTATTATAGTTAAAGACTCCAAATCTTGTATTTAGCTTAATGGGACTTTTATACAATTTTGATTTTTGTTAAATTTTGGATGCAACGCCCCCTTCGCCCAAATTTTCAAAACACTTATTTCAAATACTAGAGACTTGTGCTTTTGCACATACACGCATATGAATGATATAATTACGCTGCGTTTGATTAAGAAATTCGATCTACAAAAAAAGTTATTAAGCATTTAGTTTCCCATAACACGCACATATTGGCGCAGCGCAGTCGCTGAGTAAACTGCGCAGTTAGCAGAGCGTATGCGTGTGCGTGTGTATGTATGCGTTGCTTGCAATATACATACATATGTATGTACACATGTACATACTGTATATATTTACATATATATAAAATAAGAGTAACATTGATATAACTTAAATAAAGTCAATATAATATACATATGTACATACATACGTTTTAAACGTTTACGTACATACACACGCGCGTGGCAACAGCAGCAGAAGCCCTAGAAAATTCGAAGAATTCATAACAACAACAACAAAGACAAATTGGGGATGAATTTTAAGCAGAAGTTCAGCAGCTCAGTAGCAGCAGCTCAGTAGCTCAATAACTGTACTTAGGAATTCGCTATCTCACTCTTGTGTATTGCAACGGCTTTGTTGATAGAAGCGATGATCGCCGACATGAATTCTCGGGTTCGATTCTCTAAGCGGACGTCAAAACTTTTTTATGCAAGTTACTTAATCTTTTTTTTTTTAATTTTTTAATTTAATTTAAAATAATTATATATAAACTTTGAAGTGCATTTAAAGCCGCCGATAGGCGGGGTTCAGGGTATTTCCTAGTCGGGCACCTCCGACTAGAGTTTCCTTACTTGTTATACCCTGAACCCATTAAAAATGGGTAAGAAGGGTATAATGGTTTTGTTGCAGCCCAAATGTATGTAATGATATAATTACGCGGGGTTTAGACTATTTCCTAGTCAGGCACCTCCGACTAGAGTTGTTGTTTGTGAATTAAGTAGAATAATATTGGTAGTAGTTAGATAATGATTGTTATGCTAATGATCATTTTGCTGACCGACTCTACCGAACTAAACAGTTAGCGCTCTTATTTCCCACTCAATGATCGACTGTAAGAATCGACTCATGACCTCGACCGAGCTGAGCTCGAAAGAGTTGAGCATAACTTTTGGCGGGAGTTTTGCCCTATATAAGGGCAAGCCGTCTGCCCAGTTCTTCAGTTGGTTTCCTGACCCCCTGATGGTCAGTCGTGCTGTGCAGTGGAGTGTAGTGTAGTGTCTTCTCCTCCTCCTCCTCCTGCTGCTCCTCCTCTTCTTCTGGATTTGGTAAGTATTTAGTTAATAATTTTAGTATTAAGTATATTAAGCAAAATTGTATTAGTTATAACTGTTTTTTTAAGCAAATATTTTACTAATAATTGTTTTTTTTTTTCCCAATTCTCTCCTGCTGCCCTCTCTATCGCTGCTGGACTGCTACGTCTGCTGCACTCTCTACCTCTGCTGGACTCTCCTGCTACTGGAACCTCTATCTCGATTGGACTCTATATCTGCCCGCCTCTCTACTGCTGCCCGCCTCTCTACTGCTGCCCGCCTCTCTACTGCTGCCCGCCTCTCTATTGCTGCCCGCCTCTCTACTGCTGCTCGCCTCTCTACTGCTGCCCTCCTCTCTACTGATGCCCGACTTTCAAACACTCTACCGTTAACCGACTCGCTGCTGCTGCCCGCCTCTCTACTGCTGCTCGCCTGGTATAGCCCTGGTATAGCCCTGGTACGGTAGCCCTGGTACGGTAGCCCTGGTATGGTAGCCCTGGTATGGTAGCCCTGGTATGGTAGCCCTGGTATGGTAGCCCTGGTTAGCCCTGGTATGGTAGCCCTGGTATAGCCCTGGTATGGTAGCCCTGGTATAGCCCTGGTATGGTAGCCCTGGTTAGCCCTGGTATGGTAGCCCTGGTATAGCCCTGGTATGGTAGCCCTGGTTAGCCCTGGTATGGTAGCCCTGGTATAGCCCTGGTATGGTAGCCCTGGTATAGCCCTGGTATGGTAGCCCTGGTATAGCCCTGGTATGGTAGCCCTGGTATAGCCCTGGTATGGTAGCCCTGGTATAGCCCTGGTATGGTAGCCCTGGTGTAGCCCTGGTATGGTAGCCCTGGTATAGGCCTGGTATGGTAGCCCTGGTATGGTAGCCCTGGTATGGTTGCCCTGGTATAGCCCTGGTATGGTAGCCCTGGTATGGTAGCCCTGGTACAACCCTTGTACAACCCTTGTGGACCCCTGGTATAGCCCTGGTACAGGCCTGGTACAGCCCTGGAAGAGCCCTGGAAGAGCCCTGGAAGAGCCCTGGAAGAGCCCTGGAAGAGCCCTGGAAGAGCCCTGGAAGAGCCCTGGAAGAGCCCTGGAAGAGCCCTGGAAGAGCCCTGGAAGAGCCCTGGTAAAGCCCTGTGCCCGCCGACCGCTTATACCGAGCTAAATAGAAAGCGCTCTCATTTCCCACTCAATGATCGACTGACCTTGACCGAGTTGAGTTCGAAAGAATTGAGCACAACTTTTGGGGGGAGTTTTGCCCTATATAAGGGCAAGCCTTCCGTCCCATTTCTTCAGTTGGTTTCCTGACCCCCTGATGGTCAGTCGTGCAGTGCAGTGCAGTGTAGTGCAGTGTAGTGTAGTGCTTCCCCTCCTGCTCCTCGTCCGCTCCTTCCTCTGGATTTGGTAAGTATTTAAATAGTTAATAATTTTAGTGATATGTTAAGTATGTAATTTTTCGGTTTTTATTATAATTATTATTATTATTTTTTTTTTCTCTTCATGTACTCTCTGCCCGTCTCTCTACTGCTGCTGGACTCTCTGCCGCTGCTGGACTCTCTACTGCTGCCCGACTTTACCGTAATCCGACTCTCTGCCGCTGCTGGATTTACTGCCGCTGCTGGACTCTCTGCCGCTGCTGGACTCTCTACTGCTGCCCGACTTTACCGTAATCCGACTCTCTGCCGCTGCTGGATTTACTGCCGCTGCTGGACTCTCTACTGCTGCTGGACTCTATACTGCTGCTGGACTCTCTGCCGCTGCTGGACTCTCTGCCGCTGCTGGACATTCTACTGCTGCCCGACTCTCTACTGCTGCTGGACTCTCTACTGCTGCCCGACTTTACCGTAATCCGACTCTCTGCCGCTGCTGGACTCTCTGCCGCTGCTGGACTCTCTACTGCTGCTGGACTCTCTACTGTATCTGGTAAGTATTTAACTAATTAGTAATTTTTGTAATATATATTTTGCTTAACAAAATTGAATTAGTTATACATGTTTCTGTTTATAAAAATGTTTTAATAATAATTTTATTAAACCCTGAACCCATTAAAACCGGGAATATCAAGTGCTTGCGTACGAGTTGATGTTCTTCGCTTGCAATATATACATATGTTTGTAAAAAGAGCATGTTTAGGAATATCCGCTCTTCGAAAGGGTTCAAGGGATCTCCTAGTCGGGCATACTCGACTAGAGCTTTCTTACTTGTTATTACATTACTTTTTATCATCCTTTTCAACAGAAATATTTCCAAATACTTCCAAGTTTGTTTCTGTGTTTCAATAAGAATTTAATTAGCAAGCAAAAATATGCGAATTCAATTACTATTTTATGGGAATCAAATGGCTCTAGGCACTTCGGCCACATACAGAACCGTTATCTTTCGTGATTGATAAGGAAATCGTGACTTCTGCAGCGGAACCACTTAGCCAAATTGACAAATTATTAGATGCGCTCAATCAGCGTCAGAGTCCAACAGTAGCCACCGCGTCTGATCGGCTCAAGAGATACTCATAGTTAAAGCTCGTATTTCATAGCTTTATAGGGTGCTTCGCATGCGCAGCAACTCGCTACTTTCTTCAACTTCCCAAAGAGACACGCACCACTCTCTCACACACTCTCTCTCTGTCTAACTGCCTGTATTGCTCGCTCTCTCTCTCTCTCTCGCTGATGGTTTTACGCTCACTGCAGTTGGCTAGACAAGTGGGCAGCCGGCTTTGGGTGAGAGCTCTCTCCCCATTTCTCTCTCTCGCTCACGCTCTCTTTCGCTTGCCGGCGCCGCGTTACATGCGGTGGGCGCTGTTGTCGCTGTCGCTGGCTGCCTAAGCCGGGCTTCATTGGCGCTGCTGCAGATTTGCCCAAGTCATTCCGTTGGGAGGTTGGAACTGGGAAACGTGTCTGACGGATCGCTACCGGGCGTCGGTTCACAGGCAACACCATCGTCGCGTCGTTGTTTTCGTGCCTCAAACTGTTGCAAGCGCGCGCATTGCCTGCAAGCAGTTTGTCCGCTTGACTTATTACCGTTACGTTTGTTCGGCAGTTGCCAAAAAAAAAAGAGGAATCCTTGACCCCAAGACGTTGTAGCTGTCAGTGCCAGAGCCTGCTCAGCTTGAGCCTGAGCCTGAGCCTGAGCCTGTCTCTGCTGTTCGCGCGCGTCTCTTGTATTTGGTTTGTGCCTGTGTTTTTGTGTTTTTGTTTTTTTTTTTCGTTTTTTACGTTTTTCGGTTTTCGTTTTTTTATGCAACATTCATTTACAATACTGCGCGCAATGCGATTAATTATGGCTGCCAAAGTATGTGCAAAAGCCAGTGGAAAATGTTTTGTGTGAGCTGAAGTCGACAAGTATTCAAAATAGTTGCTTATCCATGTTTAACAAACAAACGACAGCAACAAAAACGGAATAAAACCAACAAGTTCAACAATCATTTAATTACATTTGCAAACAACAATAAAGGTTAGTTTTTTGTTTTTGTTTTGCTTCTTTTTTGTTTTTCTTGAGTTCAAAATACTTGAGCAACAATTTGCAAATAATCAGGAAGAAATAAGTGCAAAAATGGATGAAATATTTTTGGAAAAATTTTAATAAACAACGAAAGCATGAAAATAATAAAAATAGGCTTTGTCGCCTGCCACTTCCCCTGTGAGTCCCAGCTCATGGCCAGATCTGCACATGATGCGCGAAACTTCGTCCGAAATGTGCGCAATTTTCTATGAAAGTCCAACTGCGAGTCCAACGATAGCGTCTAGCTGCCGTTCATGGTCTATTAATTGTTGGTCTGCCGATTTTCTTTTTAATACTCATAATTTATATATTATATTTGGCCGTCAGTTTTTTGGGCTTCTGTGCACTATTATTATGGACAAGCTGAGAGGGTGATTGGAGCAAGCAAAGCGCAACAGGCATTGCCCTGCAACGGGGCTGGACAGTTCCTGCCTGCCTGCCGTTATCCTCGCCTCGCCCTGGCTTGCCTCGCCTCGCCTCGCCTCGCATCGCATCGAAATTGAATGTGAGAGATTTTCGCGTGCCTGCTAATGCGATTTGTTTCACACATTTGGGGCTGTGGTGCAGTGCCAATGTTTTGTTTAGCTTCGTGTTTATTTCTATTACAATTTGCGTGCAGAACAAAAGACTTAGGCAACGAACTTGAAATAACATGCTGCTGGAACGCTGCGCTTGCGGTTTTTCTTCGGTTTTGTTTTGGTTGTTGCCTTTGTTTTTGGGCAACCGCATTGCGTGGCTTTCTCCACCTGACAAGCCCAATGCCGATTCTAAGTGCCACTGCTAATAAGCCAACACAAACAGCAGCGGCAACGAAAATGTTGCGACAGGGCTGGGCGTCTGGGTCGTCTTCTTGCTGCGTTGGCAGCTGGAGACGAAATCGCATGCTTGCTCACTTGGAAAACAGTTGCTGCGAAAACTGAACTAACTGAAATGCTATTAATTGCCACTCGCACACACACACGCAACTAGTTGACTTTCATTGTCTTTGCGGTTTGCCGTTTGTTTAGCTGGCTTATTATGCCGTATGCTTTATGTCTAATGCTCGGTTGCCTTTGTCTTTGACTGCGACTACGTCTGCGACTGCGACTGCGACTCCGACTGCCATTGCCACTGCCACTGCCACTGCCAGTCGGTTTTTACATACACTCCAAGTTAATCACACTTTTAACTCCATTTCGCATAATACTAATTTCATAATTTGCACCGCCACCGCCCGCACGCACAGTTACCTCCAGCGACAGACACATTGAGTTGTCATTCGCTCGCATTTTCACTTTTTTTCTTTCTCTGCGCTGCACTGTATTTAAATAAATCTCCTTGGCGTCAGGTTTAGATTTCATTAAACATAGGTGCAACTAGATTTTTTCTACTGGCCCCAGTCTCGCTTGCTGTTTCTCTTTCCCAGCCAGGAAGCTGCTGGGAACTGTTCGCTTGAGGGCGGCTGCGGCTAGCACCTCTTCCTGGGCGTCGTTGACATGCCCATGAGCAGCGCTCGGCTAGCGGATCATAATTGCATAGCACTCATTCTAAGCATCTAGCTATCGTGTAACCATCGACATCGACACGTCGCCGCCGCTCACTCGCCCAACATGCTGATGTGCTTGCTCATTGACTGAGCCGTGCCTAACTACTTCGCTGGGTGCTGTGCAACTCGCGGCATGTTTGCTGCGTCAACCCATGTGAAGTGCTTTTTATTTGAATAGGTTCTGCAAACAGCTAGTCTTAGAGAATGTGTGAATTGTGTAGATTGTAGATATAGAATATGGAAAAAATATTCAGAGGCTGAATAGTAAAGTAGATGAATCAAAAGTTGAGCTCTGCTAAAGATAAATTGTATATTGCTAACGAAGGCTATACACATATATGTACATATACACAAAATATGTCTATGATGGCTGCATATTGAAGATAAATATTATCTAAGGTGTAAAAAACATATTTAAATAAATAGTCATATATGCTATATGTGACAAATATATGACTTAATTGCAAAAAGAAATATTAAATATAATAGTAATATATAATAATATGAGTATATATATAATATATATATATATATATATATATATATATATGTATATTTTTATTAATTTTTATTTTTTTAAATTTTATATTACATATACTTTTTTTAAATTTTATATGTATATTTTATAACTTTTTTATTTTATTTTAAATATATACTTAAATATTTAAATATATTCATACATTTTATTTTTATCAAATAATTTAATTTTACATATATTTGTATATTTTATAATAAATATATTGCTATATTTAGTATATTTTTAAATAAATTTCTTTTCAAATATTTTTTTTATTCATTTTTATTATTTTTATGTTATAATTAATTTTTTATTATATTATTATTCACAATTATTAATTATTATTAATATATTTTTATTTATATTTTTAAACATTTAATACACGTTTTAAAATATTTTATTTATACTTTCACATTTAAATATTTCCTTGTTATATCGAAAATCTCCCATTTATTAAGGTATTACAAATTCGTCATTAGCTGCATTTGTTGTTGTTGCCTTTGTTGTCGTTTGTTGTTTATTTGCTGCTGTTGCTGTGGCACTTGTGGTTAAGGTGTCTGCTGTTGTTTTGGTTAGTTTTGTTGTACGTGCGCATCTGTCAGCAAATGAAATAGTACGTACCATATAATCAGAGCGAGCGCTGTGGCAACCCAAAAAGCCAACAACAAATGACAACAGCAACAAAGCGACTGGAAAATAACAGTTGAAGACAACGTTACAAAATGTATCTTTATCACAGGGGCTCAAGAATGAAAGTCAGCTGCTGTTGCTGCTGATGCTGTCGTTGTTGTTGTTGTTAGTACCGACAATACGACAAAACAGCTAAAACCAAGTTCAGCTTAAGGCCGCATACTTTCATCATTGTTGCAAGCGTTTGGGCGACGAAACGCCGAGGCTTTTCGGAGGCAGGTTCAAGTTCTTTTGTCCGCATCAAGGCGACAATTTATTTATTGCTGCAACATTTATGCCCGCCGCGGGGCACTGGCCGCCTTTACGCTGCTTATATATCTGCTTTTTGTATAATTCCGAACAATTCGGCTGGGCAATTAACATAATTATCAATGCTCGACTGCATTTCTCACTCTTTTCGTTGTCGCATTTGTCACACGAATTATGCATAAAATAATTCATCTCGTCTGCGGCTCTCTGCTGCTTTCTGCGCGCTTTCGAATTGGAATTGAAATCGGAATCGTTTAGACAAAACTCCCCATCAGCAGCAATTGTCTGCTTGGCTGTTTTGTTACCATTTCAACATCTGGACAGCAATTCTGGCGCTTTGTTGTGAATGAACCCTTCACCTTCGGCCCGAAGCCCCAGCGGCCGAAGAATGCCGCTCTCTGATGAGGCTCATCATCATTTTTCGGCATTGGCCAGCTGACACAATGACAAATCGATAAAGGGCAACAAATGTGGTATATATATATATATATATATATATATATATATATATATATATATATATATATATATATATATATATATATATATATATATATATATATATATATCAATATATCTATAAATATATAGCTATATAGTATCTGTGGTGTGTCTATATATTGTGATGGAGTCGAATTTGTTGCTGTATTGTTTGCAGATCGAAAGTGAAATTTGTTGGCGCGGCAGAGCGCATTGTGTGCGATAATAAAAAAAATATTTACAATAATATAATAATAATAATATATAAATAAGCTGCGGCCCAATAAGTCAGCACAATGCGGCTCAGCTCAAACGGGCAAAGAGACAGAGAGATGGAGAGCCGGAGAGGCAGATGAGGAACGGATGGCTGGTTAAGTTTAACATTTAAGTTGGCTTATTGTAAAGTGGCATTAACTTTCCAACGATAAAAATCAAGCATAAGTCCATTAAATCAGGGCCACTCGATGCGCTCAACTTTAGTGGCTTTATTGTTCCCTGGCTGGCTAGCTGGCAAAAACCTTTCGATTTTCATCTAGAGCGTGTGGAAAACTTTCATCAATAAACAGTTTCCTAACTAATATGGCTTAAAGTTTATGCATCAAATTCGACACCTAACAATGAGTGGAAAAGTAGCCAAGACTCTGGGCTAAGCACACATGACTGATGAATAATAGTTATACAAATGCAAATAGTAATAATAATACTAATAGTAATAATCGTAATAGTAAGAGTAACAGTTCTGGTAATAGTAAAGCAAATACTAATGCTGATACTAATACTAATACTACATTAATTATACTACTAATACTAATAGTAATAGCAATAGCAATGCATTACTGATACTAATAGCAATAGCAATACTTAAAAATTACTTATACTAATAGTAATAGTAATACTAATACTAATCCTATAGGAATAGCAGTAGCAATACTAATACTAATACAAACTGTAATAGGAATAGCAATAGGAATAGCATTACTAATAGTAATAGTATTACTAATAGTAATAGTAATAGCAATAGCAATAGTATTACTAATAGTGATATTAATACTAATACTAATACTGATAGTAATAGCAATAGAAATAGTAACAGTAATACTAATACTAATAGTAATAGCAATAGAAATAACATTACTAATACTAATAGTAATCGTAATAGCAATAGCAATAGCAATAGTATTACTAATAGTAATATTAATACTAATACTAATAGTAATAGAAATACTAATACTAATACTGTTAGTAATAGCAATAGAAATAGTAATAGTAATACTAATACTAGTAGTAATAGCAATATCAATGCATTACTGATACTAATACTATTAGTAATAATAGTAACTGGGTTTCTATGACGCTTATATCAGCTACACTTGACCTTAATAGAAACAATTATCAACGGCATAAAAATTCTCTAGAAATCAGTAAATCTGCGGCTTGATGAATTACCCATAAAGTCGAGTTGGCTGTCTTCGGCTTAGCTGCAAAGTTGTATATTGCATTTGGAAGTGTTGCCTCATTCGTCAGTCGTCAAGTTGCAACTGCTTTGCGTGGCTTGTTAATTAAAACTTAAGTGCCTAAGAGGTCAGGCGTTAGCAGATTAGACGATTACTCAGCTCTAAGCCGACTCTGACCTACGTGGACTTGCATTAAAATCGACGGAGGCGCTTGACATTAGCTGGAAGAGGATGTTGTTATGTGGCACGCCTCGCCGTGTCGTCTTGCCTGTTACATAATTACGTTTTGATTTGCCTCGAACTGCCGCATGGCCAACAAAAAACGTCTAAGACAATGCAAGCAACAACAGCAACCATTTTACAGTTTGTCCATTTGGCATTTTAATGGCCGTTCGATTTGACGCTTCCAAACAAAGAGCAGAAAACAAAAAAAAATAAATTTCGCTGTCAACAAAAAAACAAACAAAATTGCGAGAGCAATAGGAGGCAGAGGAAAGGAGTGTCGCGTGGGGTCGGTGGGGCTGGGGAGGAAGATCCAATAATGTTGCAAGCGACTTATATATATTTATGCATAAATAATGTGCTTATTGATTGATCGTTATGCGCCAACCACGGCACTTCCGTGCACCGCTGCGGTCGGCTCCAGCTGTGACGTCTCTCGGGTCAGCGTAATAAGCAGATCTTGCGCAAGCCTTGTCGGTCATTTCCGGCTCCTGCTGTCATTGACCAAATGCAGACTAAGGCGGCTGCCTGCTAGCTGCTGCCACTTTCGGATGTCACGACTTGTTTGCTAGCGCCGCTCGTGTCGCTCTCGTTTGGCTTTTACTTTCAGCCACATATTTGGCAGCCAACGCTCGCTGCAAGTGGCTTTTGTAAATCTCACAATACGCTTTACTTTTACTATTTGCAAAAAGGTTTGCGCTAGCCAGCAGTGCCCCTCAAAAAAATAGAAAATCAAATTAAATTAGAAACGAACTGCAAATGCTCTACGAGGGCGACGCAGGCTGTGAACTCAGCAGCATTTAGAGGAATATTACTTAACTGGTTTACAGATATTATTCAATCTATATATACTATAGAGAAATGGTAGTACGTGACGAAGTTTAAATAAATAATCAAAAAATGATATATATATAAAAAAAATTTACTATATATATATTATATAATTTTTAAATAAAAATTAATATTAAACTTATTTTGTGACCAAAAATTAATAAAAGCGAAACAAAATTTAAAAAAAAGCTAGTATGTATGCAATTTAGCATGTTAATTAATATCTATATAATATTATTTATTATAATTATGTTTATTAATTTTTCTATGTTTAGTAAAAAAAAAAATTTTTTTTATAAATTTCAAACAATACATTTTACTGACTGAAATTTATATACATCTAAAAATTCAATAAACAAAAATATATATATTTTTTGTTTTAAACAATTTATAAATAGTATACATATCTTGTTATATATCTAAAACAATACATTTTACTGATTGTAATTTATATGCATATGCAAAAATAATTAAAAAAAAAAAACAATATATATATATATATATATATATATATATATATATATATAGTACATATAATATATATTTTATTAAAATTTCTTGTTTATTTATTCAAACTGCTTCATTCACACACCCATTTCTCTGAATGCCAGACTTTTATTGCATCTGTCTAAAATTGTCAAAAAACCAATAAATTCTCACTAAAAGCAATCGGATTTGATCACACTTCTCTTCTATACAATTCTAAAAACTGGGCATGTTTTTTTTATTTTTGTTTTTTGTGTTAAAATACAATATACGGCAATTAGATTGTTGTCCTACTCTCTTCCACTTTCCATAGCAGTTTGAATTTATGATGGTCAGAAAATTGTGAAGATAGCTTCAGGATAAATAAAAGTTCCTATATACATGATAATATGAACTATATACATATATATATATAGCTACTGCCAGAAATGCAGTCATCTAAGCAAAGTCAGATATCTAACGAACTTATGCTTGAGCCAAATTGCTGATTGATTCCCGATTCTGTTAATTGGTTTCCTTTATACCTCTCATAATATACTACAAAACACATCTCAAGACAAAGACAACTCAAAGTTTATAAATAATAACAACAGTTCGACTCATCCGCTCAAAATAGCTCGTATGTGATGTGTGATATCATAAACCGCTCGCTCTCATCTCGATTGGGTCACTATCATTATCATCGGCATACCACACACACACACACAAACACACACTGGCACAGAAGTTTCGACAATTTTGTGCAGCTCCATGGAACGCATAATCGCTGAAAACGCTTTTAATGACATAATTAGGCGTAGCTTTGAAGGCAATCGAGGCGCTGCGAAAGGTGTTATGGCCGCGGATCTGTTGGCAGGGAAAAACAAAACAGCCAAGAAAACTACAGAAAATAAAATGAAAAAATTAATTAGCTGCCAGTTTGCCAGTTTGCCAGTTTGGTTTTGGTCGTTTGGCAGTCACAACATGAGCAAACCTAATAGAAATGAAAAATTTATGACAGCGTCGAGGGTAAGCGCGGCAGTAGTAGTGGCTGTGGCTGTGGCTGTGCCTGAGACTTTGGCTGTGGCTGGGTGATGGAACGAAAAGGCATTTGGCATTTTGGCCAGGTCGCCGCCCAGGCTGATTGATTTGACCCGGCTAGACTTTCACCGGTGCGCTCTGTTCGCTATGCTCTTAATGCAATCGCTGCCAGCCAGCCAGCCAGCCAGCGAGGCGGTTCACTGGCAATCGCTGGCGTGACAGGGTAGCCCACGGCTATTCCCTGCCCCTGCCATGCCGATCGCTGGGCATTGTCTGCTGCACATGCTCCAGCCTGAGTTTATGTATTATGATTATTCCCAATTTGGAATTACCAAAACGCATTTCGTGATGTCGTGCCCGTTGCTGCTGCGGCAGATGCTGCGGCTGCTGCTGCTGCTGATGTCATCATTCGCATTGGCATTTGGGAGCAGCCAAGCACCGCGGGCCTCTGTGAAATCAATTTGTGTAATTATGTAACTGTAACTGCTGCTCCAAGCTTCACACACACACACTCATCTATCTATCAGCATTTTCGTCAAGTCACATCGCTGCTCATCAGCGCCAGCCGCTTCATTAACACAGACACAGGCACAGGCACGCAGAGCTATCTCAGCCCAAGGTATTGCTCAACCCACTGACATGCAGTAGAAAACTCTTTCCAATCAATATTATTCAGCCGAAAGAGCTCAACTAGACTTGCCGCTCGCATACCAATCAATATCGCACCAAGTTGTAAATCATTCATCAAGTGCTCTCTGAGACTCTGTGAGGATCTCTGAGATTAGCTTTTGTTTTGATTGCCCGTAGAACACTTGTTGCACACTGAGCCCATTCAAAATGGTAAAGCGGTGTATAAAGGCTTTGCTAAAGTATAGGAGGTGTGGCAGAGTCCATATATATTTTTGATCTGCCCGACAAGCTGAGCTGATTTAGCCCTGTCCATAATTCCCTTTCAACTCAGAAGAGTAGAGAGAGGCTTTATCGATTCAAAACCTTGACGAAATTATTTATTAAATTATATCTCCAATATTTTTGCAGCATTTTCAAATTTTGTATTTAGTTTCTGGTATTTCTAATAAAATTTTGATTTTTATTAGATTTTGGATATCGCCTTCAAAATTAAAAAAAAATTAATTTTGTGGTCTGTGGCAATATATAACAAAATTTTCGTTCGTGCTATATCGAAAAATATTTACTAGATCATGTGGATTATAATGCTATATTAAGTAGAATCCATAGATCACATGCTGGAAATTTCATTAAAATCCATCAAGTGAAATAGAAATTAATGACCAAAAGTTTTGAGCAATTGAATTTTGCATAAGTTGAAACAGGGCTCAGGGTAACTGCTAGTCGGGCACATCCGATTGGTGCTATGTCGTGTTGGCTGCGGCCTGGCACAGTCTTAACATTCGATTTCACGGCCAACTAGCTGCGACTAATCATTGGGTAATGCGCGAATCGCAGACAGACGCGAGTACAGTTAGGTTACCTGTGCATCATTTGGGCACAGCTAACGGCCAGTTGGCCAACCACAAAGCCGCAAAGCCAATCAGCAATGAGCCAATGCAAAATAGAAGCCGAATCTTGCAGCTGAAAATCAATTCGCCGCGTCGACTGAGCCAATGTCAATCGTGGGCAAACGAACCCAGGCGCGAGTTCAAAAACAATATCAAAGTCAAAGCCAATTGGCTATTGGCAATTGGCAATTGGCATTTGCCTGAATGCACTCGCTCGCGCACTTGAACACATTCAATTAAGATGAAATGCAACAGCTTAGTGCAATGGCTGGACAATAAACTTGGCTGACAAGTGGAAGTGGATGCAGCGAGTTGAATGCACTGGCAGCAGCAGCATCCACAACCGACTTGCACCTGCTCGGCGGGTGGCTACCCGGCTGGCTGTAAGCACTCGCCACTCGCCACTCGCCACTCTCCTCTTGCCACATTTGCATTTGTGGGTCAGCAGCGAAACCACTGCTACGGCCAATGCGACAGCCTCGACCCTTGGTCAGTTTGTTCAGTTCATGTGCTCCAAACTGATAAAGTGAACTGAGTGAGCTTTTTAAAATAATAAGGAGATTAATGTCAAATGATTTTCAATTGGCTGCGGAAGTGGTGTAGATTAGACTTCGGATTGATAGCTTAATTTACGTTTCGAATAGTAAAAAATTTTGTTTTTTAAATTTGTAAAATTAAAAACACAAATTTTAATTCATATTTGTAAATAAAAAAATTCGTAAAACATAATAACTGAAGAAAAAAGTGCTTGAGTCGAAAGTGACTGACTAGCAGATACTCTGCTAGTGAGACACCCTATTGGAAAAAGAAAGAGAGAGAAGATAACATTGACTGACTACTTGCCACCCATAGAATTGCATATGCTCTAACTTATTGTATAGTTAGAGCATATGCAATTCTATAAAATAAAAACAGAAACAAAAATTGCATTCAAACTCGTCCAAACTCGAACTCGAACTTGTCTTCACACAATCAAATCCAAGTTGAACCATCGTAAATAATCGTCTTACTTAATTTTGTGAAATGGCAACATTTCATAGGATTCGAACCGAACTCGTTCTGCCCCAATCACAGCTCCCATAGACACATTCATATATCAATTTGAATTTTATTAATTGAACAAGGAATTCACACTTGACTCTAGAGTGTGGCTGTGCCAACTGCCAATTGGCTTCGCCAACTTATGGCCAAAAGTTTTCTCTGTGTTACATAACGGACTGCAACAGTGAGTGCCATTATGCCACTGAATATGTGATAATTGCCAAAAGAGACAGGCTTCTCTAACAATGTGTGGACTTTATGGACTCTATTTGAGACTAAGATTAGGAGTGAGTATAAGTATATATGTATATATGCGTATATGTTATATACACTTTATAAATTTCATAAAAATGACTAAAAGTAAACTAAAGCAAAAAAAAAAAACATATCAGCTTGCTGCTGTGGGCAGTACTCGACTAGCAGATACCCTGCAAACACATTCACTAATATTCCAGCTCTATTTTTGATGATTTGAAATATTAAAAATAAAAAATATATTATTATATATATATATATATATATATATATATATATAGACTTACAGGGCTAGCTAGGACTGTATATATACACACCACACATCAGGGAACCTTGCCTTATTCCGCCTCTTGCATACTTGCGCTGATGTTGGAGCTACAGCAGGAGTTGTTAGAGGTGCAGAGGCTTATGCTGAACTGAGTTGCCTGAGTTCCAATGCCATCGGAAGAACTGCGTCTTTTCTCTGAGTGCCTGGCCACAGGGCTATAGGCAGAGCGGCGCGTAGAGCTCACTGATTGAGCTGGAAGAGGAGCGTTGCTTATAACAAATACTTGTGCAATAGCATAAATACACAAATACATATATATATAGCAACGATTTTCCACGGTGTGTAACTGGAACAGGTGTGCGCCCTCGATCGCCTAGACAGTGGCGTTTGGTTGTAAATTCCTCAAAGCTCTCTAGCAGTTCACTTGAAGGCACCAGAAGGCAGAATTGCTTTAACAATAATAATAATATTTAATAATAATAATCAAATTATTTAGAGAACTCCCGATTTCCAAGGTTAACTCCTAAAAGAAAGTTAAGTTTAAGTTAACCATAGATTGTAGCCAACTCCACGCCGTAAGCCGCACAAGTTTCCTATGTCTCGTATCATATATTATATCTTTAATTCAAGTCAATTTTCCATTTGCTTTAGCATCTGTAATTTCCACTTAAATTTGAAAGAAATTTTGTAATTTGGCCAATCGATAATTGCTTAATGATATCGAACATCAATCGAAAGGCATCGATAATGAGCCGCATTCAGTTCCTGCAGAAGCTTTCGCAGTGGACTGCAGGTTGCAGCAGAGCCAGCTCCAAATTGAGCTGCAGCTGGAACTAATAGACAATGGCAAATGGCCGTCGTATCATTTCTAGAGCAATACACGTGTAGGCACTTGGAAAACTTAGGTTATAATTGAAAGGCAGCGCAGCAGCAAACACAGCAACAACAACAGAGACAGAGACAGGCAGACCGACTTCAGAGACAAGTAACAAATTAATTTCACTTTCTTTGCTGCATTTGTTGTTGCTGTTGCTGCTGCTGCTGCCTGTGGCACGTTGTCTTTTTTCATCACACAAAATTGGCTTTAGCTGCCATTGTTAGAGCGCGCGGGGCGCAACACCAGCAGCGGCAGCAGCCCCAAGCAACGAGGCTGCTCAGGTTTATTGACTGCGCGCATGCGCCAACAGCAACAGCGTTGTCTGTGCAATTACAAACTGTTGCCGCCGCCGCCGCCGCCGCTTGCTGCTCTGTTGCGCCTCAATGGGCCGCACTTGGCCCAGGGGGCTGGGCCAGTCGCCCCCCTAACGGCAGCACAACATGAAAATTGCCACAATGGGCTAACGAAGGAGCCGCCGCAGGTTTGACACTGACACTGACACTGACTCAGTGGCAGCTGCATTCCATGCACTTGTGGCACACATATTTTCACCCAGCAATTAAAGTGCTGGCATATTTCATGCCACGCACCACCACCAGCAGCAGCAGCAGCAGCATCATCTGCAGCCAAAACATCAACAAAAGCTATCATTTTACTGCTGTGACAGTCGCTGCTTAGAATTAGTAATCAGCCAAGTCTAGTTCAAGAGTCAATCAAGCCATCAATCAATCTGTCTGACTCTCTTTCCCCCTCTCTCTTCCACTCTATAACGCATACTTATCAGTCAATAAGTTTATCAATCACTCTTCAATATTCTGTTTCTCAGATAATAATTTCAGCTGCCTTTGATTGATCATCAATCAATCACTCAGTCAGTCAATCAGGCAGTTTTTTAAGCGCACTCTTTTAATAGTGATATTTATATTCAATATTTTCGCTCTTTGATCAAAAAATCAGCCATCAATCAATCAGTCAGTCAATCAGTTAGTCTATGAAGCGATATAAATTTTTTATATACATTCACAATTATATTAATATTCAAAGTCTTCAGTACATCCTCCACCTCTATCTCTGTCTCTCTAGTAGATCATACGCTTCAATCACACGCCTTTCTCATGCCATCCATCATCAATCTTGGCCATACATATATATATTCCACCTCAACATCCACAACTTCCACAACAGCTTTCCTCCAGCCATTTTCCCCACATCAGCTGCATATTAAGATCATCAATCAATCAATCAATCATCCAGTCCATCAGTTAGTATATAAAGCTATACAAATTCTTTTATATTCTTTCATAATTATATTTTCATTCAAAGTCATCCCTTATCTCTCTCTAGTAGATCAATCATAGTTCATACTCTTCAATCAGTGCCTTTCTCATGCCATCAATCACCAATCTTGGCTATTTTGGCTTCCATCTTAGTATCCACAACTTCCCTCCAGCCAATTTGCCAATTTCCAATTTTATCAGCTGCATAAGGAAAACGTCAATTTATCAGCCAGTCAATCATTCATTTATTTTATAAGCAGAAATAAACTTTTTTTGTACACCTTCTTGGTTATTATTAACATTAATGTATTTTTATATTCAGTTTCATACCCTTCACTGCATACAAAGAGTATGGTCTTTTCTTCTCTTTCCTTCTCTCTCTAGTGGTGGCCAGTAGAAAGATCATCAAAGAGTTTAACAATTCAAGTAAACTCTGTTAAAAACATGAGTATTAACATCTAAATATCTATATATCCATATATATGTCTATACATATAATGTAATTTTTGGTTAACTTAGCGTCCACACAGCCTCTCTCTCTCCTAAGATCGTTTGTATATAACATAACTTACATTTCAAATTAAAGATATGCTAAAGCTCTTTCCATTCGTTAAAGCATATGTTAACTATATACTAATACTGATTATCCACTAATCATTGTATATATGTATATATATATATATATATATATATATATATATATATATATTCTATGTGTGTATGGAGAGAGTGTAGAACTATATCTATTTAGTGTACATGGTTTGGTTTGTGTAATGTTTAAGTATTATGTCTGAGATAATGTAGAAATCGGAAGTACATTCGGAATGTTCCCTTGTCAACATGCCTAACGGCACTTATACATATTTTAAAACTATAAACTACGTTCGCTGAGTCGATTCACATTGTTCACAGTTTAAGATGAGATTCGCAACTGGAGTTGTTTTGGGGCTATTTGCATTGCTCTGTCTTTGGGTAGGTATCACCATTTAATTTCACAGTAAAATTTCAATTTGTACACTTGGTTGATAGATTGGATCGTAAATATACACGGATGATTGGATACAAGAAGTCCCCTTGTAAAAGTTGTAAGGCGTTCTCTACACTCAGATAAAAGATATGAAAACAAATTTCAATAAAAAAAAATAGATCAAATTCAAGGGCTGCAAGTGATTGGACGTCTAGTAAAAAATAATATCGGTGGCGGATAGGCCCGACTGGTCGGTGTCGAGCTCGAGTAGTTTTTGGACATAGTCAACTGATGGACAGCGACTGGGCACCATGGTGCGAGTGGAGACCATCTCTTCGAACTCCTGGGCAATGTGGGCGCGGAGGCGGCTCAGCTTGGTGCCCAGATCGGTGGACATGCGAATGCGCAGCCAGGTGTCCAGGCGCAGGACACAGTGCTCCACTTGATCGTACTGCTCATCATCCTCGAACTGCAGCTCCGGGGCGTACGGCTCCAGTTTGATCACTTTGCCGCACTGCAGTGCCACCATCAGAGTGCTGATCAGCGTGGCGTGCTCGATGTGCGACACGAGGCCGGCGGTGCGAGTCTTTTCCACGTAAATGAGCCAGTTGCTCAGGAGGCTCTTCTGCCGATTGGCAAAGCACAGCGGCAAGCTCGAGTTCCTGGAGAGCTGGACGCGCGGATCACCCTCATCGATGATGCGCGAGTGGCGGCCATGATCGACGTACACGATGCGCGGATACAGGCCGGCGGCCAGGGCCAGGCGTACCATGTTCAAGTTGTTGTCATACCTGGTGGTCATGCGCATATCGACAAATTTGATCATGCGCATCAGGGTGAGGCGCAGAGTCTGCACCGTCGAAACGAACATATCCATGGACTTGCGGCACAGGCAGTTCTTCTCGCAGAATCTGTCCATTTCGCGGTTGCCCCTGGTGTCGGCGGCCATGTAGCCGTGGTATAGTTGGAGTATGCCAATCGAGTCGCTGGCCACGTCGAGACTGCAGAAGTCGCGCGACTTGCGCTGCTCAGTGCGAGCGTAACGATCGCTGGGCAGCACGAACGGATCACGCACCGAGTAGTAAGCAGTGATGATGCTCAGGCTGCCCACGCATTGGTAGTAGATGCCGTAGACCAAGCACTTGCCCAACTGCACATCCAGCGGCAGCTCGGCAATGATGTGGCCCAGCTGGGTGACGCTCTCATCCTCGTCGCGGAGCACGCCCAACAGCTTGAGCTTGCCGCACGACTGGGCAATGGCCACGGACTGCGGACGGTCGAGGGCCTGGGACAGGAACTGCTCGATGGGCTTGTTCGGAGCGGCGATCTTGGCCAAGAGACACACCTCGTCCAGCGTATGGCGCAATATCTCCGGCACGGTGAAGCAATTGAAAGAATCAAACTGAGTGGTGCTATACAGGCGATAGCAGATGCCATCGCTGCGCCTGCCGGCACGCCCGGTGCGCTGCTGGGCATCTGCCTGGGATATCCAGGTGCAGGCCAGATGCGAGGCGCCGGTCGAAGCGTCGTAGGTCTTCATCTTGACGCGACCGGTGTCGATGACGTACAGCAGATCCGGTATAGTGATCGATGTCTGCCCAATGTTGGTGCTGAGCACCACCTTGAGCTGGATGTTCGCATACTCGCGGAAGACATCCTTCTGGCGCTGGCTGTCGACCTGGCTGTGCAGCAGCAGCACTTTGACAAAGTCCATGGGCAAGGCTGATTGCAGCAGATCCAGCAACTTGGTCATGTCCTGATAGCCAGGCAGATAGACAATCACGGCGCCCTTCAGGCCCATGAGCAGCAACACCTGCAGCAGCGAGACGATCAACGAGTTGTCAATCTCCTGATCGTTGACGTGATGGGCCAAGGCGTAAGCGCGCACCAGCTGCTCGCCCTCCAGGTTCTTATGGTTGCCCAGCAGACGAGCCATCTGCGGTGTCAAGTAGCCAGTCATATATAGTATTTGCTCCAGCGAATAGACGCGCACGTTGAAGCTGCGGCCCTCCACGTTGAGGACGGGTGCATCGCCAAAGTATTTGGACAGAGCAATGAGGTCCATGGTGGCCGACATAAGTATCACTTTGAGCGTCTTGTTGCGTTCCAGCTCCAGTTTGATGGCCAGCAGCAAAAAGTCGGTGTCCAAGTCTCTATCGTGCACCTCATCGATAACGAGATGAGTAGTGTTCTCGAAGAACTCGGATCCCTTCATAGCTAGTGTGCGCAAGAGGCAACCACTTGTGGTCAGCGCCAGCACCGTTGTGCTGCTTACTTTGCCTGCGGATTGGATTAGGTATTGGATTATGGAATCTCTCTCTCTCTCTTTATGTAGGCTGGCTGTAGCTCTACTCACTCTCCATGCGTATTATGTAGCCCACGTTGTCGCCGAGCAACTCGCCACGCTCCTCGGCAATGCGGCCAGACACGCTGATGGCAGCGATGCGACGTGGCTGGCTAACCACAATGCGTACGGCTTTATTTGCCTCGGCGGCCTCCTCTAGTAGGTACTGCGGCAATTGGGTTGACTTGCCGGAGCCTGTGGCGCCGTTCACAATGAGCACCTGGAGGCAAGGGTTAAACGACATAGGACAACTGATACGCTGCCAGTTTGGCATGAAAGTTCCACTTACCTGGGACATCTCGAGCAGTTCAAAGATTTTCTGGCGCTTCTCAAAAATGGGCAGATCCTGACGCTCGGCAAGCAGTGCTGTGTTGTAGTAGCGTGGTCGTGCCGGTACAAGCGGCAAGCCCAATAGGCCTCCGGTTTGGGTCACCAACTCGCTGCGACGTTGCTGCTGCATCGGCTGTGTGCGGCGGCGGCGGCGTCCCAGCTCCTTCAAGGATACGTCCAGCACACTGGCGAATTGCTGCGACACAGCCAGCTTCACCTCGTCCAAGCACAAGTTCAGCCGATTGGCATTTGAACGATTAAGGGTTAGCACACGGTCGCCGGAGTTGACACGGCTGCGCGTCTTAACGCCATGGTGCCTAGCAAATAGGTGTATCTCCTTGCGCTCCAGATTGCTTAATCCAAATAATTCCTGGCACGGTTCGTCCCCTTTTAAAAATTCTAACACGATCTGATGCAGCAACTGTATTTCTTCAAATGTCAGCTTCTGTTGCTCAGGCTTGCTACATTTGTCATTGCCAGGTTTTTGTTGTTTAGTTTTCGGGTTCTGTTCCGATGCCGGCATGGAGTCAACACTTTCTGCTGCATTGTTTTTCGGCTTGTTCTTCTTGTTTCGGCGACTTCTGCCGGTCTTTACTTTCTTATTTGTCATTTTGTTTGATTTGCAGCGCCTATTTTAACTTTTTTCGCGAAAGCAAACACAAAACTGCGCCGGCCAGAGAGCAAATGCAGGAACTGCTACCGGCGGCCTGAAATATATGGTATAGCATTTAGCTTTGGCGCGACTGCAATCGATTAAACTTTATCGATGTTTATAGCTTTCAGGCATTTCGCAACTAAACTCAACTAAAAGTTGCGCGTCAGTATATAAAAGCTTCTCGAGCTTTCGGTTAAGCTAACAAAATGCAATTCAAACGACATTTTTATATGAAAGTGCTTTGATTAATTCCATACTTATATGTATTTATACACATTAAAAAAAAAAAACAAAAAGTTGCTATATTCTAAATGCACAGAATTAAGGCAGTTGGACGTTATTTCTTCGCAAGTTTATCTGTTGCTTTAGCTTTTTGTGGCTCTTCATCGCTGTCCTCTTCACTGTCGCACTCCTCCGAATCCAGATCAGATTCTCCCTCCTCATCCTCATCATCTTCGTCATCCTCCTCGTCATCATCGTCCTCATCTTCGGCGAGATTTAGCTGTTTGATCTTCTCCAGCAGCTCCTCGCGCGTGTGCCTGACTCGCGTTGCCTTCTCTTGAGCCTCGCGCTCCTCCTCGTCGAGCGGCTCCTCTGTGTCCTGCTTGCGACCTTTCTCCATGAAGCGCAGGAAGGCGCGTCGCTTGCGCTCCGAGAAGGATTTGATTAATCTGTCCATTTCGACCTGCAGCTGCTGCTCCTCCTGCGGCGTCGGCTGAGGCGCCTCAATCTCCACCTCATTCGCACTCTTCAGGCACTTGGCGCACACATGATCCTTGACGGCACAGTCCCGGCAGATGACATGGTACGCCTTGCGCACCGTTCGCTGCTGACAGCGGGCGCACGTCTTCGCCTGTGTGAGGGGCTTGTACTTCTTGTACTTGATCTTCCACTCGATGACCTCCTTGCACCGCTGGCACACGGTCGACACGTGCATCTTATTCAGGCGCATCTGCTGTGGCGTCTTGTCGTGCAAATCGTTTTTAAAAACATGACGATTTTTGTGTTTTTGTGCACGTGTGCGACTCGCGTTGCCGCGCTGTGTGCTCATCTTGAACTCTGTGAATGCGGCAAAGCATTCTAATTAACTACTGGGAGTTATGTTATATGGTGCAGTACTTACTTTTCGCTCAGGATATTATGAATATTTGCAATTGTTTGGATTTCACTTATAATTTATATTAAATGTTTTGATGCGTAAAAGCAACTATCGATAACTCGTAAATTTTACTCAATTTGGTTAAAACAGATGGCGGCCAAACATGTGCGCGCTAACAGTTACAAGCTGCTTGCTATATGAGTCAGCCATTCCGGGTGGTTTAAAATTATTAAATTATTAACTGATTATTTTTTCTAATGCCTATATAAATATTCATATAATCCCAGCAATAATATTAATTTTAACTTTAATTTACTTTATTTACCATTAAGTACAAAATAAAGCAATTTTATTTTTATTTATTTTTTTGCATAGCTTGGTTGATTTGGTCACACTTATTTGTCCGTTTACGCAAACAAGCTCCTTGCTATGTCATAAAGAAAAAGCTTTAGTTTTTACTGTTTTAAGCTGCCCGCGCAAAAGTATACTTTGCTTTTAAATCAATTAATTGTATTATTTGCTAATTATTGCAGACGTGCAGCTAGGCAACGTGCTCATGTAGACGCCATGCGCGACCTCAAGCAGCGCTTGTTCGATCTACTGCGATCCGGCGGCATTTCTGTCGGCGAGAACAACAGCAACAACAATGGCAATGGCAATGGCAATGGCAACGGCAACAACAATAAGAGCAATGCAACCCAACAGCAGTCGCAGCAGCAGCAGCAGCAACAACTGTATGCGGCCCACCATCCCATGCCGAAGCCGAAGAAGCTGCACGAATATACGGCAGCCGATTGCAATGCGGCCTTCTTGCGGAAATACCACGATCTGAGCATAAGCAGGGCGAGGGAGCGAGAGCGCGAGCTGGAGCTGGAGCCGAATGGCACCTCCAATGTTATATACTTCAACGAGAACCTATCGATGACCAGCAAGTACAACATACGACAATTCCCGCTGACGCGCTACCCCTCCTGCCCGCTGAGCAGCTTCGGGCTGTCGCCGCAGCGGGCGGAGGGCAGCGCGGGCAGCAGCCTGGCCGAGGACACGGAGAGCGACAGATACAACTTCTGCTCGGACGGGTCGGAGGATCAGATCAGCAATGCGCACACGCTCAAACTGCGCTGCCACAAGCTGCACCTTAACACGGATGTCGAGGTGGACGCCCAGCCCGAAGCCGACGATGCCGACATGGACGGCGACCTCGACGACGACGACGATGACGATGATCATGCTGAGTCGCAGCTGGACTCCTTTTGCACCCTCTGCACCTCCACGTTCAGCTACAACAAATGCTGTCGCTTCTGCGACAACTCGCTCTGCGGCTCCAAGTGCAACTCGGAGCGCAGCTCCCATGCGAGTCGGCTCAGCTGCAGCAAGCGGAACAACAACAACAACAACAACAACAACATCAACTATGGCGACATCGACAACGAGCTGGACTTTGGTGCTCAGCAGCTGCTGCATCCGCATCCGCATCATCATCAGCAGCGCTTCGCAGGCGCCGTCAAGCCCATTGTGGGAGCGGCCACTGCTATCAGGTATGCCCGACTACATACCCTATATATATGTATATCGAAAATATTTATATATATATATACATGTGTATTTTTTTTTTTTTTTACTATGTCATAGTTTTTCTCATCTCATAATCTGGATCTAGCTCAATTTTAGTATTAATATCACACAAGGAAATTTTGCAACACTGTCTTTAGCTCTGATATAAATATCGATAAGACGGGCAACATTAATTATATATATATGTATGTATAATATTAATAGATATATATATAGGCATCTCTTCTAAAATCCAGCCGATTATATATATATATATATATATATATATATATATATATATATAATATAATGCCTTTATATTAAATAGTTGACTAAATATACATATGTATATACTATACCTTATACTATATTCTTATGCTTAATATATAGGATTATCAGATCATATAACTTAGATTATCAGATTGATCAGTTATTCAAAGCTTTTGTAATATTCACTTTTTTTACGAAAATATATGATCAAAAGTTGAAAGTAGAGCTCATACCCATCCAAAACCCTTTTTTTTGCGAGTCCTTTTTTAAAAGATAAAAAAAATATTGGTAAAATATTTATTTGTCGGACAGAAATTATCCGCAGGAAAAGTAGCTTATGCTTGCAGCGTAACTGGGGATCAGAGATACTTTCTTATATATACAAGAGACTTATATATACGAGTGTATTATATAGACAATATATATATTTAAGATTCATATACATTGCAAGTTACTTTCAATGAACTTGCCGCAAAAGTCTTTAATTATGTATCAATTTTCAAAGTGCTCAATCATAAGCTTCATTATCATTACCATCGTCATCATCATCATGTTCAATGATAATTATCAGTAATGCAGTTGCTAATGAAGTGTTTTACAAAATAGTTTTCAATTGGAATAATCAGTTAACTAATTTCATTTAAATGGAAAATAAAGATCAACAAACCAACTGCAAACTGAACTAAACTCAAATGAACCGCAGCGAGTCGAGCTGTGAACTGCGAACTGTGAACTGTGAACTGAATTGGAACTAGAACTAGCCTGAACTCAGGCTAAAATTCTAATGCAAAAAAGCCAACTGAAAGGGATTTGGATATATTTGGATATATGCATAGATGATTATTGGTATTTATGCAAATGGAATATGTATCTTTAGCATGACTATAAGAAGATGGAGAAGAAGAAAGGCTAGTTCCGTTAGGCAGCGAGCCACACAATGGCAGCTAAGCAGCTGCCCAGCTGCCTAGAAGCGCATGACGCGGCTGTGGCTATAAAAAGCAGTCAAAAAAAAAAAACATAAACTTGATTGAATAAAGTTAGCTGAGCAAGTAATAGTGCCTCAGCCAAATGCTGCTTGACTGACAGATACCCTGTAATAGTTGTTAAAGGAAAAAAAAAAATCAGATAAGGCTCATGTTTGTTCAACTTGATAATATATAAATTATATATTAATTAAGTACCAAAATATTATTTGATTTATTTATTATTAAATTGTCGATCATATTTTAACCAGAGAATAGTCGAGTGTAATGGGACTTTAACCTATATATATATATATATATATATATATATATATATATATATATATATATATATATATATATATATTTTTTTTTTTTTTTAAATCTATTTTAAGAATTATAATTAGAAATAATTACATTTAATAAATAACTATATATTTTTGCAACCCAATTTTACGAATTCTAAAATTGTAGAATAATTAAAATTTAAAAATTTTTACATATATATTAAATATTAAAAAAAAAATCTCATACTGATCAAACCGATCAAAGCAAGCAATGTTGCAGTTCCTTGACCTAAGCACATAATCCTCTATATACCCCTTATGGCAAATGCATAGGGTATAGGGTATAATTTAAGATTTTAAAAATTTCGAAAAACGTAAAAAAGAGAGCGAGCAGAAGCCAGAAAAAGCCCAGCAGTGTGCAAAAAGCGCATCGACGCATCACACACACACACACACACACACATACACATGTGTAGCTCACAAGTAGCCACAATAATAATAACAAGAAATATTCAATGTAAACAAACGGGCAAAAGCTTTCGAGCTTTCACGCCTGCCGCTACGACGCTAACAGTAATGCTTTGAGCGCAGAAAGCAGCGACGGCAGCAGCAGCGACGGCGGCGGCGGCTTTTACATTTCTTTGGCGACCGGTGGCCAAAGCTGGAGTCAGAGTCGAAGTCGAAGTCGAACTCGAAGTCGAAATCGGAGACTCGCGGACCGCAGACTAAAAGATTGAAGACTTAAACAAGCGTCGACCATTGTTCGCATAGCACGTGCCGCGCGCGCGTCTCTCTTTTTGAACAGCGATTCTCGCCGGCAGCAGCAACAAACAGTTAACACACAAATTAACCGTTGCCTCAAAATGTTGCATCAACTGTGTTAGCCAGGCGTGCATACGTATATCCACTGGTACTAGACGTTATTGTAATTATTATTTTTTATTGGTGCTTTATTTTTTGTGGTTTTTGTTTTCGTATGTTGCAAAAGTCTCGCGGATCAAACGTTTTCGATATTTGAAACGCTTGTGCTATACATGCATGCATATGCATGCGTGTGTGTGAAAGAAAGATAGAGAGAGAGAGAGAGATAGTGCGCGTACTTGTGTGTGTGTGTTGTGCTTAAGCGCTGCAATTTGTATGCTTATCTCTTGCATATCTTGGGATAAGGCTAATGTTCTGGGTGAGTATTTTGATAATGTTTGGCATAAGAAATTTGATAAATTGGAAATATATGAGAGAGTTGAAGAACATTTAAAAATAAATATGTAATTAATTAACTTAATTATAATGTTAGATAAATGCTTATTAAATATCGATATTTATCGATTTCATTATGATCTCAATATATATTAAAAATAATATATGCATGCATATATATATTTTTATAATTAAAAAAAACAACTTAAAATATTAGTAATTATAGTATTATATTATATAAATATATATGTGGATCAATAAATTATATGAGCTATGATTCACCAGAAGTTTTTGATTTGCTTTTGACTTAATAAAAGTGAAAGTTAATTGAGTTGTTGTAATTCAATTAAAATGATGGCCAATAGCTTCTAAGGCGTATCAAGCTGTGGTTTGGATCAACAATTAAATTAATTAAGCAAGGTAAATTTCATAAGCATATTTGATTGAGCCACAAGCTGTGATAATTGTACTGAAGAGAAAGAGCTTCGATTTTCAATTGTAATTGAGCATGAGTCGAAAAAAATAAAATGTATAATTTTTAATTCGAAATTTCCAGATCGAATGTCTTCTAATACAAATAAGCTAACCAATATCAGATTTGTAATTACATTAATGTATGTATAGAGTTCATTATATAGCATAACAGTAATTGATATAAGACACAATGAGGTCATTAAGTATAAAGCGATAAGTTCAAGTTACTCTAGACTCTACCAAATGACGCGATAGTTCATGGAATTCCTAGGCCAGCTATACTACCAATACTACCTATCTATCTATCAAAACTTTAGGGAGCTGTACTACGCCTTACTTTATAACATATAAGCCTAAATCCAATTGGCAATGTCTTAGCTCTTCTATATAATATCTATGTTTACCTCTGCTATACCTCAATAATCGTACCATATCATATCATATCATAGCTTGCCTCACTTTAGATATATATATATATATACATACATATATATGTGAACGGGCAGCTATCCATATCCATGTTTACTGATGTGATCAGAGCAGAGCGCGGCGCTGTAGAATTCGAAAAGCGCATTAAATTGTATTTTGTTTCGGTGTTGCACACGCTTGTTGCCTGGCTGCCAGCCGCCGTAGCTAACCACCCGCCATTACCACTTGCCACTTGCCACCTGCCACAAGCCACGCGGCGTGGTCTTAGCGATTATTTCTTTAGACATAGACGTGAAATACTTACTTTAATTATTTTTCTTTCGTTGTTGTTGTTGCAGTTATTGCCACACTTGAAGTTGTTGTTGTTGCTGGCAAGCGAAGTTGCGGAAATGCCCTAGAAGTAAACTCAAGCTTACAGAATACAATTTAATATTATTTTATTTCTTTTTGGTTTTTGTTTTATATTTGGCAACTGCGAGATACATAATTATTATTATTATTATTATTATTATAATAACAATAATCATATGGCCGGTAACGGCGCCAAAGGGAATTTCTCCAAGCGCACAAAACTTTCAAATGCAAAATAAACAGATAAAAACCTGAGCCCAGATAAGAAAGAAAAGCTAATAAAAATTTCTTAATTAAGATACTTTGAAGTGGAGCTGAACAGATTGTTCATGGATGTGCTGTGGCATACTTAGATTAATGATCAAATGAGTGTGGTACTATATGAACATATATATAGATGTATGCATATCTCTGTATATATTTGTGTAAACATTTACTTTATTTCGACAGCTAAAAGCTCTTAACAGTTTTTTTTTATTGACAAAGACACTTTAAACGTGACTAAATTGAGGCAGAGCGCCATATGAATATATATGCATATATTTTAGTGTTATTAACAATACTATATTTTGATTTGATTAGCATGTAATTTTGGAAAGAAATCAAATTTATAAATTTTTTATTTCTTATAAATAATTATTTTCTTAAGCTGGACTGAGCTGATTGATTATTTAGCTGATTTTTATTTATTTATTTTATTATTATTATTTATTTATTTATTATTTATTTGCTTCGTGTGATTTGTTTATTTTATTCAAAGAAATAAATTCTATTAGACATGAGATAAAATGAATTTATAAATATTTATTATATTAAGCAGCTTTTAAAATTTCTTAATAAAAAAATCTTAAGCAGAAAACTTAAATACCAATAATATGTAGCTTTCTATATAGATAGATTATTATTCTAGAAAATGAAAACGTGACTTGAAGTTAAATAGAAATTAATCATTTGCTGATATTCATAATAGTGACAAAAATAGTAGTTTATATACATGTATATAAAATAGTTAAAGAATTACAAAAAATCTAAAAACAAAAAAAATAGTATATAAATAATTTAAAAAAATAAGAAAAATATAATATATAAATAACTGAAAAATATAAATTTATACTTATGTAGAATTATTTTAATTATAATATTATATAATTAATTATATATATATATATATATATATATGTATATACATACAAATATATGCTCTAAAAAATAATATATATATATATTTATATAGAAACAAATATTTGAAGAACTCTAAAAGAAATAAATATATATATATATATATATAAATTTTTAAGCAGGAAAATCAATAAAAAAAAACAACTATAAAAAAATATGTATTGATATATGCATACATAAAATCTTAGTGTCTGTTCAAAGCCTTTTTCAATTAGGGTCTAAAGCGTAAATCGCATAACGCGTTGCAAGTTGCGCGTTAAGCGTTGCAGTCCATTCAACTTGCGTGCTGCAGACACATGGAAATTCGAAAGAAAACAAAAAACAGAAGAAAATGAAAGATAAAACAAAAAAAAATGTGTATAAGTCGGGGATTAGGCAAACGCAATCACACACAAGATAAATGGTCAAAAGTGGCAAATGGCCAACTGGCCAAATGGGTTTGTCTTAACGTGTATTTAGTTATTATTTTTCGCCTAGCCAGGCGCTAATTAGCGACGCTCTCTGATCGAAATCTCGAAAGCATGCAGCTTAAATGATATTTATATATAAATAAAAATAAATAATAAATATATATAAAATAAGTAATGAAGTGCCAACGTTAAGAGTCGAAGAAAAAGTGAAATTTGTTTTTTTGGTCGGCTTTGGCTGGCTGCAACTAGTTTTGGCTCGAACCGCAGTGCCACGCCACGCCACGCCACCCCACGCCACGCTCCCTGCGTCTCCTGAGCCTGGCCTGGCCTGGCCATCCTTTTGCTTTCATTGGAGACACGGCGCGGGCGATGCCTATTAGCCATAAGCGCGCCAAGCAAATCTCTCGGTCAACAACCGGCCCAGGTCTGTGGCGGCTGCTGTTGCACTTGCTGCTGCTGCAACTTTCCACCAATGTCAATTAAGTATTAAGGCAAAGCGTTTACATACGACATTTTTAACTCGGTTGACTAGAAATCGCCGCCGTTGTCGACGGTTGTTGTCGCTGTTCGTGTCTTTGGCTTTTCATTTTCCTTATTAAGACGCAACACTCAACAGGTTTTCCCATGCTTTTCATGCTGCTGCGCTTATTGCAGCCTCTGTCATAATTGGTCATTTGTTCACCCGGTTTTGCTAATCCAAAGCTTAAATACATTTCAAAATTGACCAGCTTCAAACCGAAATTGATTCGTGCAATCAGAAAGAAAACTAAAAAAATAAAAGTGATAAAAAAAATAAATAAATATTTCAAGAATACATATATATATTAAATTTTTTGATTATTTTTGTTTTATTTTTTATTACATGAATTTTTTTTATATTAAATGATTGAAAACGCGCATTTATTTATTTAATTTAATAATAATAAAAAAAAAATTGATGTAAAAAAAATGTTTTCAATTTATATTTTTTTTATATATACTAATAAATAAAAAATGATTGAAGGCACACATTTATTTATTTAATTTAATAAAAAAAAAAAAAAAAATATATATATATATATATATATATATATATATATATATATATATATATATATATATATATATATATATATATATATATATATATAATTATATTTATATATGTACATATATATATGTTTTTATTATTTTATTTACAAATAAATTAATTCAATATTAATACATATGTAATTATAAATATTTATTTTGCAAAAAATAATGAGAAATTTGAAGCAGGGCGCAACTGACTAAACAATACTGTTTTACTTTCTTTTAATTGATTAAAAAGCTGTGGTAAACTTTATACATTATAGAGCAACTTATAGAGCAGGTAAACAGGCATTAACCTGTATACATAATTTTAAGGTGAACTGTACACCAGCACTTGTAAGCTATGTGACTCTAGATGATCTTATTATAATTTATAATTTTTAATTTTATAATTTATAAATATTTGATGATATCATACATGATTTATATATATTATATATATTTAAATTCCCTCCAGCCTTCAACTGCAATATCCAGACATTGCGCAAAGCCAATATGCCCCTTTCACTTTTTGAGCGAGCATAAAGACTCGCACATTCCATTTAAATATACTAAAAAAAAAAAACAAAAAACAAATACCAAAAATATAATACCAAATTGCATAAGAATATTTTGTCGTCATTTGAATTTAGTTTAATTCGCTCAGAGCTGAGCTGCCACAAGAGGTGCAACCAGTGCCCGCCTGGCAGTTGATGCATCTTCAGTTCGCTTATCTATGCGCGGCTTGTGAATTGCGCGGTTCTGCATGAAGTCTCCGACGCAACAGTGGCAAGTAGCAAGTGGCAAGTGGCAAGTGGCTGATGTGGCAGCTGTTTGTCTTGTTGCCAGTTTGTTTTGCTTTGTTGTTTGCTGTCTGCTGTTGTTGTTTTCTCGTTTCTTGTATTTCTTAAAGAAAATGTTTTGTTTGCCTTGGACTTTCACGGCAGTTGCCAGTCGCCCAGAGGCCTCCGCTGATGAGCCGATTGAATAAATGAATGAGCGTCTGATGCACGCGCATTTGACTGATGAATGAACGGCCCAGCGAGTGGCTTATTTGTTGGCAAAGCTTATTAGCCAATTCGGCTTTGATATTTCTGTGAATATGGGGAATTGCGTTAGATTTTAGATTTCAGGCGGAAGCTAGTTGATCAGCTGCAGCTTCGACTTCCTCCCGTTGGGTCTGTAGATCAGTGCGGCAACTAGATCGTGAGTCTTAAGCTCGGGCAATATCTTTCACTTTTGCTTTCTTTTCTTTTCGAGTGCGGAAAGTGAAAATTTGTGCGGCTCGAAAATCAAAGCGTCGATCGATCCATCGATTCTTGGAGCCCATTTGCATTTGAATGGCCGCTGACGACGGCCCAAACGGAGCCGTCGACGGGCCAACTAATGTTGGCTATGGCTACCTGATACCGTTACACAGCGCTCAATGCTAGCGGTGTTCTGTTTTTGATAACAAAGCCAAAAAGTAAAAGTGTCGAGACCGCCTTCCTCCGGGCCGGAGTGCCACCTACCCCTCCATCTCCACCGAGCAGCTGCCAAAGCCACCAATAACTCAGCGGAGGGAGAAAACGTCAATGAAACTAGTTTCTGAAGCTTGCCAATAGCTTGATGTATAATATTTATATTTGAATATGTATATAAGTTTGTTCTGAATAACTGATTAATTGCCTGATTGACTGGCTGCCTGACTGGCTGCCTGACTGACTGGCTGAGTGATGTCAGTGGGGGCATAGAGAAAACTTTTATGAATGAATTAATATTTGTATTATTTTAAAGCAGTTATTATTGACCAACTGATGGAGTTATTGAAAGAATGATAGAATGATTGACGGATTGAAAGTGAAAGAGAATAAGAAAATTTATATATTAAAATAAATATAAATGTAATGATAATGATTGGTTGAATAACTGCTAGATTGATTGATTGGCCGATTGATAAAGAAAGGAAATTAAGATTAATACGTTTGTTTATACCTCAATCTATACCTTATACCTTATTCTTTCATATTTTATTTGATATATTTTATCTCTTATCTTCTATCTATTTATTTTATCTTCCATCTATCTTTTACCTTTTATCTTTTATCGTTCATCTTTTATCTTTTTTCTTCTGGTCTATCTTCTATCTTCCATCTTCCATCTTCCATCTTCCATCTTCCATCTTCCATCTTCCATCTTCCATCTTCTATCTTCTATCTTCTATCTTCTATCCTCTATCTTCTATCATATATCTGCTATCTTCCATCTTCTATCCTCTATCTTCTATCCTCTATCTTCTATCATATATCTGCTATCTTCCATCTTCCATCTTCTATCTTCTATCTTTTATCCTCTATCTTCTATCATCTATCTCCTATCTTCCATCTTCTATCATCTATCATCTATCTTCTATCTTCTATCTTCTATCTTCCATCTTCTGTCTTCTATCTCCTCTCTAGTTAATTGATAGACTAACTACTACATATATGTACATATATAAATATATATATAGGTTTATATATATGCATGTAGATATCTATGTTCCATAATTATCTGATTGTACATATACAGATACATTTATGTATATTTTATGGGCAGCAATCAAGCAGCGGCACAGCTTGTAGAACTTTTGCATGTCGCTCAACTCAGGCGTGACGCTGATTCTCCAACAGACTTTGCCCACGAGCAGAGCCACATTAGTTAGTATCTAGTAGTTAGTAGTTACTAGTTAGTCAGAATTAGTATAGGCTGGCAGCTGGCCAGTCACTCAGTCAATTCAGTGAGCTGGGAGTGCTCGAGTGGGCAGTTGGTGCGTTTCCACTGAGTGAGCCGATGAGGAGTTGGGCGAAGTTATGTTTCTTAGGTCTTGAGTCGATTGAATGCTTAGCTCGCGTACAGCCCCTGCCCAGTGTAAGCTTCTGCTTCCTCCGCCAGCTCTGTCATGCGAGCGGCTAGGGCGTGCAGCGTGCTCAAGCAGCGTAAAGAGTTTTCGTGATTTCTGGTTCAATGGCTCCACTTCGCAACTCTGCGCATCTGCAGCTGCCTCCATAGCTGCGGTGAATGTCACCGCCCGTATTTCGGGCCTGATGAAACATGCGCATTGTATCCGCACCATCATCGCTAGCCTCTTTTCGTTTGCGTGTGTGTGTTTTTGACAGTCCTCGACCTTCGCAATTATTTCATCGCCATCAAAATGTGTTTTAAGTAGTCATAATTTCATAATCGTTTGCTTTGTAACGAAGTCAAAGCTTAAATTGAAATGGAAATGAAAATGAAGATGAAAATGAAAATGTCAAAGATGACGTCCATTAGTTGGCGCTGACTTTCGGGCCAATCCACTGGCACTTGAGGCCTGCAATTAAGAGGCCCCGCCAACTGCGGGCCAAACGAGTTTCAGTTAACACAACAGCATCTGGCTTAGAAAGGCGGCCAGACCATAAACATTTGCCCCAATGCATTTATAATGCTAATATCCATCTATCTATCCATAGCTAAGTCCATAGTATAATAGATCTGTTTTGACTGCGTCTCTACCGCATTTCACGCATCTCCATTATCCATATTCAAATTGACACCAATCGAAGGTTGTCGCTCGCCAATACTGAGCAAAACAATCGCAAACAAAGCTTGTGACATACATTGCTGATATGTCGAAATATATCAATTTATGTTATATATCTATGCATATTTAGGTTTATCCAATGGAGCATTGTGTTATATAGCTCGTACCGGAAACTCACAGAATTTTGTGGATTTTTGCTGTGACTTGGCTAGTTTATAACTGGTTGATCAGTATGATAGTTCTATATATACATAGATATCTGTGGCTTTATTGCTGTATATCCGCATAGCGTACCCATAACGCTCTTTGTTTGTTATGTCTATATTATATGTATATATACCTTGTTTATTATATCTATATCGCTTGACATATAATCTTACATTTTATTTTCTTTAAAACTTTGTTCAATTCTTTTTAAAATAAAATAAAGCTGAGCTGCGCATCAGTTTGGCAAGTATTTTTTTTGTAATTTAAAAAAAAAGCTTTCATTAAAATATTTGCAATCAATTTTGTCATCAGCATTGCGCAATCAAATTCAATTGTGAATATCTCGCTCAATTTCGAAACCTAAACTATCAATTTTTTTATGCAGCTCACAAATTTGACCTTCTTTAAGAAAAGTTCAAATTCTAGAATATAGCATTATTAATTTATCCAAGAAAATTGATTGAAGTAAGCTTACTTTGATGCCCTACCAGCTGGAGCAAAAATCGCTCTAAAAGCTGGCAGACATAGCAAAACTATTATTTACTTTCTTGAATACGAAATAAGCTGAAAAAAAAACTTGATTGGCAGTAAAAGAAACATATAAACACTTAAAGTGATTTTTTGAGAGTTTTATATTTTATGAAAATGCGGGAATCCGTATATTTGTATATCACTTAGTTAAATGACTTTTTTGATTATCCTTTAATTTAGTAAATTTTTTTTTTTGTACAATTTTGCTTTGCGAGTGTAATTTTTTGTTTTATCAAATGTCTTTTATTAAAAAAAAATATTTATCTTTAAATATTTTGATTTTGTTTTATTTCTATTTAATTTCTTAAGCTTATGAAATATAAGTTAATTTTATAAACTTTTGTTTTACTTGTTTATTTGTTTTTTGTTTTATGAAATTTATATTCAATTTTTTTTTTTAATTTACTTATAAAAAAATAATAATTAATTTTATATACTTTTTTTCGCTTACTTCTTTTTAATATTTTTATATTTTGTATTTTTATTTTTAATTTTTCAATTTAATAAAATATGAGTTAATTTGAACTGAATGGAAGCTAAGCTCCATAGACTATGGGACGATAAAGCTTTCATTAGGCTACATTATTGGATGATGATCATGTCAATGAGCAGCGTCTGTCAATTAGCTGAGAATAGAACTGTGAATTCGCAATTTTTGAATGGGCCATGCAACAACAACAACAACAGCTACAACAACAACAACAACACCAGCAGCAACAATTTTAATCGGCCCCGGCGGCGGCCCCCAATAAGGCTGTTGTTGTTGCTGTTGCTGCTGCTGCTGCTGCTGTTGTTGTTGACGCGTGCGCAACGAAGTGAAACATTTGAAATGAGCGCCGCGAGGGCTGCGCAGTCAATTGGCAGTCGGCAGTCGGCAGCGCAGTCGCCGCGACCTGGTGACATGGCAGCAAGCGTGAAAAATAAATAAATAACAATAAAAGCAGGGAAGGGAAGTTAGCTGAGGAGAGGCGGGTTGGGCTCTGAGTCTGCGACTGAGTCGCCTACCAATGTTGAGCAAACAAAAAGCCAAAAGCCAAAAACCAAACAAAAACAACAGCAACATAATGTTGTATAAACTGAAAACGCGCCTGCATACAATTAATCATCGCAGCAGCGTCGACAGCGACGCCGACTGCGAGGTTTGCATAGGGCGCGCGCTCAACCCTCGCTCGACCAGCTGGAGTCGCAGTTGGAGTTAGCTTCGGGTTTTGACCAGCAGCATTTGTGGCGACGGCGTCACGGCGCGCAGACGTCGGACGGCAAAAAAAAAAAAGAAAAAGAGAAAAACGGAAACCGGAAAGCGGCGACGACGGCGAATATTAAAAAGCAATCAGCAAATTGCGACAGAACAAAACGAAACCAACGTGAACTCGAGCCGCTTTGCGCTCTTCCCGCTTCCCGAAAACCGAAAACCGAAAACCGGGCGAAAATAATAAATAGCAACTAAAACACGCAGAGAACGGGAGCAGCAGCATTCTCAGCGCGAGCGCCAGCTCCATGCGAGTTGGACGTCGTCCGAGTCGAGCTCGAGCACGAACATGCCCAGCGGCGGGCCACTGTCCGCGGGTCTGTCGGCGCGACCGGTCATCGTTTGGAACGGCGCTCAGTACACGGCGAGCAGCAGGGAACTGGAGCTGGAGCTGCTGCGACGCGATTACGGGCTGGATGAGCGCATGCTGGAGGCGACGCTGGTACCGCGATACAAACGCCACAAGCCGCAGGCGAGCGCCAAAAACACGCACGTGCGTCAGACGCGTGCGCCCAACGCTGCGGCCGGCTCCACGGATTGGATATTACGGCAGGGCAACAGCGGCGTGTCTCAGATCAACTTTCATCCCTGGACGGAGGTGGGAGAGCGCAAATTCTCGCACTTCGACCTGGTGCCCTGGCGTCGCACGCGCAGCGCCTTGGACCTGAGCTCTGTGGCGGATTACAGTGGACGCGGCAGCGAGTCGTTGCACGTGGCAGAGAAAACGCTGCGCGGGCTCGAGAAGCTCGAGCTGCGCCACAATCGCCGGCGCCTGCAGCGCGCCCGCTCCACGCAGCAGGGCCAGCGGCGGCAGGTGCGCGTTCGCCTCATTTTCTCCATTGAGCTGCGGCACAAGCGCATGGAGCTGCTGCGGCAGACGGCGCTGCCGATGCGCGTCTTCGAGCAGCGATTCGCGATCAGCGAGAACGAGAGCGCCGCCTACGAGCGCATCCTGCTTGACGCCAATGCGGGCGTCGAGCAGCACGTCGGCTACTTTAGCAGGCGCTCAGCCAGCCAGCCGGATGCCGCGCAAGACGACGAGCAGCAGCTGGTGGTCGACTTTGCCAGCGAAACTGAGGCCGAAGATGCGGACGCCGAGACGCAGTACGCGACGATAGCGAATGCGCCAGAGGCCAAGCCAAAGGAGCTGGCGGAGCCAAGCCAAGCAAAACCAGCGGATCAGCCCAAAGTCTCCTTCGCAGCAGCCGAGGAGGCAGCCAATGCGGAGCCAGCTACGAAAGTGCCATGTGTCAAGTGCCGCGATGTTGCCATCAAATTGAGGTAAAAGCCAAGGCTCAGCTTTTGTTTGAATTTGTTTTGTTTTTTTTTTTTTGTGAACAATCTAAATGTGATCTGTAAGTGAGAGCAAAAGTCTGGTGTGTTATCAGCTTAGAAATACCCTGCAATAAGTGTGAAGTGCGCGCGTGCGTAGCAGCAGCTGTGAAGACAGATTTTCATTTCATATTGGATTTATATCATTATAAAGCTGAAATGCTGACGTTCCTCATGAGCTCGAAATATTTAACTCTAAAATCTAATTTACGCCCTATAATTGCATACATTAGATAATGAAATGTCTATTGACAACAGTCAACTTGTGACGACTTGTGGAATATATCCTGTGCTATGAACTCTTGCAAGGATTATGGGATTTTATATTTTTTATAATATAAAAAAAAATTTTGTTTATTACTTTTTTATATGTTATTATTATTATATGTTATTATTATTATTATTATTATTATTATTATTATTATTATTATTATTATTATTATTATTATTATTATTATTATTATTATTATTATTATTATTATTATTATTATTATTATTATTATTATTATTATTATTATTATTATTATTATTATTATTATTATTATTATTATTATTATTATTTATTATTATTTATTATCATTTTTTGTTTTAATTTTTTTTTATTATATCATATTTTTATATTTTTTTTTATTTATTATTTTTATATTATTATTATTTATTATTTAAAATTTATTTTTATTATTATTACATTTATTTTTAACATGAGTTATTATTAATACTGGGTTTTTGTAATATTTTTATATTTTTTCCATTATTATTATTAATTTTATTATTATTATACTTATTTTAATATGTATTATTATTATTATTATTAATATTTTTTAATATTTTATTTTTATACTATTATTAATAATTTTTCAATAATTATCTTTTTAATATTTCAAATTTATTTTATTTTAGTTTTTTTTATATTTATTTTAGTTTTATATTTTATTCTATTTTATTCTTATCATTATTATTTATATTTTATTTTCAAAAATTATTATCTTTTTTTTAAATTTATTTTTTATTAATTTCATTTGCTGCAGCTAATTGTCTTAGACTCTGAACCTATTTCTATTTATTTAAAAAAAGAAAGTCATACAGATCTTCACTTCGTGCCTTTCTTCATCAACTCATAATCAGTCAGTCAGAAAAAAAAACTAAATACCCAATATAATTACAGGGTATGTTCTAACTGCTTCGCACTTTTTCTTTGTTTTCATTTTGCACAATTATTTTTTTGGTTTTTATTTTTTTTTTTTTGTAATTATTTGGGTTTTGGGGATTTTCATGTGTTTTTCACATTTTCGTACATTTGGCTGACCAAGTGGCCCGCATTCTGTGGCGGCCGAATTGCGTTCTCAGCTGCTCACCTGCCGCTTGGAGGGGGCACCTGGTGGCACCTGCTACAAGCAATCGTTTCGTTTTGACAAACTAATCCAAATGTGTTGACGCAATAAAGTGAAAGAAAGTAGCTGCCTCGGGGCATTAGTTTATTTAGTTTCTTTCTGCGCTTAACTGAGGCACAACAACAACATCACCAACAACAACAACATCAACAACTTTGCTGCCTCTCTCGTTGCTTATGCGCAGCGTCAAGTTTACGACTTTTGCCCGAGTTTTGCTGCTGCTGTTGGGCCAGCGGAAGTGGCGCCCAATTGAAACTGGGCTTGCCCATGGGGCAAGTGCTGTTGCAATGACTAAGCCCCATAGGCCACTGGCTCAACTCGACCCCGTTAGCTTCCACCAAATTGGCAAAGTCAATTTAGATGTTTTCACAACTTTTGGCACATTTTCCGCCACGCCCAGCAAAGTGAGCAAAACTGTTGCGTGTTTATTGGCAGCAAGTTTGTGTCTTAAGTCTTTCGTTTGCAGCTCCAAAGGCTGCTACGGAAAATGCATCTCAAGCGCGCAAAGCGCACTTTGAAGTATGCAAAGTTTTTTTCTGGTAACTTGAGTTGTCTTGGGTTGTTTTAGTTTAGATTGATTACTTACTATTGATTGATTAGTTACTATATAATCGCAGGTGATCTTTATTAGGTATTGAAATATATATAATAAATATTTTAATTTTGGAAAAATATTTTATTTTTTATTTTTGGATAGCTTTAAGGTGAACATATGTATAAGTTTTATATTTATTTTATAAACTCTAAATGATGATGTCTATTATTTATCTACTGGGACCAAAGCGGGCTTCAGCTTTGCTTATTTTTTAATTAATCAAGTATTTGCTTCGAGTTGAGAATAAATGTGTATATAATATAATAATAATAGTATAATATTTAATTAAAAAATTTTTATTTTATTTTAAATATACATATAAATATATATATTAATATTACAAATATATTTTTTATTATATATATTTATACATGTATAATAATGCGATTCACCTCCCTTCAGCTAAGTTTACTTTATTTTTTTACTTTATTTTTTCCAAATATATTGTTCAACTTAAGTAATTAAGGTGTTCTATTATATCTAAAGTTTCTTAGGCAAGAATTTCACAGATCGTATGCCTAACTGAACTTACCTATTCGACTCAGATAGACAGTTGTGTTTATGTAAACAGTAGCGCAACTGAACAGAATTTACTTATAAAAAATATTTTGAAATAATAATAATATTAAAATATAATATTTTTTAATAATTTCTGTTTAAAAAAAATTTAAATCATAAATTTATTAAATTTAAACTGTATTTTAATCAGCAAATTTTCGTTAATTTTATTTCAGAACTATCAATGACTATGCGCTCAGCTCGAATCAGCACTTGAAGCACACGAACAACAACTACAACAATATTAAGATAAATAAGCTGCACAACAGCAGCAACAATATTAGTCACATCAGCAACAACAACAACAATAGCAAGAGCAAAAGCAATCACAATCTGAGCAGAATGCATGCCCATCAGCTGGACTCGTACTTGGCGGGAATGCCCATCGGCCTGAACATGTCCGGTCCAATGCATCCGGGTTCGATTTCGGGCAACGAAAGGCCCAACGGAGGCGCATTGGCATTGCACTATGCGGCGGCGAGGGGCTGCCTGGATTGCGTCCAGCTGCTGGTGGCCGCATCTGTAGACATTTGGTAAGTGCACGCAAATGGCCAATATTCAGTTAACGAGGCGAAGAATTAAAAGCAAAAGTCGCACACATGCCAGCAGCCAGTCCGCGTCCGCCGTTGATGGGGTGAAAGCTTTGTTCTTTATCGCGCTAAGCGGCAATTGGGATTGAGTGTGGCGCAGCCGGGGCGGTAAAAGTCGGTCACAATGTGGATCTGTGCTTATTTAAATGATTGCGACAAACATTGACGCCAAAACGGAATCACAGCTGCTCCCCACTTAAGTGGCTGCTGTCCGCTTTGCCGTGCCGTGATTTGCAGCTAATGCAATTTTATGGCATTCACTTGCCCCATTTCATTAGCGTATTTGCCAACTGTTGACATTTCCCCCCTCTCTCTCTGTCTCTCTCGCTCTTTCTCGCTCTCTCTCTGGTCGTAAACATGAAATTTTATACGCTAGCTTAGACAGATTTATGCATTCAACTAGATCTTCAAATTGTATATAAAAACAGTTTGTTGAGCTACTAATTAGCTCAAGATTTTTTTATGCGAAAAATGCATTAATTTTTATTAAAATATATCTAAATATATACATATATAAATATTGTTATTTTACAGTAATATATTTATATAAACAAATATTATAAATATTTATTTTCTGCTAATATATTTTTATTAAAATATATATATATATAAATAATATATATATTTATTTTATAATAATATATATAATATTTATATATACAGTTGCCTGAGCATATCTAATAATACTTGATAATCAAGTTAAGCCAAGTATCAGTAAAATCTTAGCTTCTTCTACTCATTGATCTCAGATCGTTTAACTTTAGAGCAGGAGCTTCGCAGAGACTTCTGGTATATAGAATTTTTGGCATATCAATGACAATCAGCATTGATAGGCCAGAAATTCTTTATTGGCCAGCTAAATCTCTCCTTGAGCGGTCGATTGTGGGATTGGCATACAGCTAATACAGTCAGCGGCCAGGGCAATTAAATGTGGCGATTAAAGCTGAAGCTGAGTTGATAATTAGAGCTGCAAACAATGGGAGAACAAGACGCCATTGGAGGCAAGTGGAGCACATGCAATCGCTGTGCGATTGAATGCATGACCGATCAAGATCGCTTTCCAGCGCTTGGTGCCCACCTGCTGCTGCTCAACTTTGGTCAGCGATCACCCAAATACCGCCATGAACGCACGCGTTCTAAACGTTGATTCATTAAAACCAGCCAAGGCTAGCTAGAGCCGGCCCAGCTAGTCAGTTTGGCTTCTTTTTCAGCTAACCAGATATTCCAGCAGGCATCCAGGCGTGCTATTTATTTCGCTGCCATCGAACTGGCTGCCAGCAGGAGGAACAGTATGAGAGAGAGAGAGAGAGAGAGGAGAGCGAGATTAATAAACAGAGAAAGAGATAATGAGAGGGAGAGAAGCACAAAGAACCGTTGCAACGAGTTGCCAATTGCAAGTGGAGCAGCTACACAAGGAGTCCAACTTGGCTTGGCCTCGTCTTTGGTCTGGTTTGGCCAGCTCTGACTCTCTGCTTAGAGATCTGTCCAGAGCTCGGCTGATCCAGCTGGTTTGGGGTCTTCTCTTTCAGCATTCATATTTATTAAACACGCCAGTTCGATTGGCATGACAACTGACACAGCGGCACACATGATAGCAGGCGGCTCGGAGAACAGCAACTGCAAGTGCTATAAATACCATTTTCATTGCGAGGGCTGCTCGACAAGTTTGGCATTATGTGGTCATATTATATGATGAATATGAATAATTGGTAAATTATAGATTGGGAGGGAGAGAAAAAAAAGAGAAGGTGAAAGTGGGAAAGAGAGAGAGAGAGAGAGAGAGAGCGAGTGAGAGAGAGTGTGTGGGAGAGAGATATTAGGAGAGAGAGAGAGAGAGAGCGAGGAAGAGAGCGAGAGAGAGAGGGAGCGACTGAGAGAGACCACCCAAAAAAAAGAGAGAGTGGCATTGAGAGAGATAGAATGTGAGACAAAGAGAATATGAGTGAGCGAGAGAGTATGAGTGAGGACCTGGCATAGAGAGGGAGAAAAGTGAGTGAGAGGATAAGGAAGAAAGGAAGTATTAAGGAGAATGAGATTGAAATATATATAAATATATATATATAAATGAGAGAGAGAGAGATAGATAAATAAAATTAGTGGGAAATAAAATGAGTGATACAGAAAAGAAGAGAGATCCATTCCGAATAGCGGTTTACCTATTACTGTGAGTCCAACCTCAAACCAATTGATGCTTGTTGATTATTATTGTTATCTGATCTATTTGAAAACCATATAAATATTGATCGTATATTTATATGTCAATTTTAATATAAAATATCTATAATTATATATATATATATATAATTTCTTAAAATATATATCAATATTAATTAATATTATAATAATTAGTATTGATAATAATTAATTAATAATATAATAATTAGCTTTAATATTGATTAAATATTAATTCCACTTGCTAACTATGTCTGTTCAGCTTCGCTTAGCTGAAGCTGTAATTATGCTTAAGTTCTGTTCATCTTCATCGCATTTTGATCTCGTGGGGCAACCCACGCTGGGGCCAATCGCATAAGAGACCATTGGATAATATCATATACTAAACATTTGATGATAGCTATGGTTTTGTGGCCAAGAAAACGCTTGTGGCAGAGCGGGTTTCTAAGCTTCTTGGGGGCCGTTGCCGTTGTGTGTTGCTGCTGCTGCTTCGTCTGCTGCGGCTGCTGCTGCTGCTGCTGTTGCTGTCGTCGCTAACTGCTGCTGGTTGCTGGCCGCTGGCCGCGGTGTCTTCTATTCGCGTTTGGTTACTCGAAGCGAACGGTGCTTTCGTCTGGCATCAGCTGCAACTGTCCGTGGTCTGCTGTGGCCGTCTGAGCTTTCCACTAGCAACGCTGTTACCGTTTGCCAAGCGCTGACCGATCACACAACCGTTACCAGCAACATCAGCAACAACAGCAACATGCGACGCATAGACGAATTTGAATTTTGATTTTTTTTCTGTGTTTTTTTTTGCTGTTGGGGTTTTTGCGGCTTTAGTTGAGCGGAGTTGCAGTTTAATGCTCAATGCAGTGTTTGTAGCGTTGCCGTGTGGCCACGCCCCTCATGCCACCCGCCCACTCGATGCCGTTGAAAGTACGCGCCGCGCCGCGTTGGTCAGCAAACAGCAACAGCAACAACAACAGCAACAAACAAAATTTCGCGCTTCAAAGTGTTTCGAATGCAGTTAACGAATCGGAACGCGAATTAATTAACAGTTTCAGTGTACCAAAGAACTGCAAACCACAACAACAACAACAACAACAACAACAACACCAGCAACATCAGCAACGTACAAGAAGACACAGTAGCAACAACCTGTGTGCCACAAGCCGCAACCATGAAAAGGTAGCTCGAGCGTCAGTTACAATAATCAATTGGCCAAGCGCTGAGCAGCTGCCCCCCAAATAGCCAAAAGCCGGAGCAACATTCGGATCCGCATAGCAATTGTTGCTTTGTTTTCCCTTTACATTTGCCTCTACCCTTCATTTACTTCTTTTTTTTTTAAACGTGATTCAAAACAATGAGTGTGCGTGTGTGTGTGTGCGGTAAATGGAGGCCAATGGAGGCCAACACCCACAAGAGTCAACAACAATGAAAAATTGAATGTGCTCAAGTTCCAGTGGCAAAAATTGTGCATGGATTAAATGAAACGAACGCGCGATAAATTACAGATAAAAACATCTATTAAATTGGTATATATATACACAAAAATCGGGCAAAATCAGTCGACTATAACTGAAAATAACGGAACTATATAAATACACATTTATAATATATATCAAATAAACTAATTTTTAAGGTATTTGAGACTGCCTAAATAGCAGTCTTTATCATATGAAAGGGGTAATGAGAAGGGGTAATAAGAAGATATTTATGAGTTAGATTTTGCTTGCATGCAGGCTGAATATAGGACACTTCCTTATTGAATTTTAGCTAATTTTATAATTATAAAATATGAGAATTTCACAACAAAAATAAATAAATTTTTGTTTGATTTATAAATGGAAAAACATTGTGCTGGTATAGAATAGAAAGCAATAAATGTCATAAAATGTAAAAAAATATATATATACTATATAATATATAATATAATAATATTATATATAAAATATATATAATATTAATAATTTACATATTATATAATATTTAATCATATATTCTACAGAATTGAAATAGAATAACATATTTAAGTAAGGTAGATAGAAGACATTCCATAAAGTTTTGTATGAGAAATATAGTAGACGAAAAGAAATAAGTAAATATGGATAGATTAACATATTTAGAAAGAAAACTTCTCGAGCATCAAAGGAATTACAAAATAAGGAATAGCATGAAAATTATTCAACACACAAATAAAAAAATATTTACAAGAAATATAAAATAAGAAATATTTGCATAGAATAGCTAGAGAAAAAGGAAACAAAAAATAAATAAGAAACATTTTTAAGATAGCTTAAAAAAGAATCAGAAAAAGAAGAATTCTTAAATAAATAAGAAAAGAAGAAAGAATAATTGACATGCATTATACAAAAAATCAAATAAATATATATATATATATATATATATTAAAAAATATTTAAAGATTTTTAAAATATAGTCTCACATATACATGTAAACAGATCATATATCTTTTCGAAAATTACAACAAATATTTGGTATATCAATATTACTGATACATAAACTACAATCAAATGGAAAAAGACCCTTGCAGGTAGTTGAAATAGACAACAAACTTAATTATTTCATATATCCAGAGATGATGAAAGAATAGAAAGTTGAGCAAATTAAAAAATTCGCAGACAAACAAACAGTCAAAGCGCCATCTATATATATATATATATATATAAATCTATATATATATATATATATATATGAATAAATATATATACATATATATATATATATATATATATATATATATATATATATATATATATATATATATATATATATATATATATATATATATATATATATATATATATATATATATATATATATATATATATATATATATATATATATATATATATATATATATATATATATATATATATATATATATATGTATATATATTTATTCAGAATCGACTAATTGATTTGAGAAATGTTTTCTTCTAACTATGCTCAGCTCTCTTGGCGTATTTGTGTCGAGAGTTCTTTTCGTTCGGCACGCAAATGTTCAATTAAATCCGTTCGAGATCTGTGCAGGTCTGAGCCATTCTCGGCTAACTGTCAACCGAGCTGGTAACGAGCCAGCCTCGCCACCGTAATTATCGGCCTTTCGAGACTTGCGTTTCAATTTGTTTCCACTTGTGCGATTGCTGCGATTAAAAATATTAAACACAAAAGAAATTGCAAACAAATAATATTTAAGAAAAAAAATGCTATAATTATTAAATTGCAATTACAAAATGAGCACAAGAAATTTGGATTAGTTTAGATGTTGTACTCGTTGTTTACTGTATTTTCACCTACAAAACCAGAAAGAAGCTGCTGAGGCGCACAAGAAACACGCGACTGCCAAATGGACAGTCGAGCAGCAAGTCGAGGCGGGTGGACGCTGAGTAGGTGGAGGCAGGGGGCCAGTTGAGCTGAATCTGATGTCTGCGACTATAAAATCTATATATACATATATATGAGAGCAGCGAGAAATAAGTGGAGAAAAAAGCACAACATGAAGATGAAAAATCAACTTTAATTGGTTTACAATTCATTTCTGCAGCGAAAAGCTGGAAAATGTAACAAGTTGCCAAGTCGCTTGAGAAGAAAGCAGCAGCAGCAATCTCAAGACTCGAGCTGGAGTTGAAGTGTCTGCTGTGCAATATCCATGAAGCGGCGGCGGCGGCGGCCGCGACCGAGCCAAGCTGAACCCAGTCTATTGCTTAAGGCAGCGCCGCCAACGTGTATTAGGGAAAGCACAGTGGGACAAGTGTGACATAAATTGAATACTTTTTGCAGACTTCAGAAACTAGAGAAACAAAAATAAACAGTAATTATTTCAATATTATTTTTAGGAATGTAACTATCATATATAATGTTCAGTGGAATATTTTATACATTTTAAGTGAGCTTAGTAGCCTATTAGCTCTTGAATTGGTAGAATCTCTGCTATAGACTTATAATTATAAATGAACATAAATTTTGAGAAACCAGATAAAAACTCAGGACACGGTATAGTCTTCTACTTATTATACCAAGACTTAAAAAAAAAAAAAAAATATATATATATATATATATATATATATATATATATATATATATATATATATTTATTTTATTTTTTATTTTATTTTTTATTTTATTTTTTATTTTTTTATAGTCCTAGTCTGCATAGTTAAATTTAAGCATTTTTTATGAGCTTAAACTAAATTTGATGTATAAAAAATATACATTTATAAATTGGTAAATCCAGACTTAGAATTTAAATATTTAATTTATTTAAATATTTACATTAATTGTCTAGAGATAATGTTTGCTTTAAAGAATTTTTAAAATGAAATTTTTTTATATGTATATGTATGTATATATGTATAGCTCTTTTATATATAAAAATAATAAATATAATTATTAAAAAGTTTTATATATTTAAAATGGAATATTTAACAAAAATTTGTTACATTTTTTTGTTAGTTTGTTTCTTTTCGAGTTAATTAAAATCAGTTTTTCTCAGCTTACAGTTAGCTAAATATTGTAGATTACATTGTAGATTTAGACAATAGTCAAACTAGGTTTTTTTTTTTTTTTTTTTTTTAGCAATTTTTACTTTTGCTTTAAGCGAGTTGCACCCACTGTGCTGTGGCTAATATCGTAGACAAATGGTAGCAATTGCGCATCATAGCCAGCGGCTGCTATTGCCGAGCAGAAAAGCGGCGCGGAGAGAGCTCCGCTGCGCCCGGGCGTAACACAGAGAGAAAAGTCTGCGTCTCTGGCGAATGATCTGCTCTGCGTTGCAATTTTTTTTTTGTAAATGTTTTTTTTTTTTATTTAAGCGCATTTTAGCGGTAATTTCACACCGAAAAAAGCAGAAGAAGAAGCTGCAGAAGCTGGGGCAAAAGCGAAACAAAATGCGCTAGAAGTTTGCTGGGGCAGGCAGCCAGACGCTGGCTCAATCGCGTGGCGGAGCCACTGAGAGTCAGTTGCAGCTGTGTGTCAGATGCAGGTAGCTCTGCGGCGACATTTTGACTTTCGGTTTCGAGATTAATTTCCGAAATATGCATGAGGCGCGGTGCCGAAACTCGAAATGCAAATAAACGGAAGCCGACAACAGTTAAAAGTCAAAAATCGAAAAAACGCAGCGAAAAACAATCGAGACGAGTCAAAGTGATTTTTCTTTTAACCGTTTCTGCATTTTATTTATGTCTGTTATTTTTTCTGTGCATGTGCGCGCGTGTAACGGTAACGGTATTGGGGAAAACTCCAACGAAAACCAGTTGATTCTGTTGTGATCTGAGCTATATTATCGCATCGCATCGCATCGCACCGCAGCGCAGTGCAGCGCATCGCATCGCATCGCATAGGCGACATAAAAGCGAAAGTCGCATAGGTGACAATAGCCGCGCGTAGGTAAGCAAAAGGCATTCAAATCGCATTCTCAATACAGCACAGCAACTGCACCACCGACCACGCCTACCCCAGCCCCACTGCCTCCCTTGAGCACTTGAGCAAACGCATTTCTCTCGCGCCGTGTCGTGACGTCTACTCCATGCACAACGAAAACTTGCCGCACCACCAAATGACCTCCTACACACGCACACACACACACACACACACACTTGGCACGTCCTGCTGCAATCCTAGAAAAAGAGCAACGAAAAAAAAAACAAACCAACTTCCACTCTGTAGCTACTTTTCGACCATCAACGTTAAGAAGGGCCTGCTGGGCCGCATGACCACAAGTCTGACCTCGTACCGCCGCAGCAAGCAGAAGAGCAAGTCCAACAATGACATACACACCATCATCGCCACGGAAGTAAACTGTGTAGCGACTGCCATACTGAGCAGCAGCAACAGCCACAGCAGCAGCAGCAGCAGCAGCAGTAGCAGCAGTAGCAGCAGCAGCAGCAGCCGCAATCACATCGACTGCCACGATCCTGATGCCGAGCCGGGCAGCGACACTGCGAACGCACACAGCTCCAACCAAAATCCGAGCCAGAAGCACGGCGGCCACCTGGAGGACAGCAATCGCGGCGAGCATCTGAGCAGTCTCAGCGAACGCATGATGGAGGCGCATCAGCGCAAGGTCTCGGCGTCAGCCGTCGACTCCAATGACGACGAGGCCACGCCCATGCTAGTCGCTGGTGCTGGCCAGGGTCGCAAGGAGCAGAACAATCGACGCAGCGTCGTGAGGTGAGACAACACGCAAGAGTAGCAGCAGCAGCAGCAGTGATGACAGCTCAGGTCAAAGATTGGCCAACTTAGTAATCTGAGGGATTAGATCTAAGCCAAGCAACGGGCTGCTGTTGTTAGTTAACTGCACTCGGCTTATATATATGATATATATTTATTATACGTATATACATATATACATAAATATATATATGGTGTATAAATATCTGTTATGGATTTCCATACATACTTGAGTATATCAATTTGTGTATATAACCTTTTGGCACACATAAATAATTTCTGCTATCTGTTTAGATTAGCTAAATTAAATAACAAATAACTAAAAAAAATTGTTTATATAAATAATAAATCTTCTTGTGATTATCTCAAACTTTTGTTTTAGAGTTTGAGCTTGTTTTGAGTGAGCTATGACCATATTAAGCTCGAAAGCGTAGATGAAGGAGTTGTTTAAAATATATAAAATATTTCGACAACCTCATTTAAAATTCTTGACAACTTATGTTAAGAATTTCTCAGACATGACAAAAACATCACCGAAGATCGACTGACATTTAATACACTTGAAAATACATTTCATATTTCGAAATTAAATTAAGTTTGATCGTGTAATATGAATAATAATTATTATTTAAATTACATAATATGAAAATTAATTTTTTATAAAATTAAATAACAAAATATTTATATATTGATATACACATCAATATAATATTTTATTATGTAATATAGAAAGAAAAAATTATTTTAGATATATATGTTACACAATAATTATTAATATATAAATTATGTAATAAAATATTATACATAATTAATATTGTATTATATAATATGACGTATGATGATGTGATATGATATATATGATTTATATGTAATGATATGATAATTGAAATATGATGTATACGACATATATATTATATTATATGATACAATATCATATTGAAATCTTTGATATAATATTATATTTTATGATATATATTATAAATGATATATATATATATACATATATATATTATGTATTTGATATGACATGAAATGAAATTATATCTCCGATATTTATGACATCTGTTACACCTATAATACATATTTTGATTGATATATTTGATATATTATCTTCATATTGATATCAGACGCATAAGCAAAAGTCCATCATTCACTTTCGTGCATCCATCATCGGCCACAAAAAAAAGAGCTGTCGACTCGTTTGCAGTTTTCTTTTTCTTTTTCATTTTGAGTTTTTTGTGCGTTGGCATTGATGATACTTTAATTTGTATCTATATCTATGTATAGGAGTGTCGCTCTGTATGGCAGCCATTAGCCACTTCATATATATATTTCTTGCTGCTTGTGAAATATTTGCGCGCAAGTGAATGCCGTCAGGGGCAGGTGGTGCATGCCACACGGGGCACGAAGCTGGCTGTGTTGACTCTTTGCTCATTAGCCAACTGCAAACGAATTTGGCCTTAGCGCTAATTGAAACCTAAACATAGATAACATAGACGCGACTCCTTTCGTTTATCTAGATATAGAGATTTAACTAACATAAATTATACACTTACCTTGCAGCGCCAATACGCAAATGGACAATGATGTCACGCCTGTGTATCTGGCCGCCCAGGAGGGGCATTTGGAGGTGCTCAAGTTTCTGGTGCTTGAAGCTGGCGGCTCGCTCTATGTGCGCGCACGCGACGGCATGGCACCGATCCATGCCGCTTCACAAATGGGCTGCTTGGATTGCCTCAAATGGATGGTGAGTAGACCAAAAGCCATATACACACGCCAAACTGTAGCAAAGATTTGCGATTGCCGAATGTGCCAAAAATGGGGCCAACAACAAAAACAACGAGCAAAGCTGAACTCGTTTGCTGCATGGCCTTCAGCTGGCTGACTGGCTGGCTGGTTCTTGTCCTGGTTGCGGATCGCGCAGCTAACGGTTCCCGGTTCTCCGACCCGTTTGTCGCCAGGCCTATGCAATTTATCAAGCCGTTTAGCATTTGCCGCTAACCAGATTCCCAGCACTCAAAGTCGAATTCGAAGTCAAAGTCAAAGTCTTAGAGCTTTGTTCTGTTTTTTTTTTTTGTTATTTTGTATATCCGCTGTGAATCTAAATCGATCAGTTGCAGCTCTTCACTCTTGAGCGCTCTGAGCGTGGGCTGTCTTTCTCACTCCCTCTGTCCCCCTCTCTCTCTCACTCTGTCTTTTTAAAGAGCCAACGACATAAACTGGACATCTCGCCCGGCCGACTTTGGGTGCCAGTTGAAAATCACCTTTCTAAATTGAGCTAAATAGTTTTGCATTGCCAATGCAGCAACAATCACACACACACACATACACACATACCACTCAACCACTTTCCACATTCATGTGTGTCCACAGAGCGAGTCGAGTCTAGTCGCACCACACGACAACACGTCACATCATTGACAGCTCGCAATGGATCCTTGTGGAGCGCAACTGACTAGCTCAGAGAAACATCAACTTATACTCTGTTTACAAGAGCGTGATAGAGCATATTGTTGTGTATACAGAAATTAAACTCACTTCACAGCGTCTCTTGTTAAATTCATTCTATACAAACTCTGTCTAAAAAGTTTTGAATTAATTGTTTAATTAGCTCTGGAAATTAAGATAAATAAATTAATTAATTTAAAAAATTAATTCATCTAATTTTATTTATAATTTTTAAATTATTTTTTATTTTAAATTAAATGAAATTAAATTTTTAAAATTAATTATTTTTTTTAATTATTTAATTAATTGAGTTATTAATTTATTTTTTTAAATGACATATTTCATTTTTAAAAATTAAGGAATGATTTTTTTTTTAATTTCTTTTAATTCCTTTTAATTAATTTAAAAAAATGAATTTAGTAATATCGTAATTAATTTACGAAGAAAAACAATTAAATTTATTTTATTTTTATTTAATGAAAAAATTAATTTAAACAATTTAAAAAAATAATTACTTAGTTTGAAAATTAATTTATGTATTTTTAAAATAATTAAAATTGCTTTAAAAATTTCTAAATTAATTTAAAAAATTACTAAAATCAGTTTAACAATTCTTAAATTAACTGATAACATTTGGTCGATTGCCCCTGCAGGTCCAAGATCAGGGAGTGGATCCGAATTTGCGCGATGGCGACGGTGCCACGCCACTGCATTTTGCCGCCTCGCGTGGCCATCTGTCGGTGGTGCGTTGGCTGCTCAACCACGGCGCCAAACTCTCGCTGGACAAATACGGCAAGTCGCCGATTAACGATGCCGCCGAGAACCAGCAGGTGGAGGTGAGTAGCGCAGCCCACTGCCAATGAGAACGGCTCTCTTAATCAATGCCTTTGCCTCTTGGTTACAGTGTCTCAACGTGCTCGTGCAGCACGGCACCACCGTCGACTACAACAACAAGAGCAACACACAGCGACACAAGTCGCAGCAGCACCAACACCAACAGCAGCAGCAGCAGCAGCAGCAGCAACAGTTGCAGCACATGAGCAGCAGCTGCAATTCGAACACGAATTCGAGTAAGCAGACGAGCCGCAGCAACACGATCAAGTCGAAGTCCTCGTCCACGCTCAGCTCCGATGTGGAGCCTTTCTACTTGCATCCGCCAGCAGTGACAGCAGCGGCTGCCGCAGCGGGCGTCGGCCTCGGCGTTGGCATCACGCGCAAGAACAGCGACGCGCTGTATTCGCAGCAGTCGCGCAGCTCCTCGGAGAAGCTCTACGGCTGCAATGGCGGCGCCTCGGGCGGGGGCGTGGGCGTGGGCGTGGGCGGCGGTGCTGTCGGTGTGGGCGGCAGCTCCGGCGCCGGCGGTGCACTGCTGCCCAACGATGGGCTCTACGTGAACCCGATGCGCAATGGGGGCCTGTATGCCACGCCCTCGCCGAACGGCAGCATATCGGGCGAGTCGTTCTTCCTGCACGATCCGCAGGAGATAATCTACAATCGGGTGCGGGATCTGTTCGTCGACTCGGACTGCAGCAGCGTTAAGCAGCATCAGATGCCTCATCCGCTGCATTCGCTGCAATCGAAGTCCGGCGGCAATGCGATCGTGACCATTCAGGCTGACGTCCACTCCAGCTCGAGTGGCGCCGGCAGCGGCTCCGACGAGTCCGTCTCCGTCTCGTCCAGCTTCAACTCGCCAAAGAGCAGCAGTCATCATCACAGTCACAACCATCACCAGCATCCGCATGCGCATCAGCTGCGCAGCCAGAGCTTCAATCGGCACGGCAGCAGCGGCAACATCAGCAACAGCAGCAACCTGAAGAACAACAACAACAGCAACAGCAACAACGGCAGCATCAGCGGGGCCAACAACAACAACAGCAGCTACAAGCAGCACAAGAGCAGCAGCAGCAACATCAGCAGCAGCAATGGCAATCAGAATGGCGACCATGACTACGAGGACATATATTTGGTGCGCGAGGAGTCGCGCAAGCAACATCAGCACCAACAGCAGCAGCAACAGCAACAGCAGCAGCAGCAGCAACAACAGCAGCAGCAACAACAGCAGCAGCAACAGCAGCAGCAGCAACAGTTGCAGCACAAATACAGCGTGGGCAGATCGCGTTCCCGCGACAGTGGCTCCCATTCACGTTCGGCCAGCGCCAGCTCTACGCGCAGCACTGATGTTGTGCTGCAATACAGCAATCATGTGAGTAGCTCAGCCAACAGGCTCGAGTCGAGTCATGTATTTATCTCTCTCTTTGCTCCCTACCAGCACTTGAACAACAAGCGGAGCAATTACAACAACAGCAACAACAATAGCAACAACAACAACAACAACAGCAACTTGAGCCTGCTGAATCGGAATAAGTCGCATTCGATGATTGGCCTGCACAGCAGCAAGTACGATTCGAGCCTGAAGGACAGCTACAGCGCCAAGAACGTGAATCTGAACCTGAAGAATCAGCTGCTCAATGGCGGGATCAAGAGTGACACCTACGAGAGCGTCTGCCCGCCCGAGGATGTGGCCGAGCGCACCAAGCAGACGCACAAGAACTCCATGATACGCAACAATCTGGCGGATGCCGGCCTGCTGAGCAGCAATCCAAATATATCCATGCACAGCAACAACAACAACAATAACAACAACAACCACAACAACAACAGCAACAGCAGCAGCAATGGCAACATCAACATCAACAGCAACTGCAACAGCGACAGCAGCAACAGCATCAATCAAAACGGCGGCAACAGCAACATGAACAGAAACTTGAAGCGCGTCTCCTCGGCGCCGCCCATGCAGAATCTGTCCGTGGGTAAGTCAAGGGAGAGATGAGTGTGGAGAGAGAGAGAGAGGCAGATAGCTTGGAATATTCTAGTAAATATAACGAGATCTCAGTTCAATCTTATAAAAGTCTTTAAGACCAGCTTAAGCTGTTTACTAATATTAAAATAACAGCAATAGCAATTAGCAATATAAAAACCTCACTTTACTAATATAAAAGTGAAGTATAGTTTTTATATTTTATTTATATAGATTAAGATCTCAGCTTGATCGTGATAATATAAAATAATCTATAATTTTTAATTATTAATAAACTATAATTATTTGTTCACTAATATAAAAACTTCATTTTAAAAATGCTAAGCATAATATAATAATATAATAATATAATGGATTATTATACACTAATATTATAATATAATATATATTATATATTATATATTATATATTATATATTATATATTATATATTATATATTATATATTATATATTATATATTATATATTATATATTATATATTATATATTATATATTATATAAAGCAGACTTATATAAATCTAACTCTGCTTAAAAATTCAACTTCCAAAAACAATTGAGAAAATTGCCTAACATTTTTTGTTAATATCGACATTAAATTTTGTATTTAATTTTGTATATTTTGATATTTATTTTTTATTTTATTTTGACATTCAAAAATATTTTTAATTTAATAAACTTAATTTTTGTTAAATTTTTGAAAATCCATATCGATTATTGTTCACAAATTTTGCAGGGCTTGGAAAACCATTGGATTTTCAAAAATTAAATGAAAATTAATTCTGTTAAATTTTAAAAACTGTTAAAAATTAATAATAAAAGATTACTTTACATAGCTGACTTAAATATAAAAATTTGCCAAATAAAAATAAAATAATAAATATATATATATATATATATATATAAATAATATGTATATATATATATATATATATATATATATATATTTATATTTCATATTAGCTCTTCCAACCCAACGATCTCATCTACTCTCTGTCTCCATAGTGAATGGACCACCGCCGCCACCTTTGCCGCCTCCGCTGCGTGCACCTGTGCATCGCAACAACTTGAATGGGGAGCAGTCCAGCAACAACAACAACAACACCAACAACAGCAGCAACAACAACAGCATCTATAAGAAGAATCAGTTTGGGCTCGCACCACCAACGGCCCAAACCGCTCAAGCCACAGCAACGAATGCCGCCACAACTGGCGCACACGAAGCCGTCGACTCGGACTCGGGTCTGGAGGTTGTCGAGGAGCCCAGCCTGCGTCCCTCGGAACTGGTGCGCGGCAATCACAATCGCACCATGTCCACCATATCTGGTAAGTGTTCAATGCGATTAGTCTAAATGGGAAGCTAAGCTGGCTTTAGGCCTAGTGCCAACTGTGATATTTTCAACCAGTCAGTTTCGGCCTTATAACAAAACTTTCGGCAACTAAATTTATGAAATTCATGAAATACGAAAATCGACAATAGCAAAATCTAACTAAGAATCAAACAAAGACTAACTGAATCCGAGTTAGATAGCGGCGGATGTTGTGAGCCATGAGCACGGATGGTTCGAGTCTTGGTTGGTCGGATCTGCTCGAATGCCAGCCGGTGAACGACAGTTCCGACGAGACAACGACGACCAATTTGTCACCCGAACTGGCGCAGGCTCAGGCGCAGGTGATGAGACAGTTCAGCCAGGGGATGACGGTGCCCAGCCTGGATGAGCTGTCCGACAATCTCAATCTCAAGGACACCTATGTCATTTATAGCGTGGGCAACTCAACGCTCTTCATGAGCTCGCTGGACCCCAAGTATGCCAGCGAGCATGAGTTGCATCTGCTCGATCGCCACCTGCTGGACGTGAAGATCGCCGATCCCGATGAGCCGCTCTGTCCCAGTCCCGACGTCTTGACCATGGGCATGTACGATTTGCTCGATGGGGATGTGCCCTGCACCAGCTCAGCGGCCGCAACCGCATCGACCTCAAGTCGCAGATGCCACTCCAAGATGAAGTGCGTGAAGCAGGTGGCTAAGAAGAGGCGCGTCAAGCTGCATTACAAATAGCTCGTGTGAGTCTGATCAGTCAGGCACACGAAACTTGCTCAGACCTCCGCCCAATTGCTTTTGTTCTCGAGTTTCTCTTTCGTTCAATCAGTAAATCAACCGTTGCCCAATCACACGCATTCATTATCGTCGTCGGCTCATCCTGCAGCCGACTCGCAGTGGACGGATGGGGTCTTTGACATCTAACGACGGGGCGGGGGACGGTACGGGGCGGCAGCTATTGATTGATCAATTAGCGGCACAAAACATGCCTCCAAACTGGAATTGGCCAACCAACAACCAGACTTGGCTAACTCTGCTGCTTTTTGTTTGCCATTTGGCAAATTGGCAGAGTGGCAACAGGCACACATGCAACAGCCACAGCTATATCTGTAGCTATACCAATTGAAATGAAACACAGATCAATATTTTGACTCACAAGCAATTTGCAGCGGAAATCACTTAAAGATCTTGAGTAATGTTTACAGTGGGCAAATCAGGTTTATATAGAAGCGCCAGCGAAACTGATATGTGACAGACAAATATTAAAGCTAATGGTAATAGGCTGTTGCATAATCTATCTTAGGGAAATATCTTCGAAAATGTCGAATATTAATTTTTTTTAAATTACACTGAATGACTAAATAAGAGAAAGGGGGGCTGGACGTGGTAGATAGCTAAAAAAAAAGTGTAGAAAAAGCTGATTAAATTTAAAAAGTATAGCATATATATATATATATATATATATATATAGATAGATGTATAGATGTACGAGAGATATATTACTACGGACATATCTTTGTAAACTTGTATTGTCAAATATTAATTTGATACAAGTTATTTCTAATGGCTAAGCAAGAGAAAGAGAAGCCAACCATCGAAGATAGATAAGAAAAATTATATAAAAGCTGATTCAATTTATACAGTATAACGATATATAGATAGATATATGATATATTGAAGAAACTTTCTTTGTAATGTTTGAGCTATTTTTAATTTGAATTTTTAATTTTTTAAAATTATTTTGATTGACTACATAAAAAGCAGAACCCTATGAAAAGCTGATTAAATGTATATATATATAGATGAACTAAAGATATATTTAATATAAATATTTTTGGATACTTGTTAGGTCAAACATAAATTTTGAAAAATTATTGCGACTAATTTGACTAAAAAAGAGAAAAGAGAAACTAGACATGGAAGGTAGTTGGGAGTAGAAGAAAATGTATATAGCTTATTAAATGTATAGTGTATAGTATAGTATATATATATATTCTCTATATAGATATAAAAAAGTATAGAAAACAATTATTAAATATTAATGGTAAAGCTGTTAAGGTCATAACTAGCTGAATTATGCCCTAAGTCATGCGCTCTTGCCTAAAGCTAAGACCCAAACCCTTCCATAAACTTTGTGCTAATCGCGACTACAATTCAATGCTAATTACACGGAAGATTTAAAAGACTTAAAAAGTTCGTCCGCATGCCAGGCGCACGTCACAGCGCTCAAGTTAAACATCAGCTTACGGAGTTGGCGAGTTTGTTAACCTGGCCAAGACAATGAATGTCAGCTATTTGACATGCATTGACTTGCCATATGCATTCGTAAATGGCTTATGCATTCGCATTATGTGTGTTTGCCGAGAGAACTAGTTGAACAAATTAAATAGACAGGCGAACAAAACTCCGTCGAAAAGGTTCACACGCCGCACAGGAAAAACTGAAAGACGGAAAAACAAAGAAGTGGAAGTTGTTAACAATCGAAAGAGCAGCAAAACCCAAAACAAACATTGGGAAAATATTAGTACAAGGGGTGGGGGAGATAGAGCAATAGACTTTGTGGCAAGTGCGTCAAACAGTTGTTGCCACTTGCCACTTGACACTGACAACTTGCCTCAGGCTGGCCGATCTAAAGCTGTGCAGATCCTTAGGCGCTGTCATTGGCCAAGCCGGAAGTACATCAGTTTAGCTATTTGACGGGCTGCCGCTGCTGCCCCTTGCAACATGGCAATTATGGCCTCTGCTGGCTGCATGTGGGCTGTGGCAGCCAAGCCACCCGCGCTGTCCGCGCACAGCAAAACTTTTACCCAACGAAAGTGAACGTGTTTTTTGTTTTGTTTTGTTTTTGTTTCTGTTTTTTTGTGTGTGTTTTTTTTCGCACAGCCATTGACAAGACTTCGCGTTGCACACGACTCAAGCGACTCGAGTTGGGTGAATAACTTTGGCAATAGCTTGAACTCGCATCAGGCTGCCAGCAGCACTCGTCCAGTCAACATCGTCAACGTTCACAGCGCTCAGCTCAGCTCAGCTCAGCTTTGCATATTTCCTTTACTTTTTTTTTTTTTTTGTGCTGTTCGCTTAAACATTTTTTATGTTAATTTGTGCAATCGTTGAACATGTGATTTGCTATCGAGCTGCTTTGCGTGCTATCAAAACGACGGTTCAAAGTTCAAGCTTAGGCGCCATGAACATGGCGGGTTCGATGAAAATCCATAAGAATACGCGGCGCAACTACTTTACGCTGAGCTTTCAGCGTTTCGATATATTTCGCTGTAAGTACGAGCGAAGGACGACTAAATAAAAAAATAATAAATAATATACATTTGCATATTGCAAATATTTATGTTTCACATATATAAAATAAAAATAAAAATAAATGAAATAAAAAATAATACATGTTATTTAAAAAATAATAAACACGGCTAATTAAAAACATTAAATAATTTATAAAAATAAAAAAGGAACTATAAGTAATATATAAAAATACTAAATAATGCATAAAAATATTTTATATATGAAAAAATAAAATTTAAAAATACAAAAGAAAAAAAATGCAAAAAAAGATAAGTCTAAAGAAATTTTATATAAAAAAAAAGTTATTTAAAATTAAAAAAAAAAAAATGAAAGTACGGCTAAATAAGAAACAATAAATATTTAATATAAATATATTTTTTGTATATTCAAAAACGTAATTCAAAAATATTTGTAAAGTGTTTGCAGAGTTGCTAAGGAGACAATGCTGTTTACATACATATTCCATTATAAATTATTTTAAAAAATAATTGAAAATTGTGCAAATAGCAATTCGATTCCCACTTTTCGCTCATATACATATGCTTACGCTTCCTTATGCTATTGGCAGTGCCAGTGTCAGTGCCAGTTTATCAGGCAAACGATCTACATTGACAATTTCACCATGAAAATGAAACCAGTTGCCTAGGCTCAAACTGGACCCAGCCAAATTATTCCATTTCCAAATTCAGTCCGCGGCGCGGTTGGACTGCTCTCAAAAATTGATCAAACCGCTGGCTGGGGCTGGAATCGTTTGTCGTTTTTTATTTGGCCATCAAATCGGTGGGCCAAACAGGCCAGACTCGATTCCGATAGTATGGCTGTCCGGCCATATACGATATGACAACGTAATGCTGTTTGCTTTTCAAATCTCTGCCCCCAAGTGGATGAAACGAGTTGCTGAGCCGTGAAAGTTGCAATGCCGAGGACTCATCATCATGACATAGCCGCCGTGGTGGTGCTCCGAGCGGTGCGGTGCGGTGCGGTGCGGTGCGACGGCCAATTAACTGACAACATGTGCACCACTTCGCTTCGATGACCACTAATCATGCGAGCTGTCATTTTTGTGGATTTTCCTTCGCTGTGCTTAGACATTTGCCGTTTGTCGTTTGCCATTTGCATTATAATTGTAATGCTTTCCACTCGCTGACCTTTTCGCTACAATTTCAATGACTCCATTTAAGATATGCGAAGATATAGATATAGTATATAAATATATATATTTAAAAAATTTTTTTAAATTAAAATTTTGCTTTATTTGCATATTAGCCGCCAGTCCGTCCGTAGCAACGTAGCATTGATCCCGTAAACTGCAACAGCTAGAGATCTGAAAATTTTAATAAATACTCGTCTATGCCATACGCACTAGGAGTTGATGATTTCCATCCTATAACTCAACGCATTTTATTATAATCGATAAAAATCGATAAATATCGATTGTTTTATTAAACATGTCTTATAATCAGCAAGAACTAGATATATCAGATTCCCTCTAGCCTAGTTTATTTACATTGTTAATATTCATATATTATTTGTCTGTTAAATTTGAACATGTGACATGAACTTTGACATGTACTTGTCACATTGAGTTGCCAAGTGCTAACTGCTGATTAAATCTGCATCCAGGCAAATATTTGAGGCTAACTCTCCAAGCTGAAGTTGCCTCGCAGCAAGTTTATTTGAATTTCGTTTGCCAAGAGCTGCGTAAACTTTAACCCGCTGTCAACTGAGCTGAACTTTAAGCATAGATTAATTAGGTAAATGCCCGCAGCTGGCTTTCATTTCGTTTCATTTGTGTGTGGGCCACGCTTCTGGCTGCTGTTTGCGCTTCAATTACGGCAATTGCATTTTGGAGCTCTTCATTTGATTAGGACGCAGCCGAAATCCATTAGCGCCATTCTGCAGTTTGGTGAAAGGCGTCGTCGACACACGCTGCATACGCAATGAGTTGTATCTGGGAGACTCTGATGAGTGTGTGTGTGTGTGTTTGTGTGTGTGTTATTGTTATTGTTGCTAATGTAGCTCAAGCTAGCGTGACCAAACAGCTGGGATAACTGCTAACCCACAATAAGTAGTTAACGCAGACAACACTCAAATCTCATAAATAAATTTGTTCAATTTCAGCGAACAAGAAAGCCAAGCTCCTCAACGGCAGCGGCAACGGCAACAGCAACGGGACCATTGGCGCCTCAACTGGCGCAGCAGCCGCCGCCGTCGTCGCCGCCGCCGCTGGCAATGCTGAGCCCCACTATCAGCATGCCAATGGCAGCATCTACGGCTATGCGGAGGGCCCGGGCGGCAAGCAGCGCAGCGCAGCCAGCAGCAGCAGCAGTTACCAGCCCTCGCACTACCACCAGCAGCAACAACAGCAATCAATCTATGCGGCCAGCATCTACGGTGTGGGTTCATCCGCCGAGGATCACTATGAGCTGCAGCAGTCACAGTACGGCGGCAGCTACAATGGCGAGGGCACGGGCGTGCGCTCCGGTGGCCCCAATTTGGTCAACAAGCAGCTGGTGCTGCCATTTGTGCCGCCCAGTTTTCCCAACAAATCACAAGACGGCGTCACGCATCTCATCAAGCCGTCCGAGTATCTGAAGAGCATCAGCGATAAGCGTTCGTGTCCATCCTCGGCCCGGTAAGTTAAGAAAGCCACGCCAACACATCAACAGCTGGCTGCGACTTGCTCCGGCTGCAGATCTCGTGCGGCGGCAACATAAGTAATTACCACCAAAAGTGGCAGAGGTACAGTTGCCTTAATTAAGCAGCCAGCAGACAATGCATGCTCACGCCGATCGCTGGCTGCAGCGGGGCAATTAACAGCGCCACTCACAAGTCAGCCACTTCCTCGGCTCAGCTCAAGAGTGCATGAAATTTTATGCGTGCTGCATGCCAGGCCAACTTTTGCTCGCTGCTGTGCCTAGCTGAAGTCAGTTGCAATCCGAAGATGATACTGCGCACACGACATGCTTGGCGCAGGTCCGGCTTACACTAGACACGCCCACTCACACACACACTCACCCATACACGCCTACATACGCCCAGTGGCACAAACTGACACTCATCGAACATTTTCTTGCAGCTCCACGGATACGGAGGACTACATGCAAATCCAGATCGCGCAGCAGCAGCAGCAGCAGCAACAGCATCATCACCATCTGCAGCATCCGCACCAGCACCCGCATCCGCATCATGCCCATGCAATGGGCGTGGGCGAGCAGCCACCACTGCCGCCGCCGCCGCCACCATTGCCCCACATGATGCCGCCGCCCATGCCCATGCTGCTCTCGCCGCTGGCTGGCGATGCCACTAGCAAGTCACAGAAGCCCAAGAAGCCGCACGGCTCGGCGGCGCCCAGCAGCCAGGACACGGCCACACGCAAGCAGCATCAGCCGCTGTCCGCAATATCCATACAGGACCTAAACAGCGTACAGGTGAGTGCGGCAGACAGGATAAGGGCCAGGATAATGGAACCTAGCCAGTTATAGACTTCAACCGTTCAAGCTCAGATATCAGAGGGCATTCTTAGACTTATAGCCGGAACTCATTAAAAAACGGCGTGCTGAGCCGATCTAGCCATGACTGTGCCTATACGTTCTTAGGAATGTTTCGATCTCGTAAGCTACAGCAGCTAGAGATCTGAAATTTTCAAGATATACTCGTGCATGCACTCGATAAATCAACTCAACTATTATCGATCAATAATCGATATATATACATATTTTAAATTTGCCTACAGAGTATTCCTTAGTCGCGCAGCATTCTGCTTCATGTACACATTACTCAACTCTGTTGAAATCTGAATTCGAATCGATGCGATCTAGTTACCTGGACGTCAGTCAGCCAGGCAACGTATGCCAGCAACGAACTCATTTTAGTCATTCACGTTTATTACGTTCACTCGTTCACTACAATCATTTTTTTTATTTTTCCAAATTATAACACAAATAATAGTAGTAAAGTAATAATATTAATAAACGACGCAAATAAGTGATATATAGTCAAATATTGAACAATCGCGGATAAGCCAAGCCATCTGTACGTTTTGTGTGAGAGCCGAGTGCAAAAACAATATATATAGCTTAACCATATTCTAGTTTAGACATGGCTAAGAAGTCTCTTTGTGTTCACATCAAACTATGTGCTGATTCCGCTGCCATTTTTATACAGCTGCGCCGCACGGACACGCAGAAGGTGCCGAAGCCCTATCAGATGCCCGCACGGAGTCTGAGCATGCAGTGCCTGACCACCAGTACGGAAACATATTTGAAGACCGATCTAATTGCTGAGCTCAAGATCTCGAAGGATATACCCGGCATCAAGAAGATGAAGGTGGAGCAGCAGATGGCCAATCGCATCGACTCCGACCATTACACGGAGATAACCAAGCAGTTCACTGCCAACAACTACGTCGACCAGGTGAGTTGCTGGTGTCGACTGGGTCGGCGGGTCGGGCGGGTAGGTTGGGGACTTGCAGCTGGATTATCATGCGTATCAAAGATCTACTTGCAGATACCAGAAAAAGACCAGTCTGGCAACGCCATACCTGACTGGAAGCGCCAGATGATGGCTAAGAAGGCGGCTGAGCGCGCCAAAAAGGACTTCGAAGACCGCATGGCCAAGGAGGCGGAATCCCGTCGCCTCTCCCAGATACCACAGTGGAAGCGTGATCTACTAGCGCGTCGCGAAGAAACTGAAAACAAGTTGAAGTAAGTGGGCGGGGCTTCCTTTTGTTTGTTTTTTAGGGGGCCTTGTGGGGCAGCTGCCGCAGACACCATGCACCACGCACTACGCACCACGCACCACTCACCACTCACCACACACCACTCTCCACACACTCTCTGACCTGTGACCTCGCCATCTGTGCCATTTTGCAGAGCGGCCATCTACACGCCCAAGGTGGAGGAGAATAATCGCGTAGCGGACACCTGGCGCCTCAAGAACCGCGCCATGTCCATCGACAACATCAATCTGGCCACCGTCAGCGGCGGCCTCAACGTGGAGCAGCATTACCAGCAGCTGCAGATACTGCAGCAGCAAGCTCATCCCCAATTCAACAAGGAGAATCAGAGTGATGGCACCGCCGCAGCCAAAGCTGGTGACGGCGACCATGCACAGCAGCAACAGCAGCAGCAGCAGCAGCAGCAACAACAGCAGCAGCAACAGCAACAGCAGCAGCAGCAGCAGCAAATCAAGCAGCAAATGCAGCAAGCACAGGATGCACTCGATCAAGCTGATGATGAGCAGGACGATAGCGACAATATAATTCCGTGGCGGGCACAGCTGCGCAAAACCAACAGCCGCCTGAGCTTGATCTGATTGGCAGCCGAATCCGCGTTTAAGTCTTTTGTAGTGCATTTTTTTTTTTCAAATCACCAACTTTTTTTTTCCAACTCGAAAATACTTAACTTATCAAATGTGCAATCATCACATATGCTAAAGGATATATACGTATTTAATGGATATATATATCGTAATTTTAGGAAACCATATTTGTAATTAGTTGAAAGCAACGGTATGCTCCAGAGGCAGCACGCCCGATACTTTCAACCTGCTCCAAATCCAAGGCAAGCTTTAGATCAAGACAAAATTGAGAAAAATCGAAAAAAAAAAACACATACACATATACACATATACACATGAACAAGGCATTGTATATGTACTATATAGAAATGATTAATATACGTATATAACTTTTTTTTTTATTGTTATTCCTATGTTAAAGAGCGACGAGCAAATCGGTATCGATTTGCATGCGTATTCATAATTATTTAAACATTTGCGGTAAATTCCATTTGGGTGTTGTGCGAGTCTCGATTAACGAATATCGATTAACGATTATCGACTGTCGATTATAATACATTAACGATTTTATCTAACTATCGAATTGATACATAATTATATAGTTTAAGCTTCCAATTTTTTTTTTTATCATTGTTATTTGTTTTTATACTTGGCTCAATAATATGATTAAAATTTTACTATACATATTACGGTTGATGGAACTTGTTATTTAGTGGCGGTAAACAATTAACAGCTATTTCTTTATATAAATATAAAATAAATAAATATAAATATAAGCTCGTTGAAGTTGAGACTGCTCGACTTCGAAATACCCTGATCCGTGCGAAGGAGTGAGCGCGCCTGTGGGCTTTTCTGTGGTTACTTTTTGTTGAATAATTTTTCATCTAGTTCGAATTTTTTAATACCATTTTCAGAGTCTGATGACATTTGGTAGGTATTTGGAGAAGCACAAGTCTCTTGAATTTATTTATTTATTTTTTTTTTTCAATATAAAAAATTTTGTTACTCATAGAAATCCTAGTAAATTACTGGACAAGAAATATCTACGCTTTAAAAATAAATGAAATTCTTAGCTTTTAATACGATTCGACAGATTGTCAATTATAGATATCTAAGCAAATTTTCTTTTAGGTTAAAACTAAATTTGTAGCCAATCGAAATTGATTAATTGTCTAGAATTTGAGTGATAAATTAGCACGGTTTGCTCACACCAATACGTCTCGCTTTATTGATAAAGAGAGTATGCGAAATGTTGATATTGATATTGCCCATAGTTAAATCGGGCCTGGTCATGATAGATAGCCCGAACAGGGAATAACCAAAATTCAGATTGTCAAGCACCATGCGAAGCGTAGCTCTTTGTCTTTTGCTGCTCGCCTCAGACAGCTGCCTGATCGGCTCAAGTGTATGTTAATAACGATAAGTGGTTGCCAATAATTAAAATAGATCTATGTACTCATCTAGGCCAAGGCGGCGACAGCAGAACATGTTAACTTCGACGATGTTGACTTGGCGAATTTGATCGATGAGCTTGATGGCGGTTATGTGGACATTGAGGAGTCCAGCCTTATCAGCTCGGTGCGCGATGCCCTCAACTTGTTGCTGAAGACCTTGCGCGGCGCCAACTGTAACATCAAGCAGGTCGCCGTCATACTGAATGCGACCGCCCAGTATGTGGATGCAATCGATGCTTGCGGCGTGACCCTGACTAATGACGTGGCTGACATTGTCGAGTCCTGCAAGGCCATCATCGCCATCTGCGAGGACATCATCAAACTGAAAAGCAAACTTTTCAGCATCTCTGTCGCCAAGTCCAACACGTTGTCCCCCACGAAGTGCTCCGTGCAGTTGTTCGGGGCTATCCTGAGGCTAGCCAGAACGATCAGCGCCACCAAGAGACAGATTGCCAAGCTGCCCGCTGACACCAGCTTCCGCTTTGTCAGCGCCACCAACGAACTGAAGGCCAGCTACGATAACTTCGTGCCCTATATTCAAAACTTGCTTTCATTAAGTGCAATTTTATGTGAGATATATACACTAAATGTATCTATATAGTTAAATAAACTAGCAGAGCAATTTATGTATTTTAATGTCAATGATCAGTATTTGCCTGATGTGTGTATATATAAAAATCAATATATACATATATAAATGTATTTAAATATATATTTTAATATATAAATAAAAATATATATAAATTGAAAATATAAATAAATATATATAATTTAATATATTTTTCAATAATATACATATATTTAAATTTAAATAAATAGCAATGTAAATAATAATATAAATAAAAATATTTATAATATTTAAATTTATTTAAATATATATTTTAATTCATAAATATCTATATACATATAAATTTAAATATATTTTAATATTGACGCATAAATATAAATTTATATAAATTGAAATATATATATTTATATAAATGTAAATATTTCAAAATTAAAATATATATTTTAATATATAAATTAAAAAAGTATATATAAATATATACTAATTGTAGCCACTCATAACTGCCATTTGCATTAATGAGAATCGCATAGAAGTCCGATACTTACCGTCATATTTACTTGCTACTTTGACTACTTAACATCTGTCTATAGATATTATCTCTTGGATATAGAAGTTTTTTAAATGGATAGAGGTTTTTTAAAGAGGGTGTCAGCCCTGAATTGCCAACCCAGTCCACAGCTGCTGAAAGTTGGGTTTTGCTGAGTTTGGCTTGATTATGAATTGATTAACACTATTAAATCAAATTAGTTTTCATTTCTTCACTATCGTTCAGAGAACACATATTCGGAATATGATATTCCCTATCTAAGACTTTGCTGAAGGTGAAATATATAAAAGTGAAATAGAATATCAAAGGCAAGGCACAAAACCCAATTTCCTATCAATTTAGAAACTGGGTTACCCAGCTCTTATCATCAACGAAAGACCCAAAAGGGTTACAACTTTGTCATTGCTTTATATACATATTTCTTTATTTTCTTGGCTTACATGTTAGTGGAAAAAAAGAATTGGTAAGACAGCAGCTTATTTGCTGGTCAGCTTGGAGCAGGTCTTCATGTTGCTGGGGAATTGGGTGTAGTAGCTCGTCAGGTTGTTGGTGGCATTGGTGATACATTCGATGGCATTGGGGCCAGTCTGGGGTATCTTCTTGGCCAAGGAAATGGCGTTCTTAACCTGCCTGTACAGGCTGAAGACCTGGCGCAGAGTCTTGAAGGCACAGCTGTTGGTGATCTTGGACTGCTGTGGATCATTGGCGCTGGCGCAAATAGTGCTCTTCAGGTTAATGATGTTACTGGCGGTGGTGATGATCTTCAAGTTGGCATTGATCAGATTGGTCACATCCTTGCTGGCATCGACGCCGCAGCTGATGATATCGGCATTGTACTGCAGGGCGCTAGCTTTGATGCCAACCACCCACTTGATGATGCAGTTGAAGCCCTTAAGGCTGCGCAGCGCCGCCCTGATGGCCCACCACACGCTTGAGAAGATGCCAAAGACTTCCGGATCAAAGAACTCATCGCCATCGATATCAGCAAAGTCGCTGGGCTCGTACTCCAGCCCGACGTCGGGGACCATACTCAGCGGTTGCCAGGTGCCGGCACTTACCTACACATGCATAAGACAGACAAAGAGTAGTAAATCCCTTGGCCAGCAGCTGAGCCCTCGCTCCATACTTACGCTGAGCACGCAGAAGGCTGCAAACAGAGCAAATAGTGTGAACTTCATGTTGAGGCTTTCAAAAGTCTTCTCTTTGGTCTACACCACAGGTCGAGCGCTTTTATAGCTGTGCCAGTGAAGTGGACTGGCTGCGGCTACTGTTCGCTCCAATAGATAAGGCTAAGAACGCAATACTGTTAAGACTAGCTGTTTATCGAACTGTCTATCTAACCAATACCAATAGCCATGGCAATGTCAATGCCACTGCCAATTGGTGTTGAGCTTAGCAGAGGTAGCCACAGGTATTTTCTCGGCTACTTTTCGGGCCTGTCGACTTCATATCAGCTGATAAATTGATAAGCTTTTTAAGCAATTAAAACTCAGTTTGGCCAACCGTCGCAATATCAACGCATATCACTCAGCTCTGCCATAGTGTTTATTCATACATATGTCAAATGCCACTCGATGTGCATATGCAAAACCTTTGATTTGCCTCTTGACGAAGTGCAGTTATCAAACCTTGGGTGTATACTTATGGGCTGCACTGTATAAATAGTTGGGTAGAGTTTTAGGCGAGTCTTTCTATCATAATTGATATATGTGTATGAACAGTAATTATAAGTTGCAAGAGCGGCGTTTGGAGTTGAATTTTTAAAAGTCGCTCCACCTGAAAAAATACTCTCCCTCTGATCGCTCTGCCTGTGTTTGCTCTCCCTGTGATCGCTGTCCCAGTGCTCACTCTACTTAAAAAAGGTCTCCCAGTGCCTGTTCACTGCCCGCTTACTGCAGTCTGCAGCTGAGCAAATGAAGAATAAAGTCAGTGATACAGTGAAATCAAAGGTGAGCAGATGTACTTTTTGTTGCGGATTCCGTGAACGAAGAAGCCACAAGTTGAAAATAAAATTTTGGATATATCCAATATACAAAATCAATAGATCAAAATCTTCATGTTCAAACTATTCAAACTGATTTGCAAAAAAAAAAAAAAAATAAATAAAAAAATAAAAAAATAAAAAATTATTCAAAAATTAAATAAAAATAAAAAAAAATTAAATAAAATAAAAACAAAAAGGTTTTAGAGGTTTTTTTTTAGAATTTCACAACTGGTCCGAAATTATATTTTAAAATTATTATCATATAATAATATAAATATAAGAAAAAAATATATATTTAGTTTTATTATAATTTAAGCTTATATAACTCAAATAAAAAACCCTTCATTGATGTAATGAACTTCATTTAATAATTTAATTAATATTAATTTAATAATAAATAATTTGTAAAGTAGAAAAATTTTTAAACTCAATTTTTTTGCTAAAAACCAAATCGAATTAGCAGCAATTTACCATATTCCCCAAGCCATCCCAATCTCTCCAAAAAAAACTCTTTTGCTTTAAGTTTGAATTACCAAAAAAAAAATTTTATTTCTTTTATAATAGAGTATCCGAAAATGTATTGAATAGCAATTTGTATTTTGTTTGATGACATACATATACACACATACATATATATTTATATATATATATATATATACCGTATATATATATATATATATATTTATATATACGTATATATATATATGTTAAAAATGTAGCTTGGTTTTGGGCATAAATGGAATTTTTCTTTTTAACATAGTTAAGCTTATTAATTTTTTGCATTGAGTTTAATTATTTTGCGTTTATTTTGTGGTTAATTTAATTTAGTTTACTTATTGTTGCTGTTAATGATAACTGTAAAGCGCTAGATGTGCCGAAAGAGATAGCGATAGCGAGAGACAGTCGGAAGTGCCAGCTTATCGTATGTGTGTTGTGTCTGTGTGTGTGTGTATTGGCTCTGAGTTGCTTCAGATATTCTCTGTGTGTGTGTGTATGTGTGTGGGTGTGTGTGGGTGTATGTGTGTGTGTGTGATGGTGTCTGTGTATGTGTGTGGGTGTGTGAGTACGAGCTATTTCTGCTTAGCAAATCCATTCAAATACATAACATACATACATTGTTACATCAGTGTGTGAGTGTATTTGTGTGTGTGTGTGTGCGTGTGTGTATGTATGGTAACTCATTCATTTCTTGCCCATTACCTTTCTGATGTTATTGCTTGATCATTTTCATCTGTTTCCATTTGGTTTTTCGAAATTGTTCAAAAAATTCATTTTTTGTTTTTTTTTTTAAATATGTTTTTTTTTCATATGTTATGCCATAAATTAAATTTAAGTTTTAATTATAATTTTTAATTTTGTTAATTTTTCCTTTAATGCTACTTCAATTTCCCTTTTCGTTTATCTTAAGTAAAATTGAATCAAATTCCTCAGTGCTTGCAGTGCATACCGTACTTAGTTTTTGTTTTTGCTTTTTGTCTGTTTATGTTTCACTTAAGAACTACCAAAAAATTTAACTTCTTGTATTATATTTCTTTATATATATATAAGTAATATTTATATATATGTATATATTTATGTATATAATTATATGTAGATTATTATATCTTAGTGTATATATATTTCTCTCTATGTGTGTGTGTGTGTTTCGTATATTACATTGCGTTAAGCATATACATATACATATTATATATAGCAAATAGCGCTTAGTTGAAGAATTTTCTAGGTTCAGTTACTATTTACAATTTACAGTTTAAGCAGTTTAGAACTCTTCGATAGAAATACTTTCAGACTTGCGTAAGTTTTTTTTTTTTGTATCATTTCTTTTATGTTTAACGTTTTTGGGTATATAAAGTTGTACACTTAAAGAAAAAGTAGTTGTTGTTGTCTTTGGTTTCGATGCTTTCCAATTGTGTGTTTGGCCACAAAACTGAAAATAAAAAAACTGAAAAGCTAAAAGAGAAAAGAACTGAAAAGAAATTATTTACACACTGAAATTCATGCTCTAAGAAATAAAATGTTTTTTGAAAATAAAATCATATTTATTCTCTCAGTGTATGCGAGTTGTGGTGTCTATGTGTTGTTCTGAGGTTTTCTTAAAGCATAAATAAATAAATTACAATTAGAATAAGGTATTCACTATAAGCATTATCTCATTTATTATATAGATATATATAAATATTTGTGGGTTGCACAAATATCGACTCCTTTATAGTTTTCATATATATATATATGTTATATTCATCATTACATTCCAATAAATTTTGTAGTTTCTTTTAGCTGTCACTGTTGCTTCCTTTACAATTTCAGTTGCCTTAGTTTCTAGGTTTTCATAAGACTTGCGTTTCATGTTGTTTTCCATTTTGTTCAACAATTCCCTTATATGCATAGAAAAAAATATATATTCTTGTAAATATGCTATGTGTTTGTTTGTATTTATATGTATGTCTATATATATATATATATATATGTGTGTGTGTGTGTGCACGTACGATCGTCTCTGCACACACATATATACACAAGCATTTCCTGCTCAGGTGTGGTTCGTTCGTCAGGTTATCTGCGTCTGTCTGTCTTGTAAATGACTGTGTGTGTGTGTGTGTGTGTGTGTGTGTGTGTGTGTGTCCGTCTGTCTGTGTGTGTATATGTGTGTTAGTGTTGTCAAGGCATTGTTGTCATAATATATGGTATGGTGTCATATGAATCTGACTTGTTTCGTTATTTATACAAAATACACGAAAATATATTCCTTAGTTTGTCTTGGACCCGGTTGTTCTCCGAACAGGTGTTTATAAAACCCACTTACAGTGCGTTACGCAAAACTGTCTGCAACGCATGGCAACACTGTTTCTCATTGCACTTGTTCTTTTCAAATATCCTCAAACTACAATTTCAATTTCAATCCTTCCTATCAGATTGATAAGCGATAGATGGAAAGAATTTCCACTTACAGTTACAATTACAATTTCAATTTCAATTACTTTGCGCAGGTGAGAATGGGACAAAGAAAAAAGAAAGCTTACTGGAATACTTCTTATTTTATTTGAGTTAAGTTTAAGTTGAATATTTTTAGTTTGTTCTGTGTTCAATTAGCAAACGTATTGTGTTCTCTACTAAATTCACTAGATTGTCATTTGCTAAATATTATTCTGTTTAGTTCCACTCCTAGTCCTTGCTCCTCTGCTCTCCGTTGCGCTGGATGCGATTCGATTGGCACAATTTGTGACTGCCCTCGGTGGCACGTGACAGTGGGGCAGTTAGCTGTATCAGGCCGAGAGAGCGGCCACAAATTATCCTAAAGGGCGATCGCACCCAGCACAGACAGATATATGCCAATATACATGCATATGCATATATGTACCTATATATTTATCCATTATCTTGAAATCCAAAACATAATACCCCATCGAAAACTCCAAGTACCGCTCGCTACCTAAAAGTGAACTCGAGCCAGGAGTCGTCGAAGGCAGGGCAGCAGCCAGAGTTTCTGCGGCAATCTTTATCTTAGTTATATATATATATATATTTCTTTATATATATAATATTTTTTATGTTTATGTGTGTGTACTTAGAAGTAGGCTTAGAGCTAGCTATGATTAGGGTTTACAGTAGTTAAGGATTTGAGTTGCTTAGTTAATTACGTTGCCTTATCTTCAATAGTGAGATTTGATTTTGTTCATTTTGTTTTTTGCTTTTGCTTTTTGTTTGTTTTTGTTTTTGTTTTTGTTTTTGTTTTCAACAATATCTTAAACCAATTGGGTTGCAAATTTTCGAAACATAATTGACTTTAGCGCATTTTACATTCAAAGCACTAGTTAAAGGTGATCTAATGACAAAATTTCCAATAAATAAATAAGTATACACATATATATTTGTTTATTTATATATATATATATATATATATATATATATATATATATATACTTGATATACAATCAGATAAATTTAAATTGTATTTTTACTTATTTGCGGTCCTCTAAGTTTTATCGGAATATTTCTCTTATGCAAATGTGTTTCATTTTCTTTTTTTTTCATAAAATAGTTGGGTAAATATATATCCATATACACGAATATGTATATATGGGTACACACATACGTGTGTGTGAGTGTGTATAATCTTATAGCTATAGAGCTGTGTATAAATATTTCGCTATTCCTGTTGTTCATTGTTCATTGTTCTTGTTGTTGTAGTTGCTGTTGTGGTAGTTAGTTGAGTTATAAAGTCGCTTAGAGTTTCCAATAGTCTTCATATATGTATATATATATAGTTAGTTGTATAGGTATTTGATTTTACTGTTGCTTCTGTAGTTTTTTTGTTTATAGGATAGTTGGGGCTTCTATGCAGCCTGAGGGTCTGGGCGGGTGAGGACGGGCGCTTAAGTCTCTGTGAAAGTCTTTGATTGAATTTGAAACACATTGATATATGCATATATCTATATATATATATATATATATAGATATATATATATAATATATATATATATATAATATATATATATTAATATTATTATTATATATGTATATAGCATATATGCATATATATGTATATATATACGTATGTATTTTTAAGAGAATGTGAAGAAAAAATTTTTTGTTTTTTTAGCCAGAGAACGTGGAACTTTTTCTGGGTTGTGCATTGCTTAAATAGAGTGTGCGCATGGGACTCTATATACGTTTGTGTCTATCTGTGTGAGTGTGTGTAGATATATGTGTATTGGATAAGACTATATGTATAGTGTACATGTGTTATGCCTGTCCGCATCTATGCAACTAACAAAATAGCATCTGCTGCTGCTTCTCTGCTTTGGCTTGTATTGCAATTTACAACAGTTTATAATTATTTCTTACATACTTTCTACTGCGCTTAACTACATTTAAGTTGCAAAAAAAATTGTATTTAGTATAGTTATATATATATATATATATATAAATATATATATGTATTTTAATATATGGTTAGGTATGTGCTTCTATATAATAATATATGCGAATATGTATACGTTGTTGTTGTTGTATTCTGGTTTTGTTATTGTGTTTCGTATTCGTATGTGTAGCAAATGCTTTGGCTAATATCAATCATACGCCGCATGGGCCCGTTGCCTTCGCTCGATTCCCATAATTATTTAGTTTTTTTTTTTTGTTTGTTTGTTTTTGTTGGGTATTAGTATAATTAAATTTAGATATCACAATATAATCATCTTTTAATTTTGTTTGCCAAAGAAGTTAAAACAATATTAAAAAAAAAAAAAACAAATACGTTCGTGTGTGTGTGTGTGTGTATGTGTGTTGGTGTTGGCGTGTATTCGTGTGTATTGGTGTGCATTGGGGAGAATAATTGAATTTACTTATTTTTGAGTTTGTTGAATAAAATAAATTGTCACTTAAGTGCTAAAGCAACGCCTTCTTGTGTTGAGAATTGTATTTTTGTTTTCTTCTTTTGCTTACGTTTAAATAATTAATTTTATATTGAATTTTTACCATTTTTTTTTTTTTTTGTTTTTGCTAAGGATGCAATTATGCATTATTTTTCCCATTATTTGAATATAGACACACAAAAAAAATTGATATATATATATATATATATTATGTTTATATATATATTTTATATATGCGTATATATATGTATATAATTATGCTCAAACTGAAGCAAGAATTGAACAAACAAAACTTGTCAAATGAAAATTTATTTCGTGCGCCCGTAAGTAGGCAACACTTTCTATAACTTCTGCTTCGTCTTCTTAGACACTTTCCTCTTGTGAAACTAGCTTTGAATTTGGCTAAATTTCTAATAGTTTTTCTTGTTCTTGTTCTTGTTCTTGTTGTTGTTCATTTCTCATATGATTCAAATTCTTATGTTTAAATTCTGGTTTGCAGCTCCAAATGCATGAAACGCTCTTGACCTTCAGCCAGCAGCAAAATGTTTCATTTGTTTGTTTTCGTTTTTTTTTTTTTTTTGTTTATTTGTCGCATTTGGAATTGAGTTGGAATGTGGGTGGTCGCATTCAGCGTACGTCGTTTTGGTTGTTTGGTTGTTTAGTTGTTGTTGTTGTTGTTGAGTTGTCAATCAGTTGAACGAACGCGTTTCCAATTTGTTTTTGGCAGCAAGAGAGTAAAGTTTTTGCGCATTAGAAATGTGGAAACGTGGACACGATTCGCTGCTGGGATTACGAATGCTGAGGCAGATCGGCGAAATGGTTATATATGTTAGATGGATGTACTATTCGAGCACTACATGGATGGACGCTGGACTGGATGGTGAGTCTAGTTTTTCCGGCCGGTGGCCAGCTCTGCTTGCAGCTTACTTTCCAAATACGTGGCGATCTCGTTGGCATTCTTGTTGAATGCCACCATCATGGCCGTGTTGCCCTCGGCGTCCAGCGATTGCAAATTGGCGCCAGCTGCTACCAGCATAACGCAAATGTCGCGACGATTCTGCTCGGCGGCAATGTGCAAGGCAGTCTGGCCGCTAATCGAGAGAGAGAGAGAGAGAGAGAGAATTGAGCAATGGCAGAGAGTGTGTGAGAGAGAGAGAGGGAGAGATAATTGTCACTTACCGTTCCTTATCCGCCATGTTGATGACACGTCGTGTGGCTGATGAAATGATGTATTTGACAATGTCCTTATGATTGTATTTGCATGCAAAGTGCAGCGCCGTCTGTCCGTTCTTGTTCACTGATTGTAATGAGTATCCTTGTTCATGTAGTGCACGTAACTGCAAGAGATGCACATACCAAACGTGTGAGACAGAGTGGGCGATACGTGGAGAGAGCGACACTAGATAAGGGGAAGCACGCGAGAAGAGAGCGAGGCAACAGCTAACTAAACAAAAGCGGACGAAAACAAGGACAAAAAGAGACAAAAATCGGTACGAAAACAGAAAAATTAATGCTACCATATTCAGATCGCCGCCCTGGGCCGCTAGTAGTACGGCATCGGAAGTTTGCTCCAGTATAGGGCTGTTATTTGTACGTTTGTTATTTGTAGGTGTGTATGTGTGTGTGTGTAACGCCAAATAAGCACAAGTAGTGTGTGTGTGTGTGTGTGTGTGTGTGTGTGTAGAAAGTAGAGAAGTAAAAAAAGAAAAATTCAAGCATCAGTTTTTGATTCATTTGCCTTCAAATCAAGTCAATGATGTTGAGATCTCTGCAAGAAATGATCAGTGTGTGAGAGATATAGATAGATAGATAGATAGATAGAGAGAGAGAGAGATAGATAAATATATAGATATGTTGAGTAGAAAGTTAGAGTGCAACTGATACAAATACAGAGTACCTGAATCCATAACCAAAAACATCTTCGTTAAAACTGAATAAACGATCTTTGTTGCTGCATGCAGAAGCAAACAAAAAACTTGTTAATTTTAATGTGGAAAATAAGCAATAAGTTGCAGACAGAATGAAAGAGAGAAGGACAGACAGAGAGAGAGAGAGACAGAGAGAAAGAGCGTGTGTGTGTAACAGTGAGCTGCGGAGCATGGATGAGTTTGAGTTAGAGCAGCGGAGCCAATTGTAGGCAGAGCTTAAAGCAAATGAGAGAGAGAGAGCGAGCGAGATAGTGATAGTGTTCGGCTATGCACGGACATAGCGACCATGACATATGACTGACATAGCAGGCAGCTTTTGTGTGGCGCATGATGGCATGAGTTTGGCTTAATTTGTCTAAGGCCTTTTACCTCTTCCACTTCATCACTTTTATGGGCTTGGAACCAATTTGCAAGTCCTCATCTTTGTGTATACATATATTTATGTGTGTGTGTGTGCGTGTATAGATGTATGTGTGTGTTGATGTATTAAATTCAAATAGAAATTTATAAATTGTTAGTACACCATTTACCATTGAGTATATATACAATAGGAATGCAGCAAGCAGAACAAACAAATATAAAAATTAAGTTCAATCGGCTAAACGGTTAATTGGTTAATTGGTTAATCGGTTAAACCGTTTGATAAACGCTGTGGCAAACCTACCCCATCGCAGTAGGTGGTCTGGAATTGTGTTTTTTGGAGTATTTTTTTTTTGAGTATTTTTTATTTTTTTGGTGGTGTTTGGGATTTTTTTTTTTTTTTTTTGGTGGTGGACGAGAACGGAATACGGTTTAGCCCTTGTCGCTGTTACGCGTAACTGTTAACGTAAGCGTCGATTATATACCAAATATATTGCAGATATTCATATATAGAAATGCGTTACTTACATGTGGGCGTGGCAAGGACTAAGCTGTATTCGCTACCGCCTCGACGTGAGCACTGGGTGAGGGTCGTTTGGTGTGGGCGTGTGTGGGTGTGTGTGTGTGTGTGTTAGTTACTTAGTTTAGTTAGTAAACATGCAAAAATAAAAATGCAAAATACCAAAAGTCCAAAATAAACAACGTTGAGAGAGAGAGAGAGATGGATAGAGTAGGGGCTGGGGCGGTGGGAGCTGCTGCTGTTGGTCGCTTAAAGCTCGATGCGCTTCTTGCGATAATAGAGGTGACAAAACATGCGCCTATCTATATAGGGCAGCTGCTCGGCCGCCTGCTGCTGGTAGAGCTGCAGCCGCTGTTGCAGCCCCAGCTCTGGGGGCGGCGCTGGCCGTTGCCAGCAGCTTGATAACAGAAGCCTACCCGTGTTGCCGTTGTTGTGGCCTTGCGCCTGATCCAGCTGCCGTCGCTCGTTCTGCGCCTGCCGCTGCGAGAAGGCCGCAAAAGAGCGCTCCTGGTCGGGCGTCTGTGGCATGGTGGCTGCCTCGTGATCCAGTATATACAGCTCGTCAATGGCTATGTCGCAAATGTAGTGCAAGTGCTCCTGGGCGCGATCGATGCGGAAATAGTGCTCAGCGGTGCACGCTGCAAGTAGAAATCAGATAAGCAATCGTTGGAGCTAGCGGGCGCCGCTGCAGCCACTCACAGTCAATGAAGCACCAGTCCTGCGAGACCTTTGGATATGATATGGACTCCTCGAACTTGGCGTTCAGCATGTTGCGCACATGCTCCAGATCGCACTGCGATTCGATCTCGATTTGGCCCAGCTTGTTGGCCAGCTTGCGCAGCATTTCCTTGTCGTAATGGTATTGCTCGTACTGCTGCATGGTGACCCTCAGTATGGCCAGCTGCATCTTCTCCAGCGGATTGACCCTGCAAGCAGAAGAGACAGTTTTTAAAAGGACAGTTTTTAGAAGGTAAGGCCAAGGGAGAGTGAGAACCCAGGGAGAGTAAGAGGGTAAAGACGGTAGATAGGGTAGAGAGAGTATAAAATTTATATATGACATTGTGGGAAGAGATGGTCCGACATGTAGTAGGGGGAACAGAGGGAATAGTGCAGGTACTGAGCCAATTGGGGCTATACAGAATAAAGAGGGTAGAGTGGGTTTATATGGTATAGAGGGAGTAGAAGGTAGATAGGGTAGAGAGGGAATGGCGGGTACAGTAATAGGGGGTAGAGAGGCTGTAGAAGGTATAGGATGTAAAGAGAGTCTAGGGGGAACAGAGGGTACAGAGGGAATAGTTGGCAAAGGAGACGGTGTACAGGGCATATAATTGAAGGGGTAAGGGAGAGGGATGTACCGTTCCCATTATCTGTCTACTTACTGGACATCGCCGCGTCCGTGCTTGCGCTTGGATAACATCAGCGCCTGATTGAGCAGCTCGATCTCAATGATCGAGGGTTTGACGCGACAGGCCTCGCCGTCGACCTGCATGGGAATGGTACGTTTGGTGATGATCTTTGCCTTGCGGCACTGGCAGATGCAAGTGCCGTGCATGCCCGCCTGGAGCATGGGCAGCTGGTAGGTGGTCAGGCCGACGACCTCTAGGAGGCCGTCCTCGATGGTGGGCTTCGTCTGGCCAAATGAGTCATTCCAGGGATGAGTGCCGCCGCTATAGCTGTGGTTGGCAACGGTCAGCAAATTGTGGGGCTAGCGAGTCCGCTATCTGCCTTACCTGGGTATATTGAGGAAGAGCACGGCATGACAGCCGGCGTCGCGCAGCTTGCCAGTAAAGTCCTGGCCGTCGCACTCGAGCGTCACCCACTGGGAGAGGTTGCGATATTGGCGCAAAATCAGATCCTTGCCGCCCATCTGACCGTAGTACATTTTGTTGCGCAAGCGCGAATTGAACCGCTCCGGATGGGCCTCGCGAGCCTCGTGAAACTCTAGCGCAATGTGCGCATCCACGCCGAAGCTGAAGTAGTTGTTAATGACATTCAGCGGTACGTTCGGCTTGCTGCGATCCACATGATCGTCGGCCACGTCGTCGTTGGGCGTCACCTTTACACGCCAGCGATCCATAAGCACGCACTGAGACATGCCGATCTCGCGCAGTATCTTGCCGATGGGTTCATCCGTGTAGCCCTGCGGGAGTGCCACAAGCAAATTAAGATCGTATTGAAATAGAGACCTCAAGATGTTGACTTACGCCACCCCAGCCGAGAGATCGGGCGAGATCATTGCCGGTGCCCAAGGGCAGCACGCCCACCGCCGGCACCGGTTGCAACGGCGGATGGATCTGATCTAGCACGGATAGCACCCAACCGACGGTGCCATCGCCGCCGCAGGCCAGCACTCGAAGATTCGGAGCCTTGCGGTACATGTCCAGACTGCAGAGGGATAAGAGTTATTGATAAGTAAGTTAAAGTGCTACAAATGAACTAGTTCATTTCAACTGCGGTTTCTGGCACTTGTGGAAGTAGTTCAAGGATTAGAGATAAAAGCCGAAAAGTTGATAATGAACTAGTTCATTTGAGTTTATTGCATGTAAGTTGTAATGAATAAGTTCACTTGAGTTGACTGCGGTATATATCACTTGTTTGAGCTAGGATCAAGGATCAAGAATTCGAGATATAAGCTGTAAACTGCAAATGAACTAGTTCACTTTTAATTGGGAATGTTCCTAATGAACTAGTTCATTTGAGTCGATTGCAGCTTTTGAAACTAGTTCATTTGGCATATTGTAAGCTGTAATATTGCCAATGAACTAGTTCATTTAAGTTGACTGTTTGTGGAATAAATCAAATAGACTTTAAATATATTTAAGATATTCATAAGCGTAGTGCGAGTGACTCACTGCAAGGTGCACACTTACCCCATTTTGGGACCGCCTTGTGTCAGATCGAATACCTGCCGTGGATTGAGCAGATGCTGGAACTTGCCCAATAGCTTGACGCCCTGGTTGCCACCGGATTTGGGATTGATAAAGACAATAACCGGTATTACTTCCGGCGATGGAATGGGCTTCACAATAAAGGCGCGAGGCTCTTTCTTCTCATCCTTGCCCTTTTGGCGCTTCTGGGTCTGTTTTTTGCCCTTACCGCCAGCGCCGCCGCCGCCGGCTCCGCCACCAGTGCCGCCCGTGGAGCTGCTCTTGTTGCTCACGCGTATCGAGGACTTGAAGTTGCCCTTGTTCGGTAGCTTTACAATCCATGACGGTGGTACAATGATGGGTGCGTAGTTGCCTGCAAAACATATGCCAAAAATTGTTAGATAAAAAAAGAGAGTGGTAGAGAGGGAAAGGAAGAGGTAGAGAGAGGAGTGGGTGCTAAGCTGGTTAATGGTCGATTGCGTTAAGATGCGTGTCAACATTGGCAGCTGACCAACTCGTTGGCTGTGCGGCTAATTGAGAGGTCGAGCTGGAGCAAGTTAGAAATGACAACGAGCAACGAGCAAATTCCATTTGCCACCTTCCAAGCAATCAACAACAACAGAACGGGCAAGTTAATAGCATAGAAAATATGCCAGAAGTCAGTCACGAGCCACAGCCAAACAAAAGAAATTCAGACGAAGCCACATGCCAGCACGCAGCAGGCACAGAGTCGATATACCAGGCCCTGGCTCCCAGTCAAGACGCAATTATGAATACCACAAGAGAAAAGGGGCAGGTGACGGACAGAGATAGAGAGAGAGAGAGAGAGAGAGAGAAAGGGAGAGAGCGAGAAGAGGGAGCCCAACTGATAAAGTTCAGATACGCAATGCAGCCAGGCTGGTGACAGAGTTGGTTCATGGCTGCTGCTCTAGGCCTTACGGATGCTCGCCCGTAATTGTATTTTGCGCTTTATTTCGTTGTCCTGTGGCAACGCCTTTGTCTCCTAGTCGGAGTGTGAGTCGTGTACGTCGTCTGTGTGTAATGCGATGCTGAGAGGAGAGTGTGTTAACAAGACGCTCATTGAGACACTTTATAAAAAGCATTCAGCACGCATTTCCTCTGCACAGACACCAATTGCGGTATGGGTCGGTCATCATGCCAACCACCCAACCACCCAACCACCCCCAAGCCCTTATCATCAATTCAAGCACAATCGAGTTTGCCGCGCTGGCCATGGTCAATTGTTTTGCCGGTCCAGGGCCTTCCTATTGTTGCAGCAACTGCCACAGCCACAACCACAGCCACGGCCACAGCCAGCAGAAGTATTTTCATCTGACAGTCACAAGTTTTGGCATCTCCAATATTAACTGCTCAAGAACACCTCTTAAAAGCCCGACCAGCACCAAGTGCAGCCCACTGCAAAACTTTCGTTGCCTGCTGAAGGCCCATTGCCGTCAGTCCGAGGCTGCCGCCCATGATGACATTTCAGCCCCAGCACATGGTCCTCTCGATATTTCAATTGGATTTAAGAGATGCAAAAAGGATTCTATATGACGAAGCCATATTAGTTGACTTAAACGAGATTTTAATAGTCTTTTCGCATTCCATAAATTATTTGAGTCCCTCGGAAATTTCGTTAGGATTTTTAATTTAAAAGAGAAAAACTATTTAAGCGCCATTCATTTCATCAATGATATATGTATATATATATTATGGATTATAAAATTCTATTCAGTCAGCAGCATAGTCATCGAAATTATATATATATATATATATATATATATATATATATCAATTAGAAACGATGATTGCGCACAGCGACAATGAATTGGATCCGCTATGCAAATGGATTCGGAACAAAGGAGAATTCCCAGCTGAGTTGCCTTTGTTTGAGCTGCTTTTTTTTTTTTTGTGCAGCGATTTTTCAATTAAACAAAATGGAGAAACAAAGCAGAACAATGAAAATCATCTATTTGTTTAGAATTATTTCACAGCTGGCTATCAATAGACAGATGAGTTGCAGGCTATTCAAAGACCCAATCAGTCTTAGTTCATTTAGGAAAACTTTCCATCGAGTCCAGGGCTGCTGATTCCAGTGACGTCAAATAGGAGTGGGTCCTAGAGCCAAGATTCATGGCGCACGCATTGCGCTCATCTATTGACTTAGCCGAAGTCAAAGCTGAGAACTTGACAAATTGTCAATTCCGCGAAATAAATGCTAATGACCTAAGAACTTGACCCAAAGGCAAAGACAAATACAACGGACGAGCAGCTGTCAAAGAGGCCGAAGCGGACACGGAATTAAGCAAAGCGGAAAAACTCTTTAGGGCCAAACAAATTGTCATGATGTATGAGCTGCTGTGAGAGAAGAAAGGCGAAGGAAAACTAAGTTTTATTCATCTGAGTGGAAAAAGGTGAATTTTCATTTGAAAAGAAACAAAAGGAAAATGAGCAAAATAAATGAGTTTAAATATTAATTAATTGGTTTATTTAATTATGCTACTAACACAATGATAATTATATTATATAGAGAAGATAAGGGATACTTCATATATATACACAGAGAGTCCCTTTATCAGAGACCACAGGAAAGTCGCGCTTTTGTCTTCTCCATAATTTATTTTCATTTTCAAATTAATTTTATATTTATTTAAAATTAAATCAAAATTTGTAATTAACTTTAACAAATATGCACGCCGCTTGCCCTGTAGGTTAGTGTAGAGCGCATTTAAAATAAATAAAGAATAATAAAAATAAAAATAAAAACTACGCGTTGCTGTTGTTAATTAAGACAATGGGATACTGGGGCTACCGGGGGTGCTGGGTTAAAAGGGTCGAGAGGTGGACACGCCGTCTACCTTGTGGCTAAATGGACTTGGGCCGGGCACTGAGGCAGTGAGGCAGTGCGAGGCGCTATTTTAATGCACAAATTTTAATTAAGTTAACGGCCCGGAATTTATTTGCATTCACGTCACGTAATTAATCAGACAGGACAATGGTGAGTGGCGAACAAAGGAGCTGGCTGGGTGACCTGAGCCTGAGCCTGCCTGCGCATCGATAAGGACAATGGGCAAACTAAACTTACCGAGACGGCACTCTTCTCCAATCTTGGCCTGGTTGAAGCACGACTCCTTGTTGTGGTATATCTCGTGGCACCACGCACAGGACAAAGCCACAATCTCCTTCGATCCGAAGAGCTTGCTCTGCACCGCCTGCAAGGATTATGAGTGCCCCAATGATAATTAGTCAGCATAGAGCCCATTGACGAACCAACTCACCTTGCCGCACTGCTTGCACTTGCCCTTCTCCAGCTTGCGGTGCACCCAGTGATGGTGGGTAGTCGTCTGCTCCCTGTACTGCCTGATTCCCACGTCCCGGTACGTCGGCTTACATGCTAGTTGAGTCTTTTCATTCACTATTGGAATGCAGTTCTGATGTGCAATCAGCTGACAAGCCGAGCACTTCATGCGCTGTCCGCTCTTCTGCAATTACACACAAGAGAAATAGTTCGATTAGTATTAAAGAGAAATAGATAGACAGAGAGAAATAGACAGGTGAGTACATTAGCAATGCGTAAACGCAGTTTGTCTTCAGTCAATTGGCCAATTGGTTAGCTAAGCTGACAGCCAGACAACTGGACGTCCATACGTCCATTGGCCCATTGAGCAGCCTCTCAGGCACTTGTCTCTAAATAAACTTGTGCAATTAATTTCAACTCAAATTGTACGTCAGTCAATCTGTCACACGCAGCACGCGCACAGCAGCTCGCTGCTCTTGAGTTGTGTGTGGCATGGCCTTAATGCCAAACAGGTAGCGACTGCAAGTGCCGCGGAAAATGGCAAGTGGCAGGAAAGTAAAGTACGACTCACTTCAAGCTCTATTTAGCGATGTGGAATATATATTGAGCGAGAAATGTAGTTGACATATTCATGTTTAACTTGACTTTAAGGAACTATACTTTTTAGAGCTTTAGAAAACTTTAAAATAATGTGTGATTGAGTAAATTAGATTAAATGTGCTTTAAAGCTATTGCGAGCTTTAATGAAAGATATGTGTTATATATGTGAACTCAATGTGCTTTTTAAAGCATAAGCATAAACTTGAATATACCGTTTGTTTGAGACAGATACATTTGATGTGCTTCGAAAGCTGCTGAAAGCTGATTAAAGTTGCTGAAATTCGCTGAAAGCTGATGAAAGCTGCAAGTCATATTATTTATTGCCTAAAACTCTGATTATTTAATAATCTTAATCTTTCTTTGTTCGTTTCTTTACAAGTTTGCCTTAAGCCAAAATAAGCTTCAACTGATCTTATTTTGTAAAACCGTAACGTAGAGCTCAAATAACCAGAACTCTATGCAAATAGTTGGATTTATATTAGAATTTGTTCTTTCTATTGTTTTTTTGCTCTTCTCTCTGCCTCTCCCACGCTCTGTTCACTTGAAGCTATTGGCTAAAGTTTTCTCTTAATTTAGCCTAAATCCCATGCATATGCTGCCGATCTAATCAAATTTATTGAGACCATAGCGTGTTTGTGCTTTCCACACATGCTGATAATTCAGTTTGTTGCCTTCATTTAATCAACTGCTGCTGAACTTTACCTTTATATTTACCTAATGACAAACTACTTGTAACTTTTGACAGCATAAAAAAGAAAGAGAACAAGTGAAGGAAAACCATTTATTTGGCCCCAGCCGGGGACGCTCAATCGAGTGCGTGTTTGCAAACGCAACAAACCAACTAACAAAGCTATATGCTATACAGATATATATACATATATATATATATTGTACATATATATGTGTATGTGGAGCAAGCACGCAAATAATAAATTACACGATTACATGAAGTTTCATTCTGCTTGTTGCTTTTCGCTTTTTGTTCTCCACGCCGTAATTGAATTAGATGTAAGCCCCAAAAAACTCAGTCCAAGTTCCAGCCGCCCGTGTTTGTGTGTGTGTGTGTGTGTTTACTTACAATGCACTCCTCGTTGAGGCAGCAAAGATCGCCCGAGGCTGAAGTAGGCTTCCAATAATGCTCGCCCTGCACCGCATTCTCCGTCCAATCGGGCACAATGCGAATCGGTCTACGGGCATTGCTCGAGGAGGCCGTACGTCTGTATGGAGTAGGATTAAGATTGATGTTTAGATATATATATTAATATATTTCAAATAATATATTTATCATATTTAAATACTTTTTTCTGTTTCTATAAACCACGTCAATTGCACAGAATATTTATTTTTTAAGAATCTAATGAATATAAGCAAATATTGGGACATTTTTATAAATTATTAATTAAAAATAAAAATTTTCTTTGAGCTGCCCTCAGATATTTGCTTGACTGAGTTGCCATTTAAATTGGAATATTGCTTAATGACATATTTCTAATGCAGTGTCCATTGGCAGCCTTTGACACACGACGATTCCAGTTGCTTGTCGCCACATTGCCGAGGAGGTGCGGCGCGGGGACTCACCTTTTGCGCCGCCAAGCCCCCAGCGAGTCGAGTTTCCTTTGACGAAAAGCCGACTTTCGCTGCATGCCAATTGATGAGCGACGAAAGCGACGCACTGCGACCGCACTTCCGCCCGCCCCCGCTGCCCCAATGAATTCGCCTTGCTGATTTGACGCTGACGTCAACGCTGAATAAGTGCTGCAGCTGCTGCTGGTGCTGCTGCTACGACTGCTGCTGCTGCTGCTGCTGTTGCTGCTGGGGTTGGCTGCAGCCTTCGCATCTTCCTCCTCATCTTCTGTTTGGAATTCCTCGCGCACCACATGCAGCAATCGCTCCATGCTCAGCAGCGGCGTTGACGTCGGCGTCGTTGTTGGCGTTGCAATGCTCGCAGCGCTGCTGCTGTTGCTGCTGCTGCTGCTGCTGCTGCTGATGTTGTTGTTGTTGCCGTCGCTGTCACAGTTCAAATAAGATATGAACATGGTTAAGCGTCGACTCCCAGCCGTACCGAACCGAACCGAATCGAATTGAACTGAACTGCTGCCCGCGCTCTCTGCTCTCTGCTCGTCTACGATCTCATTTCACTTCACTGGGATTACTCACACGATTTGCATTTGATTTCGTATTTGCGTAGAGTTTTAGCTGATTGTAGCTGTTGGTGGGCCACATAGTGGCATAGTTTTTCGCCTGACTAACCTGCCTCGACAGCGACTGCAACTGCGACCGCGAGGGCGACGTCAGCAGAGGCTCTTCTTATCATTATGGCGCCCAGAGATACAACTGTAATGTGAGTTTAGCACAGATATCGTGCCTAAACGAGGTGAGTATTGAAAGTTGATCAATTCTGAATTTAATGCTTTATGAATAATTAATGTTCCATTGTAGCATTCCATTCAAGTTTATATATATATATATATATATATATATATATATATATATATATATATATATATATATATATATATATATATATATATATATATATATATATATATATATATATATTATTCAGTCACATAGTTATATGTGCGCCTTAGCATTTGGTTGATTACAGCATTATGTGTTCCATTCCAATGTTTCGCCAACATTACGCTCGGAATTGGAACATACCTATATATACATTTCGCTTTCTTAAAGTATTTTGTGACAGAACGGAAATGGCATGAGTGGAAAACTGAATGCCAAGAGAAGTCATCATAGCAGATTGAGACAATTGAATATGACAACAATGGAACATGCCCGCTCTCTCGTGAGACGGGCATATTGCTTTGTTTTTAATATAATTATTATAATTATATTTCTTTTTACTTGTACATTTATTTTAATTTATATATTTATTTTTTACTAACATATTTATTTTAATTTTAATATTTATTTTTATTTTTACATATATTATTATAGTTTTATTTATATTTTCATTATTATGTATATTTAATTTTATGTATTTATTTTTATGTGCATGATTATTATAATTATTATATTGATTTATTATTATGATAATTATTATATTTATTTATTTATTATTATTATAATTATTATATTTATTTATTTATTTATTATTATTATTATAATTATATTGATTTTATTTTTATTTTTATTGCCTTTACACATTTATTTGACTTGAGTTCGTTCGCTTCTCCCTGCTGTCTGGCCCCTGCTCCCCTTGTGTCATTTTGTGATTGTTTCACCCGCGCTACTATTCAGAGCACGAGCGCAGAGGCTTGTCTGTGCGTGCTTCTGCTTGTTGTTGTATCTGCTCCGTGTACATGTGTGTGCGAGTGTGTGTGCGTGTGCGTGTGTGTGCGTGCTTAATACATTTGTATACATTTTGTATATTGTATGCATTGTAATTAAATTCTTATCAGATTCAGATGAAAAACAGAATAACAACAAAATAAAAACCCAAGATGAAAATAACAATAAAAAGCAATGTGACTCGCACCCACCCTCTCTTACTCCTTCTCCCTCTCTCTCCCGCTATGATAGCAAGGCAATTAAGTAAGTGGAACCCTGCCCTGCCCAGCTCTGCCCTGCCGTGCCCTGCCCTGCCCTGCCCTGCTCTGGTTGCTGCCACTGTTGATATTGGCCAAGCAAATTGTAGGTTGTTGCTTGGATTTGCATGTCAATTGTCAGCGTTTAAGGCGTCTAAACACTAAGGCAACAAACGTTCCGTGTCCATTTGCAGCTCCTTGTCGATTGCTCAATATACCTACATACATATGCATGGGTCTCTCTCTCTCTCTCTCTCTCTCTCTCTGTCTCTATCTGTGTCTCTGTTTGGGTGCAAGTGTCCCTTGTCGCTTGTGGCTGCGATTTTGGACCCTGCTTTTGACACGCCCACTTTTCATTTCTCTACCCTTTGCCCTTCTCTTTCCCCACCCATTTTTTTTTTGCTAGGTGGCAACCCTGTTTGATTTGACACTCACGCATGGCGTGCATTCCGTTTGTGTGCTGCTGCACTTGACGTGGCCTTTGCCCACGCCACGACCTGTCTCACTTTTACACCAGCTCGGCTCCCTCTAGCCCTCGGCCACGCCCACACTCTGATAGGGGACGCCTAAGCTCAGCTTGTTTGTCATTTAATAGTTGTTGCTGCACTGGCAGATATTTTTAGCAGTGACCAGCGGCTTACATGTGGCCAAGACCCAGGGGCTTGCCACCCACGCTGACAGCAGCTGCTCCGGCTTACAATAGCAAATTGAAAATTGTCGAAAATACACCTGTTTATATTTATAGGGATTGTTTATTAAAAGGGTATTTGAGGCGGACCAGCAATCAATTTTGGTCACAGAGCCAAGCAATTGCAATTCGTATCGCCATCTTTCTCTCTCTCTCTCCCCCCCCCCTCCTCTCTCCCTCTCTCTCTCTCACTCTCTATTCCTCGCTATACATAATCAGATCAAAGGAAATATAAATACATATATATCAAATGGAATATAATCATGTTGTGCTGGCTGCCGCAGTGCCATTGCGTCGCAATTGACAAATAATAAGCAAACAGCCGAGCATTTTGGCCGCTATCATTAGCCAGTGGACCAAACATGGTCCGAAACGCAATTTTAATTCAAATGCGATTAATTTGGCTGGCCGCCTTTGAAGCTGGCAGCGCGGACAAAGCGCCATATGCAAATGGGGATATATGTATCTGAATCGGAATACGAATCAGAAACTGAAACTGAAATTGAAACTGAAACTGAAACTGAATCTGAATCAGAATCTGAATGGCCGTCGGTAAAGGGAATGACAGCTGTCCCTCCGTCAGTCCGTTCGCATTTCTATCTGTGTCGGGGCCGGCTGATTAGACGATGAGCAGAGACCGCATCGCTTTCAATGCCAACTGGGCCACCGCTGCGTCTCCAACTGTCCGCGCTCTGACAAAATCAATAAAAGCCTTGAAAACATTTTCGTACTCTTCTCAATAAATGACACTTTGCAATTTACAAATTTGCATTTACGTTTGCGCCACGAACTACAAATTCACTCGGCGAACACTCGCCGACTCTTGCGACATAATAAAAATATTATTATTATTATCGTATACCTCGCTCTCTCTCTCCCCCTCACCCCCTCTCTCCCTCACTGGTTCTCTATTTCACTGTGCGAGCAGCCAAAATGATTATGAAAAGGAAAATTGCGGTATCTTGCCAATAATATTGTGACTTTGTTGTAAGAGTTGCACAATTTGCATGTGGTATATATACAATATATACATATAAATATACTATATATTTTCATATATACGGAAAGTCAGCGGCAATCAACAATTGCAGAAAGATTTCTACAGTTTCCTTTCCTTTCTTTCATTTTTAATATTTACTATATCATCCGAGCTATGAATATAACATTTTTCTTTTAAACTCGGGTTTAATCTACTTTCAAAAAAATTAAAATTGAGCTCTATAGCACATTGGCTAATATTAAAAAAAAAATTAAACAAATAGCTTACAAAAAAGTTGTAAAAAAATAAGGGCAACTCCTCTAGTAATAATTTATTTTTTTTCTAACATTTTGTATAATATTAATTTTATATGTATTAAAAACTACTTTGATGTTTTGTTTAATTTATATATATAGGTAAAATTTGTATCGGCTACAATTTGTGTGAGTGAGGTGAGCTGAGGCTCTACAGATATGAAAGGAACGTCTTCGATATATTAATTATATTATAATATAATATTAATTATATATTATATATATTATTATTTAATATTATAGATGTAAGCAACGTATAAGAAAAAGCCCAACATAAATGTAAATGTAAATTTGAGTGGCTGTAAAACCCCTTTATCGGTTGCTTTCGAATAAAAAATCGAAAAATTATCGAGAGGAGCAAAAGATACTTGCTTGGATACTTGTTCATTTTTATTTTTTTTTCTTAATTATTTAAGCTAAGAAAAATATGATGAATTAAGGTTTTTTTTTGTTAATAGAACTCGATTCGATCAATTCTGATTAATAAACTTTCATACGCATAGCTGTCAAATGGCAGACTTGCTCTACAGATAGCTCAATCTGCCAGCGCAATGCTTTAAAACATTACAAATCCCATGGAATACACTCGGCAAGCAATTCTGTGTATGAAAATTATAAAATATTCAAGTGCATATAGTTCGCCAAGAACTTTTGCCTTCTACACTGTTAGGAAAGCGAAGTGAATACTTGGAAACTAAGTAATTTAAGCTTGCCATTGTCAGACTTGCAGCGCCAGTCTCCCCCTCTCTCCATCTCTCTCTCTCTCTCTTTCTTTCTCCTGCTCTTTGCTGTCTAATTAATAAAGTAACGTATACGCAGCGTTGTGCACGCAACAGCTTGGAGTCTATTTTGGCATTGAATTTTGTGTGGCTCGATTTGGCAGATTGATAAAATTACAGTTACTGCTATTAATAACCGGTCAGAACTCTAAAGCAGACAACCTATGGCCGCAAGTATATATATATAGTGTATATATATATATATATATATATATATATTTTATATACATATGTATATATTTATATATAAATATATATATTATATACGTGTATATATATTTCTATAATTTATTTGGCCAATGAAAAGTATGTTCGAGCTGCGCAAAATGAAAAATTATCTGCACGTCTTCTCGTTTGTGATTGCGATTAATGGTGGCTGTGTATTCAATTGGAGGCAGTCGGGAGTGGGAGAACGTGCCAAACGCGAGAGACGGCACGAGCGCAAATGAGACTGAGCGAAAGGGGAAAAGGGGTAACTGGTAACTGGCAACTGGCAACTGGCAACTGGCAACTTGAGCTCTAAGCTTTCGTGCAAATGGCAACAACTCGAGAAAGGATTTCGAGGCTAATGAATATTAACAATGCGAACAGCAGCTTGAAGAGCTGCCACACTGATGCTGGACGAGATTCAGCAGCAATGCATTTGCAGTGCCAACACAGCTAGAGAGAGGGAGAGAGAGAAAGAAACAGAGGGAGAGAGGGAGAGGGACAGAGCGACGCCTGCAGATGGCACCAGGCAGTAGAAGTGGCTCGGAGCTTGAGGCAGACACAACAATAAACGAACGTCGCTGCCAATGACATTAATATTCTTAATTGGCATTAAGCGTTTTGGCTGGAAAAGCATTTGAAAATGAAACGGGCAGCAGGACGCAGCCAAGGACAAACAGCGAGCAGCGCACGCAAAACGATTGCAAACATTTCAATAAGAAATACGGAAATTTGTGTTGGCGGCGTCTAGGCTCGGGCCTGAGACGCCTCCCCAGCGGGTATCCACTTTGGCTTTGGGGTTTAGGAAACGGCACAGGACGTCGAACGATTGCGCAGATTTCGGCTAAAGTTTGCAGACAAACCGAAGCAGCAGAGCGTAGCAGAGCAGAGCAGAGCAAAGCGGCGCACTGATGAGAAACAGCTGCCGATGCCACGGGCCGGAAGCACAGGTGGCAACTGCTGGGGGCTACTGGGGGGCGGCTACTGCCTCTTCAGCTGTCCGTGGAGGCGACATTCTTATTTTGCATTTGAGATATTGCTGCTGCCATTGTTGTTGCTGTTGCGGCTGCTGCTGTTTTTGTTGTGCCAAAAAGTTAGACCATAATTAGCAAAACTCACAGAAAATTCCAAAATGGGCGCAGCTGGAGAGAAGGCCAACCAAATCTCTTTATGTGAGTGTGATCTTAAAGTAATGGCAGCCAAAAGTCGTCATAATCGAATTGTTGATGCATAAACATAACAATTACAAAGAAGAGCTTTAATGCTTATATATGTATTTATACAAATATATAATTCATATAAATTTCAAAATTCAATAAATGTATAAACTTTTAAGTTTAATTAATAGCCTTAAAATTGTTAAACAATTCACATTAAAAAAATAATAAGTTAATAAAAATAACGAATATTATATTATGCTATATATTATATTATAATATGTTCAAAAATAAATATCAAAAAGAATAATTCAATATTACAAATTTAGAGTTAAGGGAAAACATTTTCATTGTTTTTAAATTTATACATACACTAAACGAAATTCAATTAAATGCACCTGAATTTAACAAAATGTTTATATATATGTATATATACATATATATATTTTTTTTTTAATTTTGAATAGTAGTGTATAAAATTTTTTTTAATTTTTATAAATTTTTAAATATATATAAACCTATTTATATATCGTTTATATACATATATATTTTTTTTTTAATTTTGTATACTACTTTTCTTAATTAATAGACAATATACATTGTATATATAGTAAGAAAAATCTTATGCCTGCTCTACACTATTCTCTCCCTATATCACTCTCTCTCTCTCTCTTTCTCGATATCTTCTCTCATACTCCATCTGTAACTGTCTCTCCACTCTTCTAATAGACTAATGCAGCACTTTATCTATCTGGCTATCTGACTAGAGAGCTAACACCTTTCACAGTGCTTTAATGCTTGACAACTTTTAAATAGAGTCGAAGCCTCGAGTGTTTCGGTGGCAAACAAGCGAAACAATTTTATTTCGTGCTGCGATAAACCTTTCGAAAAGAACAAACTAACAAGGGGAACGCTAAAAAACTAATCTAGCAATTGTTGATTCAAATTTGTTTAAACTGGCTGAGCGTGGGTGTGTGTGTGTGAGTGCGCCTGTGTGTGGGTATGGGTGTGTATGTGCCAGCTAAAAAGTCAACATGGAAACAGTTTTCTAATCTATTGCACAATGAATTTTTATCACAGACTGGAAAATTTATGAATGAATTTTAAGCGGCGAGCAAACAAATCAAAAAACCAACAAGAAGGCAGAGGCAGAAACAGAGAGGGAGAGAGAGAGAGAGAGAGGGGAGGAATGTGAAGAGCGTCGGTTCATAGATACATGTAAAGGATTTGAGCTGGCTAATAAATAAACTGACAAAGCGCAAAAGGCATCAGGATTAGGACAAGAGCAGGACTCACGCGCTAGTAAAATAAAAAAAAAATTTTAATTTTGGCACACACATAAAGCTGCCTCTGTGTGTGTGTGTATTTGTTTTTTCTCCTCTTTTTTTTGGCGCGTTTTGCAAAATTTGTTGGCGATGCTGAGCGACAAAAAAAAAACAATTTTATTCTGGTTTTTATACGCTGAGCACATGACAAAAGTGCAAAGCGATGGGCATAATTGGTCGCTGCAAAAGCTTGTGAATTGGAAGAAGGTGACTAAATTGCGGAGAGACAGATCGAGATATATATATGTATACATTTTTTTTTAACTCTTAGCATGCATATCTCTATAATATGCTTGCCACCAAGTCAAGATATTTTATAGTCTCTCAAATCATTCAGTTTAGATACGCATGTCTTTCGGTTAAGGCATTGTCTAGTCGTGCAGACCCGATAACTTGCTTTGCTTTGGCTTTGTGCTGTATTTGAATTTACGTTTTTCGTATTTTAATTGAAATACTTGATTTGCCTTTTGCAATTTGTTATTGTTGTTGTTCTTGTTGTTGTTGTTGCTTTGTCTGCGTTAGCATTGCTCTTATTGCTCTTATTGTTGTTGTTGTTGCTGCTGCTGCTGCGGCTGCTGTCGCTGTCGCCGTGTCTGTTGTTGTTAATTTCTTTTTGCTAAAAATACTTAAGTTAATTATAAGAAACAACACCAGCAGCAGCAGCAACAACAACAACAACAACAACAACAACAGCAAGTCGAACATTTCAAATCTAAAACATGTGTGTGACTTGATATTTATTTTTAACATAATTTTCAGTATTTTTGTATTTTCACATTTCTATTCCTGTTTGGTTCTTTCCTCGCTTTTTGCTTTCTACAAAATTTTGAATTTGTGTGTGGGGTGGCGGCTTTGGGGCCGGCAGGTGGAAGCGTGCCTCGTGCCGGCTGGTCGGCTGTCCGGCTGGCCGGCTGGCCACAGAGCGAACGCTCTTTTGATTAAAATGTACAATTTTATGCAGTCATAAATTGCCACTGGATATTAGTTGGCCATAAATTGCACATTTACAATATTTGGCTCGCTGGGCGTATGCGCAATATGCCGGTTGGCTGCCATCCCAGCGATGCGCCCCGCACTCGCAATGCGAGGGGCGTGCTCGACTTGGCTGGCTGCCCTCTGATGTTTTCTTGGCGCAGCTGCCATCACAGCAGCAGCAATAACAACAACAACAACAATGGGCGATGCTGACGCTGGCAACTAGCGAGCGCCAAAGGCAAAGCCAACAAGAAAACGAAAAAAACAAAAAAAAACACAATAAATCAAACCAAATAGACGAAACGCGACGTAATTGTTTTTGTTTTTGTTGTTGCTGCTGCTGCTGCGATCGTTTAAATGAGTGCGAAATTCTCGAAATGTCATGGCTGGCAGTTAGCCTTTTGGTTCAAGTGCCACACCCACCACCAAACTATTGCGACGCCAACAACCAGCAGCAGCAGCATTGCGCCACACACACATGCCACAAAGTGTTGCACACTCAGCCACAGCAGCAGCAACAAAGGGTAAAATGTAACATGCTACACGGTGCCACACCTGAGCCAAATTAAAATTAAATCACCTGAGCTGAACTGTTCAAATCCCCTTGAACTTTAGACAATTGCATTGTTGCTCGGGCATTGATTGAGGCGTTGGAATTTGAGTTCGTGAGATATGTGTCAGCCACAGACATAATGATAATAATAATAATAATAATAATAATAATAATAATAATAATAATATAAGAACTCTTTGCAAACGAGTGGGAAAATTTTAAAATAAAATCAATTTAATAAAATAAACAAAATATATACATTTTAATAGTTGCAGAAATTAAATGGAATAACTTTACGGATATTAATTTCTGACCATTTTTTAATGCATTTTTATGTTTATATTTTACGAGTTTTTAATGAGCTTATGAATTAAATTTAGGCATTTTATTTATTCAAAAACTTTGCAAAAATTTATGTTGAAACCAATGTGAAACTTAGTTTGCCATTATTATTCAATGCAACTTAATATTTATTTATTAAATAAATATAAAAATATTTATTAAATATATTAAATATATATCATATATATATATATATATTTATATATTATATATATATATTAAAACTTTTTGAAAGTTTGAAGTGAAGTTGATTTTAACTTTTAGTTCTGCTTGTAGACTTTATATATTAAATAAAGTTTTATTTTGAAAACTATATTATTTAAAATTTACAAAATTTAATTGAATGTGAACTTCAATAATATTTATTATTAAAATAGAAAATTATTCAATAGTTTAAAATAAAACTCTTTTTTTAAATCAAAGTCAGCTGTGCACTAGGTAACCTTTTAAATGAATTCAGGATTTTTTGTATATTTTAAATCTGCACAATATGAATAATGCATGAGTTCAATGCTTGATCGAACAACTAAAAACATAAATGATTATTGAAAATGATTTATTTATATAAAAGAAAATCACACACGCAGCTTTTCTCAACAAGAGTTTAATGAACTTTTTGCAGAACACCATTCCCCGAGCGAGCTGCTGATCAAAAGTGCTCCAAGCCTAACAAAAAACTGTCGAGGGTGTTTGGTTTTTGTGGCCCGATCCATACGTTTCCAGCCTTATGGCTAATGTTGCCGTATCAACCAAAGACACTTTACAACACTGCGCGCGACTGTTTGTTTACATGTCTCAGCCGCAAGTCGACTCATCTGCTTATTTTTAGTGTGAGTGTGCTGAGGTGTGTGTCCGAGTGTGTGAGTGTATGACTTTGGTGTTTTTGCTTTCAAGTTCAGCGATTAATTAAATTAAACATTGCCCCTGCTCAGCGAGTCAATTGACCGAATGTTTTCTGTGGAATATCAAATGTTGAAATGTTGTCAATTAACCAGCGCCTAGCAAGCGGCAAGCGGCACGCCCAATGCCCAACGCCCACTCTTTTTGTTGCTATTTTGATTTGACATTTTTCACTTTAGCGGATTAAAACAATAACCACAAGTTGATAACGAGTTGATAACGGAATTGCATGCAATTGGTCTAGTTGCTGCTTGCTCGCTGCTCGAGCGCAGTCGCAGTCGCAGTCGCAGTCACTGCACAAAAACAAAAAATATTTTATATATATTTAAAGATAAAAAAATAATTTGGAATCGGCGCACACACTTCATACATTTGCCACTATTCTAAATCTATATTCTATGATATTTCTTCACTTGTTTTGCTCACGAGCCGGCGCGTGCTTTCGTGCGTGCGTGAATTAATTCGCTGTGACGCTTTACGGTTCACGTTCACGTTCTTTTTGCTGGCTGGCGGCATCCAACCACACACGGCAACTGAGGCAGCGATCGGCTGTCGAGCAGCGGCAGCAGCCAAGCAGCCAAGCAGCAGCAGAAGTCAGCGCTGTCGTCGACGTCGACGTCGACGTCAACGTAGGCATAAGCAGATCGGCAAGTTGTGCGCTTTGTCACCTCCGTCTTGTGGTGAGTTTTGTGTGACGTTCTCTAGTGGCTGCCGCCGTGCGTACGATTAGGTCTGTGTTCGTGTGGGTGGGGTGTGTTTTGTGAATTTGGTGGGATCTCTTGGGCGCCTGCTGCTTTCATATTTCCATGGTGACATTTTTAGCTCTGCTCGCACTCGGCTCTACGTTGCGTTGCGCTGCGCTGCTTTTGTCTCGCTTTGATTGCTCGCTGGCATTTTTCGCTTTTGTGCCTTCAATTTGCATTTCAATTTAGTTGCCTTTGTTGTTGGCGTTGGCCCCGCTCCCCCTCACCCTCACCCTTCCCGTTACCCACCACAAAGCGTACACACACGACTGACGGACACTGACGATTGACGATTGTTGATGACGTAGTTGCCAGACAAGTGAAGGCGCGCACGGCCTGCCGATTGGCCCGACTAAGAGATGCCCTGCAGCAGGCGATCAGCTACCTAAGCTAATGTTAGATGATGGAAAGAGAAACCCAATTTATATATCGAAATGAATCTCCTAAGAATTAGAAATATTTCTTATATACACTTGACTCAATACGCCCTTTAACAATTTTAATGAGCCTAGGGTATAAGATAGCAAAAAACAGAAATCTGCTTGTTGTTTTAGCTGCCTCTTGTTGCGCTGCTTGTTTGCGGTGTGCGTCAGCAATCCGGAACTGGAACTCCAACCACAGCAGTACCCCGCTACGCCGCCCGGCCTTGGCCCTGGCCATGGCCAGCAGCATCGACAGCATTACGATAGACATTTTTATGGTCTAGCCGAAAAATTGAGTGGCCATCAGAAGTCAATTAGAGTGCAGCGATATGCAGCAGCAGCAGCAGCAGCAGGATGTAATTATATATAATATAGATATATATATATATATATATAATATATCTAAAAAAAATATTAGACATGTGATGTCACTCCTCTATCAAGAATTTTGAAATGTTCATTCCAATCATTAGGGCCATAAATCTGATGATAGATCAAACGTATCGAAGCCATCCAAATCAAAATTATAGATCGTTACTCACTCGAATGAAACATGGCAAAAATTGGATTTCAATGCGAATGTTATGGGCATATAATTTATACTCGAATCACATGATCTCTCACAGTCAAGCGAAACCATTTGCGCGCGTATTATTAAATATTAGATCCAATGCAAAATATTTCAGGGATCGCTCAACTGAAACGAATATGTAATTATAGAAATCTATAAATATATAGATTTATATATATACATATATAAATTTATATAAATCAATATTGTGCGTACTTTTGTATGTGCTACAATTTTTATACATATATTGCATAATATATTGATTTACTATAACTTTTCGACTTTGGAAAGGCCAATTTTGTTGCATTTAAATATATTAAAATATATTTATGGAATTAGACTAATGCAATTGTAACGCTTATGCGATATATATTATATATATATGATATACAGATTTAATATATATAATACTTTTCAGTATCTAGAAGACTTTCGGTTTGCTTTAAAGCAGTTTTTGAAATTTAAAAATATATATATGTATTTCCTCGTAGAATGTTTAGATATATATAAAAAGATTATATATATATATAATACTTTTTAGTATTTAAAAGTCCTCAAAGCATTTTTGAAAACTGTTAAAGAAATATTTTCTTAAAGCTTTTTACACTTTTAGCTAATGAAGTGAAGCCAATTCTTAGTAGAAATAATAATAATAATAATTATAAAAGTATAATTATTATTCTAGTATCTGATTATTATTTTAACATCAGATTGAAGCCCTATGTAAATATTTTTTTTAACGCTTTTTGCATTTTTAGTTGGATATGTGTTAAAAATATTCTTAGTGGTATTTTTATAATTATTATTATAATATCTGATTATTATTGCAATATCAAATTGAATGTCTTATGTAATTCAAGTCAAACCCTTATGAACATGACACCTCCCCTGATCACTTAAACTGGACTGCTTGAGAGCATTGAGGGAGACCATGGCTATAGGCGTGAGTTATTTTATGAGAATTTATAATAAAAGGCCTGGCTCTTCAGAGCAATAACTGAGTGCAGCATGAATCGCAGTAGCTCACTCGTCATTTAGCCTGCTTAAAGGCTTCTTTCCTGCTTAGTTCAATTCACTCAACTATCAACTATCAGCCATATCTATATCTTAAAATTGCATATCGCCTGTGATCCCTCCTAACTAATTTGGCGATTAGCTATCGGTTGTCGCCCGCTCCCAACTGTTGCACTGGGCACATTGACTTATGATTAACAGCATTAAGCCGCGTCCAAGGCTCTTGGCTATAAATGCCCCCTAAATAGCTGGGTCAGCGACTATAATAAACCCACGCCCACTTTTCAAATGGTCCCACAGCGCCTCTAGTATTTATGGTAATTTAGATGCCTGCAATTCTGAGCGCCTCTGGGGAGAATTTTCATAAAATTATTTTCGCCATTGTCATAAAAGTGAAGTTAACTTTGCTGTTTGCCGTTTGTTGTTTGTTGTTGTTGTTCTTATTATTATTATTGTTATCGCTGCTGCTGTTGCTGCTTGGCCTGCCCAAGGGAGCGTAAAAAAAAAAACGCAGCCACAATGATGGCCGTCGAAATCGCATGAATGAGCCGCATATAGCCACCGAAAAAAGGGAAGCGAACCACAAAAAAAAAAGAAGGAGAATATGAACTAAATGGTTGGGCAACTGACTGGCTGCCTGGTTGGCTGGTTCGCTGAATGGCTGCAATGCCGACATGCGCCGCATGATTGAATGATTTTATAATATTTTCCATTTTATTGAGCAAAAGGTCAAAAAATTAAACATATCATTGCCCAGTTAATAGCTGGGGGGTCCAAGCACACATACACACACTGAGGCTGAGTGGTGGTGCGGCGGGTGGTGCAGTTAGACAATAACGTGTCACGCTTGGACATCGTAAATCAAAAATCAACTTTATGATGGCCATTGGCATCCGCTTGGGGGCGCACACCAAATGCCCAGCCAGTTGCTGGCTAATAGACCCATAATAACAACAAATCAAGATTACAAAAAAAAAAAAAATGGGAAGAAGATGACGAGGAAAAACATGAGAAAATATTTATATAGAGATCCGCTCATAAATGAACATCCCATGGTAGGATGATACCCTCCACCCGATATGTTCGTGCACCACGTAACCACATGAATCGGAAATTAAAAAGGAAATCTCTCGTGTGTAAATACAATACCGAGTGGCATCTCCCTCTACTCCAACTCGGGCTTCTTCTTCTTTTTCTGTTTTTTTTCTTTTGGGCTGGCTTAAGGCTAACAGCTTTCAATACTTATCTGTGCAAATTGACTGTGGTTTCTGGGCTATGGGCAATACAAATTCAGTTGACCATGATATTTACGTACCTGCAATGGAGATGAAAGAGAAATTTTAGTAAATTTGAGGAAGCATTGGGGAGTGTTTTGTGTGTGTAAGAATTATTTGAAATTAAGCTGAAAGTGGGCAGAGTCAAGTATTTAATATATAAATAATACTAAAATCAAATATTTAAACAAAAGCACACAAAAAGCTGAAATTATTAATGGAAAGTCAGTAATTAGTGGAGCGTGGATTAGGCTCTAGAGTAGAGAGCTTTAAGGCTTTCATATGGCTTTAGATGAGAGAGCTTTAAACCAGATCACACGGGAGCTTCAATATGGTTCTGGCTGACGCAGCTTTGAAGTAGCTCAAGCATTAACTTTCTTACGGCTCTACGTGAGAGAGCTTTCAAGTAGCTCTAGATTAAAGTGATTTTAAGTAGAGCTAAGTAGAGTTAAAGCTTACCCATGAGCTTTAATATTAAAATGGAGTAAAAAGGTTTTTATTAACCTACCCCTGATATGCCTGGATATTTCTGATATTTCCAGTTCAAACCGAAAAGCTTTAACAATCTCCTTGACTGCTTTATCTCCCAAACTAAGACTCAAAATAACTTATTAATATGCAGCTAGGCATACAATTAATCTCACTTAAAGCTGCAAGCTCTTTGTCCTCACTCGACGCAGCTGTGATTTGATGCGATAACTACGATTCAGTCAAAAGTATAAAATCTATGTGGCGACAAAACTTTTCCAGATATGTCTAAAAGAGGACAGAGAGAGAGAGAGAGAGAGAGAGAGCGTAAAAAATAACTAGCCGCTTAACTTGGCTATCCATCAGAAAGTTGTGTCTTTTTCAGGCTGATTAACTTGCATGCCTGTCGCAAAACTCATAATCATCAATCTATCTAAACAAGTTTGTACAACGGCTTAACCATATTTGGCAACAGCGGCTGCCACGCCCCCAAGCTCAACATTCCGCCCGCTTACAAATTGTCCACAATTGGCCACACTCGGGCGACACTCAGCGTGAAGCGGTTGCCGTCCGAGATGTCAGAGCTGTCCGGACTATCTGGCTATACGGGTATAAAATCGTATGCAGTGTCTGTCCGTTCGTTCGTTCGTCCTTCCGTCCGTTCGTCTTGTTCGTTTAGCTGTCATTTTGGGCAACAGGACACTTTGTTTGAATGTTATTTATGAGCTACTTTTGTTGTAATTCAAGGAAATCGCTTGGCCGAGACGCTTTTTCAACAACAGCCGCCATAATTTATACATGCGTCAGCCGAAACACCCTGTGTGTGTGTGTGTGTGTGTGTGTGTGTGCGCCTCGTGCCTCGAGCTGCGGCTGCCAGCACAGCCGGCCGTCCAGTCAATGACCGCGCGCCGCCTGTGAATTATGAAATGCGGCTCTAACTTGCCGCTTCCCAGTTAACCGAGCCTCTTTTTTCTAATTAGGCTCAAAGCCGCAAGACCCCGCCCAACCGTCACAGCCATCCGGTGGCCAAACACGTGTCGAGCTATGATGATAATGGAAATCAGGCTGAACTAAGCTCAGCGCATAAATTACTATCCTTGTCGATTGAAATTGGCCAAAGGTATTAAGAATGGAAGCATATATAAATGTATGCCAAAATATTGATATTTATCGATAAGTGCAACTGACTAAACAATAGTCAATTGTTGAAGCTATGACTTGTATTAATTTAATTTGATATATATATATATATATATATATATATATATATATATATATATATATATATAGAAGTAAGAGCATATATTAATTGTAAATTCTGTCGAAAGCAATTTGTTATCGATTTATCGATTTATTAATTGATCGATATATCGATACGTCTGTGTTATATTTATAAATGTTAAGTATAAAACACATTTTAGTTGTACATTCTGCCGAAAGCAATTTGTTATCGTTTTATCGGTTTGTAACTGATCGATATATGGATACATCTCTTTATCTCTATATAAGTAAAAAAAAATAAAGCATATTTGATTTCCAAGTTCTTTCGAAAGTCATTTGTTATCGATTTATCGATCATATTTTCTTAATTCATATGATAAATATTTAATAAATCGCCCAAACTGAAGCAAAACAGAAACAAATAGAAGACAACACGAAAAAAACAATCAAACAAACAAACAAACATTAAATGTTGCTTAAGTGAGATCGCCTTACCCATCCGCATAGAGGCCAGCGGCTGCTCCGTTAGCACCGCCACCGCCGCTGCCGCCTGTCATGGCGAGCGCCTTGTAGCGCGCCTGCTCGTCGGTGGGCAGGACAATGTCCACAGAACGGGATCGAGTTGCGTTTATGTTGGGCACGGTTAGGAAGCAGCCGTCACCGGAGGGCTGGAGCTCCTCGGTTTTACCGCCTGACGACAGCTTAGTGAAGCACGAGTCCACCGAGGCGGCTCGATCTCGCTTCAAGTCCGGCACAGTTAGATAAATGTCGCGCACCACAAATCCAGCATGGTGTCCAGCCGCAGCAGCGTTAGCCGCAGCTGCTGCATTGGCCGCCGTTGGGGAGCCGCAAGTGGCCATGATGGAGGCCTCGTCCAGGGAGTCTGCTGTGTCCACCGATGATTTGGTGTTGTCCACCTCCTCGTGCGACACATTTTCCAGCGAGTTGCCAGTGGGCTCCACAAAGATGGCCTCTTGCCGCGAAATGGAGCGACGCCTTGCCCGGCCCGCCGGCACGCCCATCGCTAAGCCGGCCTCGTCCACATCGCCGCTGATGCATATGGAGCTGGCGTTGATGGTGGTGCCGCCGCTGTTGCCAACGGCGGGCAGGGTCAGGGCCGCAGCAGCGGCGGCTGCTGTTGCGCTCAGCGGCAGATGTCCGGTCGCCGACGGCGGCAACTCCAGCAGCGGGCTGGAGCGCACAACGGATGCTGACGAGGGAGTCGGGGTCACGGGCGGGGAGCTGGGGTCAATGGGAAACGCATAATTCGGAAATGGTGGATAGTCGCCATTGGTCGGCGACAGCGTGAAGGTGATGCCACAGGGCGTTGTCGGCTGCGGCGGCAGCAGCGTGTTGCCGAAGTGCGGCGAGCCATGGTCGGAGCCTTCTAGACCCTCGTCCTCGGAGGTGGTCACCGAGCTGCCAATCGTGTGGCGCCGCATCTGCCGTGGCAGACGCGCCCGGGACTCCTCAATGCTGCTGCCCATGCTCAGATTCGACATACGTATGTCCATCTCAGCGGCCGCGTCGTCGTCTATCTCTGTGCCACCGCTGGCATCCGCTTCAGCGCAAGCTTCTCCATCCCCATCCCCATCCGCATCCGCATCGGCTTCGGCTTCCGCCTCAGCCGGGCCATCCGCCTCTTCCTCGTCGTCATCCTCGAGCGCCTCGGTTATGTCTTCGTCGTCGCTAGCCTCGGAGCTGGTATTGCTGTAGCTGAGAGTGGTCAGCTCGCGATGGTCAATGAAGTAGCGCTGCTCGGCGCTCATTTGTTTTTCGTACTGCTCCACGTAGTAGCAATGGATGCATGGTGGCGGCGTCTTGGTCGACGAGCTGCGTCGGGCCTTGAGACGACGGGGCACCTCCAGAAAGGCGCCCGAATCGTCGCTGCCCACCGAGGCAGCCGCCGAGTCGAAGCTGTGCGAACGCTGCGCATGCGCTGCCTGCGGCACCTGCAGATAGCCGCCCTCCGAAGATCGCTCGTCCGCCGAGGAGGACGATTGCTGTTTCAGCAGATGCGCGGACATGCGCTGCGCCTCCAGCTGCATCTCGTCGAACGAGGCAGAGCGCACCTACGAATAAACAGCAGAAGCAGAGGCAGAGAGAGAGAGAGAGAGAGAGAGAGAGTATATAACAAAGCTGTTCAGTATGTAGAGAGAACAGACACCAACAAGTCGAGGGAGCAAGGGCACAACACAAAAGCACAGAAACAAAAGCTAACAGAAAATCGATAAATTATCGAACATGCAGCACTGCTATTGGCTGAGATTAGTATGCTGCAGGTTATCGATAAGTAAACGAAAAGCTAGGCAGAAGGTAAAAAAGTTCGATAAACGATAAATTGTAATCGATTTCAGTTGGTAAAATTTGACGATAAGTAGAACATGCACAGAACATAACGATAACACAATAAAAAATTATCAAATATATATGGGATGTAATCGATAAGTAATTTACTTTAATTTATCGATCAGCTGATATATACGCGATATATTATCGATAGCTTAACTCTGAGTCATAGCTTTGTTCGATATATTATCGATATATGTACCTGCTTGGGCACCTCGAGGCTATTTTGCATTTTCATCTCGGCGCCAGTTGGCGTGCGCGAGCGCGTGAATGTTGTACGTAGCCGTTGCATGTTGTTTGTTGCTCGACTGTCAAAGTTGTTAGTTGTTGTTGTAGCTGGGTGGTTGTTGTACTGGCCGGTAGTTGGTTGTTGCTTGTTAGTTGTTTGTTCTTTTTTGCTTGTTGCTTGTTGCTTGTTACAGTTGCTATTGCCGATTTAGTTGTAGTTGTTGTTGGAGCTGTTGCTGAGGCTGACAGCTGCTTGTTGGACGGTTGCTGCAGCTTTAAAAGTTGTTGTTGTTGCTGTTGCTGTTACTGTTGCAGCTTCAGTTGCTGTTGCTGTTGCTGTTGTTGCTCGTCTATTATCGGTTGCTCGATCTAGCTGGTTAGTAATGTTTGCAGTTGCTGTTGTATTAGTTGTTCTTGCTATTGGAATCGTTGTGCTATTGCTATTGTTGCTTATGTTGCATATGTTGCTGTTGTCGCTTTTGATATTCAGTTGATGTTTGTCGTTGTTCTCGTTGCAGCGATTGTTCAACACAATTTTCAAATAATTTGTCATAGAGATCTGATTGCTATTGCTGCTGTTGATTTTGCTGCTGTTGCTGTTGCTGTCGCTATTGCTGCCGCTGTTGTTGTTGTAGCTCGCTAAATGCTTGGCAATTCCGATGCTCAATTCCATTTCGATGATTTGCTTGAAATTAGTTTAAGTTTTTTTTTTTTGTTTTTGGTTTTTTTTCTTTTTGTTATTTTGCTTTCTGTTTTTGCTCTTTTGTATTTCTGCTTGTTCTTTGTTTGTTTTTGCTGTTTATTGAATGGTATCGTCCTTGGCTAACAGGTGCGTAAGGCTAACGCACAAAAAGTCCACGAAGAGTTGGCTGTCGCTCCTCGACATCGAAGCTGCTTCTGTGGCGCGAGTTGCTTTTTGCTGCTGCTGCTGTTGTTGCTGGCGTTGCTCTTATTGTTGCGCTTCCGTTTACTTTTAATTAATCAAAGTTTTTGCTATATATTGTAATTAACCAAAGTGCGGGCAAATACCGTACAGCCCAAGGAGGAAGAGGAAGAGAGAGAGAGAGAGCAAGAATTGATTACGTTAGTTTTTCATAATGTAAAGTATTTAAGTTTTCATCATTCACCCCTTTGTCCCTCAACAAAAGCTAAATTTACTCGTGCCCACAATTTGAGACAACATTCACACGCACACGCACAGCAGCTGCCTTTATTAGGGTAGCTTTAAAATTGAATTTATGTGGACTAACTTCTGCAAAAGGAGAAAAAATGTTGAGAAAATAAAAAAAAATATAAAGAAAATAAAAAAATATATATATAAAAAATAAAAAAATAAATATATATATAACAAGTTATAAAACAATTCTTGAATATGAGACGAGCCCTTTGAAACTTGCAGCAAAACTTTTTCCTTTTTTTTTCTTTTATTTATTTATTTTTTTTTTTTTTTGGCTGAAACGTAAGCGAATAGAAAACGTTTTCATTGGATCTATGTGGGCGAGATCAACGCACAGCCCGAAATAGAAATTGAATCAAAGGAGCGTCCAATCATGCAATGCACTTGCAACAGCCCCCTGGGAGTATCGCATGCGAACATAATATCTATGGGCAATTCGCAAAAAAAAAAGAGATAGAATACTCTCATAGATATGGGCCTGTCAATCACGTTGATGGATGGCAGAGAGTAAAGCAAAATGTATGTTTCCACGTGCATATTGAGGGTATCAGCGAGCGTTAGTAGCTCGTTACGGTTTCATTTTACAGACAATAGGTGCAAAATCTATTATGGCACGCCGACAACGAGGTACAGCCGAGGTCAGAGAGGCAGAGAGAGAAAGAGAGTGGGAGCTATACACAAACAGCAGTGAAAGGAATTGTGGCAAAGGGCGGCTACGTGGCGCGGCAGTCGAAAAGGATGGCCCACACACTAGTTGTGTGCGTGTGTGTGTTGTCGTCGCTCGGTTGGCAAATTGAAAGCGTGAAATTAAATGAAAATGATATAGCTTTGAAATTGAATTCCACAGAAATGCCAAAAGTTCAACCGACGCGTAGTACGCAAGGGCTAACACCGCCCACGGCACCCAGCCAGAGGTGCTGCTGCTGCTGCCCTTATAGGTAGCAGCCCGGAACTTGAGTAGCGCGTAATTATCGCGCTAAAATACGTGGCGAGTACAAAGCACAGCACATCACAGCACAGATTGGTTTCACCTCTTTAAGCACGAATGCCGCAAAGCCAAAAGCATTGCCTACTTTTAGGCGGCCGCTGCAGAGTCGAATATCAGTAATGGATTGGCCGCCCAGCACACGTAGGAGCAGCAATGCATATTGAGAGCTGTCAGCAGTGGAATTTACGAATTAAATTATCTTATTAAATTCCATTAAGCTCGATAGTAACTATTCTAGCTGAAAATCCAATTGTAGTTCACTTTCAGCCTTTGTCTTGTTGGGCTTCTTTTGCCAGGAATTTGCAGCGAATTACAACTATGAGAGTTGCTCTAATGCAATCATTTGCCTGATTTGCTTCGGCAGCACTCAGCTCTCTAAAAGGCAAATCAAACGCTCAGCGTGCACATATAATTTATTTGCTGTTGGCCTACGCAGCACAGCGCAGCCTCCTCTCCACCTATGGCCTGGTCTCATAATTGTTGAGCTGCGCGCACGCTGAGTTAAAAGTTTCGCATAGTTTTTCGAAAAGGGCAGAGGGAACAACAACAGGAGCTGGGCAAACAATAACACAAACTAAATACTAACTACAAAGCCAACACAAGCGCAAGCAAATAAGGCGACTGGGGACACGCTGGCGTATGAGCGATGTCCACAACATGCACCCGAGACCTCAGATATGGGAGTTGCGGTGCCTGGAAAATGGCGTCTGCCTACACCCAGTCAGCACTGTCAACCCAGTCAACCTATTCAACCCAGTCAACCAAGCCAATCACCCAGCCAGTTAGCCCTTTTGGCGTGTTCGCCGGGAATTGTGATTTGAGCGGGCTGAATCTCTGGCCCAGCTGAAGCGTGAACTGTTTGCAAAAAGTGTGGCAGGCGGTCTATAGCAAGCGAAAGCTCAATCAATTTGGTGAACGGCAGACGGCTACATGTCGTAACTAGACTGAGTTTATCAAATTTACTCTGATTTATATGCTAATAATAGGCTGAAATAACGATGTGCTCGATTATGACAGATTGAAGCTAAAAGCTTATTAAATGTTCGTAATTTTAAGCTCTTTAAATTGAATTAAAATCTTTGCGTACTCTTCAAGCGCATTAAAGCTTTAATTTATATCGAAGGTGAATTGTTGATAGTAAGAAAAGCTGATTAAAAAGTGTATCTATGGAGCTTTCACAAAGAGCTGAACTTGAGCTTTGATAGAACATAAATGTACTAGATAATACCTTGTCAAATCAGAGATATATTATACCACCTTATATAGTTTACCATCCTGCTTGTAGTTAATCAATAATTTATCGATTAATAATGGAGATAGCCAATATAGAAGTAATCGATAGGCAATAGCCAAAGCCATCCGATGATTAAGATAGCTTCATCTAGTGAAAACTTAGCAGTTTTATCGATCTACATATTTATCGATAACCAAATTTGATAGACAATCGTTGAAGATATGAACTGCTTTAAAACCAGTGCCCACACGCACTGGGCGTAACGCTTGGCGTAACTTAACGCTGATTGAAATGCGTAACAGCTGCCACGCCCATACCACATAGACTCGATTGCCCAAGCCTAGGATAAGGGTTGGCGGAGATGGCCCGCAAAGTTGACGCCTGTGCAAAAAGTATGCCCAGAACTTCAAAAAATTAAAACTTTTGCGCTGCAGAGAAATTCAGCCATGGAAATCGACATGACAGCTGAAATATGAGCGCGACAGGAGGTGGGAGTTGGCAGATGGGAGGTGCGAGTTGGGTAGGCAGCAGGCAGCAGGCAGCAGGGAGCAGGGCCACAAAAGGTTGCGCATTGAAATGGTTTTGGTCGCCCATTCGGGCGGCGGTTCGCCTGATAAGTTGCCTTAAATAAAAGCAAAATATGTTAATTTCAATTAATTGTTGGCGCGCGGCTAAAAAAAGAAATTGCCCAAAAAGTTTGTTTTCTTTTTCGCGTTGTCGAATGGGAGGGGACGAAGTTTGTGAACTGTTTTGGCACTGGGTCATTTCCGGGCACGGGTCGGATTGGTTGGTCGCTGGCGGTACAAGTGGAACTTCATAATTTGCCGCTATTTGTCAGTGCCAAAAGTGGTTTGTTGCAGCTAATAGCTGTTGGGGAAATTAATAAACACGAAACGTTTTTAGAGAGACAGAGAGTGTGAGAGAGAAAGAGAGAGAGAGAGAGAGAGAAAGAGAGCGAAAAATGATAAAAGGAAAATGGTAACTGGCGACAGCGAGACCAGCGGTCGGGCGGCTGCAAGTTAACCGAGTGCTAATGCTATTGAAATTGCCAAAAAGGATATTTAAATGCAAAACATTGCTCCAGATATTTAGTCTAAGTTCGGGCGAAAGTTGTGGGAAAAAGTCAGTGAAAGGCAACTTGAAAATAAACTTGGGAATCAAATGATTTCGGCGAAAGGCCCGAAAGCGAATGGGAAAAGTTTTCCTTTTCGATACGCGCACGGTCCACGTGGACACGTGTCGAGAGGTTGGACGTGCAAAAGACAACAGTAAAATAACAATAACAATAACAACAAGCGGCCCAACAGCAACAATTTTCCAGTGTTGCCTTCTGCTTCTTTCTTTTCTTTTCTTTTTTTTTATCAATGAACGCAGTGCCATAAAAACCCACGATGGAGTACAGAGCTCGCCAGCCATAGAGGGCGAAAACTCTCAAGAAATGTCAACAGAAACCAGAAACAAACAAACCAAAAGACGCAACAGCAGAAGAATGAACGAAAAATGTGACGAAAAATTAGCCTGAAAAGAAAATTCTTTACTGCTGCGCCCTCATGAGCTCTGATGGCAAATTGATTGTATATATTAGTAAATACTTATTTAGGTAGCTGTTGCACTCTCTCAAGAGCCGGAGCCAGAGACGGCTGAAAAGTTGACGCTCAATCAGGGCTTTGTTGTTAACGAAAATATATGATTGACTTTGGAGCAACACGATAAACAGCTGGAAGCGATGACGTGGGCGGAGAACATATATACAATATATATGTATTCTTGAGTTTATATATCAATTTTATATACAAAAAAATATTACTTATATTAATAAATCTAATAAATCTAAATCAATTCAACATAATTAGTCATATTTGATAGATGGCCTTAATTTGTGCAAATGTACTAAAAACTAATTTTGGATACATTTCATCAGGGATAAACCATAATTATAAAATAAAAATATGTTATTGAAATTAAATTAATTTAATTTTTTTCTTAGTCTTACTAAGTTAAACAACATAATTTACGCTTTATTTATATTAAAATTAATTTAATTAAATTGTTTTAACTAGTAATTTAGAGGTAATGAAAAGTTGACTGAGTATTTATTTTATTTTATAAATATATATTTATTTAATTTAGATTGTGTTTTTCTTTTTTTTAGTTTGTATTTATTTTTATTTATAATTATATATTATTTATATTTTGATTTAAAATTTATTTTATTCTATTTATATTTTGATTTAGTATTTATTTAAATAGAATTATACGTATTTTATTTTATAATTATATTTGTTATATTTATTTAAATATTATTTATATTGATAATACTGTGTATTTATTTATATCATATTATCAATTGCTTAATTTTCCTTATTTTTCATAGCTATAGAATATATGAATATTTCACAAAAATTGTTGAAAAATATATATACATAAATAAAAAAACTATAGAAATATATAAATATAAAAAGTATATATATAATATATATACATATTCATTTAAGCACTGGTTCTTGACCGCCTTTCTTTTCAGTCAGCTAAAGTGTTGTTTGCCACTGAACCTGTGCCCAGCCCGCAGATGGTAGCAGCAGCAAAAACTAAACACTCGTAGCAATCAGAGTGTGTGCGAATTGTATGAAAGGTTTGCGAGTGCTCAAGAGCTGGCAGGTTGCATGCTCAAACATAAGCTGAAGCAGACGGCCCAAGGGTTGCCGCATGCCGCATGCCGCATGCCGCATGCCGCATACTTGAAAATCGGCCAAAGGCTTCAATCGAGTGAATCGATGCCAAGTTGTTGCTGCTGCTGCTGTTGCTGCTGCTGCTGCTGCTGCTGCTGCTGGCTCGGCTAGTGGAGCAGGTTAAGTGTGAAATTTTAGTGTCGCCATCGATTTGCGTGTGTCACAAAAGGGCAGCCAAGCGAATCGTTGCGTTTCATTTGCGTTTCACAATTATTGAGGCCGACGATTTGATTAGTAGGTGTTGCAAATGTAATTTACATTAGATTTGATTACCTCGTGCGAGCTCCAGGCGCCAGGAGCCACTCGGCGTAAAAAGGTCTCGCTGCACTCAGCAGCTCTAAAAGCTTTACACCATTTTTACTTCAGACAAACCCCTTTATATTTTATATGTTTATATTTCACATTTTACATTTAATAATGCTGGCAGGCAATTTGACAGCCGACTCGACATATTTGACATTTTATTAATGACTTTTTGCGTCTGCATTTAGCATTGCTTTGCGCCGCATTGACACTGTAGGTGTTTGCTGTGGCCATTGTTTAATTTGTGCTTTTGTTTCAGTTTGTTTTTTTGATTTCTATATGCTCGCTGCTTGCTGTGTGTGTGTCCGCCTGAAAGTATGCCATTGGGTTTTGTTGTGCTGGCCCTGCCCCCAGCCCGAAGTTAACCCAAAGTTGCCCGAGTTCACATCCTCAGCAGCTGCTGACCGACATTTCATTTTGTTTGCCTTATGAATTTCGTGTTTGCTATTTCCTAAGCATCGACAGGCACGCACCAGCCCGTAGAAGCCGGGAGCGGGGCGGTGCGTGGCCTGGCTACCGGAAAAGCGGCGTTGCTTTTAAATATTTAACAACATTTTATTGAAACTTTTTGCGCCTGCCTCCACTTGGCCTTTATTTGATCGACTTTGCATAAGACGCTCGACTTATAATTTGGGCACAAGCTTTGAGGTGATTACTAAAAGCGCTGATTGACGCACAGATACCCTGTGAAGCGTGATATGTAGCTGGCTGCAGTTTATGTTAAGGTTGATTGTACTATATATATACATATATATTATTATATTCTAGTTAGAATTTATTTTATACTCTATAAAACTATATTGGCAAGCTCAGCTCTCAGCTTAGTTTGGCTAAGTTCATTGGCATACCCAGAGGCAACTGTCTCCCTCTCTCTCTCTCTCAATTTATATTACCTACGAGGGTATTATAATCTTTAAACTAGAATTGATATATATCGAAAATTATCTACGCATTTTGCACAGAATTCAAGAGTTTGGCCTTGGCTTCGGCTGTGGCTTGATCTTGTATTCTGAACGACTTCAAGTGTAATGTTCAGCGGAATTTCGCTGGATTTAGCGAAACATGTGCCAGGCTGAAGTTCATAAGCGGATGAATATGCTGCCTATGCCGAGCGTGTGTATGAGTGCTCTCACACACACATGCGCACACACACACACTCACGAACACACACGCACACACACACACGTGTATGTACTCATTTGTAAATACGCACACGCATGCCAGAGCGTGTGTATCTACTTAGGCTATGCATATGCATGTGTGTGGGTGTTAGTCTGTTTGTATTTGACATCCTTGATGATTTGCGCACATTAGGCACATTTAGCCAGGCATTACACATCGACCGAGGCATATTCTGCGTCTGGCAGCCACTCAAGTGCCAGCATATTAGGCATTAGATTCAGCTGCCGCTACCGCTGCATCAGCAGCAGCAGCCGCCGCAACAGCATCAACCCAATCTTCAGCCAATGTTTAAGGGCGCACAGATACTGCCTGCATTTATGACACCGGCCTAAATGGCAGCGCGTGAGCGTGGGCGTGGGCGTGGGCGTGGACGTAAGCGTGGGCGTCATAGTGACAGTGCCCAAGCAAATCGCATCAGTAGCTATGGCTCTGGAGTGTAGCATAAACAAGCTGAGCAAATCACACCGAGGTGCTAAAGCAGCGCAGGGCCAAAGTGGTCGAGAAATTAGGGCATTTAACATGCGGCTGGCAAAAAGTCCAAACAAATAGATATAAACATATATATACATATATATATACATAGATATATACATATATAGTAAATGCCTTTAGTGTGAATAGAAAATGTGAACGAAAACAAGTCGAAACTGCTATGACTGTTGGGTCTATGCAATCTGAGCATCTAATATACCCGCTCTGGCCGCGGCCACAGTGTTAAATAGTTGCGGCAATAAACACGGCCAAGTGGCAATGGCAAAACCAGAAATCATCAATAGAAATTCTTTAACAAGCCAAGAATTACAGATACGCCTAAATGCCAACACACACACAGACGCAGCGCAGGTGCTAAATTGCTGTGCACATATCACAAATAAAATAAAATAAAATAAGAAAAGAAACTAACAAGTGGAACTGGGCAGTTGGCAACGAAGTCGCCGCTGAGCGTCAGTTAGACGCCTTTTGGTAATTCGAAACTTGTTATAGGCAAAGCGTTAATCAATTTTTAAGCAGCAGCAGCAACAACAAAGCCCAAAGAAAGCAGCCAATTCACGCAATGAGCAATGGAAAAACACACACAGCGAAGACTCAAAGCAAACAAAGCAATCGAAACGAATTTCCATTCACTCGCCTGCAATTCGGTTCAGTTGTGCGGCAATTTTCAACTCGAGCGGTTCGAAGCAACACCTCAACACACACAATCGCACACACAGACACACACACACACGCTACTCCAATTTTTTTTTCAAGTGCTTTTTAGTGGTCCTCGCAAATAATGAATTTGGCAAGATGTCGGAATAGCTGAGAGCACAAATATCATAGAATCCAGAATTTCTATTTTGTGTATTTTATTGAGTACAGCGGCTATGCCTCATCTAGTCAATTGCATTCATTTGACAAACAGCAAAGGACGTGAAAAAAAAAACTAATTTTTTAAAAGTGTCAAGTGTCAGCTAAGCTCCAGAAATAACAAAGTCTATGTAACAGTCTATGTAATCACAAGAACGAGCTGATTCGTTCTAGCCATGTGCGTTTGCCAGTTCATCTGAGTGGCTGTCCGCCAGCCTGTCCGTCGGCCCGTAATCTCATAAACTACAAAAGTTAGAGCATTGAAATTTTCAATGTATACTCAAGTATAACACACGCAGTATGAGCATAATTTTTTTCAATAAGCTCATTCCCAAGTTATCGATAAAAATCGATAATTGTGCTTTGTTTTTTAAACGTAGCTTGTAAACCGTAGAATCTAGAGACTAAAGATATACTATGTAGATCCGTGTAATATGTTTAATGATTTTGTAAGTTTAGAGCTTTTGTTAGCTTTGATAAAGATTTGCAAAAATAATGATTTCTATCCTGATATTATTCTGCTCTTAAAAAATAAAAATTATAAGAAAATCATCAAGTGATTGCGTTCAGGGTATCTCCTAGTCGGGCAGCGCCGCCTACATCACTTTTCCTTGTCATTATTAGAAAACAAAAGTTTCTGAGAAGTTTCTGCCTTTCATCAACAAGCTCGCAAGATAATTATATTATGCTATTAATTTTTAAAATGTTAAAAGGCAAGAGCAGACGCTCGACAATAGGCTTTGGCTGGCTTACAATTAACATAATATGAGGCGGGCTATATCAATTGGTACAAGAGTTTCCAAATAATTCCATTGCCAGCCGAGCCATTCATTGGGGCTTGCCATTGAGGCTCTAGTTTCTTTAGAAACTAGGAACTCTAGCAGGAATTGCTAGGCAACGGCGCTGAATGGAAGCTCGGGCTCGTTAACGGGTTGACGCTACGACAGCTTCTAATTGGCCAACGCAGTTCGATTTCTCGTTAGTGTGCGTCGGCACACGTGCTTGAAATCTCATGAATTTGCTGACAAATTCGGTCTAATTATTTGCCACAGCACAGCTCCAGTTTCACATGGCAGCTGAAACCAAAATTTCTGCATTGAAAACGGATTTGTAATCATGGCCAAGGCCAACAATGGCCTGGCTGCTGCTCTTCATCGTTATATGTATCTATGGGCAAAGGCAAACTTGAAATGCAATCGGTAACAGGCAGGCCACATTTTCCATTAAGTAACAAAAGAACTAACAATGCAAAGGCACCCACACAGCTGTTATAGAGTGTAATAATGAGCTAGCTGCTTGAGCTTAAGCTGTTGCTTGAATATATAGACAGATTCCAGTGCATGTACATATAGTAAATATTCGAAATATATATATATGTGTGTGAAATTTTACATATTTGGCATAAATTTATATTTGAGTTTGAGTTTGATTTTATTGAAATACTTTTGTAGTTGCTCAGCTCTTTGTTGGCTACACTGAGCATAAAATATATACATATATATATATATTATATAAATAATTCTTTGACGATGAGTGGTAATAAGTAACAGGGGCTCTGAGCTGCCTTTTGTGTAGAGATCGATCAATTATAATGTAATATAACATTAACAGAATCAAATATCACATTAACAGATTCGAAAATGTTAAGTTTACTATAGGAACAGCAACTGGTTGAAAATTAGTGAAACGCAAAAAAAAGAGCGTGAAGAGATGCAGGAGGAGAAGTAGGCTAGAAGGAGACACGTTTAAAATATTATATTACTAGATAGATTGAGGGAAGGTGAGAAGGAGCGAGAAGAGAAGAAGGAAGAGGAGGGTAAGCGAGCGAGCAACATGAGGAGCAGGAGGTGTGAAACAGACAGAAAGACTCTCAATCATGTGGTGAGTGGAGAAAGAGGAGGAGGAGAAGGAGGGGGAAGAACAATAAGACAAACACAGATAGATATAATATTATATGAGTATTTCCTATAAACAGTATAAGATAGATAGATCTCTCTATCTGCTATAGATGTTCCCATAATAAAGTCGGTATACTTAAAAAAAAAATGTAATTTAACTATTTTTAATGAAGAGCTAGTATATATACTCGTATATATTTATGCGTCTGAGCTATGCACATATAAATGAGCAGCATCTAATGTGGGCGGCCGCCCAAAGCTAACAAAGTCAAAGCCCACAATTAAGACCATAAAATGGGGCTAAGCCTGCCGAAGGGCCACAGCAGCGTGGACACAGTGTGGCAGCAGCCGCCTGAGACTGAAGAGGCGTGTGACGTATGGAGAGTTGCGAAATAATTTCCATAAACATAAACAACAGTTTGAGCGCATAATCAAGTGGAAGTGGAAGATGCTGTGCCGCATTATGTGGCGTCCGCCGCAAGCTAATGGCAAATTATGCGGCCCAGTGTTGGTGAGGCGCTACATTTAGCGCGCAACACTTGCCAACACTGGTCCAGCGACTGATTAAAAGTTTTCTTTGCCTTCGCCTGCTCTCTGTCTGCACTTCGTAAAGTTTGCTCCAGATTTATGCACATTTTAAATGGATTTATGGATGCATTGTTCGTATTTATTTTCATTTCTCTCTTTCTGTTTTTTTTTTTTTTGCAGCACCAGAAAGAGAAATTGCAGCCGAAATAAAATACTTCAACAAAAGGTGGGCAAACTTTCAATTTACATACAATTTGTTTTGGCCAAATAGTTGTTTCTGTTTTTTTTCTTTTCTATTGTAACTTGTGTTCTGTGGGCGAGGCGTGCTGGTCAGTAATTGGAAAACTATTGCAGAGAAGGCCTTGGTCAGCAGCTATGCCCAAAGCTGGCCGTCAAAGCTGTATAATAAAGAAAAGACATTTCCGACCAACACTTTTTGGTTGTCTTGCAGCTGCTACGCAAATCGATAACAATCACAATTAAAGTAATATACTTGATATGCATTGCACGTCGCCGTATGTTATCTAGCCAAACGGGAAATTTCTGAACAATTTTGTAATAAACACAGCATTACAATTGGATGTGCGTGAGAGAGCGGACAAGAGAGAGAGTGAGGGAGAGCGAGTGAAGTATGTGCTCGAGCACTTGAGAGCCTGAATAATTGAAGACTTTTGGCATTTGAATTGGCAGAGCAAATGTCAAAGTCCGTAGGATATATAACATATATTCTTACAGTTTTGCAATTGATTTATTTTACGAATTGCAATTGACATGCATTAATAGCTTAACTATGAAAATATTATTTGTATTTATCATATCAAATTTAAATTAAGTTGTATTAGAGTAAAACTAGACTGAGTTTATTTATTGTTGCCATACCGAGTTCAACATAAAATAAAAATCGTCTGGTAAAGGTGACATCCTTGAAAGATTTAAAATATTTATTTTGTAATTTAAAATTTTTAAATATTTGTTTCGAGAGTCAAAATATTTATTTTGAAATATGAAATATTTCGAGACTCAAAATATTTATTTTGAAATTCAAAATTTTAAATTATTTATTATGAGATTACAAATTTTTAAATATTTACTCTGAGATTAAAAATATTTATTTTGAAATTTAAAATATTTTTTATTTAGAGATTCTAAATATTTATTTTGAGACTTAAAGTATTTATTTATAGATTAAAAATTTTTAATTTGGGATTAAAAATATTTATTTTGAAATTTTACATATTTTGAGATTAAAAATATTCAATTTAAAGCTTGTGGATTGGACGTTTGCTGTGTAATCAATGTAAGGTAGAAGTGCTCACATTTGGTTTCAATTTCAGCTGCATCAGCACAGGTAGAGCGAGCACAGCTAGAGCGACTTTTCCAACTCCAAATGACACTCTAACTATTGATACCCAATAATTACTCCATAATATATATGAGTGATTTAACAATGGGTATTTTCTCTTGAGTTTTTTTTTTTTATATATTATATATTATTTTTGTATATATATTATATATATATACTACTCATTTTATGCAGTGTTTATTGTGCTGTTAGCAGCACACTTGAAATTCGTATAATATTCGATAGTTTCTCATTAGTGGCCCACCTCAACCGCCTACAGATGCTGTGTTTCAGAGTGTCTCTCATAGCTGAACTGCAGCTGTCTTCAACAGTTGCAGCTTATCCGTGTCTGTTCAGTTCTGTAGCAGCTGCTACAGTTCAGTTAGAAGTGCTCTAGTTGGAAAAGTATTAAAAAGCCATAAAGCGCAAGAGTTTGCCTTGATTCGTGGAATTCTGCTTCGTGCTAAGCCCACTCAGGTTGGCCAATTTGCAGCGTCCTGCTTTGAGTGGCGAGGGAATTTATTGTAGCCGGCTCAACTAGCTGCCACTGGGAGTATTCAGCTAATAATTTGCTCTGCTTTGGTTTCTCCTTTGCAACTTTTGTGGATGTTGTGAGTATGCCCGTGTTGGAGCTGAGCCCGGATGATGCTTATTGCATTTAGCGCTCGCGGAGCGTGCGAAATTAATCCACTTTCAAGGCTCGCCACACGCACTCATAACATATTGATCGACGCAACTGCAGCGATTTTCATTTCAATGGGCAATTTATGGCAACGCATTGCGAATTGCGAATTGCGAATTGCGACTGCTCCGCAATGGAAAACTCAACCTGAATGCTTCATTTAGCAGCCGTGAGCTGTCGGGTCGGCTCATGGATGTCTTTTTTTTCATTTCTTTTCATTCCTTTTCATTCCTTTCACCTTTCTGTTGGCCGCAGACCTGTTGACGTTTGTTGCTAATTAAAGTTGCTGGCTGCTGCCACAGTTTCGCAATGGCTGTTGCAATTAATCTCAACATAAATTTGCACTCGCAGCAACAGGCCAAACAGCTGCCGCTGCGTGGCGACCTTGCCGCCGGGGTGGGGGGCTGCCGCTCTGGACTGACCCAATTTTTCACCTGGCTCATGAGCAGGCACCAATAAATTGTGTGCGGCTCGCATGGCAAAGGGCCTGGCCATTAAATGGCCGACAGTCCGACAGTTTGGACTTTAATATTTTTGCGTACTACATCAAAGTCGAAGGCTCGAGTGATTAAATGAAATTTACGAGTGCCCCAGGCGCTATCCCCAGGGCAAGCTGAAGGCGGCACAGCCAGCCAGACACACAGGCGCACGCAAGGCGAATTTTGCATAGGCACTGTCAGAGATTGATGGGCCATGTTTTGTCTTGACGGCAACGCGGGAATTTAACAGCAGCAACAGCGGTAGCCATAACAATAACAAGCTGATGTAATGAAGTGGCGTACGTGGCGAATGCGCGATATTCATATATACATGTAGATAAATAAATATATATATGTGGCCAGACTCATGATGGGCTAATGGCTGACACCAGACCAGGAGCAACTAGACGGGGCAATCATTGGCCCTGCACATATGCAATTAAACGCTTGGCTTGAGCCAATGGCGATTGAAGCTCGCAATTAGCCAGGCCATCGCAAGCTGTTCCGAAAAACAATTCTTCGATAATTCAATTGTAAAATGTGGCAGGTCAAAGGTGGGCGAAGAGATTCCAATTGACATGCTAAGCTTAAGGAAAAAATGCATGGCTGACTTCACTGCATTCACAATATATAATATATATAAAAATATATATAATAAGAAATTGCGATTTGTGCAACGTTATCGATTGGGAGAACACGTCCGATCAGCTTGAACCATTATGCAGGCAATGTCAAGGCAATCGTATGACTGGAAATAAATATGACGCGATGGTCCAAACAACAACTGACAGCCCGAGTGGGTGCTGAGCAGCTGTGTGGTTGTATATATATATATATATATATACATAGAGAGAGAGAGAGAGCAGAAGGGAGAGAGACAACCCTCATGTTTATGAGCTGCAATGGCGACGCGCTGACAGCTGACAGTGCCACCCGCTCCACTGACCCCAAAGACTCGAAATGCTGTTGCTCTTTAATACCCTTTCCAGATATGGACACTTGGATTCGGTAAATAGCTGAGATAAAAACTGAATAACTATAATATAGAGAGAGAGAGGGAGAGAGGGATGGAGAGAGAGAGACTATTAGAGTTACTTTCCCTAGAGTTAATTTCTACAGAAATCTAATTGGAATCCATGAAAATCAGCAAGTCAGCAGCATTTAGTGTGTCTAGGATGCAGACACGCTCGACTTGCTTGAATTTAGTACCTCTGCTCTGCTCTCTCTCTCTCTCTCTCTCTCTCTCTCTCTCTCTCTCTCTCTCTCTCTCTCTCTCTCTCTCTCTTCTGTTCCTCCCTCTAGCTCTCTCACTTTGTATCCTTGCAGTGTGTGGCCGCATCATATATGTATGAGGTATGAGCATTAGTAGGTTGGTTTTTATGAGCCAACAGACATTTTATTGCATGTGCGCTGGGCAGCGCACTGTCTGAGGTTATTAAAGTTTCAGGATTGGTGTCAAGTCTCATTGCCTGCGGCTGCTGCTGATGATGGCGACGACGTAAGCAGCCACCCAGCCGTGTGAGTGTGCCTCTGCCCGTGCCTGTGCGTGTGTGCATGCGAATGCTTTATTTTATTGCTGAAAAGTGCAATCATAAAACGTTCAAGGCCCCCCATGCTATGCAGGGATAAGCAGAGCACAGCACAGCGAGTCGCCGTGTGAAGGGGTGTCAGACCTTGGCTCTCGTGCGAACGAAATGTGCATTAGGGCTGGCACTTATGTGGCATACTTTTGGGCGCATTGGCCCCCACCGCTCGATACGCAAATGGAATACAGAATATATTGACATCATTGGCCGCTGCCGCCGCTGCTGCTCGTTCGGTTGACATATTTCGTGGGCCGAAATCAACAAAATAAACACATAACAACAATTTGAGCCACCAATCGACCAACTAAAAGCCCATAAAAGCTTATTGAAACAAATCAAAAATGACAGCAACAAAACGCAAAGACACAACGGAGCAGCCGAAATGCGAAATAAAAGCAGCCCAAATAGATACATTTTACACTCGAAAATGAATGACGCTCGGGGTGGCAGCTGTGCGGGCAGCTCAAATAAAGCTGTGGACCATCAAATCCAAGTAATAGACAAAAAAAAAACCGGAGAGATTGAAAGAAAGAGAGAGATGGAGAGAGTGGGATGGCAATGACATATAATCCCAGCTAGCAATAAAAGTTAGATTGAGCTAAGATCACACTGGAGATGCTCTCGGCAATAGACATTTATTTTTGCATAAGTGGAGAAAATATAAGAGGAATTTGAAAGGATTTAAACAGCTGTAGATATGCTTAAGTGTAAGTTTAAATAAAAATAATATTAATATATCAAAAAATATATTAAATATATTAATAATAAAAATTAATTTTAAAAGCACAAAAATTCACAATAAATAACCTCATATGGAACTGATTTCTGCATATGCTGCCACAAAAGCACATTAAAGCTTTGACGTTATGCACGCATTCTAAATATAATTGAATTCAATTCGAATACTATATATCTAATATTTAATATATTAATTAAAAGCGCAAATATTTAGGGGTTATCCGGAATAAAATGCGCTTTTTAATCAAATATTTAATACTAAATAAAATCCCATTTTATTTCAGATATATATTTATATTAATAAATGTGTTTTCAATTTAATATTAATTAATATTTAATAATTTAAGAAATATGTAATTTTTAAATTAAATTATATCAGCAGTAACTCAGTAACTTTAACATATGCTTTCAGAAAAGCAGCTTAAAGCTTGGTTTGCATGCAAACAGCAGCTTGAACTGCTCTGGATTTATTACAGCTGAGAATTCATATCTCTTTAGGGCTGCAAGGAGCAGCGCCAACTAGTTTTGGACTAACATTCGCATATAAACCATAAACTTTTACAGCCAAAAGATATGCGTTGCTGTAAAACAAATATGATTCAATTTTGCTGTCTTATGATATTTGCAATTTTCAGCTGAAGTCTCGCAATTCGCTCAACTCTTTGGCACAAATTTGTAACAAGGGCAGCAAAACAAATGGCTAAAGTAACCCAAGCCAAAAACCAAGTTACACAAAACAGCAACAGCAACAGCATCAGCTCAAGCAACAACAACAACAGTGAGAGCAGAGTCCAATCATTTGGGCCAACAAACCAGACAACCAGAGAACCTGACAACCAGACAACCAACAGACAAACGACACGACGGCCATTTGCATTGGCTGCCTTTGTTCGGAATGGGTAAAGAAAAACTCTGCCTGCCCTATCTCTCTTACACACACACACACACACACACACATCTATCTCTATGTATGTGTGTGTGTGTGTGTGAAAATTGAAAATTGAGTGAAGCAGTTTTATGATGTTGCTTTGTATTATAAATCAAACACGAGTGTGTTGGGGAAGGGCTGAGTGAGAGACACACGTAATTGTTGTTGTTGTGCAACTGATAAACGCGAAAAGCTAACAACAAGCTCTGTAGGGACAGCGGCAAAGTAGGCTAGGAAAAGTAGAAAAGTGGAAAAGTGGCAAGAGCAGGGAAATGGGCAAAATGTAAATTGTGAAAAGCCAATGTTATAGACGCTGCGGGTAAGCAATGCAAATATTTGCTGGAAAATAACCCGTAAGTAAATATGAGAATTGTAGCGAAGCGGAATGTGCGTCTATATGCAGATGTATATATATATATATATATATAAATGTATATAAATATATATATTTGTGTGTCTGTCAACAAAGGACATTGGATAGCTGGAAGCGGTCATTGTTGTAATGCTTGTTGCGGCTGTTGTTGCCTGCTTTTGTTGCGGTGTCACAGCAGCCGACACTTTGCATGCTCGAGCCCAGTTGGATGTCAGCAATACAAATAGTGAACCGGAAACCGGATAAAGCATAACGGATATATGTATGTCTTGTGTGTGCAAAAAACCTGCAACTGTTACGGATATATGTTTGAGATGTGGCAGCTAAGCTAGTCAGTGAGCCAGTGAGCCAGTCAGCCAGGCTGGCAGTCAGCTAGCCAGTCGTATGCCAAAAGCTAATTAGCTAAATCAACAATAAAAGTTTAACAATTACTGTTGCACAACTGTAAAGCAGCTCTAATGATGATGATGTTGATAAGCAAACAAATTTCCGTTACCTCGCACCAACCCGACCAAAATGTTGTTAACAGCTTGAATCTGATTATTGTTGTTGTTGTTGACTGAGGACCCAAGTAAATAGAGCCCATGCGAAATCTGACACAACGATCTGTCGTTATATATTTAGCTACTTTTTTTGGGCATTATGTGAGAGGTCAAATGTTATAATTATATTTTGTGAAGCTGTCGCTTTACACATATAGTTATTTATTTATTTAGTTGCGGCTGCCTTGATGACTGAGTGAGACATTATTATTATATTATATTATTAACGGCATCGAAAATCACTTAAATAACCATTAGACTAAGCTAAAACGTGGCTAACTGCCAACACGAGCATTTTGCTATACGATATGAACTGCAATAGACGTGTGCTGCGATCCTTGTTACTGTTCGCCATTGTCCAGCTGGCGCAGCAGGTGAGTCTTATAGTTGGAGCAAAGGCAACTGCAGGGCTCAATCTAGATTGAGCTAGTGTTTGCGGCTGTTTTCAGTTCGAAAGTGCTTTATTTATTTAATACAAAAATATAATATTAAAAAAATTAAATAAGGAAAAGTATTTTAGAAAATTATAAAAAAAAAAACTATGCTGGAATTTTATTTCAATTAAAAACATAAATATGAATATGAAATTTTATTTAAGTTCAATTCAATATTATATTATATTATAAATCTCAAATTTAATTTCTATTTCCAAATTGTGCTACTTTTTCTCATCTCTCTCGCCCTCTTTCAGTATTGTTATTACATGAAGCTGCTAAACTTTACCTCATGGGACACGCCCACCTATAAGCTGGACATGAAATTGTATACGCGCAACAATTCGATGTCGTCGGTGACGACGGTGCTCAAGGATGTGCCCGTGCCGCAGTGGCACTTGATCATTATTCAAAATCCCAACAAGCGGCGCAATGGCATACGGTCTGATGTAGCTCGCACGATCTACAACTCGACGATCAAGACGTGTGATTTTTGGAAGTATATACGGCGCGTCAACGCCTGGAATAATGCAGCCAAACTGATCATATCGGGCGGCGGCAGCAACATGAGTCTCGATTGCCCACTCAAGCGTGGCATCTACATGATGAACATCATTCAAGTGCCGCCGGATACGTCCATACTGAAGTTCATGTATGAGCCTAATGCGATCTACACGGTGTTCGGCACCGTCTACTCACTGAATCCCAAAAATGGCAGCCGAGTGGGCATGTGTCACTACGAGGTCAACGCCACCATCATCAAGAACTGTTGAGCAGTCCAGTCATTAAATACCTTCGCTTTTTTTTTTGTTTTTTTTTTTACTAGTTTTTAATATAAAAAAGAAAACAGCGAAAATATATTTTTTTAAATATTTAAAAAATAAACGAATAAAATCAAGTGAAATTTGAATTGGGTTGGTGACCACGCGTCATCTGAATATATTCATAATCAAGACGACAGCCAGAGAAATTCGATAAGAATTCGGAAATAAAAATATAATTAATTAGTAATAGAAATTGTTAAATAAGTGAAATACTTGGGAATGATAAGAGTTTTAGACAGCTATAATAAAAATAATAATAATAATATAAATAATAATAATAATAATAATAATATAAATAATAATAATAATAATAATAATATAAATAATAATAATAATAATAATAAAATACTAATAATCATAATAATAATTATTATTATTTTTAATAAATAGTTATTAGAAAATATAAAAACATAAAAAAGAGGAAAAGGAATAATTTTGAATTTAAAATTTTTTATATAATATTTAATATTTTTTTTTTAGAAATCCAACAAGAGCTGATAATTATATGAGCCAATTTGATGACATTTTCCATCACTCTTGCCAAAACTTCGGGTGAAAAGGGTGCAATTCTCTGAGTATAGCTAGAGCATATCACCAAATCGAGAGAGATTCTGATTCTGATTCCAAAGGCTGATTGATCTCTGCAGATGGCCAACTGGCATAGGGCAGTTGAAAGCTTAAAGCCTACAACAATCTTGATAAACGCTGTTAGTTAGACATTGCTGCTGGCTGAGCAGGAGACTGAGCCGTGTTTCTGTAAGCCAAGAGCTGACTTAAGAGCTGTATAAATTCTGCTGCTTATAGAGATCTCTCACACTCTGGCTTTTGCTCTCCGACTCTCCTACTTAATTTTTCTCTCTGCAGTTACCTGCTCTTAATACTTTTGAATAAGTGAGTGTGCATTATTAAAAAGAAAGCGGACTTAACTCTGGCAATTGTCGGGCAGAAGCAGCCGAGCAGCTCAACAGTTGACACAGTCCATTGTGCGGCAACAACAGCCGCACGCGCCGCACTGCAATCACAATGGCTGACGACGAATGTGGCACTTGCAACATTGTCGCTGGCTGGACACGAATAATTGTGGCAATCATATTTTATGCAGCATTTGCATTCGCATTCGCATTTGCATTTACATTTGACTCGCATGCGGCACGCATCGCACGATTTGCATGGCAGCAAGGTAAATATATATATAGAGTATATATACATATATATATATACATATATATAAATTTACTTGCACAATCTTAAATATTACTTCGCAATGTTGCAACTTCGGTTGCTTGCAACAATGCGAACAAATAAAATTTAATTAGTAACAAAACAAAAAAAAAAAAAACGGAAAGAAAAAACCCAAGAAAAATATTTTCTAACCCACTACGAGGCGAGCTGGGGGCAGCGGCTGGCAGGTGTGTTTACGGTTAAGCAAATATGGGCGTGACTGATTTACAAGGCAGAGAGCTTGGTTAAAAAATAAGTAGCTTTGGGGCACACACACTGCTCACTCTGACGCACAGGTAAAACCCGAAAGCGAAGACAAAACGAAATCCCTTAGGCCGAACTGGTAGCTGATTGTGGGCGTGGCTGCTGCTGTGCCTTTATTTCTTTGCTTTTCGTGTTTTTTTTCAGCTTTTCTTCTTCTACTTTTATTTTTTTTCTCGTTGTTGTTGGCCTGGAGCGTGGCACGGCAATTGGCATAAAATATGCGCCGCTTGCATGCCAGAGACTTGTTATTAAAACATAAAATTTGCATGCAAGCCACAAAGCTAAGCGACTCAAGCAGACGCCGAAGCCACGCCCATCTGGCCAAAGTCAAGATAAAAATACGTGCCAGCATACATATATATATATATATATATACACATATATAAAGTTATATATAGCGAGGCGAAGGCAAACGGCTGCCCACACACAGTTAGAAAAGTGTTTAAAAATTAGCTACTAGAGAGAGTTGGAAACGCATCTAAAAGAGTTTAGTTAAGAGTTATGTGCTTCGATTTGCTATGCGAGTCCCTGCCACAGTCTGTGAAATTTGTCAAAAGAACTTGCCATATTCCTGCACCTGCAGTCACCATGACAACAGCTGGCCATGGCCAGCAGCAGAATTTGCACAGCATAAATAGCAAAGCAGAATCAATCCGGTCGGATAGTGTTGGCATCACAGCTGCCACAAAGGAATGCAGCAAATTTTTAGTTTTCCCTGCTCATGTCCTCAGCAGATATGAATTTTATTTGAGCTGCAAAGCTGGACGTGTGAAATACTAAGAGCCGCAATGGTCCACACAAATCGAGACCAAAAAGAGACAAGAATTTCTCAGCTAATTCGATATTTCTTTGAAGTCTCGACTGTGTTTGCAGTTTGTCTGAATGAATCAGAAGTGGCCCACGCAGAGCTTTTCATTAGCTGTTTCTCTCTCTCTCTCTCTCTCTCTCTCTCTCTCTCTCTCTGCCCTTCTCTGTCTCTTTGCATTTGCCACACGCAAATATTTTGCCCTGCTTTTTGCTATTGTTTTATTAGCATTTTTTGCTACGCAACTGCAACGCAGCATTCCTCTTGAGCTGCTGGCATTGGCTGCTGACGGCTGGTGGTGCTGCGCACAGCTTCCACCCGCTGACAGATAACAGCAGCAGTAACAACCAGCGCTAACAATAGCAATAACAGTTGGCAAACAAACAACTATTTAGCATACGCCCCTGCCTAAAAGCGTGCAGCAGATTTTTTACAGTTCTCTGCGCGTATTTTTAATTATCCTGTGCATGCCATGCACACAGGAGCTCTAGCGCAATCAAATGGAAATCAGAAACTATGACTGCGCCTGACTGACAGATACCCTGTGTGAACAGACAAATTAAGCAATAGAATTAAATAGATATACAAATTAAAAATAATATTAGGAAAAATACCAAAAGCTAAAAAAATATATATATTTTAATAACTTTATATTTTTTAAATTAAAAATTAAAATAAATAAATTAAAAATAAATATATTTTTTTGTAATTATATATTTTTTATAAATTTAGTTTTATTCGTATTTTAGACCCAAAAATTTAAATCCAAATAATAAAAAATAATAATATATTTCCTAATCAAATTTTTTTTTTTTTCAATTTATTAATTTTATTTCAAATCGCTTTCATTCCAATTTAATATTAATTTGTTTATTTAATTCGCTTTTAAATTCTAATGTTCATTTATTTTTAATTAATTAATTAATTTTTTTTTTTTGTCAATTAAATCTATTTTTCTTAGAAACCTAAGTACGTCAAAAAACAGTTTAAAAAAATTCTATATACAACACATAAGTGCAAAATAGCTTTAACTCTCTTTAGATAGAAATATAAGCCAACTGCAGTTGTGAAATGCGCAAATAAGTCAGCAAAGCTCAAACCACCCACAGCCACACACACACCCACACCCACACCCACATACCAAGCCACCCACACAGATAGATATACGCCCACGTACGCACAAGGGCAGGCAAATGGATTACAGGAGCGCAGCATTAATGATGCCCACGTCCAGAGACCAGCCACCAGCCACCAGCCACAAAATCGCAGAAATTTAAACAGTTTGTATTCTCTGCTTAACCATATTTAGTTATATTTTCGGCAAAACTAACTGACGAAACACATGATAATCAGACTGACGTGATGTACATGGCTTTCATTTCAATGCATAATAAGCAACTTGAGCTGATTATCGAGAATCGCAGCACAGCAAATGAGTTTATAATTGCGTGACAGAGGTGGAGTGGACATGTACACAATGTGACTTTTCTGAAAAGTGAATTACAATTACATTCCTCCGCATATTCAGGTGAAAAGTATTTATATTACAAACAACGCGCAATGCAAATGCAGAATGTCACAACAATTCCAGAGCCCGTTGCTGAAGTTAATTGACGTCACGCAAATATTTAAGCTTAATATATGTGTTGTTTGGTAGAAAAGTCTGGTTAACTGAGTGATAAATATATAAAGTCCTATTGAGTGAGGGAAGTCCAAGCAAATTTAAACTCAAGTCAAGAAGGCCGCCTTTGGCCTTTTTGTTTACAAACGGTCTTAAGCTAAAGTAAATCTTAAGAAATCCGAAGTGAAATGAATTCAAGTCAAAGTCTTCGAAGTCTGCTCAAGCTTGTTCACAAATGTTTTCTAGCAGCAGAAACTGCTGCAACAGTTTTTAGTAGTGCTGAAACTTTATCACCTTTTGACATTTATGGCAACTTAAGAGAAATTAATTAAATATATATATTTTTAAGGCTATAGAAAATGAACAAGGCATAGGTAGAGAGATAGATAGAGAGAGAATTCACAGAAAAAGTTGATGCAAATATTTGATAGACGTCAAGTCAAGACAAGTTCTAGTAACTCCTGAGCTTGCTGGCAGCTGCGGCTGTTCCAAGTGGAGCAGAGATTTATAGTATATATTTTACTATTTATATTCTCAATATTTGTTAGCGGAGAGCGCAAGTTAATGTTTGCCACGCCCACTCACAAACAGAGAGAGAGAGAGAGAGAAGAAATGTATGCTGAGCAGGCAATCATTAGGCGTGTGTAATTTGCCTATTGTATATTTTATGCCAGCTGCTAGCTGCTTCTCAACCCTTTCACACGCATCACCGACAATTTAGCCAGCGAGAGACATTAGTGAGGAAAACTAACTGCGCATTAAACATTTACGAGTGGCTGCTTATGGCAAAATAATATCAGCAGCGGTACTTAGCCATACTTCTTGTTCAACTGCTCAACTGCCCCAACGACAGTTGCTGCCCGAAACATTAGGCAAATTATAATGACAAGCGAAGCCATATAATTGAACTGAGCCGGATCAGCTACAACTGCTGCTGCTTAACTGCCAGCCAGTCGCCCCCATCAGCCCAACTGCTGTTCACGTTTTGCGTAATGACGACCCACGTACTTGGCCTCAGGCAACCCAGGCAGGTGTGAGCATGTGTGTGCGTGTGTGAGTATGTGCTACCTATGCTACACACACACATATATATATATATAAACATATATCAGCATACATATGCTGTATTTTTTTTTTGTTTTATTTATTTTTATTTTTATTCATCTTTTTCCTTGTTTTTTTTTTTTTTTTGTTTCTGTGCCGTGTTTCTTTTCGGGTAGCCTCTTTTCCTGGTAATTAGAGTTTCATGTTTCGCAGCCAAACAACAAACGGAAGCCGCTCGCAGGCGTTGCCAACAACAGCAACAAGAACATTTGGCAGCCGCAGTGGCGTGGAGTGGGCCAACATTGATGCTTAATTACAGGCCATTACCAAATCACACATACGCCATGTGGCCAGCGGCTTGGCAGCAGGCACAATCCCAGCCCAACTAAATCACTATAAAAAAGCAACATGGCCACTTTAACAAAGATTAAATGCCCTCACCACACACACACACACACACACACACACATTGCTTCTACTCCCAGCGATATTTAATATATATCAAAAACTTAAAAAGCTGATTTAAGCAGCTTATTTACTCAAATGAAATTTATACGCCGAGCCGCTCATCAAGTCGAAGCGCCTCAATTTGTATGCCATCAGCCCAATTGATTTCTTCACACCTAATTCAACTGCCGCCGACTAGTTCTTGACTTTATTACTTGGGTTCAATGACATGGATATGTTTGATGTGCTTTACACGTAGATAGGGAAACAAAGGGAGGGGCAGAGTGAGAGGGAGAGAGCTGCAGACATGGCATATAAAGCACTAGCAATCGAGCTACAAATTGCATTTAGACTAAGCAGCTAGAGACAAGTATATATATATATATATATATATATATATATATATATATATATATATATATATATATATATATATATATATATATATATATATTCATATATATATATATATATATATTCATATATATAAATTTCTCTATATTATATTGCCATGTATATATATATATATAGGTATATATAGTATTACAGTTTTTAGCTAGCCAAGTTGGCGAGTCAGTCGTGTCGATAACCCAAATAGCTGCCCCCCAGGCAAATGCAATTTAATAGCAAGCAGCCAGCAGTGCAGCGAGTCACGGCAATATTTAGATTACATGACACGGCACACACAGCTCCTGAGCTGCCTGAGCTGCCTGCCATGTAGCCCCCACTGGGCCGGTCTCTGTTTAATAGTATGCCAGAAACCGGCACGAAATAATTGTTTTCCGTTGAGCAATAATTTTCTATACCTTTGCCGTGCTGGCTGGCTCCCTTGGCACTTCCACCAACCAGCCCCAGCCACAGTTCCAACCATCCGAGCCACCTACATCAAGGTGCCAACTGGCCTTAGCAAAGCTGCCAGCAGCAGATCTGCCCACTGGCCAGGTCCACTGGGCTTGGTTCACTTTACTAAGCGCGGCACAGCAAATTGAGTTAAGTGTGTAAAAAGTGCCAAGCCCACAGTTCAAGCAAAGTAGATGCGGTCTGTGTGGGCAGCCGCTTGTCTCTGCACGCCTTGGGGGCGTATGTGCAATATTTTGTGTGGCCCACTAATAGCTGATTAGCTTTTTAGCTGGCAGTGATATACGCTTTGGCGCTCCGCTCGGCGCACACTGATTACCCAGCGACTGCCATGACTGCCAAGTTTTGGCCACAAATTCATTAACTATAAGTGTGTGTGTGTGTGTGTTAGTCACATTCAATTGCGCATAAATATGAAACGGTTAATGAGGCTGCCAACAGATATTAACGAGCTGCATTAAACCACAAAAAAAAAAAACTTCGCTTAAGCACATTAATTCCCCAATGGCTAATTTATCCACTATGCAAAATGTGTGTAACAAAAAACAGCAACAACAACTCTGATATATCAGCTAGCTAAATTGGCTTTATAAAGTTTATGAGTGCTTTCTATGTAAGTGGCATATGTCGAGTGGGAGTTGCGGAATAAAGTGAAATTTATGTTTTTTAATAAAAAGTAAAATCATAAAAATAAATATAAATATATATAAATAAATATATTAAAATGTACATAAACATATATATTCAAATATAAATAAATGTATATATACTTATGTAAATAAAATATAAAAATAATTCATTATGTATATATATTCAGCTTCCAAAAGTTTTTTGCTGCCTTGCCAAACGTTCATAACAAATATCAATTGTTTGCATAATTTTTTTTTTTGCTGAAATCAAAACATTTACTGAATCTCAAGCATATTTATCAGTATAATCATCTAGAGAATTTGTTGATTGTTTTTTATTTTCTTTGAGTTGAAATCATAATAAAAGAAATAAATATATTTTTATGAGACTTAAATGAAGTTATTATACTCATTCACGAAAATGAAAGGAGTATATACGATTTGTTTTCAGATAGAAAAATGTAAAAGCTTCAATGTCTAAATTAATAAATTAATAATTGAAATTAATAAATAAACAAATTTTCTATGGGTATCATGGGACTTCCACCAAAAGTTTTTGTACTATTCCCACTCCACATAAGACAACTTTCTTCAAAGAAAATTTTATATGTAAATTGATATTTTCATTTATTAATCTTAGTTTTGTAATTCAAATGAAGCCGTGACGTCAACTCAAAGATGAGGCATACAAAAAAAAAAAACTAAATAAATATAATAAATTATAATAGAAAATAAACTACATAAAAAAAATAAATAAAATATAATAATTAAAATTTTAAAAAATGTTTTTTGTTTAAATAAAAAAAACACCCTTTACTTGATTAGTATCTATAATCCAGCCTATACATTCATATAGACACGTATGCGTGCCCAGCTGTTGGCTCATCTACAGATTAGACAAAATATGGCATGTTTGTGTACCGACTATGGAAAGTAATGATTAGAAATATACTGCAAACCTGACTTGATTACGCTAATGGACCTATAGCCTAAACTGTTTCTCTCCCCAAAATTTCACCTCGAGGCATTCACAACTTCCTCTGAGATACACTAAATTTATATTTAATTTACAATATTATTACATGCCTGATAACAATATGTTTATTTTCTTTTTTTTCTGATGTAATGAGATCTCTGGAATCACAAAATAAAAGTGTGTAAAACCAACAACAAACAAGCAAGAACAACAATGGCAGCGTGGGTAAATACATTTTTATGATCTCATCCGGTGCAGGCGATTTCCCTGTTATTGTTGGCTTCGCTTTACTTCATTACCGAGCGGTCAGCGGCGTCAGGTGGGGGGGCGTGGCTAACTTACATTGTTGCCGCCGTTCGCCTCATTTGCGATAATTTTATAGATCCTGTAAACTAAAGCACCAAATGATGGCCGCTTTGTATGCGTAACAAATGGCAAACAGCCAAGAACAACAATTCGAAAAGTGAACACTCCACAGCACCCCCAGCCAGCCACACAACACACCTCCCCCAGCCACACACACGCGCGCACACTTTATCTGCCCATCCTGCTGCTGCTGCTGCCATTATGCCCATCAATCCCTCCGGCTGCCACATTGTATTGTCAGGAAGAAGAGAAAAGTATATGTATGTATAAGCAGCAGGAGCAGGCAAAAGTAACTACGCGGCGCTTTTAAAAAATTTGTTGCCTCTTTTATGAGCAGCTCCTTCGACTGCCGTTGCACCCGCACCCGCACCCGCACCCGCACCTGCTCATGCTCCAGCTGCTTCGACTCTCGCTCATATTGTTACTGTTGGCATTTCACCTGGTTTATAACTGGTTTTCTTTTCGCTGCTGTTGGCTTTAAATACTTCCTTCCCGCAATGCCATCCGCAGCAACCGTTTTAACAATTCACACTTAAGTATTGCAAGTGCAAGCATTGTTAGCCCTCAAAATGGAGACGGCAAAGGTCGTGCCAAGTGCGAGAGCATATTCTGCTTGCAAAAGTCAGAAACTGCACCAACTATAAGCCTGGCCACTCGAACTGTAACCTATGCTAAAGGTCACAAATTCGATAAGGAAAGAATTTTTTTTTTAATTTTATTTAATATATTTATTTGCAGCTTGAAAAATTTACTGATTACCTAAGTAACGCAAGTAATTAAAATATAGTTAACATTTTTTTTTTTTTTTACATGAGCAGAAGGAAAAGCTCTAAGAGGAAGTCAGCGTGGAATGCAGATTGAAGGATCTATCTATATCTATCGATATATCGAAAATAGGAAAATAGGCCTTTATTTATTCAAAGAAAATATTATGAAAAACGTTGTACCATGGTCAAAACTAGCTGTAACTACAGCTATAGGGAAAACTGTTGACACAGGCGGCGCAGCAGATAATTTGATTCGTGGAAAAGGCAATAACAGAAGCTAATTTTCAAATGAAATGATGAAAGAGGGACGAATGATGTATGTACGTAAAGTTGAGTGGCACAAAAACGGAGAGATTTTGTAAATTTAACTATGTATGTATATGTATTGTATATGTATTTAAAATATTTCGATTGCTTTCAGCTGTTGGCTGTCAGCGGCAGAATATTATCGTCCTGCTGGGCTGGGCTGGGCTGGGCTGGGCTGGGCTGGGCTGGGCTGGGCTGGGCTGGGCTAAGCGTTGACGTCCTGTCAGCGTCTTCAGCAAAATGAATGCGAATGCCAAAGATGTTAATGATGGCAGGCATTGCTGTTGCAACAGCAAATTGCGATATGAAAAACAATCTCAGCGATGCAATGAGATGAGAATGCGAAAGGAATGATTGTGTCGGCATTTAATGAAAAATGTATGCAAATTGTAGCAAAAGAAACGAAATTTTTTAAATATAAGAAAGGCAAAGAGAAAGAAGAGAGAGTGGGGAGAGAGAGAGAGAGAGAGAGAGAGGAAGCACAAGTGATTTTAATTGTGTTCTGCTTTGACACAGTTGATAAACACACGTAAGCTGGCAATTACACACCCACCCAAGACACACCCACACACACAGACCCACTACCACCCACACAGCCTCAACCACAGCTAATAACTACCAGGTTAACACAGGCACAGGCCCAGTTTATTTGGCTTGTATGGAAGCGCGTGTCTCACATGTCGCCGCATGCCGCATGCCACATGCCACATGCCACATACAACTTGCTGTTGTTGTTGTTGTTGCTGTTGATTGTTTTGCATTTGTAGAGCAGTTTTTCAATGAAATTTACATAAAATTACACCATCACCTGCCTCGCATACCTGGCGCCCCACCAAACTAATTTATGTAGATTTCAGCTGCACCACAAACAAGCACACACCAACACCCTCACCCACATGCACACACACAGCCACCCCAGTCCACACATGTATGTGGCATGCACTAAATTGTTTTTATCCCATATTAAGCTTCGGTCTGACCACACAACTAGCTAATAGTAGCTTTATTAAACTTTAATTATTATTTATTTTTTCCCATTGATGTGGCTCTAACTAGTATCAATTCTAATTTTAGTTTTGCCCCGTTTAGTTAAGAACCGACTTAAATAGGCATATGCGAGCTACTAGGATTTAAATTTGTATTTTTCGCAAATTGAAATTATTATTTGAAATGCAGTTTATAAATGGGAAATTAAATTTATTTCGCAAGGATTATTTATATTTATATTTATTTTATTTTAATAAATTTACTAAGCTCAGCCTACAATGTTTATTAAGTTTTTACATATTTAATTTGGCAGCATAAATATAATATATATTCATTTTGAATATATAATAAATTTGTCTGTTTTTAATGTTTTTTTTAAATATATTTTTAAATAGCGTATATATTTTTTTATATATTAAATATATTTAATTTATATATATTTTTATATACTAAATATATTTTCTCATTTATTAAATATATTTAATATTTATATATTTTTATATACTAAATATATTTAATTTATTTTATTTTATATATTGAATATATTTATCTTATATAGTTTTTTTATATTTTAAATATATTTGTTTTTTTTTTTAAGAATTATTTCATTTTATATATATATATATATATATATATATATATATATATATTTATGTATATTTCAAACACAAGAAATCTAAACTCTTGTCTCAGTTACAAATTTCTCCGTTTTGTATTGTCTCTTTGAAGTCCACGTCAGTATCGCTTAGGTGCGATTTGCACTATATTTCTCACTTGCTTAAAGCTCACTCTGTCTCTGTCCCTGCCTCTATCTCTGCCTCGCCCTCTTCCACTCTTGCTATTTCGCATAATTTATACCTCTATTACAGTCTCACTCCCCCACACTCTGTCATAGTCCCTCCCGCCCGCCTTGCCGCTCTGCTATGCTGTCAAAATGTTTTTGTTCTATTTGCCGTTGTCAATTTTTGTTGTTTTCTTTGCCTCGTGTGTAAGTGCATGAGAGATTCAGTGTGTGTGCGTGCGTGTGTATGTGTGGCATGCAAATAAATGAAAACCAAATAGTATAAAATAAAATAATATGAGTTAAGCTAAAAATAACAGAGATAGCACAGTTTAGGAAGCTACTGAAACAACCTGGCCAACATGGCTAACCTGGCAACACCTCGGCTGAACCCACCTGCCCGCCTGCGACATTTTCACGTTTTCTTTGGAGAATCGCTGCCGGAGGCTTCAGATTTTCTGTTATTTTTTAGTGAGTGTCTTTAAGTATGCAAAAAAAAAAAAAAAAAGGAAACAAAAAAGTATAAGTTGTGCGCTGAGCGCCTGCCAGGCCGGGGGCAGGAGTGTTGGCGATGCCATACTTAAGCACAGGTCTATTGACACGTTTAGCAACGCCAACAAGAAGCCGTTAAGACAAAAGAAGAATAAAGCAAAAGCAAAAAAAGCAAAGAAAAAAATGGCAAAATGTAAGAAAAGAAAGGAACAAACGCTGTACGCGTGACAGCCGCTGGAGCCAACGGCGGACACGTGGGCAGGTGGGCAGGTGTGCAGGTGCCCGCCCAGGTGGGCTAGTGGAAACTGACACAGTTAGAATCTTGGGCGATTCTTTTTGTCTTTAGCTGAAATACCTGGAAAATCCATACAAATTGCCGTGCATCAATATGAGATGCGAGAAATTGCCATCAAATTATTGATGAGCGCAGCTTGGCGGGACACATTGCTGGATACCCTGCCAAATGGCCATATCAATTGCATAGCTCAACATGAGACAGGTGGCTCTATTCATGGACTATTCACACTATTCACTACAAACTCTATTGCCTCAGTTAACTCACTGACGCAGTAAGTCGAATCAACACATTTCTGGATACTCTACTCAGTGACCATATCAATTGCATAGCTCAACATGAGACAGGTGGGGTGGCTAGCTCTATTCATTGACTATTCACACTATTCACGCAGCTGATTCACTGGAACAGTAAGTCGCATCAACTCAGCTGCCATTTAAGCCCCATTCAGAGCGCATTGAGGGTATGTGAGCTGCGGCTTAGTGAAGTAAGCTCGTTGCTGTCCTTATTTCTCTATCAGCAGCAAGAACAATGGAACGCTTGGGGTGTGCCAAGTGTTAATCAGATGGGGCGCCATGATTGATAGAATGTAAAGCAATTTGTGTATCGATATAGCAAGAGTATATTGCTGTTGTTCCTTTCGCTGCTGCTGCTGTTGCTGTGTGGGCGTGACGAACATTTCCTTTCCTTTACTTTTTTTGTTGTTTAAGTGTTGCCTGCAAAACGTTTCGCACTTGTAATTGCATGATAAAGTGCTGGCAAGTGACGGTCGTGATTTGATGAACATGACCACACACTTGCAACATATTGCAACACTTGCAGCACACTACAGAGACAGCGCAAAACAGACAGACGGACAGAGAGTTAGAGAAAGAGAGAGAGGGAGAGAGAGAGAGAGAGAGAGAGAGAGAGAGAGAGAGAGAGAGATAAAGAGTGTGCATAAAAAACGGGCTCGTGCGAAGCTGCACCCATTTGGCCTTAAGCTAGAGCCAAGTGCTTGGCCTCGCTTTTGCCAACCCTTTAAGCCCTGTCCATGCGCACACACCCACTCCTGCACTCATCGAGCTTTTATTGTTTCCCATTTAAGCATCTCTTGAATGTTACGAGCGTTCCATAAAAAAGGAAAAAACGGCGATAAACCAGAAAGACCCAAGCAGATCCTCCGACAACATATGGCTGCCATATACCATTTGAAGTGCTGTAGTTCCTGCAGTAGGTGTACAGAGGTGTGTGCGAGTGTGTGTTGGGGCTGGGCATAAATTGAGGCGTCGTTTAACAGCACTGCACGTTGGCTTTTTTTAATAGCCCATACATATTCATATACATATATCCGTGCATATATGCAGATATATATATACATATATACATATATATATATATATATATATATATATATATATATAGAGTCCTCGTGTGCGCTGGGTTATATTGCCGGCAGCCTTATTAACCCATTTGGCAAGCAGCTAATTTAAAAGTCGACCTTAACTCGAAAGTCGAAACTTTTTTGGGAAGACAGAGCAAACACACAAAAGCAACTAAAATGTTCATAAATTTTTGTTGTGTTTGCCAAAGATAAACATTTGGCATTGGAGCGAAAACTTTATACACATACTCTGCCCTGGCATAATCATATACAACAATTTTGATAATGTGATAAAGTTAATCTGGATTCTTGACAACTGCTGAAAATCGTTTGGCAAATGTAAAAATCATTTACAATTTATGGCACCCTTAGCCTATTGGGCACTTATCACCGGCCGGCCGGACGGAGTGAGCTGATAAGAGCAAAGAGCTCAGGCAAACAAACAAACAAACAAGCCCTCCTCCCAGCCGGAGATCGGCGCACTGAACCTGAACCCAGGGAACAGCTGTTGTGTGGCCTGTTTCGCCGCGCAGAGCAGTGAGCGAGCGACACGTCAGACCAAGCGGCGAGAGAGCGAGAGAGCAAGCTGAAGTGATTGTCGGCATATGCAAGCGAGCGTATGATAAGCAGCCTCTCTCTCTCTCTCTCACACACTCTCTCTGACGCTCTCCGTCTGGCCGTATAAATAGTTCGGCCGGCCGGCGCATCGGCTCATTCACTCAGTTGTCTAACATGGATCGGTGGCAGAATCGTGTTGCGGTCGTGACGGGCGCCAGCTCGGGCATTGGCGCTGCCTGCGCTAAGATCTTGGTGGCCGCCGGCTTGCAGGTCGTTGGGCTGGCACGTCGCACCGAGCGGCTGGAGCAGTTGCGTCAATCGCTGCCCAAGGACCAGCAGGCGCGCTTCCATCAGCGTACCTGCGACGTCTCGGCGGAGGCGCAGGTGAACAGTGCCTTCGAGTGGATCGAACAGCAGCTGGGAGGCATCGATGTGCTGATCAACAATGCGGGCATCCTGCGCGATGGCCATCTGCTGGACATGCCCATCAAGGACATCACCGATGTGCTCCAGACCAACCTCATGGGTAGCATCTACTGCACCAAGTTGGCGGCCGGCAGCATGCGTCGCCGCCAAATCGCTGGCCACTTGTTCTTCATCAACAGCACCGCTGGCCTCGCTGGCTACAATCCCGGCCACATCGATCCCAGCCTCAATATCTACACGCCCAGCAAATTCGCACTGACCGCCGTGCACGAGATCTGCCGACAGGAGCTGATCACACAGAAGTTGAAAATCAAAACAACGGTAAGTTGGGAGTGTGGCTGATGAGTGGGGCTTGAGCTGGGGAAACTTTAAATTGGAAATATTTGAACTGTGAATGGAGCTAAGGCTTATGAATATTCTATAGTTGTTCTATAGTATTTAATGCTTGAAATTACTCGGTTTTCACTGGGAACGATTTGCATATATATGAAAGAAAAAAAAGGTAGCAGACAGAAGAATTTTTGCCAGGTCTTAAGATCATGCGGAAACTTTCCGTTCAGTTAAATATTTCAAAGAAATATATTATACAACAAAAACTTGTCTTTTGTTATGGAAAGTTTGCTTTCAGCTTATGTTTTGACAGAAAACTTGATATAACAAAATTTGTAATCTTTTATATGAAGAATACTTTATATAAAAAAAAACTTGATTCCTTTATATAAAGTAAACTTAATATAACAAAATTCAAAATTTTGTTCGTAAAGAAAACTTTATAAAACAAAAACTTTTAATTATTGTTTATATAAAGAAAACTTTATATGACAGAAAATATATATATTTTGTTTACTTACTAAAAAACGTTTATATAAAAAAAACTTATTTTTTTATATAAAGAAAACTTTATATTAAAAAAAAGTTTATCATTTTTTTATTTACTAAAGGAAACTTTAAAGAAGAAAAACTTATAATTTTGTTATGGAAAGTTTTCTTTCAGAAATTATTTCATTTGCTGCAAAATTTGAATATATTATATATATATATATATATATATATATATATATATATATATATATATATATATATATATATATATATATATATATCACATTATTCATATTAATAATCATAATTAGTTTAAAATTTTGTTTTCTTTTATATACAAATTTTTTTTTTTAATTTTTTCATGAGTAATTTTCAATGCAACTCCCTCGAAAGTCATTACAAAAAAAATCTATTTTAAAACTTTATTTTTTTCCAAGTCTGGTCTTCCACTCGTAAGCAAACATTTTTTCATATTTTTATAAACAAAACTTTGGCTAAGCAAAATAAACATTTTTTTTAAACTTTCGTATATGAGCAACATATTTCATGTACAAACTAGAATGCTCAAAGCAAGAGTATAGAGAGCTCTTATATACCTAAATCAAATATGTAATATAAATCATAATAACACTGAGTGAGCAGATATTATGAAAGCAGAGCTGAGCAAGGGGCAGCTAAACTCATAGACAATCAGGATTAAATCTAAAAATATTAGATGGCCTATACAGTTGAGATTAGTGAAACAGCCAAAGGTGACTAAGCAATTACAATAAGCCTACCAAAATCATCAAAAGCTCAAGGAAATAAAATCATAAATATTTATTGTTTCTCCGCAGAGCATTAATCCCGGCTGGGTGTCCACGGAGATAGTGCCAGACAACACCAAAGCGGAGCTGGGCGATGTCATTCTGCAGGCCAACGATGTGGCTCAGGCGGTGCTCTATGCGCTCTCAACTCCACCGCATGCACAGGTGCAGGAGATAACGCTGCGTGCCGTGGGCGAATGGTACTGATAACGCTTATCAACTGATATGAAGTACGCACGTGCTTGAAGTTGTTATTGTTGTGGGTGTTGTTGTTGGTGTTGTTGTTGCAAAGGCTATGTAATCAACACCTAATAACAATCAAATGAACTTGACAACTCAATGCACATACATACACATACACACACACACATACTCACACACACACACATACACTTACTACAGCTCGTTTGTTTGTGTGCCTTGGGCCTGACTTGTTTGCGGAGGGGGCACATTTCATTTTTATTGTAATTGTTATGATTATTGTTGTTGATGTTATTATTGCCCGTTAGAGTTTAACAACAACAGGGCCAAATAAATAATTCAGCTTCATACATTAATAACCGACTGTGGAACAGTTATTGCAACCACAGAGCCACTCAGCTGTGGCAAGCACCTTGCGGTTAGTCATTTTGAATACGCGACCAATCGATACTTCAATTAGCCTGGCCAAGAGCGATAGCATTGCCTTGTTAGAGTAACGCATTTTAAATATGCACGATGAATTATTGAAACGCTGCACCCAGCGCGTGTCCTTCAGCGACAGCCAACACTTTAAGGAATTCATTAGAACATTGCCTCTGTCTGCAAGTCAATTTCAAGTTTTTCATGTGATATTTGACAGATGAAAGTTTTACGGTTTCGGCTGCAGAGCAATGAAATTGTCAACGCCGCACTAATGAACAAAGATAAATTGAGTTGGGGCTTGGCCAACGCGTATACTTAATTTGCAGTGTTTGCTCAGAGCAAGAGATAGCTTGCCGAGGCTCTTGATTGAGGGCGAGAATTTCATTTAAATTTTAAGTGTTTTAAATTTTATAAAATGCATATCTACGAATTGAGTGTATGACTTTTATCCAAATTATAATTTTATTTAATTTTAATAGAAAAATAGAATTTGCTGGAAATATTTCCAGATTCCATAGAAAGTGATAACATTGCGTATACTCGATATTTATTGAAGTTACATAAGCCAATATTATTTAATAAATTTTGGTAAGCAAGAATCAGAGCATGCTTCGACAGATTTAGATTAACTAAAAATAAATTAAGTAAACACAATTTAATGCAATTTTTAGTATATAAAACTCCCCATTAAAAATATAAACAAAATGTTTAATATAAAAAATATTTTTTTTTGCGAACATTTATTTATTTTTAATATTTATATATTTATTTATATTATATTTATTTATTTATATTATATTTATTTATTTATATTATATTTATTTATTTATATTTTTTTATTTTTTATAATTATTTATTTATATATATTTGATAAGACACCTGAATTACTTTTTCAATATCTAAATTCATAAACAAATCGTCATTAATTAAATCATCAATGCTGTGCGTATACTTAATATCCTGTCATAAGGATGCAATATATATCCAATTAGCAGCTTGCGGCAGCTTGTTCATAACTGAATTGAATTTCACAATGATTTTCATGCAAAGTAAGTGCAGTTAGTGAAAATGCGCTGAATGAGCAAAGGAAGAGAACGCACAGGGAGAGCAACATTCCCGAACCAACTCAAGTGCCACTCTGACCACTCATACTGACTTATTACGATATATGAATATTAATTCAAATAATTAAACGCTTAATGCGTTGTTATTCATATTTTTTTAAATGTATAAAGTCTCCTATATTATAAACCCTTTAATCTCATCCCAATCAAACTGAGCATCATTTAAATGCGCCGAGCAAAACCTCAACCAAAAGCCAACCACATGAGGATTGAAAATGGCAGCCCGATCTCAACACGATTCACCACTCAGGCCTTTAGCAATGTTAAAAAAAAAAAAAACAAAACACAAAAAAAAATGTTGTTTAATTAACGAAATTGCAACATTAGCGGTACAGAGTTCAGATCTTGGCGCTGCGCCTCCATCTGCCACGCCAAATCCAGCGCACACATTTTGCCAAAGGTTTATTTTGCGTGTAAAGCGTTGTTGTTGGACACTCCAGCGTAACTCGCTGCTTTTCCTCCATGTTTTCTTTATTTTCCCCCTTAATTTTTTTTTTCGTGTTTTCTTTTTTGTCAGCTTTTGCTCGGCTGCCATACAAATTCTTTAGCTACAGCGGAAAACGCAAACTTTTTTCAAACCTTTTAATGACAGCGCATAGCAATCCTTTTTTTCGCTGTTGCGTTGCTGCTCGCAACACCCACATGAGCAGCCCTTGCGTGTGTCTCTGTATGTATGTGTGTTTGTGATATGTTCAGGCCGAGTGGTTGGGCATACTGCCTACAACTTGGTAGCTGCGTTGTTTTAAACCCACATGACGCAGCTGTCTGTCGGCCAGACCGCTTGGTCCAGACCCTCCCAACTTCTCTGCCCTCCCTCTTCTAGCTTCCTGTGCCTGTCAGGCACCCAGTTAGACAAGTTTTGTCAGCCGCAGCTTTGCACTTCACTTCACTTATTTCCGGCATTTTGTTTTAATTAAATTTATGACAAATGTCATATAGGGCAAACTTTTGGCAACAACACGGACACACTTGGGCTCCTGCTGCAACCGAAAAGCAAAAAAGAAAATTAAAAAAAAAAAACAATAACAAAAATTGCATTTAACACTTCGGACTGGGTACGAAGCAGCAGCTTTAAGCAAACACTGAACTACACACAGATATGCAGCTCATAAGGCAGCTCCAAGTTTTCATCAGAGACTGACTTAAAATTAATATTCAGGCTCTTAAAATGTTCGAAAATAAATTGCAGAAGCGAAAGTTTTTATTCAATTTCAGTTTTATTATGGAAGTTAAGATCTGCTTCGATTAAAAATTTCATTTGTTCAAATTTGAATATTTATGATGGCAAAAGAAAATCCTTTGATTCGCAAGAATTGCAAAACAAATTTGTGAACTCGAGACAAAAGTTTGTTCTACAAGTCGCAGCATTAGCCAATTAGGATTTATTGCAACACTTCTTGGCAATAAATTAGAAATTATATGAATTAAACATTTGGGTAACACATGGGGCAAATATAGCCAGCGCAGAGCTTGACTCTTGGAAACTCATTTAAAAAACAAAATTTATATATATACGTAATATAGGCATTTGAATAATAAATAAATTCTTTGCCTTTGTTGAGTTTAAAAATTAAAAAAAAAAGTTTGAAATTAATTCAGAAATGCTTCAAAAATTTCTTATCTTTCGCAACATTTTGATTCGATTTATGAGCTGAAAGCCAAAATCAAAGGGAATCAGCATATGCAATTCCTGCTCCTATATATGTACTCGCATATTTATGTGTTAAGATGCCTCAATGGAATGTCATCTACAAGGTTTTCTACGTTTACTTTAGTTAGGCAATGGCCTTAGCTATGCGGCGACCTTTGCATAGGACATTGTTGGCTTTTGGCCCGTATACATGTGGTCAAACGTTGTCTGCAGCTTCGGGCTACACACAAAATCCACTGGATAATTTTGTATAGTTTGTGCAGCAAATCTCTCCCTCTCTCTCTCTCCTTATGTGTGAGTGAGGTTTGTTGGCTCGCTTAAGGCCTGGTCAAAGGCATTTTTGGGCAATTTAGTCTGAGCTGCTGCTGCTGGTCAGTATAGTTGTAGTGGCTCACTCATATTTACTGGTCCTGGTATCGACATCTAACTACCCAATGACAACAGTGCACACACCTGCATGAAATGCCCTTTGACATGGTTTGGGCACTTGCGAGCAGAATTCAAAATATAAAAAAATAATTTAAAAAAAAAAAAAACGTAAACTTAATAAATAAATAATAAAACGAAAATAAATTTTCTGGCTTTTTTTTCATGGCAAAAAAAAACAGATTTTTAAAACACACAAGCCGACTTAAGTGATGCTCTAATAACAGGTAACAGAAATTCGATTTTCTTTTCACTCAAAAATTGTTGTTAAAGCTTCGAGCTGCTGCGAGCACTTGCCAAATGACATTAGCTGGCGCCTTATTGCCCTGAGCTGAATAATGTTGAGCTTGAGCACTTAGATGTTATCTAAGAATGGTCTCTGGAGCATCTTTCTGCTGGTTATCAGCCACAGTGATGCAGCAGGGTATGCAATTGCTTTGTGCGCTCAACAAATTTGTTTACCAACTTAATATGCTTTTAGCACACTACATGACAGCAGGAGCAGGAGCAGGAGCAGGAGCAGGAGCAGGGACTGAAGCAGGAGCAGGAGCAGCAGCAGGAGACGGAGCGGCAACACCAGCCGACAGCCGAGAGCCCATGCTCGCTGGCCTCTGTGGCTGGTTTGAAGAAGATGAAAGAGGAGCAGAGTGGGAGGCATATATGCAGAGGCACTTTCCATAGGGGCTTTGCTTTAGCAATGAGCACTTGACTGATTAGATATGGGAATTTTTGAATGCGCTACTTTTGACTCGAGTCGCAACGTCTTTGGCAACATTTGGCTCGAGGGACTCGGCAGTTGGCTGAAAATTTGCCAAAAAATTTGTATGTCTGTGTATACGAAATGATGCCTTTGACCAAAAAGGCTCAGCCAGTTGATAAGCGGTATTTTCATGTCAATGTCAAAGGCAATAGCAATGAGAATTCAATAAAATGGACCAATTACCGCAGCCTTTCGCTGCTTCACAATTCAAATTCCTGAACTAAAAATATAATTTCAAAGAATTCGATATGCTTTTGTTTGTTGGTCAATTTATAAGCGAGTGTAAGACGGCTAAATACCCTGTAGCTTGATTGAATGGGAAATATAAATGTAAGCTCTTTTTTTACTTTTTTTTAGCAGATAATATTTAAAAAAATTTTATTTATAATATATTAAAAAAAGTTTTCAAAATTAATTTTTTAAATATAGAAATATATGTATATAAATATTGTATATAATATTTCATAAAAAAAGAAAAAATATTTTAAAATATGTAATTTGATTTAATATAAAAATAAATAAACTAAAGATATTATTATTTATCTCGAGCTCAAAATATTAATATATTAAAAAACAACTATTTCTAAAATATTTTGTACTCTTTAAAGGGACTTTGACTCTGACTCAACTACTACGGTCCGGACTTCATTCAGCTACGCTTTTTTCACAGCTTTGCCAAGCATTTTGCACTTTCTATTCAGTTTATAAATAGGCTTATTAAGTGGCAGCCAGACTCATAATAAACTAGTATTTATGCATACACATAGATATAGACAGACATATACTTATCTGCTTTGCTAATTGGTCGTTCATTAAAATTTTGTAAGTTCAAACAGCATTAAGTCTATATATAGCTCTATGAGCTTTGCATAACTCAAGTGAACTAGTAGCTGCTGTGTGCTGTCTGCTGGCTGCTGGCTGGTCAGGTCTGCATCTGCATGGGTTTTCACTTGATGGTAAAGAAATTTCATTTCGAAAAGCAAACAAAGTGAAAGAGAAAAGCAGACTTGCGTCCTGTCAACGTGCTCAAATATTATGAAATACAATGAAATTGGACAAATATGCATGCAGTGCACACGAGCTGCGTCGCACAGCCAAACACACACACAGATATAGATATGCTCGTCGCATTGATGGAATTTGCTTAGAAAAACATTTGACGAATTGTTCGAAATTGTCGACAAAGTTTGCTCAACATTTGCATAATGAAGTGAACTCAATTCGGTTTCAGACTTGCCCACTGTTTGCACCACAGCTGAATAATATTTTAATACTTTAAGGGTATCTTGTGGTGACTCCAACACTGAGTAGAAGCGAGTATATAGGTGCATGAAATTGACTGTACAAATATATTTTTTATATGTTTTTATTTTTATATATATTTTTTTTATTTATTTTTATTATTTATATATTTTTTTAATTTTTTTTTTTCATTTATGTATATTTACACATTTATAATTATGCTTTATGTGAACTGCTGCTGCTCCTGCGCTGCAAACGCACCTTAATTATTCATAATTCCATTTGAAAAAATAATAAAAACAAACAAAAAATCCACTCACCTGTATGTGTAAGTCAGGTGCAGCCAGTTAATGTAATTCTAGAGAACTGAATTTCGCCTGCGGTGTGCAAAAACAACAATGGCAAAATGCATAAATAAAGTAAATGAAATACTTTACCCAATTTGAACTTAAAAGCTTTTGGCTAATCTACATGGAAAATCCTTTACCCGGAATTGATTGTGCTACAAATTATTTTTGGGAATTAGCTAATGGCGCTTTTCGCCTGAATTTTGATAAAAGTGAAAATTTGCAGAAAAATAAAAAAGAAATCCAAAGCTGCCGCAAATGGTTGGCCAGCTTAAAAACTCAGCATTACGCATCAAAATTCGCCGAGCTTCAGCCGAGCCCAGCCAGATGCCTGACTTTTACACTGCAGCTCGACGATTATACATTAGGATTTTCGACGAAAACATTAGGTGATTATGCGGATTTGCTGTCCAACAAGTGAGTGAATAATAAAGAAGAGCACAGACCAAACATGGGCGCTTAGTTACGTAGCTGAACAGCCGCAGCTGCAGGCAGGGCGAAAGAAAGAAAATTAGAGAGGGGCTAAAGACTCTATGAGGATTTAATTTTTCTTTTTTTTAAATAATAAAAAAGTGTTTTAAGTTCGGTTTATAATGCATTATATTATAATAATATATTATAGTATAAGCTTAAGCAAATAGAACTAAGCAGTAAAACTGTATGAAATTAAGTCTCAAATAAGACTTATGTATGTATTCGTCAAGCATGAACTTGTGAACTGCTGGAGTGAATTAGAAAATTAACGGCGATTCAGCATTGGAATATACCAAAGGCTCTTGTGCTCAATGTTGAGTGGAAAATAAGAAAAATGTTTACCTAAAAGGCAGTTGAGCTCTGGGTACAGCAGCTTAATCATCTGATTCTTCGAGCGAGAGGCTCCATGCAAACCATTTTTTGTCTCACACAATAAAACATTGATAGCTATAGCTCGCTCAACTGAGTTCAGCATAGCTCGCTGTTCTCACTCACGAAGGTAGAGTGAACCAATAAAGTTGCGTCAGTACAAGTCCTCTCTCACTCTCTCTCTCTCTCTCTCTCTCTCTCTCTCTCTCACTCTCTCTCTCTCTCTCTCTCTCTCTCTATCTCTCTCATTCTATCCCTCTATCTCCTTCTGTCATCTCTCATCATCATCTATTATACTCTGAGAGGCATTTTGGCCAGCAGGTTTCAAGCTAATGAATTTAGCTTAGGTAAACCATTGTCCTTAATATGCGGCGCATTAAATTCGTGCCCTTTTCGCTTCCTTTTGCTGATCATCTGCAGGTCAGAGGCAAGGGAAAAGCTGCTCATATCCACAACGAAAATTAATTTACACACGTGTTCTACGCCCAACTAAATAAAACCCAACAATTCATATAATTTCATATAATCTAGCTATTTTATGCAACGGATTATGTTTCAAATTATTGAAATGAGTTTCAAATTTCATGTGACTCAGCAGTAGTCATCAGCTCTGCGTTCGTGTTGCCTGCTCAAGCCGAATCTATTCATTCTTAGCTTAGCCTTGGCTTAGCTGCGAGTCTAAATTCATTTTCGCTTCGCCATCAATGCGAACTATTATAACGCTTAGCAGACCACAAAAATTGCAATTTCGATTTAAAAATTTGTTGTGTGTGTAATGTACATATATGAAACATATATATGTACAGATATATGTATGTATGTGTATATATATTTCTATAGATTTTCAAGAGCAAAGGCAGCCCGCAGCAAACTTCTGCTCTGACCTAATCAGTACTTGAGGGCTGTATGTTGCTGTTTGTGTGTGTTTCTGTTTGTAAGTTTGAGCAAGAGAAATGAAAAGTTCTTCTCTTCGTTTTGAGCACATTTTGTGTGTGTCTTGCAGACACACAAATACTTCGAAATGAGTTAAAGACTACATTGAAGCTGTGCATGTGCATGTGCATGTGCATGGCGCTGCTTATGCGAAATGAGCTTTGCTATAGCTTCACTAGAAATAATTTTTAGCTGATAAATTGGCCTTAGCCTGCGCCCAGCTAGCCGTAGATTTATGCCCTATATTTGATGCATTTGTGCATCCAACGTATTTTTATTAAATGCCTGAGGTTTCCACTCTCTAAGCAGCTTACACACCCAGAGCACACATATAGTGATTTATGGGCATGCAGACGCTGCAGGCGCAAAGCCTGGCGCAGCAGGTGCTGCTGCTGAGCAGCTTCGCTTCCGTTTCCGCAATAATGCGGCGCCAGACAATGGCGTCATCTTTGAAATAAAATAAATTTGCAAGACTATTAGTAAAGTGTGGTGCAGCAACAGTTGCTGCCGTTACTGCCGTTGCTGTTGCTTTGTGCTCAGCTCTTGACTTGTTGCAGGTGTTTGCCCCCACAAATATGTGGCTCGAGCATGCCTTTCAAATTCTCAGCTCGCGGTGCAATTAAAATAGCGTACATTCTCTAAACATACGTGAATACTTATTATCAGCATGGCGAAACGCAGCGCAGCTGAAGCAGCTCGTTAAATCGTCGAGCTCAACCAAAGACTATTCAGGTGCAATGAAGCTGTCAGCGGCAGGCGACATTTGTCCAAAATCCAGCCCACACCAATGACAAAAAATTTCAAAAAAAAAAAAAAAAAAATGAGAGAGAGAGAAAAACATATATATGCAAAACGGAAAAAAACGAATGCAACTTGAGTTGAGTATGTACGACTAGGTGATGCTCTGTAGGCAGCAATTTACCAGGCAAACCTATACATATATACATATATATATATATCCCTATCTCTCAACTTGACTATAGTTTTGACTTAGCTACCGCCTTTCTCCGTCCTACACTCAAAACTATCATACCCTGTTGTCAGGCAACGGCTGGCGCTGTCTGTGCTGTGCTAGGGAGGCACAGGCCAACGCACTTTCAAGCATTGTTGAGTGACTCTCAATGCCACGCCCACACACAGCAGCTGTGGCTTGATGGCTGCGCTATGCCGTTGATAGCTTTTTTCCTCAACTGTAACAGCTGCATGTCATTCTTGAAACTTAAACGGCCTCCACAGCAAACATTCTGGCTGGGCCTCTGCAAAATTTTTTATTTGCCAACTGCACCTTGAGATGAACAGAGAGCGAGAGAAAGAAAGAGAGAAAGAGAGAGGGGGGAGGTGCAGAGACAGAGATGTTGAAAAGAACAAATTGTCAACTGTCAAATGGTTGCAGTCTCTTTGCTGTTCGGCACTGTCAAATGGCGCAAAGAGTGCGTTTCGCATCATTGTCAGAAATCAATAAACATGTCAAAAGGAAAACATGGCATTTTTTCGTTCGGCAGTGTCAAATGCTCAGCTTACAGATTTGCCAAGCCGAAAATCAAAGACGGGGTGCCCTTCATCCCTGATGTTCTTTGATATAAATGAAATATCATACGAAACTCGACACTTCATCAGGCTTAAGAACGCCTTCCGTTGGCTGGCATTGTAGTAGTTGCTGGACGAGACAGCCATAAACTCAGCTCTCATCTCGCTCATTGAGTTGGGGAATTTAATCGATTCCGATATATATACATACTTCTGGCCCAATCACAGCAAAGGGCTCTCTATAATCGGTTTATAGGACGACTACGATAAAATATATATGAACTAAAATAGAATATTGCAAACAAAACCAATAAACTCTTTCACTTCTAGACTGATCACAAAAAGCAGCAATTTCTGTGTAACCAGAAGTTCTTCTCGCTATATTCCCAGCATATATCCTGTTTTGTTCTATATATACCATATTCTAGATTTATAATATATACTAAGCTATATATGCACTCACCGAAATTCAATTAAGGCCACTCACTTGTTAGCTTATTTTGAATCTTAAGCATATCTCTATGCAGGTGCCTTTAATTAAATTTCGAGTATCACTTCCTTTATATCTCAATCTCAATTATGGCAGCAGACAACTCTCGACAATCAGTCATAAATAATAATAAAACATTTTCACAATGTTTCACATGGCGTTTTCATAAAATAGTAATTAATTTCGAAAAAGAAATTGTAATTTTAATTGGCGTTGAAGTGTTCGAATGCTGTCAACATTCGCAACAACTGACAATGAAGTGCAAAACAGAAATAAAAGTTAAAATCTCTTTTATCAGTTCATTTAGAAAACATGAGTCCGGGTCAAATGGAAATTATTCGCATGCATTACTTAGAGTCCAGTTGAAAGTGACAATTTAGTTAGCATACGCAAAGTACTTAACTAAATAAACTCAGACTAACTATAATAGTACTTACAAAGCTTAGCAGCGATTCGAAGTGGTTAAGCTGCAAAGTTAAAGTTGTCCTTGTAACGCATTTAAAGTTCTTAAACTTGGCTGGACACTGACAACTTGTTAAAAAGTTCCCAATTTCAAATAGGATAGGATGAATTTCTCCTCTCGACTTGTCGATGAAATTTTCAAAGTGCAAAAGTTGTTGACACGCTTCAAGCATTTCGAGCTAATTGCGAGTCACTAAGTGAATGAAAGCGAATACAACTGAAACTGAGTGTGGGCGAGTGAGTGCAAGTGGAGCCAGATATGTACGCATATTAATATTTCAAATGCCAATGCCAACAGTTGACTCAATTAGTAAGATGAGGAAGTGAGTAGGATCTTATGCCCTGGCAGACGAAACTTAATAGAAGATGGCTCATATATAATCAATAATTATTTAAAATATATTTTCATTTAAAATATATTTCATTTATCATATATAATCATAATTATATAAAATATATTTTTTTAATAATTGTTTAGCAAAAATTTGGCAAATTAATTTTACACAACTTTTTTTTACTTCTTTTTTTTTAACAAAAAAAATATTGGTAAAATGTTGCAGACTTTATTTTTATTTTATTCACTTAGTTATTTAATTCCATTGACTCAACTTCTATTACTAATCAAGTATATGCAGTATACACACATGTACTATATGTACAACATATATCAGTCTCTGCTCGTCTGTCTGGCACATTTCGTTGGCAACTTCTACAAGGGGCAGAATCTCTTGTTCAGCTCAAGTCGAACAAGAAAAATTTGCTTTTAATTACGTAAATTGATTGCTGCAATGTTCGATATGACAAATTCATTAAAAATGTAGCAACTATTTATTAGCAAGTTGAGGCTCGTCAAAAACGAACAAAAAAAAAAAAGAAAAAAAATATATATATAAAATTTCATTCCATGCGCAGCTAATTGATAGATAAATGGATAAAGTAAATAATATAATAATAAATATTATGCTGCCAGATAAGATAAGCTTTAAGTGATATATTTATATATATATATATATATATATATATATATATATAAATATATATATATATATGTGTGTGTGTGTGTGTGTGTGTATTCATTAATTTATATATATATATAAAAGTTTTTTTTTATGGATACTTACAACGTTTTATGACAGATAAGCAAGATTGATGTGTTTTGACTGGGCTTAATCGCCGCCAAGTCTCTAAGCAGCACTTATTATGGCCATATTAAATTATTGCCAAGCGATGACTGGCTAATAACCACCGCTGATGGCCAGATAGAGCAAACATATTTGAGCAGCAATTTAAATGTTTGCCCCACTGTTAAGTGATCAATGGGGAATAGAGTCAAAATGCACTTTGAATAAAAAATTTGAGTGCAATGCTTCGAGAGTATTCAAAACTGAGTTCATGCTGATATATTTATATATTCAAACACCTGAAACACCTTTGGACACAGAGTAGCAAGAATTTGTGCCCAGCATAATATATATATTATATTGTGATATATATTAATGTCAGATCGTTCAATGTCAATCATTCAGTTAGTTTCTGATTCAATTGGTAAACGACTTCTGAAGGAAAACACAAAAGCAAAGCCAAAGGTGTTGACAGCCAAAAGTGCTGCAGGAATTTGTCATTTTTTGTTTGAATATGAATTGAATCGAAATTGATTATATTACAAGACAAATGTGGCTGAGAGAAGCAACCAACACACACACACACACTATACGAGGGCAACTTTAAAGAATTTGTCTATTCAGCATTGAGGCCTTCGGGTCAACATAGTCATCGACAGAAATTAGCTTAAGAGCCATAAGAAATACTATATTGATATTTATTTTTATGGCCGCTTGTTTAATATTTTATTTATTTAAGTTTTCATCTCGTGTGACGTCATAAATTGTGTGTCTGCTTTTTTTCTATATAGTCCGGAACTGATTCAAAGCTTTTGTTATATTCTCGATTTTTTATGCTGTTCGCTTTTTTTGTTTTATTGATTGCGCACATTTGAAAATCAATCAGCAAAACAGAATCGCTGGGGCACATTGACTGAAGTATTGTTTATTTGTTCATTCTGCACTTGCTGCTCGTTTCGGCACGAGGAAACACTCTGTGTCTAATGGGCGTAACATCAAGTGCCAAATTGCCAATGCTTTCGTGCCCTCCTTTTTTTTTCATTTCTTTCATGCAGCTCAACAATATGAAACTACTTACACTTGAGATGGCCAATTCCACTTGTTCGTAATGTTTTTGCCCATAAAACTGATTGGAACTGATATGAATTCGAGAAAATACAATTAGACGCCGAAGAGAGAAGTTTAAATATAGCCGGGAGAATGGCAGGGCGATTATGGCAGAAGATGATTTATAGTTGGCCAAATTATTATTATTTATATATATTTTACATATATATTTTTATTATTTATATATATATTATTTATTTTAAATTAAATATATTTTAATTATTATAATTAAAAATAAACTCAAATTTAAAAATCTCGTTTCTTTGTTTGCGTATAGCTGGAACAGTTAACAATAACTTGGCAAAAAGGCTTCTGACACTAGGTCCTGCCCTGTTAGCCCAGTCAATAAAGTCTATAAAAAACAAGGCTTCGGTCATGTCAACAATTGCAGAAGAGCTGGGAGGCAGCTCAGTTTGAAATGTATGCGATTACACAGCGATTGTCTGTGTGGGCAAGAGTAAGAGCGGGCATTACAATATGAGCTAGAGAGAGACAGAGGTGGTCTGTGTGGAAGCCAGACAACGCTACAGAGCGAGAGCGAGACTATAAAAAAAATATATGCTGAGGGCAGTGTAAATGAAAACTTCTTCTTAATCTCAGTTCAATGCTGCTTCCGCTTAGTCTGCTGCTGCTATTGATGCTGATGGAGCTGGCTTTTGCCCTCCTCGTATGGCAGCTAACTGCAGGCAATTTTTCTATTTTCCACATCATTAGTTTTGAATGAATATTATTTGGTTCTTGTTCTTGTTGTTCTCGTTGATATTTGATTCTGCTGGGTTAAACGTCCAGGGCATAGGAAAATTTGCCAACTGTGCGCCGCTGCGCATAAGCAAATAAACTTACAAATTGGCCAATGTCGGAGCGAAGCAGAAAAGCAGAGCGGGCCAAAATGGGGGCCGCAGTTCATTGGCAGTCATAAATCAAAAACAGGGGCTATTTAATAGGCGAGTCCATTGAGACTGTTGCCCACCTGCAGCAGCTGACGCCGTCGGGCAATAGAATTAGTTTTCTTATTTGACTTTAGTCGCAAGACAGCAAGGACAACGCGTCGTATGAGCAATGTGCCCAAAGTTGTTGGGCGTCTGGCAATCATGCACGAGCGGCGCAAAGGCACATTTGAAGTGTCCTATCCGGCTTGCTTTGCCCACCAGCCCGCGCCCAGACGCCTTTTGACCACGCCGTATGTATGCCTGAGGACTTGTCATCAACATAGTCATCTGAAGCGTTTACCGAGACACTGAGAGGGAGGAAGGAAAGGTAGGTAGAGAAAGAGAGAGAGCAAAACTCAAACAGGAACAATTACGTCGTAGCGAAAATACAAAAATAAAAAGAAACGAAACAAAAACAGAAACAGAAAAAGGCATAAATAAATAAAAACAAATTCCAAATAAAATTATATGGTTTTTTTCCCAATTTTTTTTTTTTTTTTGGCAGCCAATAAGGTAAATCAAGCAAATCAAAAAGAGAAATAAAATCAAAGCAAATAGAAAACATCAGAGCCGCAGGCTCATATCGCATATTTATGGACATTAACAGCTAGAAGGCTCCTGCTATATACATACATAAATATATATAAATGATAATATATTATATATATTTATATAGGATACCCAAGGCAAGCAACTTCTGTCGCAGAGCCGACTCAATGCCTTAGAGAAGCCAAAGCCAAAGCCAATTTTATTTCATCTCTATGACAACTGCACGTAACAATGAGCGTTCGTTGAATATGTATGGAATATCAAAAAACTCATTCAAGCATAAAAAGTTTTCTACAAATCGAACGGAATGAATAGCGAGAGAGTATTTGTCAGTCAGGCATGCTCGCATTGCTCCAGCGCGATAAGCTACACAATTTTCAATCGTTCGACTCAGCGAATCGAGTGCACATTTTACAATTCAAATGACGGCCAATCATTCATTCACAATCGACAACTGTGAACGTAGTCGATGCCACTCAATAATTCAGCTCGAGTGTCAGCCATACGCAGCTCTTCAGCCCACTATTTACATAATTCCACCTAAGGGAAGCTGCACGAAAGCTGCCTCCATGGAAAACATTTAAACCGAACTGTTGCGATAACTGGACCAATTGCCTTCTCCCTCTCCCTCTCCCTCACCTTCTCTCTGTTACTCACTCACTAATGACACTATCTTGGGTAGCGCGACCATAGGCCTATGTAAATATTGATAGCGATAAGTTTTATAGATTTCGGTTGTGCTTCAATGCGCGCCACAAATTGCAAGTCAAGAAAAACATTTCATTCAATAATTTTTCTTAAGCCTCACCTTAAAGTTCTTGTTAAATTAATGTTAGCTTAGTTTTCGCTTATGTAAAGTAAACTAATCGTAAACAAATGTAAATTGTTCGCATATTTAATCGAACCTAGATTGGTTTACACACGCCTGCAATTACTTAAGCCTTGACTTTCGACAGCTTTCTGCAAAAGTAAATGTCATTTCGTCCTGTTTGCATTTCAATGCCAAGAATGTCTCTCAGTGTGTGTGTGTGTGTGATATAACAATTGATTGATCAGTACAAAATCAATGTAAATTGCTTTTTGTGTCTGTTTGCGTATATTTTTGTGCAAGTCATGCAAACAATTTAAGCAACATTTTCGAATGACATGCGAGTTTTGCGTTTGTTTTGTATAAATTTGTTGAGCTTTTTTCTTCTTGGCTGGTCTCGAGCACTTTGACTAATTAATTAAGGTTGCATTCGTCAAATGGAGAAAAGTAAATTTAGCTGGCATGTAATTTACCAATTTACATTAGCAAACAAATAAAACAAGGCCAATCACAGACAAGCACAAGCAAGCACCCACAAACACACACACACACACACGCAGACAGACAGAAATGAAAAATTGTCGCACACACGTGAATGACCACAAAGGGACATTTGATTTGTATAGCATACTTTTGAGGGTCTTTAGAACTAAATGCCACATGCACCACAAGCCGCAACAGCAGTGACCACAACTGTATTCATAAATGTTACAGCAACTGTAACGGAATCACCGACTAAGCTGCCTTTTTCCATATTTACTTACTGTTAGTGAAAAGCTTTCTCTTGACTTAAATGATTTCATTGCAATGAATGCGTTGAGAGCATTAGATAACATAACTCTGTTACGTTAAGTGTTTATGTTTCACTAATTGTTATTGTTACTGTACTGTATTGTTATTGTTAGTATGCCTCTGGTACTTTCTACTACTGCTACTTGTATTACTGTAACTGTTAATTTTACTTCTGCTACTGTCACTGTTAGTTTTACTTCTGTTACTGGTACTGTTATTTTTGTACTGTTACTCTTACTGTTAATTCTATGATTGTCACTATTACTGTTAATTTTACTCCTCTTACTGTTATATTTACTGTTAATTTTACTACTCTTAATGTTAATATTATTTGTGCTACTGTTTATTTTACAACTGTTACTGTTACTGTTAATTTAACTACTCTTACTGTTACGTTTACTGTTAATTTTACTACTGTTACTGTTAATGTTAATTGGACTACTGTTAGTTTTACAATTGTTACTGTTACTTTTACTACTCTTATTGTTTCTTTTACAACTGTTACTGTTACTTTTAGTACTGTTATTGTGACTGTTAGTGTTACTCTTACTGTTACTGGTTTTTTAACCACTGTTCCTTGTACTGTTACTGTTACACTTAGTCGCCCAGTTACTGTTCCTGGTACCAGCCCTTTGGTACTAGCAATCAATAACTCAGTTGCAACACAATTCCAGACCACGAATCCGCTCGAGCTCGGAAATTAAAAGTTGTGGCTTGGCGAAATTTTCGAATCCCGAGTCTTAATTAAGTCCAGCGATAAGGCGTCTTTTTACAGATTTATGCGTTCACTTAACGCTTGACAGATGCAAAGAGCCCATATTACGACACTGCTCAACCATGAGCTATTGCCTTTCCATTTAACTAATGAAATTCTGGACTGCCCTGTCCATGGGTAAGGAAATGCGAATGGAAAGCTGCCGGGATGGCAACAAACTGTATTTGCCCTGCTAGGTGGGGCTCGCTCTTACAGCAAACAACATTGCCTGAGGACAGTTCAAAGAAATTCCAGGTAACAATGCCACTAAACAAAGGAAATCTCTAGGTACATAGCTCGCAGTCGAAGTGCGTTTCGTTTCAATTTAATTTAATTTAATTTAATTTAATTATATACAAATATTTTCTTATACATTTTTTTTCTTCAAATTTTGGCTGCTTGAAAAATTGCTGCAATATGTGATCAAAGCTAATAGACAAATAATTGAGCTTTAATAAACGTATATCGATTCGAAATTTCATTTAATTTTCGTTTAGTGTATATGCCAATGGAAAATAAAGCAAATGGACAAGACAACAATGGCTTCCACATCGCTGCTGATGCTGTGGCTGTTGCTACTTTGAATGTGGTCAGAGGACCCAGAGCGTCCCTTTTTTAACAGCCAACCCGAGCATCCTTCAGCGCGCCCCTCCAGCTGCTCAGCTGCTCGCTTTGTCTTAACCCACTGTCAGTTGTTTCAATGTATTATTTATATTTCATTAAATATTAATGCGTTTGTTGCCGAGTGGAATGGAGTTTAGCTGAGCTGAGCTGAGCTGAGCTGCGTTGACTGCGTGCGATACCCTGTACGGATAGATGTGCTGGCTGTGCATGCCGGCCGCTCTACACGAGATTCAAATTAAGAAAGGGAACCGTTTAAGCTAATATTACTTTATTTATTTTCATTTTGGCAAAGTTTCGTTGCAGACTCTGTGATGTCTCGGCTCCTGCGTGTGTGTGTGTGTGAGGTATCTGCGGGCATGTTTTAGACTCGGTTTCTCGTATGCTCTTTGCTTTGCTTTTAAGGCATAATTCCACCCTCTTTTTGCCATCCACGCCATCCCACACACCTGCCGTGCAACTGTGAACTTTTTAGCTCTCGACTGAAAGAAACAACGCAGTCGCAAAGCGCCTGTCAAATGGTCTGGGGATGGATTGTTGATGGCTCCGATGTGGCACTGGACTGGGCTGTGCTTGTGTTTGGCTTGGCTTGGTTAGATTTGGCTTGGTTTGGTTTGGTCTGGTGTGGTCGGGTCTGATGAGTGGTATGATTCGGTCTGGTCTAGTTAAACAAAGGGCGAAGGACTCACAAAAGAACCAGCACTGAAATGAGCAGCAGCAGCCACTGGCAACAGCTAGAACAACAACAAGCTCACACACACAGAGAGACAGACAGGCCTACAACGCACACAATTAAAAAATAACAAAAATGTGGCCCAGCCCGAAAGGGTAAAAGACATTGCTGTCTGTTTCTTGGCCTCGCCCACATCGGGCGGCTCAGTTAATTTGAGTATAAGCCCCCGAAGGCAGCCGTCGTTAACGGCCAGCAGAAGGTCATGGCAGTGCCTTGGCTCCACCTCCATTATCCGTCCGCATCTATTTATTTTAGTCCATACCCAAAGCAATTTATGAAATTGCCAAGATTATGCAATACACATACAGACAGATGTGTGCGACCGATTGCAATTCAAATTGATTTGCCGCCCAAAGTGGCCTATTAAAGGTTTTAATAAACAATTTCGATTGGGACGCAAACCAAATAATTGCAAAATGTAATTGCAATGAACATGACCAAGAGACCACACACACACACACACGCACACACACTCTATCATAGCCATAATTTTCGAACTGGGGAATAGAGTCGATGCAGGCGGCCCACTAACTTGTTCACCCGGAAGTTCTTGGCGCCACAGCAAAAGTTCACTGACATGCAATATGGGCATATGGAGCGATGACAAATAAGAAATTAGAAATGGGCTGTGCGAGGTAGGGGCATGGGTAGGGGCAAAACATTTTCAACAACTATTTGCCTATCCTTTGCTGTTTGCCACAACTTAATGACGGTTTCGCAGGCCATTCTTTTCTTCTAGTCGATTGCGTGCCAGTTATGAAGCCATTCCCACCATGCTCCATAAAGCCGGCACAGCTATATCAAGCGCGCCCGCCCTCTGCTTTAGTGGTATGGCCATTTGAAGTCCAATTCCCATTCCCATTCCCATTCCCACTCCCATTCCCATTCCCACGGCCATAACTTGAACGCTATTGACACTCGCGTTGATAAGTTGAGCAATTGTGAAAGTTCTTTCTCAAGTGGGGGGAGGCAGGTCACATTGACGCATTGACGAATTGACGAAGTGGCAGCGGCAGCGGCTGGGTGCGGCTGCCTTTTGGGCGAGCTCGTGGCTGACATTGTGCCGGTCGCGTGGTGGCCTTGAAACGCTCAAGTTCAACGCAATTTTAAGCAGGCTTCGCATTTTAAGTGACTGCCGCAGCAATTTGGCCACGCAATTGGTAATTGATAATTGAGCAGTGATTGGGCTCAAAACGGAATCTTTCCGCAAATATTTAATAACATTTTAGAATATCTGATTGGGAACTAATAAGAGCGCTCTAAGCATACACATAGTATAGCTACACTTGAATTTAGTTCAAGTTATTTAAATAGTAATATCTTTTATTTTTTTTTATCTTTAATCAGCTAATGATCTAGATTTTATTATTTTGCTTAATTCAAATTTAAATAGTAAAATTTCTTTTATTTTAAAATTTATTTTTAATCAGCTAATGATGTAGATTTCATTGGGAATTTTATCAGAAACTGTTGCCTTGTTATTATTGAGTTTAATTCAACTTATTTAAATAGTAAAATACTTTTTTTTTATTTTTAAAAATTTATTTTTAATCAGCTAATGATTTAGATTTTATTATAAGTTTAATCAGACATTTTTGTCTAGTCATTATTGAGTTTAGTTCAAGTTAATCGGAGTACAACTCTACTTGAGTTTAATTCAAGTTATTTAAATAGTAAAATCATTTTTAAAAATATTTACATTTATCTTTAATCAGCTAAAATTCTAGATTTTATTATGAATTTTATCAGAAATTTTTGCCTCGTCATTATTTATGCATTTAAATAATTTGTTATCTGGCTGATTATTGCGCATACGCCAGATTGTCCCAACAACAGCGAACTTAATTGAAAATGAAAATGTAATTTAGCACCATGCGTAGCGCTTGGAAATTTTGTCATTAATTATTGGCGCACGTCAGCGTATTTATTATTACAAGGCGTTGAAATTAATTAGACAGCTACTGGCAGCACACCACGGACAGACTGGGCCTAAACGCCCAGCTGGCCGCGCCCCGTTCACTGTCCAATCAAAAACGCAAATGGACAAACACTATTCGTTGTTGTTGCTATTTACAGTGCGCTAGCTTAGTGTTGTTTTGTGGGAGCTGTTTACAAATGCCTTGTCAATGAGCAAACAGTCGATTAAGGCTTAGCTGCTGCTGCTGCTGCTGCTGCTGCTGCCGCTGGTTTTTGGTCTTTCGGGCCCCAGAAGATGGATACCAATTAAATATTGAGTTTCTGCAACGAAACGCATTGCCTACTAATTGGACGCAAAGTATAGTCCAATTGCATTCGTTTAATTAATGGCCTGTGCAGCCGGGCAGAACGCAACACACACCAGGCAGCAACACCTGATATTCAACATTCAGCCAGGCCAAACAAATAAGCACTAATGATCAACCCCACCTCACTGAAAATAAATTCCATAATAGCCACACAGGCACCAAGAGCATAAAGTTCTTCAAAATCCAATTAAGTCTGTTGTAATGCAATATATTTTACACTAGACACGCACTGCCTGTATTTTTGATTAACGAATTAGTTATGAACGGACCTCTGACGCATTCAAGCAAAACTGCATTTGTGCACACGAAACATTTAAAGAGAATAAACTACAAATTGAGTCAGCTGGCACTGACGAGTGAGAATGAGATGAATTCTCATTTAGAAGATTATTCTGGGTAATGAGTTTATTTGTTATTTAAGAAGTCGAACTTATCTTTGTTTACTAATTCTAACTTTTCTTGAAAAAATCTCAGTTCTTCCAAATTACAAAATTTCGAATTTTTCTTAATATAAAAAATTCACTTTTCTTAATTAAACAAAAAAATTGTAAATAAAAAAAAAATTTTTATTTTATTTGTATATATATATTTTTTTAATTTATTTTTTTAATTTAAAAAAAAAAAATTTTTTTAATTTTTTATCAATAATTTTTTTTTAACTAGATCATAGAAATAATATTACTAGACATATATATAAATAAGTTTTTGTTTCGAAATCATTTACAGAAATGAAAACAGTTTCGAATTGCTCTTTCATGAATATCTGAAAACAAATAGTGCCAATTGGATGCATTGCTCTCATATCTCCACTATATAATACTTGCAATAAAGTTTTTTTTCCAATTAAAATTCTCATTTTCATGGAAATAAATCAAAATTTTCCTCTATTTGTCAGCTTTAATAACGATTATTATTCCAGTTAATCTAGCTTCAAAGTAAGCTTCAACTCAAGATGGATTCGTCTAAAGACATAAATTTTTACTATACAAATTCATTTAATTTTCAACAATATTTCTTGCTGCTCACTTACGCTGTATCTATCTCTCTCTCTCTCTCTTTCTATCTCTCTTTTTGGCATGCTGTGTGCAAGTGCAAGTGGTGAGCAATTAAAGTAAAACGATTGCCTTTGCATATTAAAAAGCAACGCTGCACAGCAAATTAAATTGACGGTGAGGCCAATGAGGAGCGAAACCACTACAAAGCGAATGTATCTGCAATTTTTGTTGATGAGTGCGAGAACGAGAAGGCTTACGAGTATGAGTATGGGTGCTTGTGCCATACCACTGCCGGTGCCACGCCCACCACTTGACGTCGAACTACCCACTAGAATGCTCTTGATGCTGCTCGGGTTTTCCTTTACCACTATATTTTTTTTTCCTTTGGTTTGAGGTTTTATATATTTTTTTTTGCTTTTAAATTAATTCTCATCTTGAAATCTTTTCTGTTTTTTACCCCTGTTGAGGCTATTATATAATTTGGTCACGTGGTCTACTTGCTCCTTCTGTCTGTTTTCTTTTATTTAATTTTATTTATTTTGGCAAATTTTTATTTAGAATTTACGTGCTATTATAATCAAGAGTTACATGCTTGAAATCCCAGCAGATTTTTAGATGATAAAGTCACTAATATAGGGTATACTAAATATTGCTAGAGTCGACGTTATGACTTAACAAATTCTGTTTCCCTTTCATTTATTGCTTTCTGTCAACATTTAATTCTTTTAAACAACGCACAAAGAGAAACTCCTCGCATTGTTGACTGGTGTGTTTTGGACACATATCAAAATTGTTGGCATTAAAAAAAACAGACAATATGTGAGACAGCGAAGAGAAGAAGGAAGTGAGTAAAAATTGATTGAACTCGACTTAAGCTGTGATTCTGACTGTAAAATAAATCTAAAAATACAAATATAAATCCAACTAGCATCAGCAAGATATTGATTTGGAAAACAATGCAAATCCTACCAACACTGTATCCAAATATTCTATATACAAAATTCTTTACCATCAAACAAACTGTATCTTGTTATATGGGTTTATAATAATTCAAAGGGATATCAAAAACAAATGCCATAAATTATAAATCTTGCGTTTTATGAGCGTTTTGCAATCCGTTGATATGCAGTAAAACACCCACACACACAAACACCCACACACATACATGTATATAGAGACATGTTTGTTGAGAGCATGCGAGTGTTTAAGCTACATCGAATCAACTGTATTTATGACGCCCCTGGGGAAAGGCGGGCGGCTCTTGTCACAAGCAGACGGCAAACGGCAGAGGAGCAACAGAGCGACGGCGAGCGGAACATAATCATAATTCGATTTCAGTTTCATGGCACTCTCACGCAGCCATCAAAATGTTTCGATTTATGTATGTCAAATACATGAAAATACACATACGCAAAGAGGGAGAAAATTTGGCACGCTCTTGTTGCCTTGGTCATCATTTCCGCAACGCGGAACTTTTTTGCATAATTTATCAATTATCTGGACGCGCACAAAATTTCATAGCATACTTTACAGCTTGGACTCTTTTAATATGCCCAACACGAATGTTTTGTGCGCACACAATACCTAGACTAAGCCAAAATAATGCTGCAGAGCTCTCGACTGATGTATATCATGTAGTCTTTTCTAGAACATTTCACATAAAGCAAAACGTGAGAATCACATAGAAAGGCGTGTCATGAAACAAAAAATACAATTTGTACGCCTTATGTGAGTGCCTGAAAAGTACTTTGAAAAATTGTGCTTAAGAGGACTTTCAAAAGAAGTGAGAGAGAGAGAGAGAGAGAGAGAGAGAGAGAGAGTGAGCAGGTGAAAGGGAGAAGGAAGCTAACTCGATTTAATATTGCCAAGCTACACAAGCTTATGCCAAGAGTCAATTTCTTTTATACATATGCATGCTAGGCCGCAGCGCTGTCGGACGAGTCCTTTCACTCAGGTGTGATGGGGTAAAAGGAGAGTAAACAAACAAGAAGCAAAAATTGTTTCATTACCGTAACAACGACGAGGGCAACACCCAAAAAAAAATATTAAAAAAAGCAATTTTTGTACACGAAAAGTTAAGTTAAAAGTTTAACCGACCGCAACAGGTGCCAGGGCCACGCCCATAACATCAACAGTCCCAGCAACAGCAACATCAGTGAGGCGACAAGTGTTGCCATAATGGCCAAATTAGTGGGGCCTTTTTTGGCCGTCGGCGCAGTGTTAAAGTCCATCTGCAGCACAGCCTACCATCCTCTATCTCTCTCCCTCTCTCTCTTTCTCTCTGTGCTCTGGCCCTGAGTAGCCTACCTGCTCCCCATCTTATACACAGACGCACAAACAAGAATAAAAATGGGAACGCAGCTACCTGTGCTCCGTAAGCTCCAGCCAGGTGGTAAACATTGACTGGAACGAACTTTTATGCTGCTCGCTGTTATTGTTGTTTGGCTGCCAGGCATACCTGAGCTCTCCCTGTTTGTGTATGTGTACGAGTGACAAAAGTCAAATCAGCTGCCGCAACTTTCTGATACTCTCAATAAAACATGAGACTAAATGGCATATAGGCAAAGTTTGTGTTAGGCCTAACAGCATGTGGATTAGACAGTTGATGAAACGAGTTAATAGAAAGAAAAAACTACATACAATATATAAGTTAGAGAAAGGATACAACTAGATGAGGTACATCTATATATGAAAGGCTACCAAAAGCTTACCAATAATTTTTATTTGTTCCCCTAAAAAACTAAAGTCTGTAAATTAATTATTTTCAATCAAATTAAAAAATATTTTCTGCTTCTATAAATATAACATAAGCTTTACACTAATTTTCTACCCAGTTTGAATGCTGAACGCAAAGAGCAGAGTGTTCCATAGCCGTATACATCCCACAATCAGATCGTTTTTTTTTTCTCACTTGCTGCCTACCGCCAGCTGCTTTGTGGCCTCTTTTATTTACCGTTCATTTCGTGCTGTTCGTTTGCTGCTCGTTTTCGGGCGCCGTTATATATTTCTAATTTAAAAAACTTTTTGACTTTTGTCGCAGCAGCAACTGTTGCTGTTGTCGTTGTTGCTGTTGCTTTAAAGTCAACGTGAATTATTAAGTCGCCAACTTTTGGTGCAAGACTTAAAATTTAGTTGTCCCAACTACGCGCCGGAGCGCCAGCATTTTCGTTGCCCCAGTTTTGAGGTTGGGCCACACACATTTGCAATGCAATTTAGCCACGCCTCCCACCGGATGCCCCTAAAACCTTAGCCATGGCCGCAGCCAAAAATGTGCAGAACGCGCCGTGTTATGCAACAGTCGAAAGTTATTAAAAAGTCTGACAGAAGCCCAAAGGTGCTCACAAATGCTATTTGAGCAGCATGCCAGAGAGAGAGAGAGAGAGAGAGAGAGAGGGGAGAGGGCAGGCAGTACAGCTATAACCGTTGAAAACAACTATCTCTGTCTCTCTCACTCCCTCTGTTTCTTTCCGTTGCGCTGACAGCGAGAGCTTAAAGATTGCGACATTTGAGTAGAGCGAAAATATTTGTGTTTAGAATTTCGCATTGCCTGGCGGACAATAAAGCACCAAGTAACGGTAGTTGCCTTTGCAGTCAACTGAAATAATGTAAAAGCGTTGCCAGCTTATTGAAAAAGTTGCCAGACTGTTTCATTCCCACAAAGACAGTTGCCAGAGCAATTGAGTTTCTTTAGCTTCAAAATGACAGACAATTTAGCTTCAATTGCAATTACGAACTGCCAAATGGGCAATTAAAATTGAAATTCATAAATAACTTCAAACTTCATAACTATTCTCATGATAAATGTAATAAAAGTTAACATAAATCCGCTGCATTTGCAGAGATATTATAGTAATATTTTATGGCGCTTTCAGCTATATTATTTTTCCGTATTTTTCGAAATATCTCTAAACGCCAATCAACATTGATGATGATGTCTGCACTTTTTTATGGCATTCAGTCTGGCACCAATGCATATTATAAATTATAGTGATTAAATGGAAGCGAACACATGAGAATGAACAAGTCAGGAGTGCACAACTAGCTGATACCCTTACCACAAAAGTTGTGTTTAAATCATTGACGGCTGCTCTTGCATAAAAGCAAACACAAGACCATACGAACACACACTCTCACACAGATGCATACATATCATACTGCACTTTGGCTCCACTTATGGGCTTTACTATGTGAAATTAATTATTGAACAACTTTTGTTATGCTACATGCACTTGCCTCATGCAATTTTCAGCGCATAATATTTGACAGGCATGTGTACTTAGCACTCTCTACGTACGTTGTACGTTTTTATTTTCAGTTCGTAATCTGAGTAGGAATTAAGGTCAACATTTAGCCAGAAAATTAAATGAGTGAAAAATAAATATTATAAAATATATTATATTAAATATATTAAATTAAATACAGAACGGAAATATTATTATATTTTATATTTTATAAATTTAATATTTAATATTTTTATAAATTTTTGTTTTTCATTATGAAAATATTAAATATACAATCATTATATTTTTATAGTTTTTTTTTCATTCTGAAAATATTAAATATAATATTATTATTTTTTAATTTTTTTTATTTTCATTATAATAATATAAAATATTTTATATTATACTTTTTAAATTTTTTGGGTTCACTCGTTTAATTTTCTTACTATATAATGTCAAAACTATAAATATTATTTATTTACTAACATCGACGAACAGGCATATTGTCATGAGTCAGTTCTCTCTCTCTCTCTTTTTGCCTTCTGGGCAGACTTATTCCCAGTGTTATATAGAAAGATTAAGCCAATTATAATTGTCTATATATATCTGCATTAAAAATACTACTCAATTGACGTCTATCTAACTACATGCATTACCTACAGGATATCTATGGTTGTTGAAGCTAAAAGCTTACGTGTCACAGCGGCTTGCATGTCTGGCCCACTTAGGTGAAAGCAAGGATATGTGTTGATGAAATCGAAAAATGTGCCATCAATTTGCTAAGCGCTGTCAACTCATTGGCATGGCTAACAGTAAAAATATTGTTTAAATCAAAACTGAACGCTAAATAAACGAGCGAGTTTCGCGTGTGCAGCAGTTGACGAAATTGATGGAATTTTCATGCTGTCGCGCCTCTTAAACCTGCAACAGCTCACAGCAGAAAAAAAGAGGAAAATATAGGAAAAAAAAAAAAAACCGATAGCCTTGGCTAGCACATAATACGTAGGCGAAACATCGCTTTGAAATGGAAATTTGCCAATGGAGCGAAGTCCAGGTGCAGCTGCTGTGCGTTGTATGTGGTTGTGACACTGAAACCGCAGCCCCAACAGCCCCTACCAACCAAGGGGACCACAAAACAGTGCTAAAAAAAGAAAAGAAAAGAAAAGAAAAACAAACAAAAAACGAAGCCAAAGAATAAACTATTTTTAGCGTTTATTGAGCAAAACCAATTGATGAGAATGCATTAAGCTAGCTCAATACATGTAAACAACGTTGGCTTTAAAGCAGTCAAAGATTTATAGAAATATATATATATATATATTTGACTGAAACAAATCCAAAAAGTAACTGTAATAAACCTGAGGTTTGCCACGTAAATAAGCTGCCAAATGAACTGTTAACTAGATGAACTACTTCCGCTAGCTGGCTCGTGGCAGTTGGGACAGCATTTAGAGCGAGTGTTTATTAGGCTACCTCGGGCGTTCGATGGAAAGTTTTCTCGTTGGAAAGCGGCGGGCGGACGGGCGAGGCGCAACCTTTTTGGCCTTAAAGTATTTACATTAAAATGCGGCGCAGTGCCCAATTTACAGGCCGTTAACGAGCTTTATTTATGGCACAACACTTGGCGCTGACACGCGAGCACAAACGTGGCTAAGACGAACCTGACGCAAAAGCCAACAGCGACTTCAGCACACTCCGCTGCGAAGATGCTGCCGCGGCTGTGGGCGGTCTTTGGCATTGCCAAAGAAATTAAAGTACAAATCCCTTTGGGTGACACTAACCGCAACTGTGACGATGCCAGACCAGACAGTGCCGGAGCGAAAGAGAATGGGTAAAACAGAGATAGAGGGCGAGAGGGCGAGTAAGCTGGTAAGCGATATAGCATGCGGCAAGTACACTGACTTGGCTTGGCGTAAATAACAAAAATTAAAATACAATAAAATAGACAACGAACTGTACACACACAGAACGTCTGTGTATGTGTGTGTGTGTGTGTTCTGACATTGATTACCATTGTTGTTGCTGTGGTTATTTGTCTAGCTAAGTTGAGAGTTCGTTGCTCATTTGGCCAATGTGAATGACTTCTAAATTGAAAAACAAGAAAAACTGCCAGCATTTTTATGCCACACTCCCACACAGTTTATGCTGGCTCATACGGCCACTTCTATCGGCAACAACAAATGCCAACTCAAATCTCAGCAGCGCAAACAATGCAGTTGCGGCTTCCAGCTGCTGCTCCATGACATAGTTGATACCTGGTGCCAATAAAAAGTAGCTAAATTAGTGCATTGATTTGCTGTATTTTTTCCAGCCACATTGACCGTGATAAGCTTGCTGCAAAAAAATTTCTATAAGTCCTATATGTCTCTATGTCTCTGCTGTAAATGCCATAAAACTAATATTTGTCAACAATTTACAACTAACTAACTAACTAACTGTATAGGTTAGAGTAGCAAAGTAGAATTAGCAAATAGTCAAGATAAAAAAACTTATTTTTTTTTTTAATATTTAAATTTTTAATTAAAAAAATATGTAATGTTAAAAAACAAATTTTTTCTATTTATTAAAACAAATTTTATTAATTATTTAATTTAAAAAATATTATCAGAATTAAAAAATAAATTTTTTTTTATTAAAAAAATTATGTTTAATCATTTTCAAGATTTTAAGACAATAAGATAATTTTAACTGCAGTTGCCAAATGCTCAGCTCTTGAGCAAAGCTATTTTTATAAATTTACTGCACAACCTTTTTTGTTTCAAAAATGAAAAAAAAAATACTTGCTGAAATGATGCAGGTCACAATTTGATTTTATATTAAGCAGAATCATTCACAGTCTAATGGGAAAGAGCTAACGGAGCATATATTGATGATTGAAGATTGATTTTGAAAATAATAGAATCGCGAATCCGGAATCGAAAAACTTCCACCCGAAGAAGTATGTGAAAAGAGCTATAGCAAGACAATGCGCTGCGACGCCAACTACAACAAATCAAATCGAATCAAAGGTAAAGTGCATGTCGCAGCCAAGAATAAGCCATTACCATTTCATATGCAAATATACACATATATATATATATATATATATAGCTGTAAGTATACAGCAGAGTAGGAGTTAGCATAACTAAGTGACTTACTGAGTTGCGGATAAGAGTTCTACGCACACACACACTTCAGCACTTCTCGTTGGCTTATGATTCGATTTACATATTGCAGACAACATCCATAAAGCGCATAAAAGTGCGGGAGACCATTTGGCTGAAACTGCTTACGATGCGTGGCACGTGTCGAGCTGTCAGTGAGCCAAAAATGAAAAACTTAAAGCTCACATCATCTATCACAAAAACGACTTCATTCAAGTTAACCAAAAAAACAAAGCTAAAACACTAAAAAACTAAAAAAAAAAGGCCATTTAAAACGCTGCTAATTGCCGTTGGTAGTTGAAGTGCATTTTACTTATGTGAGTATTTCGAGTCGAGCACAGCGCACTCGAAATGGGTTGAGGTAGCACGCGCTTTTTGGGGGCTTGCGGCATAAGCGCTGAGCTCTGTAGCCTTTTAGCCATTTTGTCGGGTGAATGCGCTTTCCGACCCACAACGCGTGGCACACGTTCCACAGCGAACAGCACTTGGCACGTAGCCGTTGGCCGTTGTGTCTGTCTCTCTCTCTCTCTCTCTCTCTCTCTCTTTCTCTTGCAGGCACTGTGCGTTTGTGTGTGGCTTGTGCAGCGCGTCGTATGCGCAATAATCAAAACGTGCGCTACATTTCCGGTTGCTAAAATCCATTTCAATCATTGATGATTAAACGCCCATCAGGCGGACTAAGCGCTGCTTCCGTGGCCCAAACAAATTGAACTTCAACTTCTCATGCCATAGCTGATGATGATGATGAGTTTTCGACATTTGCCGTAAATTTATTTGGCTTGGCTACATTATAAATTCAACAGTGGCGCAATCTCATCGCCCACCTACTGCGCCTCAAGTATTTGCTTTAATATCAAATCAAAGACGTCTAAAAAGCAAGCTTTTTAATATTTTTAATAAGGACACGCAGACGGCTAACAGCAGGCACTTTATCGCAGCCCACCATGTCTACATACACATCACATATATATCATATATATATATATATATATATATATATATATAAGTATACATATACAAAATATATGTGTATAGAGACAGCTGTGCATATAGAAAGAGGCAAAAGAACAAAAAAGTTGCTTCTGCTTCTGGCTGTTTGCTAACTAGCGCCTTTTTGTGCTTTTCTTCATTTTGTGCACGACCGTTGCATAGTTTAAAGCGCCCAACAAATTCACATACTCATATGTATACTAACTGCATATTCATAGATATATATATATAAGTATTTCTATTTTTATTTAATAATTTTTATACAAATATATAGTAAATATAATAGTAAATAAAATAAATGTCAATATATTCAAATTTATAATAAAAACAATATATTTTCCAATATTTAATTTATTTAATAATTTCCAAGATAGATCTCCCCTCTTAAAATGTGTATATAATTTATTATATTGTTTTTTTTTTAATATTGTTTATAAATAATTATATTTATAAATAATTAATTAAAAATAAATGTATTATTTTATTATAAATATTTAGTTTATAAGTTCTGCATTAAAGATATTTTTATATTATTAAATTCTTATTTTATTTAATTTTTTATATTTTCATTTATTATAAAGTATAATTGCTTGTTATTTTATTTAATAAATTGTAAAATAAATCTTTTATAATATCTTTAAATGTTTATTTATTTAATTATTTATAGATAAACTTTTTTTATTATCAGATCTGTCAGTTCTAAATATTTATTTATTTTTGTTTCATTTTTTATATATTTATAAAAGTTAAATTTAATTATAAAATTCCTTATTATTATGTATAGCCTCATACCTGTTATACCTTGTTTGGCGGGTCGACACAAAAGCTTTGCATATAAATTGCATTTAATTTAAATATTTATGCAATGTTAGCTCAAAAACTGACACTAAAGCCAATTTTTGGAAAGTGTTAAAACAAAAATTAAAATATAAAAATTCCAATTTAATGCAAATTGAGCTTCACAAAAAAAAATTCCTCAACTGAAGTAGTGAAATATTTTTTTGGGCCTCTAAACAGTTAAAAGTTCTTGTTAGATAATTAAATTGCTCAACTTTGCAGTTGCCTCAGTCAGCACAGAAAATATTCAAATATCCTATGCCATAATCAAAAAAAAAAAGGAGCAAAAACCAAGAAAATTGAAGGCAAAATATGCTTACACAAAATTCATTGAAGCGTTAAACGAAAAGAAAATGAGCAAAAGCAGAGTGTGTATACCTATACCTAGTATGGAAAATTATATATGCACATTACAACGCAGATTTGCCACTTCACAGCCATTTGGCCAAGTGGACAGATGGAGCGTGGGAGGGGGCAGCCCAATGCTCTATAAATAATATACGCAGCTAAGCCAAAAAAATGAATAGAAGAAGCAGAGGAATGACGGGCAAAAAAGTCGGCAAAAATTGAACATGAATGTTAAGCTATAGTTTGTTGTTGTTGTTGTTTTCGTTTTCCATAGCAAAAGACAAAAGGTGAAATGAAAATGAAAATTGCTAAAGGGCCTAAGCCCCATATGAGTTGTTAACAACATATTAAGAAGATTTCACTTAAGCAAGACAAAAGAAGCCAAAGACGTTGCTAAGGCCAAATGTTAATGATGCTCGGCTAAATACACACGCGCGCACACACACCGAGCGAGTGTGAGGCAGAGGGCAAATGTTTGCCCAAAAAAGTAGGCAACATATTTTTTTCACTTCCTGTTGTGCTCTTCCTGCTGCTGCTGCTGTAGCCGCGTAATAAAATGAGTTTCAAATTGGCCATAAAAGCGTAAGCAGGCAGCAAGCAGCCAGCAGGCGCACATCAGCAGCAGCAGCAGCAGCAGCAGCAACAACAACAACAACAACAACTACAGCAATATCTTTCGAAAGCAAAGTTCTAACACATTCACATAAAGCAACTGACTGCAAAACGAAAATTAAATGCTCTTGCGTTTATGGCCAACTAAATGTCATAGTGAAAAGGAATAAAGGAATATACATATATTATATAAATATATATATGGACTATATCTATGTTAACTATATATGTATACACACTTAAGCTACCCATAAACAGGCGCGCGTATAATGCTGCTCGCTGTTAAATCTTATTGAAGCCGACGTGAATAATCGAAAAACTTTTCACGTAGCTAACGAGCAGCCAAGTTTAATTTTTTTTGTATATAAAAACAATCTACTTTCCACTTTTACATACTATAAAACTCTTTTAAGTTATCTTATCTTATAAATTTATATTTATAAATTTAATTTCACACTTTTCATTACAAAATTAACACTATAAATAATGAAAGCAAGCGAAAATATTTACAAACCACATTGTCAACACCTGATACCCCAAAATTTATTTTCTGTCAGTGCACTATAAAAACGAAAAAACAAAAAAAAAAAAAAACCTGGAAAAAAAAACATTACTGTGCACACATGACATGAGGTAGCATATTCATAAATGAGTTCCTGCTGCTACTATGTGTGTGTGTGTGCGAAAGAGTGTGAATGCGTGTTCATTTGCGCATAAAGTGCGTGCTACTTGGGCGTGGCTTAAAGGCTGCTTGTGAGTCAGCCTGTCAGGCAATCAGGCAGTTGTTATATGAGTACTCGTTTTCATATGAATGAGTACTCGCTCCCACTCTGCATACGTGCCCCCCCCTCCAACACATGTGTATGTGTGTCTTTCAAATTGAGCGCCCAACGCTGAATGGGCAGATTTTCGGCATGATTTAACACTTAATTAGCAAAATTTTGACTTGAGTGCCGCTCATCATTGTCAACATAATGCTACCAATCCCAGCTTTGTAACACGCAGCGTATGCGTAATTCACATAAACATTATAATCAAGCTGGCAATATTGCCATAAAACAAAAACCCAACAAAGAACCAACAAAAAAGCAAAAAGGAAACAAGTCAAACGCGCGGTTAACTGAGAGATACCCTATATATATATATATATATATATATATATATATATATATAAATACTATATATAACTTGATTCTTTTGCTTCTGTTGGATAAGCTTATGAATCTCAGCTATCTATGCAAAACTACGTCAATGTCGAAAGCTGTAAAGCCTGAGAATTACTTTAACTTGAGCTCTCCTCTCAGGCTAGCCTGATCGTACAGTTACTTCACTTAAAAAAAGCTTTCAATAACCTGATTGTGCAGTAACTTTAATTACAAAGCTTTAAGCAGCTAGATCTTGTAATTGCTTTAAAGACAAAAGCTTTAATTGGCCTTATTCTACAGTTACTTTACTTATTAAAGCTCTAAGTAGCTTGATCTTGTAGTTACTTGACAGGCAAAAGCTTTAAGTGCACAGCTACTTTACTTAGAAAAGCACTAAAAATTATGATTTTGCCGTTATTTCACTTGTGTGTTAAGCTGCAAAGAATGGATTAATCTTTCTATAATAAATTTTCATAATTCTCCTAATATTCTCTAATATAATCTATGGAGTATTCTGAATATATGACTATAAATATATATCGAAGCTATGTCTGTAAAATCTTTTTGTCATTTATCTAGCAGCTTCAAATTTCCCTTGATCCACATGATCATTCGCCTCATTTTATTCTCAGTCAGCGCTACCCCATTTTTATTTTCGTCCACTTTTTATGTGCAGAGGGTATATTAAAAAGAGCATAAAACTGGCAATAGGCGGCAGACGGCAGCTGCATGTGAATTATTTAATGCGCAACATGTCAACCAAAAGATTTTGTGCCACCGATGGCAGCTGGTGCGAAGGTAGCTGACAGGCCACACTGTCTGTCTGTGTGTGTCTGAGATTTGCTGTGTTTAATATCAAAAGTGTTTGCCTTTCTGACAGCCAGCTAATTAGTTGTGGCAACAATTTTCAAAGTTTATCTTAAAAACTTCAGCAAATTGAAAATTCATTTGCAATTTCACAGATTGAATCGCTTCCCACGATATATTTTTTCATATGCAAATCAGCGCAGTGCTCTCACGCGCTATCTCACTCCGACTCCCACTCTCTCTCTCTGCCTCTATTTTTTATTGCCTGAAATTTATTATTAATATTTTCATTTCTTTGCGGGTGTGCATATGCATTTTATTATGCTATGTGTAAAGATCTCGTAATGGTTCGTTTGTAATCGCATGCAAATTGATACTTTCCATTTTCTTTTGCGTTTTTCAGTTTTTTGTTTTCTCTTTTCGCTCTGCTCCCCACTAATTGTTAATGCATTTTGGTTATTCCTGTTGCATATGCAAAAACTGGAGCGAAAGGACAGATTAAGGGCTTTATGCCCGCACACATACTGGCAGCTCGGTAAGCTCTCTGGATGGCAGCGTGCTCAGTTGGCTGTGTGAGCGTGCAATAATTAAATGCAAAAATCTGTGCATAGCTGTTGCTGCTGTGCAGCGGAAATGAAAAACTTAAAACGGAAATGCCAAACAGCCATCATAAAATGTAATGCAGCAAATATACATTAAGAATACCCAGCGGCGCCTTCACTGCTCCTGCCAAACTATGTTTGCTATGTTGCTTCTGACTCGTCTTTTCCAACTCTTTCATTGGGATTATTTCACAATTGCTGCTGTTGTTGGCTCTAAGTGGCAAAAGCGCTTATGATCAAACGCGAAAGCAGCCAGCTGCTGCGTAATGCATTTTGTCTGAATCAGCTTTGTGGCCACAGACAACAACACATACACACAACCACTCAGCCACCCACTCTAATTAGCCCAAGCGTTTGGAATTTGCATTTGCCTTGCGCCCTGATGGCCGGGGCGAGAATGACTTGCGTTTCTACGCATAACTAAGTGGATGCCAGAATATTGCTTATTTATAATATGCCCTGAACATATTTTGTCATATTTTCCACAAGTCAGACACACACACACACAGACAGACACACACGCACACACATAATATAATTTCATTTGACTTGCAAATGTGGACAAGAGTATGACGGCAGTTGAACTCAGCTAAAGCTGAGCTAAAGCTGAGTCTAAGTTGCGAGCCTCTGAGGCAGCCACAGCAGCCATTGCCGACAACAAACAGCAGCCAACAGTAGACAAGTGCCAACAGCTACTACAACAACAACAACAACAACAACAACAGCAGCAGCAGCAACATTCAGAAACGCAAACAAATTGGCAAAGACAACGCGACACTGACAGCAACAATTGAGTTCAAAAGCACAGCGAACAACAAATCGCAAAAATTAAATTACAAAAAATAAACAACGAATGGTCAATACCCTGTAAGAGGAAGAGATTTTGGAATATTTAATTAAATTAATTAAGTCCTTTAAGGCTAAATAACTTTTGTCTGCTCTTCTTTGCGATTCTCATAAATTAGTTCGAAATGTCAACTATAATCTCAAACTGTCTTTCTCTCATTCCCTCGCAATCTCTGCATTGAATTTTTTCTGTCATTTTCGGCATCTTATTCTCTCTCTGTCTCTCACTATGTCTCTCTATCCATCTCCTTCTGTGTCATCCACTCTATTCCTCTATATCTATCTCTCTCTCCCAGTCTCTTACCCACTCACTCACTCCCTAACAATCTCACCCTATGTCTCTCTCTTTGTCTGTTTATCTCTCTCTCTCTCACTTTATATTCCAGGCTTTGTCTATATATATATATATATATATATATATCTAGCTCGCTCTCCCTCTCTCTCCCTCTAACAAATTGTGTAACCTTTTGAATACTCCAGTATTTCCATATCAACATTCCATACACCACAATAAATTACATCTGATAGCTATTCGCATTGTCCCCACTTATCAATCGATTATAAGTTTTGTTTCATATTCATAATCAAATCATAATATCTAAATTTACATAAATAATATTGATTAGTATATAGATTGCTGTTGGCTTAGCAACCAATTTGTGGCCAAAGTTGGCATTCAGATGCTTATCGCATGACTTGGAGCAGCCGCACCAGACAAAGCTTTTAATGCCCTGCAGTAATTAGAAATTGGGCTATATTTGTTGTGGGATAAGGCTGAGCAGCAGAGCAGCAACGAAGTGCAGAATATTTAATATAGAGTTGCAGTTAGCTCAAGGGGAATCAACTCATTAGTTCACTAAATATATTTATTAATTTCCCAATTATTCAGTCGTCTGTCTGCCTAGGGTGTTGACCTAGGGTAACTCCATGCTCACCAAAAAAAAAAAAAACAAAACTCTCACTTAACTAGCTCTATCACCATCAGCCTACCTGCTTTCGTTTATTCTAAACGCCCTTAGCAGCTCTGAGCGTGATTTCTTTGTTTTATGCTTTGCTTTGTCATTTTTTTATGTTTGTTCATATATCCATCTTGAAGTGGGCCTTACATTTTACAATTTAATTTCATTACTTCGCTGCTCCAAAGGCAGACAAAAGCGAAACGTTGGCATAATATCTTCCATTACAATGGTATTTTTCCGCTGACGCCTGGAGCGATGCCCCAGCAGCAGATTTTTTAATGCATTTTCGATATATATTCATTAAAAATTAATTATCGCTGGAATTGTGCGCTCTTTTAATGTCCATTTAATTTGATATTCAACGCCGCGGGCAGCCCGCCCAATGTCCCTTACACATGTGGGCAAATATATATTATATTTAAGATAATTAGCTCACAAATAATATTTAAAAAATGAAATAAATAAAAATAAAGCAAATAATCAGAATTAAAGGGCAGCTGTTGGTTCAAAGTACTGCAAGCTAAGCGCAACAATGACAACAGCAAAAAATACGAAAAGCGTTTAAAAAAAATTTTTTTTAAATGAATCAAAAAAAAAAAGAGAAAATTATGTTAAGCACTCGCAGGTCTCTTAATTAGTTGGCACGTTGCAACTTTTAATGATGTGCAACATTGTCAACTAAGCAGCAGTCAGCACAGACACGCTCCTGCCCCTGCCCCTGCCCCTGCCACAACTAAATGCTGACCAAGAGCAGAAAGTAAAACGGGCTGCAGCAATTGCATCCTTAAGCAAATAAGTCGCACAAGCTGAAAGGAAGGGCAAACGACGAGGCGAATGACGACAGCAGCCATGCCACGGCGATATGGCAACTGACAGCCCAGCGACAAACAAACAAACAAACAAACAGTCAGTCAGCTGGGGCTGGCTTTGAGCTCAGCCATAGATAGCAAACTTGGACTGATTCTTAGAACCAGCTTGAAACTCTGAATGCTCTTTTAGACTTTAATTAACTTTTCACAGATTTGCGACACATTTGTGATGCATATTCATGTTTTCATAAATCATAAGATGCTAGGTGGCATGACCTTACCTACTTATCTGATTGCCTCAGCTCAGGCAGTGAAAATATTGATTTTTATTATTGATTCAGAACAGTTAACAAAGGACTTGCATAAAAGGTAGACTTAGCGTGGCATACGTCCCATGTGCAGGACTAAGAGATACTCTATATATATATATATATATATATATATATATATAAAATATGCTGGCTACATGAAAGCCATCATCATTGCATTTTAAAACACTTTAAATGAGCAGAGAGCACTAAAGAGCTGACCCAACTTATCTTATTCAACAACATTTTCATGTCATATCTCTCCAGCTCAAACGTCATAAATATTTAATTAGATTATTGATTTTTCAGCGCAAAGGCGACAAAACTCTGAGCAACTGCTGGCAGCTTAAGGAAGATGAAATACCCTAGCTGAGATTATGAAAGCAGAAAGAAATTTCTCACACATAAAAATTAAATTTTGGGTTGGATTTATAGTTTAAAAATTTTTTGAAAATATTTTAAAATATAGTAAAGGGAAAGACAAAAGTTTAAGCAACTGCAGGCATATGAAATACCCTAACTGACTCAGAGCACAAACTAAAACTCATTAGGAAATTTTTAGAAAATATTTAAAATATAAAAGCAGAAATAAATTTCGCATACAGAAACATTTAAAATTTTACTTAAATTTATAGTTGAAAAATTTTTAGAAAATATTAAAAAAGAAATATTTATAGAAAAACCTGCATCAATAAATAGTGCAGTTCATACAACCCAATGGCTGCGCTTGCTAGGGTATTTATGAAAATCATAAATAAGTAAGCCCAGCCGCACGCTTCACTTTAGTTGCAACAGCAGTTGTGACTGGCAACCGGAGTGCCTGCCACAAAGGCGAATTGTGAACGTCGTTGGCTGTTGGCTCAACATTCGTCAGCGTCGTCGACTTAACGGCGACGACATTTGTCGTCCTTAGCCGTTCAGCGTCCGTTGTCCTTAGACGGCTGAGCTGACTGTAGCAAAGTGTCGACCATTGGTCGTCGTCATCGTCGTCGTCGTCGCCGACGCCGTCGTCGTTGACGTTTATGGCCAACGCGTTGTTGGACGTCGCTCATATTGTTGCTGGCCCATCATATTTGCGGCTCAAGTGCAGCACTTAGTTATTTTTAGCATTGTCCTTGTTATTGCTGTCCGCATTCTTGCGTTGGCTCAAACTGATGATGCAAATATGTGTAACAAGCGTGGAAATCCATACGCACGCACGCACACACACACACACACACACTCACACTCACATTATGGCCATTTGCCAAGACAGTTGAGCAAAGCCAACATCAAAATGCAATTTGGTCCGCCAGTCGTAGCTCCGCCTCATTTGTGGCTAAGCATTTTAGTTATTGCATTCTGATCTGTTTATCTTCTGGTGTTGGCGATTAATAGCAAGCTTAAGACTTTGATGCCGCCGTCTGGCAGGCCAGACAGCAGCAAATTTCTTGCACAGTGTTGTTTTGCCCAAGCGACTGCTGCGCATATCGCATGTCTTGTTATTCACCAGCCAAAGACAAGCAAGCGTCACTAATCAAGCAATCCACAAAAGCCAAAAGACTCAAACGCAAAGTCCCAAGGATTACCAACGAACGACTTAAGCTGCATGTTTACATTTTACATTCAATTAATGCAAATAAGCAACTCAATTAGACAAGCACAGACCGCAGCAGTGCCAAGCCAGACGGAAGCCAATGAATCATTTAAGTCTGCAATTATTAATTGCCATTCAAATTATTCACTCATTATTATATTATCGCTGATATAAATTAAGTTTCGCATTGACAGCAAAAGTGGGCAATCTATTATCACTTGTTATAGATTTTTTACACATTATAAAATACTATCTTAAAAGTTTCGTATTGGAGACAAAAATAAAGAAAATTATAAAAAAAGATAATTAATGCTTGATTATTATTTATCATATTATTAATATCATTATTATTATTTTCATTTTCAATTAATTAAAATTATATGAATTGATTATTTTTATTATTGTTGTTAATTGCAATGTCAAAATTATTAACCGGTTCATTATCATTATCATTATCATTATCATTATCATTATCATTATCATTATCATTATCATTATCATTATCATTATCATTATCATTATCATTATCATTATCATTATCATTATCATTATCATTATCATTATCATTATCATTATCATTATCATTATCATTATCATTATCATTACCATTACCATTATCATTATCATTATCATTATCATTATCATTATAATTTTCATCATCGTCATTGCCATTGTTATTATCATTTTCATTGTCATTGTGGTTGTCATTATCATTGTCATTGTTATTATCATTGCCGTGCTCAATCTAATATTCAATTTTATTGTCATAATCATTATTATGGTTATAATTTCTATTACAAACTTTCTCAACTATAGACCATCTTGGAATTCGAGTCGACTACTAGCTTAAGTTAATACAACAAAATTACATTCTACAAATTAATAATATAAATAGTATAATACATATACTAGTTAAGCCTAATGTGAACAATGTGATAGGATTTACAATGTAATCCTAATTTAATCACATTGCACAACGTGGGGCACATCAAATCGGCTGAATACATTTTTTTTCTCTTTCGCCTTTATTTTTTTTTTTTTTTTCTTCAGCTTCTTCTGTTTTCGTGGCCCATGCCGAGAAATGAGAATTTGCTGTTTAATTATAGCACGAATGGGCAATTAATGCCGCCTCATAAGACGTCACGTGTGTGTATCGCATATTGAAACGCCTGCAATAATTGTTGGGACTATGACTATACCAGCTCCACTACAGACCCCCACACACATAGGCAATTATTTTGTAATGGGCAAGGCCTAGGGTGAGCAGAGTCGATGGCATAGACTGCATTGACAGTCGACGTGCAGCCGGCACCGCCTGCTGTCGATTCTCTGGTCCACATTGGCATTCAATACAATTCATCATTCATCATTCCAGCCGCAATTGAAGCGATCTGTCTGCATTGTTTTGACTATAAATAAAGCGGCCTGTGCGATCTTAACAGAGAGACAGAGAGAGAGAGAGAGAACTGTAGGAACAAGCTAGACGAAGGCATGTTTCCCATTTCGCCAAATCTGTGCGAGTGTGTGTGTGTGTGTTGTGTGTGTGTTTATCTAGCTGCCATTTAGCAAATTGGCCGTCGGCTGCTGCGTCATGTGCTCAACCTTCAGTCACGTCAACCACGTCACGACCTAAACACCTGGCGGCATTTTTTGGTGACCGTTGATCGCATTTTTTTCTAGCACACTTTCAGTATATATAAATGCATAATATAATATAAATAAAAGAAATTATATAGATATATATATATATATATATATATATTTTGAGCTGTCTGTCTGAGCTGAAATTTATTTTTGCCTTTTATTGGCATTTTGTCGTCAGCAAAATTTTTGTGTTTTATTTTTAGTGCTGCGAAATGAAATTGAAAATATAAATTTGTATTTTTGTTTGAACAAAAGCGCTGCAAATACATGGCCAAAAATATCCAAATAGTTCAATTTATGCACATGTGTGTGTGTGTGTGCATAAATCTAAATTCGAGTGCTCAAGCATTTAACTTGCCAATAATTTCGATTGCGGGGAGCTCAAGAGCTTATTTATTTTGAATATTTATATAATTGCAGTCATCATTAAAGACTATATCTCGCCCAAACATTGACTTAAATAATTATATATATTTATTTTAACTTTTTGGCGGTGTCAGGCCTTGCGTATACTTAATAAATTACCAATATTTTGGCAATACCTTTGACTGTGGTCAATGCACGCAGTTGATTATGCTAATGCCAATAATGATAACGATAACGATAATGATAATGATAATGATAATGAAGACTATTGAGCTAATGGCGCCGCCAAATGCGACACGCATTTAAATAAAAAAAGCGTTTGTCATCGGGCAGCGTCTCTTGGCTGTTGTTGTTGCCTCTGTTAACATTGACAATCAATGGCGCGGACATATTTGAGACGCCAGCTAAAAGCTGCCCACCCGCTGCTCCCAACTATAAACATAACATCAACAACAACAACAACAACAGCAGCAGCAGCAAGAGCAACGCCAAAGTTGGCACCATTTTCTATTTTCTTACACTTTTTCTTTTTCTTCCATTCCATTTTCTTTTCTTTTTGAATCCGTTTTGGTAGATGGCACAACGACTCCCAACAGGCATTGTCTGCTTGTTTTATTAGATTCAAAGGGTATCAACGACTCAGTAGACTGTGTGTGAAATTTCTTGTAAACGCCATAGTTGCTGACCTTGGCTGACCGAGGCTAAGCCATGTAAATGGAGAAAGTCTACAGAAGAACTTTGCTTTGAAAACTTACAGAATTTACTTGGCATAATTGAGGAAAGCCAAAATTATGAAAAATTAGTATTAAACATTAGTATAGAAAAATAATAAAATATAATAAAAATATAATAAAGTTAAAAAAAAATTTTTTTTAAATTTGTTTAAATAATAAAAAAATAATAAAAAAAAATGTTAAAAAAATAATAAAAAAAAATTTTTTTTTTTAATAATAAAAAAAAAATTGTAAAAAATTATAATACAAAATAATATGAATAAAAATTGAAATGAAATTTTTGTTTTTAATAAATAATAAAAATTAAAAATAAAACAAAATCAGAAGAAATAGGAAAACACTATTTTTTAATCAAATTTAACAGCAATAAAGGAAATGGTAAAAAAAAAAAACTTAAAAAAAAAAATAAATAAATAAATAAATACAAAAGAAAAAACGAAACAATAACAAAATATAAAATAAAATTAAAAAAGACAAATGTAATAATAAAATAAATGTATAATAATATATATATATATTTTATTTCAATATTTATTAAAGTCTTCAAGAAGGCGAGATATCTAACAGTCCAGCAGGCATTTGAATATCTCTATCTTTTGCCTCCTGTGCGCTGCTTACATTTTATTCGTCTTGTATAACTTTGATAAATTGCATTTGAGTTCATTTTTTAGTCATGTAGCCAAAAGAAAAGAAAAACACGAAAAGGAAAACCCAAGAAGAAAAGGGAAAACAAAATCCTTAGGTCGCTCAGTGCTATCACGCTCGCACAGTTCAACGCCTCGTAAATCTAGTCAAGTTTACGATTGTGTACGCTGCCAGCAATGCCATCAAATAGTGTCAGATAAAACAAATACATCAACAGGCAAACACACACATGAACCAGAAGCCAATGCACGGCTAAAGAACAGATGTGTGCCGCAGCATATGAATAAGACAACTAAAAAGCTTAAAGAGTGAGCGTAAATATAATAGATTGCCCAAATGCAAAGGCTCTAGAGGGAGGGAGAGAGAGAGAGAGTGATTCAGATAAAAAATATATATTCAAGAGTTTTAATTTATTATTATATCCTGTTCCGGCTAGACACTCGCCTGAGCTACGCACTCTGCTCAGCTCTGACTAGAACATCTTAAAGCTTAAACTAGCTACGCTTAAGTTCGAGCGAGATCTGAACTTGATTATTGTCTTGTTTGCGAGTAAGCATGTTTTTAATCTATGCACTAAGCTTGTTTATTGCTTGGATTTCGGAAGAAAAAAAAAAAAAAAGAAAACAACTTTAATTTTAGTTCATGCGCTTGGCTAAACCATTTTGCTGGCAACCACTTAAGCTTCGCACCGCATGGCCAAGCACACATTTTTGGCCAATGCCTGCAGCAGCAGTCTATTCAATTTGGCCATAACAGCAGTGGTGGCGGCAACGACGGCAAGCCAGATAACAACAGAGGCGATGACAAAATTGCATTTATGCTGCTTGTATTGGCCACTTAGGCAACTGCAGCCAACATCAATTGGCCAAAAATTGTACGGAAATAAACTCAACGAAAAGCGAATAGCCAAGAAAATCGAAAATTTATATTTAAGATCGTCTAACAATATTTAGTGCTTGGGTCGATTTTAATGCCCTTTAAGTTGGCAATCAACTCATATGGCTCAAACACTTAGCCAATTATATTAGAATTTTAGTTGCAATAAATTTCAATTTAATTTCTCTGAACTGGCTCTGCTTTAGCTCAATTGTGGTTCAACTGCTTTGGCTCTACTGCAGATCTGGCTGAAGTGTTACTGAGCTGTGGCTCCGCCCTAGATCTGATTTGGCTCTGGCTCTGGCTCAACTTGGCTCTGCCATTGTCTCTGCTCAGGCTCTGCCCTGGCTCTGCTCTGGCTCTGCTCTGGCTCTGCCGTCGCTCTGCTCTGGCTCTGCTCTGGCTCAACTTGGCTCTGCCATTGTCTCTACTCAGGCTCTGCTCTGGCTCTGCTCTGGCTCTGCCCTGGCTCTGCCCTGGCTCTGCTCTGGCTCTGCTCTGGCTCTGCTCTAGCTCTGCCCTGGCTCTGCTCAGGTTCTGCCGTGTCTCTGTTCTGGCTCTGCCTCATTCTCTACCCATAGCTCTGCTCACGCTCTTCTCTGGCTTAACTTTGGCTCTGCCCTTGGCACTGCCTTCGGCTCTTCTTTGATTCTACTTTGACCCTACTTTGGCTCTGCTTTACCTCTGATCTAGCTCTGTCTCGAGCTGTAGACGTCCTCTCTATTGAATAGCCAAACATTGTAAATATATATACCAACTAGGGGCATGGCGTGCATGAGTATTAATGATTAAATAATAATGTTGCTAATTATTATAAGTTAAATATTATTATTATATTATATATATGCACTCATATATATATAACATTACATGTTATATGTTATGCTATAAAATATATATTTTTTAAATTTACATTTTTATAAATTATATTAACAAAAGTCATGTTCAAATTTCCTAAGAACACGCAAAATCTCAGCAGCCAAACTGAAACTGCCGCAACATTAAAAATACTCTGTGCTAAAATCAATAAATCTATATATATATATATATATATATATATATATATATATATATATATATATATATATATATATATATGTATATATATATATATATAAATCATCTAAAGGATTACCTGTAAAAGCCAGCGGCTATGCGATTCATGAGAATCAATTTGAAAACAAATTTATTTTTATGCCTTTTTTTAGACACTTGGCAATGGTTAAGCATGCATTATTTGTACATAAAATATATTTTTGGCGTCGAACTATTTAATTTGAATTTAGTTAGTCGGGCAAAAGGTCGAGCACCCACGCGCTCCAATTGCTGGCATTGAAATCGTTGCCCTTTTGGGGTTATCAATGAACGAAATGGATGCAAATAAAAATTCCATTTTAAGCCCATTACTATATACTACTATATATACATATCTAATATATATATAATATATATATATATATGTATATAATAATATTTATGACTGTGTGCCCTGAGTATGTGTGCAAAATAATCAAATTCTATGCCAATGAAACGGCATTTTTCTGCCTGTCCCTGGCTCGGTGTTGGGCTTTCCATCTAAATGTTGGCTAGAATTCAGTGACAGCTAGTTAGCAGCTTACGATGTCCATGTCGATTTTTGCATATCTTCATCAAAGCAATTTATATGCGCAGAGCTCTGTCTCTGTCTCTGTCTCTTTCTCTCTCTCTCTGTCTCTCTCTCTCTTTCTCTTTCTCTCTCTCTCTCGCTTTCTGTCTCTGTCTCTGTCTCAGTCTGTTGCTTTGTGTCTCTGTGTCTTGCAATGTGGCTTAATTGCATAGTTTCAGACGACACGCTTACATACATACACACATGCGCACATATGTATGCATGTGTACGCACACACTTGACCTTTCACCTCCGCCATCGACTGAAGCGTCCCGCTATGCCTGCTCTATCACATGAATAATTGAAGTAAAAGTGTGGAGCACGTAATGCCTACAGAAAGTCCGAGGCCAGTTCACTGGCTATCAGTGACTATGCTGGGAGTCTACATAGTATATGTGTGTGTGAGTGTGTCTGTCACACTCGTAAAAACTTGGCTTAAATATGAGACAAGTCATTGCAATGTTGGCAGCTCATCAAATTTGCATATAGACTGCTTAAAAACAACAAAAACAAAAAAAAACAAATAGATATGGAACAAACACAACAACTTACAACACGCACACATATATATATATATATATATATATATATATATATATATAAATTATAACAAAACTACTTTTCGTTTTTATTATTACAATTACTATATAACAAAACTATTTTTCGTTTTTATTATTACAATTACTATAGTAGTCGCTCGGACAGTTCGTCTCGCACTGCCTACAATTCTATTTATTTCAAGCTGAAGTCAGTTTCACTTGAGCAGATGATATAAAGTGAGCCATGAAAGCACTGTCATTCTATCGCCAGATCACTTCGAAAATTCCAGAGCAACCCTGACGCAACGGCGCGTGTTAACTCCTCAATTATAACAAAACTACTTTTCGTTTTTATTATTACAATTACTATATAACAAAACTATTTTTCGTTTTTATTATTACAATTACTATAGTAGTCGCTCGGACAGTTCGTCTCGCACTGCCTACAATTCTATTTATTTCAAGCTGAAGTCAGTTTCACTTGAGCAGATGATATAAAGTGAGCCATGAAAGCACTGTCATTCTATCGCCAGATCACTTCGAAAATTCCAGAGCAACCCTGACGCAACGGCGCGTGTTAACTTATATATATATATATATATATATATGTTGTACAAGACAATTGACATTCAGTTGGTCATGGCCTTGACTGGCCACCAACGAGCAGTGCCAAATCCTGAGCTAAAGTCCATTCAGTTTCGTAATTGGCTAAAGTTGTTTAGCATGATGAGCAAAGCCAAGAATCTGTTCAAAAGAACTAGTTGAACTAGCTATGTCAAATAATCACGTGAAAGCATCTCAATGATTGACTATTCAAAACTTGTATCGCTTAGCTTCGCTTAGCTTGTCATGGAATTAATTTGTAAGTGAATTAGCAGATGAAAGGTACAAATTTGTTGAAAGGAACTAGTTGAAAGAACTTGATGGCATTGCCAATGGTTGGCTATTCATATTCATGCTCAAAAAGAACTAGCTCATGTCATGCATTTGAGCATGAACTACTACTATACAGTATTAATGCCAGCCAAACCTAAGCTCAATATAATTGGCTGCCATCAGTTGGTTAAGTTTTATTTTTTTTTTTTTTACGCAGAAGCAGCAGCAGCAAAACTTTTACTTAGTTTCGAGACAATTGCAATTTGAATAAGAGTTAGTTTTAAGTACTCTTTGTTTGCTTGTGTTGAAAAAGTTCAAGTCGAATCGAAAGCAACGTCAACAGCAGACGAAGCCAGAACAGATTTTGAAGTGTCTTTGGCTTGGTCAATGAGTGCCCAGAACTTGCAAATTATAGCTGAGAAAGTGCATGAAAGCTATATAATTTAGTTAAACTAAACCAATTTACTATAAATATATATATATATATATATATGTATGCATACATATATAGTTATTTATTAGAGCTGTCTATTATATAGCTAGACCTTTTGTGTCCAGCTAATGAGCACATTACATACCCAAGCTGGCATTATTATGAGCAGCAAGCATTTAGAGAATGCTCAAAGGAAGAGGAAGAGTAGGCGGAGAAGGTGAAAAGCGGAAACAGCTGCAATATGTCAACCAAATAACAAAACGATACGAAAAACAATTGGCAGAACGAAGACTGAATACTCTGAAAACTCGAATGATTTATCTATAATTTTTGATCAAGACAGCCTTTCCAGATACAAACCAGATGCAGCCATATCAAATATGGACAAAAATATAAATTTAAATAAATAAATATAAAATAAAATAATACAAATAATAATAAACAAAAACGTTAATAAAAACTTAACAAAAATTAAGATCAAATAATAAAAATTGAAATAAAATAAAATAAAATAAAGTTAAATACAAAATAAAAAAAAATTAAAATTAAATAATAAAAAAAAATTTTTTTTTTAAATTAATTTAAAAAAAAATAATTTAAAATAAAAATAATAATTAAAATGAATAAGTAAAACTTAAAATAAAATAATGAAAATTAAAATAAAACAATACAAATTAAAATAAGATAAACATATTATAAAATAAATAAATATGAAGTAAAATAGTAAATAAAATAATACAAACTAACAAAATAATTGCATTGAAAAAATAAAATAAAATAAAATAATAAAAATTAAAATGAAATAAATTCAAATTAAATTAAATAAAATGTTTTTGTATTAAACAAATTTCAATTAAATGTCTTCCTAAATATATTTTATGTATTTCAGAGAAGTAGTTATGCCCCTGGGCAAGGGTATGATAAAAAATTTTGTATTATGCGCTCGCGTTTGGATCACAGCTACAACAATAAGCAATGAGCAATGAGCAATGAGCAGGCCACGCGACGGAATTCCCCATAGATTTTTTTCGGCTTTGTTGTAGTTGTTGTTGTTATCAAATATACTCACACACACAAACAACTGGGGCAATATTTGTCTGCGCTTTTGTTAACGTTTGCTCAGCTTTTCTCTTTTTTTATTTTTCTATTAGTCATCGCCTTTTGGTTTATGTTTATTAAATAAATGTGTTTTGTGTATTTGACAAAGGCAAACGAGAAATGTAAGCGAAGCGCAAACTCGATTAACGATTAACGATTAACGATTAGCACTTAACGATTTCCAATTACCGCTTAAATGCCGCATCCGATCAATTCAACTCAGTGATTCAATCAATTGCCACTTTTTGCGTCCAACTCTCTCTCTCTCTCCCTGTCTCTCTTAGTTTTGAGTTATACTGCCTCTGACTGTTTGCATCTATCATTGGCCGGTAGCAACAGCAGCTGTTATAAGACTCTCGCATGCAAAATGGATCTCGACAGCGCCGCTCAGGCCACTCCATGCCAGCAGCTACAGGCGAGCGCATGTGACACATCCTGTGCCAAATCTCTATACAAAATCTAGTTACTTTATATTTTTTTTATTTTTAATTTTTAATAGATTTCTGTTGAATTTGATTACTATTTTCTTTTCTTTTTCAATAGCCAGTGTCGATTGCCTATTGATTTTGTGGCCCAAATTAACTAAATCAGTTAACTTCAATTATCGTAATTGGTCGACATAATGAAAATGACAAATGTTACAAAGTGGCCAAATGCTGAAATTCAATTAATTGTTTAGTTTATGCCATGCAATTCAGATTACAGATATATATACATATATATATCTATATATTATATACATCTATTTTTTTTCACTCTCCGCCCACTGCCTGGTAAAAGGCCTTAGGGCTTTGGGTAATTGGCTTAGCTCTGATTTCCAAAATTTCATCGATGCATATCAAAGGATTGGGCCCACTGTCTGCTGCAGCAGTCTTAATATTGGCTATTATACATGCTCGTTGTCTGGCTGACTGGCTAGCGGCAACGACAAAGTACAAAGAGAGCGTGCACGTGTATGTCTGTGTGTGTGTGTGTGTGTATGTGTTGGGGCTAAGGAATACCGAGCGAGCTGTGGATGGGCTTAGCCCGTAGCATAGAGCGCGCGCACACACAAGTGCCAAATTGCTTGGGCAAACTACGTTAGTTATTACGGGCATAGCGGTTGCTACGTCAGGGGCAACATACTTGTTTACTGTTGATGTTGCCGTTGCCGTTGCTATGGCCTGTTAAAGGCTCATAACTGCTTTGTTGTAGCTGCCGTTGCTTTAATGTTTGGGCATATAAAGCATACGCCACCATGTGTGCACCGTCTTGAGCATAAATAAATAGCCCGGCGAATGGGTTCTTTAGTTTGCAACTTGGGCCAGATATTTAACCTTGTCAGCCCGGACCTGGCAGCAGCAGCAACAGCAACAACAACAATATTTAGCCAGTGTCCTGAAAGTAAAAGCCAATACCAAATATGCCCCAATGTGTGCCAATAGCATAAGCAAAACAACGCCAAATAACTAACAACTAACCCCCAAAACAGCAATCACTTAACTTTGCCCTCAGACAACGCTCGACACGAAAATCAACAACAAGAAAAGCAACGGCAGCAAGTGGAAGAAAACACAGCCACTGCCAAAATAAAAATAAACACAAAATGAAAATACAAATAAAAGTAAATAATAAAAACAGCAACTCGACAATTCGAGTCCAAGTTTCGTTCGTTACCCAACACTTCAACGCCGGAGTCAACAAAACAAACCGGCAAGAGCACTCCACCCGGGGAGCTTAACTGATTGAAATGAATGAAAAATGGAGTTATATTTGTACAGATAAGGTTAATAGTATTTGCCGCGACTTTGATACAAATTCAATTTGTGAGCACAAAACTTGCGCCACAAACTTTCAGTTAGCCAAGAGACACAAAGAGAGAGAGAGAGGGAGAGAGAGAGAGAGAGAGATATCGATGGCAGCGATATTTACTTTGGCCTAAAAGTTCACTTAAATGTTTTTTGTTCAAGTGGCAGAAAAGTTTATTGTTGCTAGCCAAGGCAAATGTCAAATAAATAACTAAGAATTTAGTTACTTCAACTAGCTGATTTAAATATATGCAATAAAACTAACTAGACTAAACTAAATGTTTGACATTATCTTTAGACAGTTGCAAATTGTTATTAAGTCTATCGGAAATGAAATGTGACAGTTATTTAGTGAGTTTTAGATTAGATGGGAAGATTTTTAAAACCATTTTTATTTAGCTTATATTACATATAAAATATACCAAATTGAAGAGAAACTACAATAATAACTATGCCTGGCCAGCAAATGGTTTTAGTTTTAATAAAATGTATCAAATCAGGGTATCTCCTAGTCGAGCCCTCCCAAGTAAAGCACTCACATTAAATTTAACTCCCGTTTACCCTTTCTACGAATAAAAAAAAATTATAAAAATTATAAAATAATTGAATCTTAATCAAAATCAAAGCATTTCAGCTCTAACAACACCTGAGCAGCCGGGTATTTCGTAGTCACGCATTGCCGCATAAATTAAGCTAAAATTTAGCAGTTCCTCGACTATTATAGATAGTAATACTACATGTACTCATTCCTATAGCTGACATTCAGAAGATAAACACAGATAGACATAGTTTTTTATGCCAGCTTATACTAATCAAAAGTTTTTGATCAAAAAACTCTGGATGTCTAAACACATTTCGCGAAACTTATACAATTTAATTAAATTCACACGAAAGTAATTTAAAATACATTTTCATATTGATTTGTTGTCATGAATACCACAAAATATATTAAGCATGGCATGGGGCGTCTTGCATACACGAAGGGACACTATGGTCGACTCGGTAAGCCACATGGGGGCATTGTCAGTCAGATGAAATAGTTAATTGTTATCACACAAAAAGTAACATTATTTTCCACTTAAACTGCTAAAGGTTTGACCGATGTTTGTATAGATATAGATATAGATATAGATATAAATATAGATATAGATATATGTAGATATAGATATAGATATAGATATAGATATAGATATAGATATAGATATAGATATAGATATAAATATAGATATAGATATAGATATAGATATAGATATAGATATAGATATAGATATAAATATAGATATAGATATATGTAGATATAGATATAGATATAGATATAGATATAGATATAGATATAGATATAGATATAGATATAGATATAGATATAGATATAGATATGCATAGATATGCATAGATATGTATATGTATTCGATATGACGAAACGACGTATAATTTTTATCTAGATGTGGGGACCCCAAATCATTTATCGTTGTTTCACATTTTTTCCACATTTTGATTGATGCAGTCAGGCAATAAAAATAAACAACACAAACTTTAATAACAATCATAACAATGGCCACAACGCTAGCAATGGATGAAGACTCATCAGCATATTATAGCCATAGACATAGCCATAGTCATAGGTATTATCTACAGAAATTGCGTGCTGCATTTTATTTTCATTTTCAATTTGTATTAATTGGTTTTGTTTTGTGTGCACTAAGAGAACATTTTTTTTTTCGACAGCGAGATGTTCTGCAACGTAAACTTTTGGCAGCGATGCATGCGCCAGCCAAGCAAACACACACAGAAGCTAAACAAATGAGAATATTACAACAGATCAGCATCGACTGCTTAATACGCACTCGCTTACTGAAATAATATTTTCTGATAGAAAACTTTTGACTCTTTCGATTCTATGTGACAAATAAATTTCGTTTGATTTGTCTTCTTCTGTGACAAATAAATTTCGTTTGATTTGTCTTCTGGCGGCAGTCAGCAAAGGGAAGTTTTAGCTATATAGAAATATAGAAGATATGAAGCATCAGCTCAGTACTGAGCACTTTAGAAGAACAATTCACAATACACAATCTGCAATCAAATGCGCTGCATGTGCTTTTACGCCTCGCCAAGCATCTTAACGCCAACGCCCAGCCGCCAATGGCCACGTCTCCGCTACAGTCTTGCCCCAGTCCCAGTCTCAGCAGTTCTCAGCCCAGTTCCTGCCACAGCGCGACCCGCGGCAATCGCCCACAGGACGCAACAAGCGAAAATTTTGTGTTTTGTTTTGAATATACTTTTATTTTCTTTTCCAAATTCCCTTTGTGTGTGCGTGTGTATGTATGCTTGGGTATTTTTATTGGCGTTTTTTCTTGTTTTTTAGAACGAACGTAAAAAATGGAAATTGAATATTTTATGCGAATTTTTGCGAAGAGCTGAACTTCAAAACAAGTAAAACTGAGCACTGGCTCTAGCACGACTAACAGATACCCTGTAGGCAATTGATTGCTGACAACGGGAGATAAGACTATGCAATAAATGATAAATTAAATATGAACATTTTTGGATCAGGTTGTGCGAAACCAGATTTAATTGAAAACGAGTTTAGAGAAATAGAATTAAAATAAAACTTTAATACAAAAAAAAAGAAGAAATATCGGAAAAAAAATATTTTTTTTAATAATAATAATGTTTAAAAATAATTAATAATAAAATTAAAAAAAAAATTAAAATTACAAAAATAAATAATATATTTTCAAATAAAAGTAAAATATAATAAGAAAATTTTAAAAATAAATGGTACAAATAATAAAATTTAATAAAGAAAAATAAAAAATAATTGAACTTAAGAAAAATAGTTGAACAAAAAAGTAAAATGGTTAAAAATTCATTTTTAAAATAATCAAATTTTATAAATAAAAATAAAAATAACAAATACAATTTTAAAAATTCGCTAATTTTTTTTTTTTAATTTTTTCATTCCCTTGCTGTAGTTCATGAAACTCCGCATCAATGCCCAAAATATGGGAATATGTAGATATATGCGCAGGCTATAGATTTATGTGCATCACCTAGAGCTGAGAGCTGCTAAGTTATATGCCAAGCTAAGACTTTGCAAGCTGTCGTAAGCTTCACCTGAAGACTTAAAAGTTTCTAGTAACAAATATTGTGGATGTCTAAAGGCCCGATCGATCGCTCAGGCATATAATCCAATTAATATTTAACAGCAACATTCTCAAACATTTGGCATCAGACAACGAATTATAAAACTCATTCATAAATGCTTGATGCACCCACTCGGCAACTGGCTGTCTATTGAAAGTTCATAGTCTGAAGTTCAGCCTTCAATTATAGGTCAGAAATGGTTTAAAGAGTAAAGCAATTTATTGACTTTGATTGACTGGCCAGCACGATAAAAGAAAACGCCTGTAAATATGTTAGTTATCAAATATGAAATCAACATATATATATATATATAAATATTGTATATATTTGACTCTCAGCGGGACCTGTGAACCAGTTGCTCGTGAAGGATGCCCTTAGTTGGTGTAGAAATCGTAGCAGCTGCTAGCTGTTGGCATTTACAGGAAAACGTTTTAGCCATTAAGCACACATGTTCATCATATTGATAATTTGCCAGACAGTTGCCTAACTCAGTGTCACTGCGAAGTTCTTGACAGCTGCCACCAGCACACACACACGCACAAGCCTAGAGATAAGCTCAAGAATTTCAATTAAAAACATAATATACACAAATATGTTGGAAAAAACCAAAGTTTATGTCTGGCTTTAATCAGCTTGTGGCCAATTTACATGACTTTAAACACAAATCATTAACATATTTTTGTGATAAAAATAATAACTTGTTTTAAGACTTATGTAGGTTCTTAATTTGTTATTTTTTTTTTTTTATTTGATTATTTTTATTTTTTTTTAATTTTTTTTTTTTTATTATTATTTCTAAAATAATATAAATATATTTTTTTAATTTCATTATTTTGTTCTTTTTTTATTTTATACATTTTATTATTATTATTTTTTTTAGTATTACAAATTTATATTTTATATGAATATATTTTTAATTTTAATTTTTGTACTTTAATTTTTTCAGTTTATAAATCTCACACTTATTTTTTTATAATTTTAATTTTATTCCTAAGTAATTTTAAAAACTTATCTTACTCTATTATATATATATATATATTTTTTTTTTAATATTTCCCTGAAACTACTATATCACATGCCAAGCTCCTTCTTCTCCTTTTTTATATGTATTTTTTCTTTATTTATGAACATCACATAAATGCATCTTAAAATTTCACAAATAATGCTTAAGATCATAAATTTCAGAAAATTTTTGTCGTTTTTGTTGTTGTCGTGAAACTCCGTAATTAATTAGTGTAGTTGATATTTTCTGTGCAAGCGTTTAACGAGCAAATACACCCCGATGAGTTATGGCACTTTGGCAATTTGCGCGACAGCCAAACAAATGCCGAAAAAAAAAGAAGAAGAAAAAACAAACAACGAAGCGAAAAGAGCTCAACATTTGTGTGTGGGAAAACTTAAAACTGAAAACCGCAGACAGGCGACGGCATGCAACAAGCAATGCAGCTGGAGCTGCAGCTGCAGCTGCAGCTTATGCTGAATGTTGAATGCAGCGAGCGAAACGGCGCACAAATTGTGGCTGTAGTTGAACTAACTTAAAAAGTTTGCCGTCAGAAGGTGGCGACACGCAATGAATACCCATTGCACGTACGGCATATGCTTGCCATTGCCATACTTCCGCTGCCTGATGCCAAATCAAAGATCGCATTCGCTCCTCTGGCGCTTGCGGTCGCGTGTTTTTGGGGGTCACGCGCCAGAGGAACGTTGTGCACTTGTGTCGCGCAACACTTTGAACGCAGCGATTAGCAAAAGGACACGTACAGGATGCACGCACAAACACACACACGCACCACACCCAGACACACACACTCACACAGACACCTGCAAACTTAACGGTTAACGAGCCAAACCAGCGGTAAACCTGAGAAGCTGCCAAATGCCAATTGCGTGTCTACGAGGGCAGCTCAACATCTAGCTAAGCACGTATGCCACTGAGTACTAAAGTTAGTTAGTTAGCTTAGCTAACCGAACTGATTTAGCTTAGACTTGAGCCAGGAGCAGGAAACATTTCTCCTGACCAAGAACAGTCGAGCTAAAGCCCTAACAAGATATAGAATTTAAAAAAAAAATTTTTTTTTGTTGTAAACCTATTAGGTAATAAGTTTATCTAGAATTGATTTATTGGACAAAGATCTTAAAAAGGCTTCGAAACATTAAGGCAAGTTTCGCAAAGCAAGTCTTGAATGAGACTTGTTTCTTAGCCGATCTCGCAGTTTTGTGAAAAAATTCTTTATTAAATTTTCAAGAACAAAAAAAATCTCCCCTCACTTTACAACCTACTTCAAGTAAAATCAATTGGAGTTCTGCTTGCATAAAATCTTGAGAGACAACGTCTCTAACCTTGAAAGAAATTCAGCTCACGAAAAAAAAAAAATTTTTTTTAAAATTATAATTTCAGTTTATATTAATAAAAAATAATTCTAGTTTCAGTTAATATTGCTACGCACTTGAACATTTCTAATATTGTGAAACAACCCTCTCAAAACTCGTCTGCCAGCCAATATAATTTCAGGTTGGTCCTTCAGTCATTGCAAAGATTTTCTCGCAGTTTTCATTGGGTTCGCCAATTTGCAACGTTATCGTGATTGCATTTAATAGACAAACATAATTGACATTCTTCAGAATGAAGATAGCAATACTGTCCATTAAACACAAATCACGCCTTATATTCATAAATGAACAAATAAAAAAAAATGTATAAACTTTTTACCCAATAACTTTTCCGTTTAAATATAGTTTTCAAATACTTTTCTCGTTTTTATTTGAAACCAGCATTAAAGCAAATACTTAAAAACAAACCGAACTGAACCGCAAATATGTTTTTAGCTCAAACGTAAAAATTTTGCTAGCCCCGGGGTAGCACTGGGAGCCCACAACAAATGAAATAATAATAAAAACCGAAAAACCTTTTCACTAATTTAATTTTTTTCTGCCCAAACTTGCACACAAAACACTCACTCACTCACCCATTGAAAAAACTTTATTTTTGTGCTACATTTTTTATTTTATATAATTTTTTTTCATTTTCTTTTAATTTTAATTTATTTTTTTTTTTTAACCCCATTTATCAAAAAAATATTTCAAAAGTTGAATTTGAGTTCGAAAAGCAAATATATATATTCGTATTTATATCATAGTACTTACGGTTGTGGAAAAGTCCTGAGAACGACGCACTTTTCAGTCGTTCGAGTCCAACGAAAATTTTGTGCACATTTTGTGCGTAAACAATCAACAAATGCTCACACCGGGGAAAAAATAGTAATAGTAATAGAGAAACAAAAAGAAAAAAATTATAAAAAATAAACACAAAAAAAAAACACAAAAAGTTGTGCAAACTAAAAGCGACGCCAGAAACTTGCAATTTGCGCGCCAAAAAAAAAAAGACCAGAAAATATATTGAAATTATTTAACTTTTAACTGATTTTCTAACTTTCTTTTTCTTATCTTTGTGAATGATAATAGTTTTTGTTTTCAGAGAATTTCTATTTTGTTTGTTAATGATCTTTAGCACTGCACTTGCCACAAAAAAACAATAAAAAAATGTATGGATAGCGAGTTATAGTTTTGTTGTTTGCTTTCTATTGATGATGATGATTTGTGAGCAACGTGAGCTTTTGAGAATTTCGGTTGAAGTTTGAAGAGTTGAGTGAGTTTTTGAATGTTGAGCGCTTTGCCTGGCTCTAGCTATGGTTCTGGGTTCTGCTCAGCTGCTGCACAACTCGCCCTGACGAGCGTTCAAATGAAACTGATGCGATAGCGCAACAGTCGCAGGAATATAAAGCACACCCATACGACAAGAGCGCCATAAAACGAACGCACACAGCCAAAGAGCGAGCACGAATGAACGAGGCGAACGAGGCGAACGAGGCGAACGAGGCAAACGAGGCAAACGAGGCGAACAAGGCGAACGAGGCGACGGAGGCGAACGACAGCCCGAACACTTTAGACGAGGCACACGATAAACACCTGTAAGCACTCGTCGTTGGCGTTCGGCTGTCGGCGCTGCCGCTGCCGCTGTCGCTACCGCTATAATGCCGGCACAGTCGTGTATGTGATTTGTTAGCGTGCAAGAGCATCACGAAGAGACACGTAGATTGGGTGAGCAAAAGAAAGAGAGAGACAGAGAGAGAGCGCGCGTGAGTTGCGCTCGCGGAAGCGGAAGGAAACTCAACAGTTGGCACATTACGGCCGCTACTTGTTGTTGCTTGCTTTATACCTTGCCATACAATTTATGGCAAGCTCATTTATTGCGTTTATTCCTCGCACACAAACACACGAAAAAAACAGATATATTCAAGCGTAGCCTAACTGTTTAGTAGGTGAGGAATATCATCATTATCCAAAGCTGCTCTGTGCATCAGTTCGTCCAAGCGCAGTAGATCATATCTATTTTTTGCTAGCGCATCCACCACAGTAGTGGCCAATTGCCTCCTGAGCAGTCCGTGACGTCGCAGCACTCGTCGCACCTTTTTCGCAAACTCCTTTTGCGATGTGGGCTTCGCAGTGCTAGAGCCTTTTCGGGCTTCGTCCTGCAACTCTGCTAACCGACTGCCCGCGGTCGATCCCTGCTCCGACACGTTCGATTCGCTCTCGCTCGGCCATTCGGAGAGATTGCTTTCTCTTGCTGTCGACTGCAGGATGCAACAGCAGCAGAAGAACAATAGCAACAGTAAAAGGCAACGCATCGTTCAAACTTTGCTTTAGTTCAGTTTATGTTTGATTCTGTTATGCTCTAGCCGAAGCCATCGCTACTTATAGTCCAAGCTGACATAACAGTTCAGCACGCCGCCAGCATTTTGACACTTTTCAGATAAACTTTGATTTATTTACAGCTTTTTTAATTAACTTTGTGCACTTCCTGAACATAATGCGAAGGTATGCGACATAGTAATGGACAGATCTCACGCATCAAATGTTAGGGCAAATCTTCGCACTCAAATAGAAAATTATCGATAATTATCGAAAGACAGCAGAAATGCCTGCATTCCAAATCTCGTAAAAGACCTTTGTCGAACTAAGTCTGCAGAATGAAATGCGAACAATTCTCCCTACTTTTCCCTTTGACTTACACAAGTATAAATCATTATATCTGTATGACATTCCCTACAAGTTCAATGAACTGAGAATTTTCTGGCAGTAAAATTTACCTACGACAATTTTTTATTTTTCTTGTCAACTCTCACTTTAGAAAAATGTCAAAATTATGAATTGCTATTTGAAAAATTTGTCTCCATTTGGAGTGTTGACATGTGTCTGTCTTGGCCCTTACGTCAAGCGTGTGATTTGCTATATAAATAACATTTATCGATCATTTATTATTTATTATAATCGATTGGTCTGAAATTGGGTGCCCACCTGCCCCGACTGCATGCCAAACGTGCATTTTAACAATTGCTTTGTTTTAGGTTAACAGCTGTGTGACCGGTTTTCGGCGCCCGTTTATTGTCCGTCCGTCCGTCAATTTGGCGCCGTAACCCCCGTAACCTCACCTGCATGTCACAAATAATTCATATGTATATGCTCCCTATTGACAAGTGACAACAGAATACAATATTCACCCACAGGTGCATATTAATGTGGGCATAAAATGTGGCATACTTTCAGGAGCAGCGCAAACAGTAGAACCCCACTAATAAGAAACTGAGTAGAATCCAAGTGTGCGCCGGACAAATATACACACTATAATTTAGATGAAGAGAACCACGCGGTTAAGAAACATTCAAAAAGATTTTTTTATATTTACATGTATTTTTTACATATATATATATATTAAATAAATAATTTTTTTGTAATTTTTACATGTATTTTATAGTTATTTTTTATAAATATTTTATATTATATATATTTTATATTTGTTAAAAACTAATTTAGCTCTATATATTTTTCTTAATTTTTCATATATTTTTTATATTATTTATTTATTTTATTTATATTTAATAAATTAAAAACAAAATAACTTTTATATTTATATATTTTGTATTTATATTTTTATTACTTTATTATATTTTTTATTTTTATACAAATATTTTTTGTATATGGCTAAGATTTTATATACATATAAATAATGTCATAGCGCATATTTTATTGCCCATCATAGGCCCTATATTTTCTAGGCTATTGTCACATTGGCCAAGTCATTTAAATATACATACGACTGTCTCTCTGCCTGTCAGTCTGTCTACCTGCTATCAATGGACAATCAATGCGGAGGTGTAGTAGAGACATATAAGAGTGCATGGCACTGTGTCTGTGTCTCAGTGGTGCAGTTCGAAAATGTGGCCAGAAGACGATGGGTAGAGGCTGACGAAGGTGACGGCGTTGTCTAACAAAATGTTTTCACATTATTCAAATGAAATGCTTTTTATTGTCGGTGCACATAGCCAACTGAAGCAACAAGAACAGCAATGATAATAATAATAATAATAATAATAATAATAATAATAATAATAATAATATTGTAGGGCCAGCATGTCGAATATTTAATGCCCTAAAAGATCTGAGCTGTGATGATATTTAATTAAGTAGTCTAGTCCATAATATATATAATAATAAAAGCGAAAAAAAAAAACATATTTAAAATATTTCATGATGTCTTCTATAGCTATATAATGAACTTGTTCATTTATATGAATTTCTATATATATTAAAAAAAATACTATAGTTCGATGATTCCAGGGACAGAGTTAAGGCAACTTGAAGAACGGCCCAAGTTTCTATCACACATAATATAATATAATATATAACATAAGCCATTATATAGTAAGTTCGATCTCATGACTTTAGAATAGACCAATTGTCACAGTGACAGATGGTTATGGCTTGAACAAAGCAAATGGGAATACTGACCAAGAATAGCATATATATACAACATGCCTTAATTTCTATAAGTGTATCAAAAGCAAGCAAATCGTCATAAAACAAAAAGCAAACTGAACAAGCGGGACAGCGATAGACTGCGACAGGCAGAAAGCGAGACAGAGAGACAGAGAGCTAGAGAGAGAGAGAGAGAGAGAGAGAGAGAGATGGCCAGGCAGAGGGAGAGAGGCGAATTGAAAAATATTACCTGCATTCATGGAATACAATGAATCATTTTGGTCTTTGTTTTAAATGTGTGTGTGTGTGTGTGTGTGGGTGGGGCTGTAGGTGTGCGAGTGTGCGAGTGTGCGAGTGGGCAGCAGCAATGGAGTAGAAGAATGCCGAGTGGGCGGCTGGGGGACTGCACAAAGAAAACGGCAACAAAATGGCGCGACATTTGTGAAGGCGAGGATAGAAGGAAATACAATGTTTGTGAATGTTTTTGAGCAATCAACGATAAATGCAATTTCAATTTTCATTAATCTGCTTGGTTAAGAGACATGCACAGGAATCACACGCACACGCACACCCACCACGCGAGCGTAAAAAGCACAGCTGTCAGAATGAGACGGCATGACAAGGGGGTTAGCTTCGGTGGCCAGAGGCGGGATGGAAGGGGATACGAGAACAAAGAATGCCAACGAATTGTGAGAGTTGAAAGTTGTGCGCTTATCAGCGACTGTCAAAATGTAATGTGTGTGTCTGTCTGTGTGTGCGTGTGTGTGTGTGTGCATTAAGATAGACAAACAAAAAGCAGCTGAAGGAGAGGAGCAGCGGGAGAGGCAGAGAGCGCGAACAGGATCCAGCGCAGCACAGCATTGGAATGAGAGTGAGAGAGCGAACGACTTTTTGCGACAAGATGAAAAGATTTGAATAAAAATTATTTGTCGTTTCGCTGCCATTGAACCAATGATTCAGTTCATGAACCACCTAGTGCTAAACAGTAAGAAAATTGCTAGCATTTGTCTTCAAGCATTAGATGCTTGATTTGCAGCTGCAGCTGATAACACACGAGTTCAATTCAAGAGACGGCAGCCGAGAGCATTGCTCTCTTTGTGTTCACATTTCCATGAATGTCAACGAGCAAATTGAACTAGTTCCGTTTTATACTTACTTACTTTCATTTATTTGGTTTCAGGTTTATCTTCTGATTTATAGTAGTGTTTTCAGTTTTTATAGTAACTAGAACTGGTTCAATTGTGGTAGATTTTTTATTTTCACTTAACAGCTTCATTAAGCACATTACATGATTGCCATACAAAACAAATATATTTTATACTTTTAAAAACGAACTGGTTCATTTACTGGTTTAATTTTTAGCTACTCAAAGAAAAAGAATCTAGTTTTGTTCATTATTTGACTATTATATAAAAAACAAAAGCCGTTATTAGACCATCAAATAGCACTGGTTCATTTACTGGTGAACAAAGTCACTTTGAGAACGAATAAGAACTAGTTCATTTAAATGTTCCAGTAAAATTTTGTCTCTATAAGACTTATCTCTATGTATACGTTACTCGTTACGCGTAATTGGAACTAGTTCACAATTTATTTATATAAAAAAAACCAACACTAACAATAAACTTACTGGTTCTTTAGCTGATTCAGCTCATGGTTCATTTAAAGCACAGTCACAGTTTTCTAAATTAGAGAAATCTTGAGAATGCCTGGATTTTAGGCTGTATATCAGACGCACACATATTTAAATGAAGGTATATGTTACGTGTAGTAAGTGGTTCATTTAGTGAAAGCAATACAAAAGCTTCCTATGCAAAATTAAATACACGGATACTTTGCTTTAAAAGCACTTGACGTTAAGAAGACTTTCGGCTGCCAGTCCCCCTAGGCTTCATAAGAAATGCGATGGCATAAGGCAACAGCAACAGCAACAGCAGCCGCAGCCCAGCAGCAAAAATGTGATATGAGCCATGACGTTGCCGAGCGCCGAATTTAGACGGCTTTTTGTTGTAGATGTGTGTGTGTGTGTGTGTGTGTGTGTGTGTGTGTGTGTGTGTGTGTGTGTGTGTGTGTGTGTGTGTGTGTGTGTGTGTGTGTGTGTGTGTGTCTGGACCAGAAACGAGAGCAGCTGTTAAGGGCTGGCCCCATTGCCTAGGCCTACATAGTGTGGCCGCATGCATATCTACATAGTTGCCTTGGCGTCGCCTCAAAGTGACAAGTCAAGCAGAGCCAAAGCCAACGCCAAAGCCAAAGCTGGAGCGACACAGGCGCTAGGCACAACGCAAAGACATGCCACAAGGATTGGCCTCGCCAATGATTGCGCCAACGACTGCGGCCCGTGTGATATGTTAATTTGCTCTAAACTACACAGCAGTGCACGGCTGCTGTGGCCGTTGCCAGAGAAAATCCTCGAGCTGCCAAAAACAGGAAATAATAATAATAATAACAGCAGCAACAATGAGAATAATAATATACCATGTAGAGACATATGTGGCTTCTATCAAGTATTTATAGAAGAAGTCTTGAAGTCTAACTGAGTTAGGCTGGCATAGCATTCTGGAAGTAGAGGCGTGTATGTACCCATATGTATAAATATTATTCTGAGTAATGCTCTGCTTATGAAAACCTCAACCAGAGCTTCAATAAAGACTATTAAAATTGGAATGGCATTTAAATAATTCTAGAAAAAAAATGTTGCCTCTGCAGGACACAAATCCCCAGTGTCATTAACAATTTACAGGGTATCGTCTAATCGCCCACTCTGACTCAGCTCATACTCTGTGGGTTTTGTTGTATCTTAAATTTTCGCATTTTTTGCTCTATAATGAAATTTGTGACCCGGTCGCATTGACACGTGCGAACTGCCGTGTCAGGCCCCCTTTGGCGTTCATTTTTCAGCTGCTTGTTGTTGTTGAATTTAATGCGGTTTGTTATTTATTAGATTTACACAAATGGCATTTTGGGGCTAGTCAGAAAGAGACAGAACGAACGAAAGAAAGAAAAGTGCCAGCCCAAGAGTTTACTATTCCAACATCGGCTGGCAGCAGGCAGGCGTTAAGTGCTGGCTTGGGCCCAGCCCGCTGTGCACAGCACATAATGTGGACGAAATATAAAAATGAACAAAAATTATTGAAAATTCATTTAAATGTCAGTAGAGCAGAGCTGAGCAACTCCAGAGCAGCGCTCAGCGCAACGCACCAAACTGACGCAACATGTCGTATGCGTAATATTAAATATTTAAGGCGCTTACATTTTTAATGCGAACGTTAGCATGGGGTTGCTCAAGTCGAGCCCCAGGCCGAACATCAGCTACGAGCCAACCAAGCCGCCAGACCCACCCAAAGCACACAGACGTTAAGAGAGATGAAGACGTGATAGGCAATGCTCGGCACGCAAAGCACGCCAGACACGCAAATATTTCACACGGAATCGATAAAAAATATTGTTAATTAATATTCGTCGAACTTTAAGTGACAGCCACTTGCACAGCTTATCAGATTTGGAATGCTTTAAATGCCAGTTAAATCAACTCAATTTCAGTTTGAGGTATCCCTCCTCCTCATATATATACAAATTTATATATATATATATATATATATAAATACTTATATACATATGAACTATGCACTCACCTAATATCGTATTTAAAGTTGACATCAATAAAACAGCTCCAGTTCGATGAGGCTAATCCTAAGCTGCTTATTAATATTGATTGTACCCAATTAACCTGGGCAAACTTACGTCAATAGTTTCGTTTTTTTTTCTTCTTTTTCCTCACTGAGCTGCTTAAATTGTGATTATATTTCATTGTAGTTGTTGCTTGATTAAAATGCCAATAGAAAATGCTTTTCACAATTGACAGGCGAAAATAACTGAAGAACTGCTGCGACTCTAGCTATCGAGCTGTTCGCTCTTAAATTGAAAACTTGTGCAAAGGACATCTGTTAAATATTGTATGAGTTGTATTTTTGTTATAAGTCTCCTTTTTGTTTTCGAAGAATGCGAAGAGATATTTGGAGACCAGAAATGTGTGTGTCCTAGTCAAGTCTACCTGACTATGATATATAGCAAAGTGCATGACGAGCAGATAAAGCTAAAGTTTCCTTTTCTTATATAATATTATAAAATATATACAAATAATATAATAAAATAAATATATATATAATATAAAAAATATTTTAAAAATAATATAAATAATATTATTAACTGACATATATACCTATAAATATATCTAGTCTCAGTCATATATATATATATATATATATATATATATATATATATATATATATATATATATATATATATATATATATATATATATATATATATATATATATATATATATATATATATATATATATATATATATATATATATATATATATATATATATATATATATATATATATATATATATATATATATATATATATATATATATATATATATATATATATCGATATTAATTACTAAAACAAAAATCGATAGATTTTTCTTTCCATTGAACTCAGCACATTATTATGATATGATTATTATTATTATATTATTATTATTATTATATTATAATTATGATATTATTATAGTTATTATTTTACTATTATTAAATTATTATTATTATACTATATCTCTTCCATTTTTATTTTTCAGCAGGAATATATATATACACATTTAAGCAAATACCTAATATCCTGAAATCCCATTTTAAATGCTTTTAGGGCATACAAACGCAATGCCTCAGGCGGATAGACAGAAAAGCAGCAGCCGGCAAATAAAGGAATAGACAGGCAGAAAGACAAACAGACATACGGAGCAACTGAGAAAGGAAAGAGGCATACAAACACATACAGATAGACAGCCATACATACACAAGCATACACTCAACCACACACAGTTAGAGCCACTAGCTAAGCTAATATACTCGTCTAAACTTTTCTAACAAGCAGCAAAAAGCGAGCCAAACTAATCAAATGCATTGGAAAGCAGCGAAATGTTGACAATATGTGAACTACCAAAAACCAGCGGCGACAATAACAGCGACAGCAGAAGCAACAATAACAACACGACAACCAACATACATATTTTGATTGCCTGGTTATTGTTGCTGGTGCAATTTAAATCCAATTGACAACAATAACAAGCAACGCGCTGACAATGTCAACAGCGAAATACGAGCAACATTTCAAAATTTCCGCACAAACTTTTTAGCATAAAATCTGCATATATATAGACATATATATATATATCTATTAGATTCTATATTTAAATTGATGCAACTATATCGCTAGGATTTGCGTTTCGTTTTACATTTGATTTTGATCTTCAATGTGGTGGTATCATGTTCGTGGCTCATAAAATGAAAGCCACTGGTTGGAGTTGCCCTTAACTTGTTTCTATTTCACTTCATTTTTGCCTTCCCCTTGGCTGGCGTCTACAACAACAACAATTTTGTGGGTCACAGAAATGACAAGCAACGATTATGCAATAATATCAATTTCCCACGTAACTGCCGCACGTCTTTGGCCCCAGCAATTTATTGACATTGGCTGTAAGACATTTTGACTGGCTTTAAGAAGTCTGCCGAAGGGAAATCGAAATCGAAATCGACAAACCCACAAAACAACAGCAAATACCACGCGGCGTATGCGTAACCTAAAGCTCGATTCAACAAAAAGCAGAAAAGAAAGACGCAAATACGGAAAAATTTATATACACTTCAAGTACAGCAAAAAAAAAAAAAAGGAAAAAGATTTATAAAACAAAAAATAGAAAATAAAAATAAATAAAGTCAAAAAACTACATATGCTCTATTAAAAACTCCCAAAGACTCATTTAAAAGGGCTTTAAGAAGCATCAATATCCATTTCCAGGTGAGTTAAGGCCACGCAGTTATTTAAACGATTTTCTGTTGAATTTCTATAGATTTTTTTATAAGGCACACCGAGGCGCCTAAGCCAGCCATGCTTGTGAGAAAAACCCCAACCGACCCTGCCGCCGCCTGCCACCCCCACCTAGGCGCACCATAATCAAAACATCTTTCTGCTTACAATCCCAGCTGCCTTTTTCGCTTTCGTATTATGCGTTGTTATTGTTGTTTTGTGAAGAGGGAAATATGATTACAATGGTTGACACAGAGCAGTGCCAGGTGGAAAGCTTGTCACACATGTTGCCCTGTCTGTTGTGTCTGCTATGTGGGCGTGGCACACTGTGTATGTACATATATGTACATGTACATATATATATATATATATATATATATATATATATATATATGCATGAAAAATGTATGTGCATATAAACAATAAATAATGCCCTGCTTAATATTACACACGTCTGCTACGTCAGGCAGCAAAAATTTGTTGACTTTAAATTTTTCATATATGCAAAAATTAGAACATATGAATTTAATTTTAAATTAATTAAATATATACATATTATTAAATTTGTAATGAATTAAACATTTATTTAGTTCCATTTTTAATTTATTAGGCAATTAATCTGACTTCAATTTAGAATATATATATTGCGAATATTAATTTTTATTTATTTATGTATTTTTTTTTGTAGTTTTTTTTCATGTCTATGACAAATCAACAATTCCATAATTATATGAATGAAAAGAATATATAATAATAATTCTATGAATCATATATATTGTTCTTCATTTTATTATTTTTTATATATTATTATTCACTTGTTTCTTATGATAAATAAAATATACTTTTACACTCAAATCCCATTTGGTCTTCGAATACAAACAGTCTTTATATGTACATAGGTTTTATAAGCGGCGAACTTTTTTAATTGGAAAGAGCATTAATGCATTTTCATTGTATTTTTTTTTTTTTGCTTATATCTTTTCAGCTTTATTTTAATTTGAAATTCGTTTTTCGACTGTTGTTCGTTTGTAATTATTTCGCGCAAAACGTGTAAATTTTTCATGAACTCTGCACAATGCGTAATTAATTATATTATATAATTAAGCACAAATTAAAAGCATTGTTCGCAATTCGCCGTTCGCGCTTTTAGACAAGCGCGTAAATATTACAAATAGTTTGCGGGTCGAGGGATAAATGCATATATTGTATTTATTAAACAGACCACAAATTCGATGCTGGCATTTGAATTCATTTAAAGATCTCAGAGTAAATACCTGATATTTGTTGCCGTTGGCTAAATTCTATTTATAAATGGCTTTAAGTGCCATGCGAAATAATATGCCTCTACTCACGTATCACTGTAATGAAACAAGAGTTAAATAATATTAGCTATAGATATATTATTAAAGTCCGTCAACAAGGTTAAAATATATATTTGCAAAATAAAAATCTATGAAGTTATTATATAAATACTATGTCTGACATATTTGAAAAAATAATAAATAAAAAAAAAAATATATATCTATATATATATATATATATAGAAGATAAATAGAGAAATGGGCAGATAGATAGCAGAAAGATTTATAGATAGATAGATAGATCGATAGATATATAGACATATGATCGATAAATATATCGATACATATATAGATAGATAGATCGATCGATAGATGGTCTTCGCCGTTCACTCAGTCCAATACTCTGACAAATGTATAAAACATAAAAACATAAAAAATGTATTTAACTAGAAGACCATATATATATATATACTATAATATAATATCTACTTAACTTACTTAATTCGCTCAAATCATACATTCCTTCACTTTACATACCCACTTGCAAAACCCATTTTTATAGACTACAGAAATTAGCCTCACGCAATGCCTTTGCAACTTTTGGCCGCAAGGAATACCTTTAATGGCAAGCATGCACAATTTTATATATTTTAAATAATTAAGAAATATACAAATACAAATTCAAATAAATATATCATCTGCAAACTATTTCTGTTTCCTGTGAGATAAACAAAGGGTAAACTAAGTGCAATATTGATTGAATACATTTAATAGAAATAGTATACACATAGGAATATCTAAAAGCAAATACATCAAATGCATTTAGTGCTTTCATGTATTTATAAATCAAATTTCACATGCAGTCTCTCAGATTCAGTGCAGCGTTGTTGATGGTTATTTTTGTGACTTTGCATTAAGTTGTCAACGAGGCGAAAACTTTTTTTCGCACGTCAATTTCACTTAAAGTGTTGTCAGCTGTGGAGCGCTGCGAATGTGTGTGTGTGTGTGGGAGGATGTATGTGTGAGTGTGTGTGTAGTTTTGTAGTCAACTCTGATAAGTTGTCAAGATTTGTTGAAAATAAAACAAAGTAAAAATAATAATTTATTGCAAATGACTAAAAGCTGCCCTAACAAAAGTTCCTTTTCTCTATCAGAATTCAATTTTAAATTAAAAAATATTTTTAAAATAATTTATTAATAATTTAAATTAATTGAATAACTAAAAAATAACGTTATTAAATTATACAGTACAATAAAAAATTATAATTTAATTATATAAAATAATATAACAATAATTTAACCATTTTAAATAATTTAATACAAATTTAATTTTATCAAATATTTTAATAATAATTTAATATTAAATAATGTAATTTAATAATTAAATAACAATTTATATTATATTAAAATATAAAAATAATAATTTAATATTAAATAATGTAATTTAATAATTAAATAACAATTTATATTATATAAAAATTTAATTTAATTTAAATATAACTTAAAAATATATATTTCATTACTTCGTTCAAAGTTGTTATATTTAAATATAAATCTTATAAACCTAAGTTATAAAAATTAAACAATTTATTATATAATTTTTAAAATAAATATGTTTTATATAACAAAATTCTGTTCATCCGAACTAGATATTTATATACTCAATTCACTTCGTCTCGAATACATTTGATACTCTATAAATTTGCAATGCATGTATATTTAATGTAGCCTGCATGAGCACTCTAAGTCTTTCCTTAACGAACACTAGAAAATGAGCAGGAAAAAAAAGAAAACTTTTTGAAAGCTGAAGGTCAAAGCGTTTTGGCCTGTCAACGCGTTGCTGTTGCTGTTTTCTTTTGATGCTGCAGGCAACAAATATTTTTACAGGCGCCAGAAATGTACGGGGCATGTGTAAAGACCAGCAAGCCCGCCCGCACACACACACACTTACACACACACACACACACACAGAGAGAGTGCTGCACACACTTGCGAGTCAAAGAGAAGATGCAGATGGCTTTGTTTGCCAACAATTTCTAAGCGCATATTTACTTCAAATTTTTGGACCATACTTTGTTTTTGTTGTACTTCATGTTGCAATATTGCAAAATTGTTATTGTTGTTGTTGGCATTCATTTCATATTTTTCGAGAGTGGGCAGCAGATGCATTTTGCATTCTGCATCTTGCACGCCCCATGCATATTTCGCTGGCTGCAACTTAATGCGGCACTAACCCCATCATTTTATGTGGTTTTGTGTGACGCTATTCGCTGTTCGCCATTCAAGTGGCGGCAACAGCTAAGATGCCAGTTGCAAGGCACGAATACCACATAAAAACTTTCAACATTTCACTTTTAATAATGGACAGCTGAAGATGCAGGTGCTGGTGGTAAAACTATTTGAAAGCCAAATGAAATCCTGTCAAATGCGGAACACTTTTGAGCACATTTGTACGCTACAGATGAGAAGAACTATCTATAGTAAACAGATAATACTGTGGATGAGCAGAGCTAAGCTCAGCTTGATGGAAAAGCTTAAAGCTTTGAGCTTTAACAGAGTCATTACCTAAATTGATGATTTACCATCATTGAGTTAAAAAAAAATATTCAAATAAAAGGTAGTAATAAAATAATAGTAATAAAGGAATAATTTATTTAAATAGGAAATCTTATGTTATACAAAATTCCTATTTAAATAATTTATTCTTATTATAACATTTCTTAAACATTTCCATAACAAAGTGTAAAAATAAAAGAAATAAAATATATTAAAATAATAACAAAATTTATATAAAGTATAAAAAAAAGTTTTGTAAAATATAAAAATAAAATATATATATATATATATATATATATATATAATGTATATAAATATGTATACATATATATATATATATATAAATTTTAAAAAATATGAAATCGATTAAAAACTATATCAAACTTTGATATATGTACATATTTCAGCATATAGATTAATACAGCCAAAGTACAACTTTTTTTATGCCTGCTCGGCATGCCTCAGCTTCAGCTTATTTCTCGCTCTTTACTTGTTTTTTCTCCTATAGTTTTCACATTTTAAATATTTGAAAACAAATTGTTTTTTCTTTGCCCAACGATAAACTAATAAATTAATGTTTATCTCTTTAATGAGATAATTTCATTTTGATTAAGATCACAACAGCAGCTCCATGGAGCCTCCGTCCTAATCTCATTTCTGTCTCATGCTTTTTATCAATTTAAATATTTTTGCTGAATTTGTATTGCTTTTGGCGGCACTCGCAGCACTTCACTCGGGTCCAATATGTATAAATTTGTGTGTGGCAACAATCTAATGCATATTTCATTTGTTATCGCTGCGACAGCAAGATAAAATACTGCACACAAACACAGACATTATAGATGGGGCCACGTGTGCATGGGGACTACGTTTTCTGGGTCAATTTCAACATTTGGCGATTTTGATGCTGGCCAGGACTCAATGCAAACGTCAACAAAATACAGCTAAATGCAACCAAAAAACGGCTTAAAGCTTATGATTAATTATGAAATGTTGAATAAGTGACACTAAAAGCCAAAGCCAAAGCCAAAGCCAGGCTAAAGCAATATTTATTGCAATACACAAAGCCGCAGAATCTTTGGTTTATATTTAAATAAAGCCTCTGCTAGCTAGAGCTTTAAAGCACTAAAAGTCTAATGGATATGCTAAAAATAATCAATCAATTAATCAGAGAGAATATTTAAGATTTTGTGTCATTCAATTAACTCATTAATCACTCAATCAGTCACTCCAGCAATCAAGCGTGCAGTCAATCAATCAGTTAAATACAACCATTCAATCCATCAATCAATATATTTTGTTAATCTAACATCGTCAGTCATCAAGAGTATCAAGTATATATTTATTATATAATTATTCAACTATTTTATTCAGTCAGCCAACTAGCAATTTAACTGTTTAGAAGCTGGTTTGTCTAGCAGCTTGAAATTAAGCTTATAAGCAATTGTTACAGTTAATCTACCATTTATGAGACCATCTGTCTGTAAGTCAGTCAATCAATCAATCACACAGTTAATTCAAAATTCAGTGAGTTAACCTTTCATTGACTTGGTCAATCATAACAGTTAAGAATACATTAACGACATGACAAGCAAAGCAGAGCAAGAAAGATAGAGCGAGAGACAGTGAGAGAGTGAGATAGCGAGAGAGTGAGAAAGCCCAATACGACAGCAGCCGCTCAATTAACAGACTTAAAATAAAGTCAGTCGCAAATATTTACAACGACATCAGCTGAAGAATGACAAATACTTGGCTAGGGCAAACGTGGAATGAGCTCGGTGTGAATGTGAGTGTGTGTGACGGTTGGTGGATGGCTGGTAGATGGGCCCACTGTGACTGTTGCTATAGTCCTGGCAAAAAGGATAAAAAGCCAACGTACTTCATTAATTTTAATTAAGCGCCCACAGCATGACACAAAAGTGAGCCCCCAAATGTGAGGTAGGCCGTAAAATTTTCAACTTTTGTGCCAATGCCGCCTGGTAAATGGTACCTGCTAACCGGTGACTGGTAAACGACGACTGCTGTCTGAAAACTGACTGGTGACTGGAAGCAGGCCAAAAACAAAAAAATAAAATATAAAAAAAAAAAACAAGACAAAAATAAGAAAATATTTCATATCCTGTTCCAACGTCTAGAGATGCAAGAGCTACAAATTTAAAGGCGAAAAACTGGATTTAAGAGAGAAAATATCAAAAGAAATTTTTAGAGCTGTTGGCCTATGTTGGCCTACAAGTAAATTATTTAAATTTAGGGATTTACTATAATAAAATATTTTTTTTAATATATTTGTAATATATTTGCGATAAATATACATATATAATATAAATCTTCCTTACACTAAGCTATGACCTCTGATGGCTTCAAAAATATATTTAATTGATGCCCTATCTTTTAGGCAGAATTCTGTTAATATTTTATTAAAGAAAATATTAGAACTAAAAATTAAAAATAAAAATAAACAATAATTAAAAAAAATTAATTTAAAAATATAAATAACAAAATAAAAACTTGAAAAACAATAATAAGAATAAAAAATGTATAAAAAAAATATATATATATACATAAATATGTAAACGAAATAAATGTAAAAAATATAAATATAATTCTAAAAATTAAAAAAGTAATATTAAAAATAAAATAAATAAAAATACAAAAATAATAAAAACTTTAAGAATAAGAATCAAAAAACTATCAATACAAACTATAAAAAGAAAAAAAAATCATATAATATTATTATAAAAAAAAACTAATAAAAATAAAAATATATAAATAAAAAGAAATATTATTAAAATTTCAATACAATTTTAATATAAAAACATAAAAAAAACATATAAAATAAAAAAAAATGATTAATAATTTATAAAACTACCCTGCCTTTAACTTAAGTAATAGTAACTCCCTTAAGCTTTTGATTAAATACATAAATTATTCACTGTCTATTTTTGCAGTCGCAAAATTTCCAGTTTATAAAGTTTTTTAAAGCATATTTCCTGCGACACGAGCGCATCCCTAGGCGCGCCTTAAAGTAGGCAAACATTTTTGGAAAGTGACAAATTAGTCGCGGGCCTTTTAGCTTTTTAGCTTTTTACATTTGCCATTTACCGTTTGCCAGCTGCCATCTATATATATATATATATATTTTTTTTTTTTTGTTTGGTTGTTTATTTCTTTATTTTTTGGCTAACCTTGAGATTTCCAGGGAATAATAAATAAATTTAGCTGACGCTGACGCTGCCCCCTCTGTCCTACTCTCTGTACATAATATTACCCGCTCTCAGTTAGTTTTTTTTTTTTCGTTATTTTGTTAGTTCCAGGCAAGACCTTATAAATAAATATGTCGAGGGAGTGCTGTTACCATGAACATAAATAAACATCCATGTAGATCTCATGTCATGCATTTAACTTGCTGGCGCAACGCAAAACCACAAAACTTGAAACATTTCAATTTGGCTGCGAAATGGTTTAACTTCTGCGCGGAGTTGGGGCGGGAGCTGAGTGAGTGTGGCGTGGCAAATGTGCGGCGCGTTGCCATAATTTTCGTCAAGGGTTGGTTTTAGAGAGCTTAGCTTCATCGCCACTGTGAATGCTGTGCGCGCACATACAAACCGACAAGTCTTAAAGTCTAACCATGCAGGACTTAGGCCTGGCTAAAACACAAAAAAAAAAAAAATACAAATAAAGCTAAAGCCCAAATGAAGTTGCAAACTGTTGCGTCGAGCAGTGCGAAGTTCTCAACTCCAGCTAATTGCTTATTGAAAGAGTAAATTATGCTGTATTAAGCCAGCTATGAACTCGACTCTAATAATAATCAAAGCAATCGCATACAGTTGAGCATTATGCACTAAAGTTAGGCTTTTGCAGCTGCAAAGTTATAAAACTTTGTTTGCAATGGATAAGTCAAAACTAGAACGAGGACATTCAATTTGATTTAGAACAGCCCAGCCTCTAGTAGATATATTTATTATATATTTTTAAGCGAGCTGCGAATATGCTACAAATTATGAGTTATTCACGATGGACGAAGGATGAACGGCAGGAGTGACGCACAGCAAAGCGAACATTGCACTCAGCCAATATGCCCTCTCCGCTGCAGCAACTAGTAGAGAAGTGTTGAGTAAGTTGCAGTAGAAAGTAGTGTAGAGTATCTAAGGGTCATGTAGGCGCTATGAAGGCACTAAAAAAAAGTCTTATATTTGAGAGTATCTAGTTAAATTTAGAAAAACTTGGAAATATTTTCAGATTTACACGTATGCTCATTAGCTAAGCTGAAGTCATTTTTTAAATTAGATAAAAGCAGTTCTTAAATATATCTGAATACTAAAACTGTCATAAATAAAAAAAATATAAAAAATATATATATATATATATATATATATAAATATAATAATAATAATAAATAAAATTTATATATATCAAATATATATGCATGTATAAAATATATGAATGTGAACAAATATATATATATCAAATATTGATCTAATTTAAAATTCAAAATTTGAATTGAAGTTAGCGACGCTCCAATGAAAACTCGAGATATTAAATGAGCTCAGTTTGCAGTTATTTATTTTTATTAATTGAAATATATTAAGAAAAATAAACAACTATATATACTACACACAGATTCACATCTATATGTATATATAACTTTTAATAAAACGTTTGCGCTGCTGGAATTAAGAAAATCCATTTAAGAAAAATTTTAATTGAAGCGCGCGTGTGGTGCAGACACAAATAAAAAGTTAAAAAAAAAAATAAGTAAAATACAAAAAAAATAAAAGAAAATTCAAATAAAAAAGAAAATGCCGCACAGACAGCCAGCGGGTATGAAATGTGCGCTTGGCTGAGTGGTGTGGAGGGGGGTGTGGCTGGCAAATGCGGGCGGTGCGCGGCGAGCGGTGGGCGGTGGGTGGTTTGTGGTGGGCGTTGGGTGATGTTAAAACTAGTGAATAAGCAAAATGAAGTCGCTGCCAAAGCAGAAGCAGAAGCAGAAGCAGCAGCAGCAGCAACAGAGGCGGCTAGAAGAACGGCAATAATAGTGCAAAACATAAAACTTGCGGAAAAGTCGAAATGGGCCATAGAAATGTTACACACACACACACACACACACACACATGGGCAGAGGCCGACATGCACATAAGCCGCGCAGCTAATTAGATTAAAAAACAACAACAACAACAACATGTTTGAAGCAAAAAAAAAAAACAAAAAAAAAACATGCGTCAGGCCACTCACTAATCCAACATTTCAATGTCATCCTCATCGTCGCTGTCATCGTAGTCGCCATCGCGTCGCTCCTCGTCGTCATCGTAGAACTTCGCCTCCTGGGCAGCATTGACGCTGCCGAAGCGTTCGCGGCTGCGCTCGCGGCTCTGTGGGCCGCCGTTGTTGCTGTTGCTGATGTTGCTGCTGCTGCCACGCCCCGGGCCGGCAGCGCCCATGCGGCGCCTGGCATGCGACTCCGGCGAGCCGGCGGCACGTCGACGCAGCGTCGACTGTACGGCCAGGCCGACACCCTGCTCCAACTCCTCCTCCTCCTCGTCGCTCTCGATCTCGATCTCATCGAGATCGCGTTGGCTAATGCTGCGCTCCGGCATTGTGACTATAGCTTGGCTCGCTGGCTCTCTCTCTCTCTTGCTCACACTCACGCACACACAAGCAAAAAAAATGATATTTATGGCACGATTTATAGCAGATTCAATCCAATCCAAATTCAATTCAATTCAAGTCAAGTCGATTCAATTCGATTCGATTCGATTGGATTCCACTCACGAGACTCACGAGACACTTGCCGCACTGATGAGACTTGCACCGAACGCATCCAAAACTGCAATTGGCGCTGCGAGTGCGTCGCCAGTTGGCAGCAAGCGGCCAAAGTGGCCAATTGACTCGATGGGGCTTCGAAAAGGCCGCCAGGTGATTTCATTCCAGCTAATTCAATTAGCCAGCCGCAGCGCGCGGGCAAATTTCTAGCTGCAGAGCTCTATAGACTTTTGCTTTCGTCTTATTCTTCTTCTTCTTCTTCTTCTTGCTTTTTTAATGGGGTCAGCGATTTTTGGGGGCGACATTATTTGGGGGCCATTACAGCTGGCGCAGCTAAGCACTAGGAAGCCCCAGTGTGTGGCCAAAAAACAATGGTTGGCAGAACACTTGAAATACATTTGCCAAAATCTATCCTTCAGATGGACAAATTTTGGATGGGAAAAAGAGATGATGGAGTTCTTTAAACAGAATCTTTCAGATATACAAATTTATGGGGTTTTTGTAACTGAAACTTTAAGGTAGAACAAGGGAGCGGAGAGGGCACTTAAACAGTGTTCTAAGAACTGAGAGAGAGGGAGATACTCAGAGAAAGATAAATATATATTTAGAAATATATATAATATATAATATATAATATATATATATATTATATTAATATATTATATATATTATATTAATATATAATATATAATATATATTTATATTTATATATTAAATTTTGAGAGAAGACAGTAATCCCTCATACTTTTACTTTGCATTTTTCGCCCTATATATACGAGCCTCGCAGATTATGGTTAGAGTCATTCGAGAGGAAATTCAAAATTTGTCTTCGTATATAAACGAAATACATACCATATGCATATATATAATCGGTGCAAATATTTGTGAAGTGCCGCCTTGCACTGACTCCAATTCCCACGTAGACAAATAATGTTTAATAGAATTTAGTTGTTTATAAAAAAAAATAAATAATAAAAAATAAAAAAAATAAATTAAGAGTTGAAGTGCTTCTTCTGACTGAATAATTTTGACTAAGGAATCTGGCCGCCTTTGGTCTTATATACATATGAAGTAGACTAATATTAACAGTCACGTCAATGTAAACTCTCTGTAAACTTCTCTGTACACCAGCTGTCATGTTAACTAAAAGGGAGTTTTTAGAGGTTCGCAACACTGCTTAACTTAACAGCGCATAGTTGCATTTTCTTGGCTTTAGTTTGACAGTTTATTATGCATAGACGTACTCTTAAAAACTTCCCATAGTTAGAGAATATTACAAGAAATATCAGATATCAGCATATCATATGCACAATTATTGTCTAAATAAATTCATTGTTTATTAATTTCCATATTGAACAAAGTTCAGTTTTATAGACATAAACATAAACTAGAGAGAGTTATATGGAAAAGAAAAGTAAATAAACTTCAAGTATCTAAAATACCCTAGACAGCTGAACTCAAAGCGAAAAATAGGTCTAAAATACAAAAATTTGTAATGGAAAACAACATTGCTAGCAGAGTAGCTCTACTAGGCTGAGGAAGCTATAAATTTTCTACAATCTTATCAAATAAATTTGATGTATCTCTATAGAGTATAGGTCTAGCATGAACTGGCATACTATAGACGGTCACCGGCTGTGAGAGAGCATTGAGGCATTGACGACCATTCACGATCGACAGCTTAGCACAGTTCGCTGTAGCTCACTCAGCTGAGGGGATAGCTGCTCTCACTGGCTGCACAATATGAGGCATTGATCACGCCTTCATGTTCCCAAATATCATACCAAATATAATGTTAAGACAGGGTATATTCTAGTCGAGTGCATCCCACTCACAATACTCAAAACATGCAGCATCACTCATAGCTGGACTATTGCAAGCATAGCAAGCATTTACAGGGTATCTGCTAGTCAAGCGTTGGCCATTAGCTTTATTGATTTTCGAAGCTGACAAGCTAATTGCAAACAGCGCCAAGAGGCGAAACCAAAATTTATTAAAATATATAAATTGGCTCGTTCGACTGTTTGACGATTCGTCTGTTTGGCCATTTGGCGAATTGACGTTTGGCGTTTGGCGTTTGGCGTTTGGCTTTTGGCGTTGGCTTTGGCTTCCGGTTGACGGCGAGCCAGAAGAACCATAAAATTGAGAATGAGCTGAGCCAAGACACAAAGGCAAAAACCGCGCGCATTTAATGAGCCATTTCAATGCCAAGGCGCAGAGTGTGCAGCCAGTTGAAAATGCTACTATACTCTGTACGCGCCACGGTGAGAGTTTGATATGTTTCTATATACACTGTTTGCATATATTTGATCTATATTTAAATATTTATTTGATGCACAGCTAATTATTGTGGGATTTTAAGATTTGAACAATTTTAACTGCAATCAATTTTCATAGAGAAATTAATTTAGACGTCAAAAAATAATACTATTATCAATAATTCTTCTTTGATCATTTAGAGTGAACAAATTTTTATTTTTATGTAATTTTTTAATGAAATTTAGTTATATATATAAAAAAAAAAAAAAATATTTATAGGAAATTTTTTTATATTTTTTTTTATCAATTAATAAATCAATATTTAGAAAGAGTTTTACATAGCAAAATTTGAGAATGCTTATGAAATGTTCTTAAAAACAAACAAAATAAAAAAATAATAAAAAAATAAAATAAAAATAATTATTTTAATTATATCTATAAATATTATAAAAAAAATATATATTTTTTTTAATATATATAGACGATATGGAGAGCTTTATATATTTAGAAGAAATTTTTTTAAATTTTAATTTTAAAAAAATTAAAAATTTAAGTTGAAATTAATTAATAATATACACCAATTTCAAGACATCAACTTTAGTTGCACATTGCAGAAAGCCAATATGCTCTGCTCTCTTCTGGACTGAGCATCAAAATAGAAAAAGTCCTTAAAATCTTTACAATCCCTCAATCCGTGGCCACGTGTCGCATGGCATTCAGTTGCCTGGCAAAAACTGATTAAGAGTATAAATGAAAAAAATAAAAATAAAAAAATAAAAAGCACAATGCAATGCAATGCCAGAACTAATTAGGCCAATGAACAATGGCGAGCCTAATGAATACGTGCGTTAAGTTCGGATTGGAATAATGCGACTATTTCTGAAGCATTTGCGGGTAATTAGGTAAAAGTGTATTATTGACACAACATGCAATTGCTTTTTACAGTTGCGATATTTATAGCCGGAGCTGGAGCTCGCTGGAGCTGGAGCTGGAGCAGGAGCTGGAGCTGGGGGCATGCCACGGCGGCAAGTGGCACGCATTAAGCGAGCGTATCGCATGGCAATTAGATTAATGGCAATTATAGATGCCAGCTCGAATGTCGAATGTCTATTTAAACGCATAATTAATTAACTGAAGCGCGTTGCTCGTGCAGCAGACAGCGATTCCCATATGGGGCTGGCTGCCATGATGCAACCACCGAGATGACGCGACGCCAATGGCAATGGCAATGGCAATGGCAATGACAATGCCACGGTCAAGGTCGAGCGTAGCTAAGGCTGAGACTAGCTTTCGTTAGACAGCCGAAGATCGAGTCCAAGAGAAAACAGAGCAAAGAGCGGCAGAAACTCAACTCAACTGGGGCAACCTTCCCGTCTTCCTCACCCTCTCTCACTCTCTGTTGATGAAACTTACAAAATGTTTATAAAATCCGTTTGTTAACCATAAAAGCTGACGGCTATTATCAGCGCGTTAAAGCCAATTCAAGCAAAACTGGGAATTAAATTTAAAAATAAAAATAACATCAACAAAAGGCAGAAGCAACTCGTAAATGTATCGAGCGAGGCTATGCACTGGAATGTAATGGATGCACATTAAATACCCTGTAATTATTACTTGAGTGTAATATATCGATTCATTTTATTTGTATTATTTAATTATTATTATTTATCTCTTTTGCTCTCTTTTTGTTTCTCCCTTACTTTCTCTCTTTATCTCTCATTCTATCTTTTTATTATCTCTTCTCTCTCTATATCTCTTCCTCTCTCTCTCTCTCTATATATATATATATATATATATATTTCTTTTACCATCATCATCTCTTTCTCTCTCTCTCTCTCTCTCTCTCTCTCTCTCTCTCTCTCTCTCTCTCTATCTATCTATCTCTTGCTCTATCTATCTCTTTCTCCATATCTCTCTATCCCTTTTTATTTCTCTCTCCCTCTCTCTATCTATCTCTCTCACTTCCCTCTCTCTTTATTTTCATCTCTCTCTCTCTCTTTTTCCTTCCCTTTCTCTATGCCAAATGCCAATTACAGGGTATTCACTTGCGAAAATACAGAAAGTAAGAAATGCCAGAATCGAAAACAATCATAATAAACTCAAAATAGAGGAAGAATAAAAAAGCAAACCAAAACAAATATATATATATATATATATATATATATATATATATATATATATATATATATATATATATTTATATATTCGAATTCTGACTATTCCTACATATATATATATATATATATATATATATATATATATATATATATATATATATATATACTCTCTCAACAAGCCATAAATGAACCCACATATCTATATATATTTAATTATTTATATACATATACGTATATAATGCCTCTTTATACACATCTTATACAAGTGGTTATGTCGCCTCCAGCTGTGCGTACGAGTCACGATACAACAACAACAACAACAACAACAAATGCAAATTCACATATATAATTTTTAAATAATAAATAATTTCTCGATGACGTCGCACCGCTGATGACGATCAGTGATGATGAAGTGATGGTAGCAATGATAACGCAATGCTATCAGCATTTGCTTTGCTTATCAGCGAACAGGTTGCGCGAGCACCACTAAACGCTCGTTAAACACGTTCAATTAGTGTGCGAGGTGACAAGGTCTCAGGTTTCAATTTCCCAACATGATTTTTTGCCACGAACCGGTTATTAAAAATGTCTCAAATTCAAATCAGAAAAATACCACAAAAATAAAATTTAATTACATCAAAGCAAAGGATGGGCTGATGCGATTTGTTAAGTTCTAATATTCGACGAGAAAGCTGATAAAATATAGAAAATTGGGAAATTTTGTGACTGCTAAACTGAAACCAATAATAAATAAATTTGATTATACTTTAATCAAATTTTGTATTTTTATATATTTTATTTTCATGAGTATATTTATAAAAATAAAATATATAAAAATAAAAAATATTATTATTTTATATATTTTATATAAATATAATTATATCTAGATTATAGACTTATTAATTTATATATACATTATTATTATGTATTTTATATATCATTTAAGAAGTAAACTCTATTTTTAACCAGATTTTTAATATCCAATTATTTCAGCTAAATTTAAAAAAAATTATTACTTAAAAATAATAATAAATTTTGTATTTATTTATATTTCAATAATATTAAAGTTTTTTAAATTTATAATTATAATAATATATTATATTATTATACATAATATATATAATATATATATTCAAAATTATAATATAAATAAAAAAATATTTAAAATGGTAATACATATGTAATATAAATATATATATAAAAATTAATAAATTTAATTTAAAAACAAAAAAATTAATACAAATTAATTAATAACTAAAATTTGAAGCGAATAATATATAATAATAATAGAATAGATAATTAATAAAATATTGAATATAAATTAGTTAAGTTCATTCACATCACTCTTTGTTTCTGGGTTATCTTGCCAATTAATACAGTTTTTACTGAAATAAGGAAACTATTTTCAGGGACAATGGGTTCAACGATATCTTGGATATGCTATAACACTAAAGGTAACTAACCTAAGCAGCTTATAGAGCAAGTCAAAGCTATTTAAGCAATTCATTTTCGTAATTAAACACACACAATGTGGAAATAATTAAAATAAATTTCTAATTAAAAACTGCGAATTTGGTTAAACGAAATGCTCAAAAGAGACTGAGGAAGCGAGTTCGTAAACTTCGCTTCTTTACGTGCTAAATATTTGGAATTTAAGCTTAACGTGATAAAAATAATTGAAGTAGCAGTAAAACGAACTGCAAAATAGCTCAGACGAACTATAATTAAGGAAATTCCAATTTGAATCGAATTGGAGAACTGCTTTGTTTCAGCTTCTAATCAACAAATGCAGCTGCCAATTGGAAATTGAATGATGAGAGTGCAGAGTGGAGAGTGCAGAGTGGAGAGTGGAGAGTGGAGAGTGGAGTGCGAGCGGGACATACTGACTGGATGAGAAGTGACGAAGAGAGCGCGCGCACGACAAATCCAAAAACAAGTTCAAGGCCAAACACACATACACACACACACACACACACACTTAGACACTCACCTGCCATTGGCTGTTCCAGCAGCTGGCTTCAGCGCCGACGTCGTTATCACAGTATCGGCGAGCACCGGCCTGTAGATGAGCGGCTTGACGTTGCGTTCGACGTCGTCCAGGAAGACGACATCGTGAACGGGTATCAGCCGATGATCGGAGACATTGAAGTGGAGATCACGGAAGGGTCCATGCAAGAGGCAGCGCAGCGTCGACGAGGCGACGTCCGTCTCGTGCGGCGGCAACTGCAACAAGCATTGAAAAAACGCCAATTAGATATTCACGCACACTCAATACAATATTCTAATTGGAATCACATATTCAAATTGGAGGCAGCACCTTGATTTTGCCATTGGCCGCCGAGAACATTGGTCAGAGAGCAGAGAGCACAGAATTAAAACAATAATATGAAGCTCGCTCAGATGCGACAACTTGTAATACACACACAATAAACACAAAAAATAAAAATAATAATAAAAAAAAAATAAAAACAAAACAACAACAAAAAGCAACAAAACTTTCAACACGCGTGCGTCGCGTCGCGTTGGGCAGCGGCAAAGAAATTAGGCACAAGAGGGAAAAGCGAAAAAAAAAAAACAAAATAAAAAATTAAACAGTTGTGGCAGAGGAAACAAGAGCCGTCGTTTAACGTTGTTTATGATTTTGTTATTTATTTTGCTTAATTAAAATGTTTGTGCCACATGCACAAATCATTGGGCTGCGGCTGCGCCTTCACTTTGCATTTCACTTGCCCAATGCGGCAACATTGCGACAGCCAGCAGCAGCAGCAACAACAACAGTAACAATAGCAGCAACAACAACAACAACAACAACAACGGCACAGAAAATCAGGCACAACCGCAATTTAATTTGACTTAAACGACTCGCTCGCTCGCAACTGGCGCCGCCGCTCTCCAATTGGTCCATGGAGCCGATCAGTTTTGAATCAGCTGTGTCTAACTGGTTGCTCAGTGCGGCGCGCTAGGTGGCAACGTGAGCACGCGCGCTCCAGCGCTGCCAGACTGTGGAATGCCGGCAGCTATTAAGCAACCCTGTTTGCACAGCATTTGGCAACGCTGACTTCGAAGAAGAAGCACCAGATGCAACCAGAAGCAATCTGAAGTTGTAACGTTAAAATAGTACAAAATATAAATCAAACAGTTATTTTATAACAATAACCAGGTGAGTTAGCAATAGCAACTATAGCAAACATAAGTAATTATTTCGGCAAAGCACTCGCTGCGCTCTTGCTGCCGTTTGTATATGCGCGTGTTTGCCTGTGCGGGCTGGCGGCAAAAACAATGGCAGCATGAGAGCGCGAGAGAAAATATGCCGCTGCCGCTGGCGGTGCGAGCAGTGCGAGCGGTGCTCCCTCCCGGCCGCAGCGGCAGGCTATGTAAATTCACCGCCAATTGCAATAGGCAATGTCAAAGAAATAGAAACAAATTACAGTATAGCCTTTTCTATATGTCATTATTTAATTTAAGTTGAGATATATTTCGTGCTTGTGTGTCTACAATTGTTCGTTCGTTTTTTTTTCTTTTTTTTTTTTTTCTTCCTGTTCATTTTAGGTTTTCATCTTTCGTTTCTAGAACTTCTAGAATTTGCCGCAGTTTCCGTTACCGAAGTCTCGGGAAGAAAAAAAAAACAGCAGCCGCAGACGAAGCAGCAGCAGCAGCAGCAACAACAACGACAACGAAAAGCCGAGCAATATACAGTAACATAACGGTAAGTAGGCGAAACAGTAAATATCGAGACCGAGCCTAAGCAAGCGAATATCTCTTTTTACGCCAGACGTTCAATTTTTTATGTATTTATTTATATTTTTTTTTTTTTCGTTTCTTAATTTTTGTTTGGCTTTTGTTTTTGGCTGCGCCCAGTGCGAGCGAGACATAGAGATGTCGCACACAATTCTGCTGGTGCAGCCGGGCGCACGTCCTGAGACTCGCACATATTGTGACTATGAAAGCGTTAACGAGTGTATGGAAGGCGTCTGCAAGATCTACGAGGAGCATCTCAAACGTCGCAATCCGAATACACCGACCATAACTTACGATATCAGTCAACTGTTTGACTTTATTGACACACTAATCGATATTAGCTGCTTGGTCTACCAGAAGAGCACCAATACATATGCGCCCTACAACAAGGACTGGATCAAGGAGAAGATCTATGTGCTGCTGCGTCAGGCGGCCTTCAGTCCAAATGCCTGAACCAAAAACAACCAAAAAAAAAAACAAACAAACACAACAACAACAACAATAAGCAAACTGAAACTGCGGTAACAAAACAACAAAATGAAGTACAGAATGAAACAGAAGGCAAATAAACAAAGATTTATTTGCAAACAAACAAAACAACAAATGAATGAAGAAACAAATGAAATTGCAATCTGCTCGCAGCTGGCGACAATTTCAATTCAACTCTTTAAATCTTACCTGAGCGTAGACAGCGACTGAATAGCATCTACCTTAATTTTTGTTTATATCATTTTCTTGTACTATTTCATAGGCAACTGAATTGCAACTGTGAGAAACTTGAATGAATTCTTTTTGTATCTAACATTAATATAGCTGTATATGTATATATATATACAAATACTAACGAAAATCACGTTTAACTGTATTTAATTGGGGCGGAAGGAAGTGCGACAAATCGCAGTATTATGTGAAAATTATTGAGCATCGAGCAGCTAAGTACAGATCTAAATGGTATATACTATATTATATATCTGGCACGTCAGAGAGTCAAGTATATATGTATATGCATAGTATATATGACTTGTATATAGTGTATATCTCTAGTTCGTATAAGCCTGATCGCTGCTACAATATAATGTTATATGTGCTAGAGCACTATTTATTTGATAGATCTTAAGTTCAATTTAAATTCAAACTTATAGAATTTTTTTCATCTGGTTTGGATATATATTTACAGAAGACTAAAATATTTTTTGTTTAATTTAAAAAAATATATTTTAAAATAATATCTATATAAATAATAATATAAAAAAAAAATATATATATATATATATATATATACATATATAATTCAAAGTATATATAAATAAAAATAAATTATATTTTGTTTAAAAATAATAATATACATTTTAAATTTTGTATATATATTTTGTATAACAAAAATAAAAATATAATTTATTTTTATTAAATATATAATTTGGATCTTATGTATTTATATATATATAGTTTTATTCTTATTATTTGTATATATATATAATTTTTGATTTGTTTTTATTGTTCAGTTATATTTATTTTTTATTTATAATTTTTCTGTTTATTTTTTTTTTGTATATATATTTTTTATTCTATATAATTTTTTATTGGAAATATATATTTTTTATTTTATATAATTTTTTATTGGAAATATATATTTTTTATTTTATTTTTATTTTTATTTTTTGTGCATTATAATTTACATCTTTACATCTTGAGCCTATACATATCATATCTAGTAATATTTTCAGCATGGTGCCGCCTCTCCACAGTTCAATTATATATAATTTCGATCACTGTGCGATCAAAAAAAAAAAAATGTTTAATTAATATTTAAACTCAAATTGATGATATTTGAGAAAAGATACTGATATTATCTGGCAATGCAAAATAAGTTTGTATAGAATCTGAGACTAGCCCTTGGCTAGACTCCACTTAAAATAATAATATATTATTTAAAAAAAAAAAAAAAAAATAGTTTTTATTAGCATGCAAAAGTTTTTCTTTTTTTTTTAGCTTTTAGTGTCAAGATCTATATACAAGTATATATATATAAATATATGTATATATAGATATATCTATGCATATCTTTAGAGCTAATAAAGTCTGGCCTATAATAGTTGCATTTGTTGTTTGTCTATATTGAAGCCTGATTAGCTTTGGGGCTAGACTAAAACGAAAATAAAACTTTTGCTATTAACTAAGCAAATTGAGTTGAATCGCTTCACCTTCGTCTGTGCAGTTTGAACCGCAAAAGTGGGAACCATAAAATGTGGTTAATTGCCAATTGTTGACAACTTCATTTAAGATATATATGTATATATATATATATATATATATATATATATATATATATATATATATTGAATATATATAAGCGCTATGTAAATGTGTTTATTGAGATATATAGAACCTTTGGTCGCTTTGGTCATATTGGCGTCAGTAGCCCGTAACGAGAATAAATAGCAAAAAGCAAACAACAAATTGCAAAAGCTGAAGCTGAGGCTGAGGCTGAAGCTGGCTCAGCAAAGGCCTTGGAGCGTCGGCGTTGACGTCGACGTCGACGTTAGCGTCACCGCAGCTGCATTGAACTTGGCGTGCATTTTATATATTATACATATATATATATATATATATATATTTTATAATTTCAGTTATTGTTTTAATCGGCCAGCCAACTTGTTGTAAATGCATGTAAAGTTATTATATCAAACTGGTTTTTTTCTTTCGACTTTACTGCAACAACAACAACAACAACAACAACAACGGCAGCAAATGTCAATGTCAAGTTCATGCCATATTTGGCCACTCACACAGACGCACGCAAGCACGCACGCACACACGCATGAAGTTTGAAATGCAGACACTATTGCTATCTCTTTCATTTCCAAGTAGAACTTAAACATTTTTGGGTTTGTTTTGCTCGCTTTACAATTTACCGTATGTATATTGTGTAGTCGTGTATATATAATTATATATTATTTAATTATTTATTTAATATGCTCTTTTCATCTTTGTGCCTCAGTTAAAACGCTTTTCTGTTTCCCTTATTCGCATTACAATTTAATTACATCTATGCAAAAATAATTAATTTAATTTCTGTTTCTGTTCTCCTCCTCTTCTAGTGTTAGTTTCTACCTCATTTATAACGCATTTTCCGTGTCTGATCAACCGGAGTTTCATATTCCATTTCATATTCCAATGGCAGAGACGGTTTGCCCTTGCGTCGCTTCGCTGCCGCCGCTGGTGCTGCTGCAGCTGCACCTGCTCTTGCTGTTGCTGTCTTAGTCTTCCGCTCGTCGGCGCTGCGCTGCTGCGTTCGTTTCGTTGGCACGTGCGTGTCCTGTATGAAATTTGTACGTTATTTAACACTGTTTTTTTTTTGTTTTTTTCTTTTTTTGTTCTTTTTCAATCGTTTGGCAATTCGTCACTCGAAAGCGCGCCTCAAGTTTCGAGTCAATAGGCGCGCGCGCGTTCATCAACTGCCGTCGTCGGCGTCGTCGCTGCCGCTCGAGTGCTGTGCAGTCAGCATTCTCGCGCAGCGGCGACGCCGCCGACAGCGCTGGCGACTGCACTCTGCCGCCGGCCGGCCAGCAGCAGCAGCAGCAGCAGCAAACAAGTGTTTGACTTGTTCTCATTGCAAATTATGGTAATTCGAGTTGTGCAACAGATTCGAAACGAAAACAAATTCTAAACGATGCTAAATGTCAATCATAAGCGACCAATTGCCAATTGCCAATTGAGAGAGATGAGATGAAAAGTCTCCAAAAATAGTTTTACCTCAATGTCTTCATTGTCGTCATCGTCGTCGGACTGCTCAAAGTCGCTGCCCACTTCGACTTCTTCGCGCAGACCCGAATCGCTCTCAACATCTTCGTCATCTTCGTCATCGGCATCATTATCGCTGTTCGCCTCGACAAAGTCTTCTGTATCGTTGAGTGCGCGCCGCAGCTCCCTGGCCTCATCCACCTCCATCTCCATCTCATGTTCGCGCTCCTCTTCCTGCTCGTCATCCTCTTCCGCGTCCTCCTCTTCCACATGCTCCGCCTCGAGCGCCTTGTTGAACGCCGTCTGTGAAAAGTTATAGATGTCCTTGTAGGTGCCGTTCTTCAGGCGTCCCAGCAGCTCCTTCTCAATATGATTGTCGATCTTCGCAGCGATGAGGGCCTTCTGTTCGCGACGCGCCTCACGGCGCTCGATCTTCGTCGAGAGCGGCACAATCAGCTTCTGTCGGCGCAGCTTCAGCTTCCGCATGCGCATCAGGTACTGTGTGATCTTCAGGAACCGCTGCTTGTTCTTGGCTATCATGTATTTGGGCCAGAAGACCAGATTCTCGTTGATCTGCTCGATGGCCTTCTCGAAGTTGCGCGACAACTTGATGCGCTCCCACAGCTTGCTGGGCATATGCGACCGCTCCGCCGTCTTGATGAACAGATATATGATGCCCTTCTCCTCGCGCACCGTCGCATACTGTGAGTTGGCCAGCGGGCAGGTGCGGCGCGTGCACAAACCCGTCAGATTGTATTCATGGCGACAGAAGGTTCTCGTATCAGTTCTGCAATGCAAAAGTTTGCCATTTGCAATTCAATTTCTATTTAAATTCAATATTTCTTATCCACATACTTGACTTTGTGTGAGCAAAAGGATTTGTTGATGATGCTCCAAACGACCTGGATGATGGTTGCAGAGTTTTAATTACGCTTAATTCAATTGCATTAGGTTTACTCACATCGTCGTGTTGCATTTTGTGGCTGTGCTTCGCTTTCTATTTCTGTTATTTGCAAAATCAAATACTTCTGGATAACACGTGCAACGTGCTAGCGGCTTTCAAAACACACGGTTCGCGTTTGGTATTCGCTTGTCTACGTTGCAATGTGACCAGCTGAAACAGGCGATATATCGATAAGCACACTGGGCTGTGCAACTAGTATGCTGTGCATAATTGAATAAAAGCGGACTTTTAACTTCACATTGACCGATTCATTTGTCAATGTGACGTCACATTTTCAATAATACGAAAACGCATGAAAAGGCCGCAAATGTGACAAACACAAAATCGGTGATTGATAAAATTCAAAGTAATGGAACTGGTCATTGCGTAACCTAAAGTGTCTTTTAACAGCGGACCTGTACTAAAAATGCTGCATTCTTTATTTATTAAGTTTTCATCTAGTAGCGATTATTAAATTAAATATTATTATTATATTATTAAATAATAATATAATATTTATAATTAATTTATTGAAAATTTATAAAATTAAAATGAATAATTAATTGAATTTCAGAGTGACCAGCTGCTGGGTTGCCGTCATATTGCTAATCCGCAGCCATGTGATTTTTGAACAGCGTATCGCGCATCAGCAAAGCTTATCGTCATCGATAAATGTCTCAAGCACACTGACACTGAGGAACCAGAGTCCAGCGCCGCTGTCACTGCCGGTTATTTAGTTTTCATTTCTTTTTTTTTTTTTTTTAGTAATATATACTGACTGACGCATGATTTGACACATTCTGGAAGTAGTCGTAGTTGGGACTAGTGTTAGTTGACTACAATATTCATTTAAATTTGAGAAACCAGCAAGATAAAAGCATAAATCTACAATGAAAACGTTTTTATTAACGTTTGCCGCCAACGCGCTGCCATTTTTGGCGCTCAATTTCGTATGCGGCCTGCTGCTCTACAAGCTCTACAAACACGTGCGGTAAGTGTGGCGGCAATATTAATTGCAATTACCTAAATTAACGTATGTATGTACATATTCGTGGGTCAGGGCACGCTTCGCCATTACCGTTAACTGTTGGTTCTGCAACACGAACACGATCGTTGCGTACACCCAACGGAACTGCTGGAGCTGCCCGCAGTGCGAGCAGTACAATGGCTTCAATGGCGACGGCGACTACAATCGTGATATATTGTCGGAACGCGGACGGTGCGCATACTCCGATACCCACTCCGAGAGCAGCGGCGAAATCCACTGCGCCAATGTGTACTACGGCGGCAGTTTGAACGTCGGACGGCCTCCGCCGATGGAGAACGGGCTGTGCGCCCAGTGCAATGAGGCGCAGCGCATGAAGATCGAGAAACTGGCACAGTTCGAGCCGAGCACCGAGTCACGGTTTGACCAGGAGCTGAAGATCTTCAAGTAAGTAGCCCAGTGGCGATCTTTGCCAGAGTTTCGCTCACACCTTTTGCCCAACTGCAGAGAGGAGTTGGAGAAACAGTATCGCCTGTGCGGCACATGCGAGCGTCATGTCAACAAGGTGCTGCACGAGAAGAAGAAAATGGTCCTGGGCTCGAAGTTCCTGAACTTCATCATGAAGGGCGCCGCCCTGCTCAAGCAGCCCCACTTCGAACGCCTCGCCGAAGCCCAACAGGAGAGCCGCCTCGCCCGCTACAAACTCTATATAAAGCTGCTCACCACGCTGAACATCGTCTGTCTGGTGTACGCGGTGCCCACGGCCACAATTGAGCAGTTCAATCAAACCATGGGCAGCCTGGTGGCGAAGCCCTTCTATATTGGGTACACCCATTGCTTGACTATGGTGCATCTCGTCCTCGGCTCCGTCGGCGAGTGGCTGGCCGATCTGCCGTATTTGGGCAAACTCTGGTTGTTTGCCTGCATCGTTGGCAGAATGATGCTCTATACGGTGGGCATGAGCCAGGCCCAGGTGGGCGAGGCGACCTTCAGCAACTGCTACATCAGCGTCTATCCGTACATCATGCTGGGCATTAGCTTTGTCAGCAATATGACATCTGGATTCAAGCTGACGCGCTACACCGCGCTGCTCGTCCTGTGGAGCGTCTATGCCAAGAGATCCTTGCTGCTAGCCGAGGACTTTGACGGGGCCACCTGCATTGTGAGTAGCGCAGCTAACCAGGGCTTCAGCTTATCCACTAATCCTATCCATCTCTATGATTCCATATGCAGCTGCTGGGCAGCATGACGACCCTGATCCTGCTCAACATGCGCAAAGACGGTAGCGTGGAGCAGGTCTCGGCGACCGAAAGCTTCCATCGACTGTGCGCGGACGAGTGCATCAGCGACGACGAGACGATCAGCATGCTCAGCCAGCAGTTGACCTTCAATGCCAGCAACAACAACACCAGCAATTTGTCCAGCGCCGGCCCCAAATGCCCGACGCCGCAGTTTAACGACTCCAGGCCGCTAATGGCGCCTTCAGTGCTATCGATGGACTCGTTGCATCTAACCACGCATCGGACGCCCATTAATCCGATGCCGGTGCCCATGCAGATGCCGTCGCCGACCAGCACCTATCGCACCCAGAATACCATGTACTCGGCCAACAGCTTCGACCAGCAGGCCTGGCGCAGCAACTACGGCCTGAACATGAGTCCGGATTCGGCTTGGCAGCGTACCGGCTCCAATTATCTGGCAGCTGCCATGGAGCAGCGCCCTCCACCGTATGGCTTCGGTCTGGATCAGCGTCCGTTGGTGCGCTCCACCAACTTGCTTAACCCATCCCGTCTCCACATGCAGCAGCAGCACCAGCACCAGCAGCAGCAGCAGCAGCGCAACGGCGACATCTCCGCCTGGGTGAACGCCGCCAGCGTGCATGCTCAGCCGGATCTGCTGCATGAGCCAAACACCTCGAATCTGCTGCAGCAGTGCTACAATCGTGACCTATCGCGTACCTCATCCCAATCATCCGGTTTCGAGTCGCAGCTGGGCAACCTGAATCCCAATGTCCTGCGCCAGGAGCATCAATCGGTGTGGTCCCAGCCCGAGCAGGCGCCGCTGCATAATCTAAGCCCGCCAATTCCCAATTTGGGACGTGATTACGGATCTCCATTACACCTGCCGGCATATCCCCACTTGTCGGATCACTATCGCACCGGCGATCTCCTGCGCAGGTGGATGGATCGCACTGCAGCCACCAAGTCCAATTGATGCTTCTATTTAGTTCCCGTTCTAGTTAGTTTTGGTTTCGTTCGTTTCTTAGTTAAATTTTTCACGTTTTTTTTCTTTGGACAAACAAAAAAAAAAAAAAAAAAAAAATTAAGAAAAAAAAATAATTTAAAACAAATAACAGAATGAATTAGCTGTAAATCCTATAACGACTCAGGAATCAATGACGCTATATCACACACATATATATATATATATTTACTAGACTTAGCTTAGAATATTTATAGCGCTAAGCGAACTGGATACAAGATCTACAACTGTTTTATATATTTTCAAACTAAACTGCCACGATCCAGTTCCCACAGCGAACTCACAAATTATTTCAAAAACTATCGAAATTAAGGTATTTATTACAGTCGGAAAGAAATTATTGTTACATATAAAAAAAAAAAACAAAAAAAAAAAAACATTTTTGAAATGGAGTTTTGGAATGAATTGTCAAATATATGCATATATATTTTGTTGTAAAAAAAAAAGTTAAATTTAATTTGTTATAAATAAAAATACAAATTTTTAAATGTTTAAGACTGCTTAGTGTGTAATAAAAAAAATTAATAAATTGCAAATCAATGAAAACTGGCAGATTTTTTATTTTTAATTTTATTAATTTTTTTTTAAATATATTTTTAAATTCACATACAAAATGTACAACTGTTGCCCACTGTGCCTTGGCTGGGCTGATTTTGCAACCAGGTGGCAACGCTGCGGCAGGCCGGCAAAACAGCTGTGCGAGCAGTGCAGCAACAACAAAAAATCGCTCGGCCACAGGCCAAGGAGAGGGCGAAAGAAAACTGGCAAAAAAAAAAAAAAAGTCGCGCTGCAGTTGCGACTGCATTTACTATATAATCGGCATATTGAAGTACATATATATATATTTGGCGAACAGCAGCGATCGATCGTGACGAGACAGAGAGCAGACGGCAAGGCAAGGCAAGATGAGCAGCCAGCAGCGGACGGTGATTATATTCAAATCGGAATCGGAGAGCACGGATGTCTACGCGGAGACCCTGCTGGGGCATAACTTTCAGCCGCTGTTCGTGCCGACGCTGAGCTTCGGGTTCAAGAATCTCGACCAGCTGCGGGCCAAGCTGCAGACGCCGGACAAATATGCGGGCATCATCTTCACGAGTCCGCGGTGCGTCGAGGCGGTGGCTGAGGCACTGCAACTGGCGGAGCTGCCCGGCGGTTGGAAGCTATTGCATAACTATGCCGTTGGCGAGGTTACGCACAATCTGGCCATGAGCACGCTGCAGCAGCTGTTCACCCACGGCAAGCAGACGGGCAATGCCCGGAATCTGGGCGACTTCATTGTGGACACGTTCGATGGATCACGGAATCTGCCGTTGCTGCTGCCGTGCGGCAATCTGGCCACGGACACGCTGCTCTCCAAGCTGGCGGAGAACGGATTTTGTGTGGACGCCTGCGAGGTGTACGAGACGAAGTGCAATCCCCAGCTGGCGGAGTGCATGGATCGGGCTCTGAAGTCGGAGAATATCGAGTTCCTGGCATTCTTCTCACCATCCGGCGTAAATTGCGCGTACGAGTACTTTAAGGCCCGCAACATAGCGCCGGATCAATGGAAACTGGTTGCAATCGGGCCGAGCACTCGACGCGCTCTGGAAGCCCTGGGATTGAAGGTGCTGTGCACCGCGGAGCGGCCAACGGTGGAGCATCTGGTGAAGGTGCTGCTCAATCCGCAGGAGAGTCGGGAGCGTCTGCTGCGGGATCGCCTGGATGTAGCTTAAGAGTTTTGTTTTATTATTACTTCGAGTTGAATCCATCTCTATCTATCTATCTCTCTCACTCTCTGTGTGACCTCAATGAGTACAAAATTAGTGAAGCCCAGCATCAAATGTTGCGCATTATAAGTTATTTTTGACGCCCGATTCTCACCTCAATTGAAGCTGAATAAATTTGTTTGTTTGTTTTTTTTTTTCGTATCTAAATTTACATTTGGCCGACATTTTTCAAATACCAGCTGCAGCTTCTTGCGCCAACAAGACTATCGATAACTTGGGCGGCAAGCAAAAAAATACTAGAAATTGCTGTTCATGGAAATAGTATATTTATGCTGCCGATAAACTAAACTAACTCTGTGATATCGAAATGATATCGAGTTCTTTTTGTATCGAAATACATATCTCTAATATAACCGATCGTCAACTCGATTTGCTTTAAGTTACTAATAATAATAATAAATTAAATAGATTGAATCAGCAATTAAAATTAAATTTAAATTAATTGAATCGCCTGGCGTATTGAGTTGCCGCCATAAACACACATACGCATACGCATGCAAAGACACCTATATCTTAACACACTCAGAGCAGTCGCGTTTTTTTTTTGTTTTGGGTGACGCGACTATCGATACTATCGATTGCGGTGCAGCTCTAGCTCTAGCGACAACGACAGCGAAGTAATTTTTGTGCTTTTGTGCCCGCCGCGCCACTGAAGCAGTTTTATTCTATTATTTTTTTTTTCGTTCAACTTTTGTGTGATTTTTGCGCATTTATAGTCAATAACAAACAGCGACAGTATATTGGCAGTTGTGAGTGTATGTTGCGTTGTACATAAAGAAACAAAAGAAACGAAAGAAAAACTCCACGCAAACACTTTGTGCCGGTGTCAGCCGAAATTACAGGTGAGTTCCAGCCAAGTTAATTGGTTTTCATATCTTACACCTATTCCTTGTACGCTATATGCAATTGTACAAGTGTACCTAGTACAAAAGGTTCTTCTTTTATTTAACTTTTTGTTTTTGTGTGTGTCTATGTTTGTCTGTGTGATCATGCAGCATTAAAGGCAATAAAAATGAAGTGGGATAGCAAGAACCGAGCAAACGGAATGAGTGTGTAACGCAATGTTGAAATACCGGTGTGCGCGGCGTCAGTGTGCATATGTATACATGTGTATATGTGTGTGTGTAAGTGAGAGAGAGGGAGAGGGAGCGCGACTTGAGTTGAATTGGTTTGAGTGAGTCATTAACCGGCCTGCGCGCCGCTTTGTCAACGTTTTCTGTTTTTGGCATTGCAAATTGGCAAATTTGCCGTTGACACTTTTTATTTGTTGTATTTACTTGCTAAAACATGCAACTTACACAGTTTCGCAGCAACAACAACAAGCGCATTGACAATCAGAGAGAGCTATTGAGAGTGAGAGTGAGCGAGAGCGACTTTTCGCTGCATGCTGAGGCCTGACTCTCTTCGCCGCCGCCGTCGCCGCTGCTTTAAATCAAATTCGCCAAAAAGTCTGTTAAATATTTGAATTTCATTGGCAAGCTTGAGTTCGCCCTAAAGTGGAGAGCGCGCGCGCTGTGCGCTAGAGCGAGACAATGCAAAATAATGTGAGAATTCATATTTCTATATGCATTTTGTATTATTATTTTATTTTTTTTTTCGGTGTGCCAGCAGCTGCCATAAATCACTGTCGCTGCCCGCCGGCTACCTTTTGCTGTTGTCGTTGTTAGGCAAAGCGTGTGAAAATTGCAGTCAATGCCGCCGCTCCGCAACCACCGTTTTTCCAGCGTCGTTAAAAGTTTTTCCACTCACACACACATACATTCATACATTGTATTGTGTTACTGTCTTTCGTCTTTCTTTGTGTCTGCAGGTCGCTTACTTCCGTCTTTATCATATGTCTCAGCATACATACATATGCATGAGTGTGTGTCTATGTGTGTGTGTGTGTGTGTGTGTAGTCCAACAACAGCTTATTATCTCATTAGCATAAAGACACATTTAACAGTTAGAAGTTTTTAACATTGTTCGAATTTGTTTGGATTCCATGTGAGTTTTCACTATTCACCAATACCTATGCATCTCTATATGGATTAAAGAGAACAAATCCTGATTTCACAGAAGAGAAAAAACCCATGGGGCTGGCAACACTGGTTGGCCTGCTTCTGCCATACACACACGCACACGCATACATATGTATGTATGTACATATGTATGAAAGTTTTTATTGAACCGGGACATTAGTCAAACGCTTTGCTGTTCTGGTTCTTTGTGATTTGTTCAGCATCATCTCAATAGCTTGACATTCCCATGCCATTTGTAACGGTTTGCAGCAGCAAGCGCAAAAGAGACAAACAAGAAGAAGATGAAATAACCACAAAGTCAGCCACAGCCTATGGCACCCATGTTCTAAGCTTAACAGCAGCCGAGAGGCGAGATCTTCCCGCTTGGCCCATTTAACGGAGTAGAGTGAGTAAGAGGGAGAGGCAAGGCAAATCAAGCAAGCAGCGGATGCTGCGTCGCAGTTGTTTACACTCGCTCACTAACTGGCAACGCCAACGCGCTCTCTCTCTCTCTCCTCTCTCTTTGCTGTTTGTGTGTGTGTGTGTGGTTGTAAGTAACTGTGTTCATTCATTATTTGATTTATCGGCTAAAAGTAGAACGATTCGTAATTAGCTGCTTGATCATGCCCAAAATGAGCTTTCCACCTAGCCCTCTCTCTTTCTTTCTCTCTTATTACTCTCATCAATTAACACCTTATTTTCTATGATTTATGTACATATGTACATATATATGCACATACTATATTCATTGCTGTTCATCCAGCAAAACCTGTTTAGGTGCCAGCGTTGCCATTTTGTGCGAAATTTGCGTAGCTATTGGGCTGAAAAAAAAAAAACAAAACGCTGAGAAGAAGCAACAGCAGCCACACAGGTAAGCACCCGACGTTGACGCTGCTGCTGCTCTGGATGTGCGCGTGAAAAATAAATCAACACAATATACGAATACTGAAAATTTCATTTAATATTAATAAAAAAAATAAAATAAATAAATAAAAATAATCAATTAAAATTAAACAAACTAATTTATACATATAATTACAATCATGACCTTATGACCCCATGTTAAAACTATGTAATATATTTTGGCTTTCACTTTTCAAACAACACCCGCTGCCTCGTGACTAAACAATATGCACATCACTAGTTGCGCCTACGACGAACGCTCGCTCGCCTTGCTCTTCGTATATTGTGTTCTGCTCCTCAGCTGCGCCCATGTGTGTGTGTGTTTGGCATTGAATTCGCTGAAATTTTGCACAGAGTAGCAGCAGCAGAAGACGCGCTGACGTCATCGACTCAGCCGCCTGTTGAATTTGTATTTTTAAGGCGAATATTTTTAGGTAATGGAAATAAAACAGAATTTATGAATTTGCATTTTGGGTGCAGACAACGATGCGACAGCGGCAGCGACGTCGACATCATACGAAAATTCGAACTTACTTTTCGAACTTGAAACAAATGCTCTCTCTCTCTCTCTCTCTCTCTGTTCATCTCTCTTTTGGGACTTTCACGTGCGCTAGCCATGAAGCGCAACAATCGTCGGCTGCGCAGCCGCCGCTGTTTCGGCACTCTCACTCAGTTTGTTTGCTCATGCGTCGACTGCGCAGCGTTAGGATAGATTTTCATTTTTGTTTTGTTTTGGGGGAGGGGCTGCGCAACAAGTGTATTGTTATTGTTGTTGTAGTGTAGTTTTATGTAAATTAAGCAAAACGGGTTGTTGTTATGCTTGACTAGTTAAGCGGGCGCAGCGGCGCGTAGAGTACAGTAACAAAGCCGGCGACGGCTTCGACTGCATTACGTAACAAAACCAAACTAATACGAAACGAAAAAACGTTAAAAGTGGGCGCTTGCTTTGAAATTTCAATGCGCCGGCGTTGCCACCTGACAACAGCCCAACTGACACTTGTTACGCTCTGCGAGATCTCTCGCTCTCCACTTTGCTGTGCATGCATGTGTGTGTGTGTGAAGCTTCAAGTCAGCCGCGTGACTTGCTTTTTGGGCTGCTGCTGCTGCTGGCCGGCCATTACAATTTCGTGGAGCATCTCTCGAGAACCGAAAGCCAGCCAGCCACCTGCCCCCTCCCTTTCGGTTGCACACAGATAAAAACGTTGTTCGCATTTGCTGCGCTGCGACGGCGACGACGACGACGACGTTGGCTCATTTCGCATTTGACTCTCGGCACGTAAAGTCAGCGGACGGCGCAGCAGGAAAAAAAAAACAAAAAGTCGAAAAATACAACTGCTTTTGCTGCTGTTGTTGTTGTTATTGTGAGTGTTTATTTTTTTTCTCTCTCCTCTGCACGTGTGCAAGTGAAGAGTGCAAAAGCGCGAGCGCAGCTGCGAACGAAAGCTTTTCCGCGCGCTTTTTTTTTTATCGTTTTATAATTTGTGTTTTATTTGCATGTAAGTACAAATATTTGTGCACTTCTGGAACTGAAATTACTACTTTGCGTGTGTGACTGTGTGTGTGTGTGTGTGTGTGTGAGTGTGGGTGGCAACGCCTTAAAAGTGCTGTGCTATCACAGCAGCGGCGGCGGCTGCCCAATCAGAACTGCCCTTAACCCACTTAAATGAAGTGTGAGAAATTAATCAACGTCAAAGCAACAGCTCGAGCAGAGAGACACGCTCGCTGCTGCGTCATCAACGTTGTTTAGTGGGTCAAACGCCGGTCGACCTCCGACGCCGCCCCAAAACCAATTCACATATCATTTAAGCAGTTAAACAGTTACTCCCCCCCTCCACCCGCTGACTGGCGCTCCCGCAATCTTATCTCTGGACAAAAATGTCTTTAACCATTGCGTGCAGGCGACGTTAACATTTACGATGTGTGATCAACTTGAGTTGCTCTTGCTCTTTCTCTTTCTCTTTCCCACATTAAAAACTGCGTGGGAGAGCTTTTACTTTTTGCTCGAAATGCTTTTGAAAGTGAACAGCAAGCGACGCTCAAGTCGAGTCAAGCTGCGTTGACCTTACGATGAGTGCAGGCGAGCGCAATGCGTAAGGAGTGGAGAGTTGAATGTGGAGAGTGTAATTCAAGGCAGACAGCAGCAGCAGCAGCAGCACCAAAAACGACAACAACAAACACAATAATAACGGCATTTGTTCACTTTCCTTTGTGACAGATTCTGAACTGCAATTTTTATTGTAGATTCCAAACTGAACTTAACCTCGAAAGGGCGTCATATGCAGACAATTAGCGAAGTAGAATTTTTTGTTTTTTATCAAACAAAAAATAATATATGAAATATATATAATTTGAAAATGAAATATATCAAATACAAAATACATAAAAATTAATAAATAATTTATGTATACAAGCGTCATCAACCTTCCACTTCAATCATTACTACATCATTTCTATATATTTTTTGTATCAAAGCCGAAGAACAACAAAATTGATAAACTATACTATAACTATATATACATACATATATTCGTAATGTTCTAATTTTGGTTGTGATCGCGACTGCCTATCTACCTGTGTCTGTGTGTGTGTGTGTGTGCGTGTGTGTGTGTTAGTATATATTTTGGTTTTATATTATTGGTCATTGGGCGTCGTACAACCTTGCACCTGCAGCTGGTAGCTCCATCTGTGGGCCATTGAGTGAACTTTAAATTGATTGCAGCTGCTGCTGTCGCCGGTGTCAGCCATAAGCTCTGCCATAACTAACTGCTCTATACCTCTTCACGGTGTTCACTGTTATTGATATGCTTTGGCGCTCATAACGCACCGCATCTCTCTCTCTCTCTCTCTGTCTGTCTGTCTCTTTCGCATTTGATGTATGTGTGCGATATTTCCTTTGCTATCTTGCAAGAGCAACAACAATTACTGCTTGCTAACTGTCTTTCCTTGCTCTCTCTTGGTTGAATTCGCTTTGCCTGCTCTCTCACTCACTCAATCTGTTGCTGCGCTGCCGCTGCCGCAGTTAAGCTTTGGCGTCGTTTCAGCGCACAACGTGCTCTATTATAAAATTTGCCATTTAGTCAGCAGCAAACTTGCTAACGCGTCTGTACGAAGCACCGCACGCAGCAAATATTAGCTGAGCAGAGTTTCGAGTTGAAGCAGCTTAACCCCGCCCGCACTCACACTCGCCTCGCTCTCTCTCTCACTCTCACTCTGACTCTGACTCTTCTGCCACTCTCTTTCGGGAGTCAGCGACGACGAAGCAAAGCTTTCATATAGACAGTCGCGACGGCGCGCTCGTTTCAATTAGACGCAAAGTTTTTTTTTGTTGTGTGACGTTTCGAATTCGCCCGAGTTTTTTTTTCCCTGGAAATTTGCAATTTGAATAAATGCCGTTTTTTTTCGTGTGTTGTGTTCAAGTGCACTTTGTATGAAGCCAACAAACAATAACAAGAACTGCAACAACAACAATTTGCTTGGGTTGGTATTAAAAAATATATATATATATATTTTGGTTTAATTTTATATGCACATATCTACATACATATTTATTTCGAGAGATGTGCATAGAAATGACTAACTAGACTGGTATGTGAGTGTGTGTGTGTGTATGTGTGTGTGTGTGTGTGTGTGTGCGTTGTCCAGTCAACGGCTTTTCTAAATTGACATACTTTCTAAAAGCGCTAGTCAAGCAGCCACAGCAGCAGCAACAACAACAACAACAAGCAAATCTGACCAGCAACAAACAGACAACAACAACAACAACAACAACAACAACCCGTAATGGCAATGGCTAAGTGCCACAGCAAATGCCACCGCTGCTTGCTGCAGTCAACGCTTACAACGACAGCAGCGACACAGTAACAGAGACAGTGCCTCATAAACAAGTTGATAGACAGTCGAGTAGCATAGGCATAGGCATAGGCCTAGGCAGAGGTGGTTGCAGAAGGGGCGGCAGAGGCAGAGGCAGAGGCAGAGGCAACACAGCTTCGATGCTTTTTACTCAGCGACTCGTTTGGCCAGGCGACTAACTGTAAAGAAAAATGCAATCGCCTAACTCTACACTCGCCTTTATACATTTGTATGTATATGTGCCCATCTAGTATAAACTGGCAAAAAATCTGCACATTTTCCAGTGTTGTAAAACGCTCTAAATTTTGCTTCAATACTAAATTTGGTGAATTTTGATCAATTGTTAAACTGTAGAATAGATCGATAGAGGCGCATACTATTTTGAGCAACTGTTGCTGGGTATAAATCTCTAAAATGATGATGATAATAATAATAATAATAATAATAATAATAAAAAAAAAAAAATAATAATAATAATAATAATAATAAAAATAATAATAAATATAATAATAATAAAAATAATAGTAATAATAATATTAATAATAATAATAATAATAATAATAATAATTATATTTTTATACTATACATGTATACTATACCATATCCTACACCCTCTCTCTCTCTCTCTCTCATTATTATTTCTCTCCACAACAAATTGAATTTCTAGAAAACTCGAATTCAAATTTAATTAATCAAAATTGAAATTATAATTGAACCAAATTAAGTTGTCGAGTTTTGTTGTGGTTAAGAGAACCCAACTGGAGATCACATAATATATATTGTGAAAATGCCAAGAGATTGCATGTCGAAAGTTATGGATAGATAATGGATAATGGGTAATGGCAAATGGTAATACCCCCATCATAGGCGCGACCGAGTCTGGCATGTGATGAGTGCGCGTGTTCGAATGCATTTAAATTGCCTCTTTAATTTATTAGACGAGCTTTTAATGTGCTTAAGACATAACCAATAGAGAGAGAGAGAGAGATACATATATAAGAAATCATATAAATATATATATAATATAAATCATATGAATGATGCTTCACTTTTTGCTCTCTCTCTCTCTCTCAGTCTCTGTGTTTCTGTAGACTTGTCTAGCTGTTAAGGCCTTGTGTTGGCGGTTGGGGAGGCCATTGGCCATCGTGTTGGCCGCATTGCTAAAATTCCGCAGCTTTCTTTTGTCTTATTGCAGCTTTCTTCAGCTAAGCTATGTTAATTTTTTTTTTTTAGTAAATTTTTTTTTCAAGCATCCCAGCAAAGAGCAAAAGAAACTGTAAAACCAAAACAAAAAAAAAAAAGAAAAAAATCTCACTGAAGGTCATGGAAGTGCTGAATTCTTAAAGAGTAGGCTGTCTCTCCCTCTCTCTCTCTCCCTCTCGCATTGCCAAATGTCAAATGCAAATAGACGAGGCGAATTTGCCGAATTCGCTTGGCTTTGGGCACTCTCTGCTGTTGTCACAGGTGCAGGCAGCCTTCGTCTATTGCATGCAAATGCTTATTGATACAGCACACACACACAGACACACACACACAGCTGTGTCTGTGATCGCCACGAGCTTTGCACTGCGTTTTTTTGTTTCATTTGTTTTTAAGTGTTGCGTCAAAGTTCAAGGTGTAAAAAATACGATAAATCTTGAAACATGCTTGTTAATAACTTTATGTATATGGTGTGTGTGTGTGTGTGTGTGTGTGTCGCTATCTCACTCTATCGTGCTTTGGAAATTGCTTCAAACTGAGCTCATCCATTGAAGCAGCGCCGCGCCGCGCCGCGCACACGTTTAAAAATAGTTAATTATTAATTGATGAAATGACTAATTGTACAATTGTGATTTTTGTTGTTGTCTAGATATCGGTATGTATGTCTGCCTGTGTGCTTGTGTGATTTTTCTTATTTTTATTTTTCATTAGATTCCGTTGTTTGTTGGCGTTGCATGCGTCAAGGTAAATATCGTCAGTAGCGCTTGATGATGAATCAGTTAACAACAGAATTCAATGACGGCAATGCGCGTTTATAGCCAAGTTAGTCAGTTAGAAATGACGATAAATATCTGGCAATGTACTATATATATATACGTATATAGCTCAGTCGCACACACCCACATTCAGCAGTTGCCCAAAAAAAAAAATAATAATAATAACAGAAAAAAATTATTAGTCCCTGATTCAGCAGCCGATATGCCCTGTTGTTATACCCTGTGCGTATTTAATAGCGGGCATACTCTCTCTCAGTTGGTTAGCAGCTTCGTTCATTGAAATTTACTTTGACTATGCGCGGTATTTGGCAGTCGTTCAGCTCGTCACTTCATCTGAGCCGGCGAGAATATTTGTAATTTATTTGCCATATAAAGTGTTCGCACCTCTTCTTTTACCTAGTTTATTTTCTCTTGTTCGATTGTTGTTTGCTTTTTCGCTATCATTTGGCCTAGTTTGAGTGGTACATGGCCAAGGGGAGATTGATTGATTGAAGTGTTGACAACTGTACCGCAAAATAGCGTGAGCTGGCAGTAGTCTCCACTAGGCTGGTTGGCAGAACTCTCCAAAAGTCACTAGCACCAGTCTCCAATTTAACTTATCCATAGACGTCAACGTTTTACAACACTGTCGCTGTGAATATGTATTTAGCCTTGCTTTTTTTCTATATTTAATTATTTTTTATCAAATTGAGATCCACTGGAGACTATTTGCTTTTTTTCATCTTTTTTACTTTTTTATATTCTACAGTCGCAATATGTGTGAGTTTAATTTGTTGCCACTGTTTGTTTTCGTTTTAATGTTGTTTTAATGACAGCTGTGACGCGCACGAACTCGCTGCTGACGTCGCTGCCAACGCAACGTTTTGATGCACATTGCCGCGTCTTGTTCTCTTAGCTTTTGCCTATTTTGATACTTCATATAAATCAAGCGAAGAGCTTAAATCCCTCGACTAGCGCAAGAAAGTCCCTATGTGAGTTGTGATACACTTATCTCCATATGTAGACTTGAGGCAACTCTACAGTTCAAGTGTCTGGCGACTGCGGTGGCGACTGCGACTGCGGCTGCGGCTGCGGCTGCATATCGTATGCATAACCTCAAAACTCAATGTCACTTTTTTTTTTTTTCTGTATGGCAACTGTATGTATATAACACACACATATATACATATATATATCTGTGTGTATGTCTATTGTTTGTGGGGTTTTTCTCTCACTTTTATTGTGCTGTATTTGGTTTTGTTGTCTTGACGATTAATATTTGCGCTTGTATTGTAGGTAAAATGAAATTAACTAACGAGTTGCGGTTGCGGCTGTCATAAAATAAGTTGCAAATAATAAAAATAATAACAGCAAATGTCTGATGCGGCGAGCTTTGTCTCTCTATCTCTGTTGCTCTGTCTGTGTATACGTATGTGTGTATGTGTGTTGCATCATAAAATTAACCGTTTTGCATGCAAAAATCGTCGTTTTATAATCACAAAAAAAAAAAAAAAAAAAAAAAAAAAATGATTTAAGCTCATGCCTGCTGAAAAATGATGGCATAAAAACGTGCATAAATTTGCCTTAAGTTAAAGCGAAATACAATAGAGCGAAGAGAGTGTGAGCCGCCTGCCAAAGGGCAGACAGCAAAACGAAAGGGAATTATGCTCAATGAACTTTTTGTGCCTTATAAGGATGTTGTAAAAGCAGCAAAGCAGCAGAGCAGCGCTGCTCATGCGTGCCTACAGTTAACCAATCGCTGCTGCGCTTTACTCTTCCCTCTCCGAGCGAGTTGAGCTTGTGCATGTTTTAGTTTGTGCGACAGAGACAGCAAGTGAAGTTGAAGGAAATTGCACTAGAGCTCAGTTAGCGGGAAGTGCGAGTATGAGTCTAGCATGAGCTGAGCCAAAGGGCAACAGCAAAACGAAAGGGAATTTATGCTCAGCGCACTGTTATGTGCTGTGGCTCTCTCTTGAGGATGTTAAAGCAGCACTGCTCACGCTCATGCGTGCCGTGCTGCAGTTAACCAATAGCTGCTGCGCTTTACTTTCCCCTCTTACATTAGAGCGGTCGCATGTTGTTGTTTTCGTTTGTGTGAGAGCTGAGCCACAGGGGAGGCAGCAAAACGGAAGGGAATTATGTTTTAAGTTAACCAATAGCTGCTGCCCTCTGCTTTACCCTCTCCCCTCTTCATGAGCGGGCGAATTACATGACAGAGACAACAAGAGGAGTACGATGAGGGGAAGTGGGCATGACTGGGTGCGTGTGTGCGTGCTTGGCTTTGTTTATCGATAACGCAAAACTGAAGGGAGGAAGAACAAGCGACCCAATTGTCTGTCGTTGTTTGTCTGTTTTTTGTCATTCATTATTTGTCTATTTGCCAATTTGTAATTGTTTTTGTACCCTAACAAAAATAGTTGGCAAGGGTATATTGGTGTGCAAATGGATTGAACATTTAAAATATATAATAATAATAATAATAATAATAATGCGAAATTTGGGTTAAAAGCTTATGAATTTATTGAAAATTATATTTATCTATATCAAATTATTTTTGAATGATGCCAACAGGTGGCAGCTGTATATAGGGCATCTTCTAGTCGTGTATGCCCATTCTGGTTTCCTTTGCGGAACTCTTTGTTTTGCTAGCTAGTTTTTTTTTCGGGCGCGGACCGCATAAAAAATGTTGATATAAATTATTTTTGGAGCAATTGCTACACAAAAATGTGTGAGTGTGTATGTGTGTGTGTGTGTGTGTGTTTATATATTAGATAAGATATGCACATGATTTCATTGTACAAATACGGGAGAATAGTTGCCAACGGAAGTGACGTTGACAGCAATCGAAAAAAATAAATAATAATAATAATAATGCAAGGGAAACCAATTTGATTTTATTACATCGTTTTTTTACGCTAATAATAAATATTCTCCAACTTCAAAACAAAAATAAATAAATAAAAAAAATGGACACAAAAAAAAACGTGAGCATTAATTTGATTGCCTATTGCGAGCACGCCAATAAAGCAGGCAAAACAAAACGGTTTAAATACGTAAATGTGTGTATAACAGTTAAGTTTCTTCTGAATGCACGTAGTATGACGTTACGTTGCCAGCGCTGATAACGCGGCACGTCCACGTTACGTAATATGACCCAATTGAGATTAACATTAACTGGAGCAGCACAATACACACACACACACACATATATATATATATATATCTAAATCGCATTGTAACTATTGGCTTAAATTAGCCGGTCACCTGGTTTCGCATCAAAACTTTCCATTGATTGAGTTGCAAATAGCCGAAAAAAAAAAATAAAATAAGGAAAAAATTGTCAACGAAAAACTTTTGTCATTTACAATGTTGGCTTTGTGCGTCAAATTGACCAAAACAATTAGCAAAGCAAAGCGAAGATCGCGTTTAGTGACTAACTAACGGTTTCTATGAGAGAGCTTTTTGTTTGCTGTTAAGTGTGCGAGCGAGCAAGCAACAGTGTTGATAATTTAGCTATTATCCCGTCAGAGCTCTGGCGCTTGACAAATTGTGTTTTATCATCAGCCGGCAATTATAGCTTGATTGAATCATAATCTAGCTGTTTCTGGCTAAAGAGCTGGCAGCACTGACTCGCCGAGTCAGCGAGCGAAAGAGATGCCAGTTATTTATGGTAGTTCTTAAGCGGTTTATAGGCAATTCGCTTTCATTTATGCGTTACTTAAATTTTGAATAACAACACATACATATGTACATACCACTAATTGCTGCTATATGTTGGCAATTAAAATAATCATGAACCAACTGTTCATGATGTGGCGCAATGTCAAAAGAAATAATTTCAAATATGCCCAACGCACTCAACTACATACATATGCAGAAGTATACAAGTGTGTCTGTGTGTGTGTGTGTGTGTGTTGGTATTTGCGTGTCGCTCTTAATTATGGCTGCGTTGATGTTTTTATTTTCTCCCATCTCTAACTCACCCCACTCCTCTCTCACATGCTCTCACTGCTACACCCACCATGTTGTTGTTGTCTTGTCTGTATATCTTTCGGTCGCTCCCGCTCGCACTCGCTGCCATTTGCATATGCGCTGACTTTTTGACAGTTGCCTTTTGTTGTTGTTTCGGCTTTGGCTGGCCGCTGTTATTTTCTTTACGTGCGCGCGCGTAACATTTGTTGGCTATCAAAGAACATTTAAGCCTTAATTTGCTTCATTAAATTGTCACATTTGTATATTTAATGCGGTCTATCTTAGCCATTTCGATTCATCTGTAGATATGTACTCGCATACATACATACATGTGTGTATCTGTATATATGTATATTTTTAGTGTAATTAACAGCTGCTCTAAAAATATAGTTTTGAACCTGTAATTAACATTTGTTGCTAAGTTGCTTGTTTGACTGCTTTGCCCTATGTTTTACCTCTGCTCATTCACTAAAATCAAACGAGAAACGCTTAACGACTAGACGATGCCCTGTAAAGCAGAAGTAATAGTCTTTGGTTTTTATGTTTTATTTATTTCTTTATAATTATTTTGTGTCATTATTTTAAAAATTATTATTATTAATTGTTTTATTTATTTTACTTTTTATTATTTATTATTATTTTTTTTTATAATTTATTATTATTTTTATTATTTATCGTTATTATAGTTAAATTTTTGATTTATGTAAATTAATTAGTATATCTATACTCCTCTGCCCACAGTTTACAGGGTATATGAAAACAAACAGTTTAGTTGGTCAACGATTCAGTCGTACGCTTGATTGCCCCATTTTAATTATTGACCACACAACAAAACACACACACACACACACACACACACAGCGTCTAAGCAAGCTGAAGAAAGAGCGTGCGATAGGGATTTGCGCTAAAAATCAACGCGGCATGAAAATACGCATAATTGTTGAAATTAAAAGTTTGGCGCTGAAATTGTTTTGGCTATTTATTTGGCTATTATTTATTATTATTATTATTATTATAATTTTTATTGTTTTTATTTTTAAGCTTGTTTTACGACACCAAAATGTAAATGAAAAGTAAAAGCGAATGGCAAAAAAAAAAAAAGAAATGAAATGACGGCACACGCTGCGGCTGCTGCTGCCTGCCTCTGCCTCTGCCTCTGCCTCTGCCTCTGCTTTTGTTGTTGTCATTTCGCTTTTATGTAGTTATTTGGCTTCCATTACGTTGCGCATACGCAATGCGAGGGATTCGCCGCGTTGCGCTGCTTCGCCTTGCCTTGGTCTTGCTCTCTCTTGCGTCGCTCTCTTTGCGTGCGTCGCTCAAAATCTCATTAGCTACGTGCTCATTTGCCTGTGTGTGTGTGTGTGTGTGTATGCTTGGGCTACTGCGTGTGTGTGTCCGTTTCTCTTGCGGTTCCGGTGGTCAAGCACTGAACGTAAACGAAAACGTGATTTTTGGCCCGCTGCTTTTAGCTTGAACTCATTAAATGCAGTTAATGGATATTAAACATAAACAAAACAATGAGCAAATGTTGCGCGTGGGTTAACCCCTAGCCCATCGCCGATTATGTAAACGTGTGCCTGGCGTACGTAACATAACTGGGCATACGTAGCCCCAGCTGGCGAGCTATCAATAGCTCTTGACCTCAACTCCAACTGCTTAAATCTATATAACTACGCATTTTCGCTAAATCATTTTCATTTCCGTTTCTAGCGGCGAACTTGAAAGCCCTAACTCACCCTCTCTCTCTCTCCCTCTCCCTCTCCGTCTCCCTCACTCTTTTTTTTCTGAGAGCAGAAATCACAGTCACAGATTAGGCAAAAGCGTAATAAAGTTAAATCAAATAGCAATCAACTGAAGTAGGAAATGACGCATACGTTGATTGAAGGCAGGATGCATTGCAAGCTGCTTGACTCTGTGTGTGTGAGTGTGTATGCATGTGTGTGTATATATATGTGTGTATGTGTGTGTGTACTCACTCAACATTCGCATGATTCAGCCGGCAATAGACGCCACGTTTTGGCCCTCAACACTTGATTCAAGCTGAAAGAATTCGTCGCTCACTTACAGCTGGCAAAAAATAAAAAAAAAAAATACAAAAAAAATATTATGAGCTCATTTCAAAATTTACTGTTTGCCCCCCTTGACTTGAAGGCAAATAAATAATATTTAACAAAATAAAATAAAAAAAAAAAGAAGCCACTGGAAACTTGGCTAAATGATAATGAAAGTACTCCACACATCTACATCTATACGATACAGTTTGTAATTGTAAATCACAAGTGTTTCCCAACACTGTCCCATGCTGATAATACATAGAATCATTATCATTATCATTATTTTATTACAACTAGCAATTTGCGGGAAATTGAATTTCTTATCAAAGCAGACAATAAAATTTGATTGGCTAAATAATGCCACATCGGCGGCAGCACAAATTTGAATACTTACCAACACTGCCCAATACTAAACAGCCCAAAGTGACGAGATTCATGAATATATTTAAGCGTCAACTGTCTAATATAACACTTCATATTTATCTTTGTCTCCAAATGTGTGTGGAGAGATATTGTAATACATGTATGTATATATATATATATATATATATATATATATGTTCATTCAAAGTTCACGCAGAAGCGATAATAAAGTCGGCATGATGTCATAATTTGTGCAAACCCAGCAATAACAACAACAACAACAACAACAACAACAACGCTGAAAATCGAAACTTTGGAATGTCTTTTGCCTTTGCAGCTAATGATTATTAATTTGCATTTCGACGGAAACCGTTTGTTCAGGCCCGTTTCAGAAAGCATACAGTGTGCATGTGTGTGTGTGTGTGTGTGTGTGTAGCTCCAGCATATTTGCTACGTCAATCAAATAAAGATGGCGTCTCTAACGTGTGACGTCACAATTGCTTAACAAAAATGTCAGCCAGGTGTCAAAATGTCAATTGAGTTTTCATTATGATGGCACAGGTTTTCAGGTTTACAATTGACAACAATTTAATAAAGAATTTTAAGTGATTTTTCAAATCAGATTCAAGGGTTTCCTGTAACTGGCTGGGTTCAAGGGCTGCGCTGGTTCAAATAAATAAAAAAAAAAAAAAAAACAAAACGAAAACTGAGCTTAATAAAATACTTCAAAAAAAAAAAAAAAAAAACTTTATAACGATAAGTGCAGAGAGAACTTTATACGCAGTCGTAATCTAAACAATTTTGTGTGTTTTTTTAATACAATTTTTTTGCATTTCCGCTGACAAAATGTTATCAAAAGTTCTCAAGTATTTGAGTTAAAAAAAAAATTAAATAAAATAAAAAAAAATAAATAAATTCGAGTTAATTTTTGTGCACACGATTTGTTAATTAGAAACAAACTAAAACTCGTTGTTTTAGAGGCTGCAATCGGTTTGTCAAAGTGCCAGGTGAAATCGGAAATAAACGAATATATACCAGATACAACAAAATGAGCCAAGTGTTATATATATATATAAATATATATATATATATATATATATAAATATATATATATATATATATATATATGTGTGTGTGCACAAAACAGTTCCTATATATAGGAATTATGATCGTGAGCTTTCCATTTGCAGTCGCTTGGCGTGTGCAGAAAGCAACTGGCCAACAGCTTTACACAATTTGGCCAAACTAGTTTAAACGGCTTTTTATTTACTGTTAACTGTTAATTGTTAATTGTGGTTTGTTTTTGTCACTGTCAAACAGACACAGAGAATTAATTCTCAATTATTCTTCAATCGTTGCAGTCTGAACCAGTAGCAAAACACGAAAGCAACAACAACAACCACAACACAGACGTCCCCAACCAATTGTTACGATATCCACTAACAACAACGGGGTGAGGATAGACAAGCAGCAAAATGTCGCCCAAATCGGTAAGTAAAGCTCTTCTATTGATAATATCTGAGAAGATTTTACACTGTAAAAGTGGCTAAAAATAGCTAAAAGTAGCTAGAAACATGGCTATAAACATGGCCAGCAACATGGCTAGAAACAGATTTAAACTAATGCATATTCAGTTCGGTTAATGAGGGAGAGAAATATGCGACGTTGCCACATTGCTGAGATCTTGAACGAAATTTAGCAAATGTAATAGAATTTTGACTCTATGATCACGTAGGGAAAGTGTTTTATAAAACAGATTTAAATGGCAAATTTAATTCTAATATTGAAGCGTTGCCACCTTGTTTGCGAATAGAAAGTGCAGAGAAACTTGAACATAGATCAAATTAAAATGTATATGAAATATATAAAATCTAGAAAGATTATTATAAATATATAAATAAGATCAGTTCTAGATAATTTTAAAAGGAAAGTTGTAAATCTGCCAGCGTTGCCACCTTATGCAATCCTTTTAACAAAATGAGTTCAAATGAGACACGAAAAACTGGGTACATAAAATACTATTATCGGAAATTGATATCACAATTGAATTTGAATCGTTATGCAATCGATCAGGGACAGGAATCAAATTAATGAAAAACTCATTTCGTGTTTGGAGCAGCAGCAGCAGCAGCAGCAGCAGCAGCAGCTGATAAAGGAAAACCAAAATAGCATGCGAATCGAAAAATGCTTGTAAATTTTGATAGATTATCAAGGCAGTGCAAAAAGTCGAAGAAGCTGAAGACGACGAGTGTGTACTCTCTTATCAATAAATGATTGACAGCAGAAGCTGAAAATAAATAGGAAGAAAGACGTCATCGTCAGCTGCAGCGTCATCGAATAGACCAAAAAAAAAAAAATAATAATAAAATAAAATAAAATAAAATATATAACTAATGTTTGGCATTTTCCACTTCTGGCACTGCGCCAAATTATCAATAAGAAAAGTACAAAACTTTCAAATGACGTCAAAGATTTGCAGACGACGTCACAGAACCCCCCCCCCCCTCCCCCTCCCCCTCCCCCCGTCACTCGGCCGTCTTGTGATGGCGCTTGCGCCGACTGTCGATATCAGTTGTTGTGACAGCTGAAAAGTGATTTGCCTCGATTCGATTTGATTCGATTTCATTTCATTTGAATTTCATTTGATTGACAGCGAACAGGACAGACAATAAATCAGTCAACGCATTCAGTGTCACCTTCTTTTCACTATCTAAAATTGTAGATTCATTAAGTATAATATATATATGGGGTGTTGTGGCCCCCATATATAAGCATTTATACATACAATTGTATTATAAATTCTGATATTATTTTAGTCATCATTTTGAAAGATTTTATAAATTTCGATCCAAATTAAGCTGATAAAAAAAAATGAGCTGATGAAATAAAAAAGAAAGAGATTTTTCGATCATCTAGGGAGAGAGAGAGAGAAAAAAGAGAAATATAGAAAAGAAAGAAACTCATTAAATCAGAGAGAGAGAGAGAGAGAGAGGATAAGATGTGCAGAGATAAACCTTAAGAGAAAGAGAGAGAGAGAGAGAGAGAGAGCGAAAAAGAGGGAGAGTGTGAGAGAGAAATATTCAGATAATTCCCTTAGATATATATATATTTCTCTCTTAAACTCTCATTCTACATTCTCATATTCTCTTTCGGTCAAGAAAGATTGCTAAAGCTACCCAAATAGGGAGAGAGAGAGAGCGAAGAGAGAGAGAGAGAGAGTGATAATTCTTCTGATATATATCTTTTTCTCTTTGTCATCCTCCATCATCCTCATCATCCACCTTCATATTCTCTTCCGCTCTACATCTCTTCCATCGTCTACAAGTTGATTAGGAATCCTCAAGTCGCATGACTATTTCATGAGGCATTATTCGTGAATGCTAATAAAATAGTGAAAATAATCGACGTCTAAATATAGTATGTGCATTGATGTATTTACCTTAATGGGCTTGGCTAATTGCAGCTCTAATAGAACTGACAGCCAACGCGTCGTATGATTGATGTTGATTTGTTTGTCCAGGCCGGGCCTCTCTGAGCGGCTGGGCATTGGTCAGCAAAGCGAGGAGGGGAAGGGGAAGACATGGAAAGCTAACCGTGTATATATATATATATCTAGATTTATACAGATATATGTATATCGCAGCTTAGTCAGCTTTGCTGACTATTTTTAGCTGCATAATTAACATACAATTGCAAAAGAACTAAAATGGAAAAATGGAAAAATGGAGGGAAAATATAAATCTGAGCATTTGTCGTTGCTGTCTGAAATTGAACAGTTGTTGAGCTTTGACGTGGGTGCCCATCTGCGTCTGCTCCGTCTACCTTCACCTAAGACCCCACCCCGATTGGACCTGGGCCTGGGCCTGGGTCTGGGTCTGCTCGACTTTGCATTTGCTTTAAGTTAAAAGCCACGAGTCGCTTTTCCATTTTCCTCAGTTGTCGCTGGACAGCAGAGCGGCGCGCATTGTATTTAGAAATTCTCTACGACTTTGATTTTTTTTTTTCGTTCGCTACTCGAGTGGGTGTGTGCGTGTGTGTGTGTGTGTGTGATATATATATGTGTGTGCGCATTACGCGCCATCAAAAAGTTTGTAACTATTCAAAGGCTACTGAAAAACGCTTGGCCGTCCAAAATGGTCGTCGTCTCCGATAGCAGTCGAGCGCGTCTTTCGCGCTATGGCGGCAGCGTTAAGCGTAAAACGGTGCGTTAAGCCAAGCCTGCTCCACAGCTCACTTTTCATTCCCCTTGAAATACCCTTGAGGTGGTGGGGGAGGGTTCTCTGTACAGTTGCAGCTTAACTATGTTATTACTACAGTTGTCGTTTCGCTAATTGGATACGACTCGGTTCCAGAATATTGCTTAAAAAAAAAAAACACAAAAAAAAAACAATATCATTTGAAAGTTAAAGCTATTGCTCTGTTAAGTATTATGATTTACTAATATAGCAGTAATCATATATGATATATTAATATATAATACTTGAAAAGATGACAAAGGAATTTATTTATTAATTTTTTTTTTTTGTTTTTTAATCTAAATTCAGTTAAAATTTCAAAATAATATAAAAATATAAATTCTCTAAGATTTTTTAATTTAAATTTCTGAATTAGAAGAAAAAAAATTCATAATTGTGTTTTCCATTCAAATTTGTTGAATTTCCTAAAAATAAAATAAATTAATTGAAGCGAATTTCTGAAATTTTCTTATATGCATTTCAAGTTAGAATTCCTAGATTTGCTGCCTATTCTAAAAATTCTAATTCTATTCTAATTCCCAGATTTGTGGAATTAGTTTTCAATAATAATTCCCACATTGTTCTTTCACCCCAACTACTTTAATATATTAATTTTAATTAGTAATCAATTTTATTCTTTATAAAGTTTTACTTGAGATATATATATATATAACTGATCATATATATTCTAATAGCTTGTCAAGGGTATTAGCACTCAGCACTCAGCCTTTTGCTCTTTGATCTTTTCGTGTTCTCTGTTCTGTGTTCTCTAGCACATTTCTCTCTTTACAGTTCTGTATGAAAAGACCAGAAATTAGCATATAAATGAAAGATAAACTTGTTCCCCAACACTTGAAGCGAATTCTTTAGCTTGTTTTAGGCTATGTAAACGTGTCTTTGGCTTGAATTGAATATGCTTAAACACTGGATAGTGGATACAGCTAGATATATATATATATTTATATATATATACATGCATATATATATAAATATATATATTAATATATATATATTTACAGTTGGCCTTATCTTATCTTGCGGCATGCACAAATTTGTCAAGCTGTTCACATGCGTTCAAAAATTAAAAGCTAAAAATAAAATATAACAAATTATATAGTACATATATATATATATATATATATATATATATATATATATATATATATATATATATTTTTTTTTTTTTTTTTAGATAATTTTGTTTAATAAACTACATATTTCTTAGCAATCGCTTTACAATTTCTTTATAAATGTTCCATAATTTCAATCATAGTTGATTAGACTTTATTGAGAAATGATCAAAGGAATTTGCTCTTATATAAAATATGACAAATTAATTGAATAATTCAAAGAAATCTGTGACTTTTGCTATTATTTTCGAGTTTTTCTTAGTTTTGCGATGCATTTTTATGGTTTCCGGCTTGGCTAGATATATATATATATATATAGTGTGTTAAAGTAACGTCAACATTTTGGTGTAGCTGAGAGCAATTTGTCATGCATGCAGTAGTTATACAGAGAGGGAGATGGAGAGGGCGAGAGCAGGTAGAGTTAGAGGCGAGATGGCAACTGGTTGGTTATGCGGCTGTTTCCGTTGCCACACTCGCTTGCACAGTGGGGCCAATGAGTGAGTTATGCTTGTATGCACGTACCATACACATGACAACAGCAGCAACAACAACATGCATTAACCCAAAAACGTTAATTGGATTGAAATGAACGTTTTCAATTTCCTAGCATTGTGTCACGTTTGATTTGCATTGCGACAAAATGCACTTAAAAAAAAGGGAGACTAACTGGCAAAAAAGTGAACAACGTAGTCGAAATATATGCAAAAACAAAAATAGTAAAACGTTGTTATCGATAACTTTTTTTATCGGCTTCAATGAGCGCAAGTTACGGTCGTTGCTTACGCCGTTTGCACTGAGAAACACGTACAGCTTTTGAGTTAACGTTTTGGACTGAGACACTCATGGCTATGAATCAAGTCAGCCTTTGTTCAACTACAGTTGACTCAGCGTAAAGTAATCGATAACTAATTGTTGCTGTCATTAATTTTGGTCTGCAATAAGTCATTGATTTGGCTGTAAGCTTGAGTAACTAAGCGATAACACGGGCTTCAAATAATCGATTTGCTCATTGATCGTTTTTGCTTGGGATTTGGTGCACGCATTGCAGTTGGCAATTGGCAATTGGCAATTGGCAATCGGCAATCGGCAATCGGCAATCGGCGATTGACACTTGCCAATGTAAGCGCGGCAAATAACAAAGGCGGATTATACAAGTAAAAGTGGCCAAACATGTGAGAAATGCACGTGTCAACTAATTACCACCGGGCCGGGAAAAGCTGCAGAGCGAAAATCACGCTCGGAAAAAATAAGCAAAAAAAAAAAAAGTAGCAATCAAGCATGACAACAACAGGCGTAGATAGTAAATGGATTGACTGTCTATTGATGAGGGGCTCCGAAGTGAGAGTGTGTGTGAGTGTGCGGAGAACGTTATACAAGCGGACATGCAGCCCAGTCACATGGGCTCATAGAGACATAGAGAGAGGGAGAGGGAGAGGGAGAGTGAGAGAGAAAGGGAATTGTTTTTTTTTGTGTTTGTGTGTCACTTGACCAATGCGGCTGGGTGAGAGGGGTGGAGTGAAGCCCATAGAAAGGGCAGAGAAAGCACATTAGGCAAACACGTGAACTTTGAAGGAGGGCGATAATTACGATATGAAAAGCAGAAACAAGAATGCCGATAACATTCTATATAGACTCATAAGTAATGTCATCAAAGTAATTCAAATTGAATTTTTAATTCATAAATAACAATACATCGATAGATATCGATAAATCATATATGCTTAAATTGTTAATTGAGTAGAAGATCTCTAGAGATAGAGACATATAAATGAGAGCTGATTATCCCTTTTACTGATAGATAGTATTGTATTGTTAGTGTAGTATGATGGGGTATTCGCCTTATATACGATCTCTTAGCTCACATTAAAACTGTTTCATATTTTCTTCAATCTTTTTAGCTAAATGTGCGCGTCACAACAATGGACGCTGAACTGGAGTTTGCCATTCAGTCGACAACGACTGGTAAACAACTGTTCGATCAGGTGGTGAAGACGATTGGATTGCGTGAGGTTTGGTTCTTTGGTCTGCAGTACACTGACTCAAAGGGCGACTCCACATGGATTAAGCTATACAAAAAGGTAATCAGAACAAATACATCAGATATATATATATATACATATATACATATATGTATATATGTATGAAATATAAGGCCAAGTTTTTCTTGCTCTGCATATAATGAGGTTACGTATTGTATTATATATATTATATATATTGTATTATATATATATATATATATATTATTATATATTGTCTAGCCCGAATCGCCGGCCATAAAGACCATTAAATATTTGAAACGTGTTAAGAAATATGTGGACAAAAAGACCGCTGATAGCAATGGACACAGTCAGACGGATGAGAGCGAGGAAGACGACGATGCCGACGATATGGTGGGCGACATATCAAAGCCAAACCAAAAGATCCCAGCAAAATTGTATTGCTATTTGTGGCCTTAGTGAAAAACCCCCAGTTGCCCAGTTGTTGGTAGCAAAGGTCTTAGCTGATCTGTTGTAGTGTAGTTTGGTGTCCTCCCGCATGCCCCCCTGCCCACAATCTGTAGAGTTATCGAATACAAACTGACCATGTATATATATATATATATATATATATATATATATAGATATAGATATATCTATTATTATTGATCTCTGATTGATTCTCTATTGAAACATGCTGCACACATTTGAAACGATTGCACAAATCAAATCGCGCACACAGACTGGATCGATGCCGTTCTCGACATGGGTAACCCATAATGTGCCAAATTCTATATGAAATATGTTTAAGGATTAATCTTTAGGTGGCTTGTATATTAATGCAATTTGTGTTGTCTCCTACGGCTGTTTAGGTTATGAATCAGGATGTGAAAAAGGAGAATCCGTTGCAGTTCAGATTCCGTGCCAAATTCTATCCGGAGGATGTGGCCGAGGAGCTCATACAGGACATCACACTGCGCCTGTTCTATCTGCAAGTGAAGAATGCCATATTGACCGATGAGATCTACTGCCCGCCGGAGACGTCGGTGCTGCTGGCCTCCTATGCGGTGCAGGCGCGTCACGGTGATCACAATAAAACCACTCACACAGCCGGTTTCCTAGCGAACGATCGCCTGTTGCCACAGCGCGTCATCGATCAGCACAAGATGTCCAAGGACGAATGGGAGTCGTCGATAATGACCTGGTGGCAGGAGCATCGCAGCATGCTGCGCGAGGATGCCATGATGGAGTATCTGAAGATTGCCCAGGATCTGGAAATGTATGGCGTTAACTATTTCGAGATACGGAACAAGAAGGGCACCGACCTCTGGTTGGGCGTCGATGCTCTCGGCCTGAACATTTACGAGCAGGACGATCGGCTAACGCCCAAAATTGGCTTCCCCTGGTCCGAGATTCGTAACATTTCGTTCTCGGAGAAGAAGTTCATTATCAAGCCAATTGATAAGAAGGCGCCGGACTTTATGTTCTTTGCGCCGCGCGTTCGCATCAACAAGCGCATCCTGGCCCTCTGCATGGGCAACCATGAGCTCTACATGCGTCGTCGCAAGCCCGACACGATCGATGTGCAGCAAATGAAGGCGCAGGCGCGCGAGGAGAAGAATGCCAAACAGCAGGAGCGGTAAGTTCAACCTCCGTGTCTATGTTATCTTCTCTCAACTAATCTCGGATTCATTATGCAGTGAGAAATTGCAGCTGGCGCTGGCCGCACGCGAGCGTGCCGAGAAGAAGCAGCAGGAGTATGAGGATCGACTCAAGCAAATGCAAGAGGAGATGGAGCGCTCGCAGCGTGATCTGCTTGAAGCACAGGAGATGATACGGCGATTGGAGGAGCAGCTGAAGCAGCTGCAGGCCGCCAAGGATGAGCTGGAGCTGCGCCAGAAGGAGCTGCAATCTATGCTGCAGCGCTTGGAGGAGGCCAAGAACATGGAGGCCGTCGAGAAGGTCAAGCTGGAGGAGGAGATCATGGCCAAGCAACAGGAGGTGCAACGCATTCAGGACGAGGTCAATGCCAAGGACGAGGAGACCAAACGTCTGCAAGACGAGGTCGAGGAGGCACGCCGCAAGCAGGTTAACTCAGTCTCTCTGTGATCTCTGACGGCATTATTTATATTTGAAAATTATTATTTAAATTATAGGCCGAGGCTGCAGCTGCGCTGTTGGCGGCATCAACCACGCCGCAACACCATCACGTGGCCGAGGATGAGAATGAGAACGAGGAGGAGCTGACGAATGGCGATGCCGGCGGCGATGTATCGCGCGACCTGGACACAGACGAGCATATCAAGGATCCCATCGAGGACAGACGCACGCTGGCCGAGCGCAATGAACGCTTGCACGATCAGCTTAAGGTGCGTGCAAACATTTGTGAAACAGTGAAAGAGCGAATACGCTACGCCCACTAATGGAGATAAACTCCATAGATAAATTTCTGAAAATATGCAGATAACATGCTATGTCGCTTCTTTTTTCTATTTTGTTTATGTGGGCGCAGTAAACAGTTTGCTCACATTTATCTTATCAGACAATGTAGTTATTTTTAAGCAACAATTTTTGGCATAATTGGCAAAGCGAAATAGCTTTCGGCTTATGTGACAAAGCCAACAAATGTGTACAGTATCTGTTGGAGAACGGGCGAACATAAGAAAGCATCAAAATATATTTAATGTATCATATATGTTAGATGTTGTAGATAGGGAATGTATGTTGACAAAGCACCAACTTTGTGGTAAATGTGCTATATATATAGATGTTAAAGGCAAGGCAATATATATATATATATATGAATATATATGTTATATAGATTTCCGTCCTAGGCACTTTAGTTATATAGATTAGCCAATCATAAACTATGTATTTGTTGGGGTCTAAAGAAATATTCAGGCTAAATTATGGGGTAATCGTGATTGATCATCAAAAAATCTTATTGTTGTACATCACACTCTCGCACTCGCTATCTCCATCTCTTTCTAATTCGAATTGTTTATCTCGCTCATTTGCAGGCCCTGAAGCAAGACCTGGCGCAGTCACGCGACGAAACGAAAGAGACGGCCAATGATAAGATTCATCGCGAAAATGTGCGTCAGGGACGCGACAAGTACAAGACGTTGCGCGAGATCCGCAAGGGCAACACAAAGCGTCGCGTCGATCAGTTTGAGAATATGTAAAGCGCTCGCCACGCCACGCCACGCCACGCCAGGCCAACCCTACACACATGGAACTATCTATATCCTATATCCCAAGCCAATCTAACCACCATGAAATCGACGCAGCGCGCCACTTACCACTCCTCAATAGCCAACTATTACTATTCAATATGTATATATATATATATATATATATATATATATATATATATATATATTATATAGATGCAGAGCAACTGGCCGAACATTTTTCCAGAATTTGTATCATTATATATTTTTTTTATTTGACCTTTTGTATAGAAGAAGATGTGGAGGACGGGAAATAATATGTGTGTGTATTTATGGAGAGTATTAGTTAAAGGAAAAAGAAAAATAAATGAAAATGGTTTTGACATTCAAGTGTTGAACGACAATCACACAATCAATCAATCAATCAATCAATCTAACTGCATCCTTCCTTCCATTATTCGCTTAGTTTATCAATATTTTCAATTGGTCGCAAATGCCCCGCCCACCACACACGCCCCCCATTTTCTTTGCGCGCATCAATATGAGAGAAACAACAACTACACTAGCTACAACAACAACAACAACAACAGCCAATAACAATAACAACACGAGAAATCCACAACAACAACAAGATGAAGAGCTGCTATTTGCATTTTCCCCCGTTATAAATATTATTTTTATTATTATATAATTACTATTTTTTTTAAATTTGTATAATTAAATAAGAACTTGATTAATTGTTTCTTAAATTAACTTGCGAAAGAAAAACAAAAACAAAAAGAAAAAGAAAAACAATATTTTTAATTAATATTATTACAAAAAAAAAAAAAAAATAAGAATAAAAAAAAGAACGAGAAAAAACACAAGTGAGAGAGAAAGGATAAAAATATATTACATAAACTATATTTTTCTTCTTTATTTTTGTTTTGAAACAATCTTAAAAAAAACTATTGTGAAAACCAAACAAAGAGTTTTTAAATTAAACAATAAAAATGTAAAACAAAACAAAAAGCGACGAAACTTGTTTAGGACTAAATGTGGTTAGGAGTCAAGACTAAAGACGCTTGCTGTTTGTCAGTATATTCTGATGTAAATTGGAGCTATATTCAATATAATAATCATATAAATATATAAATGTAAAAATAAAATCATATTCCGCTCAAACTTAGGCAGTTCGATAGACAGCATTTGTAGCGCAGTGTAAACTGATCGTGCTCGGTGTGCTGTTATCGGCGTGCCGCCACGCAGCGCACAGCTCACTTTTGCGCAAGTTGCTTTCCAAGCGCGGCAGATTTGAATTTGAATTTGCTTCCAAGTTTGAACCAAGTAAAAGGCGCATTGTCAAATTTTAAACCAGTTTCATAATTGATTGGCGTACAAATGAAAAGACCTAGTTTTTTTTTTTTTTTCTAGCGCTTTATTAATGTAAATATCAAATTGATAACAATAGATACATCAGCTATATACGTACATTATGCATACACGTATCAAATATTAATTTGATTACAAAAAAAAAAAGAATTGTACATATATATATGTATATGTGTATAGTATATATATATATAATAATATATTTATATACCAACCAACCGCACGACTTAAGGCTACGAAAAAAAATGCATATATCAACTGTGATTGTTCGCGTTTCGTTTGTTTTTTAGCTAAATATATATGTTATAGATATACATACATGTATGTAGGCATATGTATATGTATATATGCATCTGCATCTGCACTGATATAAAACATATTTAGAAGGCACATAATTACAGGCGCTGCCCGCCGTAGCACTTGGTGCCCAGCTGCTTTGTGGCGCTTGGATCGTGGCTGCTGCTCCACGTGTGTGTGTGTGTGGTGTGTGTGTGTGGCGTGTGTGTGTGGCGTGTGTGTAATGTACAGTTATTGAGTATGTTCATTAAGCAGTGTCATTGTTATCAGTAGGGATTGACTGCGGCGAGACCCACACGTCCGCCGGAGCGCGCGAACACCGGCTCCGCATAGCTGTGCCGATAGCCCTTGGGCATGCTGGCCAGCGGCTTGCCGGAGCCGGAGCCGGAGCCGGAGCCGGCGCCGACGCCGGCGCTGCTGCTGTGGCCACTGTTGGGCGTCGGCGCCGGCGACGGATAGCGCTCGGCATGGTGGGCCAAGCGCGACGAACTGGACTTGGCTACGGGCGGCACCGGCTCCGCCGGTTGCATATATTCCCGGGAGCGTGCGCGCAGCTGATGGCGCGACTGCGACTGATGCCGCTCGCTGACGCGCTCCCTCTCCCTCTCCCGCTCCCTTTCCCTCTCCCTCTCCCTTTCTCGCTCCCTCTCACGCTCCCTCTCGCGCTCCCTCTCCCGCTCCTGGCGATAAGCATCGTGTGGCGGCTCTCGCATCTCCTCGCCCCGCCGCATGGGATAGTCGCGCTCGCGTCGCTCCCGCTCCTGGCCATGGCGCTGCTGCTGCTGCTGCTGCTCCTGCTCCCAGTGCTCGCGGGAGCGAGCACGCGAACGACTCATCATGGACTCCGGCTGCTGCACGGGCAGCTGCTGCTCCGGCTCCTCCTCCTCGTCGCTCCACTGCTCGTAGCTGGGCGGCTCCACGGAGCCGCGACGCCGACGCGACGATGAACGGTAATCGGCTGCGTTTGGCAGCGCCGCGGCGCCATTGCCGCCGCTGTCGCGCTCGTCCAGATCGTAGCGACTGCCGCTGGTGCGCTCCATGGCCCGGAACTTGTCCTTGGCATCATGGAAGCGATCGCGCGGCGACACCTGGCTGCTGGCCGCCGTCGGATACTCCCGGACGTAGTCGCGTCCGTCACGGCTGCTGGGCTGGCGCGGCGGCTCCTCGCCGTACCGCATGCCCGTCGACTTCATCATCTTCTCCATGCTCTGGATGTACGGCAGGCTCTCTGCCTCGCGATACGGATTGCGATCCCTGGAATGATCGCGCTCCCGCTCCCGCTCCCTCTCCCGCTCCCGCTCCCGCTCCCGCTCCCTCTCCCGCTCCCTCTCCCGCTCTCTGTCTCTGTCTCTGTCATGGCGCTCCCTCAGCCGATCCGAGTTGTTGTTGTTGCTGCTGCCGCTGTTGTTGCCGACGCTGCTGCTGCTGCGCGTCTGCTCCGCCCCGCGATGCACGGCGGCATACTTGTTGTGGCCCGGCACTGGCTCGAACGGCAGCTCGGCGGGATCCACGTAGCGATGGCGACTGCCGCCATAGCGTTGCGCCTCCTCGGCCGCATAGGACTTGAGCTGCTGCTTCTTGGATGCATACTCCATGAACTTCTGCTTGTCGGTCAGGTTCTCCTTGCGGTAGCTGGCCACGGGCAGCGGCTTCTGCTGCTGCGACGGCGGCGGCTCACTGCACGGATCCGAGTCATCGAAGTCGTCCAGATCGTCGTCGTGCAGCGAACGCTGCTTGAGCCGCTCCCTGTCGTGCCCGGAGAGCTTCTTGTTGAGCAACCGATTGATCTCGTTGTATTTGTCGGTGTCGCGCAGCTTGGCCGCTCCCGTCTCGTGCTTGGCCGGCTGCGGCTCCAGCTGCATCACCCGGTTGAACTTCGCATCATAGTCAGCGGGTCGCATGATGATCGGCTTGATCTCGTCCTCGCGCGACCACGACTTGTTGTTCGATGTCGCCGTCGGCGTCTTGTTGCGTTCGCTCTGCCTCGGCACGTACGGCTTGGCCGGCAGATCCCTCAGATAGCTATCCTCCGGCGGCTGCACAGCGCTCTTCCGCTTCAGCTGCGCATGGTGCGAGAGCGCGATTTGTGATGGCTTCAGTGCGATCACCGAATTATCCGCCTCGTTCGACCAGTGCTCGTCGTCTGCGAAGCAAAAGGGAATCAGATAAGTTACGGATATGGATACGGATAAGAATATACGTATGTGTATAGATAAGGATAAGGATAAGGATAAGGATAAGGGCAAGGATTAGGATAAGGAAAAGGATAAGGATAAGGATAAGGATACGTAAAAAAATGGGGATAAGGATAATGATACGGATATGAATATGGATATGGATACTTATATGGATATTTATAAGGATATGCATACGGATATGGATATGGAAATAGATACGGATACAAATATGGACATGGGTAAGGATAGGGATAAAGATAAGAATAATCATAAGGATTAGAATAAGAATATGGATAGGTATATTGATATGGATCAGGTTATGGATAAGGATACGGATAAATATAGGCGGATACGGATAGGGATATGTATGTGGATAAGGTTTTGGATCAAAATAAGTATAGATATAGAGGCTTGGATAGAGATATGGCTATAGATCTGGATATGGATAAGGATAGAATAAAGATAAGGCGGATACGGATAGGGATATGTATGTGGATAAGGTTTTGGATCAAAATACATATAGATATAGAGGCTTGGATAGGGATATGGCTATAGATCTGGTTATGGATAAGGATACGGATATGAATATGGATTAGGATACGGATAAAGATAAGCAGAGATATAAAGGTATGGAACGGATAGGGATATGTATGTGGATAGGGTTTTGGATCAAAATACATATAGATATAGAGGCTTGGATAGGGATATGGCTATAGATCTGGTTATGGATAAGAATACGGATAAAGATAAGGCGGATACGGATAGGGATATGTATGTGGATAAGGGTTTGGATCAAAATATAGATATACGTATAGATATAGAGACTTGGATAGGGATATGGCTATGGATATGGATATATATACAGTCAACATACCACTTGAGCTATTCAGCTCCTGTCGCTCGGGACTGGGCGCCAGATCCGAGCCAATGCCCGAGGAGCCGCGCGATGAGACCTGCTTGCCGTTGGCCGTTGTGGCGGGCACAGCATTTGGTGTCGCCGCTGTTGCTCCTGTGCCAAGTGCTGCCTGGCCTTTGGGCGTGCCCGAGCCGCCCACAATGAGCGCATTGCGACAGCGGCGCAGCTCGATTGCCGTTAGATTGCCCTTGGAGCGATGCACTGTGTCGTAGTCGCGCGGCGGCAACAGCAACGGCGGCCCATTGCCATTCAGCTTGGCGCGCAGCTCGGCGGCCAGCGAGTCGAACAGATCGCTGTTCTGCTGTGGCGTCAACGGCGGATGGCCGTGCGCATGGCCATGTGGATGATGCGAGCCGTGGTGTGACGAATGATGCTTGCTGCTCATGTTGCTGTTGTTGTTGTTGTTGTTGTTGCTGACGCCATGTGGCGGCGAGCGGGAGACGGGCGAAGCGGCCAGGCCGTGCTCCTCGCTGCACTCGGACTCCCGCGTGCTGTTGCCCGTGTCGCTGCCCAAGGAGCTGCTGAACCGCTTGGGCGATGTCTCGTGGCGGCGCTGCTGCTGCTGCGCGTAGCCGCCGCTCGAGTGCAGCAGCTGCTGCTGCTGCTGCTGCTGTTGTGACTGATGATGTGACGACTTGTGTCCGGAATCGTGGCGCTTGTCGCCGCCGCTGTGGCTGCTGCTGCTGCTGCCTCCATTGTGACCCAGAGGCCCGCCAGCGGGCAGCGGTGGCAAAATGCCCAATCTGCAAGGCGAAAAAGCGGAGCATGTGAGAGGTGAGAGCAGGCTTCATCTATGGAACTCTATGAGAAATTTAAGCACAATATATCCCAATGCATTTACTGATTTTTCAGATCTGATTCATCAGCACACGAAGATAGCATAAGAGTCTCAACTGAGAGCTGTGCTGCCAGATGTAAACTCACTCCAATAATACCCCCCATAACTCTGTGGAAGCTCTAAGCTTTACACTAATACTGTTGTAACAGTAGCAGACTCTGCTGTTACGCTCTGCTGTTAAGCTATGCTATTGGACTCTGCTGTTTGACTGTGCTGTTAAGCTCTGCTGTTAACTTCACAATTAATATATAAGTAAAATAATGAAATATATAAATTAGTTAAATAAATAAAATATGTAATTTAAATAAATAAAGAACATTTTTAAATATATAAATAAAATAAATAAATTAAATAAATAAAAAATATCATAATATATAAATTAAATAAATAAAATATTTAAATATATAAATTAAATAAATAAATAAAATATTTAAATATATAAATTAAATAAATAAATAAAATATTTAAATATATAAATTAAATAAATAAATAAAATATATATATTAAATAAAAAAAATATTTAAATATATAAATTAAATAAATAAATAAAATATTTAAATATATAAATTAAATAAATAAATAAAATATATATATTAAATAAATAAAATATTAAAATATATAAATTAAATAAATAAATAAATTTAAATATTTAAATTAAATAAAAAAATACTTAAACATATAAATTAATGTAATAATATATAATATATAATTTATAATATATAATATATAATATATAATATATAATATATAATATATAATATATAATATATAATATATAATATATAATATATAATATATAATATATAATATATAATATATAATATATAATATATAATATATAATATATAATATATAATATAATAATATATATTAATAATATATAATATATAATAATATAATATATATAATATATACAATATATAATATTGCGCAGCACAACACGACTTCCTTAACTGGCAGATTTTCAAATTAAAAATCTTAGCTAGTTAACTAGAACTTTGCACATGTTAAACGCTTTGATCTTTGCTAAAGTTCAACATTTGCCACCCATCGCGCGGCGTCGACTCGCACAGAGTTCAGTTGCCTCAGTTGGCTCAGTTGGCTCAGTTGGCCTCGGTTGCCTCAGTTGCCGCCGCCTCGCAGACGGTTTCTCATGGCATCTTCACATTTCGGCTATGTGGGGATCTCTTCTACAATTTACCGCAAAGATGAAATTAATTGCGGCCCGACAAGCAGGAAGCAAAGCGGCAAGCAGCGAGCAACCAAGTGGCAGCCATGCAGCCAACTCTGCCCACTTAGACATTTAGACATTTAGACAATCCATTATCCGATCTCTGCCCGTTGCGGCAGATCGTTTCATTTGCTACTCATGATAATGACACCGAGATGCCACTGCACTTTCCCACGAACTCCAGACCTACTTGCATACATCTCTATATACATATATCCATATGCATGTTTGCAGTTGTCTATATTTACTTACCTTAGCTTGTTGATAAATAATAATATAAAATATAAGATTCAGCTAGAAACTAACCTGGTCTCGAGCTCCTCAAAGCGCTTCTGGTTGTCGGGCCGATTGATTAGGATTTGCAGTTGTAGGTGCAACGCCTCGGCCGTTGTCTCCGAGTCGCAACGATAGGCGTGCACATGCAATGGGCATTTGGTGGCCGGATTGTAGAGGAGCAGCACACAGGCAACGATGTCATCGGTTTGCACGGAGCTGGTTATGGCACTGTGTGGTATTAAATGCTTCGACGAGCCCTGTTTCAATAACAAGCGACAACATTGAGGAATGTTTTATAGAAGGAGTGTGCGGGTGTGTTTTTTGGGGTGTGGCGTATGCTCGGCACTTACCTGCACGATTTTGATGCCCTTGTGCGAGACCTGGAGCGTCACCTTGAGCGGCTCCTGGCCGCGTGATCTGTCCACCAGATACGGCAGCACTGAGTTAATGACGCGGGCGCCCCGCAATCCCTTCGCCTCTTCGGCGCCCAGGAACCACACATAGTAGGAGGCCTTCTGTACGTCCCGACGCAAACGTAGCGCCATCTTCTTCTTCTAGCTCTTCCTCTTTCGCGATCAATTTAGATTATACAGTTGACTTCAATTTATATGGCTGCCCAGACGCTTACCAAGTACTTCTCAGCATCTGCAATAAGGAAGAATTTCGTGTGGAATTTTTAAAATCAGCTAAAGGGCTAGAAAGACTCGTATGAATTGTAAATCTAGGAGTAGGTAAGCTCTATCTATTTATAGATATATTCTATTTCGTTTTTAACGAATCGGTCAGGGTATTTCCTAGTCGGGCAGTCCCCCGTTACTTGCTTTATCCAATAATTTATTTTATATACTTTCTTTTTTCAAATTAATAATTGAATAAAAACACAGATTTGATGTGAAATTAAAGCTTTTCCTTTGCAACTTTTTAATAAAGTTATTGAAAAAATTATTCAAATTTTTGTAGAAGTTAATTTGATGAAAGTCTTTTAGATAAGGCGCTCACAACTTGTATAATACAATAATATATGTAAACTTGTTTGGCCATTAAGCACAATGCCGTCCACTATATAAATCAGCATCCAGAAAAGTGTTAACAGCATTGTTAACAGTCAGAAAGAGAAATGTTAAATAATTGCAGCTAAGAGCTTCATAATAATGTTAGTAGAATGAATCCTCTTAGTGTTAAATAGTCAGGTGTGTGTTAATTATGGCATTTGCTGTGCTAAAGGCGATGATTATCCAGCGCGCAATAAACTGAAGATTTAGTGTCAAATGGATTTATTTCGCCACTAAACATGAAATCTAATTGGAATTGATTGGGAAAGGAACGCAGACGCAGTCGCAGCCGTCGCAGCCGTCGCAGCTAACTGGAATGCTTAATATTTATGCTCATAGTGAGCATGATTGCCTTGCTCTAACGGCATATTTTTAGACAACAATTTCAAATTCCCAACTCCAGCTAGCTGTTGTGTCATAATGGCTAAAATGCCAGGCATATATGCAAAGAAGAGAAAAAAAAAACTGGTGCCATAGGAAAGTGGGCAACAACAAGCAACGGCATTCGCGTCTTACATATATATAAATATATATGTCTTCTATATATACTCGTATATCTTCTCAATAATATTCATAATCGATGAGCCTGTACAACTTGTTGTGCGACGTTGTTGTCTTGCGTAGGCCAAAAGAATCTTGTTTTGTATTTTGTCTGTTTTACTGCTGCTGCTGCTGCTGTTGTTGTTGTTGTTGTTGTTGTTGCTACCTCTCCTTCTTCTTGCTTTAACTGAATATATTCTGTACACACACAAACAAGCGCCTCTAGATATTTATCAATATTATATGGCAGGCATGATGTGTGTGTGCCTTTAAAATTTACATATGACACAAAAGCAGCGGCAACAACAACAACAACAACAACAGCAGCATCAACCGCACAAAAGCTGCTAAACAAACGAAATTATTAACCTCAAAAAACGTTTCAAATTTATTTTGTTAGAAGAAATACATAAAAAAAGCTGAACTAAAAGCGGAAAACACTCAAAAAAGATGGTTTACAGCATTAACTAATTCCAGAAGCTTACATTCGTTTAATCTTTTGATACTCAGTTCCTGGGCAGTCAAAGAGAAGGAGTAGCTGAGGGAGCGAAATGGAAAGAAATGGGAAGAAATGGGGCACAGAAGCTTAAGCTCTTTATGTCTGCATCTTTTCCAATTGCAGAGAAATATTTTAGAGTCGAGTTGAATGTGGAGAAAATTAAAAAAAAAAAATTTTATATTTTAGTAATTTTAAATTTAAATATTTATGTAATTATTGTATTATTTGTGGGGAATTTTGTAATATTTATATTTTATAATTAACGTAAAATTGCAAAATAAAGCATAAAATAAATATTATAAAATTCTGAATAAAGAAAAGAATTAAAATTATAGTTTCATTTAAATAAAAAAAATTTGATTAGATTATTTGCGGAACAAAAATTGTTTAATAAAAATAATTAATTAATTAATAAAAAAATAGTTTAATCATTTAAAAATATTTTTTTTAAAATTGAACCATAATATTAATTCTTTTATTTTCATTTTTAAAATGTAATATATATTTTATACTTTATTTTATAATTTTATTTTCATTTTTAAATTTAATACATATTTTATACTTTATTTTATAATTTTATTTTCATTTTTAAAATTTAATATATATTTTATACTTTATTTTATAATTTTATATAATGCAATTGATTATTAACCAATAAATTTAAACCTTTTTATGCTTATATATGTATTTGTTTAAGATTTTAGAGCTGCTTCTTTAATTGATCTTTAAATTTTATAATATTTATTTCGTATATTTTTAATTAAATTAAATTCGTAAAGATAATTATATATTTTAATAATTTGTTTTTATTTAATTAGACACAATTAAAAAAGAAGAACAGAAAAATATCAATATGTTGCTTAATTCAAGAGCTACAACTACATACAGTGCACACTCACTATAGAGTCTTTTGGAAGCTGGTCATATGGCAATTGCAACTGCAACGTTTCGATTTGCTTTCATATAAATTTAAGCTGAAGGCTGAACTTGAGCGTGGCCCTGAGCCTACACGCTGGCAATGCTTAAAAGTTCTAGAGGTAGGCGTTCAGCTAGAGTAAATATATATATATAAATATATATATATTGGTATATAGATATATAGATATTTATGCCTCAGTTTTTAAGCCGCTTTAATTTTTAACACACGCAGCAAAACTAGAAATCTTTAAGCTCAGCCAAATTTCAAAACAACTTTTTAATATTAATCTTACCTATCAGATTTCTTTTATATATATATACATTTGAATATATATATATATTTGAAGTATAGTTTCTCAAATGTAAATTAATTAGAAATGAGTTAGATTTTCTGGCTTCTAAAGACAATGCAAAGTTAAGTTATTCAAGTATAAAATTAGAGCTCAGCAAATGTTTTTTTTTCATTCCCTGAATTTGAGTGCTAATTAAGTGGTAATAGTTAAGCGGAAATCTCCATATATATATATATATATAAGAGTTTATATGTATTTATATATATATGTATCTTCTCTTAAAATTTCAGCTGAGCTTCTTTATTTATACGACTTGAATATGCATAATGCCACTATTTTTAGCTTGAATTAACTTTGTTCGGTTTTGATTAAAATCCGTTAATAATACAAAGCTAATGGACATTCGCATTAGTGCTGAAATGGCTTTCAAAATTCGATACGAAACACAAAAATCCAAAATAACAAAATAAAGAAGAGGCGAAACACTTTAAGTGCGGGAACAACATGGAACTGATACGAAAATTGCAAACGAATTGGAATCGAGACACCAGCTAAAAACTTGTCTCGCCTGTGACTCATTCTTGATATCGATATTCAAATCGTTCAATATACGATTTCAAGTGTCGGGTGTCAGCGTATCATCTGATATGCCATTTGGTCACTCAATTTTATTTCAAGATGTACACAAAACTTGTCTTAAGCAATATATATATATATGTATATATATAAGTATATATATATAATATCTTCTCTGCTTTTTTGGTTTCTGACTGCTCTTTCATATCGTCATTTTGTATTCAAGAGTCATTTGCATGCGATTGACTGAGAACTTGTTAAAAATGTAATTGATGTCATCCGTTTGTTATGCACACACTGTAGCGGAACGAGTATATAATTAATTAAAAAATAAAATTATATTTGCTCTGAGATCTAAGAGATTAACCTAATATTTAAGAGTTTCTATTAGCTATAATTTATGATATATATATTTCCATTCTATCAAAAAGGTTTTTTACTTTATTTTCCTGTATATCGATAGCTTTTTACATTCTCTTATTTATAAATCGATTATTTCGCTCACTCCAGATCGAATCGATCGATTGCACCTAAATCTAGAATGTCTCAGAATCATATACGAATGACTTTTCGATTTAGATATATCTATAGAATATTTATATCATTTATATATATCGATAACTATAAATCGATTTCAATTAACAAATCAGAACTCGCTTAAGTCCTGGAACGTTTCATAACTTCTCATGCTGATTCTTTAGAGTATCTTTGAGTCGAGAACACCCCACTATAGTATCTCTACTTGATTCGCTTTGTTTTCGCAGTCATTTGCGTTTATTTACCGATAATAAAGAGGGGGCGGGGGTTCATGCATTCGTGCTTATATTCGTTCGTGAGCGGAATACATGAAATTCCAATTGTTTTTGCATATGCTTTGGCTGCACCATGTCCGTGCCTGAGCGTATCCAATTTGCTGAATTTCTCCAGATAAACACATAATCTAATCTAACATTACCTAATTACATGCGAAATGCATTTGCCTTATGAGATATTACGTATTTATTTTTAATATTATTAATATGTATTTTTTTAATAATTTTTGTAATATTTATAATATTAATATTATTAATATTAATAATTGTTGTAATGTTTATAATACAAAAATTATTAATATATTTAATTAATAATACAAATTATTTTAGTTATAAATAAATTTTATAAGAATTTTAGTTTTATTTATAATATTTTTTATATATTTATTTATATTTATTAATATACTATTTATTATTAAAAGATATGCTTTCTGCCTGAAGAGAGTTTTTTTTTTGTGGTTTTATATCGAATTTTGAGTTGGAATATTATTATTATTATGAATCAATATTATGCATTTTTTACTGAATTTCTTCTTTGTAATTGAATATTCAATTGTCATTTACAAGGTATATATGAAAGTGTTTCGAAAGTGTTTGGAACACTTAGATGATAGCAAATAAGAAATATGTAGATAAGAATACATATATACAAATTTGTGTCTATTTTCTCGCTATCAATTTTTCATCTCCTGCTGCAAAGACAATATTGATACACCCTATGCATACATTTATCAGTCGACGATAAAGAAAGAATGTCTCGGCTATTGCCAATGTCTGAACACCTGTTAAATTTCTCATTGTTCTTTGCAGCACACCTGTAAAAGTAGCTGCACTCGCAGATATATTGATAGATACATATATTCCAATAAGAAAGCGACAAAAGCGATTTGCAGAGTCTTCTAAAATTGGCTGTGCCCAAAAGTATTTCCAGGCATGAAACATTCAATATATGTATGTAATCCATTCATTCACGTTTGTTTGCTTTCTTTGGCGCAGTCGCAACTGTTTTGTGATTGTTCTGCTGTTGCTGTTGTTGCTGCCATAGCGCCCTCTTTTGGTCATTCTTTTGGCATTCTCTTCAGTTCGCTTATTGGATTTTGCTTTGCGCGCACTCACAAAGTGTTCGCATTAAAATGGGTTAAGCGCATTTGACGAAGACGCCGCAAATGAAGCAAATTGGTGACACACACACTCAGGCACACGCACACGCACACACACACGCACACACATAGAGTCTGGCACTTGCACTGTTTTATTTAGTTGCGTTTGTTTGGCTGCCTTTGCTGCTGCTGTTGTTGTTGTTGTTGTTGTTATTGTTGTTTTGTTACAGGCATTTGTTCCATTTTAGCTGAACTCGATCAATGAACCGTTTAATACATACACACACACACATGTGTATGTATATACGGCGTTTAAATTTCTACAAAACTTATTTGATTAACGGTAATTGCAAGAGCACAGCCAAGCGCGAGAGCATGCTGCCTCACTCTCTCGCTCTCTCTCTGGCTCTCTTCAGTTTACACTATTCACACACCTTCGCTTGCTCAGCACAGCGCACAGCAAAAAAAAAGAAAAGAGCGGCTTCAGTGTTGTTGTTGTTGTTGGCAAATGCTAACTCCGTTGTTCGCTTGGCTTTAATGTTTGTTATATTTTGTTCGTTAAGCACGTTTTACGCGTCCCGCAACTGACGACGTCTCAACGCTTTGGCCGTCTGCTATTGACTGACTTCAGCTCGAGCGGCTGGCACTGGCGCTGCTGCGGCTGCCTGGCTAACTGCTGGACAGGTATGCACACACACGCACACACACACACACACACACACCGAAGCAGAGACTGTGTATGTGTGCTTGTGTTGTTGCTGCTGCTGTAAGCCGCCGCAAAGAAAGTCGAGTCGCACGTACAGAGTTGCTGCCGCTGCCGCTGCTGCTGCCGCTGCCGCTGCCGCAGTCGCTGCTACTGCCAAGTCGCGCTGGCTGGAATGTGTTGAAATTAAAAGTTGTTGGGTTTTTGGGCGCAGCGGCGGCGACGTTGCTGTTGTTGTTGTTATTATTGTTGGCCCTGGCCAGGCGAGTGCATGTTGCTGCTGCCTGTTCGTATATATTTTATTTTTATTTTTTATTATTTTTTGGCTTAGACAGGTGCAGCAGGCGGCTGTGGCTGCGACTGTGGCGACTGCTGCTGTTATTGATATAGCATTGAGCACTTTGAAAAGCCGTCGTCGTTTCTATGCATTCTACAAGTTTTCCAGCCACACACACACACACACACACACATACAGCAAAATTGAAAAACTTGGCATTTGGCTTGGCGAGTGAAATCTGCAAAAATTATTCTATATGCCTATAATCGTACAGCTGTTGTTGTTGTTGTTGTTGTTGTTGTTGTTGCTGTTGCTTTTGGCCACGGAAACGGAAATGCTCAAATTTAACCGACAGCTGCCGCCAAAAGGTGTCGATATTTATACATTTCAGCTGCTGGCACACATTTTCCAACAGACTTTCGAAATGGTCGCATTGTGAACCAGTTCAGTTAAGGCCAAATGACTTTAGAAGTTTTCCTCTCTCTCTCTCCTATCTCCTCTCTCCTCGTTTCACACTCTCCTAAGTACACGTAGATTAATTGCTTAATTGCGCCTTAAGATGCGCCGTAAGCAACCTTAATTGCTTCTATCTTATCTCACATCTTGTTTGTTGTTTTTTCTAAGTGGAAAAATGTCATAAGGTTTTATTTTTTATTTTTTGTTTTTTATTTTTTGTATTTTTTATTTTGTATTTTTTGTTGTAGTTTTTTAGTGATACTTTTTACCCTTTTTTCCACTTTTTTTTAACTCAATGATTATGGGCTTATCAAATCATGTGCGCTACACGTTTCCGCAATTAATTTGTAAACCTTTTTTTTTTTAGGTAATTTGTTAAACAGTTTTTTTTTTCAGTAATATCGGTGCTTAGAGAGGAGCAAAGTGCAGTTAAAGTTGGGATTTCAAAATTCACCAATCAAATAGATATGGGCTGAGATGTAGTTCTAGTTGCCTGGAAATTTATGATTCCCCACATATAATTCCAATTTTAAGCATATATAATATATATATATTTTAATATTTTTATTATTTTTTTTTTAATTTTTCCAACTGGAAGAAATGAAATTTTCTCCTTTATACAAATTTGTTATTCAAGTTCTAGTTGCAAGAAATAAAGTTTCGTAAATATTTTTCACATGCGTGCTAAGATTGATCTGCACAGGTGTCTTACCTGGCCGAGCTGCGCAATTCTTGTTGTAAATGCCAGAGCGTAAGTGAAAATTTCGGCCTTGGCCAGCGAGTTGTGATTATTTTTTTTGGCGGCATAGACGTTGCACCGAAATGCATCTACAGCACGTTTCGTGCCAACTGCAGCAGCAACAATAATAATATCAGCAACAGAGACGACAACAGCAACGCCAACAACTGCAGCAACAACAACAACACGTCACTGGCAATTGCAATCTGAGAGATTTCACCAGCTCTTTTGACAAATCCCTGCTAACCTGCTGACATGCTATTGGTCCAAAGGCCCCGCCTCTTCGAAATAAAAAACGACAGTGGAATTTCACTTTCCACTCATGGAAAAACTAAAAGAAACACCAAAAAAGTGCCCAAAAAGCAAAAGATAATAATAATAATAATGAAATGTTTATACGAGCTCACTTAATAATTTGCTATTAAATTCGTCGATGGTCGTGCCGCATGGCAACTGGTTGCATTTTTTGGCACAGTGTATTTATCGAAGCCATCATTAACATTCCCCTTCACATGGCTGGCTTAGGGTATATGCAATTTCTATGGTGCTTTAGTCGTTGCTTTTAAAATTTATTTAAAAAAAAAACTTTTTTTTTTGTTAAATTGTGCATTTTAAAGCCTATTGATACTAATATAAAAATAAATTTTTAAAATTTATTAAAGTATTAAATTGTATATGGAACAAATTAGCTGCGAAAAATACTAAAAAAATACCAATTATTGACAGACATAAAAATGTACGAAAAATAGTAAATATATATTTTATTTGTATTTTGTAAAAATTAAAAAAATACTACGAAAAAATAAAAATATTTTTAAAAAAATTATGAAAAATAATACTAACATATTTAAGTGTTGTATAACGAAAAAACTATATAAATTAAATATATATACACAACTCATACATGGAAGATATTTAATATATATAACAAATTATTACTAACAAAAAAAAAAAAAAAAAAAAAAAATAATATATATATATATATATATATATATATATATATATACATATATATAGTTTTTGGTGAAATCCTGAAAGCGATTCGAAGTGGAAGAAAAAATCGAAATCGCTTTTATAGAGCTGGGGCAGCCAGGCAGGCAGCTCGCCTCCTGCTCGCCCCATGGGCCAGCCAACTAGTCTGCAATGAGCATGTGGCCAAGGCCGAGATGCCTCGAAGTCGATCGCTGTGTGCCATTAAATCAAAAGGAAGAAGCAACTGCCACGCCCACGGCCAGCCAGGCAAGCAGGCTGGCAGTCAATGTCGCTACTACAAGTAGTAAGAGCAACAACAATAACAACATGAGAAACTGATTTGTGACGGCCTCGGAACAAGTGGCTTTCTTTTGGGTGCGACGACTTGGAGCGAGAGATCTGCTTGGCGATCGGCGATCGGCGATCTGCGACCAGGGACTCAGTGCAGCAGCTGCTAAGCGTTTTTAATTGAATTGCAATGAAAAAGAGTTGCTCGAACGAGAAACGCGTTAAACCGCTTTTGATTTTTATATGTACACCATGTCAGGCACAAGCGCCTGGGTAAAAGTGGGTAATCATCATTAGCGTGCCGCGACTGCGAGGCCGATGCTGCTGCTGATGCTAAGGCAACTTCCAATCAGCCAGAGTGCTGGACTGTAAACGACCCCCAATCCACTAGCCAACATCTTTAACCAATTCCATTTCCAATTCCAATTCCAATTCCCACATCTGTGTGTTCATAGATTAGGCGGCCACGGTGAGAGTGCGACAAAAGCCGAAAGCCGCTATCGCAGTCAAAGAAAATAAAATTAAAACATTTTAACTGCCTGCTTATAAGATGGCAACCCACACACACACACACACACACACACACACACACACACACTCGTCATGTTGCATGCCGCAGCGTGGCAAGTGAAATTGCCTTAATGCGCTCAACTCCCATCCACATGAGCGAAGATCGCTCCGCTGCCCGGCTGCCCCGGCAAATAGAAATTTGATCTATTTCATATGATTAGCGCGCATATAAATTGCCTGCCTGCCAGCTGGCTTGGCCTGGCCTGGCCTGGTCTGGCCCGGTCTGGCCTGGCTCACAGATCGAAGACAGGCAGACAGCTTCCACTTGTTTGTTGTTGATGGGGCTCCGAACGTGTCGGCTCATTGATTGAGCATTGCGATTGATTAGGTGAAAACGCATGTGGGTGTGCCATAAGCGAACTCCAACTCCGAACACGAACACGCAACCGACAATCCCAACACACACACACACACACACACACACACACAGTCACAGCAACACGCACAATGAACACTGTTCGATTGTTTGGTGGGCGTGGCAGCAGCAGCAGCTCCTGGCACTGCATACGCGGACAAGGACTGTGTTTAAGTTGCGGCTTAATCGCTAGGGAGCGTCAATGATCAAGAGCAGCTACTATCACACCAACTTAGACTTCCCGCCCGTGAATAGCCTGTAATCATGGAAGGGAGTCATCAATAACGACTTGAACGTGTTGGGTACTTAGCCTATAATTACAGGGTATATTTATATCTGTATCTGTATCTGTATCTGTATCTGTATCTGTATCTGTATCTGTATCTGTATCTGTATCTGTATCTGTATCTGTATCTGTATCTGTATCTGTATCTGTATCTGTATCTGTATCTGTATCTGTATCTGTATCTGTATCTGTATCTGTATCTGTATCTGTATCTGTATCTGTATCTGTATCTGTATCTGTATCTGTATCTGTATCTGTATCTGTATCTGTATCTGTATCTGTATCTGTATCTGTATCTGTATCTGTATCTGTATCTGTATCTGTATCTGTATCTGTATCTGTATCTGTATCTGTATCTGTATCTGTATCTGTATCTGTATCTGTATCTGTATCTGTATCTGTATCTGTATCTGTATCTGTATCTGTATCTGTATCTGTATCTGTATCTGTATCTGTATCTGTATCTGTATCTGTATCTGTATCTGTATCTGTATCTGTATCTGTATCTGTATCTGTATCTGTATCTGTATCTGTATCTGTATCTGTATCTGTATCTGTATCTGTATCTGTATCTGTATCTGTATCTGTATCTGTATCTGTATCTGTATCTGTATCTGTATCTGTATCTGTATCTGTATCTGTATCTGTATCTGTATCTGTATCTGTATCTGTATCTGTATCTGTATCTGTATCTGTATCTGTATCTGTATCTGTATCTGTATCTGTATCTGTATCTGTATCTGTATCTGTATCTGTATCTGTATCTGTATCTGTATCTGTATCTGTATCTGTATCTGTATCTGTATCTGTATCTGTATCTGTATCTGTATCTGTATCTGTATCTGTATCTGTATCTGTATCTGTATCTGTATCTGTATCTGTATCTGTATCTGTATCTGTATCTGTATCTGTATCTGTATCTGTATCTGTATCTGTATCTGTATCTGTATCTGTATCTGTATCTGTATCTGTATCTGTATCTGTATCTGTATCTGTATCTGTATCTGTATCTGTATCTGTATCTGTATCTGTATCTGTATCTGTATCTGTATCTGTATCTGTATCTGTATCTGTATCTGTATCTGTATCTGTATCTGTATCTGTATCTGTATCTGTATCTGTCTCTGTATCTGTATCTGTATCTGTATCTCTATCTGATTGATCTGATAGATCAAGGTACAGATATACTTTTCTATATCTTTTATCGCTATCTGTGGCTTTTTTCTTGATCGATATCCATACTTTCTTCGATTTATTTTACTGCCATCAAAATAATGCTTAATGAATTCGCCTCTCTTTGTTGAAAAAGTGGATCAAAGTGAATCGTTTGCGGCTGGCTTTAATAGCCGAACGCTTGGAGTCAGCTAGTGGCATCTGGCATGTGCTGTCAATTGTGAAAATTCCTGGAAAAGTGCACAGAGTTCAAGCAAAATAAACCCAAAATTTTGAAGGGGCTATAAAGTCTATTATACTCTGACCCTTGCGAACAGACACGCGCCCTAAAAAAAATAAAAACAAAAATAAAGAAAGAAACATTCTTGAAGCACAACAGCGAATAAGCTCAAGAAGTTCAGTAGGTAGCAAAAAATATGTTTATGGGGACTTGGGGGGAACTGTACGCAGAGTAATTATATCATTTAATTTTGGGTAAGGAATAGAGCAGCTGAGCTAAGCCGTGCTTGATCATAGATGTGCGAGTACTTGAGCAGCACCAACAAGATCTTGTTTCAGCAGGTTTGCTTTTTGGTTTAGGTTTTTTTTTATTATTATTTTTTTTTTTTTTGGTAATTGTGAGCCATACGAAGCGTTAACATCGCGTAAAGATTGTCCAATTTGATTGCAGCCGCAAATGGCTCTAGAAACCGAAACCTTTCTTCCGGCCAAATAAACAAACGACTGTCTCATAGCGCCATCTAGCGGTAAGCAGATCCTCAATTAACGGGCTTTTGATTGATAGCCCATCTGCATGCGTATAACTGCGTGTAGCTTATCAATCAATTTATCTGCGGATGCGTCTGCGTGCCTGCTGCCACTCAGCTAGCAGAAAAAGAGGCGAGTCCAGCCAGCCAGCCAGCCAGCCGCATTGATGGCCTTGCCTATTGTATCGAATCGATTGTATAACCAGCCAAAGTCGATTGAAAGCCAAGCGCTGCCATTTGGTAATTTGCATCAATACCCAAACAAATTTTACAATCAACTTGAAAACTGAGAAGCGATGCGATTGATGCGCGCTCACATAAAATGCGTATAAAAAGGCGGCACCTTCAGATGCCTGGCCAATGATTAAGACTGTCGAGCTAATCGCAGGGTATTAAACAAAAGTGTGTCATAGAAAATAATTATACGATGTGCATGCATAATCATGCTGCCCGCCTGGAGGTTGTCTTTGCCATAAAGCAAATATCGCATTTTTACATAAGCTTTGTAGATGGTAGCTATCTCGGCTGTTCTTTTATTTATTTTATTTTATTATTTTGCTACTCTGTCATCTCTTTGCTGTACTCTCTCTTTGAGATATTCAATTTTTATTGTTATGTGTTTTTTTTTAGCAACTGGAATTTATATTTTTTACTGCTTTCCCAAGAATTTGTTTTCTCCATATCCCTAAAAGTAAATATTTTTCGAAACTTCAGCTTTATTATACAATAAACAGATGATCATCATCATCAGATTTGCTACAGCAATTCTCGAATCCCACACACGCGCACCGCAAATGATAAATCAATCAACAATCACTTTATATATATATATATATAAATGTATATATATATATATACATTTATATATATATACATTTATTTGTATACGCCTAGGCATACTCATTTGGGGAGAGCTCTTCACTTAAGGTAAGCAAATAAATTTTTGCTCATTGTTCGCAAACAGAAATCACAAAAATTGATTTGTTTGCTTGCAGTTGTTTGTCCGCCTCGATCGTTGCACTTTCACTTAATAATTTTTTATATAAATAGAAATTTGTATGTAATTTCTTTAATTTTCAACAACAAATGTGAAGAGGCTGTACATATGTATATTATGCCCGACTACGTGTCGCTAGATCAATGATTTCATGCGTCAATATTTGCGATTTTCTTTATTGTTTCCTTTCATTTCAATTATTATTATTTTTTTTTTTTTTGAGTATTTATTAACTTTGGCAATTTCGAGCAAAGATTGTTGTGGCTATTGATTAAGTTCATTTGCATGTCACGAGAAATTTAATGTGGAATTTTGAAGCCGCGCAAAGCCTTTCTATGTGATTCTCAAAAAGTAGTAGTAGTAGTAAGATTTATTTGCGTCTTTTCTCAGTAATTAGTTAGTTAACTGTTAAACTCATATTTGTAATAGTAAATCATATTGACTACAAAGTGTTATCCGGAAGCCAATCTATTTTTGGGGTACTGGGCATTAGCCGAACAGCTGAAGGGCTTGAAAAACGTTAATCAATCATAAAATCAGAAAAGTTTTGTTGTTCTTGGGCCTCTCATTAATAGTTAAATCATTTAAGAGCGCAGATTAAGTTGAAACATAATTTCCTAATTAATTTTTGTGTTGTTTTTGGCTCCTTAGATGGTTCCGCAAGCCGAGAGTAGCGCCGTCTGGGTGGCTAAAAGCTTTTGCTAGTCTTGGCTGGCAGTTCATTAGCTATCTATAGATGGCCTGTTCGTTATTGGGGTGTGTGCTAGTCGTCGACGTTTTAGCTGCCTTATTGCCTGCTATCCCATATAAACATTACATCATGACACATTCGACGTACGTAAGCCCATAAAAAACCATACCTAATCACATTACGGTGGGCTGGGCCAGAGAAGGAGGAGTCCAGGTCTCAGTCTGAGTTGGAGTTGCAGTTGGAGTATCTGTTCGAGTCTCGCAGTCACCCAGTCGTAGTCCCCGCCACAGGCCATTACGGTTACTGAGACGGAGGCTGCGTCTGCGTCTGCGTCTGTGTCTGCTGCATAGTGTTGCACAGTGGGTTAGGTTTAGTGTTTTGCTTCCTGATTGCGCTGCACGCATGACAGGTGCTGATTAGTTGGCTGACACCGCGACGATGAATGCATCCAAATGACTGCTGCAATTTTTCGCGACTTACCACAAATGCGTTTTAGTGTTATTTTGTACGCTTTTACGAGTCTCGTTATTCTCTGTGTCTCTTTGCATCTGTATGTGTGTATGTGTGTGTGTGTGTGTGTGGCGCCTCATAAATAACTGGGCGAGATTTCGAGGTAGCTTATGTAATTGTGCAGCCTCTAGCTAACTCAAGATGCTAGACACAAATAGCTAAAAAATGCGCATATGTATATAAGGAAAAAAATATGTAGATATGTAGAAAAACAAAAGACTTAAGACACGAACTTTATGTGTTTCTTTATTTTCGTCGGGCCATGCTAATGCTATTGTAACTGTAACCGACCTCTACTGGTTGCTGGTGTGCCATGCGCTGTTTCTACTCATTTCCTATTAATTTATGTTAATTATTTGTAAAAGAAAGAGCCACACCATGCCCAGCTCTACCCTGGTACCCCCCAATAGCCCACTTGGTCGCTTGGCTGCCTTTGCTCTTTCTCTGCTGTCTCTGCTGTCTTTGCTGTCTTCTAGCCTTCTTCTGAGTGTTGTGGTACCATACTCGACGCGCACACACAAGTTCACTGACTTGTTGACAATGAATTGACAAAAGCCAAAACGCCAGACGCCAACTGTGAAAAGAGGCGCAGTCACAGCAACTGAATCCAAATGCGGACAGAGGCCGAGCCACAGCCATAGCCAGAGCCAGCGACAGAGGCAGTGGCAGGGGCAGTGACAGAGGCAGACCGAACAACGTTAAATAGCGTTCACAAAGAAGATGATACCACAGCACAGGCCCAAGTACAATACACATGTGGCTATCATCCACAAAGAAGTCAAGTGTGTGCGAGGGTTGCTCAGTATGTTTGCCAACCAATTCTAAAGAATTGATGAAAAGGATCAACTTTGAAGAACATGTTAGACTGCTCAGTAATATAAGTCTATGATGATGCAGTCGCATAGTGAAAAGAAGGAAAGTGAGGCACAGCTGGGCAGCTGGGCAAGGAGCAGCTGGTCACGTTATTCTCTGTGTCCACTTCAGACTGCCGCACTCTCATCTTATTTTACTCTACGGCCACCCCTCGCTATGCAACCTCAAATATTTCAGTTTGATCTATTGCAAAAGTGGAAGCAAAATTAAGACGATTTGAGAGTCCATGAATCGTTAGATTCTTTTCGGCTAAAAAATCTCCCCGCGGCGACCGCAAATCAAAAATAAGTATTTAATTTTTATGTTTTTTTGTTTCTTTTTTTTTTTTGTATAAATTTAGTTGTTTTTTTTTTCGATTCTCTTCTGCTAAGGTTCTTTGTTAATTCTGTATTGGGTTTTTTTTTCTGTGGGCTGTTGCTTAGAAATTGATGCCGATAATGATGATGATTATTAGTTCTACAGCTCGTCTGCTGCTGCCGGGTTGCGGTATTTCAATGTCTTCACCGCGTCTGATGTCATGACAGGATTTGGCAGCCGGTTTTTCACATTTATAATTAAAATGTTTTGTTTATCAAGCGTCCAAGTCGAGAAAGAGCATTGCCAATTGAAATTGGAAGCAAATATTCAGCGAACAATTTCTCGTTTCACATTGAGATCAGCATTTTAAAATACCATTAAGCTTTCATACATATCAAGTAATTGCGAGCTCCACAGTAGCTGATTTTGATATTGTTCAAAAATACAAATGCGATTTAAATTTAGATTAATATTGCAGACAGTTATTGTGCTTTGGATTAGGGCGAAAAGCAAAAATACAAAAATTAAATTAATGCCTAAAAAAAAAAAAACAACAAGAACATTGCACTCGAATAACCAACTGTGTGATACTCTGTTCTCAGGCGAAAGCCAGCAAACTCTACATATAAATATATATATATATATATATATACATTAAATATATATTTTATAATACTATTCTTAATATATATATATTTTTTTATATACAAAAAAATATATATATATATATATTTTTCGTTAACAAAAAATCTAATAAAAATGGAAGTAAATATATACCAAATAATTTCCAGTTAAAGGCAATTAGATGCTTTAATTGGCTTTTGGTTCGGTTTCGTTTTACAACCGGTTCGCGTCTTAACTTTTGACTTATTGTGCAACAAACTGTTAAGAGCTGAAAAGTATCTTTTTGGCCTCTGGCCGGCAATTTCCGGCTGTTCTAGCGCGCAACACCTGCTCGATCTAAGCTCATGTCTCGTCGCCCCCCCTCCCCCCCCCATCCACACACTCCACTTGGGGAATTGGGAATGGTCTCAGATTTTGGCACATTTATCATGAGCACTGGCTGGCTTGCTGACTGGCTAGCTGTCTGTCTGGCTGACTGTTGTTGTTTGCCCTCATTTGAAGCATTTGTACTTGAAAATGACTTCATTTGCACGACTTTTGCTGTTGTTGTTGCTATGGCTTTTTGTTCAGCTTTTTGCTGTGTATTGCTTGGCTTTGTTTTATTTATTGGTCTCTGCCCATTGCATGTATTGCAAATCAAGGTTAATTGTCTGGCCCGCCGCCCCTGCTACACCCTCGCAGTACACTCTCCAGTTTAGTTTAGCTGCGTGCGCACCTTTCCAATCAATCAGGCTCAATATTTATTGATGTTTTTTTTTTCTTCGGCTTTGTTTTTGGTTTTGGTTTATTTTCATTTTGGCTTTTGTCGTTGTCATGCACGCAATTTGCATGAGCCGTTAGAGCTTGGCCAGTAGAAGTAACTGTAAAATCAGCTAACAGCCATAAATGGAGCTCGCACACACACGCGCATAACTGTCACGACGCATCGCCCACGCCTCAAGTCGCTTCATTTTCTGAGAAAGTTCTTTCAAGAGCTTTTCCACAAATTTTGAATTGCCTAAATTATTGCCCAACCCGCGCCTAACTGACAGCTGTTTTATCAAAAGAGCTGCATTTGCATACAACACTCACATGCCTTTTATTACATAATAGTTAAGATCAAACGGTTTCTGGAGAGACCACCTACAATAAACGACTTCCAGCTCATCTGCAAGTCAAATGAAAATTATCAACAGAAAAGGTCTTCTTATAATAGATCGAGTCTGCTTATAGATCACTAAATATATACATATTTATTGTTCTATATATCGATCTATATGTGTGGTAAATTTATAGTAATTTCTTGAAATTTACTATGCAAATTTAATTCTTTGGAAATACCTTACAATAACTGGAAGTTTTTTTATTGATGAGTTTGAAGATTCTACTGGAAAATGGATATATTAATTTTTATTTATTTAAACCAAACACGGTTTTCTTTTAGAGCTTCACAACTGTGAGTTGGCAACACTGGTTTATTTGCCAGTCCATTTAACAGCAAATAGTTGTTATTTGTTGAGCTTAGTTTGTAATTTGACTAGCGATAGGCTTACGTCAGAGCAACGCCTGCAAATTGCTTAAATTTTTTATCAAAATATTGCCTGGTTTATTTCATGGCATACATAGCATACTAAAAACCACTCTTTCACTTAATATATATAAATATTTGTTTTATTATGATAAAAAAATATTCATATTCAGCTTTTCTGCCACTCCATCTAGTCTATGTCAGGTATTTAGAATGTAGTTCAATAATTTATATAAAATCTATTTTAAGCTTGATCTGACCTCTTAATAGCTGCTGGCACAATTATGTTAATGCGCTTGACAAGTGTTAAGTTCCAAGTTAACATAAATAAACCGATGGCTCGATCCAGTCGCCGCTTCGCTCTTATCTCTGGCATCTTTGGGACATAATAAATACATTTAATGGACAGCTGTTTGTGTATGCAGAGTTATATAAGCTGAGCGTGTGCATATTTAGTAAATATGTTCTACATTAGCGAATATGTAGATATTAGCAGAATACAAATCAATATGCTAATGGTCCAACAGCTGTAAATGGCCGAACTGGCACTTAAAGGGGAAACAGAAGACAAAAATCGCTACTAATGGCGTTTCGTATGCTTAGCACTTTGACTTTGATTTGTGGCTGCGATATTTATATTTTGGCCAATTAGGAGCGCGACTGGGCAACTTTCTAAGTGGCAGCAGCCGATGCGAGCGAGGCAGGATACTCTGCGCACAATGAAACAAAAGACTTAGGCGACAAACTTGTTCCTGGCAGTCAAAGCTAGCTGAACTGCTTTGGCACGATCCACTAGGGGGGTGAGCTGAAGATGCAGGCAGACTGTCGCAGACATAAAAAAAAAGACTGAACAAAAAAAAATGCCAACAAGACAATGAAAAGTGAAATTGTCTCGATAAGTTTTCAGTTTTCAGTTTTCAGCAGTATTTTTCTTTCGGGCCACGTTTGTTTGCTTTTCCACATATACAAACAAATATATGTATATTTTTTTTTGTCAGCCAGCAAATCAATGAAAGTTGACGCCAATTGCAGTCGAGGCGAGCATGTGGCATGTGGGCTACCTGGCAGACAGTTAATTTCGACTGCTCGCATAACCAAGCCGAAAATGGCGGCGAAACCTATCGAAAAATTACCAAAGTGTCATGCAAAAGTGGCAGGAGAAAGGCGACAACTACACCGAAGCGTAACTAGAGAAGAGAAAAGAAGCGCAACTCGCCTCAGCCAGCTGAAGTGGTTGCAAGTGAAGCAGCCAAACACCTGACCAATTCAGTTGGCACATATCGCTGAAGGACGTGGCCCAAAAGGTCAATACCAAAGAGGTTTGGCAAGCGCGATGAGCAATTAAACATTCAACAGGCCCCGAAATGACAGGGGCTAACAACTTTCACCAAACGCCTGGCATTGGCACAAAACAAAACTCTCATGTCATGCGGCACCCCTGCTCCTCTCTAACCGATTGGGAAGTCGGCTTGGATATCTATGCATGCGAGCAGCGGCGACAAAATTCAACAGACGTTCAGCCAGCGATGTCAATCACAAATGCCATCCACATGCAGACAAGTTGCTTTTTTTTTCTTCTCTCTCCTCTGAAATTTCATTGAGAAATGTTGAAGGTTAAAATGCAATTGAGCAGACATGAGTGGAAAGCTAAGTTTGAGTGGCTCGAAAATGGTATGCTCTTTGCATATGCCCGACTATTTCGACAGCTTTTAATTGGGCTGCAAGTGTAACTATTCGAGACTTGAAGAGTGCTACAAGGAGTTGATTTTCAAGAGTAGCTCTAATTGCCGATAGTCGATGAAGTTTTAATGAATGTGTGATGCTCTTTCCTAAATGGGAACATTTTCATTAATGTAAAATATATATGTATATAAATATATATACAAATGTGTTCATATATATTTTATTTTAATTTTAAAAAATTATTATTTACAGATTTATTCTTCAGCTTATAAATAGCTATATAAATCAGTAGGTATATATATATTTTACTTTTTATTTTAAAATAATAATTATTTACTTTATTTTTTATTTATTCTTTAGCTAGTTAAGTGCATGAAAAATTATAAACAATTTATTAAACATTTTCAACTATTTATAACTTTTACTCTCAATAAATCTTGTTTGATTCTAGTGATTAATTTCATTGATACTTGAACCAGTTTTGCTGCTCTCTTTGCTTTTAATATGTAGATCAGGACTATAACTGTCAATATATGTTAAGTTGCCTTATCACGTGTGCTAAATCGTTATAAGTTATTAACGCTTAAAATACTTGGGAAATGCCTGCGAACCAGTTCTATAATATTTGAATCCTACTGCTGTTTCGCGCCGGTTTCAAGGCGGAACTATAAAAATATAGACTAAAGGTAATTATGCCAGAACAGGTTGATGTTGTTGATGCTTATCTATTTCAGATATATATATATATATATATATATATATATATATATATATATATATATATATCTATGCTATTTAAATATTCATTTCTGTTCATCAAAAAGCATTGGCAGCTGATAGGCAATACATCTCTTCAATTACTTGGCTTAGCTAATATGCCCGCTTTGCCTAATGCCTGCAGGGCAGTGGGCTGTGCACAAAACATTTGAAAACTAAGCCTAAATTGTGCATTGTGCAAGCTGCTTTATTTGCCTGTTTGTCTGTCTGTTTGTTGTGATTGCCAAGTGTCCACTTGGCGCGACATCAAGAGGCGCCCACGCCGCCTGCTTGGCCCCCTGTTCACCTGTTGCTGTTGCTGCTGCGCTGCCTAACACAATATTTTCTTGCCAAACTGAACTTCAATTTGAATGCACAGCGTGGCTTTTGTTTATTTTGTTGTTGCTGCTCTTAGTTGGCATTTAGCTTGATTATATTTTTTAAGTTTTTTTTATTTCGTATCTGGTTTTTTGTTTTTTGGATTTTTGATTATCATTTAGCGCACATTTGCAGCTATTTGCGGCCATTGTTGTTGCTGTTGTTGTCTAACAAAAATAGTTCATTAACATTAGCTTTCTATGCACAGCTGTTGTTGCCATTGTTGTTGTTGTTGTTGTTATTGTTGTTGTTATTGCATTGTTGCTTCAACAAATTAGCGCCCAAATATTTTGTATGTCATTTCAATGCGGCTTTTGTGTTGCATTATTATGATTTGTTGTTGTTGTTGTTGATGCATTTATCAAATACATTTTGGAAAATCATGTGAAAATATGCAAGGGCTGGTAACATGACAACAACAATGCCACCACACAATATTATTCAAAATGCATTTAAATATCAAATTGCATTAAATATTTAAACAATTTTTTCCCCTTCCCTCATCTGTTGCATGACATTTTCAAAACATTTCAAACATTTCTTTTGAATTATTAGTTATTTTTGTTGGGAAAGTGAGAAGCGTTTGCTTGCTCTTTCTTATGCAATATGTTTTTCCCCATCACAATGGACTGAAGAATGGGGAAAAATAAACGAAGAAAGTGCAATAAAACATCATTGACTGTTATCTACATTAATTGAGACATTTTGAATGGCCTCTTTGAAGATCTATTGTATATTATATTTAAGCTGAAATAAAATTAAATCGAAGGGTTATTTTCTATAAAATATATTTTTTAAATTTGCTCAAGTTATTTTTATAGAAAAATATCATAAAATCACTTTAAGATGCCAAAGGTAAATAAATTCATTAACTTACATGTTCTCTCAAGCGAACTGTAACAGATCTGCAATAGAAGAAGCAGAAGGAAAAAAAATGAACATTTAACATTTGATAAATGTGAACAATTCTTGGCAGCATATCTCAAGTTTCGCGCTGCAATCTGGCGGTGACAAAATGCCAGGCAATCATTCAAATGTCATACAACAACAAATAAACAAACAAACAAACAAAACAAAGACACAAAAATGTCATAGCAAGCCCAAAAAAAAAAAAAAACAAAAAAACTAAAAATGCGATTGCAAATGCCAAAGCGGCCCACGGCGCAGAAAATATTTGTGCAAAAAAAAAAAAAAGAAAAAATAACTAAATCACAAGTAATAAAAAAAAATTGTCTACAAAAATAAACAAACCGACAACAATTATATTCTGGCTGCCACAGCCCCAGCAACAACAACGGAGGCTGGCGGCGCAGCTTGCAGCTTGCGAGGAAGCAGCCAAAGAAGCAGTTGGCCAAAAAGTTTCAATTGTTGTTGTTGTTGTTGTTGTTGCTGGGTAATTGCGGCATTTTAAAGCGCTTGCATTGTTTTTGGCTGGCTCGGCGGTGCTGGTGCTGGTGCTGCTGCTGGATTATGCAACCGCACGAGTGGCAAACATGAAGAAACAGTTATCTGTGAAATTGCATCGACAAACGTGATGAACGTTACCCCAATAGAAAAAGACAAAGACAACAACAAGCAGCAGCAGCAGCAACAACAACAACAACAACAACAACAATGTCAGACACTAACTAGCAGGCATATCTAGCACACAAGCTCTCTTCCGACTTGACTGCGCTTTTGCGCCTAATTCTCATGTCATGGCAAATAGTTTTTAGATATCAGACAATGCCAAGTCGAGCCAAAAGATGCTGCACTTTTCAGCTTTTCCTCAGCTTTTCCCACACCCGCACCAAGCAATAGCAACCGCAACAACAACAGCAACCACAACAACAACAATTTGACACAGTCCCACAATACCTGCATGCAGCCAACATATATTGGTTGGGCTCAGCCAGTTACCTAGTTAGCTGTAGCTGTAAATGGGAGAGCTGCTCACAGAGCCAGCTAATTAGCTGAGAAACAATTCTAATGTGAGATCTGTAGACAGCATCGGCATCAGCGCTAGCTGCAACTTGTAAAGGAAATGTGCACAAAAATATGTTATGCATGATATTTGGATAAAAACTAATTAGCCAGATTCAAGGGATATGTTTAGATATGTAAAATCTATATATATATATATATCTTGGGAAATGCCTAAGGCAAAACTCAAAGATCTCCAACAAGTCACGCTCTGATCTCTGCAGATTATATAAGTTCTCATATACCAGATGCCAAGAGACTATGCTAGAGTAAGGACTATGAACCACAACAGCTAAGCAAATGGCATTCTGGCTGCTATATCAAATATTTGACATGCTAAAACGAGTTCTGAATAGCCCTCAACTTAGACATATGCATGCATATGCATGCTCATGAGATGCGAAAGATATCAAGAGTGCCTGTATATCAGTGTGTGCGTGAAGAATTTGTGTCAACATTAAAGTTGCGCGTTGTCTGGTAATTACGTAGCAAGCAACAGAAATAACAACAACAACAACATACACAGTTGCATTTAATGCGTCTAATGAGCGGTTTGTTCTGCAACAACAGCAATTGCAATTGAGTCAACAGCAGCAGCAGCAGTAACAACAACAACAACAACAACAGCTACAGCAATGACAACAACAAAAAGTCGAGCAAACGTGCAACTAATTCGCCGCAGCATTTTGTTCCTATTCACATTTCGTAGTTGTTGCTGCTGTGCCACATTTTGTCTATTTTTTTTGCGTCACTTGTCTTGGGGGCAAGTTCGTTTCCTAAGTCTTTTGTTTTGCACAGCGTGGGTAAAATATGAAAAACAAAACCAACGAAAATAATTCAAATCAAGCCAAATAAGAGAAGAAAAATAAAAGACAAAATCATGCACAACTGCCTCGCTGTCTGTGCCAGCCACGCCCCAAGCCGCCGCATGCCACGCCCACTGTGTGCCAGTTAACAGAATTCTTTGCATTTGATCAAGGCGCACAAGGCTGCGGGGCAGGGCCAAAGCTGTGCATATAAAAAATGAATAAAATACCAAAGAAAAAATAAAAATCTTACGAAATTCGATTATGAAATTTGTGGGCGAAACTTATTCGATTTCGGGCAACTCATTTTATTGTTTGAGTGCATTGAAAGCACAAGTCACGCTTTCTTTCAAACCTATAACAAAACAACAAGAAACTATAGCAACAACAACAGCAACAACAACATTGACACATTTGCACTAATTAAAAGTCAAGTGTTAATTAAATCAAACCACAAATTTGTCAAGGATGACAGTCATAACAGACCTCAAAAGCGAGCGCGACTGCAATGCGCTCTGCACGGCGTATACGTAATTACGTATACGACAGCGGGCGACAGACCATAAAAACTTGCATATGGTTAATTGCCGACAAAAATTCATTGACAACTTGAAGCTAACAATAAATATTTGTAATATTTCAATTGCAAAAAAATGAAAAACGGAATTAGAATAGTTTAAAATGTATGTAACGATGGCTGCAATTGATGGCTTGTTTGTTGTTTTAAATTTATACGAGATGGAAATGTTTTATATAGTATGTAGAATATATTTGAATATGAAATTGTGTCTCAGTTTATATTTGTTAATAATTTATTTATGTATATTTATTACATATACCGTAGTACTTTGAAAATAAATTATATGTACTTATACTAATAATAATAATAGATAATAGATAATAGATAATAGATTTAAAAAAATTATTTATGTAATTAATTTATCTAAAAATAAATAAATAAACATATTCTAAATAATATATATATTTATTAAATAAATTCTACCAGAATAAATAAATTATTATTAAACAATTATTATTTTATAAACATAAATAAATTATTAAAAAATATATATTGAATGTATATTATCAAGGAATTCCTTGTAAAACTCTACAGCACATACGCCTTCACTTAGTAAGATTTGCACTTTAAATAATACATTTGAAATGTTTCCAATACGTTTATCTCAACATGTTAGCAGAGATTGCTACACATAATCTTCAAATGCCACCCAGCTCAGCTTTCACACAAAACCAATACACTTTTTTTCGCTTCAGAAACGAGCATCAAATCGTTGCCAACTACAGGAACTTAATGGCGAGTCGTTTATGGCATTACGTGAACAACTGAAGTAAAGCTCTGCAAGGGTATAAACAGGCTTTTCTGCCGTATCGTTTATGGCGCAGTTTAGTTCATTAACTCACAGCTAAACTGTGCATAAAGTCAACTGGCTTTCAATTGGAAGTGGAAATGACATTTGCTTATAAGAGCTGTTTGCCATTTGGTGCGGCAAGTGCATGTAGGCAACATCATAAAGTATGGATGATGTTTTGTATAAGGCACGAAACGGGCTGAAGCTAACGCTAAAGAAACTCAAATTGAAATTGAAACTGAAACTAAGCAAAAAGCCAAAAAAGGAAGCGACGCGTCGCATCAACCGCATCGGGGGTAAACAAATTAAGCAAAGTTGCTTAGTTGTTGCTTGGCGCTGGCGAGTTGCTTAGCTGTTTGTCGATTACGTCGGCCAGGGCCTGGGATTGTTGCATCATCCATTGGCGTCACATCATTATAATCGAAGAGCCGCAAAAAGACAATGGACGGGCGCGAACACGGCCTATGCTATTGCCGTAGCTAACTATTGCCAACATTGTTTCCACTCTCAGTCTGAGTCACAGTCCAAGATTTCGTCTCAGGCCGCCCAACGCGATTTTCTTTTGTGCTAAAACATCAAAGATACAAATACGTCTAGCTGGCCCGACTACTACTCGCCTCAAAGTCAGCAAGTGTACATATATGCAAAGTCAGCTGTTCATCGATAACCATTGATGTATAACATACTATCGATACATATCGATTACACATACCACTTATTATACATTAGTTTAATTATTAATTTTAAAAAACAAATCGATAAGTATCGATTAATCACACATAAATATTCTATATTTGTGAAAACTATCTACTCATACTTTAAGTATTTATATTGTTCTCTAATCGATCTCTGCTGAGCTTATATCCACCTTGGCCCAACAGCGATTACAGGGTATTGCAAAATTTGCAATGCTTCAATGAAGCGACTTGCGGTCATATGATAGCCCTGCCTGGAACTGGAACAGACGATTCACTATTCACTACACTCAGTACTACTCACAACTGATGAGTGCTGACTGGGTCTGAGGTTTTGCTTGACTTCATTTGTTGTGATTGCTGCTGTTGTTGTTGTAATTAAGGTTTTTTTTTTTGCGTACACTTTGCGTTTTGGTTTCGGTTTCGATTTTAGTTCGTTTCGTGTGCAGTCGACTCGAACCCTGACTGAGATTGAGATTGGGAGTGTGGCCTGGGCTTGGGCTTGGGCTAAGGCCTGCGCCTGGGCCTGGGCCTGGGCTCTGGTTGTATGGGGAAGTGTTTGCATGCGATGTAATCGATATGTGCAGCACACAGTGCTCGATACAGGTATCAATCGGTGGGCAGGGGGCGCGTGTGCATGGATATGTAGTCTTTTATCGAATATCCAGCACGTAATCGCAATAATTGTCTAGCATTAGGCACTGCATTCAACCGCAAATGATTTCATGCCATATGTCTGAGGCTCTTTGCATTGATACTCACGAAACTAACAAATCCACCAATCATTGCTCGTTGCTCGTTATTATGTCACACTTTTGAGCATTCGCTTCCTGATGCTCAAATAAGGCGATTCGAATTGAAATTTGCATAAGCTTGGGCTACTCAATAAGTGGGTAAGTCGCTGATTGAGTGAGGCTCCAATGGAGATCATGAGGTGGACTAATCTATACGATAAGAAATTCTGAATGAATTTGATCTATTATATCTATATATATATATATATTATATATCAATTTCAATATGCTCTATTTAATATATATACTCCTTATAATCAATTTAATCTACATGATCTATGTACTTCTTATACTCTACATGCTCTATCTACCCTATATACTCTATATATTAAATATACTCTATATACTTTACTCTCATGAGCACCATCGGAAGTCTTTATAAGATCTCTGCTATCATAACAGCTATTACATTTATCACATACTTTACAATCGGATTGTTTCTAATAGTTCCATTGTGTTTCCTTCAAACAACACTTGAAGCTCAGTGAGCTTCACATGTGTATGTGGGTGTGTGTGTCTTCAGCTATTTTCATTCAGCTGTTATCGGTCTAATGTATCTTGTTTTGACCTCTGGGGCAGGTGCAATGCCCTCAAGACGTGGGCCTCAAATTCCGTTACGGAAGTGCCCGCATTAATTGCACGTGTGGGCTGCAGCGTGCTCTAATGGCAGTTGTAGTTGTAGTTGTAGTTGAACTGCATGAGATGCTACAGTGAACGCTCGATAGATTAGAAAAAGACAAAGAAAAGTATACTACAATTCGAAACCAAACAATACTATTTACTCTTGTGTGAGGTCTTACTGTACAGTAAAAGAGAATGAGTTTTCAGTAAATAAAAATTCTGTAATAAAATTATTTCTGCTATAAATGATATAAATTTCTATAGATATATGTATATATATATATATATATATATATATATATATATATATATATATATATTAGCTAAGAGCGTTTTTAAAATTATTCAGCTTTCATAGTTTTCAGCTAAACTATATCAACCTGCTCCATTGGCACTTCCACTTTGGCATTTCACGTTCATTCGCAATTTCCATTTAGGGAACTCTTAACTCTTCCTCTTCCATAGAGGGTATGCGTAAGTGCAGCATTTTAGTTATAACAGGATTATCTGATTTGCTTTTAAATGTTTTTACAACATTCGCGCTGTTTGTTTGTTTGTCTCTCGACTTGAGGCGTACTTCAACTTCAACAGCATTATAGCCTTCGTGAATTTGTTGCTGTCATTTAATTTTTTTGGTTTAAGTTTTTTAGCTTTTTTTTTTTTGCCCCGGCACGCCCCCCTGCGCGTGCACCCTTCGTAAAGATTGAAAGGTTTTGCCTTGAAATCGCATTCGAAGCGGGAAATGATTTTTTCGTGTTTATTTTTTGATTTTTTCTCTTTTTTTTATCGTATCTCTGTGGGAACTTTTCAGTTACGTGGTACGCGCAGCTGGTCAAGGTAACAACAGCACGCGTAATATACAACAGCAACAACAACAACAATAGTAATAACTGGTTCTATAAATCATCATCATTATAATTGTAATTGAAAAATTTGATGTCTAAACTCTTGAATAGACAAAAGCTGATGCTTGTCTCGGCAAATCTGTACTAAAGTCTGAGCGTTAGCTCATCTATTATTTTCAGATTGCTTCAAAAATTTAAATACCCGTATCATAAATAAACATTCACCTTATGTATGTATACTCGTACTAATCAAGTAATAATAATATAAAAAGTGGTCATACGCAATACAACAATAATAATCAAACACTTAAAAAACTATACAAACAAATCACCTGCATTAAAATTATAAAAATATAAAAAAAATCTCATGAATCATTCAACGACTCGTTTCACTATTGCCAAATTTTCCATGATTTACGAATTGCGGAAGCTGAAAATTATGGCATGAAAAGCGCCGACCGAACTAGACCCCAAACAACAATAGAAGTTATTAATTGTTGTACCTGAAAGAAAAAAAATCTACAACAAGAACAGCAAAAATAATAATAGTAATAATGAACTGGCTTAAAGTGCGCTAAATTGGTTTAATAATTTGTTTAGCTCTTTTTGCTGTTGCTATTCACTTAAAGTCTAAGAACCAATATATATATATATATATATATATATATATATATATATATATATATATATATATAGATATAATATATATATATTATTATGTATTGCCTACCATTATTCAAAATGAAAACGCTTTGCTTCCGTGCTCGATAGCCAGCAACGGTTAGTGGGTCATTGAAGAAGTCAGATACGGCCAGACCCACAGCAACAGCGACTCTGCACGACTAAATTTTTTTGATTGGCCTTTTATGTATGAGAGATTGAATAAAAAACAACAATAATCCATTTTGCTTAATACACCGAAAAGGTCATACCATGATCTGATCGATTGTATACAACACTTGACTCCGCTAAAATACTGCAGCAACAACAATGAAGAAGTTGAACTGGGTCGATCAGGTGGGTTGCAGCGGGGTCAGAAGTTAGCGTTTCGCAGAAGATTTGAATTATTGAAGGTGAGTTTTATTAAACCTTTGTAAATGCTCATCAGCTGACAGCAGGTGCAGCTTAAGTGGTATAAATTGCATTTAGGCAAGCAACTGAATGGATGGCAAAGTGAAGGCTAATTCATAGACTGTGAATGCAAGTTAATTTATGTTATTTACATCAGTTGCGCACTAGCAGCATTAGAATACATATCAAGCCTCTCTATATGATTCTCATAAATTCAAATGATGCGCTTCAAACTTTTGTTTGCTTTGCTTGTCTCATCTCTCTCCCTAAGTCTACATTACATTCTCTCTCTCCTTCTCTCTTTCTACTGCGGACTATGCTTTTAATTTTATTCCTAGATTTTTCTAAATAGCATATCTATAAGTCCCTCTCAGCTCCCTCCTTATCTATCTCTTTCTAAATTTTTCCTGAGTATTTCTCTTTCTCTCTATTTTATTCCTGTTTTGCAATTACCTCATCTTCGTTTTGTTATCTTTCGCTCTTAACCATTTAAAGTTAATGAAACATACATATTTTTTGGCTGCTTTGCGATTTCTTGCATCATTTTTTATGCATGGCTCGGCTATCTGCAGACTTTTTGTGCACATGGCATTGCACTTAATTGTCAAAAACTTTTGTTTCTTTTTTTTTCGAATAATACAAATATATATATATGCATATATATATATATTTCTTTTTTTTTTTTGGTGTAACTGAAACTTGTTTCACAGAGCAAAGCTGTAAAGATCAGCGAAATAATGAAAACGAAAACGATATGCGAGTGGAAGACGTGTTCGGAGCTGCTGGGCTCTGGCACCGGGTCAACTGGTTGTCCAACTGAACATTGGCGCGGCCGCCAAAAAGACAATGCGAAATAATCATAATAATGGAAGACAACAACAGCAACAACAACGACAACAATAACAACAAAATATATAATAAAAATAACAAGCTACACAGCAACAGCAAAGATTAATGTCGCATGACAGTAATGACGGAAATCTGAAGCAGTACCCTGAAGTGGCCGCCAAGTGGACGCAGCGCGCCCAGCCAGACAACCAGACACACAGAAAAAGTGAAAAAAAAGTAACAGAAAAAAACCAAGCAAAATTGACAACACTTTCAATTGTCGCATGTCGCATGTCGGCAGCATTTTGCCATGAGAAACATAGAAATGCCCCAAGACACTGCCTCACCTCGCTGCTCAGCGGCATCCACTATCTACTTGCCCCCACCCAAACGGGTCAGCCAAGTGCCGTTGCGAATTGTTCAACTGCAAACGTAAAAATGTATGAAAAAAAAAAAAAATAAAGCTAAAAAACTGACAACGCGTCGCAAGCAACGAAATTTTATGCTTTTTAATGAAAATAAAAGTGAAACACGATTTGGTCAACGGGGACCACTCGGACTTGGACCAAGTGCCCGCCCGTTGCCCGTGCCATGGGCTCTGTGAAAACTAAAAGTGGTTATATTAACATTTAATTAAGCCACAAGGTTCACTACAACTAACAAACTGGATCTGCCCATTAAGGGACAGGCCATCCGGTGCAGTCCATAAAGAGAGACAACTTTTTGTTATTGCTTTCGAATTTTGAACTGAGAGATGAGCGAATGCATATATTCAATTGTATATATTACGAGCGTAAAAGGAAGTAGTTTGGCAAAAAATAAATAAATAAAATAGAATACAAATTTTAAGCATTTTTTGAAAGTTATAAATTTTGTTTAGAATTTAAAAAAAAATGTAAATAAAATTTTGTGGTTAATTTTTTCATTTAATTATTTTTATTTATTATATTATATTTATATTTATTTTATAAATATTTATATTTATTATATTATATAATTTTTGTTTTATTTTTTGTTGATTTTTATTTTATTTTTATTTTTTTAAGTTTTTTGTATTTATTTCCAATCTAGCCTATTAGAAATATATTAGATATTAGATATTATTAATTAATTATATTATCTTTATATTAACATTTACTCCGAGGTAATCGTGAAATTTTTGTATAAAAATAATTTTATTTTAGCATAGCTGGAATATAGTAAAGTGTTTTATATATCAGTTTAAAATACGTTTCTAGCTTGCTGTTGCTATGCTAGCGAATTGTCCTAGAGTTATAACTCTGACCCAAAATCAATAAATAATATCTATCCATTTTGAACGACTGATTCAAGCCAAATAAAAAGCATTTGGCTAATAGAATAGGAGATATACATAACATATGTAATTAATCTACTTGGATTGGACTTCGCCTAGGTTGGACATGAAGTTGAGTACCATAAAATTGATCGGGTGTTGGCAAAGCGAATCCGTTGACAATGCATATTACATGGGTAGATGATTAGCTGGCTAGCTAGATAGCTGGCCAGCTGGGAGCGGTTTGTCTTGGCCCATTGAAAATTTGTTTTGTTTCACCGTTCAAAACGTTTGTTAATTTGCATTTAATTTATTTTTGCCATAAAATGCAGACATTGCGCCCCCCATAAATTGTCCATTGCTACCGTTGCCTTTGGCGTTTCATTCCATTTCCAAGATCCGAGAGACGGCCCCCAGCCCAACTCCCAATTCCAGCTACGACGTCGGTCAGATACCTGGCCAAGTCTGGCTATTTCCAACCGAAGCGAATCGATTTTGGCACTGAGCTGTTTTTCTTCTTCTTCTACTACTTTTTTTTCGCTTGTCTCGATTTTGTTTTTGTTTCCCGGCTCGCTCTCTCGTTAAGAGAAAGGTGCTGCTGAGCAGACATCAAACCAGTAACAACAACAACAACAGCTGCCGCAGCAGCAGCAGCAACAACAACTATAAATAAAAAAAAACTCCAACAACACACGCGCAATTCACTTTCTAATGATGCACATAAAACAAAATAAAAACCAAAGCCAAAAATCAAACACAAAAGCAAAAACAAAACCAAAAACGAAAATTCACAAAATATAAAAGTAAATTAATGAACAAAAATCTCTTTTTTTTCTTTTTATTTATATTAACATTAAATATTTCTGCGCCTTTGGCACTGACCGCATCAGCGGCAGCCGCAGTCGCAGCTAAATTTACAACTGAAAATCAAATAAAAAATAAAATCAAAAAATAAAAAATATCCTGTCATAAAATTGTCAAATTTATGCGGCAAATTAATATGCGCGAAAGTCAGAAAAATATTGAATTATATGAGCCGTGAGCGCGTCGAACAGACTTGCAATTAATTACATAGATATATGTGTATGCATTTATAAATATATGTATATATATATATATCTATATATACCTGTTGTTCGAGTACTTAATTGTCGTCTAAATAAAATGCAATGTTTATTATATTACAAATACTCCGAAACGAGTTGAAGCAACTTGCACTTTGAGCAACGAAATTTAGTTACTCTGCAGAGTGAGTGTTAGGCATGCATCGATTGTAGATCGATTATTTTTATATAAATATATAATGAAATTGAATTTGAATAATATTTAAAATTTAGCGATTTTATGTCGATTATATATGAAATAAAATATTTATTCATTTTGTTGATATATAATGCCAGTAGTTTTTATTAATCGATTTTTATCGAACACATATAGATTTGGTGTAAAATATAGATAATTATTTAGTAATAAATTTGATTGATATTGAGAATTAAATTTAAATAGATATATTAATAATAATGCATGCCTTATGCTGACAATATTTCAATATGTTTAACAAATGATAATGGCTTTATTTAAGTCAGTCATGGGCTTTTAATAGACTGCATTTATATAAGTACGCGTACTTAATTTGATTACGCTGCAAACCCGTTCACAAAACGCTTTTCACTTGCTGCCAAGAGTATCGCAAAAAAAAGTTCATTTTGGCCGCAAACGGGTTTCAGCGTTTGGCCTTTTTTGGCGGGTTTTTTTCGTTACCATTTAGATGAGTTATAGGTGAAAATTGTCGCGAAAGTCGTGAGTTATGAATCGGTGGCTGTTACAGCTCTTATCGCTTGTAGCTGCTGCTGCTGTTGTTGTTGTTGCGCAAAGAAAACACCGCCGTGAAGGTCAAGAAACTTTTAAGCGCTTCGTTGGCTCCGTTTTCCAGGTGTAGTCTTTTTTTTTTTTTGTTTTCTGTTCGTTTTGAGTTGCTGTTTTGTTTAACGAGTCTCTCGGCATTTGGTGGCATTTTAATTAATTAAAGTAAATCACTTTTGGCCAGCGAGCCCAAGAAAACGCATTAATCATTCAAAAATTAGCTCACATTTCCGTTCACCTTCAATAAATTGTATTTTGCATGTAATTTAGTAATAACAGCAAACCAAAGAGCAAACCGAAATCTGATTTGCCATATGCGGGCGAAACACCTGGACATCAAATAGATCTCTTGCGAAACATTGACGAATGTGTGTGGCCGCTAGCATTTCGTTTCATAGACAAAATGTTTTGAAAAACTCATTTTTCAAAAATATTTAAATTAATGAGTTTCGAAAACTTTCGAAGAGTTTGGCGCTGTTAGAGTTGCTCAGAAATATTTACTTGCAGCTAAAGCCTTGTCCCTTTGAATAGAGATTTAAATGCCTTTCTATGCAATTCTCAGTAATTGTATTCAGACTAGAGCTAACTAGCTAACTGTTAAGCTGAGTTCTAATAAAGTCATAAACCCCTTTACGATATATTATATTTTGAAGAGAGTTTACGCCGCAGGCATTGTTCCAGAATATTACCCATCTCACATAGCTTCATCATCTCTTCAATTTTCTGCTAGGGCCATAATGGGCCACCTTGAAAGTCGCGTTAAGCTTATCTCTGATTGAGATAGTCAAGCGAACCAACTGCTAACCTACTAACAGCTTTTATTGCTATTACTATTATTACTGTTAGTATTATTATTATTATTATTATTATTATCGTTATTATGATGTTCGGCATTTCGTCTGTTTCATTATACGAAACAGTTAAATTAATTTTGAAAATTTTTATTGTACTACTTTGGCATTGTCTCTTTTGTGTTGTCTTACACTTTGGCTTAACTGTTAAACTGACAGCGCTGTCAAATTTGTTGTTGCTATTGTTGCTGCTGCGCTTCACACGCGCCTTAATTAAATTGATGAACAGCGAGCTTCGCTGCTGTCTGCTGGCTGCTAGCTGCTAGCTGCTTCCTCTTCTTCGACTGTCCCGCTGACTGTCAGAGCTCTTGGCATTTGTGCGTGTGCGTAAGCATTCTTTTCTTTTCACTTTTGCTCGTTGAGAGTGTGAAATTACAATAACAACAACAATAGCACCTGCGGCGCGCCTACAACAGCAACGACAGCTCCCAGCTGCGGCTGACAGCTAGGCAGAGTGAGAGAGAGCAAAGAAAAGAAAATAAAATAGCTTGCTCCCAGCAGCAGAGAGAGAACGGCCAAAGCACACAGAGAGTGGGATAGAGAGAGAGAAAGAGAGAGAGCGGGTGTATGTGTGTGTGTTTGTGTGTGTGGCTGTAGACAGCAGCAAGGCGCAAGCTAAAGAGGCGACTGCATTGTTCGATTTAACTTTCACTGATTGCCCGTTGACAATGCGACGACGTTGACTGCGACTGCGAAGCGTCTCAGCGTTGGCGCTGACGCAGACCTTTGGCATTGTTGCTGCTGCAGGTGTATGCCACACACACATACATACACACACAGACACACTCACACATATATGCATATATTAACAAGCAAGTACACGGGCCGCTGCCATGCATCTATGGCAATTATTTTGCGCAGAAATTTCATTTACTTTCTATATGGAAATATTTGCACACTTTAAAAATCTTGAAAGCTTAGAAAGTTTACACCAATAGGGTAACGCCCAGGCCTCGGCCGCAGACTCTCAAAGATGGCCCAGCCAAGTGGCCAATTTTAATTTTTGTTTTTATTTTTTATTTTTTATTTTTTATTTGTCTCTTTTGGTTTTTTTTTTTTGTGACTTTATAGCGTGCGGAAGTTGGCGGCCTCGTTTCTTCGTCATCATTGACTTTAGCATCGTCATCATCATCATCAGCGTCTCCTTTTTCTGCTGCTAATTAAATGATTGTTTGATTTGATTTTGACAGTTAAACGCGAATAGATTACAAAATACGAACACAGACTCGACTCAGTTTCTTTCGGCTAGTTTTTGGCATTTAAAAAGCTGTGCGAAAGTTTTACTTGGAATGTCATCTCGAGCCAAGCAGTTTATGATGGATTAGTGAAATGTGTCAAATTCACTTAATACTTAAGTCTGTTTTTTGTTTTTGGGTGTGGGAACCTTTTGGTAATTTCCCCAAGTCAAGTTTAACAGGCAGTTAAAATGAATTTCATTTTAAGCTGGAATTAATGTTAAGGTAGTTAAATGGGAGTTAGAACTTTGCTGTGTATAGGCAATATGGGTATTCTTACAGCTGAAATAGGGATATTCTTGCAGCTGACAAAGCTTTGTTATAATATTTAATGGGGGTATCTCTGCAATTAAAATATTCCTATATTTTTTTATTGTATATCAATTGGAATATTTGGTACGGGTATTCCTGTAACTAAAATATCGATATGTTTGTTTTTATAATCATAATATTTAGATGGAATATTTCTGCAGCTGAAATAGTTAAATGTTTTTTAAAATTAATTTTCGAACTTTATAAAGCGAAAATAATATTTATTGGGCATATTGCTGCAGCTAAAAATAATTTAATAATTTAATTTGCTCTTTGTTTTTTATTTTAAATAATAATGTCGGATATAAAGAACATGAATACACGAGTTTAATGGGGTTTCATGCAGCGGATACCTATTTTTTTTTTATATTAAAAGGACTTTTCTGGCAACTCAAGTAGTTCTACAATTGTTATTAGATCATATTAAGTTAATATATAGACTTTGACCTGGGGACATATATAGTTTTCTTTTTAATAGGCGTACTCCTGGACTTCAAATAGTTTATTATTCATACCAATCATATGCTATCGATAGTGATATATTATCATTATTTATTTATATATCCATTAATATTAAATTAAAATAAATTAAAATAAAAAAGAATGCAAAGCTTTGTAAGGAAAATTTCTAAAATATTTCAAACATTTTTTAAACATCGGATATATTTGAAGAATTTGACTGAGCAGCAGAGACTGACTCTGTTTCCTGGTATTTATATCTTAAATATATATAAATATTCTTTAGCTTGAACTTTATAGGTAGAATCAATGGTATTTTAATTGCTTGTTGCATTTATGAGGAGCCTTAATTGAAGCGTGACTGGGCTATAAATGTTGATGTTCATGTTGCCAACATATCTGTGTGCGTGTGTGTGTGTGTGTGCATGTGTGGCAGGTAACAAGCTTCTTCACACTGTTGCACATAGAAGATGCATATAGCCGTTTGCTTAATCAGCCGCAATGATGATGATGCTGCTCTGGCTGGCTGCTGTTGCTGCTGCTGTTGCTGCTGTTGCTATCCTGAAGAGTTTGCTGCATCCAAACTCGCTCGACGAGTTGTCTATGCAAAAATCAGTTGGTTCCATGATTTATTTGACATTTTGTGCAGAGCAATGTGGCAGGCAATAGCAATAATAATAATAATAAAAATAATAGTTGGTCAATAATAATAACAATAAAACGGCATCAGCAAATGCCAAAAACCAAGGGATTAACCAAGAAGAGAATCCAAGCACGAGGAGAGCACGAGAAAAGCGAAATAAATATGCTGGAAAACTTGTTTTGCCGTGCTCAAGAAAAATGCTGATAAAAATAAATAACGAAAAGCCAAAGTACACTCGTTGCGGCGAAGGCGAGGCGAACAGAGATGCTCGTGTCGAAGCATTTTCCAGCAACATCTTGATTTTGTGTGGCTGCCGCAGCAATTGCACAGTAAATTGCCATATGCCCCAACTGGACACCTCGGCCAGCCCATGCCCAGCCCAGCCCAGCCTAGTCGGGCTCAGCTCAGGCCATGCTGCAGTCCCTTCTAACACGGCGTTGCCGTTGCCGTTGCCGTTGCCGCTGCTAAACTTGATTTCTATGTTGTTTATGTTGTTTATGAATTTAAGGCCGAGCCGCGCCGCGCCAAGTTGTTGTGCAGCATCAGGCAGAGGTGCATGCCTCCCACTGCCCAGCTTCCAGCTGCCAGCTTCTCAGCTCCTCAGCTGAATGGTCAAGTCATAAATAAATCTTGCAACGCACCGCAGCAACAGCAGAGGCAGCAGTAATGGCTGTGAATTGAACTGCAGATGTTGTCTGTTTAATTACCTATATATACACACATACACACACGGGCAGCACACCTCAGCATGCCTTAATAGACAAAGGTTTCTTGCCCTAATGTGCTGGACGACACTGTAGTCATGGCAGTTGTTGCTGCTGCGGTTGCTACTCGCTCCCCTTCTTGGCAGCGCCAACAGCCCATTCACTTGGCGCGCAAAGCTGAGTCGAGAAGCGTGAAAAGCAACGAAAACAAAAAGAAATACGAAAAGAAAAACCTGCAAGCCAAAAAAAAAAAAATAAATAAAACAACAAAAATTCAGGCCAAATGTCTTGAGTCAAAGTCATTTCGAGCTAGCAGCTCACAGCGCGCCTCTCTATGCAATTCTCAATGTATCGAGATGCGCAACTGTTGCGATTCTCTTTGTCTCTCTCTCTCTCTCCCTCTCTCTTTCTTACTCTCTTTGTGTTTCTTTTTTACATACATTTGCATAGCTATAAGTTTCCTAGGCACAGACCCACATAGTGCCATATGCATATCTTAATTTTACCTTACATGCATTCATTTCTAATTAAACTGGTAAATGCAACTTTCTAGACAGCGCAGCCGCTATGATAAATCTTGAATTTAAGCCAAGCTTCAGTTAGAGACTTGCTCTATTGTTATTTTATTCGCTAATTTATGTAACTGGCATTAGGAAGTATCATCTGGGCGCAAAAGTTTCAGGTTGACTTATCTAATCTAAGAATCTTTTTCTTCTCTATTATTATTATAGTTTTATATATTATTATAATATATTTGTATTGCTTAAGAGTTATTCTATAAACTATGTTTTACATTCTATATGTATTATATATATTCCATAGAACTTTCTAGCTAGTTTTCTTAGGCGAGTTTCACACCTGACACCTTCAAGTTAACACCTGTCTGGCTTGGTATCACTTTTCATGCCATTTGCCTAGAGTTTGCTTTACTTATTTTCATATGCCCACACATGCGTAGATCTCAGCTTGTTTAATTAACATAAAGCCTTTCTCCGCGCTTCTCATGCCGATTACTTGCTCAGTCAGCTGCAGTTGAGGCTTCATTCATTCTGGTTTATTTTTGGGCGAATGTAAATCTAGTAAGTGGGCGTGGCTTACACCTTGACAACACACATATGCAACTGTTGTTGTATATATGTGGCACACACACATATATATGTATGTATGTGTGCTCACATTTACAGCCATCAAATTTAGATCGGGTTCTGTCATAAGGAGCCAACACATCGGCACACATAGCAAATTGGCTTCAAATGTGTGCGTTTATCATCTAACGGAAGTTGTGGAATATTTGGCTTACCCGCTAGCTCGCGTCCGCTCCGGACAGCTGCTTGCTCGTTCGCTCTTGCTCGCTGTCTCTCTCTCTCTCTCTCTCACACACACACACACACAGTTGATGTTCAAGTTGCACTCACGTTTCTCTCGTTCTCCCGATTCTTGAGGCACTGAACCTGCACCCTCGAGTCGCAGGACTGTGAGCAGGCAACAATCAAAACAAAACAAAATAAAACAGAACTTTTGCGGAACATAAAAAAAAAATTGGTTATTGATCTGTAGCACAAGTATCTGATTTTTTTGATATTTGGTGTTGTTTGTTGTACGTTGTTCGCTGATTGGTGCAACAACCAACGTTGTCGAGTTGCGCGCACAAACTAACAAAGCGGCCCACAACAATAACAACATGCGGCAGCCAAGACGCCAGCCCCAAATCGTTTGCAGAGAAACCAAGTAGACCAGCGCTGAACTAAACCAACGCCGACGACAATGATACGCTAAGCAAATACATAGTATTGTAAGAGTATAGCAAAAAATTAATATTAATATATTCAGTTAGCTATTTGAATAGAAAACAAATTTTTTTATAAATAAATAAAATATTTAATAAAAGTCACTAAGGTTTAACAGAATTTCAAATAATAAAAAAAATTATTAAATTAAAAAATACAAATTAGTTAAATTAATTTAAAAAATTTTAAAAACAAATAATATTGTACAAAATATATTTTATTTTTATCTGAAATTCGAAACTAAAACCAATTTTTAATACGAATCTAGGAAACTGGAATCTAGATTTAAAAAAAAATTATTTTTATTTGATTTTATTTCATATATTTATATATATATATATATATATATATATATATATATATATATATATATATATATATATATATATATATATATATATATATATATATATATATAATATGTATTATTTTTTTATGTTGAAGATCATAAGTTTGATTTTCTTAAAATTTTTTATAAATATTTTCATATATAAATATATATTCTCTCTATGAATATAACTCACATATTATAGCTTTTACACGATCAAGCATTTAGTGAATATGCTGGCTTAGGTAAGCGTATTATGTTTCTTCTGAAAACCGGTTGCCTTTGACGGCGTCGTCGCTGTTGTCTTTGGAGCGCACAGACGCAGCAAGCGTAAAGTTTTGCTGCTGTTTCGGATATGGCATAGAATATCGTTTGGATATTTTCTTTAACGGCTTCTCGTATCACACTCACACATACAAACACATATATAGCTGCGATACGCGACATTTAAGATTCATATTAGAATTGCATGAGGGCTTTTGTCAACCTGACAATTTTTTTTATTTTTAAGAGAATAAAAGATTTATGAGAAAATAAATGTAGTAAATTAGGTCAAAAGTTAATTTAACAGTTTTACTAAATAATAAATTCCACGATTTGAGGCATATTTCTATGTTTTTTTTAAGAATACAATTTGTGCCAAGATTTCAGTTTTTTTTAACAGAATTTTCCCGTTTCAAATTGTAACGGCTAAAAAGTTAACAGAATTCTGAGGTAATAGTTTCTGCTAATGTTAACCAATATCGTAAATTCAAATATCGTATGTTAATAAAAGGTTTGTGTATTGGGAAATGTTACATACTTTTAGGAGCCGACAACAGATGGCGCTAAGGAACGTTACAGTTTAAAATGAAAATTTGACATATTGAATAATATTTAAATTAAATTTAAATAGTTAAAATTGATTTTATAAATTATAAATATAAAAAAAAATAAATAAAAAATTATCCAATAAGTATATAATATTTAATAAATAAAAATATATTTATTATTAAAAAAGTTTGTTAGGTAACTAATTGACTAAATATAAATTGGCTAAATATGCTGCAAAACATGCATAAAGTATTGCATTAAGAACAATTTAAATTGTAGTATAAAGGATATGTAGATTAGTCAGATTTTATATAGGAAATGCACAATAAATATCTTAAATTATTGCTCAAGGTAAGTGGAAACACTATTATGTATATATCTAACTGGATATATGTATAAATAAATAGATTGCCAAATTTATGAATGGAAGGCTGTGATTTCAGCGTATGTGGGTGCATGCAGGATTTTAATGAAATTATGATTTCATTTTGTAGTTTCGCGTTTTATGCAAAAATATTATCACAGAGCTTTGCGGCTGTTGCCATTTGCCAATGCTCGCGCGGCAGCAGAGCGAAAGGGTATATTGGTTATCAGTTTTTAATTAAGCTGGGGAGAGAATGAGAGAGTGGGAAAAGGAGACGGAGAGGGAAAAAGAGAGAGAGAGAGAATAGACTGCTGCAGCTTCGCGAAATAGGCTGTAATTAAAATTTGGGACAGGGTATTGGGCAGTCGCGTGCACTCGACTTTAATTGTTTTAGCTGTTTCATTTTATTGCTCGTTTACTTGTCTCTTCTCCCTTTTTTTTTTTGGGGAAAACTTTCATCATTGGAAATCATAAAAGTTAAAGCCAATTTTTGGGTTATGTTTTCGCTGCACGCACAAAAGTTTCGACTCAGACGCAGCACCCGCGGCTTAGTGCACCAAAAATAATATCTAAATGTACGTATGCAGATATATATATATCTGTATAGTCATATGAACAAATTGTGTGCCCTTTTTGTGTGCAAAGTTCAAATTGAATGCCGGAAGTGCTTTGCGATTGCAAATGCAAGTTTAGGCGAGGGGCTCAGGCGGCACAGGCGGCACAGGTGGGGCGCAGTGGCGCAGCGAATGAAGCTGTGCAATAAGGTGCATGGTTTACGGGTGGTAGGAAGTGAGGGGGGGGGGGATAGAGGGTTGAGGTAGCAGCAGCTCGCGGGGTAATACGCTGATAAACGAACTTGAACATTTTTTGACAGTTGTGCGTATAAATCTTGAAATGTTTTAATTTGCTTGCGAATCGATTTAAAGCACCCGCCAAAAAAGACAAAAAACGAGAAAAAAGAGTGAGGGAGAGAAAAAAAGAGATGAGAAGAAACCAAAACAAAACGAGTCGAATAAGAAAAACGTTGCTGGAGCAATGGAATCGTAGTCGTTCCAGCATCGTTGCGTATGATTTATGAATGACATTTTAGCTTACGGCTGCCCTGACCAAGAGCGAGAGCTATATGCACTTGGCTGTCTATTTGGCAACACTTCGAGTCGACGATATATTCTACATTGAGTATTATTCAGAAATATACCAGTTGTCGGGATCGTAAGGTGCACAGCTGTGGAATATAAGTGTATTGCAGGTTAAGTGTATTATAGTTTAAAGTATAAGAGTGCCAGAGTATAAGAGTGCACGAGTAAAAGAGTAAATGAGTGAATGAGTATAAGAGTACAAGATTATAAGACTGAAAATGAAAGAATATTCAAGTGTATAACTATAAGAGTATATAAGCATAAGAGTGTAAGAGTGAGTGATTATACGAGTGTAAGAGTATAAGAGTGGTTGAGTCTATATTAGAGTGAGTATAAGAATGCAAGAGTACAAGAGTGTATAAGTATAAGAGTGTAGAATATAGTGTATGAGTATAAGAGTAAATGACTATAAGAGGGTTTGAGTGCAAGAGTTTAAGAGGTTATTAGTATAAGAGTAAGAGATTGTAGAGGTGAATGAGCGTATGAGTATAAGAGTGCAAGCATAAATGAGTGTATCAGTATACGAGTGGGGACTTATAAGTTTGAGTTAGTATAAGCATAGTAGTGAATGAGCATTAGAGTAAACGAATATAAGACTATGAAAAGGAAAATATATTGGAATAAATGTGCTAGAATTAGGTCTTATACTCAACTCAACTCAACTCAAAAGAGAATGCAATAAGAAAAAACCATTGCATACTTCTAGGATCATAATATATATGCAGATTGAAAATGCATTTAAAGCTTGCTGTTTCCGATTTACGGATAAAATTGTATTCGAGCTGTTATCAACTCTCAAGTTGGGCTAGGGTATGCGCTGTTCGTGGTGCTGGCAAAGTTTGTTTTGGCGGTTTTTTGGTGCCGCGCGAATTAGCCAAAAGCTGTTGCCGGTTGCCGTACGCGAAGTGTTTACCTTTGAAGCGTTGCAAGCGCGCCATTTTTTCTGTTATTTCACTTCGTTTTCATTTTTTTTCTCATTTTATTTCCATTCTCCAGTCAGCGGTGAACAGTGACCAGTTGGCAGTCGCCCGTCGCCAGTCGCCAGTTTCCAGTTGCCAGTTGCCAGTTGGCAGTTGGCAGTTGGCAGTCAGCATTGAGCACTGAGCACTGAGCACTGAGCACTGAGCAGTCGCTGGGCAGCCAGGCAATTCATATCATATTTTTGCACTGACCCCCAGAGCAGGGCCGGAGCAGGGCTAGAGCGGAGCGAGGGCAGTGCAAAAGCGGCTCTTCGTTTTTGCTCTTGGCGTTTATAGATTGAGTACTTTATCAAAAAAACGAGACATCAAAGCGTATATCATGTCAGCTGCAGACGTGAAGGGGGAAAATGCCAAGCTCAATGCAGCAGAGCGAGAGAGAAAGAGAGAGGGACAGAGAGAGGCAGAGGGAGAGGGAGAGGGAGCAAGAAGATGTTGCATTTGCATGCAATGCCCATATCGATGCCAAAACCTTTTTATGCCCCAGACCAGGCCAGACCTTGCCCAGTTACCATAACTTAGCCAATGGCCAATGGAGCTGTTGTTGTTGTTGTCGCTTGCAGCTGGGGCGCCATTTTGTTTATCTTTGTCGCTGAGCGGGTGCGAAGCCTGCAACAGGCCAGAAAGTTAGGCAACCAAAGGCAACCCATACAGCGATCCGCAGACAGACAACCGTATAAGGTTTTCGTGTGTGTGTGTGTGAGACTTGCTTATCAAGCGCCAAGCATCTTTGTCGACAGCGCTCGCTGCTCGTCACGCACTGCTCCCATATTCTGGCTCCGATTGGGATCTTGGCTGCCTCATGATCATGCCACATTAGCTTTATGTGCCTCAAATGAGTCTCGCTTAAATGTTGTTGTTGTTGTTGTTGCAGTTGTTGCCTGCCATCAATGAGTCGCTATTGTTGGCTTGCACTTGCAGCCCCTTCGCTGGCTACGCCAAATCAGATGAATGTTGCGTGTGGCATATGGCAAGTGCTTAGATAACTTTGATTTGTAGCCAGAGACAGCCACAGCAACAGCCACAGACACAGCCATAGCCAGAGGCCAATCGTTATATATATGTGCTGAGGCCTCACCTCAAGCTTAAAGATTCAATTTATTTCCATTTGAATTAGTTTTGTATTATAATTTAATAATATTTTATAACATTTAGACAAGTTGGAGTAATGGAGTTTCGTATCAGGCCTAAAGAGCTGAGCTCTGTAGAGGCTGCGGCCTTCATAGGGCAGGGCGGGGCAGGACCACAGCAGGAAATCACAAATCACAAGCGTTTTTGATTAATTTTGAATAAATGCAAATAGCAAATGCACGCTCACACACACACACGCACAGAGAAGATTCGCACATTTCGCCAAGGCTATGCCACTGACAGATGCCCAAGACCCGAGTCCAGGCACTGGACTCGACCGGCGGACACTGCTCGCTGCTGGCTGATTCCATTCTTACGGCTGTCGCTTTTGATAAATTTGACGTGCAACGTTGCTTTGTTGTTGTTGTTGCTGTTGTTGTTGTTGTTGTTGTTGCTGTTGAAAAATAACTTGTTGTGATAATTTCGCTGGGGAATTTGTTGCGCAAATATCAAAATAAAATTAATTTTCAGATAGAGAGAGAGAGAGAGACAGACAGAGAGGGAGAGAGAGATAGAGAGAGAGCCAAAGCTTCGACCCTGCACTTGCCTCGCATGCTGCGCGCGCCTAAAAGGATCTTGAGCTCCGCTTGCTCCTCTTGGGTTTTATGAATGGCTCTGTGACCACTGGCCAGCTCTTTCTGTGTAGATCTGTAAAGATTCCCTGCCGTCGTTGCACCGGAAATTGAAATTTTAAAACTTTTGACGTTTGTTTAGTTGTTTCTTTTGTGCTTCTTTTTCTTTTTCTGTTTAATTTTTTTTTTAAATTTTTTTTTTCAAATTTGTATTTTGTTGCTTTGGCGTTTCGCCTTTGCCATCCATTTGTAGCGCTCGCCTCGCTTTATTTATGCAAACAAATGCGTTTAAATAAAAGCGAACTGGAAATTGATGTGACCATAACACGAGCCAGTTCGACTTCAGATGACCATTGAAACTGAGGCAAAACAACAAAATATTAATTGACTGGCAGACGCTCTCTGATCGGATATGGCAGATAGGCGCACACACACGGCAATATATACATATATATATTTGCCATATATAGTCTGTTGTTTTTTATAACATATTCGCCTGTCCAGCCAACGCATCTGCCCTGTCTATGCTCGTATAACGCTTTCCGTTTCCGTTTCCGCTGCGAACGCTTTGAAAATTTGCATAGCCACGGCTATGTTGGCCAGGTTATCGGCGGGCAGCGCATATCAATTTTGTTAATTTAAGCGTGGCCGCGACACATTCGCTCTGAAATAAATTAGTATTAAGCAATAATTACAAAAATATATGTATTATTCTCTGTATACCCTATTAATTGTTCGACCGATGCAAAGCCAGCCAAATAAACGAGGGTTGGCTGAGATACATGTATATTTTAAATATATATATTATATAATATAATAATATAATAATATATACTACACATATGAATTTCTAGATCACAGTAAATAGCTAACTAATGCTTTAACTAATAATAATTTATTATACATTTAAAGAAAATAATAAAAGAAAAATTTTAAATGTGTTGTAAAATTTTCAAATAAATTGAATAATATGCATGAAAAAAAAATAATATATAAAGAAAATATATTAATATAAATATATAAAAAATATATATAAACGATAAAACGAATATTCAATCAAATAAATTAAATGAGCGAATTACAAAAAAATTAAAATTAAAAAAAAATATATAAAAATATAAAATTTATACATAAAATAAAAATGTAAATTAAAATACAATTTAAAATATAAAATATAAAAATTTCAAATGAAAGCCTTAAAAATGTGCCTAAACCTTATCAAGTGAACAGATAAAAATATCTATAAGCATAAGAAAAGCAAAAGAAACACACAGCAATTATATAAATATATATGTGAATATTTTGGATATTCTCTATATATATATGTATGCCATTTGTATTGCTCCTCAATAAAATTGCAATTAAAATTTAACTTATTTTTTTTCATACAAAAATCTCTCCAGAGCTAACTGGAGGCTGCTTTATACTTTTCTATTTATGCATATGATTCACAGATAAATATTAGTTTTATGTGGAAAAATATGTGATATATATATGTATATATAGTAATATATCTTATCAGATCATATCATATGTGGGCAATTGACGAATTGAAGGATGAGCGCTTTGTCAATGCAGCAGCTGCCACATTGTCAATATCCGCCAAACAGTTGAATAAATGTGCTGCAATATCTATTATATATGCATATATATAAATATATATATACATATGTATGTGTGTGTGCATGTGCGTGTGCGTGTCACACATATTGAATGCGGCATAAAAATAAATAATATAAAAAATATTTGCATTTTTATTGAAAATTAAAATAATTTTTCGTGCTGTGCACACACACATGAGCACAGTCAAACACAATTTATTTATATTAAAATAGAAATTTTAAATAGAAAATTACGTCGCATTCAGTTGTGCATATTTACAGAAACACGCGCGCAGCTTTATGTATTGAACGGCAAGTGCAGCACAAAAAGAAATTCCGTATATATACTATATATATATATATATATATATATATATATATATATATATATATATATATATATATATATATATATATATATATATAACTATAATATTAAATAAATATACATATGTGTATATAATGTATTTATATGCAAAGCATATGGAATACGAATATAGGATACTACTCTCGTATAAACCATATGAAACTTAAGAAAAAATATATAAAAAAAAATTTTTTTAGATCATACAACATTCTCAAACTATTTGACTGATTGTGGAACTGTTTTCAGCATTAAAAACTACAATTCTATCTATGCCTCTGCCCTTTGTAGAGTATTGCTAAGAGCTGTCATGTAAAATCTATGCGTATCTATGAGTGAGCATATGTGTGTGCGTGTGTGTGTGTGTGTGTGCTTGAATTGCTGATGCGTCAATTTGTTGTATGCAGATGAGTTGTCATGAAAGGCTCCCGGGTAGGTGGAGAGCTGTCATAAAAATGGTTGTTGCTTCATTTGAGAAGCGCGTAAAAAAAAATGAAAAAAAAAAAAAATTGAAGATGAGAAGTGGAAAATATGTGAATATAAAAAAAAAAAACGTAAATTGCAATTTAAATTATATGTAAAAGCGTAAATTATTCAAACACTCATCACGAGCAGATTTCGAAATTGATGTCTAACATACGCAAGAATCGCTCGAGCCACTGCGCACTCCGGCAAATTGGATGGATACTTATGCATAAATCTAATCAAGTGCGTAGATTTTTTCTAATTATCTGCTGGATACTGTAAGAGCTTGAGCATATTTCTTTTATCAAAAATTTGGAGATATTTCTGGGCAAGATTTATAAATCAAGGTAATATATATGAAATTTTGGATTTAATTTTATTGAATTTATTGTCATATATAATATTGAAAACTATTTAATGCAGTACATTAATTAATATTACGATTATAATTATTAATCAAATTTATAACAACAATACTTTTTAATATTTGTTAAAAAAATTAAATAATTATTTATTTATAATTGCCTTGAATAATCAAGGCTTAATAACTATTAATATATAATAAAAGGCAAAATTTATTTTTATAAAAATTCTTTTTCAGCTTAAAAATGTGTCCAATGCATAATTTGTTTACATAATAATAATATGATATATATGTATAAAATTACTGCAATTTATTGATATTTGAGTTGATATTTTTATTTAATATATGCCTTAACTTAAAAATCTTTTGCAGCGCATCAAACAGGCTGTTTCGTGTACGCATACATTTTTCACTTTATTTTGTGCTATTGTTATTAAATTTATAAATATTAAAATTATTTATATGCGCATATTTTGAAGAGATTTTCGTATTTATTTCTGATTCCCTCTGTGATTGGTTTGTGTCAACGCGATTGTCAACTGCAGCTTGGTTTCGCTTTCAGCGCAGCTGCAAATTAACAAAATGCAATTTGATATTAAATATAAATTTGACGAACATCAATTTCTTAAATAAATATATATGTGCAAAATTGAGTTGATTAAAGCTGGCCAATGCTATGAAAAACGTATGGCATTAGGGCCTCAATTCTACAATGAAGAGCAGTATATATATCCGTTGGCATTTCATTGACCTGGACGAGGAGAGGTGCGAAAATGTCAATGCAACAAAAGTGTTGTAAAAGTTTTGTTGTTGCATTTTGTGTGAAATGCGGAAAGCGCATTAAACATTAAGCGGCCACAGCGAACAGATGGGAACACACACGCCGAGCGAGACGGCCAGAGAGTGGGAGAGAGAGAGAGAGGGAGAGGGAGAGTGCCAGCTATGCATATGTGAATGTAGAAGCTGACAAAGAGCTGCGGAGGCTGCAACAACGAGTGGATTTGTCGCTAAGCTCAACAGCTTAGTGTGAGGCACACAGCTGCCTGGTTGCACTTTGTACCTGTGCTACGGCCATCGGCCCGTGCCGCTGCCACTGAGACAGAGTGCGGCCTGTGGCAGCGGCAAGTGTCAACGGTGATTTGCATACAAAGCCAGCCAGCATGGTCTTTAAACATTTGTTGTTGTTGGTGTTGTTGCTGCTGCTGCTGCGCGTGCGGCTCATCATCATTTGTCAAGCCACAGCTCGGACCGCATCAGAGTTGAGAAAAGAGGCAGCGACAGCGACAGCGACAGCGACTGAGAGTGCCAAGTGCGGGTGCCGCTTGATGGCTGATGAGTTCCGCTTGCTTTGCTATCTTAAATCACTAAAAGAGCCTCAGTTGCTGGCTCTGCCGCCGCCACACTCTTATTATGTGCAAAGGGTTTTAAGCTGGCTCTCGGCGTGGCAGCCTCTTTAGCTATTTCGATTTTTACCTGCGCCCAGTTGTTGCTCAATTTTGCTGACTTATTGTTGGCAATTTGTTTGCCACGGCCTAAGCCCACATTCTGCTGTCAGTGCGTGCTCAAATATACCGGCTTAGCAACAGCAACAACAACAGCAGCAATCCTGCCTAGAGCATGAATGCCAAAACACATTTTTGTGGTCTCAAAACTTGGCTAAACTCAAACGAAAGCGAAGCATGAGTTTGACTATGTTTTGTTGGAATATGCAAATAAATTATAAATATATATAATTTATATATATATATATATAATATATATACATACATATATGGTATATGGTACTAAGAGGATATATGCTTATGTTTTGCTGTCTATATATATTTGTATATTAATGTATATATCTCGCTTATAAATATGTATAAAACACATTAATACGAAATTGAAAACTTAGAATTCACTGGAATCTGAAAATTTTGCTATGCAAGTGGCACTTAATATTCACAATGAAGTGTGGAATAGGATGAGAGAAAGTCTGCATATATATATATATATATATATATATATATATATATATATATATATATATATATATATATATATATATATATATATATATATATGTTTATAAAATAGAAAGAAACTTTGAAAAATGTGAAATATCAAAGAAAAATATGCAAAAAGCCATTAAGAGCGCGCTAGTCGGAAGTGCTCGGCTAGGAGATACCTTGAACTCTGTCGCTGCCTGAAGTGCTGCAGTTTCAATCATTTCGGATTTCTCTTATGCATACAAAACAAACAACGCATGAAGACTTAAGCAGTAGCTCTTAAGCTCTTCGGCTCTATGCTACTCAAGCTTTTTTCAAGTCTCTAGCTCTACGAGATGAGCAGGCAGTCAGATGAATAGACCGACGACTGCTCATTGTGAGCCAGCATATATTATTATATTATATTATATATATATTTTAAGGAGTATGTATGCTAATACATATATTTATATAAATATTATTTTTTATAATTTTATATAAATATATTTTTATGTATAATATTTACATAAATCTATTTTTTAAATTTTTATTTATTTTAAATTTTGTACATATATTTTATTGTTTTATAAATTTGTATAAATCCATTATGTCTGCAATTTTCTTTATATATATAGATTGATACATATAAAACTTCAGCTTGTATTGTATTTAAGACTTAGGGCAAAAGAAACTTTGCTGTCTTCAATATATTCAGGCAATAAAAAACTCCTTGCTGACCAGTATTATTGTATTAGTATGATATTATTTCTTGTTTGTATTTACTATAATTATAAGAATGATTACATTTTTGATTTTCTCTTATTTTTGCCTAACATTATTAGCTCAGTCTCGGAGGAGGTGGCAGCCGCAGTCGTAAGAGCAACGGGCACGCATCAGCGCACTTGCGAGCAGGATATGGACACTGGATGTGGCTGGCAGCGGTGGCGAGTGTCAGTGTCGTATGTCAAGTGTCGGCGCTGACGAGGCAAGTGTCAAGCATCTGAGCTGGTGACTTGAACCTGGAGCCAAATCTCGCCCAAGCGCTGACGTGGCAGGTCACCGCCCATTGTCGCCAGCGGAATGGGCGGGGCAGCAAGGATGCGTTCCGAGTGTGGGAAGCGTTTCGAGCTGCCGGACCATGGCAACCAGGGCTCGAACCGGCACGCACACGAGCACAAATAATCATAATAAAGCAGAAGAAGCAGAGAAAGGTCCCGATGCTGCTGCTGGTGCTGCCGGTGCCATAGGAAAATCTTATTTCACGCTGTAAACCACAAGGGAACGTGCCAAACACCGCAAGCAATAAATGAGATGATAGCGATGAGAGCAAAAATTGCGAGACTCGGCAGCAGGACAGGCGGCAGGACACTCGGACGCCAGGACAGCGGCCGAAACATGGTGACATTGTAATAATTATGCCAAAGATTATCCTTAGACCTGCACACGCACACCATAAGCAGAGAGAGAGAGAGAGGGAGCGAGGAAGGGAGATAGAGTAGGACTGAGCGAGAGGCAAAGTGCGATAGAGCACTATGGTGTGAGGGCGACGACTGTGCCGCAGGATATGGCAACACGATGAGCGCAGGACACACGCATACACACACACACGAAGCATCGCTGACGACGTTGGCAGCCGCGAGCGAGCCGCGTTAAGTAGATGAGCTTCAATTTGTGTGCCTCCTGCCTCGGCCTGTTAGTCCTTCCGTCCTTAGTCCTGCGACTTTCCGTTCGTGCGTGTGTGTGTGTCGCTGTTGCCAAAGGTCCTGTCCTGTCGTCAACGCCTGTTGATGTTGATGGCCTCCGTGCACGGCGGATATCCTGTAACCAGATTTGCTCTATGTGATTAAGTAAGTCATTGAGATGGTCTTGCTGCCGATAAGCCAGCCAACCAGCCAGCCAGTCAGCCAGGCAGGCATAACAGCCCAAGTGCTGCCCCGCCCATTAGGCCAGGCCAACAAGCATTCTTCGACCCACACTCGACCTCGTGTTGTTGCCCTCGTTAATTGTTGTTGTAGCGCTTTATGATGCCCTCGGCTTTTATCGCCTTTGCATCTTAAAGTTAACAAACAAATGGCAAAAAAAAAGGAAAAATGATAAAAAAAAATAAACTTAGGCTGAAAACGGCGCACACAAAAAAAAAAAAACAAAATAATGGAATTTCGAATAGATTTTCAGCCACGTTTACTGGAGCTGAGCTGAGCTAATTAACGGGCGCACACTGGCGCAAAACTCAAATTTATTTAATAACGTGAACAACATTGAAATTTGTATAAAAATTAAAAATTAAAAATTTAAATTAAAAATAAAAAAAATAAAATATTTTTAAAAAATTTCCGTTTCATCAAAAAATATATTTTTACTGTTTATGCTACACTGTGCTACCTGTGGACCGGCTGCCAAACTAATTTCGCTTCATTGTGGGCGTGGCAGACAGCACTCGTGACAAAAAGATGGACAGGCCCAGTAAACAAATGGCAGGCATCCAGCTAGACAGACAGCTAGCCAGATGGCAGCTGCTCGCTGATGGGGATGGGGATGTTAAGGGTACCGATAGCGGGTGGAGTTGCGGGAGCTGGGCGCTGGTTGACTAGAGTGGAGCCCAAACGGGGCGCCCAAAATCGTGCATAGTTTTGTTTGCTGTTAGCCTGTCCTGCTTGTTGGTTTTCCCAGTCCCTGGCTCCAGCTACAGCTACAAAACTGTTGGCGACTTGACTGACGCGGACACGAAATAAAACTGACACTTCAAGCGACAGCAGCAAAATGTATTTGTGTGTGAGGGTGTGTGTGTGTGTGTGTATGTGCAACAAAGAATAATACAAACGGGGAGCTATGGGAAAATCTCATCAAAAATCAACGAACAAGTCGCGTCACAAGTCACACCAAATTGTCAAAAGAAAACTAAAAAAGAAAAAAGAAAAACTCAAACACCAACAACAACAATAAATGAAAAAAAAAACTCCTAGAACATTTCCAAACATATTTTCAATATTGAAATTTGAAATTGAATTTCTTTCTTTAGCGAGCAACTAATTAACTGCAGGCAAAGCAATTTGCCCGAAACAGTAAAAAAAAAGAAAAAAAGTAAAAAAAAAAACGAACAACAAAATTTGAGACTGAGGCGCAAAAGTCATTTGGAAACCACATTGCCTGAAGAGTCGGCCCTCAGGTGACGTTGAAGGTGTGGAGCAAATGACTCTTGAGGGAGTACAGATAATTAACTCCGAGCTACTGTCTACAATGGATATATTTAGATAGTTTTCTGTCTTAGATTTTAATTATAAAATTGGGGGCTGGATTGAACCATTCCAAACTCAACTTTTCTATTGAATATAGCAGTTGAAGGGGATTAGCAGAAATTTGGTAAAAATTTGAGTTCCTTTTGGAGTTAAGCTTCTTTCTGCGAGTAAGTAGCCAGAAAAATTGCTCCCAATGACAGTATTTTAAAATATTTTGAAATACTTCTTTCTTTTGATGACATAGGACTACTTTAGATATTGAAAAAAAAATAGATAAAAAATTAATTTATTTAAAAAATAAATATTAAAATTGCGAACTTTCTTCAGCTGAAATCTGCTCAAATAATTTGAATTTTATTACACTAATTGGAATTCGTGGATTGAATTGGTATAATTTGTTTTGACTAAATTTTACAGATGGAGTTTATATAGAATTCAGATGTTAACTGAAATGCACTTTCTATATTTATTGTTGTTATTAACTACTTAAGACTCCATTACTTGTGAATTATTATGTTTAGCTATTAATATTTGGAATTCATTGATAACAATTCGATAAAAATTATTTTTTTTTTTTGGTTTTTTATAAAAAACTTAAATTAGAATTGAAATTTTCAAAAATGTTGGGATTATTTGAACTATTATTATTTATAAACTATATTCTAAGAGACTTTAGTAGCAATATAGAATAAAATTTAAATTATGACAAACTTTATAAAATAAAATAAATAAATATCCTAAGAGTATCATTCTCGTCTCCCTCCACAATCGATACTTTTTACGTCAGACATTTTGAGATCGATAAATTTTTATTGTTTCCCTTTGGCCACATTTAACGCGCTGGGTCGCGTTGGATCGCAGCCATTGGCATTGCGTAACTCGAGCTGCTTGCCTTTGCCGTTGCCGTTGCCTTATTTCACAGTGCGCTTCGTGTGTTGACCATGTGACTTAATTACAGAGTACACACCACTAGCCAGTGGTTGCGGCAGTCTCTGCAACACTGACGCAGTGGCAGTGGCAATGGCAGTGGCTCTGGCTCTGGCTCTGGCTGTGTCTATGGCCTTGCTGCTGGCAGTAGCATTTGTAGCTGGTGTTGAGTGCATATAAGCTGCTTCGACCGGCGCATCGATACGGCATGCGGAGGGGCGTCGGCAGTGGCAGGGGCACGTATCGGGAACCGGGATCCGGTAGCCGTAGCTGTAGCTGGTTGTACTCGCAATCCACCCCGCACACCTTGCCTTTGCCCAGCCCTGTCCTGTCGTGCGCCTGCGATTAGATGTGGCCGTAAGATACGCGCACGTTTATTAGATTCCATTAACTGATTGCAAAAGCACATACACTCTCCCCCTGTGTATGTGTGTGTGTGCATGCAAAAAGCATGCCACGCCCACAGCAATAGAGCCAGGTCTGCGCCGGACTATCGAAATCTATTCAATTAAAATGCAAAACCCATAAATCGCATAAAATATTGCATTTTAATTCACATTTTTCTCGCTTTGCGATTTTTTTTTTCTTCTTTGCTATTAATTTCTTTGTCAAACGTCTAATTTGTCGTACTTAGCGAAGATTGCAATCAAGCAGCCGCCGACGCCAAGTCGCATTCGCAATTAAATTTAAATCATTTATGATTTGCACTAAAAATCAATTGGGAATTAAAGTGATCAAGAGCAAATAAAAAAAATAAAAATAATGAAATGCAACAAAAAAGACTCTTAATGGCTTCAGCAGCATGAATGGTTTTGTTATTAAGTAATAAAGTAATTACAATTTAATCTCCTGCAAGCCAATACACAGATACACACTGCATATATATAAGCTCATATAATAGAATATATGTGTGTATATAATATATACATTTGCGGATTTGTGTGTCCATAACATGTCACATTTACATGGCATATGTGCATCCCTGCGAGCTCTGCCCGGTAGTCAAAGGGGCGTATGCTTTACACAATTTTTTATTTTTTATTTTTCTGTCTGCCAATGGATTTATTATTTAACCATATGCACATGGCCATATAATAATTAGCTGTATAAAACTGAGCAGTACATCAATTCTTTACATATATATGTATAAGTTATATATTAGTATTAGACATTTCTCTTGAATACTCAGCAAAGTTTTTGTTTTCTGTTTGTTTCACAAGAAAATAAAAACTTTTCGCTGTGTCCAAAAGTTGTTGCAACACAGCGAAGCTCTCTAACAATTCATTTGTATGTCATCAGCTAAAACAAACAGCAAGTTGACGTTGGTTTCACTCAGTTTTGGTTTGCTTTTTGCCACTGGCTTTAACTTTGCAATTTTTGAGTGAAGGGTTTAGCAACTGAGCTGGTGCAGAAGTCGTTGTCTTGAAGTAGCTACACTAAATAATATAAATTTGCATTTTGAGTGGCGGTAGCTTGTTTCAGTTGTTCATTAATATTAACTAAATAAACTCTGGATAAAATTATTATATAACATGACAAGTATTTGAGAAGTGCTACCCATGATTGTTGCTTGTTGCTTTTGGGTTTTAATTTTCAGTTCAATTGTTCAGCTTCATTTGGGTTTAATTCATATCTTGTTTTTTTTTATATATATATTTAAAATATTATTATTACATTATATTTATTTATATATATTATATCTAAATTTGAATATAAATAAAATATAAGAATATAATTTAAATTTTTAAAATTTGATTTGATTCTCAATTTTATTTATTTCTTAAGCAGAAATTTCAATAGACATTTTTTATTTTTGTTAAGCTACAAATGGTATTCACAGACAGAACTAGTACAATTTAAATTTTATTATTTATATTTATATAATATATGTTCAGTAATAATATATTATTATTAAATAAACACTCCATATCATGCCCAGCACTTGGTTACAAGCAAAACTCTCCTTCAATATCTTTAACCTTTGGCTTTGGTCACATTGGATTGACATATATCAAACATGTAAAATCGGTAAAAAATTCTATTGTGGCTCAATTCAATTAATTTAGTTTTCTTTTTGCCTGTGGATCTTCATGTGGAGTAAGCAATTTAAAATTAAATAATATTGACGGACTGTTTACATTGACCGCTGCGCACAATGGAAACAGCAAGTAAATGGGAGAAAAAATACGAAATGGAGCTGAATGTGCATATGCTTAAAAACTCAAATATTTACCCAAACTGCAGAGGCGTAAAATGATGATGATGATTATTATTATTATTATTATTATTATTATCATTATTGTTGTAATTGGACCAGCGAGCGGCAACAGCACAAACATCTATAAATGAAATTAAAAAAACAAAAAAAGAAAAAGGAAAAAAACCAACATCAACTGCAGAAAAAACAAAAATAATTGCCACAGCAAAATATGTACATATGCAACAGCAAAAAACAACATGGCAACATGTATTAAAAAATAAAATGTGAAAATAAAAATAAAGACAAAAATAGAGACAGTGAACACAGAAGTTGAAATGCTCTTGTTGAAGGCTCAACTGAGGCTGATATATGATGATATGATTTCGAGTCGAAGCAAAAGATTTATAAAACATGTATGTAATGATTAAAGCATGTTTATATAAAATAATAATAATAATAATAATAGTAATAAAATTAATAATATATAATAATAATATATTAATAAAATGAAATATATATCTCATTTGTTTATTATTTTTATTTTTTATTTTTTTTTTATGTATTATTTTATTTATTTCTTTTTCACACAAATAGATCAAGCCGAAGTCAGCGCTTTAGTAGATAAGCTTAATTTTAATTATAAATATATATATTATATATATTATATATTATACTAATAATAATAATCAAATAAATTGATATATCAATGATATGTCAATGGTTAGATTTGTATAGATATTTGAACTAGGACTCTTGTGGAATTATTGAATAAAATAATTAAAATAATTGATAAAAATAAAAATAATAATAAATAATATTAACAGATTTGATCTAGTTGACATACATATAACCATTATATTATATAGAATTTCATTCTATTTATGTTATACTCATTATTGCTTTAAGAGGAAACATTGAGTCTTCATCAGTTATAATATTTTCTCTGTCGGCCATATGCTATAGTCTTTTATTGACTTATCAACTAAAATCGTATATGTGTTGCACTTAGCAAGCGCAATGCCCGCTTTAAGTGTATAAAAAACTCAAAACAAACACATGCAACATGTATATGCAACATAAATATATTCCGATGTATATGATATATATATATATATATATATATATATATATATTGACATATACATATGTCCTATGTATTGCCATAGTTAAAGCCATTGTTATTATTTTTATTTTCATGCAAGTTGCTGTTGATGTTGTTGCTGTTGTTGTTGTCATCACCATCAGCGAGTTGCCATTGTCGCCAGCTCTCGTTAATTCAAATATTTATTTATGGCAATAATGACAAAATGCATTTTGCCCATCAACACGAAAGCAATAAAAAAGTATTCAGCGAAATAGAGTAGACAGCAGTCTAGACGGTTCGACTAACAGATATCCTGCAGATATGTGGCAAAGCAGAACGCAAAAGAGGAAATTAGATTTTGAACAGATAGAATTTGAATGTTTTGGCCAAAAACTGAATTTTCTTGAAGAGGGGAGCGGAGCAATACTTCATTATATAAATGTTAATTTAGTGCTGAATCAGTTACAGTCATGGCCAAAATATTGTGCACGGACTGCACTTGCAGTGGAAGAGCTTAGATGTTAGCTGTGTTGCCCCCGGGCGAATGGGGTCTAATCTGAAGACCAGTGGCCAAAAAAATGCGACACGCTCGTCGCGTAGTTCAATGAACGAAACCGGAACGAAGCCGGAGCGAACAGCTCCAGCACTTAGCATAGGCAAACGGAGAGAAAGAGAGAGAGAGAGTGGGGGGTTACGGGCGCATAATACATATTAGTGCGAGCCGAATGAATGGGCCAAGTTAAACGCTCAGATTGGCAGCAGCAGCGTGTTCCAGCCAGCTGCTGGGGAGCATCGAGCAAGCAACATCAAAGAGGAGGCAACACACGACTGACATAATCGAGACAACAACGAAGCTGGACGGGAGTGCTTCGAGTTCGAGTTGTTGTGGATTGGAGCTGCTGCTGCTGCTGCGGCTGCACCAATGCAATTTCATTTTAAAAGAAAAATTAACGCGAATTATAAAAAATAACCAGCAGAAGCACACACAGCAAAGATAGAGAGACTGACAGAGAGAGAGAGAGATAGAGATAGAGAGAGAGGGTGTGAGCTGGCCGTGGTTGCAAAACAGGAGTGCGCATAGTACAGGCAGCAACAACAACAACAACAAATAATTGGTAATCTTGCAGATATAATGATAATCACAACAACAACAACTGCAGCAGCAGACCTGAGAGCTGAGCGAAAAGTTAACGTGCGCTGAATGTCCTCATTGAAGTGAAGGTAAAAATGGCAACGGCAGCCGACGCAATCGCGACGTGCCCCGCTGCATGGACTATGGCAGCTTGGCCATTTGATATTGGAGACTGCGGACTGCGGACTGCGGACTAGCGACTGGGGTCTAAGCTCTGGCCAGGCACTCGACCCGGCTCTCGACCGCGCCGCTACGTGAGCAGCACGCGGCGTGATTACGGGCGGTTGCGGTTGGAGCTGCACAGAGCAGCACTCTGCTCGCACTGGAGTAGCGCAAGCAATTTTCAGTGCAACAAAAACAACAATAATTGCCACCTCCCCGTTAAGATACCCTGTCCAAAAAAAAGTTTGAAATAATTTTGTAATTTTAATTTTAAATATGTGAATACCATTTTTTTTTTTAAATATTTATATATATATATTATATAAAATTTAAATATTTATATTACAAATTGTTAGTATTTGCAAAGTATTTGAGAATTAAAACTATTAAAAAAAAACATATAATAATAATAAAATAAATATTTAATATGTGAGTAAGTATTATATATATATATATATATATATATATATATATAATATTAAATACATAAATAAAATATTCAAAGATTTTATATTATATTAAAAATTAAATTATCGGTGATTGTTTTAACTCGTGCTTAGCATTGATAGCTGTAGCCTCACACTCTCACTATATATACATATAAATTTCTATTCTATAGCCAAATTATTCCATATTCATTTTTGAACACATGGTATAAATAATATTTATATTAGTTGATTATTAATTGAATATAGACTATATATATATATATATATATATATATATATATATATATATATATATATATATATATATATATATATATATATATATAACTTTTACATTCAGTCGAGCCCAACTAATATTTTATATATTTTCTTTTTAATTATATATTATATGTATTTTATATATATTTTAAATATTTTATAAATTTTACTTATTTCAATATTTTAAAAATATTTTATTTATTTTTATATTTTATATATTTTATATACTTTATATATATTATATATATTTTATATTATATATATGTATATAAAGCCCACACGCACTCATAGCTCTATATACCCCACTGTATACCGCTGTACGCAGGGTATTAGCTGCGGCAACAACATCAACAGGCAAGAGCAATTGCAACTTGTGGATAGTAGAAGTGCAATTCAAATGGCAACTGAAGCGGCAGCAGCGGCAATGGCAACGGCAGCCATAAACATAATTTCATCTCTGAAAACGCAGCAGCATATAAACTACTACTAATACAGCTGCACACACACACACACACACACACACACACACATAGGGCGTTTGTGAAATCAAAATAAAACGATGGGCGTTTATCGTTATGCGAACTGAATAACTTCTGGAAGTTTGTTTTCTGCTCTGCTCTGCTCCTGGCTGATGGCTGCTGGCTGCTGGCTGCTGGTTGCCGGCTGGTGGCTGGTGGCTGTTAGCTGGACCTGAATCTGAACCTGGTTGGCCCTTGCATTGACTATAACCGATTCACTTGCCTACAGCAACGCCCTCTCTAGCCTCCTACCAGCTTTAGTAGTTTTGCAATTCAAACGTGCCACCGAAACGTAAAGTTTCTTCAATGTTTCCTTGGCTTTAGATTTGGTCTTGGTTTTGGTTTAGTTTTCGTGTTTGGTTTAGCTCGAGCTTTCTCTCTCTCGCTTCCTGCCACATATACATATCAGTATATACAGATATATATATATATATATATATATATATATATATATATATATATATATATATATATATATATATGCATATATCTATATGTACTTTACTTTACTTTTTTTTCCTTCTTTTTTTTTTTTGCCTGCTTGGCTCGCTGCTCTTCAAAATTATTTCCTGTGTGAGCGCGCCTTCTTTTCATTCTGGCTGGCTTGGCTGGCTGGCTGGCCTGGCTGGCTGTTTGCCTGTCTACCCATCTTTTTATTTCACAAGTTTTATTCCTTGCAGCGTCTGGCATTTGTGTGTGTGCCGAGTCGCAGCAGCAAAGTTTGTGCGCCTAGCTGGCGGAGCTGTTGCCATAGATCTCAGCTGCTGCTACCCATAATACGCTGTTCGATGCTTATCGATACATATTGATTCGGATTAGCTGTCTTTACGGACTTTGTGGCTTGTCGGTATGCTTACAGAGTTGCTTACAAAAGTATTTGCAACTGATGAGGTGCACACTCTGTACCCAGGCACCATTCAAATTTTTCACCTGACTGTCGCATGAGGCAAGCGCACTTTGCTCGTGGCATGCAACACTTTAACTCATTTGCAGTAAATATCTGGAATCGAAACTTAAATCTTAAGACCAAATCAAAGTTGATAATAAACAATTTTATTAGTCGTTCGAGCTCAAAACAACTAGCGAAGAATTTGATTGTAATTTAATGTAACTGAAGTGAACGACGGCTAGATACCCTTTAAAATGCTGTAGCTGTTGCTTAACCAATTTTTGTTGCTGTGAAATTACAATGATATAGGCTAAGTATATAGGATTTGTAGAGAGAACTGAGATTAAGTTAAGATTAGATTATAGAATATGCGTAGTCAGCCTATAGGATAACTCTTTAAATTTGGTCTATTCAGGCTTAATATTTGTAAACTCAAACGCAGCATAAAAAACGACCATGAATCAGTTTACCGCACAGGAATTATGAGTCAAGCAATTTCTTCCGATTTGCTTAATCTCTCGTTTCTGGCTGGCCAGATCGCCCGATTCAAGCGATCCAGACTTCTTTTTAAGGGGGGAGTGGGGGGCTTCAAGGTTACGATCTTACGTTAATAAACCTTAGATTCTTAAAGCCTAAAAGCCAAATATTCGCCAAAAATGCGGGAGTCTGTCGATGCAAAATACCATAATGGCTTCAAATAAATGGAACTTACAAGCAGAATAAAATTTTTTCAATAAAAAAAAAATAAGAGTAGAAAAACTTTGAGTGATTTTTATTGCCCTTGTCTTGTATTTAAATATATTAATATACAATAATACATGTATTTTATTATATATTATATAATAATACATATATTAAACATGTATATATTTTAAATATGTATATGATAGTATATATATAAAACATATATATAAATATATATTACAAAATTTTTAATTTTTTTTATTATATTTATATTTATTTTATTTTTTTTATTATATATATACCTATGTATATCACTTCGAATTCATCGGCGACTTTGCCTTTTGAGCTTTAGATAATGATTTGCTAAATGCTCAAGAATTGATTGCCTCCTGAAGTTTTCTTTGTATATTTTGTTGTAGCTGTCGTTGTTGTTACTGTTGCTGTTGTTGCAAGTGTTGCGTTGCATGTGCGGCCTTTATACAATGTGTTGAGCGTTATTAAGTCTGAAACGCATTTACAGTCGTCGCTGTGTGTGGAGTTGGGATTTTTATGCAGCGGGTCATTAGGAGGAGCTTTTTCATAGCTGCGGCTCTCGTCAGCCGTTAACGTTTTGGCTAATTAGCTTTTGGTCTTTTTGTGCGTGCACCGCTTTGCATTGGCCGCAAGTATGTATTGCTGCAGCTTTTCCGCTTGCTGTTAGCCATTTGCCAGTGGCCGTTTTTCACATTTGCCATTTGTTGCCGTCATCGTCGCCGTCGTCGTCGTCTCTAATGAATTTTCAATTGTTAGTGCCGTTTTATGAGGTGTCCCGCCGCGCACTTTGTTGCGCAACAGTAGCCAGGGCACGCCACGGAACAGCTTCTGTTTGCTGTTAATGTCGACTGCAAATCTAATTACAAATCACAAATGGCCAAAACGCTCGAAATGGCCCATAAAAAGCGGAGCGGCCACTCGAGCGCATTACGCAAAACGTTGCCTCAACTCCCGTTATCAAAGGAGCCACACACAGCAAAGAGAACTGCGAATCGAAGAAGGTGGAACATGGAACATGAGCGGAAAATTGAAAACCCACGGGCAATCGGGCTACTCCCATAAACCCAACTCAAAGAAAAACTTTGGACTGCCAGTGGATCGAGCGCCGTACTAAATCATACACTTTGTATGGAGTAGGGTATAGAGTTGACAATGAATGTAATATAATATATTATAATAAATACAAAATATATGTTTTAATTTTATTTTCAATTAAATTTTTATGAATAACAAAATATTTAATAGAAGTGATAACAAACAATCAAATAATAATAAATAATATTTATATTTTATTTATATATTTTTTACACTATTAAAAGGTTTTAGATTTTATTATTTATTATATTTATTTACTGTATTATTATATTACTTATAGATTTTGTTTTGCTTTTTCTCGAACAGTCTCTTTCTGTCGAACCATCCTTTTAATCCTCTGATCTATTTCATAGAGCTTAAAATAAATCTGTTACATTATATATTTGAATAAATATATATTTTAATTTTATTTGAAATTAAATTTGTTTAAATACAAAAATATTTGAGTATTTAATTTAGCTGATAAATTTTAAATTCAATTTTTAGAAATAAAAGAAATATAATATAATATATAATATTTAAATATTTAATAGAACTGTGGCAATACAGATTTATTTAATAATTTTACTTATACTATTTTTTTTGTCCTAATATTATTTATTATTTATTTATTGATTTATTTTTGTGTTGTTTCTTGAACTACCTGTCTCTGGCAAACCGTCTCTCTGCACGTGCCTCGTTTGCTTTCTCGCTGTCAAACTTCTAGCTTTGGTCGAAGCTACCATAAGAAGTTCTTATTGATTGATTGAAATTCTATTTGATTTCTTTAAAACTTTGCTCTATTACATTTCACATTTACATTGTCATTCACATTTAATGTAAATAATTAGCTTATGGGATAGATACAACCTCTTAGAAAAAAAAAAAAAAAAAAAAAAAAAAAATAAATATATATATATATATATATATATATATATATATATATATATATATATATATATATAATACTTTTTTTTTTTAAATAATGAATATATAATATTATTAATAGTTCAGCGTCATCCAACACTCACCCATTAGCTATGTATGCAACTAAAATTCGTCGTTCTTATAAATAAATAAAATTATATTCAATTTATTTAGCTAAATTTGGCTTGAGTCGCTTCATGGCTGTTATTGGCCAGATCTTTATTAAATAATATATATATAAAATATATTTATTATTTATGATCGCTGCATTACTTAAGAAAGCCAAAGCCCACGATGAATATTCTTCAAGTTCCTTTGTATGTATTTTGAGGTGAAGCTGAAACAAAGCAAATGTGCCTCAAGTCGAAATCGAGTTAGTCAATATAGCGACGGCGTAAAAGCTATTGTGGTTGTTGTTTTTGTCAGCGTCTGTTTATTACGCATACGACGCATTGGTTGCGTCGACGGCATCAAATCACAATTGGCGCCAGCGCACGTGACCGTCGCGACGTGCCAGCTCTGGTCAAGTTGAAATGCAAATTGGAACTTCCGTTAAATTGATGCAGCTGGCAAGAGGCTGGGCTGGAAAGGCAATTGCAGTTCGCAGTTCGCAGCTCGCAGCTCGCAGACTCATGACGAGTAGCCGTGCATGGGCAATCATTGCATTGCGAGTGCAGCAAAACAGCTGCCGTTGGCGATGGCGATGGTGATGCTGGGGCTTTGGCTGTCGCATCTTCAACCTTTGGCCAAAATGCTCTGGCAGTCAATCAGTCGTTGCAGCCAGCTGGCAGCTGGCTGGCAGCTCGTCAGCTCGTCAGCTTCCAGGCCGCCGACCCCCACCGCATGAGTTATGAGTCTTCCAGCCAGAGCAGCTTTCCGACAAATGAGCTGAAACTGAGACCGAAAACCTCGAAATCTGTTCGCTTGCATTTTGATTTTCTAAATTGATTTATGTGTCGGCAGCGCTCGCTAAGTTTCTTTTTTAATGGCACGTTACGCTTTTAATGGCTTTTAATGCCAGTTCATTTTCGCTTTGGTTCTTTGTGGTGTGAGCTCAGCCAGCCATGCCACTCTCTCCCTCCACCCGCCTCCCGCCTAACTTTGTGCCAGTTGATTTATGAAAAAAGTTGCAGCTAATAAATGTCACATCAACGTAAGTGTGTGTGTGTGTGTGTGCGCGCGTGGGTGTGTGAGTACTCAACCTATTCAAATCTGTGTCCCTACAGAGTGCCCCCTCTCCACGCCGCCTGCCCCACATGTTGACAGCTCCTTATCACATTCGTTAGCTGGTTAGAAAATTTTCTAATTACAAAACTAACATTTACAATGTAACTTAGAGACAAGCACAGTAACAACAAAGTGTACGAGTGTGTACGCGTGTGTGTGTGTGTGTGTGTGTGTGGGCAAACAAAGCAGCAGTTGGCAGCACTTTGCTTGCAAAATGGGCTTCACTGCATCTGTGTGTGTGTGTCAAAAACAGTGCCAGGACGTTGATGCAACAAGTTGCATACACAATTAGCACACACACACACACACACACACAGCGCACACATGAGAAACGAACTTGTCCTTTCTGCTTGCTCTGCTGCGCCTGCCCCATAGCGTTCTGTGTCCTGCATTCTGGCTGTGGCCCTGGCTGTGGCTGTCGCAGCGCAACCAGGAAGCGTCTGCTCAACTTTCAAGTGCTGCTCGACGATACTCATAAAATTCCCTCCAGGTAATTTAAGTGTGCCTGTGTGCGTGTGTGTGTGTGTGTGTGTGTGTGTGTGTGTGTGTTTCTATATTGTTATTGTGGCACTGGACCTGCTGGAATCTGGTCCTGGCTACGCATAACAGCAGAAAGTTGTGTCCTCCTGTTGTCCTTCTCTCCGACCATGTTGCACTTTTGGCCACTTAAGAGCCATACACTAAACTCCAATTGGAACATAGGCGAATCTGCTATTAGCTCAACTAGAAAACTTGGCTGGCGACGGGCATAGAACCGAATCAATGCGAAAATAAATATAATTAACATAAACAACATAGATAAGGCGTGGCTAAGGACATCAAAGGTATTTATTATTAATCTGAAAGAGATGGTGAAGTGCTGAGACGATGTCGAGCGGAAATTGATGGATCTCTGTAACTACTGAAAATTTTAAAAATATTATTATTTTTTTTTAAATTTACATAAATAAATAAATAAATATATATATATATATATATATATATATATATATATATATATATATATATATATATATATATATGATATATAATCTATAACATTTATATATATTTAAAAAATAAAAATATATTATTTAAAGATCATATTGATCTTAAGTCTTTACCACTTAAAGACTATAAAAGTTAACATAAACATAAGATATGCTAATATAATAATTAAGAAATAAAAAAATCATATCAACATTTAATATTTAAATACATTTCTTATTCACTTTCGAGTAGAGCTCCTTTAGGTTGGTAAGGCTAGTTATACTTGATTCGAATCTGCAACCAGTGAAGCCCTCTAAAGTCTGCTTTTGCGGTTGCAGTTAATGAGTTGAGTCAGAGCTGAGCCTTTATATCAAGTAAAATAATCGTGGCAAGCAAATCAACAGCTAAGAATGACTTCTACTACTAATACCACTCTTATATCAACCTCTTTCACGTCCCTTATTCTCACAGAGACTTTCTCTGCACTCTTCACTTTCTTATATCTGCCCTACTCTAATGGGAATAAATCGGTTGATTCCTGTTCATTACTATAATAATAATTATATAATATTATTATTATTATTATATTATTATAAGATGGGAATGGACTATAAAAATAAGACAACGCTACAAGTGGATGCTTATTATTATTATGGTGGGATTATAATAAGAATTATTATTATTATTAGTATTATTTATGTTAGTGATATTATTATATTATTATTTTACAATTAATACATTTATATAATTTTTATTAATATTATTTTTTACATTTTTATTATTATTATTACAGTCTGTCCTTTCTCTAAATCTCTCTTTCAACTAACAGTGTATTCAAAAGTCGTTCAGCTGCAAGTTGTTTATGTTTCAAGTAGTTTGGCAACCGTTGAGCAGATTCCAGTCAGACTCATTGTTGTAGTTGCTGCTGCTGTTGCTGTTGGTAACGTTGACATTGCTTTGATTTGCTGCATTTAATGAGCGTTGCTGTTGCGCCTGCAAGTATGCAGATAAATTTTGGCAAATGCATTAAAACGTTATTAAGCGCTGCCCCTGAAGCAGCTGCATGAGTGCGCACGTGTGTGTGTGTGTGTGTGTGTGTGTGTGTGCGTGAGTGTGTGGCATGCATATGTTTTAAATATTTAATTATATTTAGCTGCCTTAAGTACTTACAGTTTTGCGCTCTTAGTGACATAGGCACAGACAACGTCACTTGAACAAATAAGCCACAAATTGTAATCGTGAGTGTTTATGTATGTGTGTGTGTGTGAGGCTGGCGCTGTGTGCACAACGTTGCGTATGATTAACATTTGCGCTTGGACAGCTCAAAACTGGCCGACGGCAAGTTGTTGTGGATGATGCTGCCGCTGCTTCGCTCATCTAATTTCTTACGCAAGAATACTTTTAATATGGCAAGACAAATTGGAAATTAACCGAAGCTATCGGAACTGAGTGTTTGGGTTGCTGCTGCTACATTGGCCGGATAGGGGCAGCTAGCTGGAGCCGCATAGTTTGCCGTTCGCCGCCACACACATACATACGTACCTATAGCTAAATATATATTTCCATAAATAATTTCCATAAAAACTTGTTAAAGCTCAAGACAAGTGCGAGTAAATAAATAAATGTCTGCGCAAACAGCAACGGCAAAAAAGCAAAGGAATACGTTCGTTCACTCGCTGGCTGGCAACATTCACGTGTTATTTGTTGCAGCTACATGTGGCACGATGAGGACTTCATGCCCCGCAGCACAAAGTAAACACACTTTTTTGCAGCGTCTTCATTGCACTGAGCTACAATTGAAATGCATGGCTTATCGATCGATTGAGTCCCATTGGAATTTAATTGTTTTTCTGATAATATATCTGGAATATATATTTATATATGTATATATATTTGCAAATTTATCTGGATTAATTTTATATCAGAATTAATTTTGTATATTCATGCAGCACAGCATATTTTTAAATATCATTCAATATTTACTCACACTTCTATTGCCTCAATCTTTTTCACGCAATGGAGTTTATTTCTTTTTTTCTCTTTGAGCTGTCTCTGTCTTTGGCAATAGGCTTCAGGCAAGCATTTAAACGTTCGGAAATATCGAGCAAAAGCAGAATTTAAAATGATTTCAATGCGTTAAATGCTTTAACGAACAACAGAGAGCTAAAGCGGCAATTCAAACAGAAAACGCTTAATAGTTTGTGAGCAAACTGGGATATATTGCTTATTATTACCATTAAAATTTAGTAAAATAATATAAGAAAAATTATAAACGTCTGAATATTAATAAATTTAAAATAAAATCTAAATAGAAAAAATTTTAATATTCAAATATATTTTAAAAAGAGTTTAAAAAATCATCAAATATTTAATAATATATAAAAATATATTCTTAAATATATTGTAGTAAATTATAAAAAATCTTTTTTATATTTTATTAATATATACATATGTATACAATATTTTAATATTTTAATACAAAGATTTTTATATAGATATTTAATATTTTTCAACACTTAAATAGAAATGATTTTTTTTAATATACTACAATATATTAATATACTGTATATATTAATAAAATATTTTATTTTAGTAAAATATTTGAAAAAAGGATAATATTACAAAATCTTAAAATATATTTAATGAAATATTTTGGTATAAACATTTTTAAATGATACCTATGAAATATATACAAAATATAAAAATAAATAACGAAACATGTAAGTGAAAAATTGTGCAATATACAACAAATTATAAATAATATATATATATAACTTATTATATATATATATATATATATATATATATATATATATATATATATATATATATATATATATATACATATATTTATTTGGCAACTATTATCATTTATTTTAATTATTTCGTTCATTTAAATTTCATATTTAATATATATATATATATATATATATATATATATATATATATATATATATATAATACATAGGAAAGTAATATATTTCAACTTGAATTGATTTCCCAACCCCATTTATTTGTCGATTCTTGTTGGGGTCTCCTTATCTATTGCAGGGCTTTGCGTAGCCAAGTTTATTTCACTGCGATTGCAGCGCATTTTTGCTTCGAGCTGTCATTGTTTCCTTTGGGTGCTGTCGACCTGCGGATTGCTGCAATTGCTCCTCCGTTTCTTGTCTCCCTCAACCTCTTTGTCCACCTTAAAGTGAGTGCCCGTATTCATAGTCGCAGTCGCATTCGCATTCGCATTCGCAACTTGCTTTCGCATGAAGTTTGCTTCGTTCGGTGCGGTGCGCACATTTTTCTTCTGATTTCAGTATTTTTTTCTCCATATATACATATATATATTCTTACTTATTCTTATTTTTTTCTTCTTCTTTTCTTGTTTTTTTTTTTTTTTGCTTGCATCGTTTTGCTCGGCAACTTTTCGTGGCCATAAACACGTACGCGCTGCCAAGCAGTATGGGCAGATGCTTTTATCTCTTCACTCCCTGCACACACACACATGTTTGTAGTCCCAGCAGAGATCGTTGTTGTTGGAAAAACTCAATTTAGCTTTTTGCAACCTTACCAAAAAAAAAAAAAGGAAAAGAAAGAAAAAAAAGATAGAAATAGTGAGAGAAGCGCAAAGCGAAAGAAGAAACAAAAAGTAAAATTTTTTCTCGTGTCATTTTTCTGACTTGCTGTGCACACACACGCACACACACACACACACACACACACAGAGAGAGACACACAGTCAGTAATAACAGGAACTACAAAATGGCTGTCAACGTTGCTAACATAACCAAAAATGCCGAGCAGCGAGCGGCGAGCTACGAGCACTGCTCAAATGACTTTCTGGCAACTCTGGACGTGCCTCACTTGCCGCTTATTAGAAATCAAATCCCATAAAAGCCACACTGAGCCCAGCAGCAGGCCAACAGCAGTAGCAATAGCCATGGAACGTTTAATGACACAGAAAAACTAACCCAACCAAAAACCGACTGCTCCCGGCCCTGACTGCCAGACCAGACCAAGCAGATTAGGCATTGCCAAATGTGGGCGTGTCCAAAATACAAATATATTGTGAGAGAGCAGACAAAGCAGCGATTTTTGTTATCTATAAATATACATATATACACACATGTATATTTTACAGAAATCAATATTAAATTGAGTTTTCATAGGAAATCTTAAAGAATTTTGCTAAATTTTTTGAGTCAATGGCTTGTAGTCTATGAATGTTAATCATTAAGATCTAGACCGTAAGTATTATATACACGAAAGTGCATATTCAAATGACTGTCAGCTGAAGCACTGAACATTGCCTTTCTATGCAATTCACCAAAGTTAAAGTAAGGTTTATATGATTATGATGAAGATATGTCAATATATATGAATATATGTTAAAGCAATGCTAAGTTTAAAAGGAGATCGCCTTTCTATGCAATTCACAAAGTTTAAGTAAGCTCTAGTTATGATAACGATATGTAAATTTTTTGCTCAGGCTTTTTATTGTTTGGTTTTTTGTTTTTATTTTTTTATCAATTGCTTTTCTATGCGATTCACATAAATTTAAGTAAGACAATAAACTCTTTTATACAATAAACTTGAGGCCGTACTGCCAATCTCTCTCCCCTCTCTCTCTCACACACACTCTCTCTCTCTATCTATTTCTTTCTCCATACACTTTATATTCAAAATTTCTTCAACCCATGCCCCTCACATTGTTTACTTTGAAATAAATTTAAAAATTCTCGAAAATTTCTTAAATATTATAAAAATGATCATCATGAATGAATAGTTTCAGCTTAAATGAACTTCTGAAGTTTATGCCAGGCAGCAAGGTAAAGCGACAAACAAGAGTATTTATTGTGGCCAGGGGGTTCGATTTGTGTGGCTAAGATATGGCCAGGAGTAAGTCAGATGCAAAGTGACCATGGCGGACAAAGTCAGGCTGGAACCTTGTAACAACTTTCGCAATGACTTGCACAATGCCAATGCTTGTAAATCTGAAATATTGTCTTTGCCAGAGTGGCCCGAATCATTGAGCAAAATGGCCAAAGGCCCGAGGCCAGCTGATATGAGGCGCTGCAGGGAGGCGTGCCGAGGTGGGGGATGAGCTTGAGTGGACAATGAGCTGACACTGCACACAGTTGCGCTATAAAACCGAAATCGAGACGCGCACACACACATATATATATATAGAAAGTTGACTCGCCTGTGCTTCGTGTATGTGTGTGTGTGTGTGTGTGTGGGTGTGCGTATCTGTCGGTCGCAAATCTGCCCCCGGAGCGGCATCCGAGCAGAGCAGAGTAACAGTTGCCATAGCTTTAGCCATTGCCATAGCCATAGCCATAGCCATAGCTATGGACGGACTCACAGGACGTGGGACAAACAGGACAACACAGGACACGGACACAGCCACTGCCACAGCCATAGCTATAGTCATAGCTGGGCGGCTGATATTTTGTCATTTGTGTCACGTTCGCCATTCATGATGATTTCGTTCGTGATGCCCGTTTGCTCTATCTATCTATCCCTCTCTCTCTCTCACACACTCGTTCTCCCCATCACTATCTCCCCTATGCCACACAGCCTCTGCCCTATCGCTCCAACCATTGTAACTACATCTGTAGCTGTAGCTGTCGCTGTATCTGTGGCTGGCATTTGTGCGCCATTTTATTTATGGAATGCAGCTACTCTGTGCCTGTGCGTCCGTCCGCCTGTCGGCTGTCGGCTGTCGCCTGTCTCCGGTCTCCGGTGTCTCTGGTCTCAGGTCTCAGGTCTCTGGTCTTCGGTTGGCTCGTTGGATCTTATGCTCGCTCCAGTTCCGGCGCCTGCTACGTGTGTTATCCTTTGCCAGCCGCACATTCGTCTGCCGCAATAATTCTCACGTAGCCAGCTTCAGCTGAAGCTGACTTCAGCTTCGGTTCGGTTCTGTGTGTAAATGTATCCACTTTCAGCGTTTTTTGTGCCAGCATAAATTTACAGCATTTTTCCCATATTCAACACAAAAATAACAAAAAGAAATAAGAAAATAAAAGAAAACAAAAAAAAAAATGTATAAAGAATAATAAAAAAATCCATAGAACAAAACTTACCTACATTTTTGGTTTGCTCTACGGGGAGAGCGAGATAGCATGGGAAAGCAAAGAAAAGAGAGATAAGCGGAGTTAGCCAAGCTATTTTCTATGCTGGCTTGCGAGGGTAGCTCAAGAACTAAAACCTGAAAGCATCTGCTGTAATTTATTTAGCTTTAGCTTTAGCTAATTTTTTTTCTAACAGATATAATAAAAAATTTGTTTTTTTTCCAATTCAGCTTATAGAAAATTTTTATAATAATTATTCTTAATTTTTTCCGTTAATTTAATTCTGCTGCCTTTCTATGAGATTTTCATGCACTTTAGCTTCCGTATTAAGTAGGACGGAATTACCATCAGCTATCTCTTGTGTCTCTCTCTCTCCATCTCTCTCTCTCTCTCTCTCTATCTCTTTCCTCATCTCTCTCTCATTCTCTTACTCAGTCCTTTTCTACCTCTCCCCATTCACACCCAAACATTATTTTCGCTCTAAAACTCTAGTTGCTGTCCTCGCAGTTGGCTGCCTTGCGGTTTCAGGCATCGTTTGGTTTTGCGCCGGCATAGGTAAGCTCAGTTTTTAACTGGCAACGTTGTCAAGTCCATGAGGGATTCCCATTTTATTAGCACACCAAAACTCATGAAACAAGCACAGGGACGTGCATAGTTCACAATTTCCCTGACCCAACACTCTGCCTTTCGCCTTCTGTCCGCGCCCAGCCCACACGATTTGGCATGGAGTCCAGAGAGTTCAGACCGTATTGCCGTGCATGGGAAATGTATTTGACAAAATATTTCAGTTATTTACTTTTGTCCAGCAGAAAGGCAGCCAACTTTTAGGCTAACAAGCAGACAGCCGGAAAACCAAACATAAATCTTGTTACATTTATGTGGCTCTAACACCTTTGTCTTTTTATACGCTGAGCCCGGCTCCCAAATCGAGCAAGAAAAGGTATTATGTATTCTGGTAAATGTATGTAACGTAAAGAGGGAACTAGGAATTTAAGTGTGTTAAGTAAACTAAATAAGAAAATATGTTATAATATATTATCTAGTTTATTTAACATTTTAATAATATAATAAATATAAATTATTATAATAATAAAAGTAATATAAACTAAAAAAAATATTTTTTTTTAAATTTATTTATATTTTACTTTTTGCTTTATTTTTCAATAATAATCAATAATATATATATATATATATATATATATATATATATATATATATATATATATATATATATATATATATATATATATAAATATTATTTTTAAAGTTTAAACAAATTTAAAATTGTTAATAATAATATTTTGTACCACTTCTTAATATTTTTTATAATAATTTATTGTACTATTTGAAAAAATATGAATTAATAAAAATAATTTTGTTTTGTTTTATTTTTTTAGTTTTTGTTCAGCCACAAATTCTGTTACTTTCATTGAATATATATATCAGTTCAGTTTTATTACAGTAAAAATTTAATGTAATTTTATTATTTTGTTTTTAATTATTTATTTAATGAGATAGAATGTTGTATCGATTATGTAAATCTGTCAACTTTGGCATTGGCAAAACTTTAGAAGTTAAATAGATTTTGATATTTTGCTTAAATTTTGTTAAAGTTTTTATTTTTTAGCTAGAATCTATTTAAGTGATAATATTTAAATTAATTAAAATACACTGAGTATGATATGATATTTGTCTTAAAAATGAATTTAAAATAAAATTCTAAAAATACTTTTAAATCTAGTTTCGGATGCAGAAATAAGACTAAAAAATATAATTTGCATTATGATTAAATGTAAAGCTAGAAGTTTAGAGTCTTCTAGTTGCTCAGTAAATTATGGGTAAATTATAATTTTAAATCTGGATTATTTAACAGCGTATCTAGCAGTCATTCCTTCTCAAGTGCACAGCACTTGTTTATTTACTTTTATTGTTGGGTAATCGCTACTGTTTTGTTCTTTGTTGCTGTTGTTGCTGCTTGGCTTTGTTGGCCAAACTGCAAAGTGAGAGAGAGGCGCGCGCGCCTCGGGTCCGTCGGGGCTAACGGCTCTGCCCAAAAACCAAATGAAACTTTATGCATATTCAACTTTTTACATTATTCTTTGTGGCCGACGAAAAGTTGCTGCAGCAACGGCAATGGCAGCGACAATAGATGTTCAGACTGAATATGCGTAACAAGAGAGCCAAAGTGTAGAAAATACATTTAAGATATATATATATATATATATATATATATATATATATATATATATATATATATATAGACTTTTAGCTTCAGTTGAGTATGATATTAGAGGCAGCTGCTATAAACGGAATAATTAGCTGACTCAAATGTGGAAGCTGTAAGTGTGAACCTCTCAATGGCACTTGGATGAAGTCACAGACTGGAATTAGTTTGGCCAGCAGAAGATTCTGTTTGGCTCTCGGCAGACACGTGTAAAAGTTGAGTTATTAGGCGAGCAGCAGAACTGCAATGTTCTGATAACAATTTCTATTAATCTCGGCGAGCATAGAGCTTTGACAAATGAAAATCAAGTCTGCGTACCTTTTGCACATGTTGCGAAATCTGTGCGTCGGCACATGGACATGGGCGAGGCGAGGGCGAAGGCAAAGGCGAAGGCTTAGGCGATGGCTGTAGCCAGAGAGACAATTTATGCGCAAAATGTTCACAGTTTAATTTGACAATGCATTTTGCATGCTTCACACAGCCGATGCACAGATAGAGATGCAATTGCAGATGTACAGATACAGAGGCAGATGCTGATACAAATGGCATTTGCCCAGCGCATGCAAACTGCCGACGACGATAAGACCGAAAACTGAAGACTAAAGCTCAAAGCAGAGGCACTCAAATCAAAGCCAAAAACTAGACCATAAATAACAGACTGTCTCTATGTGTGTATGTGTGTGTGTGTGTGTGTGTGTGACGGCAGAGATCCTGGCAACAAGGAGCAAAGCACTGCAAACTAGCAAAATTTGAATTTGAATTGTTGACGCAACTAAATAAATGCGAAGTTGCCATGATTCAGAAATACTCTATTCCCTTCTCTCTCTCTCTCTCTCTCTCTCTACCCCCTCCCCTATCTCTCACTCACTGTTCTTGAGTGTAACGAAATCTGAAAAATCTGAGCCAAAGAACTTTTCGAAAAATTTAAGGCTAGTGCGTGAGCAAAGCTTGGCTGAGCACACAGGGCGTGGCATGGGGAGCATAGGGAGCGGTGGGGTGGGGCGTGCTGTGGTTAGATATAGCTCTAGAGCTGTGGGTAGGCGTGTGGGGCGGGGCCACATGCATGTCACAAAACTTGGAATGAATGACGTTACGTGAAGTTGACAACATGTCAAAATGGAGAAAAGATACCGTAAATGGACAGACAGAATGGGCAAGCAAGGCGAGGGCAGCGAGCGGAGCCCTGTAAAAGTTACCTACGGCGATGGGGAGCAAGTTGCAAACAAGTGACATTTATGTTGCCAAAACAAATAACAAAGCGCTGCGGCAAGCCAGTGCGGTGGTCTCTCTCACTGTGTGTGTGTGTGTGTACGTGGCAGGGCGGGCGTGCTGTTGTGCCACATTTTGTGGCACGTGAGGGGCAGCGCTCTCGCTCGCTGGCTAAATCAGAAATCGCAAATATTAGAATAAAGACTGTGTGGCATGTGCGAGCGGGACGCAAACAGAGACAAGACACACATGTGTGCAGCTGTTGCAGCCATATCAGTGCAATGACAACACACACACACACACACACACACACACACACACATACACTGGCGCACTGGAGGGCCACTGTATGCAGCTCGCACACGAAGCTAAGAACGGAGCTCAAATCTCAGGGAAAAAGTATTTTTCCGCAACAAACAAGCAAAAGTGACACACAACAGCAGCTTATTGTTGGTGTTGTTGTTGTTGTTGTTGTTGTTGCCATTGTTGCTGCAACTCTTATGGCGCCAAGCAGTCAACGCTAGGCGTGGCACTTGCGCGCCGCCCACACAGCGACAACGCTCTCAAATGTTAGCCTGGCTTTGATTTGGTTTTAAATACCCTGTAAAGGCAGCCCACGTAAAGCGGGCATATTAATTCCGTTTGTGTAAGGGCGCAAGTACACATACTTATGATAATAGCTGTCAATTTAAAATTATACACATTTATTTTTTATTATTCCATTTATTTAAGGTTTTATAATTTAAAAAAAAATTTTCAAACATTTTTTTAATTTTTATTTTTTTTTTTAACATTTTATTTATTTATTTTTTTTTTTTTGCCCACATTGATTTTTTTCCAAAGGACTTAAAGCTAAATTAATATATTATATGGCAAAATTTTTACAAAATTAAAATTTTTTTCATATATTTTTTATCTCTTTGCAGTCAATATTCATTTATTTTCAATATCATTTGAAACTAAAATATTTGTGAAATATTTGTTTATACTTTTTTTATTTTTTCATATATATTTGAGTTCATATTTATTTCCAGCTTAAATATATTTATATTTCATGTCATTTAAAAAATTTAAAAATCTTAATTGGATATTTTGAAAATTTGTAATCTTGAAAAATATTTTTTTTACACTTCATTCAGCATTCAGCACTTAGTTTCCATGCCAATCACAGATAAAATCAAATCGCATTTCATTCAATTTGCGCCTTCATCACATTACAGGGTATCTGCCAGTCGTCCATTTTCGCGCTTTCTATATCTTTTCTTTTCTTTCTGTAGTCGCAGCAGTTGCTTTTGTCGTCTCATTGTTGTTGTTGTTGTTGTTGCTCGTTTTGCGTCGCAAAGTTGGCCGCTCCTGCCGTAGCCCCCGCTCAATGGTGGGGGCAGCGCGGTGGGCGCAGCGCGCGTGTGTTTGCATATCTGAGCTGTGCGATCGCCAAGTGTTGTCGTAGTCGTGGTCGTCCTGCCATTGGGGCTGTCCTGTAGGGCCAGAGGGAGGACGACGACGTTAGGCGGATTGGGGAAGCGGGCTTGTGTGGCATGGGGCAGTGGCACTTGACTCCTGGCCACTGGCATGTCTCGGCTACACTCGCATCCTTTTTGTTTGCCTCGTGTTCGCGACGCCAAAGCCAAAAGTTTATGGAGCGTAGCTTTTGTTTCGCTGCTTTCGCTATTGTGGTTATCCTTGTTGCTGTTGTTGCTGGCATCGAAGTGGGCGTGGTGCTAGCCATATCAAGCAGTTGGCCAACATTTTCTTGTTACTTGTTTGTGTCTGCTCCAGCGATTTTTGATAACTGACATTTGTTTGGCGTTCGCCACGGCTACAACAAGGTGAGCAGCGGCAGTGGCAGCAGCGGCGGCAGCAACTGGCCCAAAACTAATATTCCTCTAGCCAAACGATTTGAATGTGCAGCAAACAGATTGCCCGAGCGATACGCAAAACTGGAGCAGCTGCGCCCAACTTTGCACAGATTAGAGCTGGCAAAGACAAGTGCCGAGAGGACAGGTGCTCGAAGTCTTTAGATATAGTGAGCTAGAGCTGATCTAAACTCGAAATATTTCTGCTTGGTTAAGGCAGTAAAAAAATAATAAATAAATAATAAACAAATAAATAAAATAAAATAATAATAATACTTTTAAGATATTATTATAAATATTTATTATTCAGTTCGTTTATTAATTATTTAGTTTCTTCATTAACTTTTTGATATATTTATGAAGCATTCAATACCTTATTTAATTTTGCATCATAATAAATATATATAATATATAATAAATAAATATTAAATTTTATATGATTTCTGCGACACTTTTGCCGCATGAGGATGAAACAAATGTTGTTAAAAAGCTAAATTTATTCGACTTTTAAAAAATATTTGAAACATGAAATATTGTCGAAGTCGCTGGTATATATAAAATTAAATAAAGAATAAGGAGAAGATATACATATGCTATATTTCGAACTTTTAATTAAGTAAACAAACTCAACTGAGTTATGCACATATATTTCTGTATATAATTTGATGTAATTGAAAAAACTCCTCAAAAATCGTTTTCTTTAGATTTTAAATAAAATTTCAGTCGATGTCACAAGAAATTTAATTTTTTTTTCACTTAAAAATAAGAATTTTGTTTATTTTTCATTTAAAAATAAAATCTTAATTTTTCATTTGAAGCTAATTTATTTGAATGTAACTGAAAAAACTTATGTACATTTTCTTTAGATTTTAAATAATCTTTCAGTTGATGTCACACGAAATGTATTAACTTTTTTTTATTGAAAAAAATTCAGAATTGTTTTTTCGATAAAAAAAAAATCATAATTTGGCAACAGAAAACTAAAAATTGATTTAACGAGTTAAGGAAAAGCTGATATAAAATTATTGTATGCCAAATTTATTAGATATTAATTGCTTTAAAGTATATAAAATTAAATTGAATAAAGATTTTTTTTTTTAATATTCCATATGATCCACGCTTTACTCGTTTGAGCATAAATCAGTTGCTTTTAAAATTAAATTGACTAAAATAATATCTGGAGCTGAAAAGTGCTTTGTAAAGAACTGATGCCAGCAATTGGGTTAAGCCAGTTTATTCTAATCTAATTCTGCTTCTTTCTATATCTAAAATATATGTCATTATCATTATATATATGTATAATTTTATATATCTAATAGTGCTTGAGTGATCGCTCATCGAGAATAGCAAATTGTTGACAGCAACAGCAACAATTTAGCATTAAGTGGCGACAGTGACAGGGACAGGATTCGTGACACGCGTGGCGTGAGTCGTGAGTCTGCGACAGTGCAACAATGGGCAATGGGGGGCGGGCTGATGGTGGCGTCGCGCGAGTAACTCGGCCAACTGCAACGGGCAAGGACATTGACAAGTGAAACATCAGACAAATGAGCGCGCGAGGTCTAAACACTAAAGCGCCAATACACACACACACACACACACACACACGCATAATGGTAGACAGACGTGCTCAATGTGGCGCAGGCAGGACCAGGACAGGCAGAGGCAGCCAAGCACTTCACAGCTTAACACCCTAATGTGCAATATTTTTGACTCACACACACACACACAAGGAGACACACAGACAGACATACGCAAACACACAAAGCAAATGTATAAAAAGGAAATATAGAAGGCTGTGCAAAGTCGCTCCCGCTTCCGCTCACGTTCCATCCCCACCCACGCAGCCGTGCCCCAGCTGTCGAAGACGAAGGCGCGACTGCGTTGCTAGCATCAGCAGCAGCCAGGAGCAGCAACAGCAGCGGCAGCGGCAGCCGCCAAGCGCCAAGCAGCAGCAAACGACAATGGCGCTCACACGCACGCACACACACAGCCAAAGATAGCGGGCGCCACCCACTGGCCAACAACAATGCTCACTCACTCACTCACTCACTCTCAGCCGCACTATTGCCGGCTCGCTCGCACACTCACTCTCGCTCTCCTCGGGAGTGTCAAGCAGCTGCTGCTGCTGCTTCTTCCTTCCCTATTTGAAGTTTGGCATCTTTTTTTTTTTTTTTTTTGTGCAGTTTTTCGTGTATTTTTGTTTTATTTTTTTTGTTTTATTTTTATATTTTTTTTGCTCATTTTTTATTGCGCTTGATCTTTGGCTTATTACCATGTCACGTTGAATGCGAAATGCGAACGCTGCCGGAATACCAAATACACACAGTCTGTCTGTGTGTCTGTGTGTGTGTGTTGTGTTTTCTTATTTTTTTTTTTCGAATTTTTTGTTTATTTTTTTTATTTTTATTTTTGCTCCAATGCGTTAAAACGCCAAAGGGGCGTTGAATTTTTCTGCTTTGCTGCTGCTGCCGCTGCTCCTGGCTTTGACAACGCTAACGACAAGACTCTGGCGGTGGCAGCAGAGCTTGCTGCTGCTATTGTTGTTGTTGCTTGTGCTTAAACTTGGGCTTTAAAAAGCTACGGCTGCGTCTTGCCAATGCAAAGTTGGCGCAAGCACAAAGCAAAAGTAGAAATGCAAAAAAAAAAAAAAAACAAAAAAAAAAAAAACAAAAAAAAACCAAAAAAAAGAGAAAAAACAAAAACAAGTTAGAAAAGTTGCGACCAACAGTTGACAGTCCAAAAGCATTTGACATTTTACCTTGGCAAGGCAACAACTCACACACACACTCGTGAGACAACAAATATACACTCACACTAACACACATACACACACATACACATACACACACTTACACATGTGCACAGACAGAGAGACAGAAACGTGAACGTGACTGTAACAACAAGAGCAAAAGCGCCAAATGTCACATTGAAAAATGCCATTGGTTCGACAAACTTTCTGCCCCAACCAGCAGCAGCAGCAGCAGCAGCAGTAACAACGACAGCAACAACAACAGCAATCGAATGCTGGCAGAGAGGATGCGCAGCAGCAGCGACAGCGACAGCAGCAACGGCGGCGATATGCGAACGCCTCTGCCATGAAACCGAAACCGAAACCAGTTGCTTAGCAACGCCCCCTTCTAACCGCAAACGACGACGTCGACAGCAGCAGCGGCAACGGCAACAGCAACTGTCGCCGCAGCCGATGACTGCGACAAATGTCAGCAACAGACTCCATTGCTATTTTTGCAGCAATACGACGTAGCAGCTAGTTGTCTCGCTCTGGCGCAGGCAGCTGCATGCGCAGGGGAAATTGTTTGCCATTGAGCAGGCCGCGCGTGTATGGGTGCGTCTGTGTGAGTGAGCGCGCATGCGATTCGTACACGACCAATGTGAAGGGGTAGGACAGACGCGAGCAGCAACAGCAACAGCAGCACTGGCAGGCAGCAGCAGCAGCAGCATCAGGTATCGGACTCGGTCGGGTACCGGTTCAGTTTGTGTTTGGCTGTGTTTCGCCTTCGCATTGCCATTCGCTCGCGCTCGCTCTGCCGCCGCCGTCGTCGTCGTCGCCGTCGCTGTCGACGCAGCGGGTTTTCGGTGTGTTCGCCTCGTTGCTGCTATTGCTGCCCGTTGCTGCCGTCGCCGTTTTCAGTATTTGTTTGACGTTCGCGTGGTGCGCTCGCATGTTGCGGCCCGTTATCGTTATCGACATCGATACGTACCGTTACCGTTACCGTTGACGTTACCGTTGCAGTTGCCATTGTCATTGCTATTGCTATTGCTATTGCTATTGCCTCAGCCGTTCTTTCGCAAGACGTTGCCAAAAAGAAAAATAAACAACAACAACAACAACAACAGCAGCAAAACAAACAAAAGCCGTGTAACCGAACACAACAAGAAAACAACAAATTGTTAAACAGCTGTTCTGTGGCGGGTTCTTCTTCTTGTTCCGCTGCCTCAGCCGCTGCCCCGTCGCGTTGCGCGTCCTAAGTTAGCGTCGCGATTCGATTTTTTTTCGAGCACACAAGAATTTGTTGCCAAAGTTTTTTTCAAGTGAGTTACTTGCCAAGGAATACAACAACAACAACAACAACAAAAAGATTCGCCTGCATAAGAAAGTGCCAAGTGGATTACAACAACAACAACAACAGCAACGAGAAGAAGTCGAAGAAGAAATACAAATCAACAAATCAACCAACAACAAACAACAACAAATAAATATCAGCTGCCAGCTGGTCGCGTGTATTGCCGCCGGCATTAAACACAACACACAACAACAAACACACACGTGCTCCACACACATCTCTCTCGCCCTCTGTTTCGCTTTGTGTCCATCTCGCTCTCTCTCAGTCCTTTAGACTCCCGCGCCCGCATTCGCCCGCGTGTGAGTGTGTGAGTGCGCGCGTTCGTCGCGTCAGTGCGTGCGTGCGTGTGTGTGTGTGTGTGTGTGTGTGTGTGCGCCTCATTATCAGCGTGACCATTATCATCTCGCCCCCCAGCCTCGATATATTCGATAACAAAATTCTCACCGAGGCATCCAAAGCGCCCCTCAGGGCTGTCGCGCTGGCGTCATTTCTGGGCGACGGTTTTGCCGCCCTCGGTAGCCGAGCACCACCCGTCAAGGATCTAATGGCATTTGGTGCGGTCCTCCACACAAATCAGCACAATATAGGTGAGTAGCAGCTCAAACTTATCGAATCCCCATCGACACGCCCCCAACTAGCCAAAGACATGCGCAAAGGACTTTGCCTGAAAGATCTGGGCCTGAAGTTTGATATATATAAATAGATTTGTTATCGATATATATCTATAGCAAAATAAACTCTAAATGTCTAATCTCAATAGATAAGTTTTCTAAGCTCTCAGCTCTCAGCTTATCCAGTTATATTTTGGGTCTATAATTGAAGCAAACCAATTTCTAAAAATTTCTATATATAATATTAAAATTCTCTAAGTTTTCCCTTTTTAAATGATCTGTGAAGTTGATCAAATTTTTCCAAAAGATCAGCATATGATTTGAAAGTTTCATCGATTGGTACTTCAGAACCATTTTCGATTTATAATAAAGTCATCATAGAATAAATACTACAGAATTTTGTACCAAAATATTATATAAAATTAAAAAATTTATGACAGATTAATTTGTGTATCCCAAAAATTGTAATATATATATATATATATATATATATATATATATATATATATATATATATATATATATATATATATATATATATATATATATATAGCTTAACTTATTATTTGCTATCTCTAGGATTTCCTATTATGCTCATTCAAAAAGTCTGCAGATTGCCAACGGCAAATATACAACTTTCAAGAAAAAGAAGAATCATAGTCTATAACATTGTTGTTTCAACTGATCGCGTAGTATTTCTTTATAAATAATACTCATATATATATATATAAAAAAAAAACTTTTCCTATTCAAAATTCTATATAAATCGTATATATCATTTCATATATATATTTGATCATTTTCGTATTCCTCTAATCCTAATCTGCCGTTTGCCAACGGCATATATTCTGTTTTGAAATAGAAGAGGCTTAGTCTCCAGATTGCCTAGTTTCTATACATCATTCGATATAACTAATAAGTTAAACAGAAATTATAAGTTCCCGAAGCGAAGTTAGTTTTGCATTAGGGATTTGTACTTTAGTTTTCTTTCTTTATTTTTTTTTATTTTTTTAATTTGTAGAATTTCGCGTGTACAAATTGTTGCTTCACGAGCATTAACTATGTGCAGTGGGTGTGTGTGGGAGGGCGGCGCACATGGGTTAAGATTGTGATTTGGCTGGACAGAAAAAGTTTCGCTCGTCGGCTTTGGGTTAAGCATGAAGCAAAGTTTTGCACTTTTGAACTTGCTGCAGGGTCGGGCATCACACTACCCCAGCCCAGGCGCTGGACTCTTCCAACTAATGTTGCTGTTGCTGTCTTCGCCGTCTTCTGTCTCTTCTTCTCCTTCTACTTCTGCTTCTTGGTTTGCGCCCATTTTGTGTGCCTTTGCACAAGTTTTTTGTGTGCGGCGGGCAAAAAGTTTGCTGCGACTTGTCAAAAAGTTTTCTTGTTGTTGCTACTGTTGGTTGTTGCTGGTTGTTGTTGGTTGTTGCTGGTTGTTGTTTGTTGCTTGTTTGTTGTAGTTTGTTTGACTGTTTTGCTTTTGTTTTATTTCATTTGCTCTCATGTCAAATTTTCACTTTTGCTGACTGTTTAATGTCAGCCCAAAACTTTGCATTTTGTTACCCAGTTGACAGCTTTTGTTGCTGCCGTTGCTGTTGCTGCTGTCGCTTCTGTTTTTTTTCCTTTTTTTTTATATATATATTTTTGTTCTTTATCCAAATGGCCAACAAATCGCGTCATCAAATTTGTAAACCCGCTGATTTGTGCATGCACTTGGCCAAATGGGACTCAAAGCGGCCCATAAAACTGCCGACTTGCAACTTGCAACTTGCTGCTGCTGCTGCTGTTGCTGTTGCTGGTTGCAAGCTGGCAACTTGGCAACTTGGCAACTGACGACTCATAAATTGCTGGGCTCGCTCGGACAGGCGTGTGTGGCGGCCGTGTTAGGCGTGCCTCCAGAAAGGGGGGCAACAGAAGTCAAAAGTCAAAGCTGTCAACGGCACAGAGATGCGACGCAACGCAACGCAACGCAACGTGCCACAGAGTTGGGGCACACACATAGAACAAAGCGCGCACCTCCAAAAAGTCATAAAACATTTGCAACCTTTTCGCTACTTCTTCTTCTTCCTGCTCCTCTGCTGGGTTTTTTTTCTTTTTCTTTTTTTTTTTTTTTGTTCGCTCTGTTGTGGTATCTTCTGCGTTGCATCTTTTCAATTTTGTTGTTGCCGTTGCACAGCAGCAGCGGCAACAAAAGCGCAGCAACGCCTTTAACAAAGTTCGCCTGCTGTTCATCAACATTTATGACTGTCCCGAGCTGGTGATGATCATCATCCTGATGGCGATGATGATGCTTGCTGGCTGACTAACTGCCTGGAAGTTTCAAGCTGCCACAGGCTGCTGTTGCTGTTGCAATAGCAATTGCTGCTGCTGCTGCTGCTGCTGCTGCCAGTGCCACCTTCGCCTGATCTTCTAGCCAACGTTAGCGCAGTTCCAAGTACGTCAACATTTTTTATGCGCCATTTTCTTCATCATTTTTACGGTCAACAGTTGCTCAAGTCGCTTTACGAGCCGCGCCAACAGCAGCAACAGCAGCAACAGCGACGGCAGCAACTATTCTTGAATAGACAAAAAGTTGGCAGCCTTAAGTCGATTCTATGGCCATTTTTTGCTCAGCTGCTTTGATTTATTGGGCAAAAAGCGTAGCCGGCAGCCGGCTGCCGCGTTTAGCCTCAAGAATTGCGCATTTCATGTTTGGCTATGCATTCTGTCATTCTGCCACCGCCACCGCCACCGCCATCGCCGCACCAAGTGGGTGCGGCGGGCAACCATAAATTATGAAGCATAATGAGCCGTTGAGATGCAAAAAACCCCAACAGCCAGAGAGAAGCAGAAGCACAGCAGCTAACCCACTGGGTGGCCGCCACAATTTGTGGGTAGTTAGTTGGGCAAACAGCAAAAAAGTCGAGTACTTAAATGCCCTTCGAACTGAATTATCAGCAGGTTAACAGCGATACACACGCACACACACATAAAGCAGCATTAAAGTTGCTGAAAGGACACGCCACAAGAGCGAAGGCTGAGGCAGCGTTCTTGGAATTCACGAAAACAAATTATGCGCCAAACTGTGGCTTAATTGTTCGCGGAACGATCGCAGCTCCAATGCTTAACTTGGTCAAATGTCAATCAAATCGATTAATTGCTTTCTTGCCAGCGCTCGCTTATGTAAGCTGAAGCTTAGAAGTTGCTCATGCTCAGATGAAATCATTGGTGTTACATAAAAATAGTTGATGCTTTGATATAGAGCTTATGGCCGAAATCTAATTTTGATGAAGTAAGTCGAGCAGCTTTTGTTGCCTTAAGAGCTTTGCCTGGCCAACTTTATGACTTTTAGGCTAAATTAAGGAACTTGGGATGAAGCTCTTAAAAATTACAAATAAAAATCGGTTGCCAAACAGAACTTGTGACCTTCGACTGCCGAGCGCTCTTTTATTACATCAAATATACAAAAATATATAAAAATGTATTTTAAAAATTATGTATTTGGAAAACTATATTTACGAAATATTATATAATTCTTTTAAATATATAAAATTTATTAAAAGAAAAAATTATAAAAATGATAAATTAAATTAATATAATAAATATAAATTTGAGTTTATACTAAAAACTCAATTTATAAACATTATTAAATAAAACTTTAAAATTTTCATTGAATTATTTTAAAGAATTAAAAAAAAGTTTTACATATACAAAATTCATATTATCTTAAAAAAATACTTTTTAAAATATATAATATTGCTTAAAATATATATAAAACAAATTAAATAAGTTATATAAAAAATAATTTTGTAAATTATAAAAAAAAAATCATTTAAAATTTATAAAATATAAATAATTTTCAACAAAAATCAATGCAAAATTAAAAAATTTATAAAATTGAAAAAAAAAACGTTATAAAAAATAAAAATTATATAAAAAGGCTTGTTGCATATAGGATTTGATTTAGATCTTGCTTCTTGGTTCCTTCCTCAATTTTGTGCTAATTTTCAGATTTGCTTTTAAGATTCATCAAGTCTGGTTTGCACTTTGATCTTAAGCGTCTCAGGAATTCTACATTAACTGGAATATATTAAAAATGCAAATATTTATATAAATAAAAGAAAGATATATATATATATATATATATATATATATATATATATATATATATATATATAGACAAATGCGCTGGCTGAGCGCATTTATCTCCCAGCCGAAATGACAGATTGTTTTCTTTATGTTAAATGTCATAATACGAACGCGAAATTAGTTTAGATTAGAAAATTCGAAATGAAACTCGTTTGCAAAGCAGCCGCTGTTGCCGCTGCTGAATCGGATTATATATATATATATATATAGTTGGCATTATAAATCATGTCTGCTCGCTGCATCGGGCAGTTATAGGGTAGCTAATGGCTGGCGATCTCTGGCATATTACAGATCTGAGACGTTGCCGAAAGTTGGCTAAAGTAGAAATTATTTGACGGCCGTCAGGAATTGAATACTTATCGCTAGCTGTCTCCGAAACTCGGCGACTCGCTGCTTCCCCTGGGCTGACCTGATATGCAAGTTATGGGCCCCCAACTGTTGGGAACTTTTCCATTTTGTGCAGAGCGCTCGAGCCCAGGACTGTGCGGCGGGGCTTGGCCTGGCCTATGCCACGACACGGCCACATAGGACGTAGCTTTGGGGCCAACGTCGTCGCCTGTCTGACAGTCTATATATATATATATATATATAATATTTTTTTTTGGTATTTGCAGTTTAGCTTGAAGCTGAAATAGTAATTCACATTGAATGGCATCGGTGGTGCGGCTGCTGCTGCGTCTGTTCTCGTTTCGGTGCTGCTTCGTGGCTCTTTTATGATTTCTTTGCCGTTTTACGATTATTTTAGAGCTGTCAATAGTCAACGTGTGAGATAATTTATACGCCATAAATTTCAGTGCAAGCACAACTTGAGCTCGACTTCGCGTAGAACAACAACAACAACAGCAACAACAATAATAAAAAAAAACAATAATAAAAAGCGCAGGCAACTTTTTTTCACGAATGGATTCACTAGCTGAAAAGTGGAGCGGCTGCGGGGGTGGTTGGCGGGGCAGCGGCTGCTGTCGACATCATCAACAGGTTCTATTGCGCTTTTTTATAAGTTATTGTTGTCGTGGTTGTTGTTGTTGTTGTTGTTGTTTGTGACCATTTCGACTGGTCCACAATTCATTTGTGTAGCTTATCGCCTTTTTGGCTTGATTTACAGTCCCGGCAATACCAACACCAACAACGAGAACAACAACAGCAACAACAGCAACATTAAATGCACTCAACAGGTTGTTTAACACTTGACACGGGACATTGGAAGCCATAAACCGAGCAACCGAAACAGACTTTGAAATAAACATATATTTTTTTAGACGAAAAAACAAAATAAAATAAAAATACAAACAGAAAACACACAAAAATTAGAAGTCTATAAAAAATAAAAAAAATATATATAAAAAAAAAATGTTGCTTTCCTTAATTAGAACTCAGCTTTTTGCAGCTGGCAACTGTTGCTGTTGCTCATGTAGTTGTTGTTGTTGTTGTTGTATTTTGTTTCTATTATTATGCTAGTTTGTTTTCTTGCCAAGATTTTATTTATTTAAGTTTTCGCTTCCGCCATTGCTGAAACGGTAGCCGCAGCCTCAGGAATTGATTTATAACCAAGAGATTCGCCAAAGCAGGGAAACAGAGAACAAAGCCAACAACAACAACTATTGCCCATAAACAATAAAAACAACCAATAAAGCGAACAACAATTTGTAGCCAGTTCCCAATTGAGCCACTTGACGCGCTCTCACGCAGCCGCCGTAGGGGGTGTGTGGGACGGAGGATGTTGGCAAGAGAGCGGTGGAAGGGGGGGGGGGGGGTTGTGGTAATGACCTTTAACCCGCAAGTTGCAAGTCGAAGTCAGGACAGCGTCGACTGGGTCTGGCCTCTGCCCCCGCCCAGGCTGTCCGTCTGGCGAGTTGTCTTCAGTTCGTTCGCTCGTTCATTCGGCTGCCCTCCTCTGCCCGTTCGGCTGGAACCAACCAAGCCCAAAGAAAGACGATCGCGGCGCAGATGACCGCAGCTAAATGCGATTAGTTCCGAGTGCTCCGACAGCAGCCGCAGCCGCACTCCCAGTCCCAGTCGCAGTCGCAGTCAAGGCAACAGCGACGGCGGCGGCAGCGGCAATAGCCAGCCGACAAAATTGTTTGAAACGAGAGAATAAAGTGGTTTCAAAATTATTTGAAGAAGCTGAAGCGAACGAGACAAGAAAACTTAGAGAAAGAAAGACAGAGAAAGAAAGAGAAAAGAGGCAAAAGTGCAGAGAAAAAAATAGTAAAAAAAAGAGAATTAAATAGACAGCGCGAGGAGAGGATCGACGTCGAGAGAAAAGAGAGAGAGAGAGAGAGATAAGATAGTTAGACAATATAAAGAGAACAGAAAAAACAAAGCGACAAATCTATCAATTGCATTAGTATTTCAGCAATGTTTGACAGAAACATATAGCAGAAGAGACTCTATATCTCTTATAGAAGGAGAGACACATAATTGCTGAGTGGTAATTGCAACGTAGTTTACTATAATTATATTATAGTATATTATATTATAGTATAGTATATAGTTATCTTGCTACTGCTGGACTAGGAACTCAGATTGGAATATTTACATTTAATTTGACCTGCCGTTTAATACCAATATATACCAATATATATATATATATATCGATTTATATATATATATATATATTGACAATCATCATCAATTCTCACTTGCAGCAAATCGACATTTTTATCTGGTGTCCCTATTAGGCTGAATATATATTTATTTCCCTTCTTTTTCTCACTGTGTGTAGTACCCTCTCTATCTCGCTCTCGTTCTCTCCCACTCTCTCACTCGCCGCAGCAAGTGAAGCATTGCAGACGGTGCGGGCGTCCCTGTGAACCGGGTCTATATCATCAATAACCGAAAAACGCTCAACATAATGATGCGTGTAATGTTGCTGCTGTCGCTGGTTGGCGATCGCAGCGACAACAGCAACAACAACTGCAATAGCAACACCTTCGCAGTGTGTCTCCATCTTCATCTGTATAACTTTAGCCTGGGTTCTCGCTCTGCTTCTTTTCCACATTTGTCGACGATCGTCGATCGTCGAGCGGCAAGCGGCAAGCGGTGAGCGGCAATCGGCTCTCGCCGCCTTTTGTTCACCGCTTCGATCTCAATGAGCGGCAATTTGTTATGCGTTTTTATTGTGCGTTTATTAATTTGATTATGGCTGCATTATAAACTTGGCGGCAAATGGTATTTATAGGCATTGTCTGCCTGCACGACATCCCATGTTGCCGTTGCTGTTGACACGCCGCACAGCAACATGTTGCAGGCGCCCTCTCATCATCAGCAGCAGCAGCAGCAACAGCAGCAACAACGGCCACAACTTAAGGCACGTTTTTACTTTTTAATAGTCATATGCAAATTAATTAATCAAAATCGCGCGCATACACGTGTCGCGGTTGTTGCTGTTGTTGCCTTTGTTGCCAAATCATTTGCGGCAAAACTTCAAAACGCAACGCAAACCACACGAATATATATATATATATATATATATATATATATATATATATATATATATATATATATATATATATATATATATATATATATATATATATATATATATATATATATATATATATATATATATATATTATATATCTTTAGCTATACATATATGTATTGAAAGAAGAAGCAGCGGGCGGCACTGCCGTCGTCATTACCGAAGAGCAGCGTAAACGTGAAATTTGTTTGGCAACGAACCATAGCGAATTGCAGCGCTACGTTTGCCTAACCCAAATCGAACCGAACCGAACCAAACCAAACTGAACCGAGCTGAGTGGAGCTAAAAAACCAGAAGCGCCTGGTTTGCTGGAATCTTAGAACTTTAATGCAATGTAGTTCAGAGTAATCAGAAAAAAATTTATACGAAGGGCAATATATAAGATATTTATATATTATATAACTTCACAAAATAATAAAATAGATTGTATAAAATAATAATATACATTAATATACGATCGATGTTAAAATATAATATATTTTTTATAGGCGCTTAATACTTGTTATAAGACTTCCCTTATCTACTGTGCAGATTGTAGCTGAAGAGAATGTCTTGAATTTGCCATTGGAAAGCTCAGGTTGGCCTGATCGTGCAGTTACTTTACTTAATAAAAGCTAAAGGTTGACTGATCCTGTACTTAATTTATGTATAGAAAAATGTATATGTATACTAAAGCTCTTTGTGGACTGATCCAGCAGTTACAAGACTTTAGAAAAGCTTTGATTGATCTTAACTAACAAAAGCTTGAAGTAGGTTGATGAAGCAGTTCTCGTAATTAAACAAGCTTTGATAATAGCGGGATTAAGCTGTAATTTAAATAATTTAAGCTTTCAATTAAAATATTAAATAAATAAAATAAATATATATATTTTACAATATTATCATATGGTTTAAAATATTATATAAATAAAATAAATAAATATATTATAAAATATTATTATGTAGTTTAAAATATTAAAATTTAAAATATTATATATATAAAATAAATACATATAATTTACAATATTATCATATAGTTTAAATATTCTCTTGATAAAATAAATTTGAGTATTATATATTATATATATATAGCTATATATATTTATATATATACCAAGTTAAAGGTCAGCTTAAAGCAGATTCTAAGTCCTTTTGACTTCAGTCAAAAATTCCTCAAACTATTTTATGATATTTCAGGCATAAATCTTGCTTATCATTTTCTACGCAAACTAAAACATTTGAGCATATTTGATGCACTCAACTAGACGACTTCAACTCGAGCAAAAGTTTATGCCATTTTTATTATTCTGCATATCGGTGGCTGCAAGTGGTGTAATCAGATAGCTTCCTCTGTGAATGCTGCACAATCGATGCCGTTAACGGCAGCTGGGCAAGATTTAGAGGCTGCTGCTGGCTGTGGCTGCTGCTCCAGATGCTGGTGCCGATAAGGCAATGTTGCTGTGTTGACTTCTGCCACCCCAGGCACAGCCCACGGCTCCAGCCCGGCGTTATGAGGGTTGCTCGGCGCTACGTGCATAGGCGCAGTCAAGGTTAATGCTTTGTCATAGAGTCGCCCGACTGAACCCGAGATATGCCGATAAGAATATTCTGTATTTTCAGTGTTTTCCTATTTTCGGAATTTCCCTTTTGTGTGTGTGTGTGTGAGTGTGCTTAACGTTTTTTTTTCGGCTGTTTGACTTTGGGCAAAATTCCAGAATCAGAGCAGCGCATAAATTGCGCTTATCGCGAACTCTGCGGCAGCTTACGCAGCTAATGGCCAGGGGTGGCTGCAATAGGGAGGGGGCGAGTCGGGAATGGGGGCTGTGTCGCTGCAGGGCAGCTGAAAGTTGAAACCAAAGTTTTGCGGTCAGCCGACCGAAGGCTTTGAGAGCTGATTTCAAATATCATTTTGGCTGTCAAAATCACATAACAAATTTCTCACATGTTGTTTATTATTAATTGCATTGCTGCAGACGCATTAACAAAGGTGGGCGGAGCAGCGGGGCGGTGCTCCACACTTAAAAGCAATAAATTTGCAAAATTAATGTGAAAACCAATTAAAAGACATTTGATAGGCAAAATAGCCAAGGTACATACAGAGAGGGAGAGAGAGAGAGAGACATAGTGTGAGAGAGATAGCCAAAGAGAGACGTAGGCGTTCATAATTAGAATATAACATAATATTATGCTACCAAGAAAATGGTTCAATGATGTTGCCGTTGTTGCTGTTGCTGTTGCTGTTGTTGTTGCTGTTGTTTGGTCAGTTAGAAAAGCAAAGCGTTTTGCAATCGCATCTGGCATTGTGCTTTGAGCCAGCTCATTGCCAAAATTTCCAATTGCAAATTTAACAAAATGCACTTTGCAGTCGAGGCAATGAAGCAGCTATAGTAGTGGCGGGGGCGGCTGGCGCTGGCGCTGGGAGTTGAGCTGAGGGCCGCACGCTTTATTTGGCACAAAACTTTAAACCTTTAATCGCATTAAACGCTGCCAAAGTCATTCAGCTAAACGGGCCAGCACGAAGCGGGGCGGTGGGGCTGCGTGCACTGTGTGTGTATATGTGTGTGTGTGTGTGTGTGCGTGTTGCAGCAATGTCTGCCACATTAAATATTGAAAAATGCAAATTTACAAATACATAAATTTTAAATGAATCGCCAACACCAAAAGCATTTAAAATCAATCAATGTGGCTGCTGCAAGCGGCTGCCTGCCTGTCGCTTCAACAGCAGTACAAAAGCCAGCTATAGCTTATATATATAGTATATATATATATATAGACGTCCACATACCTATATATGACATATATATATATATATATATATATATATATCGATATATATATATTTATATATATAGCGCCGATAGGCAATGTCAAACCGACCCCGACGACCACATCAAACGTTGTCAGCTTTTTGGGAGTGGGCCACATGTGTCCATGTGTGTGTGTGTGTGTGTGTGTGTGTGTGTGTGCAAAGGGTATTGGCTGCACTGCCGCAACTCCATTGATATTAACAAAATAAACAAGCAACGTCAGCGACATCAGCCGCAGCACTCTAAGAGCAGCAGGAGTGGATGAAGGGGCGAGTAGGAGGTTTAGGTTTAGGTTTAGGTGGAGGGGCCACAGCGGGTCGACAGCACTGGCAGACGTCTGTCGCTCTTTGGTGGGCTTCACTTTTGGCACAGACATTCCACAAATAATGTAATTGTTGCACTGAATGCATAGAAAAACTGCAAATATTTTTGTTTGTTTAGCAAGTTTTAGCAAAGTCGCAAAATTTGTTTAGTGCCCAAATTTATTTGTATTTGGGTTGTACGCAGAGATTCCTTTATATAATATTTATATTTTTTAAATTATTAAAAAGAATTTAAATATCTTAATATTTGGGTTATCAATTTGCAGTTGAGTTGTACGCAGAGCATTTAGTATAACATATTTTAAATATATTATTTATTCGAATTTAAGTAAAAATAAAAAACAATAATAATAGTAATAAATTAACAAATTGGTATTGCTAATAATAGTTTATGTGAGTTTAAATGATTCTACTACTCATACATAGGCTGTTTACAGTTATAACATTTATTTATTTCCCAAGAGCTGTCTCTAAATTCTAAATTTATAATAAAAAAAAAAGACAGAGAATATTTAATATTTAATAATTTTTTATATAATATATTTAACTAAAAACCTGATTTATATTTTTTTATATTATTTATTATATTTATTATTAGCTAAGTTTTTATTTGAAACTTTTGTTGGTGACGTAAAATTTAAATACCTCCCAGTTATCTTAATATAGTTTCATGAATAAACCAAAACTACCTTAAATCTTTGCCTGAAATTCCTTAAGATCACTCTGAAGTGTATAAAAAAAATAAAAAAAAATCCATCCGAAATTCAGCTAATCAAGTTGCAACTGCCAAACATTCATGTGCACGTTAAACTGTCAGTTAAGTTTGACACGAACATTTTGGAAACTTTACTTTCAACTATACTCCCGACTATATATATTTATATATATATATATGCCTTAAGCTTTGCCCATCTTCGAAGAAACAATCAAATGGTTGGGCGGTTGCGTGGGGGTGGCTGCATACGGGGCTGCACAGGGGGTTGGTTTGGCGCAGGGCAGCTTAGGCCAGGACAGGAGCACATCACTCATACGCTAAGGCTTATCATTGGCTATCTGTCTGCTGACAAACGCAAACAGCCACAACAGCTGAGCGCAGCACGAGCCGCAGGACGAACGAGCTGAGGTGCGCGAGACGGCGAGGCGAGACAACGACACGACAGCCACGCGAATCATGAAACGAGTGGGCGCATTTCACTGAACCACCCAAAGGCAGTGTTGGAGCGAGAGAGAAAGAGAGCGAGATATGGACAACGCAAAATAATAAAAATAAAAAAAAAAAACTCTCGAGCCTATAAAAATGAAAATCTGTGCGTCCTGACGACAATGTTGATGACGATGGCAGCCAGACTGATGGCTATGAAGATGAGAACGAGAGAAATGGAAATGGGAATGGAAATGTGAATGGGAATGGGAATTGGCATGGAGTATGCAGTATATGGAGTATGGATCATGGAGTGTGGAATATGGTAATGGGACTGGGACTGGCACTCTCTGGGACTGGGATATGTTAATGGTCATGTTGAGGAACTGATCGTGCAACAACAATAAGCCGCTTTTCACAAATCAAACAACGACTCAAGCGACTTGCTGAGGACTGAGCGGACGACGTTGGACATCATCAACTGAGGTGGAAAGCAAAAGATTCTTCAATGCCAAGCAAAGCTGAGGCTTTGCACACTGAGCCACACACTCCCCCAGCCTTCTCTGCGTCCCTCTCTGACCATCTCATTCTTTGCTCTCTCGCTTTGTCTTTCTTTTGCTCTGCTTTGCCTGGCCTTTCCCCTGCTGCGGCTCGGCTGTCTCGCATTCACATTTTGCAACGCAACATGAATTTTAATGCAGACCAACAACAACAACAACAACAACAACAACATACTTGTTTGCCTGTTGTAGGGAGCAAGGGCGGCCAGGGGCGCAGCGGGGGGCTGGGAGGGCTAGGCAGTGACAGTCGGTCGGGCATGGCCAGATATAAGGCAGCTGATAGGCAAAGAGCGATAGCTGCAGATACTTTTATTTTATTTTACTTCATATATATATATGTTTTTTTTTTTTTTTTGCCTTGGCACAGGATTCGGGCGGGTCGGGGCGTTGGGGTAGCTGACTGGCAGCCCCCACTGGTTTTGGTTTTGGAAATATAATGGCAAAGTAAACAGTTTCGCGATGGAGACGACGACGATGGCAATGGCCATTGCTTCTGGCTGCCGCCGCCTTCTTTCAGCTGGCTCTATGCTGTCGAGGAGGAGCTGCTCCTTTGCTGCAGCAAGGCCTCCTCCCCACCTAGCCGCCTTCTGCACTCAGGCAACAACAACAACAACAAAGCAGAGCCACTTTCATGTCGCTTTGTGCGCTTGTGTATCTAGCAGATACTTTATATGCATGAGTTACAGAAAAAGAGGCGTATTTTGTATCTTGTGTGCGCATAAAATAAAAACAGCAACACGAACAACAAGCAGCAGCAGAAGAAGAAGAAGAGGGAGAGATTGTATGTAGCAAAATATAAATATAAAATTTACATGGCGAAAATGGCTGAAGCGCATTCAAAGCTCAGAGAGAGCGAGAGAGAGAGACAGAGAGAGAGAGAGAGAGAGAGAAAGAAGAATTGTAGGAACAAGTGTCTAAGAAAGGGATAAAAGATAAGCCAAACAAAGCAAAACAATGCAGAGCAGAGCAGAGCAGAGGCAACTAACATACATACAACATTCAACTCAATTTTGATTGCCTTGTAATGACAACTACTTAAAATGTTATATCGATAAACGATTCTTAAAGCCAGCGAGCTGCGAGTATTTGGCACAAACATATGGAACAGAAAGTGATTGGGCTGCGAATCTAGTTGCATTCGAATCTAGTTGGATATAATGCAAATATAGCTAGAGAGCTAGAGAGAGAGATAGAAATCTCTTCTAAATAAAAATCTGGATAAATGGCTGTAGAAACTATGGCTCTAACTCTAGCTATATGGAGAATATAGACATATCAAGCAATTTAGCTAGATAGAAATCTAATCTAAATGAATATATAATAATAAACAGCCATAGCAGTATAGTGAATATATCATAATCTAGCTATAAACTTATTTAGCTGAAAGCTAGATTTAGCTTTTTAGAAATTTAATTGCATACAAATTTAGCTGCATAGCAATCTAGCATTATATAGGTCACTAGCTATATAGATATCTAGATAAATTGCTAAATATATATAGATCTAGCTTTTTTAATAGGTATATCTATATTTTATTGTAGCTATATATTTAAATTCTAGTGTATAGAAATTTAGCTACATATAAATGTAGCCATTTAAAAAATCTAGCTATATAGAAATTACACTATATTAAAATAAAGCAATATAGAATTTTCATTTTTGTATAAATCGAGGGAAATATATACTCAATATTATATATAAATTAATATTTAGAGATCTAGATACATAGCAGTAGAAGTCTAGCTATATAAAAATTAAACCTAATATACAATTATATCAAATATATATATTATCGAATAATAAATAAATATAGCTATATTTCTAGTCCATTTATACAGCATATATAAAGTCTATATATAGAAATCTATACAAATAAATATTTAAAGATCTAGATTATATAAACGAAATTCTACTCAAATACAAATCTAGCCACATAGAATGTATAGCTTAGTGGAATGTTTGAGAATCATCAACTCGTGTCTATATTTAATGGAATGTATTAAAAAGCTTAGCTCGCGCTAATTGATTCCTGCGATAAATTTTCCATATCAACGAATCCATCAAATATGCATCGATCAATTAGACGGCAAAGTATTTTATGCCCCGAATCTGGTTCTGTAATAAAATTTCTATTTCAATGTAAATCCCGTTTAGACGACAAGAATCTTGAATCAATTTGGCTTTAGATTCGATTGGACAAATTAAATTAAATGAAATTCTTGAAAACAGTTAAAAACACTTAAAATCTCCGAAAACATTTTGACTACTGTTTTGCGTCCACGTAACACGTTTCATTAATATGCCAAATATTTGCGACGAAATCGCAACTAATTATGTAATTAAAATGTTAACAAGCTTAACAGCAAGAAAGACGCAGCCAAAGAAAGAGGAGAGAAAAGGCCACAGAAATAGGTGTTAAATTCGTATAAATATTTCAAGCGTATTAACAACCAAAGCAACAACAACAACAACAACAACAACAGCAACAGCAACAGCAACATTGATGCCTGAGACGATGACGAACTTTAGCCTCAGACGCGCGAAACGCAACATTAAATATTCTTTATGGATTTTTTTCTACAAATATATATATATATATATATATCTATACTTAACATATATATATATATATATTAGCTGTGCTTCTGAGTTACTAATTTACGCATGCCCTCGCAGCCCTGCTGAATGTAATCAAAATGTCAAATCAGGCGCAACGAATGGCATTAAAAATAGCAGCTCAAGTAGCCGAGGTCCAAAAAGAAATGTAAAGCAAACAGAATGCGACAGAGAGAGAGAGAGAGAGAGAGGGGGGAGGGAGAAAGAGAGTGAGAGCAAAGCGTCGGCACCGCATCACAAGATGCTTAAAACGGTTCGACGGCGCTGTCCGTGGAGAAAGGCAAATGCCAAGCAGGCATTGACTTGGATAGGTGACAACACCTCCAAAGACCCATAAAGACTTACGAGCGCTCTTTAACGTTAACGCATGTCTTTATGTGGCCAAGTAATGTGCATGCATATATACACATACATATATAATATATATATATATATGTATATATATATATATATATATGTTTGTATGTGCCATATCATATATAGCTTATCATGAAAGTTTTCAACTTTTTGGCCGTCTTTGAAGAGAAGAAAAATGCAAACAACTTAAAGAAACTTGGGAAATTTGTGCGTTGAGAGAAAGGGAGGGAGATGAAGAGAAAGAGAGGCAGCAAGCGATAGAGCGAGATAATGAGAGGGCTAATAATAGATAGATAGAGATAAAAAGAAAGAGAAAGACAGAGAAAGAGGGAGGGAGAAGAGTAGGCAAACTTAGACCTAGAGTTAGACAGAGCGAGATCAAGAATAAGAGAGCATGATAGAGAGAAAAAGAGAGAGAGACAGAGAGAAAACAAGAGGAAGAGAAAGAGATAGCGAAATAAAGGATATAGAAAAAATATATGCTATTCTATAGCAGCTCTTCTACGCGCTTCTCATTTTCACGAAACTTTCCTTATTCCGCATCAAAGCGATTCTTGACTCAGAGACCTCATCAGTTATTCAATATTTTATGGCTCGGTAATTTCCTTTCATCCGCCGCTGAGCTACGCTGCTCTGGCGCTCTGCTGGCACCTCTGCTAATCCGTTGGCCTCCCACTCAGTTGCAGCTGCAGCTTGAGCTGAATGTGTGCCTAGCATTTTGGCTGCCTCATTAGCATTCGCAAATGGCTAAAAGCCAAAATCCAAAAAACGAAACGAAACGAAAAGAGAAAACATCGTTTTCCAGCGCTGAGCAAAATCCGTTTGCAGTTGCCCGTTGCCCGTTGCTAGTTGCTAGTTGCTAGTTGCTAGTTGCTAGTTACTAGTTGGCAGTTGGCAGTCTTGCAGCTGGCTGGGAAAATGGTATTACGCATACGCCGTATATAACCGCAAAATGCTACTGTTAGAGCGCGCCGCTGCTGTCAACCGCCATATCTTTCACTTTTCTGCTTTGCTTTCATTTCTATATATATTTTTTTTTTCTATTATTATTATTTTTTGCTTTTGGTTTTTTGCGGGCTGCCTGCATTTCCATTTGGATTTTTGCATAAGATTTGCTGTCGAAAAGTGGAAGGAAACGAAGACGAAAAACGAGCAGAAAAAAAAATAAAAATAAAAAAACAAAAAAAAAATAATGATTGCGATTGAGCGACGGCTGCTGGTTTGGATTTTCTTTCTTTCTTGTGGCTTTAACATTTTAGTCACGTTTCGCAAGGGGGGCCAAGCGGGAAGGACGGGGGCGGTGGGCTGGCTTGGGTGGAGATTTATACAATAGGCGTAACCAACATGGCGCAGCAGGCAAGTGCTTTTTGGCCGCAGTTGCAACAAAAGCTGAAGCTGGAGCTGAGGCAGATTTTTTTGCGCTGATGTCGAATGAATTTTTCACAGTCCGCAGCCAAAGCTGAGCAAAAAGTTGCTGCTGCTGCTGTTGTAGTCGCTATTGTATATTTATATATTGTTTTGGTCCGGCAGCTGCTGTTGGTGCTGCTGCTGCTGCTGCTATCGTCCATCCATGGCTGCTGCCTCTTGCTGTGTTTTGGGGCTGGCCTTTTGGGTGTTGCCCAGCCCGACCCAGCGAGCCATGAAGAACCTGCTGCTGCTGCTGCTGCTGCGGCTGCATTACAAATGCAGCTAGCTCGGCGCGGTTCTGGGAGTCGAGTCGGCTGCCTGGACACACAATTATTGGCCTTTGTTGAGCGCGGAAAATGTTGTGCAAAATGCTTTGTACGTGCTTCGTTCTCCTTGCCAGCGGTCAATGGCTGCACAGTGGCCAAAAGAGATCCATGAACCTGCGATTGCGATTGCGACTGCCACGGTGTGCGAGCGAGATGCCAAATCATTTTGTTGACAGTGAATTTTGGACGCTCTTTCCGTTGCCTAGAGCTGACTTGATGCCGTCTCGCCCTGCAGTAGCGGCAATTTTTCCACATCGTTACATAAATTTCAGCGTAAAATAAATGGCCAACGGTAGCCAAAAGTGCACTCAACAATATTTAAATTGCGACACTTAAGCGGCAGCAGCAGCAACGGCAACGGCAACGGCAACGGCAACAGCAACTGCGGCGTCTGCAAACAACAATTTGTCGCGTTTTAAAAACGCGCCAGCAGCAACGAAGGCAGCGACAAAGGCGACAACCGACAACTGACAACCGACAACCGACAAACAACAAACGAAGCTCTCCGAATTGTTAATGCTCTGCCAAGGCCCAAGACGGGGCTCTACAGAAGCGACTCTACTTTCCGATCTTCCCTGATTTTATTTGTTGTAAATTATTTTCTACTCCTCTTGCCTGCATTTCAGCTTCTGCTAGTTCTTGGGCCATCAAATTTCAATTGAGCAAATGAAAAATCTTTGGAATGCCTCATTCAGCAGCAACAACAAAACTCGATTCCCAGAACTTAACTTTTGCTTATCGAGAGGCAAACTCTTTAAGCTCGTTAAGAGAATTCTCTTTTGTTTTATTTATTTGGCTTTTGGGGCACAGCTGCTGCTGCTGCTGCAAACTTGGCCAGGCAGTGTAAACGCCCCGAAATATGCGGCTGCTCGCTGATGAAGATGATGATGTAGCGCAGCAACCGTTTAACCTGGGCTAAGACGGCGACGGACTTGCGGACTTGCGGACTGCAGCAACTGCTGCTGCCGTCCGTCCGTCCGTCCGTCCGTCTGTCTATAAACGTCTATAACCTTCATTAAAAATTGTCTGCAGCGGCATAAAATGATTGATAACATCCGTCAATTTTGACATATGCGAGGTCTGGCGGACAGCAGCAGCTCGGCCCGGTGGCTGTCGCTGGCTCGCCCGCTCTTTGCCTGCAAAATGAGTCAATTCGTCAATCAATCAGTGTGTCAGTCGCTCATTTATAATGCAGAGAGCGCTGGCTGTCAGTTTGTCAGCTTGTTCATTCCATCATTTGTCCATGCATTCACTCACTCACTCACTCGCTCACTCACTCAGTCGCCTATTCATTCATTCGTTTTGGCTACCGACACTCGGGGCGTATGAGCAACGCGAAACTTGTCTTTAATAGCATTATTAATGCGCTCGCTTGGAGTTGCTGCTTCTCACCAGGCTTAGCCAGGACGCGGGGCCTTGGCAGCCCTTTGCACTTGACTTGGCTCGTCTCGACTCATTCCGCCTGCTTGAGCATATAAAGTGCAAAACTTTTTGAATGAAAATAAATTTCGCACACACAAACGAACAAACGGACAAACGGACCGACAGACAGACAGACAGAGGGTCTGACCGGTCTGTTACCTGTTACCTGGAGATGCTGCTGCCGCTGCTGATGATGACCACGCCTCCGCCTATACATATATTAGCTGTGGTCCCGGCTTAAATATGCCCCGTGGGTGCAGCCACTTTTTGTTCCTTTTGCATTTTTGGCCAACGCCAAAGCCCATTGACTGATTGACCGAGGCGAAGAACTCTTGGTGAACTATGGTCTCTCGCCCCCGGGCCGTGCTTGGCGTCTATCATTATACGGTTGCAGTTATCGGGGTGTGCGCCACGCCCAGCTCAGCCCGGGCAGCCCCAACTGGCCGCAGGGTGGAATCGAGCCTCAGCTGCAGCTTCTCCTTTGGCTGCTTCCAGCTCAGCTGTCGACCCTCAGCAGTCCCATTCACAATTCAAAGTTATTCACTTGTGCGCAAATATGCCACTCAGTCGGACACTCAGTAGTTTGAAAAAGGTGCAAATAGGTGGGCAGCCCTCAGGTGCTGCCACTGTGTGCACTTGCCAAATTTGTCTAAGTTTTTCGCATATAATATTAGCCATGCTGTCCGCACACCTCAACCGCCACCCCTCCCCGCAGTCCGAGTCTCTTTTGTGCATTTGTAAATTTTGTGCATTTGCAAATTATATGTGTTGCGTGCACAGTGCACGTCAAATGTTTGCGCCCAGACAAGCATTGCTCATTTGCTCACTCACACACTCACACACACACACACACACAGGCACATGTGCAAGCTTAATGAGCGTCGTAGCCCCCCCTTGAGGCACCTGCGAGGTGCTAATTTGCGCCTCAAAGGATTTTAGCGCACAACAGTCAAACTGTGTGTGTGAGAGAGAGAGAGAGAGAGTGCGAGAGAGGGGCGGATGAAAGGGGCAGGCGAGCAGAGAGCACATAATAACAAAGGTCAACAAAAGCATTCGAGTTACGTTTTTCACTCGAAGCTAATTTCGTGCCGTAGCTTCCCAGTAAACAGCTCCTTGATGGCTTGACTTGGCTTACTTACGGCAAATTGCTTTGGCAAAATTTCGAACTTTTTCCTTGTTCAAATATGGCAAATTGAGTGCGAGAGCGATGCAAATATTGTCCTATTAAACTGTTTAAAAAATCTGATCTGATGCAAGAGTCGATTAAAGTACTTGTACAACAAAATTATTTATTTTTATATATTTATCTATCTAAAAATATATATAATAATATATCTTATATATCATATTTTCTATAAGTTACTATAATTTTAATTGTTTTTCCCTTCTCAGGTTCATTTATTTTTGTTAAATTTTTTATTATTATTTTGTCTGTTTAAATAAACTAAAAAATAATTTTTTATATTTATATAAATGTATATAATATTTTATTTTTATTTTTGTTATATTATTTATTATTATTTTATCTGCTTAATAAAAATACAAAATTATTTTATTATTATATTATATTATTATATTTTTATTATTATATTATAATATTTTATTTTTATTTTTGTTATATTATTTATTATTATTTTATCTGCTTAATAAAATTACAAAATTATTTTATTATTATATTATATTATTATATTTTTATTATATTATAATTTTTTATATTTATATAAATATATATAATATTTTATTTTTATTTTTGTTATATTATTGATTATTATTTTATCTGCTTAATAAAATTACAAAATTATTTTATTATTATATTATATTATTATATTTTTATTATTATATTATAATATTTTATTTTTATTTTTGTTATATTATTTATTATTATTTTATCTGCTTAATAAAATTTCAAAATTATTTTATTATTATATTATATTATTATATTTTAAATATATTATATTTATTATATTCTCAAAAAATAAGAAAACATGGATAATTTTTTTTCGATGTATATCTGTACAAAATTAAAATATTATATCTTATAGAATATTTTCTAGCAACTACTAAAATTGCAATTGCTTTTCCTTTCTCAGGTCGCAGCGAGCCGCCGGTCGGCGTTGGCGATCCTTGTGCCGGCTGCAATAAACCGATCTTGGACAAATTTCTGCTGAATGTCCTGGAACGAGCCTGGCACGCGTCCTGTGTGCGATGCTGCGAGTGCCTGCAGCCTCTGACAGACAAATGTTTCAGCCGCGAGTCCAAGCTGTATTGTCGCAACGATTTTTTCAGGTGAGTGGTCTGAAGTGGCGAATGGTAATAGCTCTCGGCTAATGGCCACTCAAATCAGAGCTCGAACCAATCAATCAGCAAAGCAACACCAGAGCAATCAATCTGATGAATAAAAGTCAAGTGGTGAACGTCTCTCCAGCAGCCGGGGCTCGAGCCCTTTGGCTTTGGCTCGAGAGTCCTTTGTGCGCTTCCATTTGATTTCACTTTGCATAGAGAATTCTCTAATTGAAAATAAAAAAATAAAAGAAGAAGAAAAAGCAAAAGAAGCGAAATCAATTAACATGCAAAACACCTGCACAAATCAAATGAAATCAAATGCAGCTGCCAACTGCCGACTGCTAACTGCTAACTGCCAACTGCCAATTGCCAATTGCCAATTGCCAACTGGCAGCTGAAAAAGGGCCTTGCACAATGGGCAATGGTTTAGCTCCCAACATTGCGGATACTGGGACAGCCAATCAACAACAATAATAGCCAAGACTCGTCGCCAGATATCAGCAAACGCATTCACAATTCAGCCTCAGGCCACTTGCATTTGCATCTTTTGTGACTTTAGCTAAAGCGCAATAGTCGCTGGCAAACAAAAGCCAAACTACTGCGTTTTATAACTAGTGGCTTGGCTTGAAGGCTTTAAGTGCATAATATAACAGCTAATAATATCTCCAAGTGCAGCTGACTGATTGGCTAGCACATGGATCAACAATCAATCAGTCGTAATCCCCATATCAATAAATTAGTGAGTCAATCATTTATCCAGTGAGCTAATCAATCAAATCAATCAGTCAGAAACTTGAAAATTCAGGCAGAATATGCTTTCAATTGACATCAATTAGTCAGATCAATCGGTTTAATCAGTAGTTAATCAATCAGTCAGTTAGCCGCTCATTCAGTCAGTCGTCATTCACCTATGAAGTCAATCAATCCAGTAAGTCTATCAATCAAGCAATAGTTCAATCAGTAAGTCAGTCAAGAAATTGGCTGATTGGCAATCAATGGCAGGCACTGTCAATCAGTTAGCTCAATCAGTCCAATCATCAGTCATTTAATGAGTCAGTCAGTTAGTCAATCAAGTAGTCAATCAACCACTAATTCAACCGATCAATCAATCAGTCAATAAATCAGCCAGTGAGTCAATCAGTAAGTCAATCAATCAATCAGTTCATCATCAATCAGTCAATCGGTCCATCAATCATGTTCTATTCTATTGGCAGTCTGTGAGGCAATCAATCAATAATACAGACGGACAATCAATCAGTAGATCAGTCACTCAGATATTCAATCAGTCCATCAATCATCTATACAACATCCAGCAAATCAGTCAATCAATCAGACTACTACCATATATATATTTATATATATATTTATATATACAAAAATTGAACTAAATTCTCTAATCTAATATCTTCCTGCTCTGCTTAGACGTTACGGCACCAAGTGCAGCGGCTGCGGTCAAGGCATTGCGCCCTCCGACCTGGTGCGTAAGCCGAGGGATAAGGTGTTCCACTTGAACTGCTTCACATGCTGCATTTGCCGCAAGCAGCTGAGCACCGGCGAGCAGCTCTACGTGCTGGATGACAATAAGTTTATCTGCAAGGACGACTATCTGCTGGGCAAGGCGCCATCCTGCGGCCACAATTCGCTGAGCGGTAAGTGCGGCCCGGCCGAAAATCGTAAATCTCTTCCGTTCGCTGGGGGCTCATCTATGCTAATTGCGCCTGAAGGGCGAGCCAGAGGCAGGGGGCAGGATGGGACAGGAACACTCAATGCGCTCCACAAGCTTGATGCTGGCTTTGCCTATTGTTTTCGTTCTCGTTTTTTTTTTTTGAAGGCCTCGCCTCTAATGATATCAGTTATAAATACAAAATTGCGCATACGACGCGTGGAACAAAACACATTTCAGCGCGAGGGTCGCGGGGATTGTCGGTCCGAGCTGTTGTTGACGCTTTGGGTATATTTAGGCGTAATTTGCAATAGTTGTTATTGTTGTTGTTGTTTTGGTTATTTTTTCAGTTGTTTTTGTTGCTGCTCGTGGGCAAATATTTTAATTTTTGGTCAACGCACGAACGGCGCGCGCTGCATTTGTTTGCACTAATTGTTTATAGTTTGATATAGAAATATTTGCCATTCAAATTATCGTGGGAATAACTTTAAGCTTGTTATTCTAATTCTTGATATTAGTGGCAATTGTTGTGGTTGTTGCTCCTCATGTAAATTCGTTTTGAATTATTTTTGCTTTAATTTAATTTTATTTAATTTCGATTTTTTTTTTGTGTGTGGTTTTCAGCAAACGTTTTAGCATTTGCAGCTTTACAGCTAAATGCTTGGCAAATATTTACACAATATGCATAGAATATTAGACACACACACACACTCAGCCACTTGACTTCCCTTCGAAGTTGACGCAAGTTCAAACGGCAACAACATTCTGAAAGCAATATTAAATTATGTTTTAATGAAAGCATTTTGCTTACTTAGATTTTTGCTAAGCTACAAATAGCTAATGTGGGCAATTATATATATAAATAATAAAAAGTATATATAATATATAAATAATAAATATGTATATATATCTATAAATAAAATTAAAAAATAATCAATAAATATACAATATATATATAAAAATATTTTTTTCATTCATATATATAATGTTTATTCAATTTATATATTTAATATATATATATATATATCCCTCTTAGCAACCCAAATAACTTCACCTATATACAGCACAAAATGTCAAAACTTTTTTTCTGTTTTATTTATTTAGCTCCATTTTGAGTGATTTTGTAATAAATAAATATTTTTGGCTGTGAGCTTTGCTGTTTATCTTATACAGAAGACTGACATACTTTGCAGCCTCGGCGCGCACACATGTTATTGACATCGATGCAAAAACTTTCAACTCATAGAATTTCGTATATATTTTTATGCGGCAATTAGTTCGAGCTTCAGTTGAGTGTGCTGCTGCTTTAACTACCTCTACGCCTGGCATTCATTTTCACTTTTCGCAATTCGCTTTAAAACCCAAAAAAGCAAAGTTGGCAAAGGCAGGCGCCTCGCACAGCCTCCCAGGCAGTCGGGCTCAGCGCTGTCTGTAGCTTAAAGGTTCTGCTTTAATGTTGTTGCTGCCGAGCGACATAATTATGGGGGCCAATTAAAGCTTTAAAGCACACACACAGAGTGTGTGAGAGATATATAAAGAGAGAGAGGGAGAGAGGGGGAGAGAGAGCGAGCGAGCGGGCGCCGGTACTGCTGTCACACGCAGCAACGCCTCGCATTTCCTTTTTGGCTGCCGCAAAATATTTTCATTTTCATCATCTTTGTTTTTCGTGTTGCTGCAATAATTTTAAATTTTACAGCAAACGTTTGTTGCTGTTGTTTGCTGGCAGTGGCTTTTGGGATATATTTTCGTAGCATACTTAGCGGCGTTAAATATTTCAACGCTGCCATTTTTGCTGCATGGGGAAACCGGTGACTGTAGCAGCGACGCCAACGGCGACAGAGCGTCACACACCACAGCGACAGCAGCGTGCGAGAGGCAGCGAGCAAGAGAGAGTGAGAGAGACAGAGAGAATGAGAGAAAGGGAGCGAGAGCGAGTGAGCGCTAGCTCTGTCAGCTTTCTCCTGGCAGCTGCGCACTCGTACGCATCGCAGGGGCGCTGCGGCCTGGCGTCTGCGCAGCGACGTCGCTGCCGACGCTGGCAGCGCTGAAATACTTGCCCTGTGCTCAGCCACAAAATGGCTGCGCTTTGGCTGTATTTTTGTATTTTCGTATATTTTATATTCATTTTTTTGCGCCCTTTGTTTTTTGGCTGAGCCGAGCTGCTGCCCCAATAAATAGGCATGCTTTATTGCGCCGCACACACACACACACATACATACACACACAGACGTGCACACAGGCAAAGCAATTAAACAACATTAAGCAGCTGTGCGAGAATATTTTTGGCTCGATTTTATTTCGAACATTTTTTTGCGTTGTGTTGGCCAAATTGTTGACAGCGTCAACGTCGCTGCTGCCACTTGCCCGTGTGTGTGTGCGTGGCCGTAGGACTCTAGCGCCAGCGCCGACGTCTGCGCTTACGACGACGCCAGCGCCGGCGCCGACGCCGACGTCCTGGCACCAAGCGCAGGTCATTAATGTTTTGATTTTAATTGCGTTAATTACGTGCAACGGATTTTTCACTTAGTGCTACGGAAAAGCGGCGCCAAATGCAACGCGAAAAACGCCGTCGGAAAGTGCGTAAAGCAAATGAAAATGAAAATGATAAAGAAAAAGAAAACGAAACACTTTTGCTTAAACTAAGCCAGTTGCGTATACGCCGCTTAGCACCGTCGGCAAAATAGAAAAACTATGAGGAAAACGTACGGAAAAACAGGAAAAACAGTTGATGAAATGAAAAATTGAAGCGTGAATTTATGGCTTGTCATATGAATTAAACTGTTTGCCGGGCGATAAGCATTACAAAAATGAGAGAGAGAAAAAGAAGCTAGCTAAGCCGACAGAGAGAGCGTAGGGCAGTGGAAAATTGAGAGAGCGAGAGAGAGTGCGTGAGTGAGTGAGAGAGAGAAAGATACACAAGTCAAGTCAAGTGCTGGCGAGCAAGTGATAAGCCACAAAGATAAGAAATCGAACAGAAGTTAAATTTGTGAAAGAGATTTGATGGAGCTGAAAGTTCAATTGCTTGTGAGAGAGGGATAGAGAGAGGGGAAGAGGGACAGAGAAAGGGAAAATGAGCGAGAACATCAGAGGATATATAATAAAGAGAGCAGTAAATATTGCAAATTAATTCGCTAAAATTTTTTTTATTTAAAAACAAATTAATTCTAATAATAAAAAAAAAACATTTAAAAAACTTTTATTTATAAAATATTAATTTATAAAATATTCATTTAGTTTTTATTTATTTATTTTATTTTATTTTTTTTTTTTTAAATTATTATGACAAAGACAAAATATTTAGTATATAAAAAAGCAGCCAATATAAGTTTTTTAAAGCTCGCTAAAGCTTTACGTGGTTAATGCGCTTACCAGACTCAGTTCTAACTGAAAGCTTCTGCATTTGGAATTCGATTTTAATCATATGTTAGCCCTAGTCTAGGCACATCACTTGAGATCTTCAGTATATGCTAGCGAAGCATTGAGTTAATAAAGAGTTAATAGCTTTGAGCCAATTTCCAACTACTTCAGCCTTGGAATATTTTCTTGACTTATTTTTATATATATAAATATATTTTTTTTAAATGCCGATTGCTGTTGCCCAAATGCATTAGCCAACTAACCAGGGAAAACAATAATATTTGTGGCCAGCAGTGCCTCTTTAAAGCCAGAATCCTGGCCACATTAAAGAGTGCACAACGGCAATGGCAAAGTTCAAGCCGACCCTTTTGGCCAGCTTACAGTTTACAGCTTTCAGCTTCCAGCTTACCAACTTGGCCCAGAGGCAGCCACTGACCATTGTTGTTGTTGTTGTTGCTGTTGCCTCATGGCCACATGAAAAATACCGCAGATTTACGGTTGTCGTTTGGCGGTGCACATAATATATAGTATGTGGCTTATGTGTGGCTCTGTGGCTCCCCCTCTCCCCCCCCCCTCTCTCTCTCTCTTTTTTTTTCTCTCTCTCTGTCTCTTGCTCGCTCTGGTGGCTGGCTTGTGCTCTGGTTGTTGCTGCTGTTGACCGTTCGGGCGGAGCGGTGGGGGGGACAATTTTTATTTGCAGTTTCAGTTTTTGCAACTGTTTGTTGTTGTTGCTGTTGCCGCTGCTGCTCGTTTCGGTCAGTTTGTTGTATTTTATGTGGCGGTTTTTTCTTCGACTTTTTTTTTTTTTTGGTCATTGCTTGAAAAAAACTTTATGGCCACCTTGCGTGTGCCCACCCTCCGGCCAGTTGCCTGCAGTCATGTGTTGGCTACACACACACACACACACACATACAGAAAGAGAGAGAGACACATACCTACTCGTAAGCGAAGAAAAATAAGAAAAACCGTTAAAGTTTATTTGACATTTACTTGGGCTATTTTTTATTTTTATGACTCTTTGGGTTACTTTATACACACACACATACATATATGAGTGTGTGTGTGTGCGAGAGTCAAGAGCATCGTATGACCAAAAGCCGAAAGCCCAAAACTAAACCCAACTCAGCAGTCGGCGCGGCAGCTGTAACCTCTTTTCTCGCATATTTTCACAACTTTTTTTTCTTTCTTTTTTTCATTATGTTTCGGCATTTTTTGTTTGTTTTTTTTTTTTGTTTTTTTTTTTTTTTTGACAATAAATTTGCGGCTATTTTTCGCCCAAAATAAATAAAAATGAAATAAAATTTGATGCTGGCAAACGATGCTGTTGCGGCGATAAGTCCCCAGCCAGCAGCCACCAGCCGCCCCTACTGACCTGCCCAGGGCTGTCCGTGCCCTGTCCGTGCCCTGCCCCGCCCCCTTGCACAACTAGCGCCTGCCTTGCTGTCATATCTAATGCCAGACGCATTCGTAAATCATTTGCTTAAACACGCGTTGCCAACTATTTTACATAAAAGGCGCTTTGATTTGTGAGCAGCGCCAACCGGAAGTACTATATAGCCATTTTTTCAGCATCTTTAGCTTTTTTTTTTGCTCAGCCGTAAATCAAGTGAATACTCGCCGGCATTTGCGAATGAATGCAATGAATAATAGACTGAAATTCAGCTATGCGAGTGTAGCTGATGATCGAGTGCATAGTGTATGAATGTGTGAATGTATTTGAATGTATTCACAGAGCGTGGAGGTGAATATATATGGAGAGTATTTGATTTATAGCTATATATGTGGTACATATAGCTGTGTAGTGTATACGTATGCATTCACTAGGAATTCAAACTTAAAGATGAATGACATTTGAAATAACAGATTTGAAGAGATGTAGATATATAAATATATATATATTATATTATATATTATAAATATATATAGCATGGAGTAGACACGGATGTATAGCAAATAAATATATAGTAGATAGCGAATAAAATGAATAAACTGAAATTCACTTATTTAATTTACTTAGTGCACTTCTTGATGACATATGAATAGTGAATGCATTTGAATGTATTCATACATTGAGTTTTATGCATACATAGATAGATAGTATAGTACATATATATAACATATAGTCAATAATGAATAATATGAATAATAAACTGAAATTCATTTATGAGTATGTAGTTGTATAGTGAATGCATTCGAATAAATATAATTAAGAACGAAATTTGAATAGTATATAAAGTCAATATAATTTACATATATATACATAAAAATATATATTTATTTAGTATATATTTAATCATCTCAGTATGAATGCATTCACAAATGAGTTGTTTCAAACACCTGAAATATTTATGATTCATCCGATGCTAACTCAATAGGAAATCAATTCAAACAGTCTTCAAGCATCTGTGAATACACTCGTGTTATTTGGATTACATATTCGATTCAGTTTTTGTTTCGCTGTGGCTTATCGGCATTCAGGCTTTGTTCAAGATCTGCTGTGGCTGCACTCGACCGCCGACTCATCCAGGCATCCATCAATATTTGAATGAGTGCGCCCCGCCTGCTGGCCGGCAACTCGACACCTGTCCTCAGGTTACGGGCACTCATTTTATATGACTCGTGCGACACGACGACAGTTCGAATGGGTTTGGGTTTGTGTTTGGGTTGGAGTTCAGCTCGGTTCAGTTCGGTTCGGTTCGGTTTGAATTAGTTTGGGGCTGTGTGTGTTATTGTTTATGGGTGTTTGGCAACGACTTGCGCTTAATGACAACTCGTAAGCATTCAAAGGGTCGCCACACATCGGCAACAATAACAACGACATTTAAGTGTCTAAGCATTGCGAGAGCCCCATCAAACTGTTTGTTGATGATGTGCCGGGGCAAATTACGAGGCCATTGTCGAGCCCGTTGCCGAGGCGTTAAAACTAGAGCGACTTTTCGACCCACAAAGCGACTGAAACGACTCGACTCGCGTCGAGTCTTTATAGATTGGCCCAGCCAGCCTGTTTGACTGACTGGCTGAACTTTACAGCCAGCCGGGCCATATTCCGCTTTAGGCCCATCAACATTATAGTCAGATCTTATTATCTGTTTGTTTGCTGTTGCTGTTGTTGTTGCTGTTGATGCTGTCGCTTCTTGTCCCATAAATCTTCAATCAAAAATTGAGTGGCTATTAACTGAGAGGGGGGCGGTGCGGGTCGGTTTGGGGAAATTTGTTGCATTGTCTTCGGCTGGGCATTAAAATGAAACAACTTCAGCTACAAGCCAAAAATGAAGCTTAAAGTTTTGGCCGTTGAGCACATTTCTCTTGGCTTAAGCCAAGTTAAGGGACACGACTTGTGAGATTTACGAGCGTGCGAGGCGTGGAAACTGCTCAGGCCATCATTTTCTTTTCTGCTGCTGCTGCTGCTGCTGCCGCTGCCGCTGCTGCTGCCGCTGCTGCTGCCGCTGCTGCTGCTGCCATGCTTGTCAGGCAACCCCGAAGGCTTTGGCCCTCTCTCAGTCAAACCAAATCGAGGCCAGTCCAGCACAGCAGTCCAGCAGCCCCCAGGCGCCAACGGGCAACGTGTAATCGTGTCATATTTCAAGCATGGGCAACCATTTTGAAAAGCACAACAACAACAACAACAGCAAGAAGAACAAAAAAAAATGACGCCAGAGGGCGCCACTGGTGCGTGGACTGTCGCTGAAAACATGGCGCTGCCAACGCCAACGCCAACGCCCCCTGCCCAGCCCTGCCCAACTCGCACTACCAAAAACAACAGCAACAACAATGGGAGCAACCCTGAGGCTCTGGCGCAGAGATAAACGCAGCGTCGACGCTGACGCTGACGCTGGCAGCGACTGCGACTGCGGCAACAACAATAAAAAAAGGCGGGCCAGCGACTAAGGCCAGAGCGAGACAGCGTTAACAAACGCGCGAAATGCGCCAAAAAAAAAAAAAAAAAAAACCAAAAAAATCAGCAAGTGCAAGGGAGAACGAAAGAGCTTACGAGCGAGAAAGGGAGAAAGTGGGCGAGAGGGAGAGCGCGCGAGAGAAATCGTGTTAGACACAGCGCTGGGGTTGCTCTTAATGGAATGGGAAGTGAAGTGGGACTGGGGCTGGGGGGAGTGGAGAGCACAGCTGGCTAGCACTAAGCCCCACAGGGTGGTTTGGCGGATTTGGCGTTGTCGGCTGGCTAAGAAAACAACAAGGCAACAACAACAATGGAAACAGCAAAAAATAGAAACTCAACTAAACGAAACAAAAGAATGGATGCTGCGAATGGAGTTTTGAGCCATAGAACAGCAGCGCTAGTATGGATTGGGGGTTGCTCTCTGAGGTCGCAGCACAAATCCAACTGTCGAAACCAAAGGCACGCAAAGCGCTCAAGCTGCAGGTGGCGTTTGTAAGGCTGTTGGCTCATAGACTGCGACTCGACTACGACTACGACGGCGACGGCGACGGCGACTGCGACTGACATTGGCGTGGGGACAAGCTGGCTTGACAGAGTGTTCAAATCGAGCGCAGAGTACATGGAGCGTGCTGGAGATGTGTGCGCTTCGTGCTGGCTATGCCAAAATGCTGAATTGAGGTTATGTATACAAAACGGAAACGGAAATGTGCAGAGCTTTGTGCACAAAATGTCTGTGGCACAGGCGGCGCTGAGGTGGACAACATGGTGGGGCAGGGGCAGGGGAGGGGGTGGTGGTTGGCGGCTGCTTCTGCCGTTGGATTGTAGCATGAAGCTGGCTTAAGGCCGCACAAAGCTGGCTAAAAGCTTAGAATTGCGAAAAATACGAAATCGATTTTGAAAATTCTTTCATTTTTTGTGCTTCTTCTTCTTTAGTGTTTTGTTTGCTTTCCCTGGCGCTGCTGCCGCTGCTGCTCGTTACCATAAATAAAATACAAGAAGCCTGGGCTGGCTGGCTGCTGGGGGCAAAATTCTCGTGCTGTCTTTAAGCTTTAAGGCTTTAAGCTGTGGCCCAAAGCAAAGTTCAGAGCAGCTCTTGGTGAGATCTTGCTGAGATGGAACTATAAATAAATGTGTATATATAAATATATATATATATATGTATATATATGATGATATTTATATAGTCTATCTCATATACTAGCTAAGTTTTAGCTGCTTCTGGCTACAACTACAGCGTATATCTCAAGCATATACATACTCAAATATATATTGAAATATATATATCATATATATATATCATATATATATGTATCATATATATATATATGCAGCCACTGACATTTGCAGCGGCTTCAGCTGTGGGCTTTTACATGCTGCGGCTGCTTTTTGCGGTTGCCTGCATCGCTGACTGAATGACAAGCTGTGGCTATGCTTGTGTGTGTGGTTATTTTATTTTTTTTTTTACATTATAATTGTTGTTGCTCACCACACACACAGCAATTGCCTGGCTGCTGCCATTTGCGAGCAATCGCAATTGCTGTTTGTCCTTGCCTATTTTGCTCAGTTCTGCGGCTTCCCTCGGCCTGCAACTATCAAAGCGGTTTGTTAGTTGCTACGCGGCCATTTTTATGCCCCGCACCAATTGAAATAGGGTGCACAGGGGTTTGTAGTAGGAACATAAAAAAAAAATATATATATATATATTTATATATATAATATTTCCACTTAGCTCAAGAACTATTCAAGCAATAACTACATATGCTCACATGAAATTTTCACTAATATATTAAAATAATAAAAATTAATTAAAATAAAAGAAAATTAAATTAAATATATATAATAAAAAAATATTTTATTTACATCAACATTTATTTCCCAGCAAATTTTAGCCAATCTTTCAGTTACTCAATTTTAGTGAAGTTCAATGCAAGATAGAAGTAGAATTCTCTCTCTCTCTCTCTCTCTCTCTGTATCTATATATAAGTAGTCCTATTGGCAAGTCTACCAATTCAGTCACATTTCGCAGCTCACCTGTGCCTGTACCTGCACATGGGCGCACTTTCTTACACTTGGCTTTCGGTGTTGCCGTCGAGGCCCGCACTTGGTGCGCATTTTATGTTTATTTTATTTGTAGTTTGCCTTTATTTTTACAGCCACTTTAAAGCTATTTTTAATGGGCTTTTACCACAGTAAAGAGAGAGCGCGAGAGAGAGAGAGAGAGAGAGACAGAGCGACCGGGGAAACCTTTTTTATTTCGTTTTCGGTTTTGTTTTGTTTTGGGTTGAATTTTTGTATTTTTTTTTTTGTTTTGTTTTTTATTTGCCTTTTGCTTTGTTTTTAGGTTAACTTTTCAGACTTGACTTGAGGCTTTGAGGTGCTTGTAATGCGCGTGAAAATAAAGTTTTTCGCTTGAAAAAACGTTAAATAGCGGCTATAAATGGAACAGAGCAGTAACAACTACTTACGATCATAGGCACCAGCAGCAGCAGCAGCAGCTGGCAGCAACTGAGATGCTAGTTGGCAACGCTCTCGGCCAACTATTCTTAGTTGACGTGAGTCATTTGGCTAAATGAAAAACTGAAAACCAGCAACGGCCAGCTGACAACTGGCAGCCGTTCCCCAAAATGTGACTCAGTTTTCCAATTCTGTGGGTGACTCCCGATGCAGCAATCCAAGCTGCCGCCAGTCGATCACTGAGTCAGTTTACAGCACGAAACGGAAAATGAATAAATCGAAATATCGCTCGCATTTTACTGATAAGCCAAGCAGCAAACACGAAAGCAAATATAAGCTGAAATACATATATATATATACATATATAGTTAACGACAACTGTCAGCAGTCAGTCAGGGCGTCTGGGAGTCAGCGAGTCAGCGAGTCAGAGTCAGTCAGCCATTCGAGTGGGTCGTTTTGGCCCCTAAGTGGGTCAAATGCATTTCCATGGCTCTTGCAGTTGAGAGCTTCAGACTGGAAACTGGAGATTGAAACGTTAATTATTATGATTATGGCCAAATATGATTTCCAATTTCAGCGCGAATGTGGGCCACAGCCAACAGGCAGGGCAAGTCCGTGTGTGCTGCAAAGGCTTAGACTTAACTGGCTGATGGCAATGCCATAAAAACCTATCGATTGCTCAGAGCGAATCACCGAATCGGTATAATATATATATATATAGCATAGAATCAGATTAAAAATTAGTTAAACTGATTTCACTAGGCTCTGCTGAGAGAGGTGGCTTATGTGGGGAGTGTGAAAGTATTTAGAAAGTGCAGAGAAGCTGTAGGGAGTTCTTTACAGATAAAAGAATAAAGTTGATATTGAGCTGTATATATATATGAGATACAGTATAAATGTAATTTGTAACAATATATAATATTATATATAATAGATAGTTCAGTTAGATTATTTATCGTATTGTTATGTATTGCTTGCAAAGAAAACTTATTTGAATCTGATTCCTTCTGCTTGTCGTTGATGTTTCGAAATTGATCTTTCTATATAGAACTGATTATATTGCCAAGTTGATATTTAAACTGGTTAATGTCCATACGAATCTGATAGATCGAATATTAAAGTCATAGTACAGCTAGATCTGTATTCATCTCTTGACATTTACTTCTTATAGATAGATTTCTTATATCTTATATATACAAATCAAAGTTTGGATATAGATAGATATATATATGAATATAGAGATAGATTTTAATAGATAAACATAAATTTATAAAGTTATAGATATATAGACAGTTATAGATAGATATAGTTAGATAGCTATAGAAATATAGATGGAATTGAAAAGTAGCAAATAGATAGATATACATAGATATAGATTCATAGTGATAGATAGATAGATAGATGATAGATCTACATACATATATCTATATAACTATACAATGCAAGTTTTTGACATCTACCAGCTGCATTTCAGTTAGATGGATCAATAGTTATAGATAGTTAAGTCCGCCTTGATCTGCTATGGCATTAAAGTACCCTCGCAGCTCGGTTGCCTTATTCCGTTTAATGCACGAAAATCCATCAAGTTTTATTTATCATTATGCAGCGCTGCTGCCAAGTACTCAACATGCCGTTGGCTTTCACGACGCTGCCTTTGCCACCTGCCTGGACAGAATCGTGCTGCCGTTGGTGCCATTGGCCAGTTACCAAGTGGGCTGCTGGATTGCCTCCCAATGGCCCCACATCTGCTCGGCCCCACTCTCTTGCCTTCATTCTGCGCATCGGCAGCTGCCATCAAATGCACAATTCATTTGCGCATAAATTTGCGCAGATTTTTACAGTCACATAAAGCTCGAGACGCTGCAGTTTTTAAGCCCGGCAGACGGCGGAGCTGCGACTGTGACTGGGACTGGGTCTGGGTCTGGGTCTGAGGCGGAATGGCCATAAAAATCAGCAAGCTGTGACAATTTCACGGGCGTTTCTTTTGGCGTTCCGGGAGCGGAGCCCACGCGCCGCCGGCGCTATGCAAATGTCACAAATGATAAACGCAATGAGCATAAATAAATATAAATAAATAAATAAGCGGGCAAGGCAAGAGTGAATTACTCGCTGCTATTCACCGATATGGCCAGACGACGAGTTATGGCCGAGCGAATCGGCCGACTTATTTATTAGTGTCGCAAATCGCTTAAAAAACATTTGCAAAAAGAATCTTTTTGCCATAATTTTTTCGTTTATGTGTTAATCGATTTGCCGTTGTTGTGTGTAGTCTTTGGCTTAACTTGGCTTAAAGCACACACACGCACACACATGGAGACACACATAAATTTGCGATACAAAACGAGCAGCGGCCTGTCCGAAAGCAAATTTGACTGTGATTTATATTTTTCAGCTTTGTTTCGATTGTTTTTGTGGGGCGCGGGGGCAGGTGTTGCAATCCATCACACAAATATGTCAAAAATCTATGTAGGCAAAAACGCTGACAGACAATTTATGTATAAACAACAACACCAACAAAGATACCAAAAAAAAAAAAAAAAAACCAGAATAGGGAAAGAAAACTGTGCGGAGGAAACTGTGTTGTTCCCTTTGAAATTGATATGTTTGACAGGCATCAGAGAACTAACAACAGCAGCAGCAAAACAAACGCCAAAAGAAAACAAAACGCAGTCGGAATATATATATATATATATATATATATATATATATATATATATCGAAATGTACATATATATTGTCTGAACGAAGGCCGCTGGGAAAATTGGAAAATGCAGGACATTGGCATGTTTGACAGACAAATCAATGAAATTAGTTGCGAGACGAAGACGAACTTCAGCAAGTTGAACTCACTTCGCACAGCGCTTTGAGAGTTGGCAATGGGCTTGAGCATGTTCTCAACTGAAGAAGTTGAATTTCACTTTATTTATTTATACATATCAAACTAAATTTATATATTTTTTGACAATTGCAATTCAGAACTTATGCTATTTTCTACAATGATAAATTAAATTTGAAAATGGAGAAAATTTTAATGAAAAGTAAAATTTGAGTTGCTTACGGACATTTGCTGTCTTGAAGTAAAGCTGTTCGCTGAAGCTTTTCATATGAACCCTGGTTCATAATTTATAAAATACTGTTCTTATCTTTAGAATTTATGTATGCACAAATGATTTGCATTAGCTTAATGCACAGGCTTTACTAAGTTCCATTCCCGAATTATTTCATTACGAATTTTATTTGTATTATTATTATAATTATTAACATTGTTCTAATTTTTATTATTATTATAATGTGCATTATTATTATAATTTTGATTTGTATAACAATTTATGTTATTATTATTATAATTATTATTATTTAAATAAATTTTAATATTATAATTTTTATTTTTATAATTTTTTATCATTTTATAATTTTTATTATTATTATAATTTGCATTATTATTATTATTATTATTATTATTATTATTATTATTATTATAATTATTTTTATTCAAATAAATTTTAATATTATAATTTTTATTTTTTTTATAATTTTTTATCATTTTATAATTTTTATTATTTCATCATTTTTATAATTATTATAATTTGTGTTATATTAATAATTTTTATAACAATTAATTTATTAATTAAAAAATTGTAATTAATTTTTAAGAGCATAATTTGAGACATTATTTCATAAGCGACTTGCTAGAGTGCCACGCCTCTTCGGCTTGGCTGCGTCGAGCGCTATGGCCGCCCACAGGCACGCCCAGAGAGCCAGCTCGATTGCTCACATGACAAATTGTTGACAACACAAGCTGCAGGACCACACACGCTCACACCCGCAGACAGAGGCTGGCTGGCAGTCAGGAAACAAGGCCAACGACAGCACAGCAGCCGCAACAACAGCAACAGCAACAGCAACACAACATATCCCATCTCCATCTGCATGAATTGCAAATGAATTGATGCGCTTTGTTGACTTTTGTCAATTGGGATTATGGCCATGGACATGCCCTGGCTCGGTCTGGTCTGGCCGGCAGCCCGCGGTCTCCTAACCCCGGGTGTAGCCCGGACGGCGATTAACAATTGGCTTAAACCGTGCCAAACAAAGTGTCGAAAAGCGAGCCTAAGCCTGCCCGGATCGGTATCGGTATCGGAATTGGGAACGTCAACGTAAACCTAAACGGGCCACAGTCAATTGTTGCTGCTGCTGCCGTTGCCGTTGCCGTTGCTGTTTCTGTTGCTGTTGTCGTCTACCTGCCCACGCGATCATAGATCAGATTTCAGCGCGCCTAGATTATGGCACAGCGAACCGCACTCGGGGGATTTGTAAAAACAGATCTTTTTACGGATTAAATAAACGGAGCACAGAGAGCTCGCTGCTGTGGCTACACACAGCCTATGCGACGGGCCGACAGACTGACTGACTGGCTGACAATGTGACAGACAGACGAATGGCTGATTCTGTTGCTTTGGTTATTTGCTGTTGCTGTGGCTGTTGCCTTACCAATCTTAAGCCGCATGACAACAGCTTTTCAGAGCCAAGTCGCTTGCGAGTGCTTCGATCTTTTGCAAAAGTGAACGAAACGAAATCAAAACAAATTGCGAAATCTGTCGATCTTATATAAACGGGAAATTACCTCTCTCTATCTCTATCTGTCTTCGCAAGTGTCTCTACTCTGCCTTTCTATCGTTCTGCCTCTTTCTTCCTCCCTCTCTCTCACTCTCTCTCTCTGCTACTCCCTCTCTCTTTCTCTCTCAGTCTATCTCTCTCTCTCTCCTTCTCTCTACTTCGCTCACTCTCTCTTCCTTTCTCTCTCTCTTTCTCTCTCTATCTCGCTCACTCTCTATATCTCTGTCTCTGCTTTCTACCTCTTTCTCTCTCCATCTCGCTCACTCTCTATTTCTCTCTCTCTCTCTCCATTTTGTCCGCTTCCCACTCCACTCACTTTCTTTCCCAAACGTTTCACAGGCTGCTTAGCCATTCCTCTCATATTTGCGCCACATTTCTCATGCAATTACTCAATGTATATCTCTTATCCGACGCCATTTTGTTTTAGTTAAGTTTACCGTTGTTGGGTTTCCTCTCAATTTTTTGTAGTTTTTTTTTTTTTTTTGGTTTTGTGTTTTTGTTTTTGCATATCTTTGAGACACCTTTAGCGACCCTTTCGAAGGCGCGTTGAAATGAAAGAATAACAGAAAACACACGCACACAACAGCAATAAAAACAAAAAAACAAAGGGAATGGGGCTGGCAAGACAGAGAGACAGTGAGAGAGAGAGAGAGAGAGAGAGAGAGAGAGAGAGAGAGAGCAGAGGGAGACAGGGAAAAAGACGCAACTTAGTATCAATTTCAGCAGCAACAGCAAAAAAAAAAAAAGAAAAGAAAACAAAAATAAAAATAAAAGCAGAGCGCATTTAAAATATTGTACAATACACATACACACACATATATATAGCTGTAGGCCTGGGCGCGCTCTATGTAAATCCTTTTTGGCACAGCTCAACGCGTTTACCAGGGCGCGTTGACTGAAAATCCTGTTGCTTTAGGCGACGGTGACGTCGACAGGCACAGCAGCAACAGCAACAACAACAACAACAACAACAACAAGAGGCAGCAAAAAAGGTCCTGCTCGTTAAACCAACATGGCGAAAAGGATCACTTTACAAATGCCCACAAATGCGGCCGGTTTTGATGCGACTTGCGAGCGATTCTGTTGCCGCTGTTATTGTTGCTGGCAGGCCGAGCGGCATTTGCCACAAGCGACAAGCCACAGCAGCAGCAACAACAACAACAACAATAACAAAAACAAAAACAATTACAAAAACAACAACAGCAAAAGGTAACAGAGCGCATTGAGCCCAAGCCAAAAACAGAAAAGAATAAAAATAAATACAAGAGCAAAAAGCAAACCCAAACCCAAACCCAAACCCAAACCCGAAACTGAAACCGAAACCGACTCTGCGCACCTAGAGCAACCCCAAGCCCAACCCCTTAGCTACCTTGCTATACCTTAATCATTTGAAGGCGCCTGCCTACCGCCGGCCCTCGTTCAAAACAATGTCTTGGGCGAATGGGGAATTGGGACTTCGGTAATATCTTCAGCCCCCCATTGTAATTGGTCATAAATAAGAGAGGAGCACTCTTAACCTTATGTAGGGCCCCGAGCCCAGTCGACTTTCCTTTATAATTGTAATTATGTGTTATATTATTATTTTATTTATGGAAGCCTTATTGATACCTCTTTAGTTATAGATGGCCAATGAGGAAATCGGCCTAGGCCGGGCACATTAATGGTAGCTGGCCTACTTGGCATTAGCCAGGCCTGGAAATAGCCAACGATTCGGCGGAAATATGTCAACGACTCTGTACTTGAACGGAAATATATTTTCCGAAATGTCAGCGGCAGACATGCAGCGCTGTCACGTCAAGGTCAGTCGACGGAGTTGGAGCTGGAGTTGGAGCTGGAGCTGTCCGGTGCACCGATTGTCGAGTGAGTGACAGTTGGCCAACGCCAATCGCCTCCAGCTCCGCTCGCGATGCACGTTAACTGCTCCAATTTCGTCCTCTTGTCTTGGTCCGTGCTTACTTTTCGATTTATGTTGCGTGCAACATTTAAAATTTATAGACAAATACTCGAGACGCCCCATGCTGAAGTTGCCCAACCCCAATCCAAGCCACTCGTCACTTTTGCCCTTAGTCAGCCACTTGGCATGCCCAGCGATGTGTAAAGTGTGGCCTGCACGCACACTAGCGGGCTCGCTTCTCTCCTTCTCCCTCTCTGTCTTCGTCTCCCTCTCCCTATTTTTCTTTGTCTCTTCGCGGCGGGTGCAACCCTCTGGCCAAATGAAGTTGCTCTCACTCCCACACCCACTGCCACCCAGGTCGCCCCATGCTCAGTTCATTTTCGTTGGCATTTTCATGTTTCCCTTTTTGCTGGTTGCTTTGCGCGCTTTTCATGCTTTGATGCGGCGTCTCAAATTGTTGTGGTATTTGTTGTTGTTGCTGTTGCACCCTCGCAAATAGTCAACAATAGCAGCAGCAGCAGCAGCAACTGAAATTCGTTTGTTTAATTCATTTGGCGTTCGTTGCCTTGGCTTTAACTTTGGCTGTTGGCTCTTGGCTGTTGGCTCATGGCTGTTGGCTCTTGGCTGTTGGCTGTTGGCTGTTGGCTGTATCTGTCGGCAGCATTTCCTTGGCCGTCAAACAAAGTCCGCTCAAAGTGTCAAAAACAGCTTTCAGTTTTTCGGCTCACTCCTCGCTAGGACTCTCAAACAATTGCTAAACTTGACGCTGCACTTTGCACACAATTCAACAGCAGCTGCAGCGAGCTGAAGCAGAGCTCTGAAGCAGCAGGCGTCAAAGCATAAATTGCATGACAAATAGACTGTCAGCTACTGCCCTTCCTACTTGCCTCCCTCCCTCCCACTCTGCACTTGAACAATGACAATGAAAGTGACAACAACAAAGGCCACACGAAATTTGTGGTTTGCAGATTTGTTTGCGCTCAGTGCAACAGCAGCAGCCATTAAGTGCAATCACACACAGCGCAGACACACACTGAGTAGTTGCACCTGATTGCAAATCAAGGACAGAGTCTGAGATCCTGCAAAGTTTCTCAAGCAATTTCCCTAAAATAGGAATAGTTTTTGCCTTAAACTTGTTGGCTACGTCGGAAAAAATGAGAAGGGCTTGAAAGGGCTTATTTAATAATAAAATATATATTAATAATATAGATGTGAAGCTGTAAAGAGATTACGGAACGTGAAGCAAACAGTGCTTCAAATATAGCTAACATCTGGCTGGCATATACAGACTATGGCTATAGCCCTACGCCATGGCCTGCTTAGTTTTCCTTTAAGTTCTCTCCTAGCTAAGCTTGAATTTTAAATATAAATTAAATAGCGAGTAAAGAGAGAGATATTTAGCTTTAGTAGCTCAAAGTGAGCTTAAAATATAGCTAAGATCTGGCTGGCATGAACAGACTAAGGTTATGGTCCTAGGCTAAGGCCTACTTAGTTTTCCTAGCTCAGTTTGAGTTTTAAATGGATATCAAATAGCTTATAAACAGAGAGATGTAGAGCCAAGAGAGCTTTAAATATTTATCTAAGATAAGCAAAGATCCGTCTAGCATAGTCTTCGGCCGAGGCCAGCTTAGTTTAACTTCCTTCTCTCCTTACTCATTTTGAATTTTACTTTTGAGCCGAGGCAACTCCGATTACAAAACAGCAACAACAACAAGAAAACTCTTTGGAGCAGCTCAGTCAGCCAGAGCAACGATGACAAGATGTAGAGTACGAAGAGGCAGCCAAGACATATCACACAGCTCGCATGGGGAGTCAGGCATGCGGATTAGAGCTGGCGCACTAAGCCGAACGAGAAGACCAAAGGAACTGGGAGCTGGGAGCTGCAACTGAGCAGTGAGCAGTGATACTCTGCCAAAGGTAGAAACGTCAACGGCCGTCAATGGGCATGGCAAAAGTAAATCCGATGGTCGAAAGATGTTTGCAGCTGTGGCTGCGGCGCAGTCAAGTTTAAGTTGAAGCTCTTGCAGCACCAGGTGCATATGCCTTGACTTGTGTATATAGTTCACATATGTATATACATGTGTGTATGTGTGTGTGTGTGTGTGTGTGTGTGTGTGTGTGTGTGACAATTCAAATCAGCAACGCACTGACAGGAATTAACCTAATTTTACAGCCAACAAACTTGAGCCGCAGCCACGCTGCGCCGCCTCTCTCTATGCCTTGCATGAATGAAGCTGACGACGACAACGACGATGACGACGACGACTCCTCACGGATACTTTCAGTATGCGCTCATGTAGAAAATCCAGCGATCTGTTCCACGTCCATGCCGCATTTTTCATGCCGCGTACGTTGTGTGCACTTAATAGTTGGCCATAAACACACGCTCCCCGTTCGCAATGCCCAGCCCAATTTCAGTTTCAGTCCCAGCTGAGCCAACGCAATTCATCGACTCGCTCGATGCTGCTGCTGCTGCTGCTGGTGGGGAGCATCATCATCATCTTCAGCATCGTTGAGGGTTGCCAGCTCTACGGCGGCAGAGTCGATTTTTCTGCATCGTGAACCACATGATGCAAAACTAATTCGAAATTAATGTGTGTGCGCTTTGTCTATGCCCTGTGTCGGGGGGGCGGTTTCCGTGAAGTTGGGGTAATTTGACGGTAAGGGTGTGAGGGTGGCTTAGCCGCACAACCCCTCAACTCACTTGCCCAGCGCCACTTGAGCACTTGTCGCCCAAAAAGGTGTATAAAGTTGCTCATCGAAATTGCCCACAACTACAGCCGAATAGGTGGTAGCCCTGACTAATCATTAAGCTAGACCCAAGTTCGTTGCGACAACCCTGACTAATAGTTAAGTTGTTACTAAGATATGGGAAATGCATTTCTTAACTGATTTGATGCTCTAACTTAGGTGGCAAGTCTGTCAAATAAAATATTATTTAGATGTGGGCGGTAGTCCTATGAAATGAAAAGTTACAGAGATGTAGGTGGCAATCCTGTAAGTAAAAAGTTATTCAGATGCGGGGGAAACACCAATTATTTGCCAGGATCCCCATTAAATCAGATATATTTTGAATAGGCGACAACTCTGTTCAGTTAATAAAATGTGCGTTTACATTTAGAAGACTCACGCAATTTCAATTAAGCATCTTTCTCGTTTAACTATATAAGATAATTTCAGCTATATGCCTCAAGGCTGTACTAGAGCAAATATATCTGCTTTCCTATGGTTTCAGATAAGTAAACCTGACAGCCATGTTATCATGGCAGTAGAGTTACGTGTATCTAAAAATATGTAAAGCATTTGCCAAGTATTTTCAGGGGTTGGGCGCGTGCTTTTTGAATGGGTTCGTCTGAATGGGACTTGGCATTGAAATCAGTTCAGGGGTTGCGGGCTGGGGGTTGGGGGCTTGGGGGTTGAGGGTTTGCTGACAACGCGACGCTCGACTGTTGCAAGATGCGTTGCCAAACATCGCACTTGACTATGCAAACAGGCAAGTGGGCGCTCAATTGGGGGCATGGCTGGCCAACATGCGCCACTGTTTATTTATTTGCCGGTCCTCTCCGCCGCCCTTGGCCCTCCAACCCCCCCCCCCCCCCCTCCACTCACCGCTGTCTGTTTGTGTGTTTGCTTGGCTGTCAGTCAAACGGATGGGCTCAAGGCTCAAGGATGCTGTTGTTGCCGCCGCTGCACTTGTGCGACTTCCTCGAGAACGCCGCTGGCTGCTGTTTGCGTTGGCCAAACAGAGCCGTTCGCGTTGAACGGGCCAAAAGGCGACACACAAAACGCGAAATACAAAAAAGAAAAAAAAAACAAAAACAAGAAAGAAAAGAAAAAAATTGTTAAAATTTACTATATATATATTTTCCTAAGCGAAAAATGAGTGTTTGAACTTTTATGGCTGCCGGGCAGGCGCTGCCAGACGTCGGGGGGTGGCTATGTGTGGCAGAGGGTTGCTCTCGATGGCATAATTGCTATTGCTACAACAACAATTACAAACAACAGCAGCAGCAGTGGCTGCAAAGGTTTTTGTGGCAATCAAATGAAGTGTTCCTGAATGGTTTTCAAAGTTAATTTGAGTGATGCTTCAGCCAAGTTGTTGTTGCTGCTGCTGCCGTTGCCGTTGCCGTTGCCGTTGCCGTTGCTGGTACTGACAACCCTCCCCGAGGTAGCGTCTGTGCTCGCCCCCTTCCCACTGCCGTCTTCAGTCGCCCATCGGTCGCGTGTTTATTAACATGTGTTAACAACAACTTAAAGCGCCCATATGGAACGCTAGGGCGCGCCATGGCCGAGGCTTCAATGCCATATTGGATGGTTCCGCTTGTGGTCCAAGGGTTTCCCTTTGCTCTCGATTCCATTGTCAACTGGCGACATGTAAGCGATGCTGGTAAACACTTCAAGTTTCCGTTTCGTTTCACTTGCTGTTGTTGTTCTGGTGGTTGGGTGGCTGTGTTGTTGGGTGGTTTAGCTGGTTGGCTGCTGCTGCGGGTCAATTGAAAGATTATAAAGAAACGCTTGATCTGAAAATACAACGACAATGCGTTCGTTGAGCTGCTTGAAGGGTGCGCACCTGACGCAACTTAAACGAACATTTAAATCATCTGCAGCTCCCTCGTGGGAAATTATCTGGGGAGAGCGCAAACAACTACTTGAGGCTGTGATAAGATTGTAAGCTTTGCTTCAAAAGATAAGAAGCTTAAGTGCAGCTGGAACTGAAGTCCCTCTAGAGGGTAGGCCGAAGTGTTGTCTCAGTTAAATGGGGCAAGACCTTAGTGCTCAAGGTTTAAGTGGGTTAGAGTTTTGGAGGTTCAGGATTCTCTGTGAATATCGTAAGATCGTTAGCTTTCGCTAAGCAGAAATTCGGTAGGAAAATTCCTATTTTTATCATCGGAAGTTTTCCTAGGCTCTTACCCTCTTTATCTGTGTTTCTCACTCTCGCTCTCTCTTTCTCTAGTTTTTTCTGCTTTAATATGGATCTTCACTTCTCTTTTATTTATTTATTTTTGTTTCTTCCACCAACTCTGTCAGGCTGCTTTTGCCTAACGTCAGACACAGTTCACAGAGTTTTGGCATTTCCGACTGCAGCAACGCAGCAATTTTACAATTTTTTCCGCTGTCCGAAACGCTCAACAGTTCTATCATCTGAGTGCAATTAACCTTCACGCGCTGGCCTGCCTGCCTGCTGGCTGGCTGGCTGGGCTGACTGTAGCATTTGCATTTGAGTCAAAGCGGGTTCTCTTCCTGCTCGTCACTTGCGATTTGGCAAGCGATACACAGCTGCATTATGGCCATCATCTGGCTGGGATTTGCATGCTGATGCAAGAGACAGCAGCTCGTAATGCGTTAAGCTCTGCAATGGCTCCGGCCAAAGCTGTGCCCGCCAGCCCGACTCCGGTTACCAGCTGACTGCCTGACAGGTGGATGACTCGCCTGGGACTTTGCTGCAACTGAGGCTAATGACTTCGAGCCGGGCGCCAAATTCAAGGCATATTGCGCGACATGCAGCACAAATCAAAGCCAGATCCGAGTCTCGCCCGCCTGCCTGCGTGCATGCCACCCCCTTATCGACTGCTGCGTGCTGGGCCAAGGAGGGAGGCGGCTGCTGGTGCTTGTCCTTGTGTTCGTGGGCCGCATCTGCTACGGATTAGATTATGCATAATAAAGTGTAATTTATTTTTCGGCAAGTCTCAAATGCTGCCAACTGGCTGAGAGGCCAGCCAGCCAACTTGTGCAAGCCATGCCCAGGGGAGAGCCAACAGCCGCAACCCTTAGTCAGGTGGATGCGCTGTCTGCAAACTGTCCCCAGAGGCGCTGGCACAGATTTGCTAAAAAAAAAGGGGGCTCTAAGCGGAGGAGGGGATCGGAGAAGACAATCGAATCGAGCCATTTGAGTGACACGTTTCAACGCTGTTCCAAAGGTCCTAGACGACTCTGTGGCCTCGTGCGACGCTTATCTAGAGCGCTGCAGGATGACGACGATGTGAATTGTGAATGGGAATGTGAACGACGCGTGTCAGCATTTTATATGGCACACAGCTCAGCGATAAGACGGACGGACAGACGCACGGACGTACGTACCAGGCACCGGTTCCGTTTGCCAAAGCAAAGGGCCTTAATCAACTTATTTGGGCATCAGCGAAGCGGCAAACACCAGAGCGCTAGAACACTGCATTTGACACGTGACTCTATGGAACGAGCTGGAACTGGAGCTGGAGCTGGGAGTGGGTAGTGGGTAGTGGGTTGGGGTGCGGTCTACGGGTTTGGGCTACTTAGTGCATGAAATGGCGACACGTGACCGAAACGAACGTTCGGGGCGTCGTTTTTGGCTTAGCCCAGCACAAATATTATTTATTGCAATTGTATTTTAAGTGGCTCTCGGCTCGGCTCGCATTGTACAACAATTTGTTGAACTCGTTGTAGAGCTGATTCCATTTGCATTCTACTACATATTCATAAATATCTAAATAAATATATATATATATATATATATATATATATATATATATATATATATATATATATATATATATATATATATATATGTATGTATGTATGCTTATGTGAAGAGGGTAAAGAGAAACTAATAATCTTTCATCTCTCGCACAGATTCATTAATGGGCTCGGCGAGCGAAGACGAAGACGACGATGATCCGCCACATTTGCGTGGACCGGCGCTGGGATTGGGCGTGCTTGGACCGAATGGGCCAGACTCAGCGGGTGGACCGTTGGGCACCTCGGATATATCAGTACAAAGCATGAGCACCGATAGTAAAAATACGCATGACGATTCCGATCAGGTAAGTTCGCTTGATAAACACCGAATGTGTGGGGAGTGTGGAGTAGAGTGGAGTGGCATGGAGTGGAGTGGAGTGGAGTGGATTGGATTGGCTTGCATCATTAACAGGTTTCCGTTTCGATCCAATACATATGCATGTATACAAAGTAATGAATGGAATTGAATGTCTTGGAGTGGGAAAGCGGGCCGCACTTTGTAGACCCGACGTCAGCCCCTTTTGATTAATGATTGGCAAATGATTATGAGCAGCTCACTCCAAACTACATAAAAATATAAATATATATATATATATATATATATATATATATATAGTGTATATCGAAATATGTTACTTATGCAACTAACACATTTTCGTAGGGCTCCTTGGACGGTGATCCCGATGGACGCGGCGATTCTCAGGCGGAGAACAAAAGTCCCGACGATGCCAACGGCTCGAAGCGACGCGGACCCCGCACCACCATCAAGGCCAAACAGCTGGAGGTACTGAAAACGGCATTCAATCAGACACCGAAACCGACACGCCATATTAGGGAGCAACTGGCCAAGGAAACGGGACTGCCCATGCGCGTGATACAGGTGAGTTTTCCCTTACGCACCACGGACAGCACAATCAATGCGTGCTCAGGCGTAGCCAACAACTGTCAGCTGCAGCTCATACGCACTTTTGCTAGATGCAGAACCAATAGGAACTGTGGAACTGGAACTAGCTGCTGGGTTGAGATACTAAGGGAAATCTTAGAAAAAGAGCAAAACTGATTTTTATGGTATTTTCTGAGATTCCCGAAGGAATCTGTAAGAGATCCAAATGTATCTTCTTATCTGAAGACATCTTCAGCTCATTCTTATTTTCGCTAGATCTATATATATAGAACAAAGAACCAATAGGAGTTTAGCTTATGAAACTGGAATTAATTGCTGGGGTTCACTATTAAGGGAAGTCTTAGGAGAAGAGGAGAAACTGATGTTTCTGGTATTCTCTTAAGCTCTAGTTTCAGAAATGAGTTCTTGAGATCTCACAGAAAAAATGTCTATGTTCAATAGGTGTTCGCTCTCTTAAAGTTCCGGCCGAGCTACAAGCGGTTCGAGTTGCTTTGTGTTGCTCAAGCAAAATTGAAGCGTTGAATTTTTGCGCTTTAACGATTTTGAATTTGTCTTCAGGTACGCTTAGCTAGGGCTGGGCCCAGCGCCCAGAGTGACCAGAAAGAAAAGACTTTGGTTTAGCTGTGGCTTGACGTGTTTAGTTTTGCCGAGTTCCTGTCTGCGTTTCATCAGCATAAAAAACGCATAAATTAAGCGCGTTTCGAGTGGCAAATGTTTAAACTAAAGCAAAGTTGCGGCTCCCGAGCCAGTTGTTGCTGTTGTTGTTGCTCTGGTTGTTTTTTTGAACTTTTTTTTTTAACCAAATCATAAAAATAGTCGGCCGCGATATTTCAACGTCGTGGTTGCCGCCTTGCAACGCTTCATTGCTCCGCTCTCGCGCTGTGGTTTTACGGACAGCAACAACAGTGGAAAAATGTCAGTAAAAACAACAAACCAAATACAATAAAAATAAAATTAATGCCGGCCCCGCAAAAGCGTCCACAAGGCGGGGGCGCGCATAAAAACGGAAGTTCATTGAGCCGACCCAACTGCAAAAAAAAAAAAACAGAAAAAAAAACAATAACCACAAAAGCCCCAAAAGCAACTAGTATATATAAATATATATCTTATATATATATATATATATATCTCGCATATCAGAATTTATGTGAAATGTTTGTTGAGAAATTCTTCAGGCCCAAAAAGCAGCACCGACCCGCCCACCGAAATAAAAGGGCTGTCTTAAAGGCATTAAACGACCAGAGAGATAGAGAGAACGACTGGGGAGGGCAGAGAGCAACGCTTAAAAACTTTAACGAGCTGGCCATGAGAAGCGCTGAGAACGGAGCTCAACGGCTAACAGCCATGTAAAATGCAAATGTTAACTAACATGCGATGCAAGTGCTGCCAATTATGGTTAAGTTGGGAAACTCGAGAAGAGGCTATAACAGCCAGGCCGATTAGCCAGCAGCCGCTGCCGCCACCGCCGATGAGCCATTGTCATACGACGGCTTTATTAATTGCAAACGAACATGCTGAGATGTTGCAGCACTTAGCAAGTGAATGAATGACGTTGGCGTGCCTCGAGCTGAACAAAATGCCCAACAGCATAATGTGAGCATAAAGCATTAATAAAGTTTATAGCAATGCCAGCTGCGGCCAGCTAACGAGCTTGCCTAAGCCAGTGGATTAGAAGAATGGAATAGAAAATGATCAGAGTTACTGGAGCACAGTATTGCGAGGAATTCGAATGGCTATGCTAGGCAGACCGATGACAGGATATTATGGATATGCAATTGATATGCCAGAAATGGCTCTTCGTCTGTTCGACTGTCTCTGTGGCATCTGTTGAGCTGTCAGCAATATCCGCAGCATATGCCGACTCAATGCAACAACATCATTAGCGCATTGATATGCACCTTGTTCTCGATTTTCAACAGGTTTGACTTACAAATTTTCAATGCCGCGCCCCCAGCACACACGCACAGGCAGCTAGCTAGAGCCTCTACACAGATGTTTAATGTGCTCAACTCTCGTTGCTTTCCCACAAGAAAAGCGAAGAAAAACGAAACATTTAACGGGGATTACGCATGCGCAACCGTTGTAGGGGCACGGCCAGGGGCAGGGGTAGCGGGGCTAGGGCTGTGCCGCCTTTGATGTGTCATTGGTTACAGTTAAAGGATATTTAGGCGGCGGTGTCGCGTCTTTTTGAGTTGAGTCTTTAAACGCGACAAGTGTGACACAATCAACACCTCTTTATGGGCAACAGTTGTTGTTGTTGTTGTTGTTGTTGCAGTTGTTGTTGTTGTTGTTGCAGTTGTTGCTGTTGCCCTCTTCAAATCTAAACGAAAGTGACAAATGCCAACAAGTTGAAGAGGAGGCGACGCCTGCTGACGTTGACTTAATCGCCTTGCTTCGAGCAGCTTACACACACACACATGCACACACGCACACACACACAGCTGTGCGCTGTCAACTTTTGCATCTTCATTAATGTTGCATTTTCTTGTTGATTTTTTTTTCTTATTTTCTTAAATTTTTATTTAATTTTTATTTTTATTTTTATTTTGATTTTTGTTTTGTTTTCTCTCGCTTTTTGCGCGGCTTTAAAAACTTTGCGCCTGACAAGCAGCTGACAGCTGAATCACTTGTTGTTGTCTCTTGTCTCTTGTCTGCTGTCTGCTGTCTGTTGCTGGAATCAACAATATCCAATAACAAGGTGTCAGTCAGCTGCAACTACCAGGAAAATGCATGCGGTGCGCCCATCTGCCAGACGGACTGAGCCAGTGCTAGAAATGTTAGATGTTCGGTAATTTGATCTGTGGCTGGTGGCATCAAAGAGTTGCCACAGTTGCCACACGAACGTGCAGCAATTTGTTGTCATCTAACAAAAATGTCAACGCCAAGCGATCGAGCTGCAGGCTAAAGGCGCAGCCGATTTCTGGGTTGCCCAGCATGCGCCACGTTTTATAATACAGTTTTACAACAACAGCAGCAACAACAACAAGCAACAGCATCAGACACAGACAGAAGCAGCATGACACAGAAACTTGCTTAGAACTTTGCCGACAACGCACAGCGGGGTTCCCGCCCCGCCTGGGCTTGGGGGCGGGTGCACCAGGGTTGAGAGAGAAATTTTGCATAAATTTGAGGCGCTGCTGCGATTGGCAGGCACAGCTCGTTGACATGACAGGTGAGCTGCTGCCCAAAAAGGTGCCGAGCGAGACAGAGGGAGGGAGGGGCGAACGTAGCCAATGGCCAGTTTGAATAGCCAAAAGCAAATAACAAAAAAAAAAAAAAAACCAGCAGCAGCCACAAAAAACCTCACCACACATAAATCATTGGCATGTTTTGAGCATTATAGCCAAATGGCTATCACAACATAATGATAGTCGAGCCCAAAAATAAAGAAAACAATAATAATAATAATGGGCAAAAGTTTTTGATTTGATTTTATAGGCCAACAAATTTGTTGGCCAACTCCACAATGGGCCCAGCCAATTTGTAGTTCGCCTCAAAATACTTGACTACCGCTTGTCAAATTGTGGTATTTGGCTAAGCTGCGCGTGATATTTGCTGTTAACGACAAGTTTATGCCGATCAACTCGCCCGATTGCGGCGCCATCAAAGTGACAATAGGCCTCAGCTGATGTGCCAAAGCCAAGGCTGAATGTCGTAATTGGTCGAGGCAATGGCTTGAAAGTGACTTCAAATGAAAATCAGTCTGAAGATATTCCAAGCGATTCTATTTATAGTCGCTAGACATTTGCGCTGCTATGGCCATGCATCAAATTTAATTGAAATCAAACTGAAAATAGAGCAAATGGTATTCCAATGGATTACAAAATAAAATATATTTTAGATATATAAATATTAAACAACAAATTATTTGAATACAGAATTGGCAAGTCTTCAGCACGCCAACTCCACAAATGTTTAATATTTTCTATATTATTGAAGCTGCAGTTCCACAATTTTTTTTTATTTAAAATCTATTTTATTTTTCTTAAAATAAAATAAATTTGCTTAGTATATATTCTTAAAATATTAAAAAAAGGCTATCAAAAAATTTGCATAAAACATATCTTAGCAAAGCGCAAAGAGATATCATTTTATTTGTTTTATATATAATTTTATTTTATATATATACACATGTTATTTAAAATCATCATTAATTTCAATACTATATTTTAGTATTATTTTTTTTTTTTTAATATTTTATACAACTATTTTTTCTTATAAATAATATATATATCTTACATATATATTTATTTATTTTTTTTTATTTATATATTATATTTATTTTTTGAAGTCAATAAATTATTTCAATATTTGTTTTTTAATATAAATTATAATTATTTTTTTCTTATAAAAAATATTTATATATTATATTTATATATTTAAATCCATATTTAATTTCAATACAATTTTTAGTATATCTTTTTTTTCTATATATTTTACATTTTCTAAATATTTAAGTTGTTTTTTATAGCTGCCCAAAGCCGCTCAGTTATTTTTGATAATCTTTCATAGTCTCTGGCTAATCATTGGTAAAGAAAGTTGCGTTTATCGAGGCATTCAATCAGCGTTCAGCCTTGCCACAGTGCTTAATTCGAAAAGCCTGTTCACACTCGATTTGTCAACAATAAAAAATAAATAAATGAATTGGCCAGATCTTCCAATCTATTATAATAAAATGGGAAAATAAAAACAAACTGTGGACATGGCCTTAACTTCCGGCAGGGCGTTCCCATTATCTCTAGGCTGTTTTAGTCGAATTGTTTAGGCTGTCACGACTCGACCTGAGCTGTTGCATCGTGCAACCTGTTGCAGCTGAAGATACCGTAGCACTTGGCCCAAATGGATCAGCCATTAGGCCACAGCTCATCAGACTTTCAGCTGGCTTCTCTTTGGCTTTGCTTCTTGTGTGTTTCGGCATCTTTTGGGCCTTTGTTTTAATGCGTGCGCTCCATTTACGCCAACGTCGAGCAAACTAAGCTTTGAAAAATTATAAACAAATAAAGCGTGGCTTACGGGCCCGGGGGGGCAGGCGGTACGACGGTACGGCGGGCCAGCGGGAGGCAAATCATACGGACGAACGGAGCGTCGGCTCGCTCGAGTTGGGGCCCCGCTTAATGTGGCGTACGTTCGGCTGGCGCCACTCGGCGACGATCTGTGCGGCGATACAGCTAGAAACCAAGCTGCGGATGTGGGGGAGACGGTGGCGCTGCCGCTGTCGCTGTCGTTGTCGCTGACGCCGCAAGGCATTTGTCAAGTGTCGCCCCGACGAGCCGCTCGCAGAGGCGTTTATTTGTCAACATACGAATCTCGAGCGCATTTCGAGTTGATTTACATTTTGTTTTATCGCAGCGACGATTTATAATAATTTTTTTATTCGACTTTGGGTTAAGTTTTTTGTTTTTTTTTTTTTTGTTTTTGTTTTTGGATTTTTTATTGCCGTCGGTTTCTTTTTTTTTCGATTTGCATTTTGGGCCACGGAAGTTGACAAATTTTGTGTTCTGCCCCCGCCCGCTCGCTATACCTCTCTCCTTCTGTCTCTGTCTCTGTCGCCGTCTCCGTCTCCGTCTCTGTCTCTGTCTCTTTTAAAGTGGCGTTAAAATTGCTGCACTAATTAGTCGACGATTCGGTGAACGACGCGTTTATTAATTGAGCGGAAATTGTTTGATTGCATTCAACGTTTTATGGCCAAAAAGAAATATAATGAAACCAAAACCAAAACGAAAAAAGTCTAGAAACTGCTGATCGTGGCTAATTATGTTATCTGCGAGCAGCAACCGCAAGAGCCAAGTTTTTGGCCATTTGAAAGCAACAATTAGACTCGTTGCGGCCAAAACAAATAACAACAGCCACAAACCCCATTGAAAAGGGCCACAAAAGCGGCTAATTTAACGCATTTACCCATGGAACAAGATGTGAAGAGCTCGCCGCTCAGCCCAGCAGACGCTGGAGGTCAAAGCTGAAAATGAAGTTGGCTAAACTTACAATTGGAGTTGGAGTCTGAGGCGGCGCCTGGGCCAAACATGACATGGCATGAATATATATATATATATAGCTGGAGGTTGAGGGCGAATCTGAAAATTATAATTTCAACAACTCATCAGTTGGCTATTAATTCTCTCGTAGGGAAGTTGCGACGAGGCGCCAGCCAAACAGCAAATAAATAAATAGACAGAGAGGGAGAGAGAGAGAGATAGGGAGAGGGACTGAAATTCACATTGAAATCGAAACCAGCATTTGAGCGCATTTCAACTAGGGTTAAGCGGGAGAATTGCCTTGTCACGCTGCCCGAGGAGCCGTGCAGCAGCTACCTCGGCTCGGCCCGACTCGAGGCTGACTGATGAGCGGCAGCAACACCTACTAAACTATGGGAAAAACAACAGCTACCAATGGCCAGCAGCAGCAGCAGCCAGAGTTAATTATCTGTTAACTCTTACTCGAAGCCAATTCACGCCTGTATATAGATATATATATATATATATATATATATATATCGGACAGCAGCTGTAGTCGGTAGTCGATAGTTTTTTTTTTTTTTTGTTTTAGCTGGCAGTTGATATACTGCTACGATGGGGGCGTGACAGGCGCTGCTTAAAGTGCCCAGTCATGGCCGCTCAGCAGGTTCGAGCCGGACCAACAATAGCCCAAAAATCAGCTAATGAAACACAAGTGCGCACAGCTGTACGGCGGAACGTATCATTAACGTAGAGCAGCAGAGAATATCATTGAGAAAATCTAGAGCAGGAAAACCAAAGGAGAAATTTCCTAGCCCAGGAGCCAAGGATCTGCTTAAGTTGGCCAATATGTTTGGCAACAAGGGGTTAATGCTGATGAGCATCTTAATCTAACTGTGCGACTGTTCGACTGTCCGACTGCCATTGGCCACAGAGCCACAGAGCCAAATCATGTCAATCAGCGCGCGAATACGTGACACACATTTGCTGCATGCCCCCAGATAGGGCAGAGGCACTGAAATCGAAACCGAAACCGAAACTGAAGCCGGAGCCCAACCTGAGCCCAATCGGGTCACAATGAAGCAACTTTGACTTTTGACTGAGCGCTTGCCCAAATTATATGTTAAGCTCTTTAATGGGGGCCACAGCACGGGGTAAGCGGCGGCCAAAACGGGACGATTGGGGCGAACCCGAGCCCCACCCGCGCCGAGGAGCTGCCGTTTAACATAATTTGCTATAATTTTCAACACAACGCCGAGCCGAGGAGCTGCCAAGTGGCAGCCGCCAGCCAACAGAGCCACCTTATCCACATACCCTCCATACTTGCCGTCGCCTCGTCTGCCTCTCCCCCTTCGACTCGAGCGAGTCAAAAGCGCAATAATCATTTTGTTATGTTTTGGCTTGACGAGAGTGAGGGGGGAGGAGCGCACTCTGAGCCTGATTGCTACCACGGCCATTATGTTACGTTGTTTGCCCTTTTATGTCAGGGCCTAACCTATAATTTAACTAAATGTTCAAATGTTTTGCGAGCAGTGCCGCCCCGTCGCACCCTTCGCCAGAGCTTTGGCCGCCGCCTGCGCCTCAAACAGCAAATTTGTTGAAAGCTACACGAAATTGAAAACAAATTTCTCATCTCTTGTTGCGCCTGGCAGCCCGATAGCCCGGCAGCCCGGCAGCCCGACTTTCCGACTTCCCCAATTGCCGCTCTCAAGTGCGGAAATAAAATATTATAAGCGCTGCCCAAATTACCGCAAAACAGCCAACAATTTGGCTGGCAGCGCATTAAAACATATTATATCATAACATATCGGAACCCAGCACAGCTCGGAGAGCTCTTGAGAGGCGCAAGTTTGACGTCAGGATCAATAGCCAGAATCCAAATTAAAGTTCGATCACACAGACAGGCATACAGGGCGTAATTTGTGAATGGGTTTTAAGGAAAATATTTTTTAAATAATTTACGTATATCTGAGGAGTAATCAGAGAAACAATTGAGCAGTCTTTAGGATTTTGTGCATGCCTAAAGCATAACTCAGAAAGAAATTAGAACTAAGTTGGATAGAGACAATAGTCATAAGACGGTTACAGCAGAACAGCTTCAGCTGCGAGCTAGCTTTAGATAGTTGACATATGGTGGGAGAGACAGAGGGACAGAGGAAGAAGGAGATGAGGGAAAAAACGGACGAACAGATGACGGAAGGACAAACGAACAATTAAAGGGAGAGAAAGATGACGAAACGGACGAACAGACGATGTGATGAACAAACGAACGGATGGGGTGACGATGGGGAGAAAGATGAAGGGACAGACGGCCGGGTGGGTAAGCGAAGATACAGACGGAGAGAAAGACACAGAGTCGAACGGACAGGCGAAGGAACTGACGACCAGACGATGAGGCAAACAGACGAACGGACGGACGGATAGGTGAAGGGACGGAAGGTCGGATAGACGGACAGGCGAAGGGGCGAACGGATAGACGTACAGATAGATAGACAAACGGACGGACAGACGAAAAGAGAGACGGACAGGCGGACAGATAGACGTAGCGATAGATAACCGGGCAGGAGGACGGATAGACGAAGCGACGAGGGACCAGGCCGACGGATAAACGGTCAGACAGACTGATTGGTAACCGGCCAAAAGAAGGAACGGACAGACGGACGAACGGACACACAGACAAACAGTCGATCAAAGCTGGAACAACTCGACCGTTGATCCTTCCCAGTCATACATAAACACTCTCTGCCACGCCCCCTACCGCCTATTGTATGCCCCTTCACCTTTTAGCAATCTGCATCCATTCCGAATGCCATTCAATTTCTATGCAACTTCAATGGTGCATAAACATATTTGTTTGCGCTGTTCATAATGGATCTGGCTCCAGTTCAGGCTTTGACTATTAACCGCACTCAATGCACCCAATCCGCGCCGCCCACTGCGCCAACCACTACCTCGAGCAATTGCCATTATTCTCATTTTTCTATGTGGTTTCCCCCATTTTCTTTGCCATTTGTTGCTGTTTTCCTTTGTCGAGTGGCAAAACAATGAGAGGGAAAAAAATGAAAAAACTGAAAATACGAAAAGTTTAGCTGAATTGCAAAAAAAAAACAAGTAAGGAAACTCTAGTCGGAGGTGCCCGACTAGGAAATACCCTGAACCCCGCCTATCGGCGGCTTTAAATGCACTTCAAAGTTTATATATAATTTTAAATTAAATTAAAAAATTAAAAAAAAAAACAAAAAAGATTAAGTAACTTGCATAAAGAAAGTTTTGACGTCAGCTTAGAGAATCGAACCCGAGACTTTATGTCGGCGATCATCGTTTCTATCAACACAGCCGTTGCAATACATAAGAGTGAGATAGCGAATTCCTAAGTACAGTTATTGAGCTACTGAGCTGCTGCTACTGAGCTGCTGAACTTCTGCTTAAAATTCATCCCAAATTTGTCTTTGTTGTTGTTGTTATGAATTCTTCGAATTTTCTAGAGCTTCTGCTGCTGTTGCCATGCGAGTGTGTACGTAAACGTTTGGTAAACGTTTCGTTTAATAGCATAATGCATTTCATCTATTCATATGTACATATGTACATACATATGTATATTATATTGACTTTATTTAAGTTATATCAATGTTACTCTTATTTTATATACATGTATACATACATATATACATATATACATATATGTAAATATATACAGTATGTACTTGTGTACATACATACATATGTATGTATGTATATTGCAAGCAACGCATACATACACACGCACACGCATACGCTCTGCTAACTGCGCAGTTTACTCAGCGACTTCGCTGCGCCAATATGTGCGTGTTATGGGAAACTAAATGTTTAATAACTTTTTTTGTAGATCGACTTTCTTAATCAAACTTGCGCAGCGTAATTATATCATTCATATGCGTGTATGTGCAAAAGCACAAGTCTGTAGTATTTGAAATAAGTGGTTTGAAAATTTGGGCGAAGGGGGCGTGGCATCCAAAATTTAACAAAAATCAAAATTGTATAAAAGTCCCATTAAGCTAAATACAAGATTTGGAGTCTCTAACTATAAAGATGTAGAAGATATAATTTTAAAACTGAAAATCGATTTCGTTTTTAATCGATAAAAAAAGAACGAGAAGAGTTATCGGATTTCTAAAACAAACTCGACCTGCGCGTGATATACACGAATCTATAAAAAAAAAGTTCAAGTCTCTAGCTATTATAGGTTCTGAGATCCACGCGTTCAAACATACGGACAGACGGACAGACGGACAGACGGACAGACGGACAGACAGACAGACGGACAGGGCTCAATCGACTCGGCTTGTCGTCCTGATCAAGAATATATATACTTTATAGGGTCTGCCACGCCTCCTTCTGCCTGTTACATACATTTGGGCTGCAACAAAACCATTATACCCTGATTACCCATTTTTAATGGGTTCAGGGTATAATAAAAAATAAAAGAATGGAAATAGTGCTGGAAAAACAAATACCAAATAACAAACTATTGTAAATGCATATTTTAGAAAAGAGTTGTTGCCTCTGTTCGCCCTCCTCCTCCTTTTGCATTCGCCCCCTCGCCTATGCCATTCACTGCCCATTTTCTAGTTTGTATTTCGCTCAATTTTGTTTTCCTTTATTTTCTCTGTTGTTGCGCATATGAAAATGAAAAATTGTGTGACCGCAGGGACCAAAGGGGGCAAAGAGCAAAAATAAAGCTAACAAAACACGCACACAGGCACCATGAGTGTGTGTGTGTGTGCGTACCTTGCCTTGGGCAATGGGTGATGCGGGCGTGGGGTCTGCATCAATGCGGTTTTATTTATTATCTTGCGGTTCCCAAGTAATTGAAATGTGACCTCTGGTAAGCACAAATAAAAACTGAAATTGAACTAGTTCCAGTTGCTGTTACTCTTTAGCCAAAGATCTTATCAAATTGTAGTTTATCAAGGATTTGAAGTTAGTAAAGTGAACTAGTTCAAGATCACACAATAAATTTATCTAACAAAAATTTGGCTTATTTTTTATTAGCTTAGTAAGCCAACCGAACTAGTTCCAGTTCATATTATTTATTACCTTAGCAAGCCAACTGAACAAGTTCCAAATCATTAATGCAAATAGAGCCAGTTTCTATTATTGTATAGCAAAATTACTAGTAGTAGTCGACTAACTGAACTAGTTCAAGTTCATCACATGCTCAGCAGAACAAATTGAACTAATTGCGGTTCTGAATTTCTTATTCTCAGCCAAGCAGTTTATTTGCTTAATTAAGCAACTGCACTAGTTCCGGTACATTAACGTAAATGGAACCAGTTCATTTTATTTAATTGCAACAGAGGAACTAGTTCAAGTTTATCATAAACTCTACACCAACATATTAAACTTGTGATTCGGTGCAAATAATTAACTGAACTAGTTCCAGTTCATTATGAATTCTCGCCTGCCAAGAATTCAGTTAATGCTCAGTCGGCAGTCAAAATCATATTCAGATTCGGATTCAAATTCAAATTCGTGCTCAGAACTGCTGTCAAGAGAGTCACACGCTTGACCAACTGCTCGGACACGGACGCGGACTTAATGTCAAATGCTGATCTGAGCTTGTGACCAAGTTGGGTGTCGGGCCATGCACAGCGTGTTACTTCCTTTTGTGTGCATCCTGTGCGCCGACAGCCGCACTCAATGCTCAAATTGAAGTTCTCACAGCCCGAAAGGCTTTTCTAGCGAAATGTGCGCTCGTTCTGCCGCAAAATGTCAGTTTTGTTGAGTGGCGAGTGTGGAGCAGGGGCGGGAGAGGCTGAGACGGAGACGGAGCAACCCCAGCTCATATGCATGTCTATGCTGCGGCCGAGGCTGGCGTAGGTTTCGGCCGAGTTGAGTTCATAAAAATGCTCAGAAATTCAAATGAACTGCAGACGACGGAGTCGGCGGCGCTCATCATTAAAATTCACGCTTAAATTGCCTCTAAGAACGGGAACGGGAACAGCTGCTGATGGTGCAGGCCCCCAGACGCAGAATCCGCAGAATCTAAGCCAAATTCATTGGAAACTATTTGCCAAAAAAAAAAGAAAATAAATAAAAAAATAAGACAGTCAGACAGCCAGATGGACGGAGAGACAGAAAGGACACACAGAAAACACAGCAAACTGCAAAAGGAAGAAAAACACAAAAACCAAACACATAAATCAAATCATTTCATTGAGAAAACTTTGCCATAGTCAAAATGCAAAAGGAACAACACAGAAATCAGTTCAAGTCCAAGTTGAAAACAGTTTCGTTGACCGCCAGCAAAAGATCATTAAAAAGCGCGTCCAAGATATGAATATTAAAATGCCAAAAAAAAAAAAAAAAAAAAAGAAAAAACAAAAAACTGAATACAAAAACAACACAAAATATTAAAAAAGATGAACCAAAAACCAAAAAAAAAAAAAAAAAATAAGTAAAAGGGAGACAAAGCGCGGCCCGGGCGAAAAGCGAAATGCGAAAAGGTGCCACTAAAAATTTTGAAATATGTTTTTATTTTATTACTTTGCATGCTGTGCACGGTGCTTCTGGAGCACCCGAAACGATGCAGAACCTCGTAAAGTGCCTGGGCCGGCTACGCATACACGATCCGCTGGGCCTGAGACTGGGGCTAGGGCTAATTTTGCAACGGCCGCCCGGTGTGGTTGGCGGTAGCATCAATGCAACAACACAACTCAGTTGAGGGCGAGGGCTGTGGGGCACAGGCTGACTGACTGACTGACTGACTGACACACTGGCCATGCCATGCCATGCCAAGCCATACCATGCTATGCCACATACAACATACAACATTGCATATTACTGACTCTCCGCTCATCATCTATCCGCAGGTCTGGTTCCAGAACAAGCGATCCAAGGAGCGTCGCATGAAGCAAATCACCAGCATGGGCCGTCCGCCGTTCTTTGGCGGCGCGCGCAAGATGCGCGGCTTTCCCATGAATCTCTCGCCGGGCGGGCTAGACGATGGACCCGGCTTTCCCTACTTTGCTGCAGATGCTAAATTTGAGTTCGGCTACGGCGGGCCCTTCCATCCGCACGATGGCCCATTCTTTCCCGGCCATCCCGGCGGACCGATGCCCTTCAATGCGCCAGGTAACATACCAATAAATCAAGAAACTCCATATACACCATTATCTATATAGTTTTCGCTCAAGAAATTTGTTTTCAAGTGACTGAAAGTTGTTACTTATCTTAAGATGTTATTTTTTTTTTTTATAATTAAATATAAATTAGGATTTATATTTTAATTAAAATTTCATTCTTTAGACAAAAATAAAGCGATAAAAATACAAATTCACAGATAAGCTCAATTTTTCATTTAGTTCAGTTCCATTTATCAGCTGCATACCAAACCTTAACAATTTTTTAATTAATTTTTAAAAATAAAAAATCATTTTTATTGTTTTAAAAGGGGAAACCTACATGTGATAGTTTGACTATAAAGAAATTAGAATAGTATGATAATTTTCGAAAATATAATAATAATATTAATTTAATTTAATATAAATAGTAGAATGAGAAAGTATATCCTTAAAGAAATAAACATAAAATCAGCTTTAGAAGATTAATATTTATTTAATTTAAAAAAAAAATAAATAAAATAGAAATTATTAGAAACTCGATCAAGAAAAAAATCAACTTTAATTAAGATATTAAAATATATGCCACAATATCAAAATTATCATAATAACTCTCTTACTCTCTCTCTCTCTCGCATTATCTAACAGGTGGACCAATGGATCACAGCGGACCCATACCGATGGTGAACGAATTTGGCCTGACGCCCGAGTCAACATTTCTGAGTCAGGCGGGCGCACCGCCAATGCAGCTGCAAACGGCTGTGGGGCCGCCGCCGCCGCCGCCGCCAAATGCCGCCGAGCACTTGCTGCAACAGGCGGCCGCGCAGCAGCAGCAACAGCAGCAGCAGGCGGCACAGAATGCGCAACAAGCAAGCCAAACGCAACAGCAGCAACAACAAAATGGCCCGCGCACCGCATCTCCAGAGTTCATGAGCTCGGCGAACTTCAGCGAACCGCAGAATATGCAAAATGAAGGGCTTGTTTGGTAATATACAAAACAGTTGGCAACGCGCCTGCTGTTTCTCAAGACCTACACGCAGCGGCAGCAGCAGCAGCACCACCAACAGCAACAACAACAACAACTATACGAAGAGGAGTAGCAGCAAGAGCCAAAACAACATCAACAACAACAACAGCAGCAGCAGCAATGACACAACTTCGTCGCGTCGTCATCGTCGTCGTCGTCGTCGTCATCGTCGTCGTTGTCGTCGTCGTCGTCGTCATCGTCTCTGCCGCCGCCCACTGCGCGTACACTATTGCCATCTCGCTTCGACACACTAGCGACTCGTAAGCAGCACGCGTCGTATTAGAACGAGAGAGCTGTTGCATTGTGCACTCGCTCTCTCCCAATTCAAATGAGGAGAAGTCTCGTCGTCGTTGGCTGGCCCTGCCTCTCACCACCGCCGCAACGCCTATCCCATAAACCAAAATGCGCTGCCTTTGGCCAAAAACAGCTGCTCAGCTTTGGTTTTGTTGTTTTTATTATTATTCTGTTTATTGTTTTAGTCTCTTTCTTTTTATGACTGCGCCAAAATATTTGTAAATTATTTTTAAAAATTCATAGCGAAAACAAAGCAAAAACAAAACATAACAAAACAATATCTCTAAATGTACATTGAAATGGGCGCTGCACATAAAGCTATATATTTAAATATATATATATATAAATATATATACAAATATATATACAAATATATATACAAATATATATATATATATATATATGAATGTTTTTTTTTTATTAATCTAACTAATGCAAAGAAAGAAAAAAAGCTAAAAGTGTAAAACTTAAAGAGTAAAAAACATTAACTAAACGTCTTGTCTGTAATAAACTATTTATGTGTATGTGTGTAAAAAAAATAATGAAAAAAAATACAAATAAAACAAAAAACATTAAAAAATAAAATCACAAATACGTAGCCTAAAAATCGTGTTAGCAAGCAAAAAGCAAAATAACAAAAAAAAATCGCTAAACAAAATATAATTTTTTTTGTATATTAGCACATTTTTTTTTTTTGATAATTAAAAACCAATTTGTTTGTTTAATAATTTTTTTTTAGCTTTTTTTTTATTATATATAAATATATAAATAAACATATTTTATAATCGTTGTCTAACAACATAAACGTAAATAGGCATGTACTTGTGTAGTTTTCTAGCCACTAAGTTCATCATACATATATACATATATTTCAATATATATTCAATGTATATGTGTATATATATGAAGAATATATATAAAGAAAGGCGAATGCATATATATATATATATATATATATATATATATATATATATATATATATTTATAAAAATAAAAAAATATATATATAAAGCTATATAAAGCAGCACACATAGCAAACTATTTTTTTTTTTTTTTTTGTGGTCCTAGCTTTTAAGCAACATAATTTATTATAAACAAATCTATGAATGATAAATAAAAAAAATATATATATACATAAAAACACAATATTTGAAAAGCTAATTAAATGTAATATCAAAATGGAAAACTAGCAAAAAAAATATATATAAATATATATATATATAAAAGAAAATAAAAGAAAAATTAAAAAAAAAAACAAAAACAAAAGAAAATTCAAAATTTAAGAAGGACGAGAACAGCTATAAAACAAATATAAATTTCTATATATCTCTATAAAAAAATTATATAGAAAACGTAAAATTAAATCAGCTAACGATATGAGTTTTCAATTGATATTATTATGGATTGGCCCCGGGAACTGAAGCTGGGCCTGTGGCCGCATCACCCTATTACACTTATTATTGATATAATTATTATTATTATTATTATTATTATTATTATTGTAAAAAGTATTTAGTGTTAGCTTAATGCGTAAGTTTATTAATTGATGCAAACACAAAAACAACAACAGCAGCAACAACAACCACTAGAAGAAGCATAAGGACATCCGTATATTTATCATGGAAATTCTTGTAGACGATAGTTGGATAGTTGAAGAAGCCAAGCAAATCAATAATAAATAAACAAAACAAAATAAAATTGTTAACAAAACAAAATTGTTAACAAAAAATAAAACAGAAAAACCACAAACGATAAAAACAAAACTTTGATGAAAGAAAAAAAATATGAAAATAAAAAATTATGTAAAAATAATTCTGACGTCTTTTATGCAATTAAAAAACAGAAAAGGAAAAGAAAACGAAATATATTTTCATTTATTTCAGTTTTCTGAGGAACTCTCAAATTTGAAATCTTTTCGTGTTAATGTTTATGGTAAGATATAGAATATATGAAAACATATAGAATTTCTATCTTATATACAAAAGTATCTACAACTAAAAGTTATTTTTAATTTAATTTTACAGAAAAATCTATAACTTTTCATTAAAATTGAGTCATATAAATTAATAGCGCCAGATACTTTAGTATCTAATTTAATGGATATTAGTTACAATAGCCTAAAAACTCTCAGATACTTTTGTATCTTTTAGTATAATTTCTTTGTATAGTGAAGTATGAAATACTTTTGTATCTTTTAATTGCTTTTATTTCATGTAGCTACGACTGGCTTTACCTTTACCTTCAGATACCTTTGATATATTTTCTAATTTATATATTTCAAACCAAGTTATGTTCAATAAGTTTAAGATATTTTATGGATTTTTAATTGCTTTTATTATTTCTCAGATACTTTTGTATCTATAAGAAGCTCTTACTGATAGATAATTTAGTATCCTTTAATTGATATTATTTTGTACAAAGTTATTTTCAAAAAGTCAAAAATAGTTTTATATATTTTAATTGGTATTTATCTTTGTATCTTTTCTTATAATTTTTCTATGCAGAGTTATGTTAAATGAGTCTCAGATACTTTTGTATCTTTCAATGGCGTTTACTTCACAATAAGTCTAAGATAGTTTTTTATTCGTCAATTGATGTTCTCTCAGGTATTTTCAGCTGACATTTTACGAGCGCTCCCATACTTTAATATCTTTAAAAGTCGCCTTCGCTTTATTTGTATCTTAAAGATACATTTCATATGATTTCATATTTAAACGGGCAATAGCACAAGCAGCAGCAATTAGGAAGTGTGCACATTACATCTTAAATCGTTACCTTAAACATAAACACACGCACACACATAGCTACGCATGCACAGCCATAACAACAATAGGCGTCTCGCAACACACACACACACACACACGCACACACAACGCTGCATGGGAAAGTTAATATGCGTGGCTAATATCGGGGCAACATTATTAATGTTGTGGACATGCACATGCGTGTCTGTTGTTTGCGAGTCGAGCCCCTGCCACAGCCACAGCCACAGCCACAGCCATAGCCACAGCTCCACAGAGAACCTTAAGCGGCTCCACACTTGAAATGGTCGTCGCTGCAGCTGGGGGCTGTGCAGGGGGTGGCTGGCTGGAGTGGGTGGCTGACTGCGCCTTTGTTCGACACATGTGCGCGCATTCACACCTACGACTAGCCTCAAGAAACGAGCAACGAGCAGCGGACGGGGCTGGGCTGGGGGGTTTGGCTTGGGGGCATTAACACACACAAACTATGAACAATATGCGATGGAACGTTCAACGTGCTACGTTGGCTGTGGCCCGAACACGGCAGCATGATAGCATTTAATACAAAACAATGCGGCTGATGTTGCTGTTGCTGCTGCTGCTGCTGCTGCTGCTGCTGTTGTTGTTGTTGTTGTTGTTGCTGTTGTTGTTGCAGCTGACCAACATCTCTGGCCATGACGAATTCGGTGCCCAAATACATTTACAGGCGTTGCAAAACGAGCCACGCACTGGCTGAAGGCCATGCAACGAGGCGAGGCGAGGCAGGCATTGCACTACTCCGACACAGGCACACACGAACTGTGAGGTATATCCTTGTCTAAAACGCATATTAAACGTCCATCAGAGGCAGAGGCAACAACAGCATGGGCAACGGCAACTCCAACTACAACTACAACTACAACTACAACGTGCTATGTTCAATCTGTCCAGCCATCAATCCACAAAGGCAAAAAGGACTCGGACTACCCAGAGCTGACGTGTGACGTGCGTTTATCAGTGGCAGGACAGGCTGGACAGGCCAGGACAGCCAGCCAGCGCAGGATGCAGGCTGTCTGTAGCGGGGCTTAAAGGGCCTGCCTACCGCTTGACTGATGGACATTCGCCATGGCCAAAGGGCGAAGCAACAGTGAATGGTTGAATGGTATCTGCTCTGTCGCTCTCTGTCTCTGCCTCTCTCTCTCTCTCTGTCTCTGTCTCGCTCAACTACAGCAGTGCAATGTTTCCGTTTCCGTTTGTCGCCAAAAATGAATTTGTTAACATTAAATGGCATTCGGGCACAGCTGAAATGCCCCGCCCATATCGCCCCCCCCCCTCCCCCTTTCCACGTTCAGCTCTAATCATCATTCATGGCACATGTCATGCTGCAGGCTGGGGGCGCAGGCACTCATGATAAATGCTGCCCAACTTGCAACTTGGTCACGCGCTAAGCCCGATTATCATTTATACATACAGAAATATATATGTACATTTATCGGCATATATATCTATATATATATATATATATATATATATATATATATATATATATATATATATATATCTGCATGCATGTTAAGCCACAAAATTGACTCTTAAAGATGCTTTGATCGGCTAATGGGGTTTGCTCTTTGTTGTTTGCCTGTTGATTGCTGATTGCCGATTGCTGGACCGCCTAATGACTCAATTTTTACCAAAGCAAGGCCAATTATGCGGCCAGCAGCACACTCGCTTCCCATTCACAATTAACAACATGACTCAACTCGCGCTGGCAGCTGCTGAGCCTGCAGGAAGTCACAACTTGCAACGTGCAACTGCATTCGTTGCGTTGCGTGCCACGCAATGACAGCCAACGGCAAACGATGTTTGATTTGAAGCTGTCGAAAGCCAGCTCAAAGCAGCAACAACAACATCAATAGCAACCTGAATGTAAATAATAAATGAGCCCACAACGAATAGCTGATATCCTTACGTAGCAGATGCGTAATGCAGAAACAAATAATTTATTATTATTAGTTGAGTTCTAGGATTTTTTGGAGAACAAATTTGAAAAAATATTTCTTAGAAAATAATTAAGAAATAAATTTTAAAGTGCTCGAATTGAGCTCTAAAATTTCTTGGATAAAGAGTTGGAAATTGTCTTAGAGAAAACGTAAAGGAAAATATTTCTTACTGTTCGAGTTGAGTTTTAAAATTTCTTGGAGAAAAAGTTGGATACAAACATTTCTTAGTATTCAAGTTAAGCAAAATATATCTTTGTTTATAGTGTTAGTCGAGTTGAGCTCTAGAATTTCGTGGACAAAGTATTTCTCACTGTTCCAGTTGAGCTCTTGAGTCTCTCGGAGAAAGAATTAAGAAAAAGATTTCATAGTTTTCGAGCTAAAGTCTAATAGATTAAATTCCAATATTCCAATAATTTTATCTAATAAATATATCCATAAAGTCAGCCCTATCGGCAGCTGCCTATAGCTCTCATTGGTCTAGAACTTTGAATAGAACTAGGGGTCCTGCACATTAATTAATAACTTTAATATCACGGCTAAGCACATTGATCATTAGTTAGATTCTAGTAGAGCCAGGCCAAATTGAAAGACAGACAAAGGAACTGAACGGAACCGAAGCAAGGCAACGCGAGTTTAGTCGCCCTTAGCTGAGCTGGGCTAAGTCGAAACGGAACTGTGCAGTGGCCGAGGGAGCGGTGGGCGGGGCAGGTGCGCTACTGTTGCTGCTGACATGCAAACCTACTCCGATTTCCAGGACGATATGTCTGCCAAGTGTCAGGCGAGGCACAAAGATTTCACTGGGCAACAACGCTGACACTCTGTCCCAACGGGGAGCTACGCCAGACAAAGAGACGGCGAAAGAGGGAGAGAGTGAGGGAGACAGGTAGAGAGAGAGACTAGCACTAGGCTAGGACTTACGTGTGGCACAACTAGTGCACAATGCCTGCTCGAACTCGTGTTTTGTCATTAAAACGCTGCAACTGCAAAAGCAACAACAACAGCAACAACAGGCAGCAATTGTTGTGGGGCTTATTAGTTCGGCTAAGTGGTCGATTGTTCAAGTGGTTGGCCACAAAAGTTTATGGCTAATGAGAAATATGTTCGATGTTTCCTAGCAATTGGCCAATTACCAAAATGTTATTATTAACTCAGTCCCAACTCTAGCTTGTTTCTTTTGGTGTCTTCGACCTAATCACTCTCTCTCTCTCTCTCTCTCTCTCTCTCTCCCTCTATCTCTTCTGCTCTTGCTCTTAAAGTCTTAGATATTTTTCTTTCTTAGTTTCAATGATGTCTAAAGCGATATATATCTATTTATAATCATATTAGAATTAGGCCTTAGAATCGGGTTTGAGTAAGCCTTAAGCTAGTCAATTTGTAGTAATCTTTTTAATATATTTATTATACTAAGCTTTACTCTCTATCTCTATTTCGCTTTATATATATTTATTTTAACATCTTCCATATTGTGACGATAAAATTGTTTAGTTTATCTTTCAGTTGACTCTCGTTTTGCCAATGTTCTTTTTTAAATAAATAATAAGAAAATATATTTATAACAAAATTTATATAAATAAATACAAAATTAAATATATATATATACCAAAAAAATAAAATAAAATTTATAATAAATTTAGTTAACAAATAAACAGAACAAAATTAAATAAATAAATAAAAAAATATACATATACAAAGCAAATGGTTTAAATAAATAAATACAAAATGAAATAAATAAATATCAATTAAAAAATATAAAAATTAAGTAAATAAAAATGTAATTATTAAATAAATAAAACAAATGAAGCAAAAATAAATAAATAGTTAAATAATCTGCTTTTTTAAATAAAGAAAAAATATATTTACTAAAACATAAAAAATGTAATAAACAAAAAAATAAAAAAAATTACAAATACAATAATTTAAAGAAATAAAAAATATAATAAAATGTATAAAATACGCAAATAAAATAAAATACATAAAATAAACATACAACAAAAATTAATGAACAAAGAAAAAATAAAGATGTTTATTAATTTATTTATTTCTTAATTACTTATTAATTAATAATATATTAAAGAATATATTCTTCTATTCGACAATTTATATTTTCTAGTTTACAACTATATTTGGCATGGCCCAAGTCTGTTGGCTTCTTTGCTGGCGCACCTCGTAGACGAGTCGCGCATGAAGTGTACGGGCCAGGCGCTCTGGATGATATATGAGCCAGGAGCCGGGACGTCAGTTAACCGTTTGTTTGGGCCGGCCGTCTCCATTGGCTGCCACACATGCAATGCTACTGTGCTGTGTTCGGCATTCGGTATTTAGTATTCGCTATTCGCCCAGAGTTCGGTGTTGGGTTTTTGGCCGCGTTTTCATTGTGAACACGCAATGTCATTTCACGCTAAGCCCGCGACATGGACATGGACATGGACATGGGCATGTCCAACTGCGGAGACCCGGTCCTGACGCGCTGACTCGAGGGCACGTAACAGCGGAAGCCAACGGCGCTTGCGCATGCGTAGCAGGGGCGGTGTGGACGGGTGACCTGGCAGAGGCCCGCATATGTCAGCGCTCGAAAATGTGTTAATATTTGATAAGCTCAATATGTGGTCGAGCCAAGGAGCTGCCACCTGGGGAACTGAGCACTGGGAGAATTGCGTGTCGCATGCACATGCACATGCTCCAGCTCCAGCTCCTGTCTCAGCTACGGCTGCAGCCACGAACCCGAATGACACCGAAAACCCCGTAAAGTTGGAAAATTGTTACGAAAAAGTATTAAAGCCTGTCAGTTTGACACCTTGCACTGCCGCTGATGCCATTGAGGACATCGCCGCTGCCTCGGCTCAGCGATTGGACATGCGACGCTCCAATTTCAGCTTCAGCTGGCCAACAGCTGCAGCGAGGGTTGCTCCACTCACTTGCTCACTCCAGGTCTAATTGTGATATGTCGAAAAGGGCTTTAGAGTTTCATAGAGTTCATAAAGCAAGTAAAACTAAAAATTTATTTGTTATTTAACTCAAGAATCTTTTTAAGTAAAGTAACTAACTTCAGCTACTAACTCAATCATGTAAACATAATTTTATTACATTTTTTGAACAGTTGCTGCGGCTTCTTTTCATTTTGAGAATCGCCGAGAAGAGCGCTTGGCAGTTTAATGAAGCGCAACGGCGCCAACAGGGACAACATCAATTTGCACTAATCTTTCGACTCGACGCACTTGAGATAAACAAAACGAAATGCCATCTTGATGCAAAATGCTCGCCATGCCTATTCTCATGCCCTTGTCCACGTCCACGTCCACGTCCACGTCCACGTCCACATCCACTTCCATGCGCATTCGCATTCGCATTCGCCTTGGCCGCTGGCTGTTCCGTTCCGGTTCGCAATTCTGAATGCTCTCGGTTGGCATTCAGATGGAGCGCTTAGCGCTACGGTTAATTAAACGATAATTTCGCATGATTTTAGTACAACGTTCGGTCTCTGCCGTGGCACTTGGCCCCACTTGTTCCACGGAAACAGGACGATTCTGATTGCTCCACTGAGCGCCTGAGCATAAAGCGCTTAAATGGAGCGTGCCGCTGCTGAATTTCAGCTTATTTAATGCAACTGAAGCGGCCATCTCTCAACCGCAGTACCTCCAAAAAGCTACAGCAGCAGCAGCAGCGGCAAATCAGACGCCAAGCCGACGCAGCGTGTAGTTCCCGCTCCTCGGCTGGCTGCCTGGCTGCCTGGCTGGCCCCTGCTCCGATGCCAGTGGCCATGGCGCAGACCATTTCACAGTCAAGACAAACATGCGTAGTCGCATTCGCATTCGCATTCGCACCCGTGTGCACATATTGACAAGCACCCGGACATGCCCTCCTCCTCCTACTTCCTCCCCACTGTCCGCTATCTTTGTCTCAGTGAGTGTCCCTATGGCTGCGTGTGTGTGCGCCTGTGTCTTTGTGTCTCTAATCTAGTTCAATCTATCTAGACATCTAGGTGGGGCACCGACTTCTGCTTCCTGTCCCTCCCCAGCACAGCTCCAGCTCCAGCTCCAGCTTCAGCTCCAGTTCCATAGGGCCACACACTTTTTACGTAGGCAGGCAGACTCGATGTTGTTGCTGCTGTTGTTCGATATGTGTCGCTGACACGTGTTCGTTTCGGGCGACAACAGACAGCTTTATTACACGAGTTATGAACACACAGATACAAATGCAGATACATTGCACGCACACTCCGAGCAGAGGCGGCAAATTTACATGCATCAGATGGCCATGGCCAAGGTGTGTTCCGATTGTTCCCCTTGTTGCTGTTGCTGTTCAATGTACGTTGAAATTCTGCTGCACATCAATATTGAAATTAATGTAAATTACAAATATCTAATTGATGACGAACAACCTGCCACCGCCACACAGATACCCTGGCCGTGTGCATAGAAGGCGCAAATCAAGCAAGGATTTTAAATAAATTCAAGCTGAATAAAGCTTTAGTTATGCGAAGAAAGAGATTGTAAATTATTTATTTTTATTATTAAAAACTTGAAAAGTGAAAAAATATGTTACATATTGGAAAACAAAATAAATAAATATAAAATAAAATATTATATTTCAAAAAATTGTTTCAAAATAGTAAAATAAAAATGAAATATTTTACATTTGTGTTGATTAATATATAATGATTAAAAATAATGATAAATCTCCTCTATACGTTTTCTCACATTAAATTATTTAATAAATTAATACATTGTTATTTAAAAGAATGTTTGATTTCAAATTTCATTAATTTAATTAATAATAATATAACATTAATTTTATACATAATCATTTTTCAATTATTAAGAACATTTTTTTATAATTTTAATTTTGTATTATAGGAAAAAATGTTTTTTTTTTCATTTACATCTATAAAATTATTTCAAAAATGTTAACTTTAAAAATTATGTTTCTAATACCTTTTTTTTTAATATCTATAAAATAAATATTGAAAGTAACAGAAAATTTATTCTTGATTTGTATTATTTTTTTTAAACTGATAACTGGGATTATAATTGAATATATTATTATATATATATATATATTATATAATATTATACAACAATTACAGTGTTATGTGTCCGTTTAATATATTTATAATAAATACATAAAAAATATATTTTTAAAAATATTTTGCCTGCTGATTCGAAGTTATAGCTGACTGGAGGAGGCATTAAAGCTAATTTGCAAAATGTTGGTCATCAATAAAACTCTTTTTTATGATCTACCAAAGTCACACACACACACACACACACTTACGTAACTTGCTTAATTGTGTGTGTATTATGAATTTTTATGACTTTTTTGTTACTGTGTTTTTTTGGGGCGGGGAACTGGAGAAGCTGTTACTTGATTTTAATGTCTTTTGTCTGGGGCTTTGCTGTTGTTTAGTCTTATATTGCTTCTGTCTTGCCTCTCTTTTTTTCTGTTGATCTAAGCGCATTTTGTGAGCTTCTCTGATTTCTGCTGAACTTGTGCAAAACGAATGTGTTACAACAACAACAACAACAACAAAGTATTCACATTGAATTGCAATAAAAGCAAAATCAACACAAAAATCGTAATAAAATCAAAGCAAACAATGCGAAAAAAGCGACAGACTGAAACCAAAAGCAAACACAAACGAGCATAGAGAAATCAAGAGACAGAGACAGAGACAGAGATAGAGAGTGAGAGTGAGAGAGAGATAGAGAGATTGAGCAGCACAGAGAGCTGCCATTCCAAAATATTACGAATGTATGAGTCGGGCATATCTCCTGCTGTATATCTTTATAAGCTGAGTGTGTGTGTGTGTGTGAGTGTATCAATGTGTGTGTGTATGTGTGTGTGTGTGTGTGTGTGTGTGTGTGTGTGTTTATACAACCGACGCCATATTTAATAACATATCAATGACTATTTCATTTTGTTGTGTATTTGCTTGGGCAATTTAGATGACAACCACAAAAACTATATTGCTAGTTATATATGTGACCTCCCTCCAGTCACCCACTCACCCACTCTCGGACTCCCTCACTCTCCCCCAACTCATACACTCTCACCCCTGTTCAAATGCCCCCCGAGTTCAATGGAGCAACTTTTATGGCATGCGCCACACAAAAGCAAAAATAATTGTTATCACAATCCTCATATGCCTTTTGTTCGCTCTAATTCAATTTTTACACATCTTTTTCTCTTAGCCAAAATCAAAAAAGAATTTCGTGAGACAAGTCTCAATGCATCCGAAGAGGAGTGGAAATCATTAAATATATATAGAACTGTATATATATATATATATATAATATATATACTCATATTATAGACAAATATATGTCTATTTTCAGGCAAGCAAACCTATAATCAAAATTTAAGCCAGGTTTACTAAATAAGATCGCGTGTCGCCCAAACTGTCGCTGCTGACTGGCCCGATCACCAGATTTAATCATGCCAGACTTCTTTATATGGTTATTATTTTTTTTTTTTTTTAATCTCAGGCACACGTCAACAAGCCTCAGACTCTAGAGGCCCTGAAGGAGAAATGCAGGCAGCTGTCGCCCGAAGCAAGACCGAGGGCAAATGCCTTAAAACGCGCCCGTTTGGTCAGCAGCTCTGGGCCATGCCAATTGCCCAAGTTGATGGAATAAATTCGAATGGATTAAATAAACAAAAGTTTTTCATTTTCAAAAAAATTACAACCAACGAAAATTGGATGATTACTTTTGTAAATATATGTATATATATACATATATATATCTTCAATATATCTTTATCCATATCTGCTTGAGAACTCGTCTTTCGAGTCAAATCAAACAAAAATAATAATAATAAATGTAAATAAACTTATTTATATATATTTCCGCTTGAGCTGCTCGCTATTGATAGCTAAAAATCAGCAGACAAAACTTCAACTTTATACAGTGTATCTGCCTCTCTCTCTCTCTCTCCCTCTCTTTCTCTATCTCTCACTGTCGCCCTGTTGGGTCCACCGCGGTTTGGTTTTGGTTCGAGATTTGTTGGCGCTTTGTGTTTGTTTTGTGTTTAGCAGACAAACAGCAAAAATGAAAATCAACAACAGATTTGCAAAAGCGCTGAAGCCTCGTTTACCCATCACACACACACACACCCGCACACCCACACCCACACCCACACACACTGCGCGGCTGCCTCTGTTTGCGTCCTATGCCAGCGGTTTTGTCTCTAAAAATATCATAAATTCTTATTACAATTTTTCATTTATTTATTTTTGCAGTGCTTTATTATTTGTTTTGCCATTTGCTACCAATCCCAACCCATACACACACACACACACACACACACAGCCAAGGCAGCAGCTGTAAAAAAAAATGTATGCAAAAAGGAAACGGAAAGCAAAAATTTATGTGTGTGAAGCATTTAAAAGCTTTACAAACATTAAAATGTCTGTCTAACTGTGACTGTGTGCGTGTGTGTGTGTATGCTTATCGGCATCAAAAATTGTGGCTGTGTGCGCGCATGTGTGTGTGTGTGTGTCTCATGTTTGCGCAAATCGTTAGAGCGAAGAGTTGTGTAAATATTTGTGTGAAAAATTTTTCCGAACGTGGATTAAAAACTTTTGCCATGTTGCTTGGTTACAGTTTTCTGTGACAGACAACAGACAGATAGACAGACAAGCTCTCTCCCTCTCTCTCTCTCTCCCTCTGCTCGCTCCCTCTCACTTCCTCTGGCTGCTGCAATGCAAATGCATTTAGTTCGACGCTGGTTAGTTTGTAGCTCTATCTGTTCTATCTATTACAGATTTATTTTGAAAATTTTATTAGCATATTTATTTACTTTTAGCTGTGTGTGTGTGTGTGCGTGTGTTGGTGTGTGCGAGTTTTGAGGTTTTATGTCCCTCTGTTTGGGTTTTGTGTTTTGGTTATTTTTGGCATTACGCATACGCCGTGTGTTGTCTGAACAATTTTGCGAACGGCTGGGTCGACGGAAACGGTTGCTGCCAATGCTGCAGCTTAAATATGCACAGCATTTAAAACAAATAGCCAAAGCACCTATTAAAGCCAGCATATACACAAAATATATTAAATAATATTATATATGAACTGCATGCAGTAAAGTTGGGCAGCCTGGAGAGACGATAGACTGAACTGAGCTGAGCTGAACTCGTAACTGAATTGAACTGAATTCTGAACTAAGCTTTACGGATCTAAACTGAATTGAACTGAATTAAACTGGACTCTGAAGTGAACGGAACTGAACGGAACAGAACTGAACTGAACAGAACTGAAATGAACTGAAGACTAACGAAACTGAATGGAACTGAACTGAACTCTGAAGTGAACGGAACTGAACGAAACAGAACTGAACTGAATGGAACTGAACTGAGCTGAACTGAACTAATATGAACTGAACTGAACGGAGCTGAATGGAACTGAACTGAACTGCACTGAACTCTGAAGTGAACGGAACTGAACGGAACAGAACTGAAATGAACTGAAGACTAACGAAACTAAACAGAACTAAACTGAAGTCTGAACTGAACTGAACGGAAAAAAACTGAACTGAACCGAAATAATCTGAAGTCTGTACTAAATATAATATATATATATATATATATATAATATATAATATATAATATATAATATATAATATATAATATATAATATATAATATATAATATATAATATATAATATATAATATATAATATATAATATATAATATATAATATATAATATATGCCAGCTTACTATATATTTGCTATATAATAATAAGCTTGATCTACTACAAGCTCAGCTCAGCTCAGCTGAAGTTCTTCCCTATCCGAGGCTTTAAGCTGTTGCAGTTAAGGCCAAATTCTGAGCCTAAATGGGCAAATGTTTGTCATTATGCGAGGCTTATTACGCGTTCCATTTGGCAGCAGCGACTAAATTATAATTCATGCAACTTTTGCAACTTTCTAGGGGACTAGGGCTATGGCTAGGGCTCGTGTGGCAAGTGGCAAGTGGCAAGTGGCGAATGGCGAGTGGCGAGTGGCGAGCGTCCAATCAAAGTTAGCCTATTTTATTTTGTGCGCTGGGCTTCAGCTACGCAGCGACGGCTCAACTTTAAATTGAGGCAGCAACTTTTTCACTTTAAGCAACAACAGCAACGGCAACGGCAACGGCAACGGCAACCGGCAACAATATAACGCAGAAGATGGGGAAAAAAAGTGTGAAATTTTAAGTACTTGGAGTGCCGCTGGCGCATCCACAGCCGCCACGAGTCGTGTAGGCAGTCAGCCAAACGAGGCGTGGCATTCATGCTGCCACCTGGGTGGGCGCACGCACATACACACATATATATATATATATATATATATATATATATATATATATATATATATATATATATATATATATATAATATATATATATGTATATAAACAAGCAATACGTATTCATAACGCGTATACGCCATGTTGTTGTTGACAGCCATTTTGTAGATGCGCCGTCGCCGTCGCAGTCGCTGTCGCCTCCCCCAGCGCAGCAGCAGCTCAGCCAGGCACCGTCCGACTCTAGCGCCCGCTTCAGTGCCTACTCCAATCATCTAGCACCGTCGCCCCTTCCAGCCGATTCGGCTGCAAATTCAACGAGGCGTTCGTTTATTTGAGCAACGGCACCTTTGCGTGGCAAAAGCTCATTTGGGGGGCGCAGCCCCGCCCCCATACGAAGGCGGGGCGGGCACGTAAATAAACACAGCTCAAGCGCAATATATTGACGATGTTGAAGCGGAAGAGCATCATCATAGCGGTAATCATGTTACCTCAATTCGAAATGAATTCATAACTGAATTTTCGCATTTTCCACCCCAGATACCCAACTAACCAGACCCTGGCCAGACCCTTGAGCGCTGCCAACGTCAACTGGCTAACCCTGTGTGGCCCTCTCCACTCACAGCAGCAGCAGCATCAGTCAGTCAGTGCTGGCAGGGGAGCAGAAGTCGCAGAGCAACAGCCAGACAGACGGACGGACGGACGGACGGACGGACAGACAGCAGGATATATGTAGAACGTGTTGCTGATGGGCTCACTCCTGCCTCTCCTGGCGTTTGTCAAACCAAACGAAATGCTGTTTTAAAGTGTGCTTCGCGTGCTAGCAACAAAACATAAAAATACACAAAACAAACAGCGCGACAAACTAAGCCGCTCATTGAACTGTATATACCCTTTCGATCTTTTTGAATAAGATATATATATATATATATATATATATATATATATATATAGATATATATATATATTTTAGTTATCAGAATTAGCTGAATTTTAACATTGAAAGTAATATATATATATATATATATATAGCTCCCAGTAATATTTGTATAAGTTAAGACTTGACTGATCATTATTGATTGATTGACTGACTGAGTTTTGATCTAGTAAGTTCCACTCTTAAGCATAAGCTAGCTATAATTTAGACATTAGAAAGAATCCAGACATTTGTATAAGTTAGTATAAGACTTCTTTCACTGATTATGCGATCTATTCAATTTTTGACTTGCTTGATGGACTGACTGACTGAATCACTGAATGATCGAAGCTTAAACTTCCTGTTTTAGTTAGTTAAATTTTATAAATATTCCTTATATTTAGTGTCGATTCAAAGGATTTGTATAAGACTTCTTTTCGATATATATCATATATATATATATATATATATATATATATATATATATATATATTTATTATTATTTTTGTTTTGAAATTTGAGATATCTCTGAGAATTCTTTGTATAAAATGGTATAAGACTTTTGTTACTGATCATTAAATTGACTTACTGAATGACTTCAGCTTGCAGCATTAATTAGCTAGTTTCTGTATATTCAAAATATTTTATACCCGGATATGTTCTAGGCCTATCTGTATAATATAAGATATTTATATATAAGAATTTGTATAATAATTTCTATAAGAATTTTTTTAATGATCATTCCATTGTCTTACTACATTTTGGACATTAGAAATATATATATAAATATATAGAACAATTTAATAGATTTTAGTAGCTTGGTGGATATATTCCAGACAGATCTGTATAAGGCAATATTAGACTTTTATATTTTTACTAATATATGCGATAAAATAAAAAACTATTAAAATAAATGCCGGAATTTGTATTTATGTATTCCCTTAAAGAACTCTAATAAGCTGCGTGAATAGAAAGACGTCGAGGTAATTAGAATAGATTTGAATAACTTTTGGCAATTATAAGAAATCAGAAATAATATTAATCGAATGCCTAAGCCAATGGCACAGCGGGCATAAGTCATCTTACAATAGCGCCTAAAGAAGTTATATACATGTATATCATATATATACTATATATATATATATATTTATATACACATTTAATCATAACTCTATGAATATGTCTATTGCGAGCATGAGTTGGAAATTCCGAAATGAGCTAGAGACTACCCAGCCCAGCTCAGCCCAGCCCAGTCGAGCTCAGCTAAGGCAAGCTGGGCAGGTGAGCTGCTGTATCCCATGAGAGTGTATAAAAATGGCAAAACTCGTTAACTGGGATTCCATTGCGCTGGATTGGCAGCTTGGCAGCGGGACCATGGCCGGGTCCTGGCCTCGTCATCAACACGCCATCACCGTCGCCGTCACCGACGGATTTGCAACTGGCTGAATGTGTTGGCTGAGTGGTGCCTGTCTGCCGGCTGGGTGGTGCAGCATGCTTTTGGGTCCTTGGGCGGGTGGTTTCTATTTGCTACCGTTTCATGCTGGCTGACTGGCTGACTGGCTGGCTGGTTGGCTGGTTGGCTGGCAGGCTGCTTGGACGGCTTGGCTTGGCTTGTGTCCGCCAGCTTGTCGTCCCTGTCGCCGACGAACGTATAATGTATTTTGTGCTATCCTGAAACTGGTTCTAGGCATGCATTTTATCTTGTTGTCGTCATCCTTGTTGCTGCCGCTCGGCGCTCTTTCCGCCCCGTGCACAGGATGTTGCTCGTTAAATTTTCTTTATGAAGTTAACTGTAAATGCTGCGACGTTGCCTACCAACAGTCTGATCCAGCTACGCTTCCACTTCAATTTCATTGCGAACTGCGCAAAAATAAAATGTATAAGAATAGAGGCATGGGCAGGGGCAGTGGCAGGGGCAGGGGCAGGGGCAGAGGCGGAGGCAGAGGCAGAGCAAATGCAAAAGAATTGCCATGTAATGCAATTTCCCAGCTGGCGCACGGGCAAATGCTTAAAGCTTTAAGGCCACGCCTCTGCCGCCCTCTTGCCGAAGATCAGAGGCAACAACAAGAGCGCGCATTACACGTGCCATGAATTTCCATTTTCAAAACAAATGCAAATATTTAAATTGCATTCGCGACAGTCACCGCCATTCGCCAAAATCTCTGTTGCCTCTGGCAGCCACCCATCTCGCACCACTGTCCGCCCACGCCACTGCGCCTGCCGCACACTTCGTTTAACATTGCCTCGCGAGGCAACAGCAGCAGCAGCAGCGGCAGAACATGCACCTTAAATCATTCGTTCTACAAACAGATAAATTATGTTTTACAAGAAAATTCACAAAATACAAAAAAAATATATTAAAATGAAAAGAAAAAGAAATTTATAAGAAAGAAAATACCAAAAATAATACAAATAAAAGCTGCCGAGGAAAAGGAGGGCAAGGAGAAGGGGAAGAAGAAAACGCGACGCATTAGGCCATAAAGACAAGCCAAAGCCATTGCAAAGGACCCTCAAGGGTCCTTAGGGAAATATTATGGAGAAATGTTATGTATAAATATTATGGATAAATATTATAGATAAGTATTATAAAATATTATGGATAAATATTATGTATAAGTATTATGGATAAATAATATAGATAACTATTATAGATATATATTAAGGATAAATATTATAGATAAATGTAATAGATAAACATTATAGATATTTGGATATATATTATATTTTATATCTTATATCTTATATCTTATATCTTATATCTTATATCTTATATCTTATATCTTATATCTTATATCTTATATCTTATATCTTATATCTTATATCTTATATCTTATATCTTATATCTTATATCTTATATCTTATATCTTATATCTTATATCTTATATCTTATATCTTATATCTTATATCTTATATCTTATATCTTATATCTTATATCTTATATCTTATATCTTATATCTTATATCTTATATCTTATATCTTATATCTTATATCTTATATCTTATATCTTATATCTTATATCTTATATCTTATATCTTATATCTTATATCTTATATCTTATATCTTATATCTTATATCTTATATCTTATATCTTATATCTTATATCTTATATCTTATATCTTATATCTTATATCTTATATCTTATATCTTATATCTTATATCTTATATCTTATATCTTATATCTTATATCTTATATCTTATATCTTATATCTTATATCTTATATCTTATATCTTATATCTTATATCTTATATCTTATATCTTATATCTTATATCTTATATCTTATATCTTATATCTTATATCTTATATCTTATATCTTATATCTTATATCTTATATCTTATATCTTATATCTTATATCTTATATCTTATATCTTATATCTTATATCTTATATCTTATATCTTATATCTTATATCTTATATCTTATATCTTATATCTTATATCTTATATCTTATATCTTATATCTTATATCTTATATCTTATATCTTATATCTTATATCTTATATCTTATATCTTATATCTTATATCTTATATCTTATATCTTATATCTTATATCTTATATCTTATATCTTATATCTTATATCTTATATCTTATATCTTATATCTTATATCTTATATCTTATATCTTATATCTTATATCTTATATCTTATATCTTATATCTTATATCTTATATCTTATATCTTATATCTTATATCTTATATCTTATATCTTATATCTTATATCTTATATCTTATATCTTATATCTTATATCTTATATCTTATATCTTATATCTTATATCTTATATCTTATATCTTATATCTTATATCTTATATCTTATATCTTATATCTTATATCTTATATCTTATATCTTATATCTTATATCTTATATCTTATATCTTATATCTTATATCTTATATCTTATATCTTATATCTTATATCTTATATCTTATATCTTATATCTTATATCTTATATCTTATATCTTATATCTTATATCTTATATCTTATATCTTATATCTTATATCTTATATCTTATATCTTATATCTTATATCTTATATCTTATATCTTATATCTTATATCTTATATCTTATATCTTATATCTTATATCTTATATCTTATATCTTATATCTTATATCTTATATCTTATATCTTATATCTTATATCTTATATCTTATATCTTATATCTTATATCTTATATCTTATATCTTATATCTTATATCTTATATCTTATATCTTATATCTTATATCTTATATCTTATATCTTATATCTTATATCTTATATCTTATATCTTATATCTTATATCTTATATCTTATATCTTATATCTTATATCTTATATCTTATATCTTATATCTTATATCTTATATCTTATATCTTATATCTTATATCTTATATCTTATATCTTATATCTTATATCTTATATCTTATATCTTATATCTTATATCTTATATCTTATATCTTATATCTTATATCTTATATCTTATATCTTATATCTTATATCTTATATCTTATATCTTATATCTTATATCTTATATCTTATATCTTATATCTTATATCTTATATCTTATATCTTATATCTTATATCTTATATCTTATATCTTATATCTTATATCTTATATCTTATATCTTATATCTTATATCTTATATCTTATATCTTATATCTTATATCTTATATCTTATAGCTTATATCTTATATCTTATATCTTATATCTTATATCTTATATCTTATATCTTATATCTTATATCTTATATCTTATATCTTATATCTTATAGCTTATATCTTATATCTTATATCTTATATCTTATATCTTATATCTTATATCTTATATCTTATATCTTATATCTTATATCTTATATCTTATATCTTATATCTTATATCTTATATCTTATATCTTATATCTTATATCTTATATCTTATATCTTATATCTTATATCTTATATCTTATATCTTATATCTTATATCTTTGAACTGTAATCGTATTAAAGCTTTACTTTTTCTTTTTCTGTGGAACCAATGAGCTCCAATCGAAGCGTATTAAGCCCCAAACGAAAGTAGCCAAACAAAACGACGTCATGAAAATATGTATGTAGATATATGTAGGTGTGTGTGTGTACTTAAGTAAGAGTAGAGGGAAAATCATGAAAAATTTCCCAAGTAGTCAAAGTACAGCAGCAACAACAACAACTACTGCTAGCACAGTGGCAAAAGAATAATGTGCACAAAGGCGTGCTGCCATGGGTCGGAGAAAGGGGAAAGGTGCAGCAGGGGCGGAGAGGGGGCAGCAGAGAGAAAACAAACAGAGCCACGAGTGAAGAAGGTAGGCGGACAGGCGGGCAGGCAGGACGCAAGGATGTTATAGCCAAGGCGAACCATGTTAAGTGGCAAGAAAGCGTTCGGCTCTAGAATCAGGGAAAGCGCACAGTGGCACGAAATGATATATGCTCCGACCCCAATATAGCTGGCGATTTGATATTATAATTAATAATTTATTACTAAAGTCTCAAATTTATTATTTGCGGCAGCCTAATACGAGTTGCTATAGCAAATTCCATTATTAGCTAGAGCTAGTTAAGGCCGCAACTGCCTTAAGCTTGCCCCACTGTGCACTGAAGTAGTCTCAATTCAGCTGAGGAGGCAAAAGGAAAAACGAAACGAAAATGGCAAAGGAAATGAACCAGGAAAAATTACAATTCTCAACTTGTTGTTGTTGTTGTTGTTGTTGGGGCAACTGCGAGTGGGGCTGGAATTGAGTTTTGGTACGCGGCGACGTCGACGCCATTTTGTATGCAGGTGATTTGGCAAACGGCAAAACTGTATCTGTGTGTGTGTGTAATTTTTATCTGGCAACTTTTATCATTTTTTATTTTTACACACATTTCGTTTGCCTTTGCACCAGGAAAATCTCATAAAGCGCGTTAAGGTAAACGGAAGACGAGCCGAGGCAATGGGTGTTGATATATATATGTATATGTGTGTATATATATATATATATATATATATATATATATATATATGTATATACACACTCACACACACGCATCAGCTAGCACAAAAGTGAAAGAAAAATTGCGTTCAACTTTGAATGAGTTTTCACGCAGCAGCCAAAGAAATGAACTAAAGATGCGGCACACAAACGAAACTCTCTCAAGGCTGAAGGGCAGAGCCCCAGACCCAGACCCAGACCGAGACCCAGAGCCAGCCCAGCCCAGCCCAGCCCGCCACACGAGACCCATCAACGGCAATACAAACAGCAACAGAAACTGCCATTGTCATCGTTGTTTTTTCTTTGTTGTTTTTTTTTTTTTTGTTGCAGCAACACAATTACACAACATTTAAAGGTGGTATATAGAGAGACAGAGGTATACATACATATATAAATAAATATATATAAGTAGTAAGCTTCAAGAAATTTCTTTATTTGGTCCTAGCTGGCTGATGTCCTCGCGACATAAGTCTTCGACGAGTGAAAGCCCTTCTTAGTTTCACTTGATAATTGACAGATTTCTTTCATGGGTTTTGCTTGAATTTTGTAAGTTTTCATTTCATTCATAGATTAGTAGAAAAAAAAAGCATTTGCTATCTGCGTGTCCTTTAATGCCTTGATCAAGGGAGATAAGCTAAGCGTTCAGCTTTGGCAGCGAAACCTGTAACAGGCTTTGGCTAACAATGCGCCAATCGCCTTCTATTGCCAGTTGTTTTCTCTGCCTACAGTTTGTGCAGCCCCAAGGCTTGGGGGCCTATGGCAGCTGCGCCCTAAAAAGTGGCGGCCAGTCAAAGCAAATTTGGTTGCGTTGCCAGTAGCTATGACCAGGGACCAGCAGTAGCCCCTATGCCGAGCTGAACGCCTTCTGGCTTGACTACGAATTGTCAATGAGCTTTGACTCAGGTAGCTGCCACAGCGTGTGCCATCAAATGTCTTCAAAGACTTTTCCAGCAACAGCAACAACAACAATAAAGCTGGCAGCCATTTTGACTGACTGTTGGCTCGTCCTGACGTCCTGTCGCCCTGCCGCCTTTAGTCCCGCTCGACTTGTGCCATCATTCCCCATCTATCTGTCCGTTCATCCGTCCGCTTGTTTATGCCTGAATCACTTTTGTAACTTTTGCCGAACCAAAAAGATGGGGAGCTCAAGCAGTGTGTGTGTGAGAGAGAGAGGGAGAGAGCGAGAGAGAGGGGGGGGAGGAGGCAAGGGGCAGCAAGAAAACTCATTCTGAAATCATTTTTGGAAAATCGCCCAAGGCTGAGTTTTGTTAAAAACTGAAAAACGAACTGAAATACAACAGAGCGCGCTGGGGCGCCACGGGGCGTGGCTGACAGCATTTTCCTTTGCGACTTGTTTAACTTTTACTCAAGTGTAGAAGTGTATAACAGTATAACTGTATATATATATATATATATATATATGTTTTTTTTGTAACCAAATCTTATGCCGAAGTGTATATGCTCTAGACTCGGCATCGCTGCTTGAAGAAGATCTGAGAAGTGACTCTGAGTGATCAAAAATAGCTGAAAGATTTCTTGGAGAACAGAGAAAGATCTGAGAATAAGATGCAAAATTTAGAAATTTTTTAATTTTATTATTATTTATTTTATTTATTATTTTTTTTTTTTTCAAAAGCGTAGACACATTTTTATTACCTCTCTCTTAATATTTCGATTATTTTTTTATTTTTATTAATTATTTATTAATTTTTATTTTTTTCAAAAATGTAAAACATTTTTTTATTATTTATTAGTTATTTTTTTCAAAAATAAAGAAAATTGTTGAATCGTTTCTTTTTAACTTTTTTTTATTATGCATATAATTATTTATTTTATTTTATTTTTTAAACTTTAAACAGTTTTTAAATGATCTCGTTTTAATTTTTTTTTCTTTTTTATTATTTATTTATTTTTACTATTATTATTTTTATTCTTCTGTTTTTTTTTTTTTTTTTTTAATATAATTCAGTTTTATTCTTGCAGCTTTTTGTCTTAAACTCTATTTCTAATATATCTACGTACTCCCTATTTATTATTAATCTCTCTAAAACTAGAACCGAATTAGCATGATATGACAATGCTGATGATGATGTCGATAGTAGTAATGATGTTGTGAAAGCAATTGCCACAGCAGGCTAATCGAAAACGATACAGATGCATTTCGTCGGTCACATATGGCACAACCCGAAGTGAAAAGGAAAACAACAACGGCGGAAATAAAATGGGAAATAAAATCAAAGTAATGTGATATATGGGCGATTGTCTCTGTAATTAGATGATCCCCAAATCAGCCGCTAATTTTTCCGCAATTTGCTTAGTAATGCAATCTAAATACAAACAAAATAGTGCCCGCCGAGGGTTGATGGGAGGGTTGAAAGCGATGCGATGTGAGGCGAGGCGAGCAGAGATCGACGGGCCGTGAAATACACACTCCAAACTCAATGGCATATGTACACACACACACACACACAGAGTCAGACATATATGGCCTGGAGTGTTGCACATGTCCCTCTGCGGCAAAACAAACACGAGCCATGTCAAAGCCATCCAAGCGATGTCAGCGGCGCATCTCTCAGATCCCAGCGGGAATTCTGCCCGAAAATCACAGCATGTACCAAAGCCCAAAAAACCGGGGACGGGGCATGTCCTTCGTTCTGCGTCGCTCGTGATTCGTCCTTCTGCACTCGCAATCGCAGTCGTTGTCGCTCTCGTGTCTGGTGTTTGGCTCTGACTGCGGCTTTGGCTTTAAGCTGGTGGGGTTGACCCGTGCCCACAGACCCTTTGCCAGCGCGCAACAAGGGGCCCACATGCCGCGCTCGCCGGTTCTTGTCTTTAATTTTCAGCGCATTTGGCTTTTATAACGTGATTATCAGACGATTTGATTTGGCGCTAAATGCAATTGCCAAATGCCAAAGTCAACGACGGCCACCATAGAGACGCAGCCATCCACCAATATGGACAACAAGTGCCACTGGGGCTGTTGTCCCATCTGAGATATGTCCAAACAGCCAGCCGACCGCAGCCAGGCCCTAGTCGTCCATTGAATTCCCATTGGCCAATCTTTGGCATTTCTAATTGATAAACTGAGTTAAACAAGTTGATACGATTTTTGTATTGCCTTAGGCTATGCGGGCAGATTTCCAAGTGACAACTCCTATAGAGATAAGTGAGCTAATTACCTGGTTGCTTCAAGAAGATTACTTTGCTCCCTACGCTAAAGAGTCTTGTACAGTTAGGTGTTAGGAGATAGGATTTTTGTTTGTATTGCCTTAGGCTGTGAGGGCATATTTATGGCGATAACTACGATATTTTAGCTAGATATATGTGAGCTAATTAGCAGTTAATTTACTTCAAACGCATTGTATTCTTCTTAACGTTGTAGAGTCTTGTAGAATTAATAGGATTTTTTTTTGTATTGCTTTAGGTTCGGGTACATTTTCGACAACAAATATGACAAATATGTTTAAATTTATTTATTTATTATTATTATTATTATTAATATTATGTAATAAAACAATTCACATTAAATATAAAAATATATAATTTGTTTTTGTTGCAATTTAAGTTTTTTTTATTATGTTTTATTATCTTTTCTACAAAAATAATTTAGTGTTTTTATATGTTTTGATAAAGTACGAAACAGAAAAAAAATTTAATACAAAATACCCTTAAATAAAATATGGAAAAATATTAATGCCAAATTCCATTATATTATTTTACTTTGATGGTAAATTGATTTCAGCAAGAGACAACAAAATATAGAAGAATTAGACCAAAATCCAGCGCTGGGCGAGAGACTGGATTGTATTAGATCGGATTGGATATGTGAGCTAATTGCTTATAATCTCTACAGAGTCCTAATTGGGTTTATGAAAGTTTTCGTTACCCAAAAATATATATTTTTTTGTATCTAAATTTACTTTTCAAATAAGAAAACTGATCTTCAAGAATGGAACTGGCTTACTTTAAAGCCCTTAAGCAACTATTTATTATGCATTGCATTATAAGTAATTATTTAAGTACAAGCCAATTAAAGCCTTGAAGCTCAGTTTTCTCACTTGAAATTGGGTACGGAAAATTTTTATAAAATCAACTAAGGCTCTATAGACTTGAGAAGTACAATTTAATAGAGTTAAGAACTGATAGTTATATGAAATATCTAAGAAAAGGTTGTCATACAACTCTCAAGACGCATCTCAAGCATTACTCTAGAATAGGCGCTTTAATATTATTTTCGTATTTGAATTAATTTTTATTAAAGACAAAAAAGCTGTTTGCATATCAGCAATAGTCTTAGTAGGCTTTCCACACACACAGTCTGTCTCTTTCAGAGACTCTTCGCACTCGATGTTAATGTCGATAGAGCAGCCTGTTGCCAGTGGGGCGCTCGACTATCTAGGGGCGACACCATTAACACAGCTGCTGTGACAACACACTTCAGATGCAGTGCATGGAACACGGAACACGGACCACGGCCCGTGGCTCATTCCGGACAGGCGAATCAGCAAATAAACGCATGCGAATAGGGATTGTGAATGGGAATGTGAATGGCAATGTGAATGGGAATGCGAATGCACCCGTCGAGACCTTCGGTCAGTTGTTTAGTGGCTGCTGCTGTTGCTGCTGCTGCCAGGACGGATTGGAACAGAAACAAGTGGGCTCGACGGGGTTGTTGTTGTGGCAGTTGACAGGCAGCAAACAGTGAGAGCGAAGACCGTCAAGAGAGTGGCAGGGGGCAGTTTCGACACATGTTGCAATCTGTAGTGCGCGTGTGAGTGCGAGTGCGAATGCGGGTCTATCAGCCTAGACATGGAGACCATAGAGATGCCAGCAATAACAATTTTGTTGTTGCTGCTGCTTGGCTCGGCTCGGCTCGACTTCGGCTCAATCAAAAACTCATCATTGCCATTGTTTGGCGCTGAAAGGCAATTTGATTGATCTTTTCAGCGCGAGACGGCCAAAGAGCCGCCAAGACGCAAACCCCGTCGCGCCATTGATCGAGAGCGCTGCATGGGGGCGCGACAGCAACATCTACAGCAGCAGCAGCAACATCTACAGCAGCAACTCTTGATGATCCGGCAACTAATTTTTCTTGCCCCGCAACGCTTTGCGTAACGTTTTTTTTTTTTTTTTTTTTTATCATAACAGATGCTAACTGGTCGACCGGGTCTTTTGGGCACGGCACCCGGGGGAGTTGCCTTAGCTGTAACAGTTGCAGTAGCCAACCCAAAAGCAACAACAACACCTTGCTGGCTGCCACACAGGTCATCTATATGTATCTATATCTTTGGCACTCCATCTCCAATGCCAGGCGAGGCGCACATAAATATGTAAAGCAGACAACAACAGCAAACAGCCAAAACATTCAAAAGCAGAAGAAAAAAATGCAAAATCACTGAAGCTCAAAAGCCCAACGAGACGTCAAAATAAAAAAAAAAATGAAATAATAAAAAAAAAAAATAGGAGAAGAAGAAAAATCCAGCGCTGGGCGAGAGATTGGACTGGATTGGTTCGGATTGGCTTGCCTTGGGTCTGGGGCCGGGGACTTTTTGTGGCAGGCAGCGACGCGTCGCTTTGCCGGGTGGTTGGCAGCAAAGTCAAGCCAGGCAAAAGTATTACAATAATTATGATAATCTATGCCATAAAAAAAGCACCACCCAAAAACTCAAATCGACACCAACAGCAACAGCAACAGCAACAATGCCCATTTGTGGCTCACCCACGCTCACACACACACGCACACATTCACACAGGACTTAAGCTGTGGCAAGAGCAAGATATGCAGAGAATTAGCATACTTTAAGCTACCGCAAGGCAAACATGGCACGGTGCACGAGACCTGCCAGGCACTCCACAAAAATTGTCCAAGTTTTAGATATTTGCATAAATATATTTATATGAGTATATATATATATATATATATATATATATATATATATATATATATATATATATATATATATATATATATATATAAAATAATATCTAAAGAACTGTAACTAAATACGATTAATGAAGTACATCTAGTTAGGCTTACAGTAAGACCAATCGCATCTAGGGCTAGTTACATATATGGCTTACATTATTTATGTTTACAGTTACTGTATCCCGTTTCAATTGTTAAGCGCAGCTATTGGTACTTAGGCTGACTGGAAACTCATCAAAATTACCTGGCTATCAAGCTATCAGGCAGCAGCAGCTTGCATGTGCGTAGACTAAAACGATTAAGGTTTCCAGACATTGCCTTCAGGGTAATCTAATATTCAATTCCTCACACATTCATATTATCTATCTTATAATTAGTATGAGATTAGACGTTGCCTCAAAATTAACGGTTAAGCTATTTACTGTACGAAAAGCAAATGCAAATGAAGACAAGCCACAAAATAAACATAATTATTAATAAAAATACAAATAAATATTAATAAATAAATATACGAAAAATAATATGAATAAATTAATAAATCATGAAAAACTAAGTTTATTTTGTAATTAAAATAAATTATAAATACACTTAATAGTTAAATATGGATTTAAGAATATGTAATTTGAAATAATTATACAATATAATATTTTTTTAATTTTAAAGTTCTTATATAATTTTAAGAAATTGATCAAATTATATAAAATATATATTATTTAATATAAGTAAATTCATTTACTAAATAATAAAGAAATAAAAAAGTGAAATGTGCATTTATAAAATACTTTATAAATATATTGAATAATAAAATAAGATTTCTGAAAATTTCATGTTTAAGTGTATTTAAAATTTTAAAAAATAAATAAAAATAAAAAATATTATATTTTTGTATATATATGTAAATATTATGTTACATTTTTATTATATAATTTACTTATAATTTAAAAATTATATTCTTTTTATTAATTATTTCTCTTTATTATTATTTATATAAATATTAATATATTACAATTTTTGATAAGTCAAATGTTTCCACATTTGAATATAAAAGATAGAGAAAGGCGAAGGAAACTTGTCCCTTCTCTCGGCTCTTAGTCACTTGCAGCTTATCAACTAATATGTTCTGATTGCCCTACTCATGTCTAATTAGTTAAATTTTGAAAGGATTTACTTGGCATAACGCCAATCTCATTCGGAAAACTTTGGCTGACCAAGAAACTTGTCCATCCAGGCATCGAGAGCAGGTGTCCATTAAAGGTAACTGTTACTTTTAATGCGGCTGCTGTGTTAATGTGGCTGTTGTTCCTGCTACTGACGACTATTGACTGACCGTTGGCTATTGGGATCGAGTGTGGGTGGGTGCGGACTGTGGGGCAGCTGTAGCTTCAGCTGCAGTTTTTGGACATTGTGTGTTTGATTTTTATCTGTGTACGTGGCGTCGCATGGCGTGGCCATTCCGTAACGTCAGCTGGACGCGAGACCAGTTACTTTGACCGCCCACAAGGCACACAGGAGAAAGAGCGAGAGAGATAGAGAGAGAGAGAGAGTGTGTGTGTGGCAGCAATGGCCACGACCCTGGCCATCGGTGCGCTCCACTGATCCAACTGGCCACATCGACATATCGACAACAACATTGTCCCCGGAGTGCGAATGCGAGTTGGCAACGTTGGCAGTTTCCAGTGCGATGACGCCTACATATCCTTGTGGCCTGCCAGTGTTGTTGTCAACATTGTTGTTGTTGCTGTTGTTGTCGACAGCCCATCAAAATCAGGCAACTGCGCTGCCAATGCTAGCGCTGTTCCAGGCAGCCGTTCCCTCAGCGCTCGTATTTCGTTTACAATTTGACCCTTGAAAGGCACACAGCCAACAACAAACAGCCAAAGCACACCCACACAACGCAGGCGACCGAGGGCCGCTTAGTAAGTTTATAGAAAGTGGCAAAGAGCAAAATTATTTAAATAAAATATAACAAAATTGAATTGAATGAAGAATTTGGAGTTGAGAGCTGTTGCTATATGAATTATTAAATTATGAAAGCTATTATCCGCAATAGATATATGTATAGATCGCAAGAAATACCTAACCAGGGGATATTATACAAAATTGTGAAAGTTAATCAGTCATGACGATTATAATGTAGTCTGAGGATAATTATTATTTTTCTGTTTATTCAATTTTAAAAGAAGAGTTTTGCCTAAAGCAAGACAGCTTAAGAGTATTTAAAAAAAATTAAAAAATATTAAGATCTAGTCAAAATGTCTCTACCTTCCATTAACTTAATACCCAAGTACTACATAATATAATGAGTACTATAAATGATAATTGTATTTTATTTTCATTTATTTTATATATATTACGTATTTTATTTATTTAATATATTTATTTTATTTACTTTATTCACTTTATTTAATTCATTTTATTATTATTTATTATTTATTTTAATATAATTTTTTTATTTTTATTTCATTTTTATTTATTTTATACATATTACATATTTTATTTATATAATATATTTATTTTATTTACTTTATTCACTTTATTTAATTCATTTATTTTATACATTTTATTGCATTATTATATTTATTATTTATATTAATATAATTTTTTTATTTTTATTTTGTGATTTATTATTATATTATATGATATTTTTTATTTAATTTTTTAAATTAATTTTTGCCATTCATAAATATATCAGACTCGAGCACATATCCTCCAGATTCGCAAACTATTGAATTGAACTCATTGAATAGCAATTCACTTAAAACTTTAGTGAGAGCCCTCGCTGAAGCCTGGTAATGGCAATGGCTGGGAATCCAGCCATCGTGCGGAGAGGCGGCGGGCGGAGGTGTGGCGTGGTGTGGAGGTGGTTGGCAAAGTGTGAGTCGGACGACAGGTTGTTTCTGTATGGGTTTGGCAGCAAAGCCATTGCTATCCAATGGCTCCAGCAACGGGCTCCAATTCTCCATTTGCTGCCGTGGGTAGTTTTGATAAAACGTTTCAATGGCTGAGCACATAACAGTTGACTGGCTGCCTGCGCCGTGTCTCTCACTCTTTGTGTGGGTGTGCGAGTGTGTGCCTGTGTGTGCCTGTGTGTGTGTGTGTGACAAAGACCATAAACTCCAAAAAAGCTCGACATACAACCAGGACAAACGTTGTTCCTGCTGTTGGCCCGATTCGCCTGCTACAGCTACAGCTACAGCTGCTGCTGTTGACGATGCGACGCTGACTGGCATTTTGAGGGTGGCAGCGGTGATAAAAAGTTGTGCTTGTTGTAATAACAACAGCTCTCGATGCTCTGGCAACGACAACAACAGCAACAACAACAACAATGACAAAGGCAAAGGCAACGGCAAAGGCAATGCCAACTCCCAAGCCGCATATACAAACATACTCAAGTTTTTTGCCTCTGTGTGTGTGTGTGCGTGGGTGGGCTGAAGGGGCTGGCATTTTGGGGCGTGGTATTGATAGAACGAGGGTTGGAGGCAACAAGATTGGGAGCTGTACGAGCCGGCTCAATGAGGCTATTTGGGACACAACGATTTCGCGTCGTTGTTGCTGCTGATGTTGATGACGATGATGATTACACGTTCACGATGAAGACTGTGTCTATGTGTTGGTGTGTAGTTGTAGTTGGGCTGCAGATATTCATCGAAAGCAAAATGACAGCCTAGAGACACATTCAACAGCAACAGCAACAGCAACAGCAGCAACAGCTCCAGAGCCAAGATAAGAAATGAATGACAGGCTAAGGAAGATGAAGAAGCAGAAGATGCCGCACAAAACACAAAACCAGGAGCCACAAATACGAGCATGGAACTGATGCTGATGCTGATGCTGTAGCTATAGCTGTAGCTGTAGCTGTAGCTGGAGACGCACTCCTGGCAGTTCCATTATGCTGCTGGCATATCAGTCAGTGTCAGTGTGAATGCGAAATTGCTTTGCTTTTACGACGGCTCGTCGAGTGCTCGTTGGGTCGTTCGCTCGTTGGCTCGTTCGGCTTGTTGTTGCTGTTGTTGTTGTCATTTGGTGGCACGGCAAAGGTACATAAAAGTAATGGCTAATGGATATTATGTACCCAGAACGTTCCGTACTCTAAGGTAAGCACAAGCCGTAGCCCCAACCTCCGTTCCACATATAAATCACACACAGACGCATATTTCAGTGGCCCATCGGGAGACGTGCGATGATGAAAATCTCGCCGAAATAGTTACAACAAAATGGGCCCAACACAAAGCACAACAAACAAAATTTAATAATAATAATAATAATAATAATCTGAGCAAAATGTGTGCGCGTGGCAAAAGATTTGCAACTGGAGACTACAAAATTTGATGACGAGCGCAGGCAAATGCTCGAGCAGCCCACTTAGGCCAGTAACTACACGAGTTTAGATTGAGTTAGTTATAGACTAAAGTTAGCGCAAAATGAGGTCAAGCTGCCAGCATTGAAAGCGCTTCAATAATAGGCCCAACTTTTGATGAAAAACTAAAAATATCTCTAAGGAGAAGGCAGAGCTCGCAGAACTAGAAGAAGAAGAGTAAAGGAGAGATAGCAGAAGGAAAATACTTATAGATAGAGCTGACATATCTTAGTACGCAAAGCAGTATATGTATATGTATATAAGATTTATAATTTAATATATTTTTATATTTTTATATATACTTATTTATAAAATAATATATATTTATAACATATTTATCATTTTATATAAATAAACATAATATTTAAAGTTTTTTTTTTAAATTTGTTATCAAACTATTATAAAAATGTATGTAAATGTAAATGTATAAAATAGTATATATATTTATAATATTTATCATTTTATACTAATATATATAATATTTAAAATACTATTTAAATTTTTAATTAAATTATTATAAAATTTATATAATATTTATCATTTCATTTATTTTTATAATCTAAATAAAATACATATATAATATAAAATATTATTAAAATGTTATATATATATATATATATATATATATATATATATATATATATATATATAGCAGCTTATGCTTCTATCAACTGATTTTTAGATATCCTCCATATATAGTATATAAAATCCAAGAGCATGCACATCAAATTCTAAGCCTGCAACGAGCGGAGCTGCACAGCAAATACAGGCAATGGCGTTTCAGTCACGTACCAGAAGCAGAAGAAGAAGCAGAAGTGGAGGAGAAAAAAAAAAACAGAATTCAAACAACGATAAGGCAACCCCAAAGCAACAACAACAACAGCCAACAGGCAACAATTTCTTACGGGAAAAATGTCGGCCGGATATCAACAAAATATAGTTACAGCCCGCTTAACATGCTTATAGTAAATACGTAGCGTGTGTGTATTTTTTGGGGCGTTTCATATCAACAATGTGGGTGAGAGAGCGGGATAGAGATAGACAGAGCGAGAGAAAGAGAGAATTGGCCGTATTGGTGGTTGCCACGCTTTGGCGGCCATAAACCGAGTCCCAGCACCCAGCCCCAGCCCCAGCCCACAGATCTCAGCAGCCCCTCAGCACAGTCAGAAACTGTAAGGCCGTGGGCCTATCAGTCTATCTTTATATCTGCCACACACACACACACACACACGCGCATACACAGTCCTCAATGAGTCCATATATATCAGTGTTCCATCTATGGCTCAGAGCTTCAGTCCTGTGCACCGTGGATGAAAGTGTGCGAGGCCTGAATGAAAATTGCTGAATTTATGGAATGAAAAATAATTTGTATAAAATTTGAAATGTTCAAAATTAATATTAAAAATATTGAAAAAATAAAAGCTAATGTTAAAAAAAAAAATTATTGACATAAATAAAAATTGTGCTTATTAATTAATTAAAATGAAAATGCTTAAAATTGTAAAGAATTTTTTAAGAATTTAAAAATGTATTTAATATTTTCTTTACTTAAATAAATAATTAAAACTATTGTCTTATTATTATTATTATTATTATTATTTTAAAACAAGTGATTTTTATATAATTTTAGTAATAACAATAAACCAATTTTAAATCAATTTTTAAATATTAAAAAAATATTTAATAATTTAAAGAAAAATTAAAAATAAACAATTTTTAATAATTTTTATTATATAGAAAAAATGTGTAAACATATTTTTAGTTTAAATTAATAAAAACTATGGCTTTATTAATTTATTAAATAAGGTGTGAATTCAATAGCATTGTTAAACAAATTTTTTAATTTAGAAAAATGTTCAAATAAAAAATAATGTTGCTTAATTTTAATTATTTTTAATAATTATTAAATTATTGTATATAAAATATATACTGAGAGACGGAGAGCAAGCCAATTTATTATGAGCAATATAATTGGGCTTTTTCGCACCACTGTGCCAGTGTGGTGGCAGGCCAGGCTCGATAAGGCGCCCATCGACAAAGGCGACACCCAAAGCTCATTTGTTACGCTACCCGAGAGATGGCTCTGATGGCGCTGGCTTTGGGCTTTGAGTTTTGGGCTTGGGGCTTGGGGCTTGGGGTTCGGGTTCGATTTCGGTTTCGAGTCTGGGACAACGCCTTACACAGCAGCAACAGCAGCAGCAGCAGCAAATATTTTTGCTTCTATTTGTAATCCTCGGTGCTGAGGCCAGGGCGCTGAGTTTTGTTACCTTTGGCACTGGCATTGGCTCCGGCTCCGGCTTTGGCTCTGGCTCTGGCTCTGCTCGAGTAATAACTTTATGCTAAAGTCGTCAACCAAAATCGGACTCAAACAAGCATAAAACTTTGCCAGCTGTGTGCGTGTGTGAGTGCCAACCCTCGAGATAGCTTGGCCGGATAGTCAGGCAGGCAGTCAGCCAGTCAGCCAAGCGACGTTTCATGTCTGGCTCTGTCTGTAGTTATATCAGTGCCGTCATCATCGATATAAACTCTTGACTGACTGTGCGACTGACGAGCGGACCAACTGACAGACAAACAGACGCACGAAAGAAGACGGCGGCAATGGAGGCGATGGCTGGTTAGATAGTCGCCCCATTTGCCATTCCCTGGCTGGCAGCGCGCCTTGACTCGGCCTGAGCGCTCATTCATCCATTCATTCATGCCAGGCAGCCAGTCAGTCAGCCAGCAAACCGATACACCACAGTAATCGGTATATCTCTGTATGTGTGTGTGTGTGTGTGTGTGTGTGTGTGTGTAGCATTTGTGTGACTTACTGCATAACAGTCGAACAGTCGAACAGTCGAACGGCCGAAGGGCAAGGGGCTGGTGTGCGTCTGTGGGCGGGGTGCAACACAGGAACCCACCATGCGTATACGTAATCTGGTCTTAGATTACTGATCCATGTCAAATCTTTGGCTTAGGTACCCGGTCCACGGCCACGTCGCTCAGCTAGCGCGTCGTTTTGATTGATACGAAATAAACTGAAACTGAACGCCATCTTCGGCTGTGAGTCGCCGCTCGAGCTGGTGTCGACACACAGCTCTGGACACATTTAGCAGTGCCTCTTGCCCTCTCCCTCTCTCTCTCTCTCTCATTCCATTTGCTACTCTGTTTCATTCTGTTCCTTACGCGCTGCTGATTTTATGCGCATCGCTTCCGCATCACCAGGCAGCCAAGTCCAAGCTTCAAGCACTGGTGCCACACCCACCTCACCTACCGCCCATTCAGCAAAAAAAAGTAATGTAAGAGTAGCGAATGCATTACTTATAAAATTAAGCAGTGGCAAACGCACAACACAGACCGAGGCCCAAAATCGAAGTTGAGAGGTGTGCCAGGTGTGTGTGTGTGTGTGTGTGGCTGAACAGGTGAATTATTAGACAGCGGGACGATGGGTGACTGCCACACTGCCAACTGGCAACTGGCAACTGGAAATGCCAGTTGATTGAACTTTTTGTGGAGCATTCGTCAGCGCTGTGTGGCCGCTGGCCACAGCTGAATGAGAACTAGGTGGCACTTGCACTAGGATTTACTGAAATGCCAACAGAGAACAAAAAAAAAACAAGTAACAAAGATATAGAGAGAGAGAGAGAGAGAGAGAGAGAGAGTGGAAGTAAAGCAATCTCGCACTCTGATGCTCTCACATTGAACTGCATGCAAATTGCGCTCGAGGACAGCGCAGTCAAAGATTGGCAGCTCGATAATCGAAGCGTTTGTTCACATCAAATGTTCTGGAAGATCAACATGAATGTAATACTCGAGGCGACGACTACTTAAAGCTATAGCTATAGCTTAAAGCCATGTCCAGCTGCTGGTTGGTGACAAGTGCAAAGATACTGGGGAAAACAATATGGAAAAGCTAGGAAAATCGCATGCGTTTGACAGAGTTGAGGAATAGAGCAGGGGCTAGACCAGAGTTATGGATAATAGAGTTAATGCTCTCAAGAAAATTCTATATGTAGCTATTCAGTCTGCTGTATAAGTGAAAGCTATCTATGCTTTATATCTCAGTTTCAGGAGTATTTGCTTCGTTCTGGAACCGCACTCGTTTAAGCTCAGCGAAAATTTTAACTTATAGATATTTAGATGTATGTAGATATTTTCTTTTTAATATCATTTTTTTTATTTATTTATTTTTCTTTTATATATATAATCTTTTTTATTTATTTATAATTTTTTTATTATGTATTCATATATACATATTTATTTATTTTTAAATTTATTTTTTTTATTTATGTATTTATACATATATTTTTTAAATATTTTTTTTTATTTATTTTATTTTTTTTTTAAATTTATTTTTTTATTTTTGTTTTTAATTTATTTTGTTTATTTTTTTTTTATTTATTTATTTTGTTGATTTATTTATTTATTTTATTTTGTTATTTATTTTATTTATTTTTTATTGTATATTTTTATTTATTTATTTCATTATTTTTTTATTATTAATCTTTATTTTATTTTTTTTAATTTATTTAGCTTATTTATTCATTTTTGTTTTTAATTTATTTTGTTTATTTATTTATTTTGTTATTTATTTAATTTTTTTTATTGTATATTTGTATTTATTTATTTTATTATTTTATTTTTTATTTATTTATTTTATTTTTGTTATTTATTTTTTTATTGTATATTTTTATTTATTTTTAAACTATTATTTACCTTTTACATTATACTCTTTAAGCAACTTCTATGTACATTGAGATTTTGCAGTCAAGCAGTCTGACTTCGGAAAACTTTGGCTCGTAAGGACAATTACTAGATAGAGCTTAAGCCGAAGCAACTCAAACATCATCAACATCTCGGCGACATTTCTGGTAGATATACATATTCTATATGCATAAATACTACATATATAAATATAATCTATAAGTTCAAAGTTTTACTTGACATAGGAAACACTTCGCACCAGTCGCTTAGGTTGCTCCATATAATAAATTATAAATTTATCAAGTCAGTATAGTTTAGGGCAAGCTATTTTTAAAATCACCTTCTCCTATAGATATATATTCAGATATTACAATTGTACCATATTCCCAAGGCGCCAGCGTATCTCCCCCCTCTCAGCTTAGCCTTTAGCCTTCCCTTGTGTGTGTGTGTGTGTGTGTCAGCATATTCACACTTGATTATTTCAATAGACGCGTTTGGGAATTATATGTCTCTCTATTTTGTTCCGGCCGCCCCTGGCTATATGCTATCATTAATAATGCACAGTTTACCTTAAGAGGATTTTCAATGCCTCCCCAAGATAATAAGTGAGGACACGAGCGCCCGCACGTCCCCAACAGCCCACAGCTCCGCACTTTAAGAATACCCCCACGCATAAAAAGCAAATATGAAAATATATACGTGGGAATATGATGTGTTGTTGTTGTTGTTGTTGTTGTGCATTATGATTATTGTTGCTGCTGCTGTTGTTGTTGTTGTTGTTGTATCGGTGAGTCCACAGCACGCCCTAATTTTTGGGCTTATTATTAACCAGCTCGCTTGGCTCTGTGTATTCGCTTGTCCTCGTTGCTGTGCTGCTTTGTGTGTCGCCGCCTTTGACGGGGGCGTGGACTGCCAGGCTGCCAGGCTGCCAGGCCGAAGGGGCTGGCGGGCTCGAGGAGGGCGTGGTCCCAGTTAACGGCAACAACATCTGTGAAGATGCTGCCAAACGCCGAAACGCCAGCATAATTATAATAATCATTTCATAATCATATTTTATTTTAGTTGTATGGCCCGCCCGCTGCTCGACTACAGAGCCCGTCGCCCGTCGCCCGTCGCCCAGCGCCGCCCCTGGGCTGTCCCAGCAGGTTTCTACGCCTGTTTTTTTTTTTTTTTTTTTTTTTTTTTGCTGTCGTCCTGCCTCCTCCTGCTCTGGGTGTGTGTGTGTGTTTTTTGAAACAGTTGCCAAAAGCGCAGAAGGAGTAACTTGGCGCAGGGATGGACGAGGACCAGCGACTGTCGACTGGCCGAGGTCTGCGAGTGCGACAGATGTGTTTCTCATTCGATTTTTAATATGCGGCCAATCTAACTGTAATTGGTTTGTTATTGTCTCCCGGCTACGTAGCATGCGGAGCTGGCAAACCTCAGGAGACTTTTTCTGCATCGCTTCCCGAGGGGTCGCTTCTCCCTCCCTCGCTCGCTCGCTCGCTCGCTCTCAGCTCGCAGCTCGCAGCTCGCCTGCTGTGGTAAATATCTATCGTTTATTGTTATTGCTCTTGTTCGCTCTATTGTTTTCATTGTTCGTCCTTCGTCCTGCCCGACCTGTCGCCTCCTGCTCCTCGTCTGCTCACTGCCGGTTAAATTTATGAAAAATGTTGTTCACACTTTCCTTTAGCAACATTCATGTGCAGCCAAGCGCCCGGGGTTAGGGCCCAACCTCAAGGGTGTGATGGGCAATGCCGGCTCTCGCCTGCCGTCTTTGTTGCTGTTGCTGTTGCTGTTGCTGTTAATGTTGGTGTACCAAATGGGTTACATGCTTGCACATGTCGTACTCCACCTGCTCGCACTCGTCCCATCGTGACCCGACAAAAAACCAACACAAGCATCATCAACTTTTGGAGCGTTTGGTCTACGATTTTAATAGGATCAAAGATTTTGCTCGACATTGAAATGGACGCTCCTTGAGCCAGCTAAAATGAGGCCAACGGACAGAGGGACAGGCGGACAGCTGCACAGACGGAAAGTTGAAACAATTTGACTTTAGTTAAAAGTGCTGCCCATTTGTGCTTAAAACAGTGTGACCAAACGATTTGGATTTGGTGTTGACTAACAGCATCAAAAGTAATTCCATTTTTTATGTGCTTAAGACTGAGCATATCATCCAAACATTAACAATAGAGTGACCATAAATATAAATATTATAAATATGTAAATAAAGATTTTATATTAATATTATACATATATTTATTTTTTATATTTATATATATTTATTATTTATTAATTATTATTTATATTATATTTATTTATTCATATTTAAATAAATACATATAATTGAAAATATAAAATTATTAAAATTGAAAAAAATCAAAATTGCATAAAATATTCACAAAACTAAATGCAAAATTTCAGATGTTTAACTTGAAAGACGTATGAGATATACATGATTTACTAGGTGAAACTGAAATAGTTATGGGTGCCTGAGCTACGCTTGTTAAGGAAAGAGACCTACAAAAAAAAAATTCATAGAGATTCTAAGAGGAACGCAGGAATAGACAGATAGCCAGAGGCAGACTGGCCAATAGGACTAGATTGGCTCAGCTCGCGTCATAAGTTGCCTGCAGGAGCTGACTTGTCAGTATCAAGGCCTAATGAAGGACAAAAGACGCTGAACCTGGCTCTGCAAAATATACCTCAGTGATAAACCAAGAACTCAGAACTATTCTGAGCTGATCTAAAGCTTCAATAAGCAAATATAATAAATAATAATAAATCTTACTAAAAACAGAATCTCAGCAACTATATAGTAGAATAACAAGTTCTTAAAAAAAAAAAAAAATCAGAAAGTTAATCCAATATATTTAACTTCTTTATTTCGCCATATAAAGCTGAAACTTTTTCTAGTCTATCAAATTGAAGTCAGTCAATTCTTTTTATTATTATTAGATATTTGGACGGGGACCGCAACGAGAAACTTATATGGCATAACGAATGCTGTGAGCCCAACGACGAAAGGGTCAAATGCGTGTGTGTGTGTGTGTGTCAGGGGTGTGGGTGGGGTTGGCAAGGTTTTTTGATGTAGGACTTCTCGTCTAGCGGTTTTATGTGCGCTTAAGCCGCGTCTCGGGACACATCTGATATCAGATTTGTCGCCGTGTCACTGTCGCTATCGCAACTGAGTTATCAGAGTCCCGTCGCTCCCTCCCCCCTTGCCCTACCCGCCCATGCCATGCCAGCTAACCTAACCAGAGCCTGTGCCCAGGGTCTCTTCATTCTAAACGATTGATGGCAGCAGGCAGCAGGCGGCAGGCGGCAGCTCTTGTCAGACACATACGCAGCATCATTGAACCCCCCCTTGCGACACCACTGCTCCCCTTGCTTTGCTCCTGCCACGCTTTGGTGAGGAAATGATAAATTGCGCATTTGGGAGTTTTAAAGGTCAATTTAGGGGTTAGTCTGTGCCTGTGCCTGTGCCTGTGCCTGTGCCTGCTTACAACTTGACTGACAGACAGGCCATGGCCAAAGCGGGCAGGGGCAGAGGCAGCGGCTGAGGGTTTGATCATCTCTATGCATATGCCGAGTGAAAAAAGGGGCCAAGTGCGCAGCCCATAAACAGCGACACTTCAAAGTTAACTCGCTCAATAAAAAATACTTGTACGACTTCACACAGATATATATGTATATATGTATATATATATATATATATATATTCGTAACAGTTTATAAGGCAGCCAAAACACAACGGAACCCAAAGGGGTTGCACTCGAGCACCACTGCACCACTGCACCGCTGAGCGGGCACATTTGCTTATAGGATTTGCCAGCGCCTGTTGACTTCTAGTTGGCATTTATATTAATGGCCTCGGCCTCGACTCATTTTTTGCAGCTTTGAAGGCAAATCAGTCAAAGCAAAGCTCATAAATAATTTGTAAATATCCACACTCTATATAAAAAAGCCGAAACAGAAGAATTTTGCATGCCTAATATGCTTTTATAGCTTAAAGCTTTAACGGAAGTTAGACATATCGAAGATCGACTTATCGATAAAACAAATATATATAAAAAAAATAGATTTATATACGTTATGGGATCTACCATTTTCCCATTTTCCATGCATTCAGTTCATAGGGATATTCCAAATTGTATAGTATATTCTGAGAACTATGAACCAAAAGGTTTTATACAGATATTACTATTGTCACTGTGTGTCTTGCCATTCTGCTGTCGTTTAACTAAATTATTACTTGTAACATTTAATGACAACATTATTATAACATTTATGATAACATTTATTGATAACATTATTATAACATTTATTTACGACATTATTATAATATACTTAAAACATTATTAACATATATTTATAACAGCTACGGACAACATTTACTTAACATTATTGTAACAATTATATGTTAAGATTAAGATTCTTTAACATTGATTACATATATCATTTATAAATAATACAATTATTTCTAACATTATTATATCATATATTTATAACATTGTTAACTTTTTTTAGTAACATTAATAATTTTATTATAACAACATTCACTGACAACATTTACATTTACTTAACATTATTATAACATTTATTAAGAACATTATTTATAACACTATTAAAAATATATTTATAACAGTTATGGGCAACATTTATTCATATATTGATAAGATTTTGTAACAGTATTAATATTTATACACATATGTATAACATTTTTAACAATATTAAGAATATTTTTTGAGTTATTAACAATAACATTATGAAGAACTATATTATATATTTATAACATTTGCTGTCCACATTTACTTAACATTATTATAACATTTAATGGCATTACTTAAAGAATTATGAACATTAACATTAGGTTAACATTAAGTCTTCTTAGTAATTAGTAGGATAATAAACGTAGTAATTCTGAATAACATTATTTATAATATTATTATAACATTTAGTGTTATATATTTTATATATATATATATATGCTATAACATTATTATAACATATTTGTATAACATTTTTAATTTAAAAATTTATTACTTTTAACAGTAAAATTGAAGCCACTTTTAGCTCTGTCTCTCTCTTTCTCTTCTTGCGGCCTCTGACAGATTCCAGAGCTATTAAAAAATATATGTGAAGAAACTGATGCTTGCTTATAGAACTTTATCACATTTCCCTTCATTATTATCAACATTATCATTATCATTATTATTATTATTATTTTTTTTTTACACTTTGAATTATATATATATATATAATATATATATATATATATATATTCGCATCATACTTTGTGTGAGAAACTGTCCAGGACTGTGTCCGGATGGGCGGGGTGACGGAGCTGTCGTATTTCATTTAAAAATTCTCATGTCAAGAGCACGCGATTAACGCGTGTCGTGGGCGGTGAAGCGGCGAATTAAGATATTTACGCTAACAAAACCATCGATGAGGCTGGGACTGAGACTGAGGCTGAGCCTGTGCGTCTGCAGTTGACGCTGCCTTTGCCGCCTCGGTGTCCTGGCTGCCCGGCTGCCTGGCTGCCTGCCCGTCCGGCTGTCCCCTTTGGCCGGCGGCACATCAAGATAACGGCACGTCAGAGTGTCGCTCGAGCAACCCAATTCCTGTTGCCGCCGTAACCTGGTCTTTGACATCTCGCAGCAATTGTCAAAGTTGCGCTTATCGCAGCGGCCCAGCAGCCGGATGGACACTGAGCGAGCGAGCGAGCGAGCGAGGAGGCGGAGCGGCTGTTGGCACGTGCGGTCACGTGTCGAACGGTTTTACACGTGCAACGCCAGCGACGCCAGCGACGGCGCTGTCCGATATGCTGTGTCACGGATGCGGATGCCGGTGCGAATGCGGATGCGGATGCGGATGTGGGCGTGGCAATGCCGCCCGCTGCAGAACAAGTGGCAAAGGTGGAAAAACCATTTGCAAGCTAATTGCACGCTGACTAACAAATTAGAGAGAGAGAGAGAGAGGGAGAGAGAGGGATATAGAGGTGCTGTCCCCCTCCCCCTCCGTCTGCCACTCCCATATGACAGCATTTATGATTTTTAGCTTTGCCTTGTTGACACTTAGCCAACGCCTGGAGTAAGGGTTGGAACTGGTTCGCGATTCGGAGCCGGATTCGGATCCGGATGCGGCGCTGCCTAATCGGACTTGTCATGCGGTCATCAAAACAACAAGCGCTGCCGAGGGTTCGCCCCGACTCAATTGTGTAAATCAAAATACAAAAAAAAAAAAAAAAAAAAAAAAAAATCAAAATCAAAATCTTTTTTTTTTTAACTAGCTTCAATTGGTTTTGTAACTCGAAACTGGGCGCGACAGGGTGGTTGAGCTGGTTTCGACTGGGCTCTAGGCGGGCTGTGCCCGCTTCCCCCTGCCCCCTTCGCCGTTCCCCTTCCCTTTGCTCTTCGCCCTGTTCTGCGCTGTTCGCACGTCAGCAACAGACATATAGAGTTAAGATCAAGATCCTAGCGCTAATAATACAGTTATAACTGGGAAACGGAGAGCGCGATGTTAGCTCAGATTTTGCATAACAAATGCCCTAAGTCCAATAATAGTCGAAAAATTATATAATATTTATTTTTATATATCAATTACAGCCCGCCCAAAAATAATCAAATAAATAATAATTTTTAACATTATTATATCATGTCATATAAAAAATATTCAATTTAATACAATTTCTCTGGCAGCGCCCTCTATTGCCATAAAGTAGCACTAGCTAATGTGAATATCGTAAAAGAAGTGTCTGTATTTGTTAATGCTAAAATTTAACAGTCTTCTTACAGCGCTGTTAAATTTTACGATTCCAAGCGGTCTGTGTCTTTGCTAATTTTAAGGTTAACATTCCATTAACAGACTCGTAAATAATCTTTAATTAAATTCAATACTACAACGATTGAGTAATAGCAAATACTACTAAGCGGCATGTTAACATGAAAGTGTGAGGTCAGATTTTTATTAATTGGTGCGCGTTCGTATGAAAAAGTCGAAAATGTAAAGCCACAGAAGTGCTGTTAGTTAACATTAAAAGTAACAGAGCTGCTCTTTGCGTAACCAACAGTCGTTTAACAGTAATCTGTTAACTTGACTGTGGCCTGTTAACTTGCCAGTGTGACGTTGCATTGGTGCGCGCGCGTTGATCATTTTTGAAAAAGCTGCAAATGTGACGTCACAGAGCTGTTAGCACTAATAGTAACATGACTGCTCTTTGCGTAACCTATAACATCTCTTGCACAGTGTAATGCAGCTGTTAGAGTGAAACATCGTCAGAAATATTAATATCTTTACACAAGAAATAAATTCTATATAATAGACATATTATTTTTTTCTCAGAATTCTTTCTTGTTTAATTATGGCTCTAAAAAAAATCTCACTACCTCTCTATATATGAACTAACTACAGCGCTTTACTTCTTGCGCTCATATTGGAACTTATAGACGGGCGCGCTGTCCTTGGTGCCGGCCTTCTCTTTCGTGGGCATGAGCAGGCGTGGCCGCTTGAGTGCTTGCTTAATCTCCAGCTTCTTCTGGACAATGGTTAGCTCCCGCACGCGCTGCTCGCGCTTCTTCATCTCACTCAAGAGCTGTTGTCTGTGGGTTCTTGGGCCCGTGCTCTAGAGGAGTTGGAACAAAAATATATTTAATATATAATTTACCTATAATATAATAAAAAGTTACTCACTGCGCTTTCGCCTGCCTCCAGACGCTCGCCCAGTGTGGCGGCGGGCGCTGGCTGTAGGGCGCCCTTCTCGGTGAAGGTGTAGCGTATGTTCTGGCTGGCTTTGCCGTCCACATCGATAAGAATGGCGCGCAGGCGCTCCAGCTTGCGGCGCTCCATGGTCAGCTTCATGATGACGTACTTGAGATCCTGGGTCTGCATGAGCGCTAGCTGGTCGGCCGTGTGCTCGTCCTTGGCCTCATTCTCTCGATGAACGTCGTCTGTGAGCCGAGAGTTGATCATGTGATGGTAGAACTCATCTGGATTCTTGTTAAGCGCCCGCTTGTGGAGCAGCTTCAGAGTCTTCTCCTTGTGGTGGGCATCGTTGGAGCGCTTTTTGTAGTCTTTCTTCTTCTCGAGTAGGCCGAGATGCTGGCGCGCTTCTGGCTGGTGGCGCTCACGATGCACCTTTTGATTGCTCTTCGAAGCTTTCTTCCAGGACGACATGATTTCCTCTTTGCTGCAGAAAGCAAAGAATTGTTTATAACAAAAACGTGCAGCCCTCAACAGAAACTCGAAATTGCGTTAACACTATCTGCAGAGCATAAATGCGTTTTACATTGTATGTCTATCGATATAAAAACTGTTTACAGCTGTTTTGCGTGCGGCGTACCATTTACGCTTGCATATTTATTCTTTACTGCTATTTAACATCTGTCAGCTGATATTAACAGCAAACGAATGACCCGAAATGCAATTTATATCGATAGCTTATACGCACACCTGTTGCGTATGATAATGGCTTTGTACATAAAAAGTATTCCTAATTATTAAATTAACTTCATTTGGTAACAAATACTAAACTGTGACCCAAAATGCTGATAACACAGGCATTTCCATATATATTTTCAATATATAGTTGCAGTTAACAGCATATGTTATTGGTGGAGTGCTCTGCTAAGCAGAGGAGCAAAACTGTATGGCGCTCTTAACAGTCCAGCGAATCGCACGTGCATTTAAACTGTTCGAAGGTGGAAGAACGATTTGAATAATCAAGCTTCAGTTCAAATTATTCCGGCACTTTCAACTACAGCAAGATGGTGAAGAAGAAAATAGATAATCGCATTCGCGTTATGATTGAAAATGGCGTCAAGCTGGGCCACCGCACCATGTTCGTCATCATTGGAGACAAGGCTCGCGACCAAGTGCCCATTCTCTACGACATTCTCATCAAGTCCACCGTGAAGGCTCGCCCCACTGTGCTGTGGTGCTACAAGAACAAGGACGAGGCCATTTCCAAGTAAGCAACAGCTGAATTATGAGCCAACACCTGTTGCTTATCCCATTCATTAATTGTCTTTTCCAGTCACGGCAAGAAGCGGGCGAAGAAGATAGCTCATGGCAAGGTGGACGTGAATGAAGTGGATCTGTTCGATGCCTTCCGCGTAGCAACCACCATTCACGGTCGCTACTACTCTGAGACACACGCCATACTGGGTCGCACCTATGGCGTCTGTGTGCTGCAGGATTTCGAGGCCCTAACGCCAAATTTGCTGGCGCGGACCGTGGAGACCGTCGAGGGCGGCGGCTTGATTATATTGCTGCTCAAGACGATGCAGTCCCTCAAGCAACTCTACACCATGGGCATGGATGTACACAAACGATTCCGCACCGAGGCCCATCAGACGGTCACCTGCCGGTTCAACGAGCGCCTCATCCTCTCCCTGGCCGACTGCAAGCGCTGCCTGGTGGTCAACGATGATCTAACCGTGCTGCCGCTCAGCTCCAAGACTATCAATGTGCAGCCAGTGAATGTAAGCATAAAATTCCACGATTCCTTAAGCCCGAGCAGAGTTTTCCTTTTTTTTATCAATTTATATTCCTAGCCAGGAGACATAGTCAAGTCGGAGGACGACAACAACTTGAAGGAGCTGCAGCAGAGCCTGTTGAACGTGCAGCCGGCAAGCGCACTGGTCAGTCTCTGCAAGACCTACGACCAGGGCCATGCGGTTGCCCAGTTCATTGACGCACTGGTGGACAAGCAGTTGAAGCCGCCAATGTCGCTGACAGCGGCTCGTGGACGCGGCAAGTCCGCTGCGATGGGCCTGGCCATAGCTGCAGCCGTTTCCTTTGGCTATGTCAATGTGTATGTCACCTCTCCGCACCCGGAGAACTTGATTACGCTCTTTGAGTTCGTGCTGAAGGGCTTCGATGCGCTGGAGTATCAGGAGCACGCGGACTACACCATCATCCGCAGCACCAACGCGGACTTCAAGAAGGCCATCATACGCATCAACATCACGCGCAACAGCCGCCAGACCATACAGTACATAGCGCCCAGCGATACGCACCTGCTGAACGCCGCCGACCTGTTGCTGATCGACGAGGCCGCCGCCATACCACTGCCGCTGGTCAAGAAGATGATGGGCCCCTACCTGATATTCATGGCCAGCACCATCAACGGCTATGAGGGCACGGGACGCTCGCTCAGCCTGAAGCTCATCGCCCAAATACAGAAGGATAACAACGCGCGGCCGCCGCTCACCCTGAACGAGTCGATCCGCTACAAGTGCAACGACGACATCGAGCGGTGGCTCATCAACCTGCTCTGCCTGGACACCAGCAATGTGGCCGTGGCCAGCTCGGGCTGTCCGCTGCCTGTGCTCTGCGAGCTGTACTACATCAACCGGGATGCCCTATTCTCGTACCACAAGGCCGCAGAGACCTTCCTCAACCGGCTGATGTCCATCTACGTGTCGTCCCACTACAAGAATACGCCCAACGATCTGCAGATGATGAGCGATGCGCCCGCCCACCACTTGTTCTGCATGCTGGCCCCGGTGCAGCGCATGGATCAGCTGCCGGAGATTCTGGTGGTCATCCAGGTGGCCCTCGAGGGACAAATCTCGTCACAGAGCATTAGCGACTCCTTGGGGCGCGGCAAGAAGGCCGCCGGCGATCTGATACCCTGGAACGTGGCCGAGCAATACGGCGACCGTGATTTCCCTAAGCTGTCCGGCGTGCGCATCGTCCGTGTGGCCACACATCCCAACTACCAGCGCATGGGCTACGGCAAGAGGGCAATTGCCCTGCTGAAGGACTACTACGAAGGCTGCTTCACGAACGTGGACGACAAGCCCGCAAAGCACGACAAAGGTGAGTCGAGATGGCTTGCATTTTGGTTGATCTTACACTAATTGCTTTGCTCTGTCTGCAGTGGGCATCGAGGAGGTCGAGGAGGAGGAGCTGAGCCTGCTCAAGGAGCAGATTCGTCCACGCAAACGAATTCCCACGCTGCTCGAGCGTCTGCACGAGCGGCTGCCGGAGCGCATTGATTATATCGGCACCTCATACGGCCTGACCTCGGAGCTGCTCAAGTTCTGGAAGAACGTGGGCTTTGTGCCCGTCTACCTTAGCCAGAAGGCCAACGAGCTGACCGGCGAGCACAGCTGCATCATGCTGCACACCCTGAAGAGGTCGCCCAGCAGCTGGCTGCCGCTCTACTACCACGATTTCCGCCGTCGGGTCCTCAAGCTGATGGCGAAGACGTTCCGCGAGTTTGAGACCAAACTGTGCCTTGCGCTGCTCAAGAACAAGTCGGTGGACGACTCCGGGTCAAGGATTGCCACGGTGGACAAGCCCACGCTGGACGTCTACTTTCTGCCACACGATCTGCAGCGCCTCGAGAGCTATGCCCGGCAACAGTCCGAGTTCCGTCTGATCATCGATCTGCTGTCGGACATTGCCCAACTGTATTTCCAGGGTCGCGTCGAGGGCCTCCAGCTGGATCTGGTGCAGCAGAGCGTGCTGCTGGGCCTGGGCGTGCAAGGCAAGACGGTGGACCAGATTGCCGCCGAGGTCAACATGCCGGGCAACCAGCTGCTGGCCAAGTTCTTTGACGCCATGAAGAAGTGCAATCAGTGCTTCCGCACGGTGCTCGAGGAGCACATCGTGGGCGGCATGCTGCAGGAGTCTGAGCTGCCGCGTGGCGAAGAGCTGCAGCCGCTCTCGCTATCCATTGACCAGGAGTTGGACAAGACAGCGCAAAAGCTGACCAAGCAGCAGCGCAAGGAGCTGAAGCGCCTGAAGGCCGAGGCGACCTTGGACGAATACCAGATCAAGGGCAGCGAGGACGACTGGTCCAAGGCGCTGCAGAGCAATGGCAAGGACGCCACAGCTGGCGCGGGCAGCGGTCTACTTTCGGTGAAGAGGTAAGGTAGCTATAAACTAGAAAGAGATAGCAAGAGCACGACCAGTTCTCGCCCTCTCCCACTCTGCCTTGTGCGATGTAATATAGCTTTCGATCCCTTCTTCCACAGCGGCACCAAGCGCCTGGACGCGATCGTCGAACCTGATTCGAGCTTGGGACCCCCACAGACGAAGAAGAGCAAAAAGAATCCCAAGTTGAAGAAGGGCGCGGGCAAGTCGCTCATATAGTGGGCACAATTCGGGTGGATCTATATTTATAAGTTTTCTTCAATAAAAAAAATGTGAACTAAATCTTGATTGTATCATTGTTGGCCTTGGCCTCGGCAGCTGCCGCCTTGCGGCGATCGCGCAGGTCCTGGAAGCTGACGCCGGCCTCCTTGTGGGTGCTGCGCGGGAAGCGCTTCACCTTGGTGCGCTTGCGTGTGACGGCCACCGTTGTGGGCAGCATGTTGCGCTTCTGCAGCAGCTTGAAGCGGTCTGTGAGCAGATTACTCTCGGTCTTCACGTTGCGCAGATTGCCAGCCAGATCCTCGGGCATGTTCACATCCAGATCGGGCTCCTCGAACTTGTGGCGGCCCAGGCGCTTCGGCTCGAACTTCTTGCGCTCTGCTGTCGCCTTGCGGCGCTTCTTCAGTTCGTTCAGCTTCTCCGCCTCCACCTGCACCTCGGTGCGTATGGACTTGATTCTGCAAACAATTTCCAGTTTCAGTGGTTGCTGTGTGTTTGATCTCTTTGTTGCCTACCTGATTATGTCTGCAGTCTGTTTCTTGAGCTCCTTCTTGGCCTCGTGCTGGCGCTTCAGTTCCTTCTGCTTGAGCTCCTTGTTGCGCGCTTGCCTGCTCTTCTTCTTGTTCTCGACGGGCGCATTGACTGGCGAATAATTGTTGTCAGCTGGCTCCTCCTCGTCCTCCGACTCCGGCTCGCCATCCTCCTTGATGCCCTCGCTCATCTCTTTTAGACGGCGCTTGTCGCGCTCCTCTGGCGTCACCTTGCTAAACATGGTGGTGGTGACGCGCTTGAGATGCTGTTCCCTCTTGATGATGGACTCCTCACGATTGACAACATCCTGCAGCAGGTCCTGATGCGCCTTCAGCGAGGGATTGTAGCTCATGCCAGGATGCGGAGCCTCGAACTTTCTAAAGATGAGGATGACCACAAAGATTCAGTTTTTTTTTGTTTTTTTTGGTGGATTTTTGCACTCACTTGGCCTTGGTTGTCTTGTGGTGCAGACTAGCATGTGTTTTAACCACCTTGACGCCGATGTTGGAAGCAACGTGCACGGCCAGATCGCGACTGATCCAGCCCTTCTCATCCTTGAGCCCCGGTATTTTGTCCCTGAAGTCCACCTCCTCCCAAATATCCTTGTCAATTGTGGGCGCCTTCTTCCCACTCCTCCGCGAAGCCAACTCCTTGTCCAGTTTCTCGTGGTAAGCCCCGCGATCCTTGTTCGCCTGACGATGCCTTGGCTTGGTTGGACAACACACCTCCAACTCTATGTTGCGACCGTTTTTCTTCTGCCTCACATGGTTGCTGCGGCGCAGAGTCAATTATAGTTCGAGTTCTATGCAGGTGCCGCGTACTTACCGCTTTATAATCGGATCCTGCACCTTGGATGTGTTCTCCAGTGCCTGGTACGTGCGCATGGGCTTCTGGGCATTCAATTTGCGCTTTTGCCTAATTGTCAACGGGACGGGCGCAGTCTTGAGCGGCGAAGCATCCACCACGAACAGATCCTCATTCTGCTTATCCTTAAATGTCCTGGGTATCAAAGGCGAAAACAATTAACATAAGCTCGTGGTGCGAATTGTTTACCATTTGCTTAGCGGCTTACCCAACGCGCTCTTCTTGGCGCTGATCCTCTAGAAACTGTTCGACATCTTGTATGTCTGTCTTGCGCCAAGCGGCTTTGTTTTTCTTTGAAATGCGCTTCTTTTTTGGAGCTGGATCTTGCGCAGCCATGGCGCTAATAATTCTGCTGCACCGAAAACAAAATTTCAATTTCAACACGTGCAAAGTGTTGGCGATGCCTAGCACTAGAATTGAACTGAACGCATTTAGTGTGTTTATCAACACTGACTCCGGCTGCGACTGTTGTCGAACAGCTGTTTAGTGTGCCATACACTTTACAGTTTCTCACACTGGAAATGAGCTGCTGCTAAGTTTGCTATAAATTAAACTAAAAATAAATATATAAACTAAAATAGTAATAACTATATAAACTACAATAATAATAAATAGTATGTTCAATTAATTGTATTTAATAAATTAACATATGAATTGCAGTGCTTAGGAAATTAACAGATCAATTGCAGTGCATAGGAAATTAACAGATCAATTGCAGTGCATTAACAGATCAATTGCAGTGCATAGGAAATTAACAGATCCATTGCAGTGCTTAGACTGTTGCTCTCTACAGCTGACTGTTCAATGTCCCACACACGTTGCGCATGCAATACACACACACACACACACACACATAGCAATATTGTACAGTTAAGTTAGCTTATCTCTGCTGCTCGAACGTGAAACACGCATTTGATCCACTCAAACAATTTGGCGGCAAATTTAAAGTGCAGCATTCCAGTCGAGATTGATATATTTACTTAGTCTCTCTCGCATTGTGTCCACGTCAGACGTTCGTTGATACAAATAGTTTTTCACACACACACACACACACGCACACAGATACAGTTACAGCCGAGTTGTCTGACGTGTACCTCTCTCGCACTCGGCACACACTTGTTGATTACCCCATTATCAAATTGGCGCCGTTTACACAATAGTTTTATAAACCGCGCCGAAACAGTCGTTGCCCAGCAGTCAGGATGAGCGAGCCAACATTTGCGGACATCTCAGCGAAGTTCAGCGAGGCGACTCTGGATGAGATCATACGGAGTGCCGGCGGCACCAAGCACACCTCGTACAAGTTCGGCGAGGGCGGCAAGAAAGGCGACTCTTATCTGAGTCGAGTGTTCCGCCTGTGCGTCTATGGCGTCAAGGGGCCCGAGGCCGAGCAGCTGGAGGTGAATGTTATTGTCAAGGGCATGCCGGACAACATGCACCGGCGGCGGCTGTTCCGCTCCACGGACTTCTTCCGCAACGAGATCCACTTCTACACGAAGGTCATTCCCGCCGTGGAGGCCTTCCAGGCGTCACGGCAGCCCAAGCCCAAGAAGCCCTTCCTCGAGTACCCCAAGTGCATGGCATCCCTGTGCGATGGCCTCAACGACTTCATCGCTCTCGAGGATGTCGGCTTCCGCGGCTACCGCTCGCCCAATCGGTAGGTAGCGATGCCTCCTCTCTTCCTCTAGCCAGCTAAAATCCTTGCACTTGCAGCCAGAGCTACATTGCGCTGGAGGACGCGCTCCTGACCATGCGCACCATGGGCCGCTACCATGGCGTGGCCTTGGCCTTCAAGGCGCTGGATGCGAGCAACTTCGAGAAGGCCGCCAGCGCGCTGGAGGAGACCTACTACGGGGAGCACACGCGCGAGTGGTACACGGGCTTCCTGCAGCTGGCCGAAAACGTCGCCCTCGATGCCGTCACCAAGACGTTGCCCAACACCAAGTACGAGACGTTGGCCAACAACTTCCTGCAGCCGGAGCTGTTCGACGATCTGATCAATCTGGTGTCCACGCGCTCCAAGCTGAGCGTGTTCGGGCACGGCGACTGCTGGACGCCCAACTTCCTCACGCGCTACAGCCAGGACGGCGCCCCGGAGGCAATCATCATCATTGACTTCCAGCTGGCCCGCTGCGCCTCCCTGGCGCTGGACATCAGCTTCTTCATATACTCCTGCACCAGCCAGCAGCTGCGGGAGGAGCACTACGATGAGCTGCTGCGCGCCTACCTGGAGAGCGCCCAGGCGCTGATCACGGATCTGGGCGGTGACGCGGAGGCGCTCATCTCCTGGGAGTCGCTGCAGGAGGAGCTGAAGCAGTTCGGCCGCTTCGGCGTCGGCATGGGCATCGAGTCGCTGCCGATGTCCCTCATCGAGGACGACGAGGTGGCCGATCTGGAGGGCATTGTCGAGAACGCCGTGCTCACCGACGTCTGGAACATAACGCCCTTCAAGCAGCCAGCCAAGCAGCAGCGCATCGCCGAGATCTTCAAGCATGCCATTGACCAGGGCTACATCAAGTAGGCCAACATTTAACACAAATATATACCCCATAACGGTATTGTGGCCAGCCGAAAGTCGCCTCGACTGGCGCCCATAACTCTGTCACTAAATTGATCAAATATTTAAATTAGCTCAACTAAAACTCACGTACTAACCATAATGTAATATACCATTAGGATAAACGTTTGCATATGACCATAAATATATATATATATATATTTATATATATAGAGAAATATTAATTTGATCAGCTGAAACTTGTGGAACAGTTTTTAGTACAAGCAGAAAGCAAGCACGGTTCGTGAATGAGCTAAACTGTGTACACGAACCGTAAAGAGCGGAGCTAAAATCATCAATTTTTAAATAAAGATCAGATTTGTATAAAATGAATATATGTTTTAAATTAAGTTGAAGTTAACGATTAGATGACATTTATGGCGGCAAATATATTTCGAATAATATAGTACATGCGCTGGATGGAATTTGTGAGCGAATTTTTAGTACAAGCAAAAACCAAACATGGTTTATGAATTGGCTAAATGATGGACCCGAACCAGAAGCAGCTAGCTCAGGCATGGCTCAATAAAGATAAATTAATTCCAAATTATATTTATATTTGAAATTAAATTTTTGTTATTTAATGAAATTCAAGACAAGAGATTAATTGTTATATATGTGCAATAATATAGTATTTAATATAGTTATAGTTATATAACAATATTTATATCTTTTGCAACTGGGAACACAGCTAGAAAACTGTTCCTTGAACACTGTTCTACTCAAAGAACTTCCAAGCTGCCTTAAAGTAGGCTGTAAATGGTGCAAGTCAAGGCTAAGTTCTAAAATTGTACTGGATATTCAAAAGAAATTAAATTTTAAATATTTATATTTTTTAAATTAAATATTTAAAATTTAATTTAATTTTTTATATTTTTAAATTAAATATTTAAAATTTAATTTAATTTTTTATATTTTATTTATATTTTTTAAATTAAATATTTAAAATTTAATTTAAATTAAATATTTAATTTTATAGTTTCTACTGAGAGATTCCGAGTAAAGCGTATAGACTGGCAACAGAGTTTATGTATGCTAAAGTGAATTGCCGTTAAGACTAACAAATGCCTCTTCACTTTTAGCTCCATCCCTTGAGAGAAATGAAAAAGGTGTAAATAGAGAGCTCTGACTGAACAGAGCGAAGGCAACCCCAAAAATCAGCAAAGTTCACAATGCCAGATCGTTGGTGCGTTCGCTCTCTTGACCTCGCTCGCAGAGAGAGGGAATGCGCCTTGCCCTCTCTCTCTCTCTCTCTCTATCTGTTACGCTTTACATTGAGAGGCAGCGCGACAGTGTTGTCAACGCCAAAAGAGAGAAGATAATTGAAGAGAAAAGAAAAGAATATAACTAAAAAAAATTATATATATTTAAATGATGTATTATAATTTAATTGCTGTTGAGTGAATTTTTAAATATTTTAAAATTTAATAATTCCTTAATTAATACTTTTATTTTATGTATTTCGATCAATTGTTTAAATTTAAAAAAAAAGTAATTTTATTTATTTTAATCATTTTTTTTAAGTATTTTTTTTTTATTTGAATGAATTTGAAAATATTTGAAAATTTAATATATAATTAATATTTTTCTTTTATATATTTTTGTCAAATGTTGATTGAATTTTACAAAATTTGTTATTCAATTTTATATTTAATTTAATTTAATTTTTAATTATTATTTATTATTATTAATTATAAAATATTTTAAAATTTTATCAAATTTCTTAAGTTAATCATTTCATTTTTTTAATAATAAAAATAAAAATAATAATAATCAACAAAAGAAAACGAAAATAATGAACACATTTTCAATACAGCTAAAATGTTAGCTATAGCTATATCGCAGCCATTTCTAACGGGAAAAAGGCCGCTGGTTAGCCAACACTGGCGAGCGGCGTCGCCTTAACACGGCATCGCTCGCGTTGCATGCCTCAGTCTCTCCACGCACGCGACGAGCTGCGGATCAACGCTGCGATCGTCGTCCGCTCCCAAGTGGTTCTAAAAAAATAGCATTAAAGCGCAACATATTTACTAAATTTTACAACTAAATTAAACACTTTTTTTTTGCGTTATTTATTTATTGCTCTGCAACTAGACATATTTTTTTTTTTACGCGCTTGAAACATTTACAATCGCATGTGTGGAAAACGCGACGGCACTCGAAACGATGCCATTGCCATGCCTGGTTGTATACTTACCTAGATGCTTAAATATATACGATTATATACACACAGATATAGAATGTGAATTAGTTGTGATTGGTGAATCGCGAGTGATTTTATGTTAATTTTTTTTTTTTATGTTTTTTTATGCACTCAAATTCATGCAAAAGTTCAAAGTGTCGGCGAAATAATGAAAACGAAAAGTCTAAAAAATTGTGAGTGCAAAGGCGACTAATTGATTGATTGTTGATCGAAGTGTAACAGCAGCAGCAGCAGCAGCAGCAGCAGCAGCCAGATCACACAAATACAAAAATGCAAACAGCAAATTGAAGATCCAACAACAACTCAACTATATATACATATATATATATATATATATATATATATGTCCACGTATATATATACATAATCAAACCGCAAACGAGCGAAAAAAATACGAAAAAAGTGAGTGATTTATTTAATATATATATACATATATATATAGATATAAGTCAGATGTATATATATATATATATAGTGTCATGTTCATATTTTACTATATATATATATATATATATACAGACCAACAGACCGACAGACCGGGTACCGGGGGCAGAGCGCACTCATGAGCTTTGCTACGGTTATGATTATGGTTATGCCCGGTTTCGGAAGCAGCAGCCGCCAGTTGCCATCAACGATCATCATGATGCTGCTGCCAGCTCTCTCTCTCTCTCTCTCTCTCTCTGTCTCTCTCTCTGTCAGTCTCTGCGGCGTTGCCGGTCTCGTTTTCGTATATATGCGAGGGGGGCTGTGGCCGGCTCTGGCTTCAGCCTGGGGCTGAGGCTGGGCCTGCAGCCGAAATGAAATGGAATTAAATTAAATCAAATGATAAAAAATATAAATCGAGCGTAGAAACAGTGGCGGCCCTCTGTGCCAGCGGTCCAAAGCAGCGCAAAAAAAAAAAAAAAAAAAAAAAAACAGAAAAACAAAAACAATCGGAATCAGAATCAGAATCAGAATCAGAATCGGAATCTGAATGAGAAACCCCCACAGTCCGACAACTGACTAACTGACTAACCGACAAACTGTTGCACTGCCATTAGGGGGCACAGCACGCATACAAATGCAAGTGCCTCTCTCTCTCGCTCTCTCTCTCTCTCTCTGGGTCGTATTCATAGACGCACTACAGCTAATGGCTATGCTCGACGTGCTATTAACGTGCACACATGCCATAAAGACCCAAAGAGCGGAAGGAAAATCCAAAGGGTAAACATCAGTAGCCGCAGCAGACCCTAGAGTCGGGAGTCGGGAATCGGCAGTTGGGAGTTGGGAGTCGCTAGTCGGCGGCACTTGTTGTGCCCTGCTCCTGCAACCGGTTGCCATCGGCCATAAATGCATTGAACTCTGCTGCTAGCGTTGCTTACATAACGCGCGACCCTCCTCCATTTTGAATATGTCAAAAATCTGTCAGAATATAAATAAGTCGCCCTCCAAACTGCATCTGTATCCGTATCCCGTGCCCATATCCGTATCGCAAGCGCTGCGATACGGCCCTATCTGTGGCTGCACTCTGTACCTGCTGCATCTGTTGTTTATGCATCGTAACTGGATTCATTATGGCAATTGTAGCTATCCATGAAGGTGCAACCCCTTATCTGAAATTGTATCTGCGTATCTGTAGCTGAAATTCAATTTAAATTTATATATATATATATATATATATATATATATATATATATATATATATATTATATTCTGGTATCTGCAGTATCTGAACTTGAGTCTTCTGAAACTGTTGCTGTATCTGTAGAGCTACCTCTAATCTATCTGCAGCTGTATTTTTATCTGGATTCCTATATGCTATATAGATACATCTGAATTTAAATTTATATATATATATATATATATATATATATATATATATATATATATATATATTCTGGTATCTGCAGTATCTGAACTTGAGTCTTCTGAAACTGTTGCTGTATCTGTAGAGCTACCTCTAATCTATCTGCAGCTGTATTTTTATCTGGATTCCTATATGCTATATAGATACATCTGAAGCTGTATCTTTATCTACAATTGTATCAAAAATCAAACTAAAATCAATCAAAATATATATATTCTATTTTATAAATCTTCAGTATTATCTGAACTTGATTCTTCAATTTTATCTATACCTTTTATCTGACTCTGTATCTCTAATAGCAAAATTATCTGTGTTTGTTTTGAATAGGAATCTCCATTTGTAGCTGTCTCTGCATTTTTATTAATATCTGGATTCATATATGTTATATAGATATCCTATCTAAGCTGTATCTTAAACTGAACCTTCATTTCTATCAGAATTTTTTTTCAATCTGTATCTACATCGTCTTCAGCATCTGAAGTTGAATTTTAAATTTTATCTGCATTTATATCTATATCTATATCTGATATCTATATCTACATCTCTATATCAACATCTAGTCTATATCCCTAGCTCTGCTTACATCCGAATTCGAGTTCTTTCTATATCTATCTATATAGATATGTATCTGCCTTAAATCGTATCTCTATCTATATCTATAATACAGAATTAATGCTATTTTATCTACATTCGCATCTGCATATTCATCTGCGTCCGTATCTACATCTCTATCTGCATCTGTTATGAGCGGCAGCTGCTCAAGTTATTAACACGTCGCCTGCCAATTGATCGCCTGCCATTTGACATTTGTTGAAATATGCATGAATATATGCATACGTATATATGAAATATATAGAAATATATACGCGTATATAGACAGACATCTGTATATGGCAATTGCTGTTGCTGCCCTCACAGCATTCAGATCTTTTGTTTGTTTTGTTTGGCCAGAGATCTGCGAATCATCTCTTGACATTGCAGCTAAAGCGCTCCCAACTGAAAGTATACCCAGTACGCCATTACACTATTTATTATATTAAATTATATTTTTTATTTTATATATATTATATTTGTATAATATTTTTAATTATATTAAATTATATTAAAAATAATATTTTGTATTATATTAACTTATATTACAAATTATATTTTTGTTTATATTAAATTATATTCAAAATAATATTTTTTTTATATTAAATTATATTAAAAATAATATTTCTTATTATATTAAATTATATTCAAAATAATATTTTTTATTATTTTAATTATTAAATATTTTTTACGTTTTTTCATCATTTCTAATTCAAGATTAATTAATTTGATTTCATTATCGTGCTACAGCGTATCCCCTAGTCGAGCATGCCCATTTGCTTATATTATTTATTTGCAAGTTTTGATAAATGATTTGCAAATTGTTTTTAGGATTTGTCTGCCACGCCGAAGCTCATTTTGAGTAGCTTGAAAAACAAAACAAAGCAGAAATGTTTTTGTGCGAAAGCCAAAGCGAAAAAAAAAACAAAAAATTAACTTTGCATTCGGGGTATTCCATGTGCTGCCAAATGAAAATAAATCGCGCAACAGCTGTCAGCGCGAGCTAAAAACATTTGCGATGTTTTTTAAGTGTAAGCAGCAGAAATTCTCGGTTTTTCTTGATTAGTTGCAAATACTTTGCTTATATTGTTTTTAAGAGGAATACATGCTTTAACACTAATTAAAAAAAAAACTATAATATCAAGTATATTTTTTGCTAATCTCCTGAAGTGGGCTTTAGAATTTTTATTAATTTTACAGTCGCTATTTAATACGTGACGTATACAAAATATTTTTTTAGCTTGTGAATTGCAATACATATATAGAAAACATGTTTTTTTTTTATTTTTATGGGCTATTTCGAAGGTCATAAAAAAGAAAAAAAAATATTTTCTTTAAGTTTTGTATATTCACAAGTTAAAGTCGTTTGTTAGTAAGCGATGGATGGATTGGGAATTTATTAAGGTATACAGATATTATATATATATATATATATATACAAGTATTAAATTAGTCGAGTCGAAATTGAAGAATTAAAAAAGTTATCTTCCCTTACATAATGTACAGGGTATCGCTTAGTCTCTCAATTCCAATAGCTCAACTCTAGGGTATTTCAAGTACTATGCTCACAACACTTCTATTTCGCTTTGTTTGGTTTCCACAATTATTTTGTATTGATTTTATAATGAAATTTCGCAAGGCACACACACGCACGCACACACAATCAATACACCCACACACACACACCAGCCGAGAAGCTCTAAAGATTTCCACTAAATTGTTGTTGAAACAACACTGATCAGTCAGCGTTGTTGTCGCTGTTGTTGTTGTTGTTGCTGCTGCTGCTGCTGCTGCTCATGGCGCGTTTCATTAAATTGTTGCTTTTTGCTCATGGAAACGTTTTAATGGCTTGTCGCGCTTGGAATTTACACAGCAATAACCAGCACGGAGAGTGGGAGAGAATGAGAGTGGGTGGGAGGGATGTAGGGAGGTAGGTAGCGAGAGAGAAAAACAAAAGCCAAAGCAACAACAGCAACAAGAATAACAATTCAAGTAATACTAATCAACAATAACAACAATAATCGTAAAAATGTTGTGAGCATTCAGTTGACATTTTAATAATGTCTGTCTAGATGTTGTTGTTGTTGTTGTTGTTGTTATTGTTGTAGTTGAACCGTAAGAATGCATAGAAATATTTAAAATTGTTGCCCGAATTTCTTAAAAGATTTTGAAATCAATTTCTTAATATTATTTCTGGCATTCAATTTGCGTAATATAATTTTTGGAAAATTGCATTAGTGAGGGAGCTTAGACAACGAATGAGTTGCACTAAAAATATATATATATTTCTATATTATTTATTATATTATTTCTATATTATAAGTTTTTCATATATGTATTAATATTTTCCTATTATTATATATTATATAAATATTTTGTATACATTATGGTATTTTTATACATATTTACATATTTTCATAAGTATTTTGTTCATATAAATATATGTTTTTTTTATATATTTAATATATTTGTTTTTATTTTATTTTTTATTTTTATTTTTACCAATATTTTAATTCATAAATATATTTATATATTTTGTAATATATATTTATACATTTGGTTGATATATTTATATATATTTTTTTACATATTTATTTATTAATTTATACATTTTTCATGTATATATTTATAATTTAATAATATTTATAATGTAATATAATATTTATACATATTTTTTTCATATATATATTTTTTTTAATATTTAATATATTCTTAAAATATATAGTTTTACACATTTTTTTAAACTTATAAATTTTTCTATATTTTTTTGACATAGTAAGAGTGAGTTTGTATATATATATATATATATACCATATTGCAGCTATCAAATGTTTCGTTTTACTTTTTTGTTTTTTTTTTTTTTGGCAACATTTCTGGCGACAGCCGGCAGCTGTTGGCCTAAAAATAAAAAAACACATTTGCAGCAGCAACAGCATTGGCCAGCAAAAAAAGGGTCGTTCTGAATCTAGCTAAAAATACAGCATGACTTGCACATACCCTGCTCTGTAGCTCAGGAAATGTATATTGACTTTGGAGCCTAAAGTAATGTTGGCCTGATAATGCAAGTAAATTCTGCTAATTGAACAATCAGCTGAAGATGAACTTAAAGTAAAGTTAAATTGAATTATGAAATGATTGAGATTAATGATTTGAAGAGCAGCTAATATTGCTGAGCTCAAATAGATTTTAAATTTGATTGATGGAAGCCCACTTGGCTCAGCAATGGTTGAATACAACACAAATTTTCGAGCTGAGCTGATGTGTTGTTGGCTTGAGTTGCTTTTCTTGAGCTGCTTTCAAATAGGTATTATATTTTTTATAATTTATTGCATAAAGCCTTAGCCAATTTTTCCTTTTATTTAATATATCAATCAAACTTGGCGAATGTCGCAGAGTTTCTAGTCAACTTAACTCTCAGTTTTAATATTATTTCCAGTATTCTCATTATAATATTGATCGCATCTCTCTCTCTCTCTCTCTCTCTCTCTCTTTCTCTCACTTAAGTACTCTTCTACAATTTGAGCAATATCCACTTGACAGATCAATCTCTTTGCCTTATTTTCATGCCGGCCGAGTTAAAAGCTCAGGCGCTACACAGACTGACCCATTTTGTAGCCTGCCTTTAGCTTCTCCTCTCGCTCTCTCTCTCTTTCTCTCTGTATCCCCTTTGCGCCCTCTCTCTCGGACTGTTGAGCGGTTAGTTCAGTTTCAATTAGCACAGAGCTGAAAATGCAACATGATTTAAATTGTTGTCGCTGTCAGTTGTCAGACAAGAGCGATAACAACAGCGACAGGGCGCAGCACGCCTCAGTCGGTCGCACCAAAATGTATCTTATAGATACATGTCTCTGACATAATAATGTGCGACTGTTATGCTCTGTTGTTGTTGTTGCTGTTGTTGTTGTGGCTGCTGCCTCAATGTCTCTGCAGTTGCCTTTGCGTCTCTCGAGTTGGCATGTGTTTGGTTGGACTACTTGGAAACGCTCGAGCACTGCATATCCCAATCTATATAAATATATATATATATATATATATATATCTATATATATATAGAGAGAGTTATGTATGGTCTTCGGGTAAATCTGTCAGTGCGCTAAAAATACGCTACACTTGATTTTCTTCTTATGTCTGTGGCTGTGGCTGACTGCGCTTTTTCTGCCGACTGCTCGACTCGAGTCGTTGTCTTAACTGCCAGAGCAGTTGTCGCCGTAGCAGCTGCTGGTAGTTCATTTCACTTGCACGTAGCTTGATTCTGGCCAAGATCAGGAGCAGCAGCCAGTGCAGCCACAATTCAAAGCAGATCGAGTCTGAAAACAATGTCAGGTCAGGGACATTTCAAAAATATTTGCTTCAAGTCTTCGAGTGGCAAAGGCGCTGCCAGCGCTGGATTACACAAATTTAAGTAAAAAAAAATTTTATTGTAAAATAAATATGTACATAATTAATGGCTTAAAAATATAGAACATATTTTTAAAAAAAATTGTAATATATAGAAAAAGAGTTTTTAAATTTTAAATAAATTACTCTTATATATATAAAAAAAATATTTTTGAAAATATTTTATAAATAAAAATATTTTTTAATAAAATATGTTGTAATTTTTAACCAAAAAAAATTTTATTATTCCCTTAAGCAAAAAAGAAAAACAATTCCTAAAAATATTTGTTTCTTAAATATGTTTTTATATATTTTTATATATTAAAGAATTTATGCCTAATGGAATATTATAAACAAGAATATTTTTTTTCGGTTCAAAATTACACATACATTTTTTCTTTTAATTTAATTATTAATAATTTAAAACAATTATTAATAAATTTAAAACAACAACAAATTTTTGAATTTATAAATCCTAAAAAATTTTATTTTAAACTAATATATATATAAATATATAAAGTGAAATTTTAAATTGAAAAAAAGAGTTTATATTTAAACATTTTTTTTGGTGAGGTTTTTTTATAAAATAATAATGATATTTATACAAGAATTTTATAATTTACATGAAAAGAATTACAATTATATATATATTAATTTTTTTATTCGTATTAAAAATTTCTTTAAAATTTATAAAAAAAAAACTCTATATAAATAAGATATTTGCTAATTTATCATTATATATTTATCTATATCAATAGATTTGTAGAGCTAACATTATGATTGATAGTATTTCTATGCTTCTGTTATTTGCTTTGTTTAATTGTTGTGCACAGCGGGATGATTGATGAAATGACTGTCTAATTGAGCAACGGACAGATAGATTGGCACTTGGCCAATAAATAATGAAGACGACGCAAATTGGCGCATTTGTTATGTTGGCCAGAGATCAAAGCGCAATAGCTAAATAGACACACTTCTAGCCATTATAGTAGCTATATATAGAGAGAGAAGGAGAGGGCGAAAGAGAGTGGGGGAAGCTACATAAGTGGTTATGGGCATGGCAGCGGAACTACTAGGCGCAATAAACAGAAATCAAACACAACTAATAATTATTCAATTTGAATCGAAATGCATTTTTAATAGTCGAGAGTGGAAAACAGGTGCCACACGCACACAGGGGCAACTGCTGTTGGAAGGAAATGCCATTGCCTTATGGGCCATTTCCGATTTGAATTTCATTAGAAATTAAAATTGTTGACCGGATCAGATGGGCTCGCTAAGGCAGCTAATTAGAGACTCTCTATGGGCATAGTTTGTCCCTTTTCAATTTTCGATTTTCAATTCTCAATTCTCAATTCTCAATTGATCGATTTCCCTTTTGCACAGCGCATTGCTGCGAGCAGCGAGCTGATATCGTCGTAATGCTTATAGATATATCCAAGTGTTATGCAGGCAGAGTACAGTAAACCCCTTTATATCAGTCCCCCTCCTGGCTGTGCGCTTCTTTGCCTCTTCTGACCACCACCACCACCATCATCATGCTGATCATCATCATCATCATCCAGCTCAATTCGTCGGTTCTCGTTCCCGGTGGCCATACGAGCAATGGTTGATTTTAATTAAATATATCTTCTTCCTGTTGCTGTTTCCATTATATTCGCGGATTGTTGTTGTTTTTCGTTCAGCTGCTGCTGCTGCTGCTGCTGCTTCTACTCTCTGTGACGTGAGCTTAGCTCTTTTCCTATTCCTATTCCATTCTGCCCCAGCTACTCAGCTTTGACTTTCTTACTAACTAAATTTAATAATAATAATTCATAAATATTCATTTTCTATTTGCCATGGATTATTGATATTGCTAAGATCTGATTTGATTGCTTTGCAGGGCTTTTAGCCCGCATCTGAGCTGAGTTCTGGCCAGTTCCTGGTTTCGCTTGGCCTTAGTTGAGAGCATAGCCAGTTGCTGCGGAACGGAAGTGCAGCCTAGTGGCTGAGTGGATGTGGAACCACTGTTGCGGTGCCACTGCTACAACCCCAACCCCCATGGGGCACCCCCTCCACGCGCCCTTCGTTGATGCACTTACTCCATTGAGTGACAGCCGCTGCATAAATAATAATTGTATGCCATTTATAATAGTTTCGTTGTCGTAGTCGTTGTCGTTGTCGCTGTCGCTGTCGCTGATGCAAAGGAATCGGGCTGACTGCGGCCAAGAGCCGGACGCGGGACGCTGCTGGCTGAGCAATGAACCAAAGCGAAGCCGATGCAGCGGCGGGAGTTCGGGCGGCCTGGCGAAACGCCTAAGCACCCCGTTGACATTAAAGTTGATTGCAAACTGTACGCATTTATGATTATGATGACGGCGACGGCGACGGCGACGGCGACGACGATGATAATAATGATGATGGCGTCGCATTATCATCATTATCAACATCATTGGCGGCTGCCGGTCGGCTTATTAGTTTGCCATTGCGCGCGCTTTTATGGGCGATAATCCAAGCGAGCAGCTTAAACAGAAGCAGCAGGCGGTGCACGCGGAGCAGGAGCAGAGCCTAGCGTCAAAGCAGACCTTCCCTGCCCACATGCCCAAATGGTGCACAGCGCCCCGCTGTGTTGCCATTTTCCATTAGTTTAGCAACGCGAAAAGAAAAACAAACAAACAACATTTAGCTGAGATTCCCCACGCGCAGAGCTTTAACGACGAGTGCGTGCGAAAAGCCTGGGAAAACTTTAAAAATATATTAACTGCCAGCAGCAGATGTCGCATTTCATAGACTCTAGCTGAAATCAAGGCTACATGCTTAAAATAAAACAAGCTTTATCGCTAAGCGACATAGATCTATAGCCTATGCTAGTTCGGAAGTTCGCATGGCCAGAGCAGAGCAAGGCTGAGATAACGCTAAACATATATTATTTATTTAGTCATATGCTTCATATATAATAGATAATATTATATATTTTATCTATTATATATCTATTATCTATTATCTATTATCTATTATCTATTATCTATTATCTATTATCTATTATCTATTATCTATTATCTATTATCTATTATCTATTATCTATTATCTATTATCTATCATCTATCATCTATCATCTATTATCTATTATCTATTATCTATTATCTATTATCTATTATCTATTATCTATTATCTATTATCTATTATCTATTATCTATTATCTATTATCTATTATCTATTATCTATTATCTATTATCTATTATCTATTATCTATTATCTATTATCTATTATCTATTATCTATTATCTATCATCTATTATCTATTATCTATTATCTATTATCTATTATCTATTATCTATTATCTATTATCTATTATCTATTATCTATTATCTATTATCTATTATCTATCATCTATCATCTATCATCTATTATCTATTATCTATTATCTATTATCTATTATCTATTATCTATTATCTATTATCTATTATCTATTATCTATTATCTATTATCTATTATCTATTATCTATTATCTATTATCTATTATCTATTATCTATTATCTATTATCTATTATCTATTATCTATTATCTATTATCTATTATCTATTATCTATTATCTATCATCTATTATCTATTATCTATTATCTATTATCTATTATCTATTATCTATTATCTATTATCTATTATCTATTATCTATTATCTATCATCTATCATCTATCATCTATTATCTATTATCTATTATCTATTATCTATTATCTATTATCTATTACCTATTATCTATTATCTATTATCTATTATCTATTATCTATTATCTATCATCTATTATCTATTATCTATTATCTATTATCTATTATCTATTATCTATTATCTATTATCTATTATCTATTATCTATTATCTATTATCTATTATCTATTATCTATTATCTATTATCTATTATCTATTATCTATTATCTATTATCTATTATCTATTATCTATTATCTATTAACTATTATCTATCATCTATTATCTATTATCTATTTGCAGAAATGCAGCCGTTAATACAGCATCGCAGCGCAGCTAGCAGAGCAGCAGCAGCAGCAGCAGCAGCAATCGGAACAACCGCAACACCAACGAAACTAACATCAACGAGTAGCAGTAAATGTAACAACTTAACACTAACTATAATGCGCCCAGCAACAAAAACAAACTTAAAATTTCACAAACGTCGACGAAAGCGGCAGCGGATCGAGCAGCAACAATGCAACAACAACAGCAACATCAACAGCAGCAGCAACACAACTACAAGAATAACAGCAACAAGAACAACAACAACAACAACAACAACAGCAACAATAACAACAAGAGCAGCAGCAACAACAACAATCCGCAGTAGATGTAGCTTCCCATATCTGAGCAGAACTGGCGCCTATCTGACGCTTCTACTGCTGACTACAACATGTTCCTTGTGCGCTGTTGCCGCCGCCTCCACGTCCGCCTCTACTGCTGCTGCCGATGCACCCGCCGCTGCCACTGCCACGAGCAGCGGCAGCATTGGCGGCTTCGTGCCGCCCAGTTCGCCCTGTGCACCGCAACACTGGTGGGATCAGGTGCAGGACAAGTGCATGCCCTGCACCAGCTGCCAGGGCGAGATGATACCGCTGCGACCCTGCCAGCTGCACATCGACACCGTTTGCCGCTCCATCTACGAGCTGAAGATCGACTGGGTAGTGCTGGCCAAGACGGAGCCCAACTGGAAGGAGGTAAGATCATGTGCAACATGCCATGCCCACGCCCATCTCATTGAACGATTTTACGCTTGCAGCGCCGAAAGTCATCGGAATATGAGCATTTCGATCAGCCCACGCCGCTGCAGCACTTGACCCACGAGCAGCTGCAGCAGCTGCATGAGGAGGCAGCCGCTGCCCTGCCCCTCGACTGGCAGACGGGCGCCCTCTTCATAGCGGTGCTCGCCTGCCTGCTCTTCTTCTCGGTGGCCGCCTGCATACTCATCCATCACATGCGCCAATGGCGCCGCATGGAGCGCCGACTGGACCAAGGTGAGTTCAACTTCTCGACTTTAATCCATGTAGAACTGAGATGAGAGCTAAGACAGCTAATGGGGCTATAACTTGTGTTATTTAAAGCATTTCACAATTTTTTATTTTTTCTTATAATTCTCAAACAGTTTTAACACTGTTTAAATATGGCTTTAAATTTTGCAAAATTTTATTTTAAAATAGAAATTTGCATAAAGTAGTTCAACAAAATAGCAAATGTGAACTAAAACTGAGAGTTTGCCTGTAATAAATTTCCAGCAGATCGAAACCAAGCGCTATGCTATAGGAACTACGTATATTCCTTCTCAAGTATTTTGGCTTATTGCACAGATCTTTTGGTATGCAACAAAAATTGTTTAAAGATATTGCTCAGTTGGTATATAGAAAAAGAATTTTTTTTTGCCAGATCTATTTAATAAATTGTTGAAAACAGATGCAATTTCTAAAGCCTATTATTTTTACATATATAGATGACTTTATAGATAATCAAACTTTAGATTAAGATAGTTTGGAAATTACAGAAATTTTCTCGACTGTATTCTGGATATATATATAACTAGTTTCAGAAGGAAATCAAGCAAATTTCAGGATTTCCCAAACTACCATAGTCTAAATTTTGATTATCTATAAAGTGATATAATATATATATATATATATATATATATATATATATATATATATATATATATATATATATATATATATATATATATATATATATATATATATATATATATATATATACATATATATATAATACATGCTTGAACTTCATCGTCAACCGAAACTGTATTAGTGGAGCGTTAGCCGCTTGGCCTTTCGGCTAAACTTTCACACGCCTCAGCTGCGAGTTGGCCCATGTCAACAGCGGGCGGCGGATGAATTGGAATGCGGAGCACGTTAGACGTTGCATTGCCAAAGGTTGCAGCGTGCTCGGAGAGTGCTCCGGCTGCTTAGCATGCCCGGCGTGCGATGGCGTGTTATTTGATTTCTACTAGAAAGCTGAGCAAAACAACCTGCAGCTGCAATGGTGCGGCGGGCCCTAAACGTGGCCAGCCAGTCGAGCCAGTCGTACATATTTATAAGTTTTGAAAAAAACACGACACTTTGATGTATGGGAGCTCCGACAATCGCCAGCGGCATCTCCTTCAAGACATGTCCATGGTCCGCAGACCGATGCCTAAGGCAAAAGACGCGCGTCCCTTTGCACAGATTTCCAGCGAATTGCTGCACGAGCTACGGCGAGATCAAGGTAGGGGTGCACAGGGGTGACGAGCTCACTCTCAGGAGCTGTCCATTCGGCGCATATTAATGAATATGCTTGGACCGAGCTGCGCCTGCGCCAAAGTAGAACGAAACGTCCAAATATTTGGCGCATGTGCGTCCGTGACGTCGACTACGACGCGTTTTGCATACGTTTGCTTTAAGCTTGTTGTTGTTGCCTTTGTTGTTGTTGTTGTCAATAAACTTATTAATATTTTTCGCCAGCTTTGAATTCCTTGCATATTGTTTTTTATTTTTATATTTCATTTAATTTATTTACGCCTGGCACTCGTGTTTAACCTGACCGCAACATGAGCTCCAAAAAGAGCAAAGCCGCAGCCGAACATGAAGGGTAACAAATATCAGGGAGTTTGAGAGATATATGTGTGTGACGGTGACAGGCAGTGTCAGAATGGATGGAATTCTGTATATATGTATATATATATATATATATATATATATATATATATATATATATATTTTTTTTTAGTTTTATGTTTTATATTGACAAATAAAGTTTCTGTTTAAATATGACTTAAAAGCATTTTTAAGTTATATTTAAACAGCATCTTTATTTTTAAATATATAAAATATATAACTAAAAAAAATATATATATATATATATATATATATATATAGAAATATATATTTATAGGAAATTAAAAAAAAATCTTCATTGTCCAGAAATATTTCATATATATATTTTAGATATATTGCATATCTGAATTCCCCACTCTTTCCCCAGCCTGCTTCTACTCACAGCTCGACTGTACACGCATGCGCGGTTAATTCCCTTTTGCCTTTTTTGTTTGGCTCTGGCAACGATCTCTGTCCTTGACAGTGATATTTGCCTTAAGCCAATTGGCTAGAGTTCCCTACAGGGCATAAATTATTTACTCCCATATGCCGTGTCTACCCTCTCATATGTCACAATAAAGCAGCAAATAACACAGAAGCAACTTAAATGAGCCATGCAACACACACAAGTGAGACAGAGAGAGAGAGAGTGTGTGTGTGTGAGAGAGAGTAGGCAACTTGAACTTCGTCGAGTCGCCAAGTTGTCAGCGTTTTCCACTGATTTGATTCGAGTTGCCCAGCGAACTCACTTTAGAGTTTTATGAGCCAGCAGCTACATAAAGTGTTTGGCATTTAAACTTTTATTGCTTTTCTAAGTGGCTAAGAAATTGAGCATGGAGAGCCTTTTGCCAGTATTCCATTTTACAGATATGAAAACTGAATAAAACAATTTGTTTATAAAATACATACATTTATACAAAAATATAAGCAATTACACATCAATATTTTATTAAAATAAAAAAATATCATACAAATTAAATAATATTAAAATATATAAAAACATATTTAAAATATAAAAATATAATACATATTATGAAATAATATTATATTGTATAAAAAATATTTAATTCAATATTAAAAACTATATATAAATAATATGCGAATGCATGAAAAAATAAAATATAAAATAAATAAATAAATATAAAAAAAATATTTAATAAGAAATATATTTAAGTAATTAAAAAAAATAATATATAAAATATATACGCAAAAGTAATTTTAAAAAAATTATATATAAAATATATAGAACATGTATAATATAATTAATGAGTTTTTTAATTTAAAAAAAAAATACTATTTCATATACATGTATTTAAATATTATATTTAAAATATATAAATTATATGTACATATATAAAATATCTATAAATAACATATAAAAAACATTGAACAAAATATTAATAAAAGTATATATGATATATATGCAAGCAAGATCATAGGGCTTGAAAGATTCGAGGTTCCATGAGTTTTTTAATTCAAATAAATATGCAAATGACTCCACACAAATGGAAAACTGAAGACATAAAAAGCAGAGTAGGAAATGAATAATAATTTCAAATTATTTTATAGTGTTTGTTAATGAAAAAAAAAAAAAAACAAGTTATAGATCTCTGGAATATGAATTTTTAAAATTAAATATTTGATTTTCTTCAATCCAAATTACAATTAAAATTTGTTGTAAAATCCATTTGCCTTTGACAACTCAAGTGGCAACTGAAATCTCAGACAAAATGTTTTGGGATTTCTTGGATTTCAGCGCCTAACTTCATGTTAAATCTGACATGGACTTGTACTGAAATTCGATATTCAAAGTGAATTTGGAATATTTCCACTTGGCAGCTCCGCTGCACTCACAGCTCACAGCTCCCAGCTAGCTGAGAGTCTCGAGTATATCTATGTGTTTATCTACACGCCCATAGATCATTTCGGCTGGCGTTGCGAGTGTGTAGACACATGTTGTTTGATGCGCAACAATAATAAGGAGGCAAACAAGAATAACAACAACAGCAACAACAAAAAGTTGTTAAAGAGCGTGCATTTTCCACGCTTTTCGCGCCCATCCACCCACGGGCCGTGTGTCTGCGGGGCCAACGTGAAAATTTATGCCTTGCTTTGATAGGCTCCCGTCTTGTTTTTCTTCTTGTAATCATAATTCAGCGCGTGTCGACGTCAGCGTCAGCGTCAGCGTCAGCCCACGCAGCGCTCAGGGAGTGCGAGAGAGTGAGAGAGTCTGAGGGCGCGAGAGTGCAGGCGTGTGTCCAGTGTGAAAAATTTATGAAGCCACCAACGTAACGAAACGTAACGCAAACAGCGCACCGAGACAGCCCAACCGTGCCAACAACAACAATAGAGGCAACCAAAACACTTGCCTAGGATCATGAGCCAGCGATGCCTGAGATTTGAAATTTCAGCTGCAGCCAGCCAGACTTAATCCAGAGAACCGGAAGCAAACACAATGAGAGAGGGGGAGATACCTGCTAGCCAGGTAAAAGACACGTACGACGGAAGAATGCAGGCGACCCCAGCCCCTCTCCACGCTTCCACCACTCCGTGCCGCCTCTGGCTGTGCATGTGCATGTGTCTAGCTCAAGGACAAGCGGATGTTTGTAGACCGCCGAGTTGAATCACTTCCGCGGCGATGTAATCAAATTCCAAAATCATGTCACAGCCTGGCGAGGGCCATAAAACAAACGAGGGGCAGGAAGTGCCACAACAACAACAACAACAGCAGCAGCAGCGGCAGCGGCAGTGGCAACTACATCTTTATGTAACAGATCTTTGTCAACTGTGCTCATGGTAAATGGAATGGTAAATGCCATGGGAATGGGCGGCATTTGTGCCTTTGGATTTCTTATTGGATTCTGTCACTTCCGTCGCACTCGTCACATTTCTATAAATAGTTGGCGAATACTTCGATCCGTATGCTGATTAAATATTGGGCCAGCTGGCGGGAGTTGTACAGGAAGTTGTTCGACTCCTTTGGTGGTAGCGAAAGGTGTGACTGAGCGCAGTGACAATTGCTCTCAATCTCCCTCTCTCTCTCTCTCTCTCGCTCTTTATCTCTCTTCGCATCTGGGCCATTTGGCACGCGCTTAGTGCTTCCTTCAACTTGGAAATGTGCAGCAGGCAATAAATTCGCTCAATGCGCCAGCTGAGCAAATGCAGATCGCACAAATGCAGCCGATCTTCGTTCCCTGCATTTTACGGCCAGTCCAAAAATAGCGCTGCCGTTCCTGACTTGCCCCGACAAAGGAGGCGGGCACCACACAGCCCAGCGAGGGCGACTCTCTGGGTACCTGAAAGTGAAGCTTGCCATTGGCGAATAGTATGAGCAGAGGGAATGCGAAGTGAATGAGAAATGAATGCGAAGTGAATGAGGAGTGAATAAGAAGTGAATAAGAAGTGAATGAGAAGTGAATGAAAATTGAATGAAAAGTAAATGAAAAGTGAATGAGAAGTGAATGCGAAGTGAATGAAAAGTGAATGAGAAGTGAATGAAAAGTGAATGCGAAGTGAATGAGAAGTGAATGAGAAGTGAATGAAAATTGAATGAGAAGTGAATGCGAAGTGAATAAGTAGTGAATGAGAAGTGACTGCGAAGTGAATGAGAAATGAATGAGAAGTGAATAAGAAGCGAATGAAAAGTAAATGAGAAGTGAATGAGGAGTGAATAAGAAGTGAATGAAGAGTGAATAAGTAGTGAATGCAAAGTGAATGAAAAGTGAATGCGAAGTGAATGAAAATTGAATGAGGAGTGAATAAAAAGTGAATGCGAAGTGAATGAAAAGTAAATGAGAAATGAATGCGAAGTGAATAAGAAATGAGTGCGAAGAAGAATAAGAAGTGAATGAGAAGTGAATAAGAAATGAATGCGAAGTGAATGAAAAGTGAATGCGAAGTGAATGAGGAGTGAATAAGAAGTGAATAAGAAGTGAATAAGAAGTGAATGAGAAGTGAATGAAAATTGAATGAGAAGTGAATGCGAAGTGAATAAGTAGTGAATGAGAAGTGACTGCGAAGTGAATGAGAAATGAATGAGAAGTGAATAAGAAGCGAATGAAAAGTAAATGAGAAGTGAATGAGGAGTGAATAAGAAGTGAATGAAGAGTGAATAAGTAGTGAATGCAAAGTGAATGAAAAGTGAATGCGAAGTGAATGAAAATTGAATGAGGAGTGAATAAAAAGTGAATGCGAAGTGAATGAAAAGTAAATGAGAAATGAATGCGAAGTGAATAAGAAATGAGTGCGAAGAAGAATAAGAAGTGAATGCGAAGTGAATATCTAATATTATCAGATCTGTTATAATACAAGTATGTATAAGAGGTGAATGAAGATCAAGCAAAGGATGAACTCAAGAGCTAGCTATACTATATACAGTCTTAAGATCATCTATATCTTATACATTCAGCTCTGGTATAATGCATCAATTTTCAATCAACAATTTTATAGATTGCACTCCTTTCAGATATATATCTTTAGAGTCTTTAGATATACTATATTTCAAATTATATTTCTATATATAATGTCTTATATTCTATCAAATCAAATCAGATCAAAAAATCAAATCTAGATCACTCTCTTATATATATAGTCTCTAAAGGCTTTAAATATACTATATTTCAAAATATATTTCTGGTTATTATATGCCCTATTATCAGATCATATCAAAAGATTTCCAGATCAAAGATCAACAAATAATATAGAATTCAGCTTCTGCTTTCCTCATCTCACCACGACTTTGATCTGATAAATAACGTACAAAATTCGTTTATTTTACCATTTGCCACAAACGCATCTCATAAAGTTCGATGCATCGATTAATTATCCAATTTTGGTTGCATCAGCCAGAAATAATATCGATAGACTTTAGGCAGAGATTTTTCCCACAACACCCAATTATTGATCTATATTTGTTTCAGTGAACAGTTCACTTTGTAGATCATATGAATGCCCCCTGCCTTTCGCCCCCATCCCCTGGCATGCTGCTGGGCACTTGGTTTTTCTCGGATTTGCTGTTTTCACTAATCAGTTTGCCAGAATCTTCTGCTGCATACAATTTTTCCACGGAAAATTCGACAGTGCCGCGTTGCCCCAATATACCAAACAAAACACAGACAAAGACAGAGAGACAGAGAGAGAGAGAGAGAGAGTGAGAGAGAGAAATCGCTCTCTTTATGTGTGAGCACATAAACAGATAGATGGGAGTACTCGAACCCGTGGTCGGCCGGCCACCCACACCCATACCCACGCCTCTCAGCCTCTACAGACACTACTCATCCATATGTGTTTAATTTGCTTTGGCGCATTGGAAATTTTAAGCCTTATTGAACTGCGCAAATTTGTAAAATTCTTGTTGCTTTTCTTCCAATTCCAATTGGGAATTTTGCCTTCTGACTTTTCTCAAATATCTGGGCACGACGTAGCTGCTGCCGCTGTACCCCAACCCTCGTTGTTGTTGTTGTTGTTGTGTGAAAATTTTTGCTGGGATTGTTTATAATAAAAAGCAAAGAACCGAAAGGCAGCCGTCGCGTCTGTTGGGCAACGGAACTTAATTTTCTTGTTGATCTTTTATTTTTTCTTTTTCTATTTTTTTTTTCATTCTCCTTTTCATTTCTCTTGTTTGCTTTTCAGTTTTTCCTCGACGCATGTCGATTTTGTTTTTTCACTTCGTTTCGTTTCGTTTTTTGTTTTTTTTTTTTGTTTTTGTGACTACAAGTTTTAAAAATAAATTATAAATTATCTGTTCGCTGCCTGACTGCGCTGCCAGCGCTAACAGCGCTGCTGGGCTGCTGTTCCGTCTGTCTGTTTTTTGGGCACGCCCACCGTTTACGCCTACGCAGCTTGTTTACAAGTCGGAAATGCGCCGCAAAAGGCCCCTGAGCGACCCCCTTTCAATTTCCTGGCATCGATCAACAAATGGCTGGCCGTAATAATTGTTGATCTGACAGCGCGAATACGAAAATATAATAAATATTTTAACAGCCTTATGGCCGTGTTTATGAAGGCCATAACAGTATTTTATGCAGTTGGCAAAAATTACAAATACCATATAGAAACATATGCACATTCATCTGGCTTCTGGCAGACGTGATCCGCAAGAATTTCAAACCTTGAATGCACAAATAGAAACTTTCTATTTATAACATTAGTCATTGGGCCCTTGGGCGGTCACTAATTGAGCGATCGATTCTCTTGAGATTCCACACAAATTTTATTATTGTTCAATAATAATTTAAACATAAAAGAAAGTCGGATGATCGATGACTAAATAATGAATTATGAATTTTAAAGAAATTTTGAAAGCTCATGAATATCTGAAAAATAGCATATATATTAATTTAAATATATATATATATATATATATATATATATATATATATATATATATATATATATATATAATAAATTTAAATATATATATATATATATATATATATATATATATAAATTTAAATATATACATATATATGTATATCATAGCTAGCTTTAAGCTACTGCATGATCTATGCCTAATCGATTTATCTTATTTATTTATTTATTTGATATATATATATATATATATATATATATATATATATATATATATATATAACTTTTAGATAAATCGATTAGGCATAGATCATGCAGTAGCTTAAAGCTAGCTATATATATATATTTGATATGATAATATATGATATATATATATGTATATATTTAAATTTATTTATCTTTCTCCTTATTTTGATCATCCACACTAACTCATGATCTATAGCCCATACTTTATCTTTAATATATATCAATTAATTATTATATTTCCTATAAATATTGACAAGCAAACTCTTGCTGGGTATCTGGCAGTCGTGCATGCCTGGCCCACACTTAATCACATTTACCTAATGAATTCAATACACAAATTCCAGATGTTGACAATTTCTCATTTTTTTCCTTCTCTTCTTCTTCTTCTTCTTCTTGCTTTGCATGGTTCACTCCGACTGTTTGCAGATGTGGAAGAGTTGTCCACGAAGCTGATGGCCAAGCTGGCTGAGGTGCAGAGCCTGGACGGTGGCACCTTCTTCATAGGCAATGCGGATGCCCTGCGCGGACTGCCCGCCTCGGCAATGACGGCCGCCTCGGCGGCAGCGTCCGCTGCGCAGTCGAGCCTCTTCCAGCCGCAACATGTGCTGCTGCCGGGTAAGTGTGTCAAAGGTCAAACCACTTGAGATCGTCCGCGTCCAGTTCGAATGCGCTGCGCCTGGCGGGGTGCTAAGCCAAGCTGGGCTGGGCAGGGCTGGGCTGAGCTGGGCAGGGCTGGGCTGGACTAGGTTTGGCTCTGCTGGGCTGAGACGCTGCGGGATGGCATGCCACAAGCGAAAGAATTTCTTTTCATTTATGTGTGTGTGCGTGTGTGTGTGTGTGTGTGTGTGATTGTTTTATTTTTGTTGCTTTTGTTTGTGTTCTTTGCGCCTTTTTGGTCAAGGCGTTTGCCAATTTGCATTTAAATTGGCCATTGAGCCCGTGGGCGGCGGCCTCTTGGCGGCGACAATAGCCGTTTAATGGGCCCATCCAATGCGATCGCAATTGATTCCATGGCAAATGCAAATGAGAACGCGCCCGCACTGAATTTTAATACAATGGGGCCTACGGCTGTCACTCAGTTTTTGACAGCCACGCTTGTGGGCCACAGCTCAAGCACATATGCACGCACTCACTCACTCTATCTCTCTCTCTCTCTCTCTCTCACTATGTCTGTTGCAGCGGAGAAACATGCCAAACATCCGGAGCGAAGGATACTGAAGACGCTGCAGCCGGGCAATGTGTATATCGAGGAGAATCAAGGACTCGGCGCTGGCGTCTTGGCCAACTCGAAGGGCTGAGCGAGCCGCCTGCTGGTAACTACTTAAGTGTACGTTAAAGTCGAGTAACACTGTAACAGCAGCAACTACTTTGTATAAAGTCAGCGCCGAGGGAGCTCGAGAACTTGCAAAATTGGATTACGACTAAATATATATATATATATATATATATAAGCAAATATATATATCTTTTTTTTGCCTAATATTTAATTTAATGTGTTAATGTTGACTTGTTTGTAATGCAAAGGCACAGCAATTAATTAATATAATTAATTATTAACTATTAAATATGAACTATCAATGAGAGCGTTCAATCGGCGAGCTTCAGTTAATTCTAAATGCAAAATTCAAATCTGTTTTGTTTATATATATCACAGAGAGTGAGAGTGGGAGAGTGGGAGAGTGGGAGAGTGGGAGATGTATGGAAAGTCTTTATTACTTTTTTTTTTTTTTCTTCATCTAAGTAAACCGAAGTTACAAACTGCAATATGAATGCATTAAAATATGATTAATAAATTTTCTACTTAATGTACATATTAAGACGAGCGAACGGAGCGGAACGGAACGGAACGGACCGGAATGGAATGGAATTGAGCCAAGCAATATCGGCAGCATATCAGCTACTATATGGTTATTATATAGTCTTGCATATTGTATATCATACATTATATCGTTCACACACACACACACACACACACACACACAGCTAAATTGATATGATTATATATACAAACATGATTATATATAGGCGCTTATGAGAACATATTTAACGTATTTTAATTATAAATACTCTCCCTCTATATATATATATATATATATATATATATATATATATATATATATATATATATATATATTATTTTTTTTTTGTATTTGTTCTTAGCGAAATGCGAAAAAAAATATTCATTTAGGATTATAAATATTTAATATTTCATAATTATTAAATCGCATACGAATTACAAACTAACATATAAACAAGAGAAAACAAAATAAAATCGACAAATCGAATGAAAACAGCAACAAAATTGTAACATTGAAAATCAAAGGAAATGTTGAGCGAATGGAATTGAGAATTGTTTATATTTTAAGTGCTATAAGTGTGCAACAATAAAAACTTTTACGAATTAATTCACTTCTTTCAACTTAATTTCAATTTTTTCCATTGTGTGAACTGAGGACTTTCAATTGGTGGGCGTTGGGGGCGGGCCGGCACTGGGCGATGCGATGCGCAGTCGACCCTGAAGATTAAGAATCTTTCGATTCGTTATTTATGGCGTGTTGTTGAAACGTGTCTAGGTTTATTCCAGCGAAAGTAATTGTTTTTCGTTATATATATATATATATATATATATATACAAAAAAAAAAAAAATATATATATATATATTTTCTTAAATAAAATTTATGGACTTGGCGAGCTGACGATTGATCTCAAATGGATTAACTATATACATGCATACATATAGCTATGGATAATTCGATTGAACGAACTTTGGTAGTGTTAATCTTAATGAAAATAAACACAAATTCAAATAGATATTTCCATGGATGATATCATTTGCAGACACTTGAAGATATTCGAAAAGTTCGATTTATATATGCGTATTTATTCCAATAAAAAGTAATGTAGTATTTCAAAACTAATATGAATAATCACATAGTTAATATAACAAATATTTTATTTTAATATATTTTTATTTTATATTATTTATTTACAACAAATTATATTAAAATAAAATATTTGTGAAGCTATTGTAAAAATATATATAATAAAATATTTTAATTTATTATCTTTTGGTTATATTATTTTAATATTTATTTAAAAAAATTAAATTAAAATAAAATATTTGTAAAATTATTTAATACAAAAATATTTTAATTTACCATATTTTTTATAATATTTAAACATTTATTTAAATAAAAATTAAATTAATAAAAGATTTGTTGTATTAAATAATTTAATTTAATTTACATTTTTTTCCAACCATGTCTCATACAGACATGCTGTCTTGTGTATATGATTTCTCAGTATAGTTGGATCTGACGTTTTATATATGAAAGTTAGCTTATATTATTATATAATATATAGCTTTGACAAAAAGATCGGTCTGAGCTCCCTCTACATTTCCTTCTTATCTTACACTCTATTCATCTCTCTTTTCTTCTTCCCCTCTCATTCCATGTATGTTTACGCCTCTACTTCACTTTATTTCTGTCTCTTTTTCTCCCTCTCTCCTTAACCGTCGCTCTCCCTCTCTGTCCCTCCAGCTTTTTTTTTTCCTCTCTCTTGTTCCCTATGTCTTTCTCTTTATGCTGCTCTTGCTTCCCATATTCCTCTCTATTTTTCTCTGCATCTCATCACCCTCTCTCCACACTTCTCCCTCTTTCACTACAATGCGGCACCACAATGTCTGGGCGATCGACAGCCACGCCCACACACTAAACTATATACACAATAAATATATATATATATATATATATATATATATATATATATATATATATATATATATATATATATATATATATATATATATATATATATATATATTATATATATATCGCAATAATATGCATGTTTTTTTTTGGACTGAGGGAAAGACGGGCAAACTGGCCGACCGAGCGGCCGATCGACCGTGGGGACTGTGCGAATGGGTGCGCGCAAGGCAGGAAACGTCTTTCAGTGGAAACGAAAACGAAAATGGAAATGGAAATGGTAATGGAAATGGGAATGGAAATGGAAATGGAAATGGTTAGGGACTTGTACCACCCCGCCACCCCCCCAGCACCCAACTAGCCAATCCACTACCCCTATGTTTGGCAAAAAGCTGACAAAGTTGCTGCTGTTGTTGTTGATATTGTTGTTGTTGCTGAGCGCATTTGTGAAATTTGCATTTTGCATTTGCCGATTAACATTGAAAATGGAAATGGCAAACGACGAACGCCTTTGAATTTATTAATGTTGCTACAGCAGTTGCACAATTAAATGCTTGTTAAGGCAACAACAATGTTGCTGTTGTTGCCGTTGGCACATCAAAGCGCGCTGCGAGTTTGACCAAGGCAAAAAAAAAAATATATATATATATATATATATATATATATAAAAATAAAAATAAAATGGCGATGCGCCGACTGAAAAACGCGCAAACATTTCTAATGAAAATCCAAAGACAACAACAGCAACAATCGACACCCATTGGTAATTCCATGCACGAGTTGGGAGACTTTCTTGTTTGTTGCTGTTGCTGTTGCTGTTGCTGTTGCTAGTGTAGGTTTGCCAATGCTGCCCCCATGTCTTGACTGGCCAACAGAAATTAATTAGCTGCGACGTGGCATAAATTAGCAAAAACTGAGCAGCAACAGAGAAACAGTCGCCAGCTGCTAGCATCTGCTAACTGCTTGAACTACATGGTCGATCGATCGATGCAACACGCAACAAGCAACATTACTAAAAGCGAACATTGATGCATTAATTCATGCTTATTGCCATCGATTTGCATATTACAGACCACAGACCACAGACCAAACATTGCTTAAGTGCGCCCATTTATCATTCACTCTAACTATGTAGCTCTATGGCTTTATCAGATTTATTGCGCTCTTAGCAAATTCTAAAGATTCTATTAATTAACTCCAAAAATACTAGCGGTATTTATTATTATTATTATTATTATATTAATTGTGATAGGGGATGCCTCGAGGCAAGTAGTGGACATTCGGATAGCGCTCGAAGCGAATGTATTCTTTGATATGAATATGAATATGAATGAGAATGAGAATGCAGACTTTTTGTTTATTCAATTATATAAATTAAACATTATATTAAATTTAGAAGCCATATGTCTTATATAGTATGTATACCCAATGTAGGAAGAGCATGAATAATGATAGTAGAAAGTATAAATCCTAACGAGCTGGGCTGCAGTCTTGCCAACTATAAAAGTACTCTCATTATTTATTTACAATTTAATTAAAATAATAATAAATAATATTTAATTGTAATATAAAATTTTTTAATTTTGTTAATATATTTGATATGTTTTTATTTAAATCTATACAATATTAAAAATATTTTTATAAAATATTGATATGCAATATTTTTATATAATATAAAAACATATTGTTTTTATTTTCAATTTAATTTAACCTTAAAATATTTTTATATAATATTTATATGTAATATTATTATATTTATTTTAATAATATTTTTATATAATATTAATATGTAAAATATATATATTTTTTTAATTTATAATTTAATATTTATATGTAGTATTTTTATTTTTCTTTTTGTAATATTTGTATATACTATATTTATATTATTTATTTTTATTTTTATATTATTATTTTATTTTTTTTATATAATATTTATAAATAATAATTCCATTTTTTATTTTTATAATATTTATACATATATTTTTTTTATTATATATTATAATTTTTTTCATGTATTTTTTTTTTTGTTTTATATTATATTATATTATGTTATGTAGTTTTGCCTATTGCTGGAATGAACTCTCTATATACTCAATCTACAACTAAATAACAATCACAGAATTGAAATTATCAAGTTTTGCTTGTTTTTCAGTCTGGAACATACCTGGGGATAGGTTAAAGAATCAATCTTTTCATAATATGCATAATATGAAATATTTTCTTTAAAATATATATATTTTTAATTCACATTAAAATATCCAAGTGAGAGAATCGCTTGCAGAGCATCTGGCATCTGGGCTCAAGCCACGACGAGTGGGAAGGTGAAGCAGCAACTGCAAATGCCAATTGGCATGTGGCATGTGGCATGTGGCAGTCGCAGTCTCAGTCGTCAGCTGCGCTGAGCTATTGTGGCACATGCCAAACTCATTTCGAGTATTTTTAACATGCGACACGACGACGACGACGACGACGACGTCGTCGCAGCTGCCGCAAGATGCGGCTGCAACTCGGCGGCGCACTTGAAACTGATAAAGCGTCGAGTGTCGGACATAAAAGCAACCAGCGCTAGCGGAAGGAAGTGAACCCTGATTGGAAATACTAGAACGAGCCACGTGCAGCTACGGGCGCCAAAGGGGCCCATTAATCCACATGCTCAGAGTCGTCGTTGTTGTTGTTGTTGTTATGATATTTGATTGCCAATTGATCGGTGTATCGAAAATAGCGCCACGAACGTGTCCATTGCGTGGAATTGCTAATGGCTGCTAGCGTTTTGGCAACAAGTCGAACGACGTCCCTGGCCACTGGGCGTGACTGCCTCACGAAAGAGGGTTAAGGGTTATAGGGGCGAGGGAAGCGTGTGGTATTGGCCGTTGCTGGCTGTTTCTAGTTTCGAGTTTCATTCACAAAGCGAAAACGTCGCCCATTGCCCATTGGAATGCGGCAGGCGTCCGCTTTTGGGTCTGCCAATTAGCCACTTGCCTGTTGACTGTTTGTTCGCCGGCCAAACTTGGCCGGCAGCAGCGTTTGATACACTTTGGTTATCGATATTGCTTGACGAGTTTGGCCATTGCGTTTCCGCTGGCCGAGAAACGAGCGACGGAAGCGCTGGCATTGCAAAATGTGCCGCGGGCTTTGTTTTCATCATTAAGTCACAGCCACAGCAACAGCCACAGCAACAGCAACAGCCACAGCAACAGCAACAAGGTCTTTAATTATTCATACATTGTTTAAACAATTTGAATGCAGCGCGTGAGCCATTTGGCTGTTTTCACAACGGAAATTCGCAGACATTTGCGGGAGTAATCCCAAAATCGAATTGAAAAACGGATGCTGGCTGCACCGGGAAATGTTCAACGGGCATTTCCTGTGGTCCACCCGGCTCATTAGCTGCTTGGAAAAACCATTTTCAAAAATTTCCAGCAAAGGGGGAATTTTTCAATTTTCCCACGTTTCGAATGAAATGCTCAAAATAATATATGGGGCAGCTGGAGGATATTAGAATCAAGTAAATATATGCATACAGAGAATGCAGGCGTATACAAAATGTTTCACATAAATTTTTATATTATTTCATATTATTTTTTAAATTTAATTTTAATTTTCATTGCTTGAGTATTTGAAATACTTATAAACTCATATATAATTATAATAAATATATTATGGGGCAGCTGGAGGATATTAGAATCAAGTTAATATATGCATACAGAGAATGCAGGCGTATACAAAATGTTTCACATAAATTTTTATATTTTTTTATATTATTTCTGTAATTTTAATTTTAATTTAAATATTTTGAGCACAATTATCATTATTATTATATATTATTATTATTATAAATATATTTAACGCAATATATACATATATGCACATCATTTTTTTTTTTTTTAATTAATTTAATTCACATTTTTCAATTAGTCTCACTCAAGAGCAAACAAGCAAGGGTATCGGTTAAGTTTAGCGATCTTTTGGTTGAGCACTTGGATATGAAACTGAAAAGTGTACTGGCTTGGTTGGTGTATTTGCTAGACTTTGTCGAAAAATAAGTTTCTAACGCTGTGTGTCTGTGCTTAGTCTCAGCGCAGACCCGCACCATTTGCAGCCAAGACAAGAACACTTGCGGTTGGGTTCGGTTAAGTTAACTTATTTGAATTTTTTTGTGGCTTTCTGTGTGCTCTATATAGCTGTTAAGACTAGTATAAATGAAAGTTGGTTTTCTTTTGCTGATTCCATTTCTTTATTGTCTATCTTCCGGTACAAACTGAGCAGCATGCGAGATGCATACATACATACAAAGCTTTAAATACAAGAATTTAGGGTATATGTGGATGGGAAATGTAATCTTTTGTGGTTTGCCAATCCTCGTGGCTTGACAGAACTCGCAATTTTCTATGGGAGCAGTTGGAAGTCTAATCACCGTTGATGCGCTTCACGTCGACGATTGTGCATGGGCGGCGGCACAGGGGACACTGCTTGGAGAAGCCCAGGCTGGTGACGATGCAGCGCTCGCCGAAGAGATGGCCACAGGGCAGCGAGATGACGCGATGCTCGCCCGAGTGCGTCCAGTTGACCAAACAGATCGAGCAGGTCATATTGGGCTCGGTGGAGCGCAACAGCCCTTCCACGGTGTGCTGCCTGTCGTGCTCCCTCTGCTCCTCCGTGTCCGTGTCGAACGTTTGCTTCAGCTGGCTGATGGTGGCGGCGTGGGCCTCCAGCATGTCGCGCAGCTCCTCCAACATCTTCTCCTTCTTGGCCAGCTGCGCCTGCAGCAGGGCCAGCATGGCAATGGTGTTCATGGACAGCGGACGTTCGCCCTGGTCCACCTCGGCGCTGATCCGCTGGCTCTGGCGGATCAGTGTCCCAATACTGTTAGTCATGCTCGGGGTACTGCGGTTGATCTCGCTTATCATGGCCTCCACGCGCTCCGACGAGGCAATCAGCATGGCCTTCTCCACAGTGATTTTGGCCAAATCGTGCTTCAAGCTCTCCACCTCAGCGGTATAGGCGGTGCGGTGCACGCCCTCCATGCTCAGCCGCAGCCCCTGCTCACTCAGCGAAGTTCTCTGGCGCTTGGCCGGCGGGCCCTGACAATTATCGTCGTTCGGATCCATCGTTTCTTGATTAAATAAAGTTCGCACTGAACCACAAAATTTTTGCAAAAAGAAAGAAAGAAAAAATTTTACAAAATTATAAAATAAAAAATAACGAAAATGTGTATGTAGAAAATGCAAAAAAAAAACAAGAAAAAACAAATATATAAAAAAAAAAGAAAAAAGAGAGAAAAATTAAGCAACAAAAATTATAAAAAAAATTTGAAAAAACACGAAAACAAATTAAAATAAAATAAACGAGGAAAAAAACACGAAATTCAGAAAACAGAAAAGGCTTGGGAAAAAGATTAAAAAAAATTGTAAAAAAAATTTCTAAAAAAAAAGGGAAAAACGCGCGAAAAATAATAGATGAACAAAGTATTAGATGTAATAACCGATCGATGTAAACAATAAGCGAAGCAAAACACACACGGATGAACGAAATAAATTTGGATGAAAAAAACGAAAATGTGAAAAACAAATTTTGTTTTCCTAAATTTTGGGAGAACTTACACAGTTGTTTACTCGTTGAGCTGCAAAGCACAAGTGAGAGATTTTCAACTGAAGCTCGAGCTCCCTCAAAAGTCGGAAAAGCGGAGCTGTCAGTATTTTCTTAGTATTGTCAAATGTCAGAATTATCAAATTCTCAAAGCAGCTATGTTGGTGGCTGTCAAACATCGTGAATTCTATAAATTATTTATTATTATTATTAATTAATTGTTTATTATTTATTATTATGTATTAATAATTTATTATTTAATATAATTCATCATTACTCATTAATCGTTATTACGCCTATTTTGCAATTTAATTATTCGCCTTTAGCTCAGTATTGGAGCTCAGCTTAAATAGCGCAGCTTTTTGCCTGGGCTTGCCTAGCCACATCAACTGCTCTGGTTCGCCCAGCAAAAGCCTTAAAGCTCAGGTTTTACCACTAACCTCACACAACACATATTATTAACATACGCGAAACGGTTATGCAAACGGCCAGTCAGTTTCTTATACAAGAACACAAATCCTCATACATGTGCGCAAGTGTAACGGTATATACTGTAAGTGTGTGTGCATGCTCGTCGTGAAATAATATTATTTATGCGCCTCACACTTGCATACCCTTTTCGCGCATATTAACGACGACAATGTCAACATTTTGCATGAGCATGGCAAACCGTTTGAATAGATTTGTATACTTTACTCTCGCAAAGAGAACAAAAAGAACCTCAGCGAGCAAATGTCAATTTTTCTGCTCCGGCTGCTGTTGAGTTGATAGACATACAAATATATTTGAGGGAGAAGAGAGCGGAGAATAACAATATATAAGAGAGAAGAGATCAGAGAATAAGCATACGTACTTGTATAGAAAGAGATTCATATATGTATATGTATGTATGTATATGTAAATGATTTGGCAGTCAGATATTCTCGTTGCCCGAACTTCAGAGTGAAGCGAATTCGGCGAAGGAGCGAAGGAACAGCACAGATTTTATGGACTGATAAGCGTTGTTCTAGTTGACACATCTATGTGCATACATACATATGTATGTATGTGTTGTTTGGTTAGTGGTTTTACAGCCAATTGTCATTTTGTGAACAATTGGCGGAGCAGTGTGACCGTATTTAACTGGCCAAGATAACGTAATATATGAAATATGTAAGCATGGGCATAGCTGAACTGGACTAACTATTATTAGTATTTATTATTATTATTATTTATTATGATTATTATTATTTTTTATAAGTATTTTTGAATACAATCATATTTATTATATATATCATATTTATAATTATATTATATATAATATAATAATTTATTGTTATTATTTATTATGATTATTATTATTATTATTTATTATGGTTATTTAGTATTATTTTTAATTATTATAATTAATTAATTATTGCAAATATTATTAATATTGCTATTGCTCTCCTTGCTCAGCACTCAAATCGAGCCTTAAGGGCTGTCCGCTCTGTCAGCGCCTCTATAGCCTTGGGCGCCAGGCGTGATCCACCTTTGCTTGTCATTTCAACTAAAACTAAAATCAAACTTGCAATTTGCGCTTCTCTTTTTTTTTTTGTAAGTGTCAAAACACTGTGGCCATATTGTGATGTAAAATAAATGATATATACATATATATATATATATATATATACATATATATATATATGCGCATAGATTACCACTGGGCTTGTCCTTAGCATCCCTCACATTACTGCACTGACTCCCTTCAGTCCAATCGGGCAGCTTCGAGCCGTCTCTACCCACAAACTAGCAGATGGCAGTGGCATTGGGTCGCCTTTGTTTGGCCTCAGGTGGCGAAATTAGCGCGATTTCCGCCGCAAGTTTTCAACGGAGTCAAGGTTGAGCCTGAGCCTGAGCCTGAGCCGAGACAAAGACACGCCAAACAGATAACAAAACAAATGCAATGTCTGTGTGCCAAAAGGCCGCTGCCCCCCGCCCCTGGCACTCCCCCTCCCAGCGAGACACTTTGGGGCACAATAGACGCGCCCCCCGCTCTCAGGCAAAAACTTTAGCGACACCTCGCGCTGTCCCTGGAGTGCCGCTAGGCGGCAGTTGAAGTAGCTAACTGGGCTGCTATTGTTATTCAGCGAGTCCCGGAGTCCGGAGCCCGGAGCCAGCTGCCACCCCACTGCCACTGGCTTAATCTTGCGTGCCGCAACGCACAATTAAACCGATGCGACGCGTCCAGGTGAGCAGCCAGAGCAAGGCAACCCCACGTCTTAAAGCTCAAGCAGAGCTGCTCGAAGACAACCTGCTGAATACTTGAGGAGAGTCAGCTCTGCTCGCGCCCCGAGGGGTGCAGTCTGTAGGAAAAAAATTGGCCAAATATCAAATCATGTTTGCTCATGTTTGGTTATATTTGAGACGAATGTTATATGGATATGGATATAGTTGATCGGATTGGATGGGATTCGATTGTGAATTAGAGGCAGCTCTTGTTGAGGGTCATCTGCAGGCAGCTGCGGTAGATGAGCAGCGGTTCCCACTCGTTGGTGTGGGAGCTGCGCTGCTCGCCAGTGATGCTGCCGTCGAGGTGGGCGAGCACATCGATGATGTCCTCGGGCAGCAAGTGGACCACAAATTGACGGATGACCTTCAGGTAGAGCAGATTCTCCGGCGACTCGGGGCTATCCGGTGGCCTTTCCGTGGCGTAGCGTATGCCGGCGCGATGCAAGATGAGCACGGCCGGACGGCATTTGGTCGCGTTGGCCTTGAGCAGGTTCCCGAATAGGCGCGCCATGTTGAGCAGCTTGCCGAACTGGAGCGACTTGCCGGCCACCACGTTGTTCGGGTGGGCAGCCCGCACACGGTTGTACACACGCAGCAGGGTGTGCATCAGGGTCATGCCGAAGTCGTTCATATTGATGCCCATGCAGCGCTCCATGGTGGCCAGCAGGATATCGCCGAACGACGAATGGAACTGCAAGTGGACGAACGAACGAATCAATAGCATCATAGGCCCCCATCATGGGCCCATCATAGGCCAGCGGCCTCCACTCACCTGCTCGTAGTATTGAAGCACCACGGAGGTGCGCAGCATGGGCAAGATGTTGTTGAAGCAGAGCTTGCAGAAGGCGGCAAGGACGAGCCGCTTGCTTTGCAGAGTGGACATGATGGTGCCGTCCTTTGCCGTGGTCTGCTCCTCTCCCTGCACCGGCCCGTTGAACACGTAACGCAGCACAAATCTCTCCAGGGTCTTCAGCTCGTAGATGGAAGACTTGTACTGCAGCGAGCGCAGGGCGGAGCTGCCGCTGCGGCGCAGGTTGTCGGCGAACAGCACCAGCAGGTCGCAAGTGGAGACGAAGGCCTGGCGGGTGAGATGGATAGAGAGAGGGAGATGGACATGGGCATGGCTGAGGAGTCAGTGGTTGCACTCACCTCGCAGCAGATGTTCAGATCGTTGGAGTTGGCAATCAGGGTCTGGGCGGCTATGAAGAACTCGTCCAGGTGATCGGCCAGCATCAGGCACTCGTCGTCCATCTGCTTGCCAGCGCCGACCGCCTCCTGTATGCGCTTCAGGTCCCAGCAGATGCCCACGTAGCATATTTCGACGCAGAGCCGCATCGCCTCGTCGGAGAGCGTCACCACGGCGTCGTCCTTCCCCCGGATGGAGCGCTTCAGATTGCCCATCACAACGTCCAACACCTGGGATCCGTTTAGATCGAAGCGCTCATAGAGCGCGGAGACCAGCCGCAGGGCGTTCAGCAGCCGCTTGGTGCAAGCCTTGAGGCGTGACTTCTGCGTCTTCTTGGCCACCAGCTGCCAGGCGCTGTCCGCCTTCATGTAGCTGACCACCGCCCGCTCCAGTATCTCCTTGCGGCAGGCGGCCGAGCTCTCCTGGTCCTGCCGCAGCAGATGCTCCAGCAGCGTGGCGCACTTCTGCAGCACCTGGGAATCGGTGCTCTTGAACAGCAGGCCCTTGATCTGCTCGATCAGTTCCATGGCCTGCGGCCGCGAGCAGGTCATGTACATCGGCAGCTCTAGCAGGAACTTCAGGTTGACAACGTCGGCGCGGTACTGGCGCAGCAGGATGTGCAGCGAGGGCAGAATGATGGTCGATGCCTGCTCAGCGGCGCCCGGCATGGGCATGCGGATCGTGCTGTTGGTCACACGGCCGGAGGGCATCTCACCGGTCACCGCCTGCTTGACGCTCAGGGTCATGATCTCGATGATCGCGGAGTTCTCGTCCTCGGTCAGGCTCTCCTGCTTCAGGAGCATGTCCAGCATTGTGGCCCAGTCGATCACGATCTTGCTGCGGCCGTAGAACGAGTCGATCAGATAGGGGCCGTGCTCGTGCTGTTGGAACTTGATGAAGAAGCGCACCAGGGCGAGCACGTGGTCCCTCTCGGTGGGCGCCTGCAGGAAGCGATGGTGCAGCAGCTCGGCGGAGGCCTGGGCCACGCCACGCTTGATGGCAAACACCAGCTGCTCAATGATCTCGATCATGTGATCTTCAAGCATCTGCGGCATGGCCCGGTGCAAGCGCACGAGCAGCTGCATCGCCATCTCGGCCAGCTCCGGCTCGGCGCCCGTGCCAATGGACAGCAGCGTCATCCGGAACTTGTAGCCCAGCTGCAGGCAGTTCGTGCGCAGCTTCGGCTTCTTCTGCAGATTGACGAGTGCCCGCAGACCGGGCTCTTGCACCTTCTTGGAGGTGTCCACCAGCGCCTCGAAAATATGCTGCATGTTCGAGGGGCTGACGAAGCTCTGCGGGAACTTATTCAGCCAAACGCCGCACTCGGTTATGCAGACAGCTCGGATGTCGTCGACTTCGTCGCGCTTGCGCATAAGGAACACCTCGTTGAACAGCTGGGTCCACAGAACGTGCAGCTTCTCGTGCTGCAGCGTCATCAAGTCGCACAGCGTGGTCATCATCTTCAAAGCTGCAAGTAGACGTTGCTAGAGGTTCGCGCTGCCTTAAGGGAAAGTTCTTACCAATCAGGGTGCTCGTGTGGCGCAGCGGCAGCACGTCCGAGTCGGAGCCGATCACCAGAAACCCAGACATGTGCCGCAGAAAACTATTCTCCAGAATCACCGACGAGGTGACCATGGCGTGCAGCAGCTGCTGCAAGAAGTTCGACACGTCCACGGAGAAGGAGTGGGTCGAGCGCACGATCAGCGGAAAGCGTTGAACTTTCTAAGTGATGTCGGATGAAAAAAAAAAAAAAAAACAATGAGAATCATATATATATCATATATATATATATATATATATATATATATATATATATATATATATATATATATATATATATATATATATATATATAGTATATATGTATATATATACATGTGTCTATGTTAATGTTAAATGTTATATTACTTTGAGCTTTTATTGAATCTAGAAAGTCTGATTATTATTATTATTAATTAATAATATTAATTAATTATTAATTATACAAAAAAAAAGGGTATACATATGTTAATTATATGGTTTGATTATAGAAAATAAATAATTTGAATTAGTCTGCCTTGAACTGATCCCTGAAAGCAGCTCTTCTGCCATCTAGTTCAAGTCGTTGAATGTTCTAAGATTATAGATTAGAGATATCAGATTATATATATGAATATGTATAAAAAAAATAATTAATAAAAAAAAAAAAAAAAAAAAAACAATGTCTCTAACACATATGAATACATGCATACATACTAATTATATAGACCTGCGCGTGATATGCAGCAATATATATATATTATAGAGAAAAAAAAAAATATATATATATATAAAAGAATTTCAAATCTCTAGGGCTCTAGGGCTAAATCGACTCAGCCCGTCTTCTTGAACAAAAATATATATGTATAGCTCAAGTCGTTGAATTTTCTGAAAATTGTGTTTAATTAGAGTTAAAAAAATATGAATTTGATTTTGTTGATGCACTAATGATAAATATGTAAATATATATATATATGCTGGAAATTATTTCATTTGAAGAGCATAATACTTCTGCAAGTTAACGTCAGCTGATGCCTGGTATCAACTTTGATTGAGTCTAGCAAAAGTATTTGAATTTCCTCAGATTATATATATGATATATACATAAAAAAAAAAAAAACAATAAGAAACCAAGTGTTTTACACATGCTGCTTATATATGTTGATCGAATATAAAAACTATAACTAATGAAATCAGCTCTTATTGCATCAGGTTCAAGTCGTTGCATTTGCTGAAAAATATTTTCAATTAGAGATAAAATGAAACAATAAAAAAATAATGTAGTTCTGTAAATATTATAATATTATAATATATATATATATATATATATATATATATATATATATATATAGATTTCAGCTAGAAGTTATGAATATCATCATATTCTGAAAGTCGAAGTCTGCCTTGAGCTGCTGAATGATATCAGCTCTTACACTCGCTCAAGAGGTTGATAATAATCAATAAGAAATTAATTCTGTATATATACTAATAATATATATATATATATATATATATCTGCTAGAAATCGTATAATTTGATTGATCAACTTTAGCTAGACTTAGGTCTGACGCCCGAGTCTCGCTCAAGTAGTTCTAAGTGATTTCCAATTAGAGATAATAATCAATAAGAAAATATCTGCAAATATACTAATAATATATAGAATATATATATGAAATAAATATTAAATAATAAATATGATCAATTGACCTGATCCAGTCACTTGGGCAGCAAAATATGCCAATTGCCATGGGGCAAGTCTCGCCCCTGCTCAACTTACGCTTTCGATTGGTTCTTTAATTGGATTGTGGAAGATGCCAGTCTTCTTGCCAGGCGTTTCCTCGGGCACCTGGCAGCCACTGCCGCTGGCCTCCAAGACGAACTGCATGAACTTGACCAGCGCAGACTCAGGCTTCGAGACATACAGCTGGATGAATTCGCTGCAAATATCCTATGGAATGACAAGAACAAAAGTGTGTAAGAAGTGCAATTGTGACTTTGATCCCAGTGCATGGATACCTCAACGTTCTGGCTCTTGGTGCGCACCAGCTGCAGCAGGCTGCTCTCCAAGTCGTCCTCGGTGGACGTCAAATCAAAGTCATCCTCAACCTCGCTGACGCAGCTGCTTACCTCAGAGCTGCCAAAATTAGCAAAAATATGTGATAAGAGCTGAAGCTAGTATTTTGCAATTTTTTTAGTTGCAGGCTTTACCTTTCCGGAACGTCCATTAGCTCGATGCATTCTGCTGCCTCCTCAGCAGGCTCAATGCCATCATCTATTTTATACATTTTCGATCAGGATTCTTCAAATATCAAACACAAATTGAAATTGAATTTGAATTAGGTCACGGAAAGCACGTGCACTGTCACAGAGCAATCGCGGAAAAGAAGGCCATGTGCTGCCCATCATCTGGAGGCTAGAGATGAGCCCGTGAGGCTCACGGCTACTCGTTACGTAACTGTGATCGTCGAGAGCATGCAGAGCTTTTCATCGCAATTTCAACTCGATGACAACTCACAGCCTGCTACCAGGGCCAGCAATAAAAATAAATTTCAGAATTCCGATAGGAAATCAATTCGAAGTAGGCCCGTGTTTTGCCTCGACAAGCACCTCAGCTCACATACCTTTTCAGAAATCACTTTTAGTTACAACCTCATAGCGAACACATCACAAGGAAAATCTCCCTAAAATAAAAAAAAAAAAATTTAAAACTATAAACTTTCTACAAAAATATTTTGTGTACAAATTGTGTAAGTGTAGGCGCGTTGATTGATTATTGAGTATTAACTCGGACTTCCTGACTGGCTAAGCCCTGCGCGTGGACGAACGGACCACCGCTGGCTCCAGTTTCCCCAATTGCTGGTACACTCGGAGAGCATTTGTAGGGTAAGTCGAGATGCAACTATTTTCTGATATTTTATTTTTCATATGGCTGCAAAGAAAATTGGAATTTCCTGTGGGGGCATGGCTAAGCATAGGGAAATTCCTATTATAATTACATATTTATTTTATTTGCTACATCAATTGAAAAGGCTGAGGCTGTCCTGCCATATTTTCCAGCATTTGCCTGTCATTAGTTTAGCTTGATTGCAGGCTGACGTGGCCCAGGCAGAGGCGCCTCTGCAAATCTATTTGCATTTATGGCCCGAGCTGTGTGTGTGTGTGTGGAGGGGCTAAGCGCTTAGGCTTCATTAGCTGCGTTTTTCTGCGGGCTGCGTTTTTCGATTTGCATCAACGGGGCAACAGCTCGACTACCGGCCACTCGGAGCCCCGTTGCGGCGGTGTTGATTTTCACACAACGCAGCGTGAAATTAGAAATCAACAACGTGTCCTTTCACTAGCACAGGGGATGGTGGCGGTGGGCTTCAGGTGTGTGTGCTGGACAAATCAGTTTTGACTGCAGCTGCAACGCGCAGTGCGGTCAACGTCTGCCGTTGACAGACCAAATTAAAATGTCCCAATGCCATGTCCTGCCCCATCGTCCGTCTGCCACGCTCCCTCTCCGCCTGTGCGTGCTCTGTGCTACGGTTAATGACCAATTTGCCAGGCGCAGTCGAAAGCCACTCGCCTCACACTGCACCCGTCACTCAGCCTCACAATCCCAGCCAGCAGCTGTCGCAATTCGCGTTTCGGATTTGGTTTACAACGTCGCATTCATCAGGCTCGGGCTGCTGTGCGATAAATCTTAAAGTTTACAAAATTGGCAAGCAAATAAAATACGGGCGCCCGATAAGGCACAGCAGCAACAACATTGACAATGACACCAAACAGGGCCAACAATAACAATCGCTTGGAGAATTACAACATGTCGCATTTTGTATGCGAAATTTGAATAAATTTCAACTTCGTGTAGCTCCGCCAGAAAGTTAGCTCTCAGCTACAATTAACTTTTAAGTATAGCATTTTACAGATATAGCCCAGATATATACACAGCCACAGCCACAGCCTGCCGAGGGGGTGGTTGGCAGCTTCAAAATAATTTCATGCAATTTATCATGTCACCAGCGCCAACAGAAGCTGTGGGCGAAGCCACAGCAACGACTGCTGCATGCACTATAAAATGAGCTAGGGCATATGGAAAATATGGGTATATAATAATAATAAAAAAAAAAACATGGCTGTAAGAGGAATGTAAAGCAGATTTAGGCAGATAATTAGCAGACAGCGGCTATAGGCATTGTCTAGACTATGATTCTTCTCTCACTCCCTCTCCGTCAAACTGCGCTGCCTCAGCTCATATTAAATATATTCTATATCAATCGAGCTATAGAGCCATAATTTTTGTTTTATTTAACTCTATTTTATTCCCCTCAAAATAAAACTAACATTGACTTTGCATGATTTTATCAAATATTTTTATTTTAATTTTCGAAACGTCAAAAATAAAATTAGCTAAAATTGGCCAACAAATTCAGTTGAGAATTCTCGCTCAATTTGTCAATATTCGATATTTCATGAAATAATTATAAATACGCGATAGTTGGGGTGATGTATATTTAATGGGTATTCATAGCGAATACATCGAACGAGAGTGAAGAATCACAGACACGAGTTAGATTAAAGCTGCGGCCGTAAAAGGTGTGACCGTATTGCAAGTATTCGAGTGTTGCCAGAGGGCAAATATTTCACATGTCTGTGTATATATAATCGTGTGACGGTTAGCACATTCTCTCTCCATTTTCTTTAAAAAAAAATTTAGTTCAGATATACACATCAGCGAAGGAAAAACCAAAGTTCAAAGTTTATTGTGATAGAACACCGTCTACCTCCAGCTAGCCATAGATCCTGATCGATGTAAGAAAATCAAAATTTTTTTTCTTGTAACTGCATTTGCAGAGGCAAGGTATGTTTTATTTTTTTTTTGCGATTTGCATAGTTTTTATATGTATCTATATATGTATATATATTTATTAATTTACTATAATATATATCAAATTTTATATTTACCATAATATATTACATATTTTGTAAACACTGTGAGAAACCTCCATACATAGCCGCTATGCCCAGCTCCAGCAAAAGTGCGTGCGACTTTTGCTTCCGCTCTTTGGCATCCATAACGAATTTTTGCATAAATACAAAGCGGGCACTGCGGCTGGGCTGTTGTTAATAGCCAACCATTTATCTTGCTTAATGAAATTTGCGAAAAATCAAATGTTGGGCGCAGCATGTGGGTGCGAGGGCATCTTGAGGCAGAGGCTAATCCACTGGCCGCAGCCTGAGCTCGTGCTATCAATGCGACTGTCAGAGTCACGTGGCGCGCGTAGCCGCAACAAAATGCCACTTTCTTGTCGCGTCCAGTTGAACATGTTTCCTTGCTCTGCCTGCCAGCTACACTGCTCCAGCTCTGCTCTGTTTATCATTCATGAACCGCGCGCGTCACGTGCGCAATTAAATTGACGCATTCTTGACGGACGGATTGCCCGCCACGGACTCTGCGGAGTTCTGCTAAAGAGCAGCCAGGGAATTGAGTCGGGCCAGCAGGCACTTCCGTGGCCAACCTCGCGTTGACATCATTAATCACATGAAAATTGTGTGCTTGCGGTGCCCTATGCCTGACAACGTCTGTTTCACTCTTGTGGTGTCGACCAAGCATCTTACCTCTCCGGCTGCAATCGAACAATGTGGATAAAGCAGCTGAAATTAGCATTTTCTTTAATTTTTTTTTTTGAAAATTCTTTTATCCAGGCAGATGATGAGCTCTGATAGGGATAGAGAGAGAGGGTTAAGAACCTTTCACTAGCCCCTGCACACAGCTTTCTCGAACTATGAGCAGGCGGGGCTTTCAGCTAATAGCTCTCTCTCTGATGCTGTCTTCAGCTTAAGCTAAGCTAATAGAAACCCAGCTGCTTGCTGTGAACTCTACCCAGAGAAGACTTTGGCTAGGTCTAAAACGGAATAATCCTTTGATTAGTTTTCCGACGATCGAGCATCTATTCTTGTCTAGTCTAGCATAGTCTATTCTAGTCTATTTAAGTGTAGTCTTTTCTAGTCTAGTCCAACACAGCCAGCATGGCAAGCCTGCATCAGGGATTAGCAATAAATTTGGCGGAGCATTCGCGTGCGGGACGCAGACAAATGAGTCCCGAGTCCTGTTGTCCTTCGGGTGAACATTTCAGGCCCAAACGAAACTAAACATTTGGATTAGGCAAACAGGCGGACTCTCGGGTACTGGGGCAGGTGGCTTTCTGGATAGCCACAAAAACCACTAAACAGTCAGCGGCGCCAAATGCAAACAGTTTAAATGTCATTTGCGGCGTTTGCCGAGCTGCGAGCAAACGTGAAATGGAAAATTTCCGACGTGTTGGTTAAATAAATTTCGCGGCAAATCGCAAAGGGCAAACCGCGTGGACCGCGTGGACCGCTTGTCGCATGGAGCCCACTGACGCCTTCCACACATTCTCCTCTCTCTTTCTCTCTCCCTAGTCCTCTCTCTCTCTCTCTCTCTCTCCGGTTGGCATTCCGGCAAACATTTGAAATGTTTCAATGGCGAGTGCGAGCGCCGCAATTGCCAATCGACGCCGCAAATCGCATTTTAAGCCTCGCGTGCGATTAGTTTAATTGCCAGCGCAGACTGCGCTTGGCGGTGCAAAGAGCAGGCGGGTGGCGCAGTGCTGGCGCAACAGGACAATGCATACATTTGCATAGCTGCGGCCGTGGCCACTGTATCTCTCTGTCTCTCTGTTTGCGCCCTTAATGCGAAAATAAGGATTAACCAATGAAATTTATAAATACGCAACAGACCAGCTCCCAGCTCCAGCGTGTCCGACTGCAGCAGCCAAGTCCTGCATCCTGTGTGTCCTGCGCGTAAATTGAGTGCATAAATTGGCCACATCTCCGTCTGCGTCGCTTGGCTCGACAGGGCAATCTATTTTGGATTAAATCAAATCGAAATAAACGATTTTTAATGGCCAGCACGCAGCACAGTATGCAGTGTGCTCCTGCTGCCGCTCCCACTCCTACTCCTACTCCAGCTTTGGCTCTGGCTCCTGCTCCGGCCACAGTGGCAAAAACGAGGTCATTAATTATTTCTTCAAAAGCAAAAGATAAGCCGGACCAGGCGACCGAGCGAGCGAGCGACCCTGGCTGCAAATTAACCCCCAGGACTCGCATCCTTTTTGGCGTTTTGTGTCATTAGCTTAAAAACCGAAACCGAAACCGTAACCGAGGCTGAGGCTGAGGCTGAGGCCGACTGGACACAACACAATGGTCAAACGCACACAATACACGCGTGCCCCAGCCAACTGTTGTTTGTGGCACCAGCAGCGACGTCGGCGTCGCCGTTAGCGTCAGCGTCGGCCGCATGTGCCACAAAGATTAATTAATCTTTAAGGACTCATTCGAGTCCCTGCGTTGTTTCTGCTGCCAGCTTCACTCATTAGGCATTTAGGCATTTAGACATTTGCATGTGCAGGCGACACCAAAATAAATTTATGGCCTCGGACCTGGGCCCCGGACAAGTGCTGCCCCAGCCGCCCCAACCCACAAAGCACAGTTAGATACATAGATAGTTGAGCTCCGCTCCTGAGGCTGTTCTCCATGAGCTAAATATAGAAGCTTAAAAGTGAGATCAAAGGGGAATAGATGAGGTTTATATATGTATATAATTTAATTTGATCTCACATATATATATATATATATATATATATAGGTACTTCTCATAATAATATTTCACTTACTATGCCATTAAATGCCGGTAAATGTCTGTTAAGCTTAGACTTCAAAATATAAATACATACATAAATATGTGACAGTCTGGCAACACCAAAATTATGCAACACTGTTGCGATCTTAATTTTCTTGTAATCGATAGTCCGATAACTAATAAGCTCACACGCTCATCAATAGGAGGCCTGGAAACTTTGACACTTTGAGGAATTGGTAAAAGTATAATATAATTATACTCTTTTAATATATAATACACACACATATTTAGTAATTTCTATAATCTAGCTTACTTTTGTATGTATAGTATATATAATTTATGAAGACTCTGCTTACTCTCTTCGCACTCGCAGCCCGTCGGCTGCACATGCGCTAGGTGTAGTTACACACACATACATACATCTGTCAAGCTTTGTTTCAATTTCATTTTGAGCCCCGTCAGGCATTTATTTTGATTATCAATTGACATTCATTTCTATTTGGCTGGCTTCTTATCGTAAGCCACATGTTTGGCCCCATTGTCATCCTGGCAGTGACCCCGCAAATGACCACCAAAGCCTGTGCCACTCGCACACGCACACACACACGCGCATACATACATATGTATATATAATACTTAAGCTTGAGCCAAGATTTTGGCAAATTTCTGTGGCATGCCACATCAGTGGCGCCATAACAACAGAGAAATGCCTGAAATACATTTGTCGGCCCGTCCCACAACGTTTTTCTCGCTTGTTTCATCTATAAAATATTTACAGCTGATTATTTGCGGAGCGTAATGCCTAGGTGTGTGGGTGTGTGCGTGTGTGTGTGACATTTAGTGGAGCGCAAAAGTTATCCTTGTTATCCTTTGATGCCCCCGTCGCCGTAATTTATTAGCTCGCACACGTGAATTATTGTCGTCTAGAGTTTTCAACTCTTTGACATTGATTGGCAGCTGGGAATTGCTCTAATGGGACAAGCCAACTTGAAGCTAAATTAAAATCTTTTCGTTTGATATTATATATATCTGCAGAGAGTATACTTCATTTAAAGATAAATACGCATAATTATGTTTTTGTTTTTGTTTTTTTATTTCCACAGAACTAACTTCAGCGAGCTTAAGAAATATAACGAATAAATCATCGAGCGATTTGGCATATTTTTGGGGTTAGCATTATCATTATCACTATCATCAGCAGTCTACTAATGCCATTTTTTCTTCCAAACAGATCTTATCAAATCAGTTTTCAAGTTTAAGGCTTCTGCCATGGATTAAAAAAAAAAAACAAATTGAAATTTTACATTTGATCAAAGATAAACTAAAAGAAAAAACTAAAAGAAAAAAATTAAATAATTGAAAAACTAAATATATAAAAAAAAATAAATATAATAAATAATAATAAATAAATATTATATAAAGAAATTCAAGAATTCAATATAAATAAATAATATAAATAAAATAATTTAAAGAGAAATTATAAAAACAATTATATATATAACAGGGAATCTAATAACAAATAAAAATATTATAATAAATAAAATATAATAAATAATAGAATTAAAGAAAATTATAAATATCCAAATATAATATCGATAAAATAAAATATAAATATATAAAGATAATATTGATAATTCAAAGTAAATTAAATAATATAAATATAAAAATATAATACATAAAATAATAATAATTTAAAATTTGAATATATATATAATAGATAATATAAATAACAAAATATACATATATATATATATATTATAGAAATAAAATATAAAAAGGCAATTTCGACACCGCTACAACTGAGGAAGGTGCAGCGGCTCGGCTAACGGAAGAACTTGTCAGGTGAGTGCATGAACTTATGGAAAGCATAACTAAATTATATTATTAAGTTAGCCTAACTAGCAGTCGTCTTGGCTCGTTAACTTTAAGCTCATTTTTATGGGCAAAGTTGCGGGCATAAAAAGTGGAAACTTAGGGCTAATGAAGCGAAAGGTGGCAGACACGAAAAGGAGTTGAGCCGTTAAAATGATAAATGATGTGTGTAGCAGAGATGTTAGCGCCTCCACACACACAAGACAGAGATGTTGTAGCGACAGATGTTGTCATAAATAAAAAAACACCAAGCGGAAGACGCGCTCTTCCGTTAAGAACTAGGCAAGGAAGGCTACATGTAAATAAACACACTCGCATTACAACATACCCACAACACACACACCCGCTCACACACACACACTCTGATTTATGCGCGTGTGTGGGCGTGGAGTCTGTTCAGGCCACATTAATGTCAAATCAGGCGCATAAATTGCACAAAACGCTCAATTTATTAAACGAAGCATGCTTTTTGGCCCGAAATGGAAGGCAGGGGCAGGTAGGGGGCGTGTCCACGGGGCGTATGCGCGACAAGTGTATGCCATGGGTTAATAAATGTCACAACTGGAAGTTGGCCATATTGTGTATGCATTGGCTCATTGCATGCATATTTTAGGCAAACGCCTCAATCGACGCCTTGTGCCACGGCTACGGCCACGTTTATTATGCGCATCGAGTGGGCGATTGTTCAAATGCTCAAATGCCGCTGCCAACTGACAATTGGCAATTGGCAATTGCTTGGAACGCAGCTATCAATCGATTCTACTCACGGGTTGCTTCAAAGAGAGGGAGAGAGAGAGAGTGTGAGACAGCATAAAAGCAATCAGAGCTGGTGCTATAGAGATATTCCAGTCCAAAAAGGCTCATAAAAATTTTAAAACGTTTTGTGTGGCAACTTTGGTGGGGGTGTGTTTGTCCGTTAGAGTCGACTTGACTAATACTCAATGAAATAAAATAAATATAGTCATATAGCATAGGATATATAGAGTCTCTCTACAGTATATGCAGATATGAAGAGTTAGAAGTCTTAGATCAAAACAGTTCTTAGGCAGCCCAAAGGCAACCAGATTTTTCTCTAGATTTTCTCTAGTAAATATATGTTTATAATCACAATACACATTGTATATATTATTCATATATAAATTAATAATATTATATCCCTTAGCAAAGAGCATTCATAGTCGCAGCTTAGATCAAAATAGTTCTTTAGACAGCCCCAAGGAAACCAGATATTTCTCTAGTAATATATATTCTCTAGTAAATATATTTTTATAATCATGTTACACATTATTTATATTATTAATATATATGAATTTATAATATTATACCCATTAACAAAGAGCATTCACATTCGCATATTTTTTTGCTCTGCCTGTTTTCCTTGCCTTTTTCGCGCATTGTTTTGCAATTGCACTGACAACGTGCTGGGTTTTCCTTCTCTATATACATATACACATACGCAAGTGTGTGTGTGTGTAGGTGTCAAGGGTATTGTCCTTGCCCGGGCAATCTTTTTATCCTGCCAGCCTCTAACCAGCTGGCCTGCCATGCGCCATCTCACGAACATGAGCGCTCGTTAAACGGATGAGTTAAAAGTCAAAAGCCCTAAAGGATTTTATTTGAATTGCGGTCTGCGCCAGTGTTCGACGTTTGCCCCGGCAGCCTCGCACCCTCGCCCTCCCCGCCGCCATCTTCATCCCTCCTTCATACGAACAACACCTCGCTCCCTCCCTCGGCGAGCGTGTTGTGTACCATGTTTTATTTAAAGTTTATCTCCGCTGCCTTTTGCCACTGCCTCAGCCACTTGCCGCTAATTTCGCGCCAAGTCTGCGGGAAAAAATATGCGCAGCATAAAATGTGGAAAAATATTTTGGCGCAAGAGCAGCAAGACAAATGCAAAAAGTGGAAAACCAAAACAGAAACAAAGCAAAAAAGGGGTTTTTCCTTCAGCCCTGGCCGGCTACGTCGGCACGTCGCATTTCAAAGCCGTGTTGAAAAATATTTGAAATAATTGCAAAAATGTTGCCGCTGCTCTTGAGGATGAGAGGATTTCCTATGTGCGTCTTGTCGTACAGCAGGCTTAGGCAGTTCGTCTTTAAATATGCCAGGCACGTTTGGTGCAGTTGAAAGCACTTTAAACTGGAGCAGACACGTCTCCCATAACACAAAGCCAAGATATTTGTAAGCAGCCCAATCCTTAGGAATATGTTCACCAACTACAGCTTAGCTTGAAACAAAATCAAATGTATGAAAAGTCAAATATATACGGTTTTTTTTACAGCTTTTTCGGGATATTTTACCTAATTCAAAGGAGTTTGCGTAACCGGCCGGGTAAACGGTGTAAGTATTTTCCAAAAGCAGAATTTATAGTCGGGATAATTCGAAGCTTTATACTGACTGAAATTGTATACAGCCTGAAACATAGGGCTGACTGAAGCCAGGACTGACTGAAGCGTTAGACTGATTGAAGCTTTAGATTGGCTTAAGCATAGGGCTGATTGAAGCAAGAACTGACTGAGAGTCAAGGTTGACTGAGGTTTAAGGTTGACTGAGGCTTAAGGCTGACTGAAGCTTTATATTGATTGAAGCTAGGACTAACTGAAGCTAGGACTGACTAAGGCTTTAGACTGACTGAGTTTTAAGGCTGATTGAAGCTTTAGATTGGCTTAAGCTAGGGCTGACTAAAGCAAGGGTTGACTGAAGGTAGGGCTGAGGGAAGCTTACGGCCGACTGAAGCATAGTGTTCAGTAAAGCTTCGGGCTGAGTGAAGATTTAGACTGATTGAAGCTTTAGACTGATTGATGCTTCCAAGATGGAGCTGAAGTCATACACAAAACTAATGCTAACTAAACTATTTAAATTAAACAGTTTAGCAACATGACTGATCCGTCTATTGGGTCTTCGTCCCCGAATTGGGCAAGTCTTATCTCAAATGGCATTATGCCCACCTTCGGTAAGCTGTTTACCCATTGTCTTCTAATGATCAGCAAGTCACGCAAGTTTCTTAAAGCAGTAGGTGAGGTGGCGCAGAATACTGTGCCAGTTCAGACTAGTACGGGGCCATCCTCGGAGGCAACACGGGATTTGCCGCTGTTGATGAATAGCATGAGTGGCCAGATGTCGCCGTATGCGCCAGTTTTTCATCCTATGGGCTCGTACGCATCGCATCTGTTGGCTCTAGAGCAAGCGGCGCAAATAAACCCCCAATCGCTACCGCCGCCGCCGCCGCGTCCCATGGATCCGCACCTTGAGGAGTACTTCGACAGGGGGCCCATGCCGCCGGAAGTATATGGCTACAATAGTCCGCATCAGGTGCAGGCGCACGTGTATCCGGGCGACTACGGCGAACCCGGCGGAATGAATGGTTGCACCGTGGACCTAACGATCAGGGTGGCGCCGAGTCCTCACTCTTTTCCGGGCAACAACCAGCGGCCATGCGGCAACTGGCATGATCCGCCGAACCGGGAGTTTTGGCCGGAGTCCGATCAGCAAAACGGTCAAGTGCCAATGCAGCGCCTGATGCATCCCCAAATGCATATCCAAATGCCGCCCCACATGCCCGTGCAGATGCCGCCCCACCACATGCCGTCGCACTTACCGCCCCACATGCCGCCCCACCACATGCCACCCCACCACATGCCACCCCACCACATGCCTCCCCACCACATGCCGCCCCACCACATGCCTGTGCAGATGCCCGTTCCGATTCCACCGCAAATGCTGATCCATATGCAGCAAGCCCCGCAGGGACACGAGTGTTGGCGGGATATGGAGCAGCATTTGGCGGGACAGCGCGAGCAAATGCCAGGCCATCCTGGACTTGGACCCGATATGGAGCAGCAGATGCCGCCAATGCCACCAATGCTGGCCCAAACCCATCTAGAGGTCCAGCCACCGATGGATGCTCGTGACTATTGGCGTGACATGGAACAGGTCAACCCGGCTGTCGGTGCTCCGTTATACATGCACCCTCAACACCCACAGCACCCTCTGCACCCACAGCACCCTCTGCATCCAATGCATCCGCAGCACCCACTGCATCATCCGCAGCACCCACTGCACCCACAGCACCCACTGCCCGGACCAGAGTGTTGGCGGGAAATGGAGCGACCAACGTCTGATATGCCGCAACAGGCCCAAGGGCCAATGCCGCCGCAGCATGTTCATTTCTGGCGCGACATGGAGCAGCACCCGAACGGTGCCGGAGTACCGCCAATGCAGAATCACGGCGGGCCTATGCCTCCGGATTGCTGGCGTAATGTGGATCAGCAGAGCAATGAGTTCGAGGGGCATGTGGTGCCACCAGTGCCTGAGTTCTGGCGAGGCGTGGATCAGATGGTCGCAGCGATACCGCCGCACCATCACCTACAGCACCCACAGCATCAACAGCAGCTGCCCCCGCAGCAGCAGTACATACAGGCCTTGTCTCGCGAAATCTGGTGTGATATGGATCAGAACTCTAATGCCGGTCCGCCTCACGCGCCGGGACCGCCGCTGCCCACGTCGTACGACTATTGGCACGACATTGAGCAATTGATAGCTTCATATGGCGCCCAATCGCAGCAGGCACACCCGCCGGCTCAGGCTCAGACCCAAACTCAGCCCCAGACTCAGCCCCAGACTCAGCCCCAGGCTCAGCCCCAGGTTCAGACCCAGGCTCAGACCCAGGCTCAGACTCAGGCTCAGACTCAGGCTCAGACTCAGGCTCAGCCCCAGTCCCAGGCCCAGGCCCAGGGACCACCCAATGTCTGGCAGAATGTGGAGGAGCACAACGTTGCGGGGCAATGCTTCATGGGCGATGCTGAGCCGCCGATGCCTGGGCAGCCACCAGCCTGGTGGCCTTCGAACGGACAGCAGCATGGTCCGGCTACGGGTGGGCGACCACCGTCGCCGGTTCCAGCTAATTGGATGCCCGAAGGAGCCTCGAAGATGTCAGCGCCGGCTGAAAATATTGATGAACGCGTCCTGGAGCAACAGCAACAGCAACAGGTGCGTGACTGGTGGCCTCCCGAGCATGCCGGGCCGCAGGTTCCACACATGGACTGGTGTCCGGAGAACGAACCGACTGCCATGGCCGGACATCCAGTTTGTGAATATTGGAACGATATAAATCAGGGCGCTGCTCTCGAGGCCCAGGCGCAGGCTATGTTGGCCCAGACGCATCAGCCTCTGGCTCCGCCCAATGAGTGGTGGGCAGAGTCGCAGGAGCAAAAGCGGGCTCAAGGCATTGCTTCCTTTAAGAATCTATGCCACGACAAGGAGGCCTTTGCGGAAGGGGAGCAGCAGCAGCAACGGGAGCGGGAGGAGCAACGTGAGCAGCAGCTGCGGGATCAACACCAACAGCTGGAACAACAGCAGCAGCAGCAACAGCTGGAACAACAACAACAGCAGCAGCAACAACACCAGCGGGAGCAACATCAACAGCAGCAGCAACAGCAGCTCGAGCAACAGCAGCTCGAACAACAGCAGCTCGAGCAACAGCAGCAGCAACAGCAACAGCCACCAGCAGCTGCAGCAGCACCACCACCACCGCCACCACCGCGCGAATGGTGGCAAGCAGCTGCATTCACTCCGCAGGAGCAGACGGCGCCGCAGTCGGTGCAGCCGGTGATGCCGCGCAGCCTTGAGCCAGGCATGGACTGGGTGCCCTACTCGTATGCACCGCTCAACATACCCCAGGGCTTGGCCGATATCAAATCGGATATGGAGGATCCCAAGGGTGAGTGCACTGCGACAGCGGCTCCCGTATCTGGGAGCAACGGGAGCAGCGGTGAGCAAGCCGCTGACTTTCCGTCCTTCGAGGACTTCGCCCGGCAGGTGAGCGAATGTAGTCTGTCCAGCTCCGAATATATTGCCACGTTGAGAAACCTGATGATTCGCGCCCACAACCTGATGTTGCCCCTGCTGCGCGGCCGCTTCGCTAACATGACCCAGGTCCAGATGGCCGCCTACACCACCGCCATTCTGGAGGTGACGCCGCTGCATCCGAGCCTGTTCCTGCCCGCGGTAAGTTATGCTGGCCCATGCCCTCGGAATCACCTTCACCAATAATGATCTGTCATCCCCAGAGCGTGGCGCGTCCCTGGATGGGCAGCGGCGGACTCTTGCCGCCATGTCATCCGCACAGCTTGACGCCCCAGGACCTGGCCCGCATCAATGTAAGTTTACCGCACCTTCCATTTGCAACTCGTTTCATTTGTACTCATTTCTCTCACAGCCGCGCCCGATGCTCGTCAGCGTGGGCACGCAGACTGACTACCACTGTTGGTGCATGCACATCAGCATGTATCCGCCTCCGCCGCTGCACGGGCCGCCGCCACCACCTCCGCGGCCACAGGGCAATCCGGGTCCACACTTTGCCGGGCCGACTGGACCGCGAATGATGGCGCCTTGCGGCACGGCTCCTCTGAGTTTCTGGGGCAGACCCATAGGTAGGTCATACCCATATTCAGGTCGCTTCCACTAATGACCTTGTGTCTTGCTCTGCGCTTTCAGTCCCCATGCATCCCCACCCCTACCCGCACGCCCACCAGATGGCACGCCCCCACGGCTCGCGCTACGGGTACCGCATCAACACCTACAGCGTGCCCTGCCGCTTCGGCCCCGCCGGCAACGGGCGCGCGCGCCAAATGAACAATATCTATGGGTCGGCCATGCAGCCGCAAAGCCACCAGAGCGAAGACAACGCCAGCACGGACAGGAGCTCCAACAACGTTCCGGACCAACATCTACCACCGCCTCCACCTCCACCGCCGTCGTCGCCGCCACCACCGCCGGCGCCGCAGCAGCAGCGGGAACAGGATGAGGAACCGGACCGGCCAGAGGAAGGCAGTCCGCCGGCCAACATATCAGTGCTTCGCCTTAGTCCATCGAGCCACAATCGACAAATGGAAATCCAGCAGCAGGAACAGCAGCAGCAGCACGAGCAGCAGCTACTGGAGCAGTCCTCCACCTCGACGGGCAGTCAGTCGAGCTCACCTGTGCTGCGCTCGGAGCAGTTCACGCGCCGCTGCCTGCAGAGCACCAGCTCCGGCAGCCAGTCGAGCTCGCTAAGTCCCCGATCCTCCAGCCACAGCTCGTCGATCATAAGCAACAACGAGAGCGAAGCCGACGACTTCGAGGAGATTGAGGAGGAAGGTGATGAAGTTGGGAGCGAAAATGTCACCGACAGCATCGAGGACGTAGTGGAGGTTGTGAGACCAGCCCAGGAGGCCAACACCACCGAACTGGCTGCTGCAGGCGCTGCGACCAACGCGGAGAACGAGGAGGAGCAGCAACCCGACAATAATCTGCGTCCACCAGGCGAAGCGGCTTCGCCTTCCTCGCAGTCCGGAGAGACGGAGAACGCAGAGGGACAGACCACCAGCCGCAGGCCTTTGAAGACCACAAACAACATCTTCCTGCAGCCGACAGGCCCCGTCATGCCCAGCATGCCCATGATGCACTTTATCATGGCGCAGAACGGCGGCCCAGGCGACATGCAACCTCTGATCTTCGACATGAACGAAAATGGTAGCCCTAATACCAACTATGCCCAGTTTTTGCCTAACATCAATGTGAACATGAACATGTTCGGCAATCCGATGACAAATTCAATGACCAATGTCCACGTCATGCCGCCCGAGATGGCGGCCGGCTTCTGCCCGATGGTGCCGGACGTGACCATGATGAACACGGCGATGATCTTACCTTTTGCTGCCTATAAGAGTCCGAATGAGGCCTACGCCGCTATGGACATGCACGATGCCATGAACCACATGAATATGAGCCTAAACATAAATGAGAACTACAATGGGGGTAACTCGACCATGATGAGCATTCCGCTCGAGGATATCAATCCGATGGTTAATCCCAATGTCTACATACCAAATGACATTCTCCTCTCGGCAGCTAACGATGGCAACATCAATGAGTGCCACGGCCACAGTGAATCTTTCAGCCCAGCCGATCACTGCAAGGAGCCAAGCAAACATCAGGAACGTGTAGCCAGCGAGTGTGAATCGCTTAATCAGAGTACAACCCCAGTACAACCAGAACAAAACTAGAGCTAGACTCGGTACTCAACATTGTCTACCCAGTACTCGCCACTCAACACTTGACACTCACCACTCAACACTTAATACTCACCACTCGACACTCAACACTCCCTACTCAACACTCCCTACTCAACACTCTCTACTCACCATTCCCTCTTCAACACTCACCACTCTCTCACTCCCTACCTAGCACTCCTAACCCAGCACTCATCACTCTCTACCAAGCACTTACCACGCAACACTCCTTACTCATCACTCAGCACTCTCTCCTTACCAATTCCGACTGCCTACCCAGCACTCACCACGCAACACTCCTTACTCACCACTCAGTACTCTCTCCTTACCAATTCCCACTCCCTACCCAGCACTCACCACTACCTACCCACAAATCACCACTCCCTACTCATTTACTATTCTAATTCGTACCCAACTCGCGTCGGTACACTTCACAGGAAATTGATTTTTCAGTTACAGGTTTAGTTAACTGAACAATGATTCCATAACATAAGTTTTTCTAGTTCATGTTACTTTCCTCAGGTATATATAAATATGTATAGAGAGACAAGTGAAGTTATGCATATATATATATATTATGGTTACGTACATAACAAAATATCTATATACACATCTCCGCGTGTCCTTAATCGGTTTGAAACTTGGCAATTTTGAGTTCGATATATTCACCCGAAAGCTCACACTATATGCGCTACATAACAATCACCACATACATTCCCATGGATCCCTCAATCTTAATCATGGATCTCATCAATCACACCAGGACACTGATACGGCAACGATATGTATGCAGCAGGCAGATACGCAGCCGGGCTTTGCCTGGAAACTATTTCAAATACTTACGATCCACATACACAAATATATATATATATGTATATATATATATATATAAATTATATATATATGACAATTATATGTACATTTTGTGGAGCTCCTGCCGTAGGACAGCCTGTTAAAGCAGTTCCACAGCAACCACAGCATTCACACACAATCAAACACCAGAAACTTGCGCAAATAAAGGTTAATAAAAACCGTAAGAGTTATCGCTTTTTATTTTATCTTTTACGGCAGCTAGATAAGCTCAGCCGGAGTCAGCCTGCCCACTTATAGGGTATATGTGCTCTATGTACATATATACTATATCATTTCATATTCATATAACGATGTGTAAATTTCAAACATTTTTGAACATTTTACGTGTAGCGAAAAGCGTGAAACCAAAACCCCGGCCAATTGCGCCCGCAAAAAGGGGGCGGGGTGGGCGCGCTGCTGCTGTGCTTGAACCCCTTGTGTGAACCCTTTGAACTTGCTGCGTGTGCAAGTTGTTGCCGCTGCCGTTGCAAATGCCAAGTTAAACGCCTTCAAGCTGAAATAATCGGGCTAATCTTTTACGCTGCTTGCATTTTAAAGCGCTGCCCACCTCGTATTTTTTTTTAGCTCTTAGCCGTGCTTTGCTTGACTCCACTCGGAGCTGTTGGCCGTTGGTAAGGGTTTAGCTGGTCTGCATTTTGCATGCATGCTTGCGCTTTGCTGGCTCTGCCTCTACCCACCCATGGCCCGCTCTCTGCTCCACCCTCCAAGCTCTCTAGCCACATGTGTGCTCTGGTTTTTTCTTCAAATTGTAATTAAATGCGTCGCGCAAAGACAAATAGAAGAGAGCCTGAAAAAAGCAGCAGTTGCAGGTAAACAATTTAAAAGCAAATAAAAATGTGCATTTTAATCAGTCTCATATCAAATGGAACTTTATTTATTTTTACTTATTTTTTTTTTCAATGCAGCTACTATTTGGCTTGAATATAAAATACAATGTAGAAAAGTTGCAGAATTTTTAATCAAATATTTATATCAACACAAATATAATTTGAATTTATTTTATTTTATTTTTATGCACATGCATATGCATATGAATTGGATTTCAGATTTGGCTAGCCGATTTTAATAATTATTTTGCGAAAATAATATATTTATAAGAGCTTTATATATAATATTTTATTTATTTTTATTTGGGCACGACATGTACATTCTTAATATTCGTTTTCCGTTTTCTATTTTCTATTTTTCTTTGGGTCTTAAATATATTTTTAAAGCACGATAATGTGTCAAATACCCTTTAAAAATATTTATATTAATATAAATTTGACTCAAAATATTTAACATGTTTTTTACAAAAATTAAAATTGCAAAATTTTTAATTATAAAGAAAAGAGGGTAGAGAGAAAAAGAGAGAGAGAGAGAGCGCGCTAGTTATAAGGAAAGATAGTGAGAAAGCGAGAGAGACAGACACAAGAGAGAGAAAAGTAGGGAAAATGTGAAAGAGATTTAGCAAAAGAGCGAGAGACAAAGAAAGAGAGATGTCAAGAAAAGTAAGAAAAGAAAGAGAGGCATAGAAAGAGTGAGGAATAAAAATGATATATAAATAGAGAATAACAGGCAAATCGAGAAAAGATATGGAGAAAACGACAGAGAGCAGGAGAAAGAGGAAGGATCACGGAAGATAGGCAAAGACACAGAAAATGAGAGATAGAGCGAGGCAGAGGCAAAAAGAATAACCAGTCTTAAGCATATATTTCTGTCGTAATTTAATTTGTTTCTCTCTCTGTCTAAGGACACTTTATATATAATATTTATAATATTGATAATATTAACATAAGTCTTAATTGCACTTATCGGCGTTTCACTGTACAACATATATATATTATATATATATACATATTCATTGGAAGCTATAGTTTGACCATAAAATTAACGCCTGCATGACCACGCTGCATGAATGCAGCCGCATTGCTACATTTTTAATCTACAATTAACCGCAACTGTTTGCTCCTGCGGCAACAGTGCCTGAGTAGAGAGAGAGAGGGAGATGGCTTGAGTTGGGGTCGCCAGACCCTGGTCCAATATCAATATTGATTCTATTAATTATAAAAACATTAAGTGCCAGCCAACAAATGTAATTAAACGCATTAAACAATTGCAATGTGCGAGAAATGGCGTTAAAATGCAGCTCGCCCAGGCGGAGTCCTGGTGTCCAGTTGGCTGGTCTGCTCCTGGTTCGAGTTCAGGTTGAGGTCCAGGTCCTGCCCTGCCGATGTGCGCCGATAAGCACGTTTTCAATTCGCATTTGCAGGTGGACGCCAGCTGCAGGCGTGTGGGGCAGCTGACCGGGCGTGGCCGGATTTTGCTGGGATTTGTGGCTGGGCGGCCGACTGGGATTGTCGCACATTAATGACGAAATTATTGTTTCAATTGCTTTCAACTGTTGTCAATGCAAATTTTATGCAAATATTTTTCGGTGCCATCGGACTCTTAAATGCCATTATGGCCAATAAGTCAATAATTATTGCCATGGCAATTGCTGTTGTTGTTGTTGTTGTAGCTATTGTTGGCCAGGACCAGCGGCAGCGCCATAGCCAGAGCTAGCGGCCCCCGCCTCGTTCAATATGGCCAATTCCCCAAATAGGCGTTAATTACTTTTATCTGCGCATTGTCACACTACAATAACAACTCAAACAACAACAACAACAACAGTTGGTGTTTATATTTGCCAACATTTGCTCAAATTCGTTTATTAATTATGATTATTTATGCGCTTTTGTTTACTCTTGCCGCATAAATCAATGGCTCCATTGTTATATTTAATATGTTTAGAAATATCTCTTTTTAGTTAGTTTTTTGATTATTTTTTATAATTCACAAATTATTTTTATTATATTTATTTTTTTTAAATTAATTTAATTTTTTTTTAATTTTTTATTTTAATACTATTTTTATTTTATTAATTTTGATATTATTTGAATTTTACTTTTTATTTAATTGTTTATTATTTTGTTGAATATTTTTATTTCTTAATTTTGTAGTATTTTAATTTGATTTATTTTTAGTTAATGTTTTATAAAAAATTATTTTTCATAAAATTTTGTTTGCTTTAAATATGTGAAGCATATGCAAATTAAATAACTATAATACATGAACTAGAATTCTTAATGAGGCCAAGTCCTAGCAGCCCTGATTATTTCTGTCTTTAAAAATGGTACTTGAGGTAAATAGGGATTAAAGAAATTTAATCCTGTGGCAAAATATTAAGCATAATACTTAATTTATTTTAGAATGAATTTTATTTAAGAGAAATTGCAGTAATCGCTGAAAAACTGAAGTTGAGCGCACTCTCATGCTCTCTTTGGAAATGAGTGAAGAAGGCGATGCTGCTGCAGTTTTGTACATATAGGAGTAGCTCCCTCACTGTGCTGCTCTGTGTGAGCGAGTGGGCTGCCAACAAATGAAGAACTGTTTATTTTCTCTGAGTGTGTTGCTATTGGTGGGCCATAGGCAGAGCGGCTCGGAGAAGCAGACGCTTGAGCTGCAGAGTCGTGTGCTGCACTGAGCGCCTTTGATTTTAGTCTTCTCCGTAGTTTGAGCATATTATATCGCCAGTCTCGATCGTGCTGTCGTTGGGGATGGTCGCAAATTGTTCAATGCTCCGGCGCAGTCCGAGTGAAGGAGACAAAAATATCCAATATTATATATATATATAATTAAATATTTAAATAGAATAAAAAATGTATAAATATATGAAAATAGTATTTAACTATCAAATATTATATACAAGTATAAAATATTATATAATCTTAAAGATTTTAATAGATTTTGTAGTTCGAAACATTTTACTATATTCCATATATTTGCATAGTTTGGGATTTTAGGACATAAAAGTGTTTTTTCCAGGTTGGCGAAATGTGAGGAAAAGTAATTTATATGGCCAATTGGGCAGGAGACGCCCAGGAAGTAAGGGCCAGGAATTTTCGCAGTAGCTGTTGCTGTTGGTGCCGCCACAGTTTGTCTACGCTCCAGCTGTGGGTCGTATAATATAATTAATACTATGAATTACTTGGGCTTCGCACTAAGCCAAGCTGCCCGCCGCACACACACACATACAAGTCCCAGTGTGGGTATTTCGAGAGGGTCAGCTCGCATGGCTAGAATATTTGTTGCCGTTGCTGTTGTCGGCTGTATTCCAACACGTTGCTGCTTGGTCAGCCACATGCACTTAATTGCTTTATGAGGCGGTCAGTGGCTTGTTATGGACTTCAATTTGATTTCGCGCAAGTGCCGGAGTAGCAGCTAGACAAGTGTGTGTGTGGCTTCTAAATGAGACATTGGGGATCAATTATTTTGTCGGCTCATTGCCGCAGGCCAAAGACAAAGGCCGTTGAACCAAGCCCAACCCCACCCACTCGATCAATGCAGATTTTTCAGCTGATGCCAAAGTTTTTTAATCATGCTGATGGCACGATAATGATAATGATGATGATGATGCTGATGATGATGATGCGGATGCGGATGCGGATGCTAGAGACACGTAGCAAGCGCGCAAATATTTTATGCCAGTTTAGTGCACTTTTTCACCAAGGTGCGAAAACGCAGAGTTGAAAGAATATAAATTGCGAGAGCTCAAAGGACATTGTTAAGGGCTTCCCAGCTGAAGGATACTGTGTGTGCATGAAGATATTTTTAAGGACATAAATTAATATAATATAAGATTTTATATGCTCAATATAGTCGGAAATTGACTTTATTGTTGAATATTTTTTTTAATAAATATTTTCGAGGCAATAATTTCCTTTTTCCTCAAAGAAATTAATGCAATAGGCAAACATTTTTAAGACATATACTATATAGTTTATATATACTGTAGCAGTTAATAAAAAATAATTAAATTAAATTAGATTTCTGGATTGAAATTAAAAATGAGAATAGTTTGCTCAACCAATATACCCCTTTGCCTTAAGAAACCAGTGTATCTCAAGAAACAAAAAAGAGAATTTCAAAGCGAAAACTTTGCAGTCGCGTTCCAAGTGCAACTTCCAATTGCAGTTCAAGTTGTAATGGCTTTTTGTTTGCCACTTCAGAGTGGCAGCAACAGCAGCAGCAGCAGCAGCATCAGCTCTCCGCCTGCCTCAGCTACACACGTGTGGCAGGGGGGGGCGGGCTGCCATGACAATGTGTTTATCATTTTTTTGTGCTCTTCAAATGAAACTATTTGCCGCTGTGTGTGTGTGGGGGGGGGGGGGGGGCGCAAGTGCTCGTTGGGCATGTGGAATGTCCTTTAAAAGATGAAGCGGGAATGCTTAAGAGCCATGGCAATAGATTGAAAGTCCGTTTGTGGGACCAACTGACCAGTGTCCAGGACAACGATTTTATGTATATTAAAATTTCTGCACATCATTTGATTTGATTTGATTTGAGTTGGTGTAATCATGCGTCTTTTTTTCTTTTTATGATATATCTGCCATTGCTATGGTAAATTTGGGTCTTAAAGTGAGAAAAGTGCCCCAAGGCAGTGGCTGTGACTGTGTGTGTGTGTGTGTGTGTGTGTGTTAATGTTGACAGGCGTCTCAGACAATTATGAACTGTATGTGGTACATGGTATTTCCATTTTGGCACTTAAGTCAGCCAAAGTCAATTATAATCAACGCCCAGCAGCCCATCCCACTCCGGTTGGGACTGAGACAATTGCCGAAGCGTGTTGCTGCGCGTCTTTTTGGCAGCTGCCGTCACGCAAAAAGGATTAAAAACCATTCACATGCACATATCCTTACACACACACACAAACACACACGCGCGCGCAGAGCATCTGTGTTAACTTATGCAAAAGTGTTTTAAGACTTTGGCTGATTGGCAGCCAAGGAGCCAGCCAGCGGCTGGGAATCTATAGAAAGTTACTTTGCATATGTATGAAAGATTATGGAAATACTGGCCGAAGGCAATGCGGAAAAAGGTAAACTTACTTAACGACACATGTGATATATGTATATAACTATGTAGCTCTAGCTAGAGATAACTAAGTAGCTGGGCCAGTGTGTGTCTGGCAGTGACTACAGCGGCATCTTGAATCTTTGACTGTGACGAGCCAAGAGTCCATAGTTAATCCAAAGTTAGCTGCTGATGGCACTGGAAGGTTTTATAAAAACTTGTAAAATTTTTATAATATTTGCTTATTTCTAATAATCAAATTTAATCTGAAGACTGCTCAACAAATAAAGCTTTAATAATTGGAATAGATCGATATGAATTAGAGCTATAAAACTATCGTTTATGACTTTACTCGATTGTTGCTATCTATACTATCGATAAAGAGATAATATAGATGCACTGGAAGCTTCTTTTAATTACTCTACTCTTAGCTTTTGTTGGTTTCAATAATCAAAGCAAGACTTGATGTCTAGAAAGCTTCAACTATATTCAAATTGAATTTAAGCAATTGTCTCACACATATATATTTTTTCTAATATTCATTGCTAATAATTTCTAATAAATTTAATAATATTTTAAAAATATTGTTAATTTAAAATATTAGATAAATAAATATCGAATAAAATCTATCTATTTATTTAATTTCTATATTACTGATTCTATTGATCCTGCCATCGAGTACGCATTAAAGGTGGATAACGACACTAACCATACATGGTATGGTTGTATGGTTGTATGGTTAGTGGAGTGGAGATAAACGACGATAGGTATTAAGAACCATCCGCAGCCGATGATAGTTATCTAGCAACTATCGATAGTCGAAGATAGTTTCAACAGCTCTAGTGCACATTGTAGGTGTATAGCTATCGATAGTAGACGTTAGTTATTTTATAACCATAAATAGTTTATCGATAGTTCCCCTCTATTACTACACTAATGCTCAAATTAAGCGAGAACCAAGTCACAAATGATCATAGTCAAACTAAGACTCGCACTCTCATTAAGTGAACTTCCAATAAGCTGTAGATGCAGTGCCACAAATTACAATTCAAGCAGCTCCCACACAGGCGACCTGGGGACCATTGTCCGCTTAAGGACAAGCATTACCCTATATACAAAGTGTGGCATGCGAAATGCTGTGCGTATTCTTGGTTGCTGCTCTGGTCTGTGGGCAAACAATTTGCAGTCTCAATTACAATGGCAGGCGCAAAAGGGACAGCCGCAGTCGGAAAATACCGAGTGGCCACAAAACTTAATTGCTTTACTCTGGTACCCAAAAAACAACTGTCGGATTCTTAATGCCACTCCGGGCCGGAGCAGGAGTTGGAGCCCGAGCAGCTTCTACCATGCCAGGCCAGGCCAGACCATGCCGTGCCGTGCTCTTATCGCGGCGAGACCCAAAAAACCGTCAACATCGTCAACGGTCGTCGAGTTGCAACTGTTTCTGCCATTGCCACTGCCACTGCCACTGCCGCTGCCGCTGCTTCAGCTTCAGCTTCTGTTTTTGTTTCTGCAACGCAAATTATATGCAAACGAGCTTAATATCCGGCCAAACAGACGCACACTCAGTCACAGCCAAAGAGCTCCAGCTGCCGACCCACTCCACTGCCACTCATAACTCTTGCCGGGATTCAGCATTTATGGCACTCGCACCACACGTGCGCCAGGCAAGTCGAATCAGTTCTGTGTTTCTCTAAATAAGTTGGGAGAAGTAGCATCGGCTCTAGAATTAATGTAATTTTCTAGTTTCTTTCTATTGCAGACTCTTACAGCTCTTAACTCATATTTATTGCCAGCATTTTCTAGGCCTGAACTGGTAGCTTCAAATACTTTTGACAAGCTCAAAAAGTTGAGTTTGAGTTTTTCCAGTTTCAGGCTTAATTATGAAATATAAATAAATATATATATAGGATAGTATACACTGTAATAAAATATTTAAATTTTGTTGAATAATAGTAAATCAAAATTAGATCTTACAAATCATAAAATACCCCTGCCTAATACCATATCATATAGACCATATCACATATATACCACACATATATCATATCATATATATACCATATAACATATATACATACATATATCATATCATATATACACTATATAAAATATATATCATATAATATACACCATATTACATATATACCATACCATACATCACATCATACTCATACCATACATATATATACCATATCACATATATACATATCATATCATAAAACATATCATATCATATATATACCATATCACATATATACCATATTATATATATACTATATAAAATATATATCATATAATATGCACCATATCACATATATACCATACACATATCATATCATATACATATATACCATATCATATATAAATTAATTTTTTTGTTGCTTGCTTGCTTTCTTGCTTCCTTCCTTCCCTCTTTGCTTAATTATTTGTATGCTGGCATCATAATTTCATACAGGGTATGCTGCAGTCGTGCTTACCCTATGCCACATGCAGCATACTATCATTGGGCATTTAGCATTTCATTTCAAGTTTGTCCACAAATAACTCAACCGCCGCACAATTTTTGGCACACAGCCCGCTGAGCCCACTGTGCGTGTGTGAGTGTGTGCGAGTGTGTGTGTGTGTGTGTGTGGCAAACCGCCGCCTGATAATTTCTCTGCACTCGACTGATAACAACATTTAATTTAATGCCCGAGGTCAGCAATATTCCATTTATTATTGGATTAAATTCGGCAGCAAAGTTTTTGCCCCAGCGTGCCATGGCGGCAGGTGGTGAGGGAGGAGGTTTGGAGTGGGGCATGGGGCGTGGGGCGTGGGGGTAGGCTGACTGCTGGTCTCGTCTCCACTATCTGGAGCTGGGATAAGCGGCGACTGTCCTTTGTCCAGCATATAAATTGTGTGCATGGCTTTTTTACAACTTGTTGTTGCCATTGCATACATATATTTATGTGGCACGCCCACAAGCGACGGGAGGCGGCGGGAGGCGCACTTGTCGTCGTCGTCGTAAACGACGCCGTCGTAGCCATGTCCTGGCTGCTGTTGCTGCCTCGTGACGCGCCCGCTCCAGTGACTAGACGACAGGAAATGTATTTCACATTTTTTATGTGTCGCTTTTTTCTGCGTGCCCCATGAAATTTGCATGAGCCGGCAACTGGCAAGGATCTGTCCAGGACGCTGCTGCTGCTGCTGCTGCTGCTGCAGCCTGCATGCCCGACGCCGGCTGGGGGTCTGACAAAATGCCCATAAGGGATTAGCTGCAAATCGCAGCCACGTTTCGGAAAGAAAAAAAATCTTCCATTTGTTGTTGTTGTTGCCGCTGCTGTCACCGTGTCGTCCTGTCGGCATTTGTTGCCAAACTCATTTAAGCCAAGTTATGCGCAGTATGTAAATTGATGTATGTGTGTGGGTGTGTTGTTGTTGATTTTTTTAAACGAAACTTAATTGTTTTAGATGCAAAGTCATCATCGTCATCATCATCAAAAGCGGCAGGACGCTGGCATGGGCGTGAGCGTGAGCGTGGGCGTGGGAGTGGGAGTGGGCGTAGGCAAGGGCTAGGCAAGAGTAACTGTCAAAACAAACAAATGCGACGGAAGGAAGTATCTCACTCGAATCTCAGTCAGCCATGAAGTCCACACACACTTCTACACACACAGAGACACTCACACACACATGAAATGAATTTATGCATGAAATTGTCGACGCCCGCGTCCTGTGCTCGGGCTGCCTGTGGCCTATCGAAAGGAAATTGAAACAAAACCTCATTGGCAATACACACACACACTCTATCTCTCTCTCTCTCTCTCTCTCTCTCTCTCTCTCACACCCACCCACACACGTATAGTGTTCACAGTTGACGCAGTCAGACAGGCGCACAATTTCAGCTTCCGTGCAACAAACATTTTCGCCAGCTGATAACGAGTCCTGTGTCCTGTGCCCTGTGTCCTGTTTTGTCTGCGCTAATGTCTCGCATGCGGGTGTCACAATTGTGTCTGAACCCAAATTCGCCGCTCGCTCCGTTTACAACTCAATCAACAGCAACTACAAGCAACTATTGGGCAAATGCCAAGGCAATTGATACGAGAGACTCCATGAAGTCTTTAACTATATAGTATACCTCTATAGAGAGTATACTAGAGAGTATGTAGAGTATATATCTCTCTATCTATTCTCTACTTAGCCACTGCACTGCAAACTGTTGCCTACTTTTGGGCGTGCTCCTTGATCATTCATGATGGCAACTGATACTACATCAGCTGAAGACTCTACTCTATGGATATATACTCTATAATAGATATAGACTATTCTCTATAATTACTACCCAATACTAATCCTCCTCTACTTAGCCACTGCACTGCAAACTGTTGCCTGCTTTTAGGCGTGCTTTTCGTGCTAAATTACGGAAATAATAAAAATTAATTGGAAGAATTTTGCTAGCAAATTCCTTGAAGTGCAACGACAGCCATTGAGTGCACTTTTAATCAAGTTATTTGGGGAGGCAGCCACAAGACTCCTGGGGCTGGGCAGGTGGCAGCTTGCCGAAGTTGTGCAACAAATTAGTTACAGTTAACTGGGCTTGAGAGCCAAAGAACCCAAAACAAACACCCGCACAACCCGAGTCCATTCAAGCAAATCGCATTAAAGCTCATTTGTTTTGTCAGCTGCACAGACACACTCACACACTCACACGCACACACACACACACACATGCATTGCCATAAAGCCTGCAACTGGCGGTTGTGACAAGAAGAAGCAGCAGCAGCAGCGGCAGGAGCAGCCGCAACAGCAGACAAAAGGCAAGAAACCAAATCGAAACTTTTTGAGATGCGACTACAGCTCAAAAGTTCTTCAATAGGAAAGTGTAGATGCTCTATGCTAGTCTCAGTCTAATCAGAAATTAAGACTAGTTTCATGAATTCTGAGGATCTTTGTTCGACTACTAAAAAGATCGAGCTGATTTCTACCAATTTCTTAGCTACTTTAAAGTGAAATGTGTGCAATTTTCAGCTTGTTGACCCGTCCGTACATCCTTCCGTCAGTCCGTTCGTCCGTTTTTCATGGTCCTTCCGTCCGTACGATTTTCTCTCTGTCCGTTTCTCTGCCTATCCGTTTGCCCGTCTGTCCATCCGTTTGTCCGTCCACTTTATGATTCTTCCGTCCGTACGATTTTCTCTCTGTCCGTTTCTCTGTCTGCCCATTTGCCCGTCTGTACGCTTGTCCGTCCCGTCCTTTTGCTCGTACGTCTATATGGCTATCCATCCATCCGTCCGCCCGTCCGTCCGCCCGCCCGTCCGTCCGTCCGTCCGTCCGTCCGTCCGTCCGTCTGTCTGTTTCTGCGTCCGTCCGTTGCCCATTTCTCTATCCGCCCGTCCGTCTATCTGTCTATCCGTTCCTTTGTCCATCCGTCCGTCCGTTGGTCCGCCCGCCAATCTGTCCGTCAGGCCTTTTGCCCGTTAGATTTTTTTCTGTATACTCAGCTCTACATATTACTCCACATACTACATAGTCTATATACTCCATATATACCCTACATACTCTCTATATTCCATATACTCTATATACCTCTCTACTCTATACACTATATATATATATATATATGCCCAACCAGTTCACATACTCCGATCTACTCTAACTTTTGGCTATTTCTAATCTTATGTCCGCTTCTTTGAGCCTTCTTTTGCTTACACAATTCTACCTCCGCCCAATACCAGGTGTTTCGGGCAAACTTTTGTTTGGGGCCACATATATATTTGGCTGGCAAGTATTTGCCGTACGTGGTCGGCTGATAATATCACAGACACACACACACACACATGCATAGCCCATTTCGGAAAATCTTTGCAGCTTCTTTGGGCCAAAAAGTTTGCTCAACAAAAGTCTCAAATTTGTTCCAATGCAAAACTGTCGCTTGGCTGGGCGCTTATCAACAATTGGCCAAGTGGAAGGGCCGGGAATAGTTTTAAGCTGCTTAACAGCTTCTTTGCATGCAGCTGCTGCGCCCCTCCCCCCTCGCGCCCCACCTCATTTGGCAACTTGATTTAGTGCTCTCTGACCTGAGTTTAAATATAAACAGTGGCGTCTCCCAGTTACCCCGTTCGAGGGCCACAAAAGTTTGCGCGTCCCGAGTAAAGACATAAATGGGATTATGATCTTATCACGTCCAAGGAGCAGCAGCAGCAGGAGCTGGACAGCCAGACATATTGGTACATTATAATAACACCTTCTGCTGCCGCTGCTGCTGCTGCTGCTGTTGCTGTTGCTGCTTAGACAAACAAGTTTGCGGCGCAGCTTTGTCAAAGATTTATTTCTTGAGGTTAAGCGCCGGCTGCTGGCCAGGCACAGGCACAGGCACAGACACAGGCACAGGACACAGGCCCAGTTGCAGGCACAGCATTTCCCTCGTAGTTTTCGGCAACAACTCAATATGGAAAATTCCAAGTAAGAGACAACGTTTGAAAAGTTTTACTCTGGAGCGGGCGCTGGAGCTGGCAATCTTTAATTAAGAGCGGATTAGTTGGACATGGGTTCGATTGGCAGACGCAGCCACCCAGCCACCCAGCCAGCCAGCCAGCCGTCTGCCCGTCTATGTCTCTTTAGCCTGCTCAATCTTTGCTCTTTTTTGGTTTTGCTCTGATTTGCATCTGCGGTTAAGCAACCACCAGCCAGGCCGGCAGCTGGCTTCATTAGTTTCTGGCTGAGCATCCCCAGCACCATCGCCGGCACTTTTAATGGCATCTTGTGGCAGACTTTTTGAGTGCCCCATTAAAATTTAATGCGTGTAAGAGATCAGCAAGCAGCATCGAGTCTAGTTTCGCTCTTTAGATTAGCTGTCAAAAGTTGTTCAATTTAATTTCACGCCACTCCCGCAGCTCGGGCGCCATCTTAATGTTCGTGTTGCCAATTTTTTTCTTCCTTCTATATACCCCACTCTCCCGCTTTCCTTCTCTCTTCCGCTCTCACACTTTCCCTCTCTCCCATCCATCTCTTGACTTTTTAATGGCTTTGGGAAATTGCACGGCCCGTTTACGCGCTCGTTAGACAAGCTTTGAATGTGCCCGAGTTCGCCGCATTTTAACATCTCAACATCATTATGGTTATTGATAAGGCCACGCCCCTGCCCCGCCCAGTCGCCAACCGCCTTCCGGCAGCAGCTGCTTTGCCTCCTCTCCACCTGCGCCGCTTCATTTGCGCTTGAGTTCAACTTGCTTCAATTCACTTCGACTGGCATCTGTTGGTGGAATTTATTACTTGATGGCCTGCGCCAGCTCGCCCAGCCAGTTAGTTTACTATTACCTGACTTCATTAGCCAAGCTATGCAAAAGTGTTCAATTAAAGCTATAAATATGCGGCTGCAAATAGCGCATGGCTAGACTCTGTTTGAGTAAGATTCCGAGTTCATGAAGTGTCTTCCCTTGCCTACTCTATGCTCTGCTTGAAAGTGTTCCATTTCACTGTTCCTCACAGCCTCATCTCTCATGTCTTAAATCCTTTCCAGCTCCAGCTCAGGCTAGGTCAAACACCCAGAGCCCAGAACAATTGGGTTCACATATAGGCGGAGAGTGCTTTGCGGCTTATTAGCTCGTTACCGACTGTTACCAAAAGTCCATTGTCGTCATACTCGTAAACAGGCGTAACTAAGACAAACCCCTATTATTTGCTTACGGCCTGTACCAACCTCCCCCCTCTCTCTCTCTCTCCCCCTCCCCCTCTCCCTTCCTTTCCGGCCTGCAATAAAAAATTAATCACAGAAGAACGCAAACGTTGGCCAAATGCCCAAAACTAACGGCCCTGGCTAAGGCCGTGCTCATTATCTCAGCTCAGCTAATGTGCTAATGTGCAATTTCGAAAGGTGCTTACGTTGTCAAGTAGTGTGAAGATGAGCTGCCTCGCCCGAGTTGGCCCATTGTGCTCCACATTCTGGCCAATTCACGCCAATTGGCCATTTTCTCAATGAATCACAAAACGGACAGCATATGGCACAGCCCGTGCTCGACTTGAATCCTGCTGCGGTACTCGACCGCTCGCCGGGCAACTGCAATTAATTCCCAAGCTTAGAATGAAATCTAATTGCTCGTTAGCGCCCTGCGTTGTCCTTCGCTCCCCCCACAGCATGTCCTGTTGTCCTTTTTTCCTATATATATATATATATATATATATTTATTTTTTTGTTTTTATATTTTGTTAACTGCTGATTACAGCAGTTGTTCAGTTGTTTAGTTGTTGTTTCCGCCAGCCGAAGCTGGGGCAAAGCCTGCCCAACGCCGCCCCTTCAGTGCCCTGCGGCCAGCCTCGAGCCTCGAGTGCACGATATTTATCTTGTGTCTAAGTTTTATTTTCTTAATGTCTTCTATACCCTCAATGGGTACTCTGAAAGGCAGTTCATATTGGTTTTGCCATCATTTATGAAAGGCATATACGAGGGTTAGTTGAGGATTTCCGAAACACCATTTGGAAGAGGATTTTTTTTGTACATATATATTAAATTTTTAATTAAAATTTTTTATCATTATCAATAATTTGTTTAAATAAAACATAAACCTATAAAAAATTTATATATAATATTATTTTCTATTTAATTTCATTTTCTAATATTTAGCTTATTATTATTATTAAAAAATGGTATAGATTATAATATTATTTTCTATTTATTTGTATTTTTTAATATTTTCTTGTAGAAATTATCTACATAGTCAGTAACTATGAAAGTCTCTACAATTTTATAATAAATGTTATAGTATTTTGGTTTCCTTTATTACTTTTATCTATTCAGTTCTTTATTAGCTATATTCAGTTCAATTAAATGAATTTTGATCAGCTCTTGTCAATCTGCTTGCAACTCTCAGCGCTTTCGTAATACTTTTCTTTTATATACCTAAATTTTTAATTTAAAAAAAAATATTTTTATATTATTATTGCCATTTTCTATTTCCATTTCTATCACATATTTCAAGTATATTCCTATTTTAATCACTTTCACGCCCCTTTTCTCTAGTCCTTTAAATATTACAGGGTATATGCTAGTCAGGCATTTCCTTTATCATAATTGAGCCTTTTTTTTTGTTCGTCTTTTCTATTTTTTCCACGCTCTTTTGTGCTTTTGTTTTTGGCTCTTGGCCTGCGGCCTCGACAAGAAATGTTTCCCAGCAGGTTTATAAAAGAAATTAACGGCTCTTTTTCTTACTTGCCCCACGGCTGGCCGAATACCCTTGGCGCTCTAAGCTGCAAATCGTTTAATGAGCATGTGACTAAAGCTATGACTGTGACTGTGACTGTGACTGCGACTGCGAGTGCGAGTGCTACTCCAGCTGACGCAGCAAACTCGCTTTTTGTCGCGTCATCCGATTGATATAATAGCAGTATATCAAATCATGTGCTGCAAATGGAACGGGGAGCTGGAACTGGAACTGTAGCTGGAGCTGGAGCTGGAGCTGGTATAAGTTTCTCATTGCCATTCGGCTATGTGACGCCCTCTGGCGAACCGTTTCAAATTAATTGAGTTGTTTTGTCGGTTGCTTAAATATTTAACTTTGGCCATGTCCTTTTGTTGCCTGCTTGACTAGCTGGTTTGCTGGGTGGCTGGCTGGCTGGCTGGCTGGCTGGCTGGCTGCCTGCCTGCTTGGGTTGAGTTGGTTCGTGGTTGATCCTTTTGCTGCTTAGTTGGTCACTTGGGAGCGCACGCACATACGCGTCTCCCGCTCTTGGCCGTATTCACCTGTGCAAAACTTTTGGCATTTGGCTATTTATGGCTCATGTGGCGCTGTTGCATAAATCACTGACAATGTAAACATGCGTCTACCCCAGCCCCACTGCCGCGTGTGCGCTGGCCAGGCCAGGCCAGGCCAAATGGCCAAAAGTGTTGACCACAATTAATGTTATGAGATAAGTTTATAAAAGCGCATGGCTCGCAGGACTGAAAAGCTTGTCAAGAGCCCGACACTGCCCCAGCTAGACATTTTGTGTGCCCTGTTAATAAAATGCAAGACAGCAGCAGTTGGACAGAAGCGGGGCGCGTTGTGGCAGCCACCCCTAACGCAGCTAGCAACATGCAACGGAAATTAGGTATCGTTTACATGGACGGCGTTGCCTTTTGTTGGCTCCTTTGCAGCACTTTTATCGCCACATTCGCATTCGCATTCCCATTGCCCATCTATATACACGGTCAGATCCCCATCGCCATCCACAGCCATTATGCACCTTTTCAGTGTCTGACCTTTCGCTGTGCGCTGCTCACAAAGGCGCATAATAACTGGTAGATTTGTCAAAATGCCTCAGCGAGTGCCATTTTAAACCGGATGTTGCCAAACATTTGCCCGAGCATTTTTTTTTTCGCCTCTCCCCCTCTCGCTTTTCACTTTTTATGTTGTCGTGAAATATGGTCCATGTCAATGCTGGCCTGAGCATGGGCTAATGGACCTGACTAACGATCGCAGCTGGGGGGCAGGAAGAGCAAAGTTAAATGCGTTCTGAGATTTGAATAGTTAAGGTGAGGCATCGACAGATTTAAAAGTCAACTGAGTTTGACTTCAGTTTGGGCAACTCCTGAATGTGATTGCCTTCATGATAATTCGAAATATAGAGAAATAGAGAAAGAGATAGAGAAATATAGGAAAGAGAGAGAGAGAGAGAGAGAGAGAGAGAGAGATGAAGAGAAATAATGAAAGAGAGAAAAAGAGAGAGGGAGAGATAGTGAGAGAGAACAGAGGGGGAAAGAAAGAGACGAAAGACAGAAAGAGAAAGAGAAGGAGCAAGGAAGAGAGAGAGAGAGAAAGAGACAGGGAAAGAACAAAAGATAGCTTCTCTCTTAAAATGAATGAGAAAAGTAAAGCAAAAAGAAGAAAAAGACAACGAATAAGAAAGGGCAACAAAGAGAGGAAGTGAATGTCGGAAAAAGTGTGAAATGCAAAAAAGAGTATTCAAAAAGATTATTTAATTAGCTTGGAAAGCTTTACCCTAATAATCGAAACAGGAAACTTAATTTTTTGAGATTCACATAGTAGGGCAGTAAGTATAGAAGCATGCATTATTTACGAATTTTGAATTTTGTTTGCATTTAAAAAGATGCAGATTAAAGTATTTTGGCTTTGATTTGAATTTAAAACCTTTAAGAAATTAATCGAACTGGAAACAAGTTGACAAAAAGAGTTGATTTTAACTATAATCCCAGTTGTATTAAGTACTCTCTCCCTCGCTAGATTGCTGTTATGTTTACCTCTGGCGAGCTGCTCGCTTATAGTACCATAATTGCTAGCTGATTGGCAGTCAGGCTGCATGCGCACTTTAAAGCCAAATGCCGCGAGCCACACTTCACTCGGAGCGACTCCAGCTCCGGCAATTCACTTGGCACACGCACAAGACCCAAAATTCATATGGTATACCAAAAATGTGCCGACAAAATTGTGGCAGCAAAGACAGTCGAACAAACAAAGCCCGGCCTGAAATGTAGCTGCGAAATGTTTATTTCGGGTAGAGTGCGACTGGGTGGGACTGGGTGGTGGGGCGAAGCAAACTACATGCAGGCGGAGCCATATAGGATGCTAAATGAAGCTGTCTGACAGCCGCCCAGCCTCACGCTCACACTAATGTGTGTCAGTCCCTGTTGCCGTTCGCAGGACTCTTGCTGGCTGTGTGACTAATGTCATTTGGGCATGCCAAACGCGCACAAGCACGCAAACGTTTCAAGCGCTATAACGGTATAACTATAGCGAGCATATGGACCTATACGGGGAGACGAGACATCAGCCGCTACATGCTAAAAATTTAGAGCCAAAAATGATACGTTTGCCGTGCGGCAAAGCCGCTCATTAGAGTGAACTATGAATGAGCTGTTAGTGGGCGATGGGGCTGTGGGCGGGGGCGGCGGCGGGGGTAATATGCCATATGAAAAGCTACCCCCCAGGGAGCCAAAAACTTTGCCGAGTGTATTTACCTTTTGCCAATGAGATAAAGTAAATGCGATAGGTGAATATGCTCCGATGCCAAGCAGTCGGAGGTAATGTCCTGGGCCCGGTTGGAGGATGGCGGCTGGCGGCTGGCGGCTGCAACATGTAGGAAATTAATGTTTAAGCTTCACGCAAAAACTTTTGCTCCATGTAGAGCGGAAGAGTGAGAGTCAAGTGAGAGACAGGCATACATTTGATTTAATTATGAGTGGCAGTTATTGCTAAGAGCAGCTATCAGCTAACACATACACACACAGACACACTCGCAAGGTGTTAGTCTGTTGATAATGCAAACAAACCGCCAACAAATAAGAAAGGCAAAAGCTGAACAAAATAAATTTAACTGAACGAATGTGAAATGCTCTGTCGAATGAGCAGATCTCTTTGACAATAACTTTAACTGCCTGTTAAATTAGCTATGTGAAGAAAATAAGTTAAAACTACACACGAGGCTTTGACTGAAAGTGCTCAAACGATATGCCATACCAAGTGAAGTTTCTGTAAATAGATTTAGTTGACAAGAGCTTTAACTAGCTGTTAAATTTGTTATGCTACGAAATGATGAAAATCTCATTGACATGAACTTTAACTAGATGTTAAACTTGTTATGATACAAAAATGATCATGCTAAAATTCATATTAAAAATCGATAACTAGACTTAACTGACACGAGCTTTAACTGTCAGTTAAGTCCCTTGTGCTAAGTAATGAAGCTAAAACGCTTAAACAAGTTTTGACTCCAAGCTGTATGCAAATGTATATTAAGTTTCTATAACTAAACATATTTGACAAGAGCTTTAACTTGCTGTTAAATTAGCTATGTTTGGAAATGAAGCTACTGACAAGGCTTTGACTCAAAGTGTAGAATGATACCATGCGGCTTGAAATTGCGCTAGCTGTACACTTATTTGACAAGAACTTTAACCTGCTGTTAAAATACGTTGTTATGCTAAGAAATGCAGCTGAAACTTCAGAATGAAGTTTGACTAAGTAGACCTGGCTGTTTATTAACTCTCACTCTTACAGCTGTACGTCAGTGTCATAGTTAACAACAAAATCAAAGTAGTCTGCAGCTCATGAGACTCAGAGAAGTCAAGTTGAGTGCGTGGATATATCTGTGACTGCTTGTCAAACAGAAGACACTGACAGTTGCCTAAGTGGGAACTTAATTTCTTAATTGTCAACTCAAAACTTTTATCGTGCACCTGCCAGTAAAATAGCAACCCCCACCGCCCACAGCTGTGCGTGTGTGTGTGGGCGTGGCGAACTATTTGTAGCGAGTCAAGTTCTTTGGCTTTTAGTTCTTGGGCTGCGGTTTGGCTTTGCCTTTGACGGAGTTTGGCCAAGCCAGGGATAGTTTATCAAGTTGTCAGTTCATTTTTGGCCATTTTGGCGCGCCCCTTTTTTGTTTAGACTGAAACTGAAGACCAAGTGACAAACTGGCTAAGTGACACGCGGCAAGCAAAGTTTTCCATTTCCATTTCCATTTCCATTCGAGTATCTGTTTCCATTTCTATGACACAAACTGCTTTTCGACTTTAGTTTCCTCTGCTGCTATTGCTGCCGCTGCGGGCCACTGAATAATTGAGGGCAACTCTGCAGAGTTGCGAGCGGAAATGTTAAAGTTGGCAGCACTTAGCGTTGCCGCCCTTATCAGCTGGCGTCTTCTTTGTGAGCGAGCTCCGCCCACTCCGCCTGCTCGCCCCATTGCCCGTTTAATGCCTGTATAATTTAACGCCAGTTTAAATTTTAATTGTTTTAATGAAAATGTCGCTTGCGCCTTGTCATTTTCATAAAGTTTTCCACTGTCGCGTCGTAGATTTTACACATTTTAATTGCAAAGCCTCTTTCTCTTTGCCAGTCGACAGCCCTTGGTCTCGCCCTCGCCCATTTCCTCACAATTTGTTACAAATAATTATCATAACCTGATTAACATGAGCTCAGCAAGTGTTTCAGTGAGTGCGCTGGCGGGGAGGCTGGGACTGGGTCTGGGGCTGGAGACGGACGGAAATAGTCATTGGCAGTGGTAAAGCCCCAACCCCTTTCTGGTCGCCTGCCTGCGCCCCGCCCACTTGTCGCATGTCTTAATTTGTAAAACTTTTAAAATGCCGTCGCCGTCGCCGTCGTTTATTTTTTATGCATGTTAAGAGCGACAATCTCAGCACACACGCACACAGATAGATAGATAGAGAGCGAGAGACACACTCTTAATTATGCCAAGTGCCAGCCCGAGTCTAAGCTGTTGTTGCTGCTGCTGCTGCTGCTGTTGCCATTTGTTGTAATTTGGCGGTAGACGTGGCTGCATAATTAGAATTGTAAAAACGTATTTAACATTTTTGTTAATGCCAAAACCAGGACAGCCAACTTAAGAGCCACGCAGAGAGGCTGAAAGAGCGAGAAATAGAGGCAGTGGCAACTGAGCTGCATGTGTGGCACAATCAAGCTCTAACGAAGCTGCAAAGGAAAAAAAGTTTTACTGAAATTTGAATAGTATGAAAAGCCTTTGCTATTATAATGCTATTTGCTATAATAATATATATCTAAAAATATATAACTATAATAGTATATCTTAAAAATAAAATTCCGAGCTAAATTAAAAGAATAGCTAAATTATAAGCTTCAGACGGGGTGAAAATGCATAAACTAATTGAAAATATTTTTACAATTATTAAAATGTAATTTTTGTAATTATTTTAATTATAATAAATACACTAGTTAGTCCAGGCACTAATCACAACTTTCGAGAAATTTATTTTATAAAAAAAAATAAAATAAATAAATAAATTAAATAAAATTAAATTTTACGTCAAATATCTAGAAGACAATTTAGTGTTTATAAGGTCATAGAGCTATATATGTCATTTACGACTAAGTCTATATACCATTTTACTCTTAAAAAAAATTAATTAAATTAAATATTTAAAAATTTGTGTCCGAATTATTTCAGCAAATAAAAATCTTACGAAATATTAAACAAAAATTAAAATATATATGTATATTATATATATATAAGATTTATTTATAAAGAAAAACTAGATATTTTTTTTTAATTCTGATTGAATTGACAGATTATAAAATAAAATTGGCCCTTGTTCAGCGTTGCATTTCCTAACACTTTGTTGTTCTACATATTTTAGGAGCATATTTATAGAAAAGCTAAATTGATGTCAACCCAAGCCCAATGAACAAAATCTATATATACAGCTTCTATTTGCAGACTCAAGCTTTTTCGATATTATCACACCTTCAGTTTCAGACCTCCTTCGCTGCTTTGCATGCTCCAAAATCTGTGCACAGCTGTCGCCAGCAATTTGCAACAAAATGTGGCAGCTTTAAAGCGTCGCATGCACACGATGACAAAATGTTGGGGGCGGATGAGTGGAATCATGCCCCAACAACGATGTCGACTATCGAAGTCATTTAACCAAAAAGCGATTAATCTATAAACACATAAACAACATGCGCTGCGGCCCGACTGCAGCCAAATAAAGAAACAAAAAAAAAAAAAAAAAAAAAGAAAAGGCAAATGCTCGACACTGAAAAATGTGTAAAATCAGTGAGAAAAATCGAAAATCGAAAGCGGCTCGCCGACGTTCTGGGCTGGGCAATTGCTGATGCCGCTGCTGCCTGTGTCCTTCGGCCAGCTTCATTGGCAGCCGCAGTGGCCGGTGCGGCTCAGTGCTGGCATTTTATGCAAATGTTTGGCCTCATGCAGTGTCCGAGCCGATTTCCGGCCATGTGTGACAGTGGCCAACGAACAGTGGCCAGGACTCAGATCCTGCCAGCGGCCAGGCAATAAAAATAACGGCCGCCGCATCAAGCGTCGCAAGCAAATAGCCAACAACAAGTGTGCTCAATTTATGGAAGCAGCACTTTGAATGCCCTCTCAGACATATATTTGAATGTGATCCATGGGAAAATATTTGGGAAATTTTATTTTAGGGTTTTTCTCTATAATTTAGTTTTCCCCTTGTGTATTTTTTTTTAGCAATAGAACACACATAGAATTACCTTTTCGAAGGTAAAATTTCCCTATTTCGGGAATTTATTATAACAAAAGGGAAATTCAAATCGAGTTGCGTTTTTTTTTAATTTCCCTGGAATATATACTATTTAGTGACAGAAGGGAAATTTCTCTTGAATTTCCCTTAGGAAATAAAATTTATAAGAGTGAAAAAAAAATACTTTCAGATATATAGATTACACTTGGGCAATTTGTTTCGAATTTCCCTTAATTATTCAAATTTCGAAGAATAAAAATAAAAATTCAAAAAATTCATTCGAAAAACTAAAAAATATAAAAATAAAACTATGAAAACAATATAAATTAAAATATAGTTTCTATGTGAAAGTTCTTTCAACTGCGAACTACGTAATAAATAAATAATAAATATGTATAAGAATAATATATGCAAATATACGTTATATAAGTCTCTGCCATAATGATTTACCCATTCACAAATTGTGCCTGGCATATGCCATCGAACTGTAAATGGAACTCTTTCGGCGCTATCCGCCGATATTTTGCATTTCGCTGTGCTGCTGTGGCCAGTGACCATTAAACGGTATTTGGCCATTTGCAATTTATGAGTGCCCAACAATGGCTACACATCCGGCCGTGTATCGCATGCCCGGCTAGGTCGTATCGGCCGTGGGGTTGGGGGTGCTGTCGGGCAGCTGCAGCGTCATCGTCATCGTCATCGTCGACGTCGACGATGTCATGTGAATGGACCATGGTCCATTTCATATGCGCGCGATTATTGTTAAATGACTTCGGATAACAACAACAACAACAACAACAACAACAGAAGCAGCAGAAACAATGGCAACAACAATGCGGCTATTTATGATTCTCATTGCTGTTGTTGACCAAATGAAGCGTAATGGTCATATTTTTGTTTGACATGCCCCATGCCGCCAGCTCGACGGGCACACAGTGGCAGCCAAACGTACACGTTCGAATAATGTAAATATTCGTCTGGCCGGACGCCAGCAACAATATGAACAGCTGTTGCAGGCACCACGCATAATTTTTTATTTTTATAAAAATGTATTTTATTTTATTTATTATTCTTAATTTTTTTTTATTTAAAAATTAATTCTGTAAATATAAATATAAATATAAATGACACGGCCAAATGCGCCCAAAGGATTTAAGAGTAAAAACAGAATTTAGATGAGCGAAGCAGTGGAGGAGGAAGAAAGACAGAGAGAGAGAAAGAGTGAGAGTGGGAGGGAAATGAAACAAAAAACGGTCAGACAGAGGGCAAGCCGAGGGCCGGAAATATTTGGCCAGCTTGGGGTAGGCAAACGGAAATCACAAAATAAGCAAATTGTCTGGCAAAATAAAAATTACTTCCGCAACGCACGGACGCTCTCAACGTCCGCGACAGAGGCAGACGGCGCTTACTTGTTGCGCAGAGTCAACAAATCAGAGTCGGCGACGTCGGTGGTACAATCCGCAGCTCAAATGCTCTTTCCGCAAATTGACAGTGCCGTTCTATGCGATTTTCATAAACAAAAGTTAAGTGAACTATTACATATTAACCAAAATAGTTGAAAAGCTGCGAGCTATAGCCGCCCTATGCAATTCTCAACAGTAATAATTAGCAGTTATTTTTCTTGAATAAACATGAACTGAAAGTTTGTAGAGCTTCACACTAGTTAGAGTAGCTGAGAGTTTGAGCTCAAATCTTGTTATCCTTCAACTTTTTTACATTTGTCAAACAAGGTTTGAGCCTAAAATTGTTTGGTTTTTCCTACATGTGCAGTGGTCATTAGGGCGTTTGGCTTTCTGCAGGTTTCATCTTTGGAACGAGTCATAAATTATGCAGAGCAACAACAACAAATAACAGGAAGGCTTTATTCGCTTCAGTCATGGATGAAACGTGGCACCAGTTCTTTGAGCTGGTCAAAAACGTGATCTTTATCCTATACAAGAAGCAGAGTAAGTGACATCTGTGTGTGAAATGGCCATCATCCCATTCCATTTCTGTGTTCAATGTAGACAATTCGCCTAGCTGCGATGCCGACACGGTAGCCGAAATAAGCATTGACCAAGCCTCGTGTAGCCAGGACAGTGGCAATACTGGCCGGATATGGACTAACAAGAAGAATCGCGTAAGTCCAAAGAGAAACGCCTAACTGAACTCACTACAATTCGCTCATCGAGCAGGCTGTCCACTTTGATGCGGACCTGATGCAGCTACCGGAAGTCAATAAGCCACGATATGTATCGAGCACACGCCTGGCACCGCCGTCAAAAGCCAAAAACACAGGTGCCTTTACACTGGCCAAAATGATTCGAACGAAGAAACGCAGTGTAAGCCCGCACATAGTGGACATCAAGTCCCACAAATAAACCAGAAGAAACTTAGAAGCCTCAATAACTGCCTATTATATATATAAGCTCTATAGGGCAAAAGTTGGCGAATTCCTAGCTGAGCTAGGACGAATCAAAGCTTAACTAGCTCAGGGATAGTTTCACAAGTCCAGCTGCAGCCAGTTCGATTCAGGCTAAGGTGATTTCACTTACAGGGCATCAGGCAGTTGGTCAATGTAGATAGCTGTTCATAATCGCGCCAGCTACTGCACGCATTAATTATGTCAATCACAGAGTACTTTTTTGTTGCTCAGCCTCCCCACTGTCAACTGATAATGAAACCTTAGCACTGTTGCTTTGATCTAGCAAACAAATGTGTACACACAGGTGTAGCAAGCTCACACCCACACACACACACACACATACACACAGAGACACTTGAACACACACTCATTGAATTTGGTCGTCAACAAATGACAAAACGCAAATAGCGCTCAACCCCCGACGCTCTTCCAATACCACCAATTATGCTAGGGAGTCACCCAGGGGTGGGGGCAGGGGTAGGTGTTGAGCAACTGGGGCTATTAGCGCCCAGTGGAAGCCAACATTCTAATGAGTTGCCTGGCAGCCGTTGGCCGCTGTTGAAATGCGAGTGCTGAAATGTTTTCCTTCTCTGTTATTTTGACGCCTCTGCATGCTGTGGGAGGGGTTGGGGTTGATGATGCTAAGGATGGGAGGGAAATAGCGCTTATGTGGTATGCGATGGCATCGATAAGTGTCTGCGTGTGTGTGGTGTGCTTGTGTTGTCTTGTTTTTCTGGTTTATTGGGCTAATTCAATAACCAACAAGAGCGCCAGGCTGGCAGTAAAAAAAACACACAACAAGGACAACGGTGCTGCCGCCGCTGAGGTTTTCGTTTTTGAAGTCTAGGCTGGGGGAGGCTTGGGTTGAATGTCTGGCGTTTGTATCTAAATAGCAAGAGCACAAACACACACACACATATATATATATATAGAGAGACACACACGAGTTTAATGGGGCCTGGGCGCTTGCCTTAATGCATGGCAGTTATCTGCCCACAGGATTTCCGTTTTAGATCATCGCACAAAAAACACACACAAACAACACATGGCCATGGAGTGAGCGGAGCATCCTGGCAATGTCCTGGCTGCTTGACTGCTGCTAGCTGCGAGTGTTGAGACCATTGGCAGTTCGCACTCAATCAGATAACTTTACGCAAAGCCAAAGCCAAAGGAATTCACCAGCCGCAAGCCACAAATATGATAGGTGTGTGTGCGAGAGTATGTGCAGGAGAGGGAGATGGGGAGAGAGTGAGAGAAAGTCAGAGTCAGATTGCTTAATATAATTGGACTGCAAGCACAATGTGTGTTTAATGCTATTCAGCTGTTAAAGATATTCAGCTAAATTTCTAAATCATAAATTTCTAAACGGAAATAAACGTAAATATAATTTATTATGTTTTAAATTATTTATGTATTAAAATATTTTTTATTTATATGAAAAAGAATTTATTAAATTTTAAATAATATTATAAATTAATAATATTAAACTATTTTTGTATCTTTATATAAAATAAAATATATCTAATTTTAAATTATTTGTGTATTAAATTAATATTGTTTTTATTTGTATTTAAAATATAATTTATTTAATTGTAAATTACTTATATTTTATTAAAATAAATTTAATTTAATTTATGTATTAAATATAGCATATACTTATACTGTTATATATTTATATTATATTATATATAAATTATTTGTTATATATAAATTAAATTAAATTTGAATATATACATTATATATTCTTTATTTAGCTAAATTTTAAATTATAAATTATAAATTATTCAATTTTAAATTTTAACTCAATGAAAATATATAAAATATTAGGAAAAAAATATTTCCAAGCCCAAAGCAACTACAACAACTTTTAGCTTTTTCAAAAACCGCTTTGTTAGCTGACACCCACACACACGCACATACACATACGCACACACATCTATTAGCAACGTGTGTGTGTTTGGAAATTTTGTAAGCAGTAAATCAATTCGATAGGCTGAGCACAACACAGGACAACCCTCGCAGCCGCTGCCGGCACATACGACTACGAGTTTATAACTTTATCGGGCATAACGAGTACATTATCCTGGCGCAGGCTGGCACACGTTCCTGTGCTGTCCTGTCTTGTGTTTTGCTTTTTTTCTTGCGGCATTTAAAAATAACTTTAATGGAAAATTTATCGATCAGGATGCGTCAGTAGGGGGGAATAGCAGGACTGAAGCTGGCGCTGCTGCTGTTGCTGCTGCTGTTGCTGCTGCTGCTGCTGTTGATCCCCGCATCGAGATAAGCAACGCATAAGCAAGCATAAAGGCAGCCAACAATGGCAACAACAACAGCAACAACGACGTGTGCATAGGCAGTAAATCGCCTGAATAGAAATCAACAAGGATATTATGTGCCAGGCATGTCCTTGCGGCAGCCGTTTAACCATTTTGCAGGTTGCCCGCTCACGTTGCCAACATATTAAGACATTTTAGTGCCGTTTTCACTTCATTAGTTTTGATTTCGATTCGGATCTGGACTTGGATTTGGATTGTGCATTTCGGATTCTAGATTTGCCTTTGAATTTCAAAGTGCGCAACAAACGGCCAATGAACATAAACACGTTGCTCACGAGAGGAGGAGAGAGGGCAACATGCAACATGGATGTGGTGCTTGATAAAGTATTATTAGATATTTGATTTTACATATAAGCTTACTTAGTGAATGGAGAGCGAGAGAGACAGATAGAAGGGAAGACGCAGAGACAGACAGGGCGAGAAAGATAGAAGCGAAGAGTGATAGAGGCAGAGAGAGACTGAAAGACTGAGAACTGTGAACGTGAGCCAAGCAGAGAGAAATAGAGTTAGAGAGAGCGAGAGAGAGAAAAAAAAGAGAAACCATAAATAATTCTCTCTAGATATTTAACAAATTTTCAAATATTCTCTTATGGCAACTTTCAAGTGTAAAAGGGAAAAGATAGAGATAGCTATAGAGATAGAGGTATAATGATTATTATGACTCAAACATTTTAATTTCTGCATATAAAATCTCTTTTCATAGGTTTTCCTACTGACAACTCCCTAGGCTAGCGCGCTAAAGTTTTATGCGTAGTTCCAACTGTCAGTCTAGAGATGAGTGTTCAGAGAGAGAGAGATAGGGAGAGAGAGGGCAGGCAACAACTTTCACACTTCCGCACCAGCGCGCCTTTAGTTAGCCCACCTTCCCGATGCCTCTGCTCCCTGCCCACAGAGCACAGCCGCCCAGCTGCTTAATTATGCGACCGCCATGCTGGGAGGGCCGCTGCAACAACTTGCAAAACTTTTGCCAAAGAAAAACTCTAAGCTCAACTCAGGCCGCTGCCCGCTCTCACTCAGCTGCTTAGAGCCCGACACTTAATCATGGCGCGGGAATTATGAAATGTGCTGCGTAACATCGTCAACATCATGGCCATGCAGTTTCTTTTTCCCAGCTCATTCGCGCTGTTCCTCTCTCTCTCTCTCTATCTCTCTCCGCTGCGTCATTAGGCTAATGTACTGTTACTGTAACGGCAGACGCCGTCAGTGATAAGTTTAACTGTTGGCAAAACTGTTGTCTACATTGCGCCTCAGCGCGCTGAACTGAACGGTCCCAGGGAAGGAGCGCAATGCAGCCAGCTGTTGGCCATTTCGATGGAGTTGCTATGCCAATAAAGATTCACTATAAAATTATGATGATGTGGCAAAAGATATAAAGATGAAGATGGGTAAAAAGAGAGAGACATGCACAGATATAGATATAGATATAAATATAGATATAGATATAGATATAGATATAGATATAGATATAGATATAGATATAGATATAGATATAGATATAGATATAGATATAGATATAGATATAGATATAGATATAGATATAGATATAGATATAGATATAGATATAGATATAGATATAGATATAGATATAGATATAGATATAGATATAGATATAGATATAGATATAGATATAGATATAGATATAGATATAGATATAGATATAGATATAGATATAGATATAGATATAGATATAGATATAGATATAGATATAGATATAGATATAGATATAGATATAGATATAGATATAGATATAGATATAGATATAGATATAGATATAGATATAGATATAGATATAGATATAGATATAGATATAGATATAGATATAGATATAGATATAGATATAGATATAGATATAGATATAGATATAGATATAGATATAGATATAGATATAGATATAGATATAGATATAGATATAGATATAGATATAGATATAGATATAGATATAGATATAGATATAGATATAGATATAGATATAGATATAGATATAGATATAGATATAGATATAGATATAGATATAGATATAGATATAGATATAGATATAGATATAGATATAGATATAGATATAGATATAGATATAGATATAGATATAGATATAGATATAGATATAGATATAGATATAGATATAGATATAGATATAGATATAGATATAGATATAGATATAGATATAGATATAGATATAGATATAGATATAGATATAGATATAGATATAGATATAGATATAGATACAGATATAGATATAGATATAGATATAGATATAGATATAGATATAGATATAGATATAGATATAGATATAGATATAGATATAGATATAGATATAGATATAGATATAGATATAGATATAGATATAAGTTTAATTTCTCTATTATTTATAGCTCTCTCTCTCTCTCTCAATCATTTTCAATTCTGTAGACACGAAAACAACTCAGAGTTGTGGCCGAGCAACAAATGGAGCGCAGCTGAGGGCGCTGATAGGGAGGATCGGGACAAAGCACTTAACCTAATAACAAATCGCATTGGCCGCGGCGAGTGCAAAACGTTAAGTAAACGCCATTTGGGCGTAAAGTTTTGAAGAACTCGCATAAAAATGACAAAACTCCAGCAAACAGGACAAAGGACGAGGCGGGGCGTCTGGCGCAACGTTGTCTATTTTGATGAAGACGTCGCCACAAGAAAAAAAAATGTTTTTTTTTTTTGAGAACCGGAAAAAGACAAAGACTTCGTCCTTCGTCCTGGCAAAAAGTATTCCACAAAAAAAGGGCGAGCGGGTAGGAGTGCGGGCCAAAGGAAGACCAAACAAAGATGCAAATCCGCTTAAGTATCCGGCAATGATTGCCGTCAACTGGCCGCGCGGGGGAGCGCCAAGCACAAATACATATATAAGGAATGAAGGAAAGGAAGAAAAGAAAAACAGTGGAAGAAGTAGAAGAAAAAGTACGCGCGAACCACTTAAAGTGATCATGAAGGATTCACAGTTTGTAAAATGGAATTTTATGGCTTAGTTAAGGATGGGCCAACAAAATCTTTTTGCTCGGTCGCGGCCAAAAAGGCAAAGACAATAACAACGCCAGCAACAACAACAACGTGTACAAATCACACCCCATTACAAGCAAGCAGAGTGGGCCCCATCTGAGCGACGTAGCCAGCGGCACAGGACACGCACAGGCTGCAGCCAAAGGGAGGGGGGCCGCGCAGAAATTCCACTGCAGAGGCACAGGCGCAGGCAGCCGCCACTGGGAGCTGAGGGAGGCCGTCACAGTTTTTCACAGATTTGAAGTCGGCTTATCGCGCGACTTCATTTGAATATTCGCTGTCCTTAAGGATGCTTGTTTGTATGTTGTTTTTTTTTTTTTTTGTCTCCTTCTTCTGCTTGTTCTTGCTGCCAGCAGAGCTTAAGTCCTTGGCATTTCTTTATTCGCTGCTTGTCCCCGCGTTTGTTTATGCGTTTGTTAATGTTGTAATGGAGATTTTCACGAGTGGAGCTCTCGGCATAATAACAATAATGAAAAGCTATTATGAGCCATGAGGATAAGCGTAACAAGGGCCGTGAAAAATGGCACGCCCAGTCGACTAAACGCCCTTCTTCGTCCCGGCTCGTGTCATTTGCCCATATTAGGCGAATTAGAGCAGTGCGAGAAAACGCGCGCGCGATAAGCAGGCAAAAAAAAAAAAATTTAAGCGAAAAAATGCCAAATGGGGCGCCTCTAAGGTGGGCGACGGCCGGGGCGGGGTCATCCAGTACGACTTCATAATTTGCCTTTATAGCGCTAATGGCAAATTAGGCGAAACATTTCGCATTCTGCGAGCTTTCGTTCCCATTCGACATCATCTTATTGAAAACTGATAAAGCAAATGGAAATGGGGAATAACACAAATACAGGAATTGAAAACATAAAAGAAATTCCTTAAGGTTTCCTCGAGCAAATATATTTGTGTTAGAGCAAATATAGATTTGAGCATGAGTGGAACTTATTTTATGAACATTTAGAAAGAGAGAAACACATTATAAAGATATATATCCCATTGACTGTCTCTCTCCCTCTCTATCTGTCACTATATATAGACATTACCTAAGAGGAAATGAACGTAGGCATAAAAAGATAAAAATTAAAAAAACAGAGAGAGAGAGAGAGAGAGAGAGAGAGAGAGAGAGGGATTAAATAAGGAAAGAAAATTGTAAGACAGTGCGAGGGAGACAAATAAAAAAAGAGAAACAAAATAGGGGAAGAAAGATTGAGGAAGAAAGAGAGAGGAAGAAAAAGAGAGAGAGATAGGAAGAAAGATAGAGGGAGAGAGAGGAAGAAAGGGAGAGCGAGAGAGTGAGAAGAAGAAATAGAGGGGGAGAGAGATAGAGAGAGAAAGAAAGAAAAATAAGCAGAGAGCACACAGAGAAAGCAATGAGAGAAAATGAGAGGAACAGTCAGGAAAGAGAGGCGAAGAACCTGATAAAAATAGAGAGAAAGACAAATAGATAGAGGGGAAAAGAGAGAACACGCAGAAATATGCATCAGAAAAGAATTAGATTGATTTCATGAGATGCATACACGGCATTCTCATATTTAGGGAGAGAGAGAAAGATATTCTAGATTCGATTCATATTCCTTCGGAAGGATATTCAGCTCAAGCAGCGATAGCAATGAAATTGTTAAACTTTCTTGAATCCTAGTCGAGGCTAAGCACACGCTGTAGTCTTAGCTGCTGGCGGCTGGCATCCTTCGGGCCGTCTCCATTTGTATTTATTGCATTTTAAGTATGTCTCCCGGCGAGCGACAGCGCCGGGGGGTGGCGGGGAGGCCAGGTGAGTGCGCTGGCTTTGGCCATTGTTTTATCTGCCTGCTAATTCTTGCTCGGAAAGTGAGCGCATAAATAAAATTAACTTCATGGCGATGCCTTGCCGTTTCCATTTCCGTTTCCGTTCGCGTCGACTTGGGCCACTTGAAGGCCTCCAAGTTAGAGAGAGAGAGAGAGAGAGAGAGCGCGCGGATGGGGAGGGGACTCCGCTCCACCAGCTGAAACTGAAGTGCACATAAAAAGCCACTCGAATGCCATAAGAATCATTAAAAAACAAAACAGAAAACGGGACGACAGCAGAAGAGAGAAAAAAACTTTTGTTTCTCTGTTGATTCAGCGCAGCGGGGAGTCAAAAGTGGATTTTGTGGTAATGGGAAACAACAACAAGGCCAACAAGGCACAACAGAAACAAGTGCCAAGGCTAGAGAGAAAAAAATGAATATCAACAAAAGCCGAAATGAATTAGACAACTTAATTATAAATGAACTCGACTAAGTACAAAAGGATTTTATTTTACTTTCCTTCGTGCGCTCATTGTTCTGGGCAAATCAAAGTCTTCTCAACAGCGGCTCGACTTCTCGACTCGGCTCGGAATTTACCAAATTTACAAAATTTTACTCTGTTTACTCACTCATTAGACGCGAGGTCTCGAGACACCAGTCGAGACGTGGCTACAGGCTGAAGGCACCAACCAGACGACTCACAAAAGAACAACAATAAAATTAACAAGTCAAATAGTCGGCGAGTAGACTCTGAGCCACAAATCCAATTACCAATTAACAGAAAAAAAAAAACAGTCGAAAAAAATACATAAACAAGTTGAGAGCAAATTGCCCGCTTTTGTCTTTAATTGAATTTCTTCGATTGTTTTTGGCGAGACGCTCACAAATTGTGTTTAACGAGCAGTCAAAAGGTTTTCAGCTCCATCTCTTGATGATATTTCTATATATATATATATATATATATATATATACTAAATATATTATATTTATATTGATATTATACTAAATACAACACTAATTCAAATTATACTATACTCTATACTTATATATTTATTACAATATTTCAGTTCTTAAATAAAATATTATTGAAAATAAATAATAGATTTTTAATTTTTAATTCGATTGGAAGATTTTGAGCTTAATAGATTTTATTTTTTTAATCTATTGTTTTATTGTTATTTATTATTTTTAATCAAAATTACTTTTTTTAAACATAGTAAAAAATATATAGATTTTTAATTTTTAATCTGAATTATTATTTATTATTTTTAAATACAAATTCATTAAACAAAAAAAAACAAAATATATATATATAACTTCAAAATATTACTTAGCAGTTTTTCAAATGCCAACTCGTAATATTAAAAAGTCTTTTAAAAATCGTAATATATTAATATATTAGTTATTATTTAATAATATTTTAGTTCTCCAATTTAAGTGTTAATCATCGAGATATCGTTTGTTGACAACAATTCAGAGGCTGATTGTAGGTGAGAGATGGGGAAGAATGCATCTATTTGGTATATTCAAGAGACCCATAACTCTGTGATATATGAAGAAAACACAAATTTGTATACGTAAGTTGACTTAGCGAGTTCAAGATTAAAAAAAAAAAAATGGAAAAGCTTATGCTGTATGGTCTATGACAGTTGTATTTAAATTTATAAAATAAAAATATATAAAATATGTCAATATAATATTTTTGTAGTATATACTCATAAGTTGTTAAATCTTATCTTAGCTTTTGCAGTATATACACTAAGTGCCACTTTCTTTAACATTCACACTTGATCATTTCTGAATAGAAATTATAGCTCTTAAGTTCTGTTTATAAAAATCATTTAAGCTTCAACTGAACTTTGCATAGTAAACTTTTTCAACTACAATAGAATTTCATGAATATTATTTAAATATAAATTTCTCGTTTCTCTGCGTTTCCTTTGTAAACTATGAATTTAAATTAAATTACTGTTGCTTAAATTTTAACTAAACTTGGAAGAGTAAAAAGTAGTTTACATTCAATGCAAGTTTTGAAACGGAATCTATTCAAATAGAACTTAAGTAAGTTTTGCCGTAGTTTACTTCAGCTTAAACAATTTTTTGTTTCAACTACAACTGTACTTCAAATACTCAACAATATTTGATTACGTTTCAATGCAAGTTAATTAATTTGCAAATGTCAAATATTTAATTTCGTGCCATTTTTTACACAATTTGCTTGCAGCTGGCAAATAAACAAAGGAATTATTGACTATTTGTTGGGGAACTGGGCAAAAAGTGCACTAAATGTAAATAAAACTCCCTCGGCCAAGGACCCCCAAAGCATTTACGGAGTATCAGATGGAGCTGTATGTGCATATAGTTACTACATATCTATGTATATAAAGGGTAAGCTATGTAAAAAATACTTTATATATGTTTAAGCTTTGCTGGTGTTATTTAATCGCACTAGCCAAATGGGTGGAGCCAACGCAGCGTATACAAAATGGCGACGCCCCTACAAAGCCAACAACAACACATAGCAAATGAGATTCGGCTCTCATTGCCGACGCCAGCTGCCTGTTGTTGTTGTTGTAGTTGTTACTATTGTTGTTGTTGTTGGATTTTGTCATAAAAATCCCTAAAGCAGAAACGGCGACAAAGCACACCAAATGAAGGAGGAGCTTTTGCCGAGCGTAAGCGAGTGCGCGAGCGAGACAGAGCGACCAACGAGCGCGCGCTAGAGCGGGCAAGCGATAGTCAGAGTAAGAGAGAGCAAGAGCGCGCGAGCGCAAGCGAATGCCAAATAGGAAAAGAGAGTGAGCGCGTTTCAAACTGTAAACGAGAGAGTGAGCGAAACTATGGCCACAGCAGCAGCAGCAGCAGCAGCAGCAAAAACAACAAAAGAAATGCAATTTAGTTGAAGCTTTTCGCTTTGTTTTGCTTGAACAGTTTTGCTGCCTGGCATGTGGCATGTGGCATGTGACATTTCATGAGCGACTCAATTGAAAAGTCAGTTGCAAAGCTTTCGGCATTTCGGCCTTCTGTTTGCATAAATGTTTTTTAACAATGGGAAACAAAGCAAATAAACACATCGCTTACATGGCCGCAGCAGCAGCCCAAAGTGTTTGCCATTTGGCGACATGTGTGACGAGTGGGCCTCACCTCGAACTCAGCCGCCTCATGCCTGCGTGCCTTCAGAATGCCAACCACAACAACAGCTACCTCAAACAAGCTCATCATCATCATTGTCATCATCATCGTCATCATCGTCTTGCACAGGCATGGGTGCTGCTGTCTGCTGGCTGCAGAAAGGCATTTGTCTTTGGTCCTTTAGCCGTATGGCCATGTCCTGGCAGCTGTCGAGAGTCAGCTCACAACTCTTGGCAGAGAGCTGCTCGCAGTTTCGCAGTCTCACAAGGCGCAACACGTTGCCCCAAAGACGCTGCCTGAGATGCCTGCGTCCTTTGACCGTTTCGTACTAAATTACATTTTGTTTATCAACCAACACATAAACACACAAACGCACACACATGAAGATTTACATAAGGATGTGCTTATGATGTGCCAGGCTTATGGGCACAATGGACTCTCGAGCTCTCGTCCACAGCTCAGGCCTAGGCATACCTCACCAGCCAGCCGGCTACCGTTTATCTCTAGACATCTACATAATATTAAGACAAAGCTCGTTGAGCCGTAAGACGATTTAATCGAGCTGAAATAATAGACTCAAGCAAACACACTCTCTAACACACACACACACGCACACACAGTGGGCACACTCACAGTTGAACTTGTCTATTATGAACTTCTAGTTTTAACGAGCTCAAAGTGAAGCAGGGCACAAGCATTTATTTGATAGCTAAAATTAACTTGGATTTATATGTATGTATAAATACATATATTTATCTTATGTATAAATTTATTATATATAATATATTATTTATTTGTTATGGGAATGTGTGAAACCTAAGAACATGGAGCAAGGCACAAAGCGCTTTTATTTTCATTTATTTATTTATTCATTTCATTTTATTCTCACTAAAATGTTTAAAATTTAAGATCATTTATAATCTTTCGTATTTCGATTTAATTATTGCTCACGGCAATTTTTTAATTCTGAAAGTATAATAATTAAATAATATATAATATCATATATATCATAATATATATATTTATATATAATTTTTGTATAAAAAAAATTGTTTATTCATATAAATTATATTACATATTATTATATATTTATGTATACATATAAATGATATAGTATACATTTTATATAAATTATATTATAATTAACCATTAAGATATATTGTGCTACATAACAAACATAAATTAGCCAGATAAAATAAAAACAAAAACTTTTTTCCGGCTTTGACAATTCAAATAGAAAAGTTTTGTTCAGCTAATAGACACACACACACACATATATATAATAAGTATATCCAATTCTAAATATATATTTGCTATGCACATTTCCCGTAACCCAGCTGCCCCATCCCTTCCAGCTCCTCCCACTCCTGTTTCGCTTGGCAGCGCTTTAATGCAATCAAAACATTTATAAAGCTTTAGACGCGGCCCGAAAGACAAAAATCGGTGGTTGTTGTTTTAATTAGATTTTCAAGGCTGCGAACCCGGGCGCAGGACGACTGTCTAAATTGCCACAGCTGTAAGGGGTTAACGTTAACGTTAACGTTAACTCGTTCAAATCGCGAGCTAAAGCTGCCCCAGCCTGCTGGAGGGTCACCCCAAGCGGCGTCGCACGCGCCAAGCCTAAGAAAAAAGGTCGACAGCGAGAGGGCGAATACGGAATACCCTAACTAAACTCATTTATGTAATATTTGTATTATATTTTATATACATTTGTATTCCATTTTAGATTCATTAAGGTTGACGAAAAACGTAATTCAATATAATTTATTTGATAAAATACTTAATATATTTAAAGTGAATATAAATTAAAATTTTATATTAAAGACTGACACCAAGTTTCCTAAGGATATTTCCGAAAATATCATCTATGTATAGAATACAAAAAAAGAATAACTCAGAGCTCTTATGGTTATAGAACATATAGAATATGTGCAATATATAGAATATATAAAGTATATGGAATACGTCTTAACTGCTTAATAGAGTCGCTCTGCCAGCTGTTCATCTCAACTCGCTCTTGGTAGAGTATGATATAATATAATAATCTACCTTTGGCAATCTAAGCGCTGAAGTGTGCTGCTTTGCTGGCGCTGCTGGCGTCGCCGTCGCTGCCAGGGTCGCCGCTCAAATTAATGAAGAAATAAAGACGCACGAGATTTACGCGCTTTAGGTGAGCTCTGTGTGTATTGTAGGTGTATCCAGCCAGTGGGTGGGTGGTGTTGCTGCTGAAATGGATGTGGGTGTGGGTGTGCCTGTGCCTGGCGGAAATATGCACAATTCTTGAAATTCGTAAAATGCCACACAATGACTCCCAGGGGCACAATAAAAATCGAATTAATAAGAGTTCAACATAAATGAGCCTGGAAAATGTCAAGCGAATGCCAATCTTAAGCATCTCTTTTACACAAACACAATCAAATAGGCAAGCACATATATAAATGTATATATATAAATATATATATATATAAAAGTCTATATTTATAAATTTATAACAAGATAATTTAATATATATATATATATATATATATATATATATATATATATATATATAAATTATATATACAAATTTACTTCACATAAATTATATTATATAAATTAGCAAATATATAATAAATTAAATTTTAAGTGACAGTGAGATCGGCATAGAGAGAGAGAGCGAGAGAGAGAGAGAGATCAGCTAAGTACATATATAAAAGTTTTTTTAAATTTAAAAATCCATCACGCATTTTTTATGCAATTTTCATTTTTGGTATATATTATTTTAAATTCCGACAGAAATTCATTTCAATATTCAATCGAATATAATTCGGCTGAAAATTTCCTTCAACTCCTTAATTAATAAAGTAGATATTAAAGAAACCAGGTATTTACTAGTCAGTCAATTCAGACTAGAGCCGTCTTAATAGTTTTTTCTTAAATAAATATAAATAAAATAAAACAATCCAAAAGGCCAAAAGGAATAAGTCAAGAAAATAAAAATAAATTGAATATATTTTAAGTATATATAGCAAAAATCATATATATATATATATATATGTATATATATATATATATATATATATATATATATGTATATTTATATGTATATCTGCTGCAGATAAAGCTTTAATCGACAGCAAATATAGACAAGTTTTATAGTGAGGCAGATGGATATCAAATTTTGAGCTCTGCGCCCATTCGCATTAGTATTCAGGGTTCGCCTGTGGCTGGGCCCGCCCTAATGAGATGATTAAGCAACCATGATGTGCTGTGAGCAACAGCATTGCAATCATTATCATTATCCATCCTGCCTGGCATAAGGATAATTAATGCTTGTGTCACATTCGCATGCGGCATGTGCCACAGGTGTTTAGACTAATAACGGGACTGCGTCACAAGGCATTTAAGCCAATGAACACAAATCACAGACACACACACACACACACACATGGTGGACACACCCACACTGTAATGCGGAGATATGTTGGTAAATTATGACAAATGTCCTTGACAGCATCGGCGGGCAGTTAAAACCCTTTCGGCTGCTGCTGTTGGATGCTGGCCACATGTGGAGGCAGCGGCAGGGGCACAGGCACAGGCACAGGAGCTATGACGCATTATGTGGCAGCTGTAACTAACAACGACATGCAACAAAACAAATTAGCCATTTAACAACTACAGTGGAACAACGTGAAACTTGTAGGCAGAGAGGGAGCGGCGAGGCGGCAGCAATGGAGGGATAGACTGACTGAAGCAAACAAGTCATCGACAAGTGCTGCCAAAAGTTTTGTTGCTGCTGCTTGGACAAACGATAGCAGATAAAGGGTATTTCGACTACACTAAATTGTTGGATAACTCATTTAATTGGATTTGATTTATTTTACTGTTGTGCAGCGTCTAAAGTAAGGTAGTAGAGTCTTGAGGCAAGGTTGAATAGAGTCTTGAGTAGAGTCTACAGTAGAGCCTAGAATAACGTAATAGCAAAATTTTAAGAATCTAGAACTGTCTATTCTTTAATATTTAGCTCTACAATTTTAGAAGCTATAAAATATCTTTTGCCACGCCCCTTATTATGTTATGTATAATATATATTTTAAATCTTAAATTGTCAACTCGAGTATTCCAAGTTTCGAGTCTGTAGCACTTTAAATAACTAAGCTTACTAAGAAATACCGGAAATAGTATTTTCCGACTTGCCGTGCCCCTGGTGGGTGTATCGGGAAAATCACAACACTTTATGCGACGAGGGTACTTACGAGTATATAGTGCAAATTTCAAATTTCTAGCTTCAATAGTGGCGAAATGATTTGCGTGCGGACAGACGGACGGACGGACAGCAAGACGGGCATTGAAGATAACCAATATACTCTTTTTACATTCGGAATGAGTATAAAAATGATTTCAAGAAGTCGTCCGGCGAGAGCTAGCGAGCCGTGCTACATAACAAGTTTCTGTTTGTTGTATGTTTGTTGTATGTTTGTTGTATGTTTGTTGTATGTTTGTGTATGTAATTATTCAATTCAATTAATCCCGTTTACGCCTTTTGGGCTGTACCCACACCTCAACTCCACAGACGTAGACCGAATCGTTGTCCAGCAGCCATATCCGTTTCCGTTTTCCGCACACAGACGCAGACAGAGAGAGAGAGACTAACATGAAGACACACTTGATGAGGCGCTCATGTGTGTCCTGTTTGCTGTGACGCTATCTTTGCCTGGTCCCGGCCAGTTTCGGGTCAGCCGTAATGTCAGAAATGCTTTCAACAAGGAGCAGCAGCTGCCATTGCCACTGCCACTGCCACTGCCAGAGGCTCCACTCATAGAAGGACAACAATTCGAAGTATTCCCCCGCAATGGCAAAGGGCTAAATGGGAGGTCGGCCAGGCGCAGCTGCAGCCGGTGCTCGGGCAATAGGCCTTTGTCTCAACTTTCGAATTCTTTGCATAGTTTTGACGCCGACTGTTTATTTTTTTTTTCCTGGTTTCAACTTAGTTTTTGTTTTGCGGCCAAATCCGAAAAAGGATTCGCCCAGCCAGTGCACAAATTTCATTTATTTTTTAATAAAGTTATATTTGTTGTTAGCATTAATCCTGTTTGTCTGTCTGTATGTTGTTTGTTTGTTCATGTCCAACAATGGCCGCATCCGCTTCCGCTCGCCAATGGCCAAAAAAATATTTCAAATAGCTGGAAAACAAACGGAAACAGCAAATAGAATTGTTTTTTTTTTGGGCTAAAAGTTTTTGTTTAGCCAGTTACGAGATATCTTTGTTGGCCATTTGTAGCCAGGCGTGTGTGTGTGTGTGCACACTCTTATCATTTCCGTCATAAATTTCATTTCGTTTTTATTTTTTTCTATTAAAAAAAACTAGCCCCAAACAAAGCCAAATGGTAAATAATTCCGGTGCGGCAAATGCTGAAGAAAAGCGTTTCATTTCTTCTATTTTTTATACACATATATATATATATATTTTTTTTTTTTTTTGCTTCAGATGCGTGTGTGCCATAAATCAAAAATAAAGCGGAAAAAGGAAAAACAAGCAGAGGAATATTGCTCAAGTTATGCGACTAGAAAATGCCCTAAGTGGGCGAGGGGTGGAAAAGTTGAGGCAGATTAAGGCAAGCGCTGGTCCTTGAGATAAGTAGAACAGGAAATTTAGATATTTAATAAATGTGTATAAATATATAAAAACATATATTTAGTTCGTATGTATAAATTGGGGTATCTGGGGGCGACTTACTTGCTGCCTTCATCACTCGAATTTCTTCAGGACTAATGCAATTTCAGAGTTTTTTAATTTTTATTTTACGTTTTTTTTACTATACAAATATTTAAACAAAATTCAAATTTGGCTGAGTTTGCAAAAGCTATGGCGTTTTTTAATAGAGTGAATACTTTTGCCTCACACTGTATAGACGAATCATGATAGATAGATACAGAAATGTAGCTCAGCTACAGCTAGCTCAGAATAAATCCACTAAATCACATACTAATTATGTATATATTATTATAACAACAATTTGCCTGTACTGCAGCAACTAATATACCCCATTTGAATAGGGTATTTGGCAGCATAAAACTAAATCGCAATGATATGAAAATAAGAAAAGTCTCTCGGCGGAGCAGCAAACCAAACCAAAGCAGAGCAAAGCAATCCCTATGCAATCTGCCACGTGCTACGTGATCACACACATACAAACACACACACACACTCACACACATGGATGCAAATGTGACAACATTAGAATTTTCAACAGCCGAAAAACTTGGCCCCAAGTTAAGACAAACCGCAATTTTTTATCTTTGTTGCGTTACTTGAGTTTCTTTTCCCATTTTCTTGGTTTTTTTTTTTTTTTTTTTGGGATATTCATGGAACAGTTTTGTGGCCTGTTCTCAACTTTGACTGCAACGTGCGTCGTTTGTCATTATTTAAATTCCTTTTGACAAGGCACGTGAAATCGACTGTGCATATGAAGTTGTCTCCAGACACACGCATGTGAGCAGGATAAGCATATCAAGTATATATCTCAAGCGGACAGAGACGGTGCTCCCAGCAGGCGAGCTACTGCTGCGCAGTTCTCTCAGACAGAGGGACGCTTGTCGCTTGCCAGTCAAATTAAATTAAATGACAAACTCAACGGCTCAGTTTTCCGGCGGAAAATTAATGGTTTCACATGTGACAAACGTCACTAATAGATATGATATGCTGAATATGGCAAAGCCAATGTGAGAGGGAGCAGGTCAGGAAGCTATACGAACTGATCAGACAGATATATTAAGTCTATAGTAGAACAAAGATTTATGTGGGTTACGGAGAGTGTAAAGTAGCTTACTCTATATGTAAAACTATAATTATATAAAATTATTAGTAATATATCCTATATCCTTAATATATGTAGAATATATATCATTTCTCTGGCGACCTAGATAGTGTAGCAAAATTATTTATAATTTTTTTTTTATAATTTATATTTATTTTTTTTATTTAATTTATTTATTTATTTATTATTTTGTTATTTTCATATTTCTTATGTGTTGTATAAATTATGAATTAAAAAGTTGACGAAGAAATACACAAGTTGATATTAAAGTTGGGCTGACGCTGCCTTATCGACAGCTGGAGTCCGTACTATAGCCAGGTCTCTGGCGACCTGTGGTGGCAAGAAAAAGTTGCAACATAAAAAAGATAAGAGCTGTTAACCACCTCCGCCTCGCCTTGTCTCTGCTCACTTGACTCGAGCTCGGTCATGAATATGCAACAATAAAATGCGACAGCAGGAAAAAATTAAATATGACACTTATCTGGCGCACAAACAAACTTCAAACACATTACACAATCCGCAAGGACTCCAGCGGGAGTGGGGGCTGGTTGGGTGGTTTTGGCTTGATGACTAGTCCTGTTGCCTGCAGGTCCTGCTGCTAGCCAGCGCAGACACAATGCCTAGGTATCTGGAGCGCAATCAGCGGCTCCTGAACACTGTGAATTGCTGTCATTAAAATGTTGACAAAGGCGGAAAAGGTGTAAAAACCACAGACGACGACGCGGCCACACGCACCACCAAACCAGCCAAGCCAACAAACCCACCCAAACCACATACATAAGCGGGCTCGTAACGAGTTCTCTTAATGTGCCCGCCGCAAATGTGAGCCTTGGCTAAGAGAACTCATACGGAGATGTATAGAAATAGCTATATAGCTATATAAGCGAAAGAGCAGCAACTCAGATTGAGTTGGAACCTTATAGCAGGGGTATCATATCCGGAAGAGTATTCTTTTATGATATGTGTATAATACTTAGCTGTAAGACTTTGCAGATATATACTATACTATATTCATTTATGGTTATAATGATATAATCCAAGTGATATGTAAATTTTAGGCCCTAAAAGTATTTCCCATCAGATATTCGATAGAGATAGATAGTTCGAATATACATAGTAGAGATATTATTTATTTCAATATATTTATATTATTTTATTTTCAATATTTCAGAACAGCAGCTACATTTAGAGCTATCATAGCACCTAATATTTCAGTACAGACAGAAAACAATTAATGGAATAAAAAAGTTCTACAAAATTCTACAAAACAAAATCTTAAAAAAAAATCTAACAAAATTCTAAAATATTGTTCTGAAACTCCAAAAAAAATTAAATTAAAAATAAATTATAAAAAAAATTCGAAACAAAAACATTTTATAATAAATATCAATTATAAAATAAAAATTATTAAAATTTAATAAAATTATTTTTATTGGAAAACAAAAATAAATACTTCTACACCCAACCCTGTGGCCTGGCACAAGTGCTCTTATCACACGGTTGAAATTTGAAGTCAGCAACGAATGGTTTCATTCGGGGAGAGAAAGAGGGAGGGTGAGAGGGAGCGAATGATTGGGAAACAAAGATCAGGAGGACGATTTCGAGTGCGGGTGTGACCCTTGAAAACGCCAATCAAGTGGCTCGGTCGACATGCGTAATTTGCACGCCAAGTGGGCTCAGCTCGCTCGTCCCGCTGCCCGGCCTGACCCTCGCCACCTTGCCACGAGTCGGCCGCAGTGTGTGGTAATTAAATTTCGCAGTCGGGCAGCAGCCTGGCAAAGTGTGAAAATCATAAAAAGCAACGTGTATACGCCGTGAGGTCCCAAAAATGTTAAACAATTCACACGACGGGCTAATTAAGCGCTCGGCTTGCACTTGAGACCCGCAAAGGGTGCTTCAGCAACAGCAGCGTGTGTGCCAGTGTGTGTGTGTGTGTGTGCGAGTGTGTGATTTTCATATTTTGATAAATTTTATGATGTGCAGCGGTCCGACAAAGCGAGAGCAACCAAGTCAAAAACATTTGAGACAGCATCGCATTAAGCCAGCCGGAAATTAACTTTATAATGAGCGGGTGTGGCTAAAAGTGTGTGTCAAAGTGTGTCTGAACAAATTATAAGCAAATTCAAGTCTTCATTTAACCTTTTTGTGCCATTCAAAAGTATTAAAAGTAGAAATTAAAATGGAAATTGCTAAATGAAGGCAGGCAAATGCGAGCTGATAATGTGTGGTGTGTATGGAAAGTAAGGCAGATCAGATACAAATCGAACTAGTTCGTAAATGAACTAAGAGTATGGATATCAATTGGAGATGGAACTAGTTCGGAAATGAATCAAGTTCATAAATGAACTATGAGTGTGCATATCAGTATGCGATGGAACTTGTTCATAAATAAAAGTGTAAATAAACTAAAAGAGTAGTTCGTAAAACCACCCAAGCCAAATGAGCTAAAATTGTGCATATTAAAGCAGATCAGTTAGATATGGAACTAGATCGCAAATGAAATTAGCGCATAAATGAATAGAACTACGTTTATAAATGAACTGAGAGTTAATAAAATTTCAAGTTGAGAAACTTATCGAATTAATTTGTAAAGAAATTATAATATAATTCTAAATATAATTATAATTATATATAAAGTTATATAATTATTATAAGAGTAGATCTGAAAGAGGTAAGCTGAAAAATAATTTCGAACTGCTAATTTTATTAATTCAATTAAATTTCCTTGAATTTGCATATTTATTGCAAGCCCTTTTAGGCTGTATTGACTAAAAGCTCATTTATATAATATTATATTTACCTTTTATATTTACACTTTATATTATATCATTACTATTATATTATATTATTAACAACCATCTTTATAATATATTTTTTTACATCAAATATCAGATATATATATTTTATTTATGGATTAATCCAAATGACAATTAAAGTCCTTTGCTATTGCTTCCTTTAGGCTCTAGCCTTTTATCCTTTTTCTTTCATCTAATCATGCGGTCATTTAACACACACACGCTCTCCCTCTCTTCCGCTCATTAACCCTACCGCCTTAAAGGATTGACCGGAACGTGTACACCGACACACACACACGCATGCACAGGCATGTATTTATGTATTTGTGTACACATGTATATTTAAAATTAATGACATCATAAATTAGCCTTAATTATTGTAATGAGCCCGCAGGCATTAATGAGACAGCGGGCCCCAAGCCAGCGCCAGCGCCAGTCCCTTGCCCAATTGGCAGACGCCTTCTGCGTGGCATCGGCTTAGACAATTCAACTTAAAATGTATTAATTTATGGCCATGTGTAAGGGCCAATTAGTTCGAGTCGAGGCCCAACGTCGCGCTTTCTAGTGGGCGCGAAAATCGCGCAATTAAACGCACCTGATGACAGCTGCTGGCCGAGGGCAGGAGAGCGCAGCAGGACCTAAGCAAGCCAAGCAACACACACACAAATACACCAATAATTGCAGACACACATTAATCATACACACACACAGCAGCAGCAGCTTTATAGATTTGTTTATGGCATTCGGCTGTCTATTAAGGGTTGCAATGTAGTCCCTGTCTCAAAGGATCTAAGCATAGATGAATGACTCTCAATGCGTAGCAAATGCCCGAACAAAAAATAAAATCATATTAAATTATAATAATAATAATAACGATCTGTGTTTCAATATGCAAAATGCTGCAAATGGCAAGCAGGTTGGAGGAGTGAAGAGAGAAAAAGAAAGGGAGAGTCACGAAGGCTGAACTGGAGTGAGTTATGAACAGCTGGAAATGGGGTTAAGTTAGATATTCATGAGCATTGGGAAGTAGTGGAACAGCTGGAGATATTTAACAGCTCATAAAAAGGCAGAATATATATTCCTATTCCTTTTGCCTCAGACCTAACTACATAAAAAAAAAAACTATAGCTCAGCTATGATCTATGCAGCTAGGTAAGCGCATGTAAAGTCGGATAGAAATCTAGACAGAGAAATATAAACTCCTTAATTTTAAAAGGATGATAATAGAGCAAACAAAATTCTGAGTCATACGTAAAAAAAAAAAATAAATATTTTTTGAAAATTTTTAAAAAATTGAATTTGCCCCTAAAGGTATGCAACAATTTGTGCCTATATAAGCTTACAGCCTATTGCTCTATTCTCTCTTCGTCTCTCTAGCCTCCTCTGTCCCTTATCTATGTGTTGGGCAATTGTTTATCAGGCCATAAAAGTTACCCAAAAATTGTAGCTCCATAAATTTGCATGCAAATCAGTTTAATCGGCAATTTAATCGGCTGGCAAACATCGAAAAAAGTTGACAGCAAATAAATTTCGAGCGGGGGCAACGAAAAATAGCTATAAATTAAATTTACATCAAAGTCGGACAAACACCAAATATATATTAACAAACACAAAAGGACAAGCGAACAAATCTTATAAAAAAAAAATAAAAATAAAACGAAGGAGAAAATATCAAGTAAATAAATAGCAGCGACAAGAAATTGTTTTCATTTGGATTTTAGCGGACTGCGGGCTGCGGGCCTTTCACGGCGTTGGATATTAAGTAAACAAACAAACAAACAACAATGAAACCAAACAAACAAACAGACAGCCAGGCAAACACAAGGAACATACGCAAAGGCAAAGGCAAAGGCAAAGCCAGAGACAGAGGCAGAGGCAGGCGGCAGTTGTGGTCCACCCTAGACCAGCCTAGTGGCAGCAGCGTGAAAATGAAATTTTAATTTTTCTTTTTTTATTTTTTTTGTATTTTTTCTTGCTGCTGGCCAAGATGCGGGCCCAGGGCAGATAGACTAGCTCGAGACTGGGGCTGGGATTAGACCGAGTGGCGATTATGCACGGTAAATCATTTCGACATTTTTCCGTTCATAAGCACGTAATTTGACTTGATTTTTAGCCAGCGACCGGCGGCCGTTTGCTTTATTGACTCTCGCCTCAAGTTTGCGGCCAAGATGCCGTCACGCTGTTGCTGCGGGCTAACCTAAGCCTGCCGGCTATGGCGTGGTAGCTGGGGCCAGGGCACGCCCACGACTCCGCACATAATTGCGGTTAATTAAAGCGTGATTTTTTCCGGCATTTTTTATTTTTTAAGGCGGAAATTTTTTTCTTTTCTATTTTTTTTTCTATTTCTTTTTGCGTGGGCAAAGTCTGTTGCGCTACTTAGGCATAAAGTCGATCGATTTTATAAACAGATTCGGTTTTAATTTGAAATTGTTTTTTGGCTCGTAAAATAATAGATTATTAGCTTCAGCATAGATTTGATATCATTAAAATACTTATTATTGTGTTATAACGATAGAAAATTGAAGCAGATTTTTAATATACTGGCACGGACTTGGGGAATCCGACTGTCTAATTAAAACAAAGCATTGTGATGGCCCTAGATATTATAGATTATAGATTCATATATATAATCAAATATTTATATATTTCTAAAAATTAATTTTAGCAAAAAATACGAAATAAAAATATATATATATATATTAAACCATTTTTAATACTTATAATTTTTAGAAAATAGTTTTTGACCTCAATAATCATCAAATGGCTGTTTTTCCTATTATATAATATATTTATTCATGTTTGAGAACTGCCATAATTAAATGTAAAGTTTACACAAGTAGAAAGAAGGGCAATGAACAAATTTTGGGAATACCCTTATTTTATATATATGTATATTTTTTTTAGAAAATTTTCAAATGTATGAAAACTGCTTAAAATCCAAAAATATTTAGACCTATACCAAAATTTAATAAACAAGAAATTGATTTAACTGAATATCCCATTAGATCCTTGAGCGTTGCCAGACTGCTCGAGGCCATGTTACTCGCCTTAACATGAGGATAAATACTTAGCCAGCAGCTGAACATGAAACGTTTCCAAACTCTTCTGTTTACAGGTAACAGCAACTTCAGCTGGCCTAAACGAATTCCTTTTCGACCCGCCCGCATTGTAACTGTTGTGCTTTGGCCCTGTCTGCATTTCAGGGGAGCTGCGATCGTCCCGCTGCTCTTTTGCCATTTCATTCACATTTTTTTTTCTTCCACATGCGCAATTCGAAATTGATTATTAATGATGATGGGCGGCGGCCAATGCGAACATTGAAAGATACTTGAATTATGAAAATGCGTTAAAAAAGGCGGAAAAAAGAGCGTAAAGAAATTAATTATGGAAATTACTTGGCCCATTCGTCTGAGGGAGTAGGGCGATGCAATGCCCTAACCGCTAAGCGGCTTGTGGTTTGATTTATTTAAATTTTCTTTTCTTTTTCGTATTTTCTTTTTCTCGTCATTTTTCTTATTTTTTTTTTATTTTTATTTTTGTTCTTTGGATGCTCTCAAGTGCTCTCTGGACACTTGGCTATTATAATTGAGCCCGCCCGACTGCCACTTGGCAAATAACAATTTATTTTCATTAATTTGTGCTTTAACCCCTTGAACGTTGGCTTCATTAAAAATGCGCTCTGCATGGGCCACATAAAAATTAGGCGGCGCGGCAAGTTGATTGCCATTAACATTTTAACCCCTTTGCCAGGATACGACGGGACAGCACAGGACAGGACAGCGTAGGAACGGGGCGAGCGAGTACGGCAGAGCACTCTCGCGTTTCCTTGTAATTATTGCAATCTGTTCGATTTTAGGACACATTGCCCTCGCCTCCTTACTCGCCACTTGCGACTTGCCACTCGCCACTTGCCACATAAGCCAAGCTGCAAGCAGCGACCATTTTGCAATTTAAAAATGCAAATTAATTGCCACATGGCCCAGCACGGAACGCGAACGTTGACTAAAAGTGTTATGGCATTATGTCTTGGCCATTAAAGTAAATTGTAATTGGCATTTCTAACCGTGTCAGTGCCAGGGCTGCAGGCGGCTTAACTTTAGTCCCCCGAGCCTCCAAAAGCAACAGAAGAGTAAAAGCTTATCGAACTTATTTAACATTGAACCAGTTAGTAAGATAAACCATAATTAATTTATAAGGTTCAGACTTTCTCCTTTACTAAACTTTAATCATTCGAATCTCAGTAAAACTAGATCTTGAGATATTTCTGCAATTGAACTACTTTATATCCACTTCCAGTGCAACTTAATTAAAAGTATGGGAACAATTTATATTTGCCTTTCATAAGTACGTTTTAACTGTATACAAAATTGCACTAGTTCCAAATACTATTGTTTAATATTGAACTATTTCCGGTTAACTATATCATTTAATAAGCATTTCTTTCCCTAGTTCCAAATACTAGTTCCCTCTCGAAATTACTGTATACAAATTTGAACCAGTTGAATTCAACTTTGTTTTATATTAACCTAGTTCCAGTTCAAACTTCCTTTTTTACTAAAAACTTAATTATTTTAAGTCAATTCCTGAAATCACATTTCTTTTTCCAAACAAGCCCTAGAATTGTTCGCGGAATGGTAAAAGTCTCAGCGGGGAACCATCCACTGAACTAGTTTCACAGTTAACTTTAAATCAATTGCGAACAAAAATGATACTTAAATGAATTTTCTATAAAATGCTGAGCCCCATCCTCCGAACTTTCAGCGAATGTTTTGCAACCCTGGCAAAAATAAAAAATAAATTCTAGGAAATTTAACAAATGTCTAGGGTGGGTGCTGGCTGGCTGGTTAGGCAGTATCGGGGTTGAGGCATGTTGTCGTTCCTTGTTTCTCTTTTCATCTTTCGCTTCTTTTTTTTGCCAATATTAAAAGTCATAATTCAATTTTATTGCAGAATGTTTCAGGTGCCTTAATCATTTCTAATATCCTGGCCGACTTCCCAGGACGCCTATTTGACGTGGACTGGAACGCATCAGAGGCCAGACTCAGCGCTGGAGTCGGACTCATAAATACTAATTTCACAGGCAATAAAGGCGCAACATTTGCCAGAAACTCTTCGCGGCTCTGGCTCACGTACTTTCGCCATTCCGATCACTGCCAGACATTTAGCAGATAACCCAACTGCGAGATATATCTCCGGCGACTGGCAATTTTTAATGGATTACAATGCGATGTGACTGCCTGAGCAGTTGCTTCAATTGGAGTTGGTTGGGACTGGAGTTGGGGATGAGGGCTGGCAGAGTTAATTGTGAATAGATATATTCTCACTCTCCCGGAATAGTTAAAGGCGGCTAACTAATTAGCCGTATGCAGTCCATTCAAGGACCCCAGTCCAGCACTTTAACCCACATCAGTTGCAGCGAGTGCCTCAAGTGCCAGCGTCATAGTCCGCAAAGTAGCCACTGGTCAGCAAACAGCACGCATAAAGATAAGACAATTGAAAGAACAAAACAAAGGGTGACAAATAGTCGAAGTACGTATGCGCTATATATAGAGTTATGCTCGGGTATATCAACAGATATAGAATAAACATGCATCAGTATTCGTTTCTGAGTAGCTTTATTTTAATATTTGAATTCCACTTGCTCCCAACAACAAAAATATTAAAAACGTGCTTCAATATTAAATCTTGTTCCAATTCCACTTGTTCCTAACCCCAAAAACACTCACAGCCGAAGTAAAAAAAATGTGATATATAAGCTTAAAATGTTATCCCATATATACATACATATAGAGTTGAGTTTAACTTGATAAGTAAATCATATAAATAACCCTATGATTCCCAAATCCTATTTGACAAGATTGTATATTTATTTAATATACTTTCTTGAATTAATATTACTGTAACGGAACGAAATGAAATTGAAACAAAATGAATAATTAGATGAATATATAAATATATAAATAAATATGTAAATATTAATTTGAACAGCTTTAAATTGATTGTTTTTTGTATATTTTTACAAAGATTATTATTATCATTTCCAATATTTCCTATTTAAATTAAAATTATTTTGTCCCAACACCACGTTATTCCTCATTACAGTGTATACCCATTTGTTTATCTTCCACTGTGTCAATTCCAAATGTTCCAAAACGTAAGCATAACTCTACAGTTCCTTAAGCTTAGTCTTACCATTAGCCAGTCCAATTAAATATGCTAAGTAGCCAAGTGAAGCACGCAGTTGATATGCCTCGCTTCCAGTCTTCAAAGCATTTCAGTTAGGGTTAAAGCGTTGGCATTTTGGGGTGAGTGTGTTTATCACCGCCTGTAACTGACTGACCCTGCCTATGTGTGTGCCTATGTGTGTGCCTATGTGTGTGCCAGTGTGTGTGTGTGTGGGTGATTATGCATAACGGTTCATTGCCAGGCTGGCAGCGTGGCAACCAACTCCGTCTAATCACTGTCAAATGCAGGCGTCGCTTACGCATTCAAAGCGAGACAAAGGCTAACCTCGAAGTGGGCAGGGGGCGGAGGGAGAGCGGAGAGTGGAGAGTGGAGAGTCGACACAAGGACTCAAGACAATGCTCTAGACAATGCAGTCTAACTGTAGCTGTGCTAGGCGTGGGCCGACGCCCCTGAGCCACGGGCCAGGGGCAAGGGGCAAGGGGTTCGCTTGGCATGCTTGTTAATTCGATTAATTACAACAATCAGCGGCATGTTTCATCTGCAGCAGCAACAGCAGCTGCTGGGGGCGGAGAGGCAGGGGCGTAGCCCGTTGGCCAGTTTGGAAAGAGACTTAGCAAATTGCCCAATGCTAATGACGTCTCTGAATGTGGGCGCCTGGCTGGGTGGGTGGCTCTCTGTGTGTGTGGGTGGTAGCAAACAATCGAAGCATAATGACAATGATAGATTTGCCAATATCTGTCATGTTTATGAGCAAAACAAAAGGGCCAAGGCAAGAACAGCAAGAAAATTCGAAGGAGAAGGCAGTGAACGGGTATAAGGGACTGCGGCATGCTTGCTCATGGTCAATGAAGCAGATTTGAAGAGGCTAACAGATCGAGTTAGAGAGAGAGAGAGAGCTATATATATGAATATATATATATATATATTTATTCTAGTCGGAAGAACCAACGGACGTAAGGACACTCCGGCAGTCGTATATGCTGCTTGTGCTTGATGAGCGGGTATTAAAAAGAAAACAAAGCTAATCATGAACACAGAGAGTGAAAGAGCGGGAGCGAGAGCGAGAGCAAGAGCGAGAACAAGCTTAATACAATATAGAACATAATTGGATATAACATTTATACGCCATTATCGACAGATTGCAAAACGATTAAGCAACCCTCGTGCAGGAAAAATGAACTAGAAGCAAGCGAAAAGGCAAAGGCATGGACAGAGGCAGAGGCAGCGGCCAAAGTAAATCTAATCGGGCAAAGACGCTGAGGAAAAGCGGCAATTGGGCAGCGGGCTGAGGACACAGCCAAGATATACGTTGAGCTGGGCAATGCGGGCCTCGTTCATAAACTCCCGGCTGTCCTTTGCGGACCGAACTGAAACAGAAACAATCAACTTAATTTGCCGCCCGCTGAAAGCCCTGTGGCAGATAAATTAAGTCATTAGTTGGAGCTGCCACTTTGCTGGGCAACGCTGGCGGGGCGAAAGTTTACGCCAGCCCCCCATCCCAACCCCCGACCACCCCTCGACAAAGTGGAAAATAAATTGGCGAACGTTTGTTTTGAGATTAACCGCGATTAGGCACTGTGAGACATGCGAGTGGAAGTCGTGGGTGGTAGTGGAGTGAATCGTAGCAAATGTTGCCATTATTTGATAAGCTCAAACATAGACATAGACATAGACGCCAACCTTCACCCTCCACCCTCTCATGTGTTTGTGTAAACAAATGGCAAATGCGAGAATAATCGTAGGAGATTAAAAAGTTTCATGCGCTCGCACAGCACAACGGATCCGGATCCGGAGTGAGGCAGCTGGATTTCAGGTTAGGCGTAGATTGGCTGACGCGAGACAAATGAGTGCTGCACGTGAAGCGACTGTCTTGCCCACTCTCTCTCTCTCCCTCTCTCTACCTCTCTCTCGCTCTCTTTGTCTCTCAGCCAAGTCAAGTTTTCGTCCGGCTAATTTATGGCGCCTGCATACAAATTGGCTTTGACTGAAGCAGGTTGCCTGGCAAAGCCCTTGGCTAACTAACACTACTAAACCCCAACTAAGCCCCGAACTAACGGGGAAGACATGAGGAATTATCGATGTATTCGATAGTCGAGACTTATTCCTATAGAGTTCGAGTTTAGTTCAACAGAGTTTGATTTCTTGAACGAGTTCAAATTCTTGTTTTATATAGGAAATTAAGAAATTTGTGCTTGAAATTAATGTAATACTTGTTTGCTATTCGAGAATTCCTAAGCATTGATATTTTCCTATCTGAGACCACTCATTGAGGATCACATCACTTCTATGTAGATCTATCTGACTCAACAATGGATATACGGCTGCAAAACTGATTTGCTCTAGCTTTAAAGCGATGACAGATATAATTTTCTCATGCTTGCCACGCCCCTAATGGGCGGTTGTGTTCCTGAATATTTAACCATTTGTCGAACGCTTGAAGACATTGATGTTTCCTCATTTGCCACGGCTTAGTGGGCTTAGATAAATAATGAGTCAACCAGAGACGAGTATATGTTATGAAGATATATGTATATGAAATTGGAACTTATTATTATTGGCTTTATATTATATACATACTATAGTCAATATAATGAGCTGCTTACGTGTTACGACTAAAGCGGATTTAGATTAATAATTCATTGATTGGCTAATGACTAGGAATACCAAATTTTGACGATCGATCTATACAACTGGTTTCCTCGATTAATCAGGCCCCCAATATACATCTTACAAGAGGATGCAAGATAATTTCGATGTATTAAGACTCTAGTTTGAATAGGGATCAAGCATGGATATCGACAAACGGACGGACTGACGGAGGGACGTATAGAATGATAAAAGGATGGATAAACGAACGGATAAACGAATGGATAAACGGACTAACAAACAGACGGACGGGGAAATGGAGTAGCAGACGGAGGAACGAATGGATGAACAAACGGACGGACAAACGGACGGACAGATGGAGGAACAAACAGAGGAACAAACAGACAAAGAAACAGACTGCTTTTCACTGACTGCTTTTCACGGAGGAGCACTTTTCTTTACGAATTGAGAAGTTTTTCTCCGTGTATAAAATAGTGTAAAATGATACGTTACATTAATAATTTAAACAAATTTGAGTTGGGAGGACTGAAGGAGTAGACAGGAAGAAACTGATTCTGTGTAATAACACAAAAATTGTTTCAGATTTTTCAAAGCTATTGCTAAATTTCAGGAGGTTTTAAATGCTTCCTGAACATGAAATCTGATCAACTCTATTATCGCATATAGCTATAGAAATGATAACGAAATATATTTTAAAGTTCTTTTAATTTGAATAGTTTCGAATTTTAAAATTTATTTTAGAGTTCAGCTTTAAATGCAGCCCTTAGCTTAGAGGCAAAAAGCTTAGACCAACACAGTATAGGGTTAAAACACCCGCAATTGCATAAATACACATGATAATTTCAACAAATATTTAGCCAAGTTAAACGTTAAAGCATTCGCCATGGCCATGCACCATAGCCACGTACAAATTATGAAATAGCTGTCGTAAATGTTTATCTAAATTGCAGCTATTACTGTTCCACATGTGCGGTTTGGCTGGGTATCATAAATTAGTGATAGCTCGAATGGAAATTGACAGAATGACTGGCAAACTGGCAACGTTTAGAGGCTTCCTTGCGTGCAAGGGCTCACAACTTTTAATTAAATCAAGAAAATTACCCTGAAAAAGAAGGAGGAGGGGGCAATGAATACGCGGCTGCAACTGCAACTGCAACTGCCACAGAAAAATGAACGGAGCATGATTAGCCGTGGCAGGAGTAGCCCAAGTCTGGGCTCGCAACTGCAACCCCCATTGCCAAGTTTGTCTGCATCAGATACCGCAAGGAGGTAGTCAAAAGCGCAACGTCAACAACAACAGCAACAACAACAACAACAACAACAACAACAACAACAACAATGATTAGTTTAAGTTGCTGCTAAATTTGTTTGGCGCTAAGGGCGACGCCTACAATGCGCTGCCAACAGCCACACGAACTTAACAGAACAGCGCGCTGTTAACGTTAACATAACACTTGACAGCTTTTTTCTGTGCTGCGCTGTGGTGGTGGTGGTGGCATTCTGGAACTGTGCTTACAAGCAATAACAAAAAGTGGGCGTTTACATTTGGCACGCGCTGCTCTCGCTCGCCGCTCTCCGCGCTCTCCTTTAAGACGCTGTCGACAAGGATACGACGACGACGACGACGACGACAGCAACATATATATTTAACATTTGGCCACACCTACACGCCTTTGGGACCCCCAATCCCAAAACAAACACTAAGCCAACGAGCTCTCTCTCTCTCTCTCTCTCTCTCTCTCTCTCTCCCACTCACTCACTCTGCCGCTCTCCCTCGCTCTCTCTGTCTCTCTTTCTTAGCTAGCTGTGTGTGTGTCTTTAGTTATGTGCATCGCTTGACATGTGGGTCAGATTTGTGGTACTGCTGGTGGTGGGTGCGGGTGGGGCTATTGCTCTTGATTGGCCTTCGCTGTGCCGCTGTGGGCTAAGCACATACATATATTTATTACTGTTGCAAATGCATGCACACATACATACATACATGCACAACTGAATGCAGTAAACAAAAATTGTCAACTCTAATTGGCAATTGGACCAAAGCAAACGTTGAAAATTTAAAGTCGCCTCTCTTATTACGAATCTGAGACGCGACTCTACACACACACACACATGCACACTCACGCACTTGGTCCCTCACTCACGCTCACTCAAAGACATTGGTGAAGTCAGCCGCCGATCGGCCAGGCAGCTGAACTAATTACTCACACAATTCGAGCAGCTAAGGCATGAGTGTAGAGTGTAGAGTGTAGAGTGTGGCGGAGTGGGAGAGAGTTTCGTTGAATTTTGACAACATTCCCGCTTTGAAGTGGCTCGCATTACAAAGGCAAAACGGCAAAGCCCCGAAAGCTTAGACAAATTTCTATCTCATGCATATTTTGATATATCTTATTGCCATTGTTGTTGGCTGGCTCTGCTGAGCTATGCTAAGTATTTGCGTAATTAAAACATGAAAAGAGTTGTGCGCAAACTCATTTAATTAAGCATGCGGCGGCAGCTCGGAATTTGTCAAGTGTCTTTCACGTTGCCACCAACCACTCCCTGCCCCTGACATTGCCCTGCTCCTGGTCCACGGCAAGGGTGCTGCTGTCGTGCATTGGCTGACTTAAGGGTTGTCCAATTCAATATGACAGCCTCGCAATAATCATAATAATCATGAATTTAATTGCTTGAACAATGCCTTTGTTTGTTTTAAATTAAAACGATGGACACTTGATATTGTTATTCTAGGTAATTCCGTTGTTCTTGTTCTTGTTGTTGTTGTTGTTGTTGTTGTTGTTGCGGTGCCAGGTAGAGGGTGGAGCGCACAGGTTGAACGTGGTAGCCAACTCACTTCTCAGCTCATCATCATGTATGATGAGTAATTAAGCAAGCGTATTATAATATATTAGTTCAAGCAGATCAGAGCTAGAGAAACGAAAGCAGGGACAGGAAGGGGAACAATAAGGCTAAAAAATATATAAATAGGGGTAGTAGCAAAAAGAGGGAGTTAGAGAGAGGAAGAAAACAAAGAGAGAAACAAAAGAAGAGATCGACTGATCAAGAGAAAAACAGCAGAGAGAGAGAAAGAAAGAAATAGGGAAATAGAGAACAATAAAGAAAGAGAGAGAGAGAGAGGGAGAGAGAGAGACAGAGAAGAAGAAAGACACAGTGAAAGAGGGAGAGAAAAGAACACGAATAGAGACAGAAACTAAGCAAACAGAAAGAGATCAAGATAAAGGCAGAAAGTGGTGTCAAAAATGCATGAGAATCGCAGAGTAAAGCGATAACTAAGAATACAATTTACATGCGTACAGCTTAACAGTCTTAAAGCTAACATCACGACACTTTGCATAGAAAGAAAATTAGAACCGTCAACTATATTATTTAGCTTAACTCGGTAACGATGGCTGTTCACGTATGCAAAAGTTTTTTGAGCTTCAGAATATGAATACAAAAAATTACCCATATAATTATCAATTTTAATTTCAACTATATGCAAATATATTATAGCTCGGACTGGAACAATCTGCAAATGGTATTTAGACTCTAGCATAAATATAAACAGAATTTCATTCAAAAATATTTTTACTCTTATTATATAGAGTATCATAGAGTTGTCTGTAACCCCCAGACGCAGTCTTAAGTATAAAAAAAAATGTTCATTCAGCTTTAAAGTATTAGAAAACATTTTATTTTATTCGAATTAATATGGAAAAGTTTTTACGATAGCAATTCAATATATATCCATATATAAATATTTCTCCCAACTTGATTAAGTAGTTCCGCGAGGCCTCCCCTTGCCGAAGGATATATTTTGATGGAAAGCATTTTTCAACAATTTTGCGTGATTGACAGAGAGTAAATGAGGCCAGAGCTGGGGAACTGTGGAGCGTATCAAATTGAAACATTATTTTTATAGATTGAAGCTGGAGCGACGACGCGACGGGGCCATAAACAAAGGGACGCAGGACATTTCTGCTGATAAGCGAACGACACAAAGGACATTTTCATAAGCATTATACTGATTATGACACCAGTCGACGGCACAAAGACAAAGGCAGAGGCGGAGGCGGAGGCGGAGGCGGCGATAGAGACTGAGACGGCCCCGCCTCAAGGCAACTGCGAACTGTGGCCAGGCCGCACACAATAAAACAAAAGTGCTGATAAGCAGCCTAAAACTATGCAACGTCAAACTTATGGCCCAACTGCCGCACACACACTCCCCTTGGGGCGCACATGTGTGCTCACACACACACACACACACGCACCCACAAATCGAAATCTATAAATGACTTTTATTGTTATGGCCTGCAGCGGCGACGCGACGTCCTTTGCCTTTCTTATATCGACGAAGACAAACCAATAAGACGCCCAAACTTTGCCACACACACACAGGCACACACACACATACACACTATATCTATGTATATTGAAAAGATCGCTTATCGAAAAGTTTTTGCGGTCGTTCTAGTTGCGCGCATCCGCAGCCGCAGACAAAAGGTTCGGCGGCAGCGGCAACAAGGACGCGTGTTCCCTTTTAAAGTTTCATTAATCAAGCGGCAGAATGCCATGGGGGTTGGGGCATTGGCATTGTTATTGGGGTTGGGGTTGGGGGTTGGCGGCGCGTTGCTGTGGTGCGGCGGCAGCCATAACGTTTTATTATTTCAATTGCAACCAGCTTCAAAATATGAAACATCATTTATCAGGCTGCCGCGCCCGCCTCCTCGCTCAACCTCACCCTCGCCCGCGCCCTCACCCTCACCCTCTCCCTCACCCTCGGCAAGCTATCAATAGTAACTCATGCCAACTAGCTACGCTCACTGTCTGCCGGTGACTCTCTCTCTCTCTCTCTCTCTCCCTCCCACTCTCTTTCATTTGCTGCAGATTTGAAATTGGCAACAACAATGTCGTGATTAATGGCTGTCAAAGCAAAAGAGTCAACAAATGTCAAGCACCAGCCGCCGCACAAAATGCCAATTGGCAACAACAACAACAGGAGCAACAACAACAAATTTACAATTGAAGCTCAGGCAAATAGCTAAATTGAGATTTAGATAAAAAATTAAAGATTTTATTTGAAAAAAATAATAATAAAAAAATATTTGTATTATTTGTTTTTCAGACTTCAAATATATTTGACTAAAAACAATTTGTCATTATTTTTTTAAAATTTATTTTGACATCTTCACTAACTAAAATTGAATATTGAAGACCAAAGCTCATGCTCTAAGCAAGAGCAACTGGACTTTGATAGCTGAAAATGTTTTTTTTTACCCACTTAAATTAAAAAATATAATAATAAAAAATAATATAATAAAAAAACAAAATCTCCAAATAGTCTGTAGATACTACATGATAAAAAAAAAAAAAAAAAAAAAAAAAAATAAAATATATATATATATATATATATATATATATATATAAGAAAAAAAAACTTGTAAAAAAAAATAAGCAGAAAATCTAAAGTTACTATTTTTCTAAAACTGTTAGGAATAAATAAAATATTAGCAATATTTTCACAGATATATGTATAAAAGATTGGTTAATAATCCTCAGGCAGCCTCCTTGCGATTGAGCAATAAAAATTCAATTTTTTGTTTAATTTTTATTAATTACATTTATTTTTATTTGGTTTTTTTTTTATTTTTTAATATTCATGTTTGTTTTTTTGTAGTTTTTTTTTTTTTTTATTTGATCGTTTTTGATTTTTCTTTGTTTTGCGTTTTTCCTTTTCGCTAGATTCCAAACGCAACGCGGCGCACAAAGTTCCTATATCATGCGTTATATCATTTAATGTTTAGCTTAAAGTTAGAGTTTAAATATTTTTGATTCTTGACGTTGCGCAATTGTTGACAAAAAAAAAATTCATCTCACTTATGCATTTTACATTTATTTAACATATATGTGTTGATGTGTGTGTGTGAGTGAGTGTGTGTGTAGGTAGTATTGTTTATAAGTATGTATATATGTATATATAGATAGTTATTGAATAGCTTGTTTTATACTTTTTATTATTTTTTTTTTAATTTTTTTTTTTTTAGTTTTTCTTTAAATTTTCTTATACACACTTTGGTTTTTCTTTTCACTGCTTTTGCAAGTTGCTTAAGACTTACAATTTTCCACTCATTATAATTCATAAATATATACTTTTGCTTTATTTATTCAAATATATATATATATATATATATATATATATATATATATATATATATATATATATATATAGTATATATATATATATATATATATATATATATATAGTGTTTTATACGTTTTACATACACGTGAATATTTTTGCTAGTTTAAATTGATTTTTTTTTCTTTAAATTTTAATTTTTTTATTTATATTTTTAAAGTTAACGCTTAGCTTTTAATTATAGATTAAATGGAATCGCATGAGTTGCTGACATTTAAATATGCATATTGAATAATAATAATCATATTAATAGTAATAATAATAATAGTAATAAAAAAAAGTCGTTTTTAGCATATTGATAAATACATTTATATTGTAACTAGTTTTGCTTTTGTTTCGTTTTGCTGCTATATTTTATACATTTATATATTCAACTCTTCCTTTATTTTATTTTATTTTATTTTATTTACTTTGTTTAATGTATGCTTATCTCAAGGCTTCTCGCACTTCTTTACAATTAGTAAAAAAAAAAAAAAAAATTATTTTGTTTTCGTTTTAGCCTCGCACTAACTAAACTTAAATAATAATCAACAATGTTGTTTTAACAGACTTCAAAATGAACGCGAAAAATTATGATTATTTTTATTTTTGTTTATGTTGTTGTACACATATAGAAAATAGAAATTCTTTAAATATTTACACATTACTCAAAATGCCAATATATATTTATTTAATTTTTTACAACCAGCGGCCTTCACATTTAAATAGAATTAAAAAAAAAAAAACTTTATATAAATATATATATTAAAAATTATATAAATCGGTCGGTGGGGATATTGAACAAATGAAAACACAAAAAAAAAAACAAACAAATTTTAATATTATTCGCACACTTCTCTATGACAAATTGACAAATAAATTATGTTTAAAATTCAATTTTATATTTTGTAATCAATCTTGGGTCTTAGTTCTACTCCACTTCAGGATCAATCATAATTTTTGACAATTTTCAGCTTAAAGAGATCAAAGCAATTGTTTTTTATTCATGTGTAATTAGTAAGGGTATTCCAATACAAACAGTATGTTTATCATAGAGAAGTATCCTTTGAACTCTTATTTTGTTAATTCAATTAAAAATATATAAATAAAATAAATAAAAAACTTGTAAATTTTTTTGCCGCTAATAATTAATTTTTTTTTAAATTTATTTAAAAATAATTTTTTTTTTTTTGGCACTGCTTTGAATTATTTTGGCACCGCACGCTTCAAATGTATACATATACATACACACATACCTTTAGAAAGCGGCGCTCGAGCTTAAAAATGTAAAAAAAAAAAAAAAAAAATTATTGTTCTTTTTTGTTTTGTGTGTGTGATTTTTGTTTATAAAATATAACAATTTCTCCTTTTGTTTTCTTCATATATTGTTTTCTAATACATTTAATTTTGTATTTCTATTTTGTTTTTGTTTTTGTTTTTCTTGCACAAATTGCACGCAAAGTATTTACAGAGCTTAAAGGAACAGTTAAATCAATAATGAAAAAAAAAAATCGAATTAAATAGAATAAAATAATAAAATAAATGAATAGTTTAATAACTAAAGCTACGAAACTTTAACTCAGTCAAAGCAAAACGAACATTTTATGGTTTATATGTACGTAGTAATAACATATTGATAATTATCGATAAATCGATCGGTCGAGCGATTGCGTTCGATCGGCGTCGTTCAGTTGCGGTTGTAGAACTTTCTTTGGTAGCGTCTGCAGCTGCTGCCCATGCTGCCAACGCCTCCGCCCGCAATGCCACTGCCGCTGCCACCGCCTATGCCCACGCCCATGCCCACGCCCATGCCCACTCCCATGCCCATGCCCATGAGCTGCTGCTGCTGCTGTTGCTGCTGCTGCTGCGGATGCAGTCCAAAGCCAGCGGCTCCATAGAACTGCTGGCCGGAGCCGCCAATGCCGATGCTGCTGCCGCCGCCGCCGCCGCTGCCGCTCATGCCCAGGGCTTTATTTTAGCTGGACGCCCCCAGCTGGTTCTTCATGTGCGCGGCGGCAGCTGCCGCAGCAGCGGCGGCGGCAAACGGTGAGCCGACGCCAACGCCGCCAGTTGGCGTTTGGGGTCCATTGTTGTTGTTGAGGTCGCCCGGTGTGCGGGGGCCATTGACCATGCCGCCACCACCGCCACCGCCATTCACATTGGCGCCGCCCGTCACACCGCCCGGCCCGCCGCCCAGAAGTCCGCCCGCATTGCCAGCGCCGCCCGCTGCGCCAGTCGGCGAGCCCTGGCCCAGGGACGAGACATGGCGCTTCAGCATCGGATGGTTGGCCATCGAGGCGAACACCAGACGCTCCTCATAATCGTATTCACAGAGTATTTTGTTCTCGCATAGGTAGAAGCGATCGCCAACACAGAATCTGAAAGGAAACAGAGAGGAAGAGAGAATGTTAGATAATGATTTGAGTGAGAATCCAATTGGAATTGAGTTGAGTTGAGGTGAGATATATAGACACTAAGTTAGAATCTAGAATACTAGCTCACGAACCCTCAAAGGTACTAGTTCAATTGAACTTAGGCATATCATACGAGAGTAGAGTTTTACAGATTGAACAGCAATTTAACATTTAGTTAACATTTCTTTAAAGTAAATCAAAAATATAACATTTCCATAAACAAAGAGTTCTTTGAGCCGGGCTGAGGGGCTGAACAGGAACAGCTAAGTGGAAACGATTTTTCCGCTTGCTTAAGCCTGCAAGCGACTGGCTGGGGGACAGACAAACGGCACAAAGATGACAATTGACAGGCAACTGTTAAGCTACCGTCGACTGGCCAGGAACTGAGTTGGCTGAAACAAAAGGCACAGACGAAGGCATGCAGCAGGAGCTGCCGCAGCAGGACCCACAACAGTATCAAATGAATGGCAAGGACTCAGCGGCTTGATGACATCGTTCACAAGGAAGTCAGAGAGATAAGCATTTGAAAATGTCAGAGGCACAGCAACAGGAAACGGGCCACAGATCTGCAATTGCTACAAGATACAGCGCAAGGGGTAACAGGTGAAACATTACGTGGTAGCTGAACGAGTTCCGCTTGACTGCAGTCCACTGTGACTGCAAATGAAGCCCAATGCCCTGCCACAAAGAGCGACTGTGAGTGTGTGCAACATGAAGCCCTTTGTCAAAATATTTATGTTAGCACCTGTACAGGGCTGACAACGGGGCAGGCGGGGCATGCGGGGCAGGCAGTGCTTTGTGCTCGGTGCTTGTTGCTTGGCGCTGGCCATCAGGCTGCTGCCTCCGGGAGGGGCGTCTACGCAACAGTTGCCCAACATTCGCAAAACTCCAACAAAACATATACAAAAAAAATGTAACAACAAACACAGCTCACATTTCAAAGCTAACATACCCAGGAGCGACGACTCCAATTATATGAGGCTAGCGAAATACCCTAATATATATTGAGTTGAATATATATATATTTATATATAGACTATAGACTGGTAGTTGAGTTTATTATATTTTCATTGAAAAATCATTTCTGTTATACAACTGTTATACTGTTATAATTTAGGCAATAAGAAATATGAAAGCCTTAGAGTAAAGCAGCTCAAATATGCATACTTCTGTTATACTTCTGCTCAAGTTCTGTTATACTTCTATTATACTTCTATTATACTTCTGTTATGCTTCTGCTATACTTCTATTATACTTCTGTTATACTTCTGTTATATTTCTGCCCAACTTCTGTTATACTTCTATTATAGTTTTGTTATACTTCTGCTTAACTTCTGTTATACTTCTATTACATTTATGTTATACTTCTGCCCAACTTCTGTTATACTTCTATTACATTTCTGTTATACTTCTGCCCAACTTCTGTTATGCTTCTGGTCAACTTCTGTTATACTTCTATTATACTTCTGTTATGCTTCTGCTATATTTCTGTTATACTTCTATTATACTTCTGTTATACTTCTGTTATACTTCTGCTCAAGTTCTGTTAAACTTCTGTTATACTTCTGCCCAACACTTGTTAAATATATGCTTTGCTTCTGTTATAACTTCGCTGTACTTATGTTATACTTCTTTCATACTTATGTTATGCTTCTGTTATATTTATGTTACACTTTCACTATACTTATGTTATACTTCTGTTGTCCTTCTGTTATAATACTGTTACATTGTTTAAGCTGTTAAGAAATGTACATAACATATGAAACAATGTCCATCTATCTATTTATCTCTGCCTTTCTATTCCTTTTACATTTCAGCTTTCATGGTCCAACTTAGTTGGCTTTGGGTACATGCCGCACTCTAGCTAGTGCAACATTTGAATGCTTGACAAGTACGTCGTATACCCCATCTGGCCCCAAGCGGAGCTGGCTAGGCAGCGGGAGAGGAGGACGGTGGTAGGGGCATGGGCTTACAGCTTACAACAGACTTACAGCGGATATGAAATTCGGCTTTTGATTTACGTCAATGTTTTTTTTTCTGTTTTTGTTTTTGTTTTGTTTTTTTTTTGGTTTTTCTTATTTTTTGTTGGTTTCATTTTCTTGTTGGGCTGCTGGCGATGCAGCAAATCGATTGACGGACTGGCGCTGACTATGTACAAACAAACATACATATGCGAGATGTGGGCTGTGTGGGTGTGGCATGGCGGCGTCTACATGAAAAACGCTTTGTTTATCTACCAAAACAACAAAAAATGCTCGAGTCAACAAAGTATGAAAAAGAGAAGAGCAAACGACAACTTTTGGCAATGGCATTGAACGCACCTGTGACATGCATACCACACATCAGACATGTGTGTGTGCGTGTGTGTGTGTGTGGCGGACTCGCACATCCGGGCAAGTGAAGACCAACAACAAATTGTCAACAGGAAATACAAAAATTGTTAAAATGGCGCGCGCTGTTATTTCTTCTGCTGCAGACTCACACTCACACTCACACTCACACTCACACTCCCATTCACTCCCACTCACTCATCGACTCGCTTCTATACGAAGAGATTCACTGCCAAACTTCGCGCTCTGTTTACCGTTACTGCTGCCTTGCCCTCTCCCGCGCTCCGCCTGCCATTCAACTAACGACGTCGTCGATGCTGGCGACAGGAAATTATGCAAACTTTTCAGTAACAGCATAAAAATAAAAACAACAAACACGTTTGATGCACTTTCGTGAAAAAAAAAAAACACACACACACACACACAATATATATGGAGAGAGAGTGAGAGAGACAGAGAGGGAGAGAGCAGTTTGAACAATGGGGAAAAAAAAGCGCAAAAAATGCAAAGCGACTTTTTGTTGCTGCCGCTGCCGCTGCCGCTGCCACTGCCACTGCCACTGTTCATGATGTGGCAAGTGAAGTCCCGCATTTTAAATGTGAAATGTGCGACCAACAATAAAAATGCTGCACGACGGCGTGGCAGGAGTCATAGCCATTGCATGCCATGCTGCCCGCTGGCCATGCCACAACGCCTCAATGACTTTTTTGGCAATTGAATTAATTTTCGTAAAAAATTGATTAGCCTCAAATGGAAACAAAATGTGGCCACGCACAAAGAGCAGAGCAGAGCAGAGCAGAGCAGCGCAGCTTTGATCAGAGATTTTAAAGAGCGCCAAAGCCCAAGGAAACTTCTTAAGGCAGCCGAACTCAGACGCTACAGCTTAGACAGATAGCAGCTTCAGCTGTTAACAGATTACTGCTGCCGCTTAACAGACATGTTAGTTTAACAGAGATTGACTGTATCGCATAACAGTAAACTGTTAAGATTGAACAAATTTAAACTAAACAAAATAAAATTGATTTGAATACAGAAAATATGGCAAAATAATAAAAAATAAAATATTTAATATTGAAAGAAAGTATATGAAACTATTTCTTCAAATACTCGCACAACAATAGACGCCTTCAATTGTAAGGGCGAGCTGTACAGGCCGCACTCAGGCCACAAGTTCGTAGGGAGGACACGCCGCCTATTACATTTTTAAAGCCAATTTTCGACAATGCGAAACAAAAGCGTCAGCGATTGCGATTGCGATTGCGATTGCGATTGCAACTGGGCAACAGCCGGGCAGCATTGGGCGGGGCAATGGCAACGGGGCCTGGATTTTTACAATAAGCCAATATGTTTTAACATTTATTTCAATATTTTTGTGCACGGCATTGCCGTGTGGCGGCATTTTAAATATTTAATGCGCTGCCGTTGCTCCAGTGCAGCAGTAGGCTGGGGCAAGAGGGCAGAGGACACGGGGCCAGCACGGCATATGGGCAGTCGCATTAATAATGCAAAGTGAAACGAAAACAGAAGAAAGCAACAAAAAAAAAAAAAAAAAAGAATTACTTGTTGACCGGTCACGAGGTTCACGCACACACTTTAAAACTCTCTAGAGTGACATTTGCCGAATTGGCCAAATGCAATAAATTCGCAAAGGCAGTTGGCTGAGCTCGCTGAGCTGCACGCGAGCACGATGACTAGTTGATGGCACCCCGAAGGGTACGAGAATCAAATATGCCCATGAAATTTATGCGGTTTTCATAGAAACTCTATGACACTCGAAGGGGTTGCTCTCGCTGCCAACCCCCAGCCACCAATCCCCAATCCCCACCATCCTTCACCACTTCACCAGAGTAGAGCCCAAAATAAGGGGCAAACAAGCTTGTAAATGATGTCAATTTGTTGCTGCCGATACTTTAGCTGCATAATAATAAAATTCCAAGTGCCATTTTGGCCATGTATATTGGCCAAAGATTAAAAAGGGATTTCTTTTCGCTTGTGTTTACAGAAGCTGTTGATAGGCAAATGGCCCATAAAAATGCATAAGTAGGTAATATGGCAAATGAGCTGAAGGGTGGAGAGAGTGAGAGAGTGGGAGAGGGAGAGAGTGATAGAGAGAGAAAGATAGAAAATGAGAGAGGGAGAGCGAGAGCGAGAGAGAGGAGAGGGAAAGAGAGATGAGAGAGGCAGAGTTAGAGAGAGAGAGAGAAACGAGAGAGGTAGAGTTAGGGAGAGCTAGAGTTAAAGAGAGGTGGACTTAGAGAGAGATGAGAGAGGCTGAGTTAGAAAGAGGGAGAGAGACACGAGAGAGCATTATAGAGAGGGAGAAAGACACGAAAGAGGTAGAGGTAGATATGAGGGAGATTTTGGTTAATAAAGTATACGAGTATAAGAGTTTGAAAATATAAGGGTATAAGTATAAGTACAAATATAAGAGTATAAGTATAAGTATACGTATAAGTATACGTATAAGTATAAGTATAAGTATACGTATAAGAATAAGTATAAGTATAAGTATACGTATAAGTATACGTATAAGTATAAGTATAAGTATAAGTATACGTATAAGAATAAGTATAAGTATAAGTATAAGTATACGTATACGTATTAGTATAAGTATAAGTATAAGTATAAGTATAAGTATAAGTATAAGTATAAGTATAAGTATAAGTATACGTATACGTATTAGTATAAGTATAAGTATAAGTATAAGTATAAGTATAAGTATAAGTATAAGTATAAGTATAAGTATAAGTATAAGTATAAGTATAAGTATAAGTACAAATATAAGAGTATAAGTATAAGTATAAGTATAAGTATAAGTATAAGTATAAGTATAAGTATAAGTATAAGTATAAGTATAAGTATAAGTATAAGTATAAGTATAAGTATAAGTATAAGTACAAATATAAGAGTATAAGTATAAGTATAAGTATAAGTATAAGTATAAGTATAAGTATAAGTATAAGTATAAGTATAAGTATAAGTATAAGTATAAGTATAAGTACAAATATAAGAGTATAAGTATAAGTATAAGTATAAGTATAAGTATAAGTATAAGTATAAGTATAAGTATAAGTATAAGTATAAGTATAAGTATAAGTATAAGTATAAGTATAAGTATAAGTATAAGTATAAGTATAAGTATAAGTATAAGTATAAGTATAAGTATAAGTATAAGTATAAGTATAAGTATATATAGTATAAGTATAAGTATAAGTATAAGTATAAGTATAAGTATAAGTATAAGTATAAGTACAAATATAAGAGTATAAGTATAAGTATAAGTATAAGTATAAGTATAAGTATAAGTATAAGTATAAGTATAAGTATAAGTATAAGTATAAGTATAAGTATAAGTATAAGTATAAGTATAAGTATAAGTATAAGTATAAGTATAAGTATAAGTATAAGTATAAGTATAAGTATAAGTATAAGTATAAGTATAAGTATAAGTATAAGTATAAGTATAAGTATAAGTATAAGTATAAGTATAAGTATAAGTATAAGTATAAGTATAAGTATAAGTATAAGTATAAGTATAAGTACAAGTATAAGTATAAATATAAGTATAAGTATAAGTATAAGTATAAGTATAAGTATAAGTATAAGTATAAGTACAAGTATAAGTATAAATATAAGTAAAATTCAATGAATATACATACAAATTTAGGTATAGATAAACATAGAAGTTCAAGTTCAACTTTGAGTATAAATAAAAAGGGAAATATAAATTAGAATAAATAAAATTAAGAAAGGAGCGGCAAATGAATTATATTAAACAAAAAAAAGAATAATAATAAATAAATAAATTTATAAACTATTCACTGCACTTGAATACCAAGAATATCAGCTCTCTATATCAATTACGGTGTCAGCTGACTATGTGTATCGCTCGATCACTCACCTATGATTGCATTGCTGGCAGGCAAAGCACTCCAGATGGTAGACATTGGTGCGTGCGCGCATTACCATCTCGAAAGCCGGAATGACTTTGCTGCAGGCGGCACAGTAGCCGGTATTCCCGAACAATCTGTGGAAGAAGAGAGCGTTAACATGGACTTAACAGTTATCCCAGCTCGCATGCTGCCCCACCCTCTCCCTCTCCCTCTCCCTCTCTCTCTCTGGCATACACACCTCAAGTAGTCGCGCTTGCAGAGCATCAAATTGCCCTTGGTGTAGAGCGTGGAGCCCACCTCGCCGAGGCGGCAGTCGCAGCAGCCGCACTTGAGGCAATCCTCGTGCCACAGCATGTCCAGGGCGCGCAACAGATAACGGTCCTGGATGTGCTTGCCGCAGCCGGCGCACAGTTGGCTGCCATTGTTGTTGTTGTTGTTGTTGTTAGCGGCGGCCGCGATGCTCTGCACGTTGCTGTTGTTGTTGTTGTTGTTGTTGTTGCCGCCGCTATTCACCGAGTTGCCATTGCTCAGGCCATTGTTGTTGTTGTTGTTGTTCGGGCCATTGTTGTTGTTGCCATTCGGGCCGTTGCTGTTCATGTTGGCTGTTTGCTGCTGTTGCTGTGCCGACTGCTGCTGCTGCTGATTGGATGATAGCCCGACTAGTCCGGGTTCAGTTTTGGTTATATCCATAGTCATCATCTGCAAGAGCGAAAGACGGAGACATATAAGCTTAACACACTTAACAAAGGAAAAGAGAGAGACAGAGCGAGAGAGAGAGAGAGAGTGAGAGTGAGAGAGAGTGAGACAGAGTGATAGATAGAGTGTACATTGGGTCTGCTAATATCCAGAAAATAGCACTCATACGAAGACCGCATCCGCTTCGGCTGCTGATTGTCTCTTAAATTGATGTTGTGGATGTAGGTGTAGCTGTTGTTGCTGCCGCTGCTGCTGCTGATGCTGCTACTAACACTGTTGCAGGTCGGTGTCTGCTGCCCCGTGGTGTCCAAGCCGTAAAATTGCGGCACGGCGGGCACTATGAACCGGTCTTGTGCATAGTAGTCAATGAATTTGAAGTCGCTGTTGAACTCATAGTCGAAATCGATCGTATGCTCCATGGCCCCCTAACAAAAGCGTGTTCGCTAGTTATTTGAATTATATTATTTAGTCAGCTTTTCACGCAGGTGAAGTGTTAATCACAAAGGAACGCTTTGTCGTCGCAAGTGTTGATCAATGCTGTCAGTTTGGCTTAACGGCATTTGCCAGCTGCGTCGCACACTAACAGTGCTCTGTAATGCCATTAACAGACGGCGGCGTCTAGAACCTATGCTCGCACAATTTTTGATAGCATACTTTTACGCGGCGCCTGTTAATGCGCTCTCAACTTTGCAGAATCGCAAAATTGACTGGCGCCTTGCCAAAATTGTAAAACCATTACAATGGTGAGCATTGCTTGGCATGTAATTACACATAAATTGTAAAGTTTTAATAGCAAATATAAAAATGTAAAAAAAAAAATAAATAACAAAATTAATTCTTGCGGTGATCGCAAATTATATCCGGGCTCGTCCGGGAGTTGAACCCGGGACCTCTCGCACCCGAAGCGAGAATCATACCACTAGACCAACGAGCCGTTGGCAACGTGGCTGGCCCAAACGCTAACTGAATAGCAACCAGTACAAGCTGCGACCTTGATACGATCAAGCTGATGCCCATTCCCAAACGAATGTTCGAGAAGTGTACTATTTTTAGCACAATACGAGCTTCGATCTCTGTTTAACGTTTGTTTATCATTTTTGCGTTGTTTCCTGATTGGCTGTGCAAAGGTGTCGGTCCTTTTCACACCTATGTATAACGCGGCTTACTGCCGGCGAGACAGCCAGATTGCCTCTTTAGCTCAGTGGCAGAGCACTGGTCTCGTAAACCAGGGGTCGTGAGTTCAAATCTCACAGGAGGCAGGCTTAAGTGCACTTTTTTTTAAAACTTGAATTTTAAACGTTATTTTAAGTCAAGGTTTTACTTGCAACATTTTGCATATTCAAGCGCAACATTTTGCGGCTGACAATTTCAGCCAGCAACCGCAACATTTGCAACTGTCACTTTTGCTTTATTGCAAGCGCTGCAAATTGCTGACTGCAGCAGCGCGATAACGATAACAAAACATGGCCAAGGCGGGCTGTCAATGGCCAGCAGCAGCAACAACAATAACAACAAATCAATGCGAGCTGAAAATGCCAACAACGATTTAAAATAACGAGATTTATGACAAATTGGCATTGGCAAAACGGAAACAGAAACGAAACGAAATGGAATGGTCAAGTCTGTGCGTGTGTGTGTGTGTGTGTGTGTGTGTGTGTGTGTAACCAGGCCAAAATCACAGCGCTAAATACTTAGTTTGTTGCCAATTTCTGTTTGCCAGCCAGAAGCCCTAAAAATATGCTATGCCCGCGGGCAGAGATGCCGCTGCCACTGCCTGTGTGTGTGTGTGTGTGTGTGTGTGTGTGTGCGTGTGTGTGTGTGTTGGGGCAGGGGTTGGGCTGTTGGTTGGACTAAGGCATATACATATGCGAGTGCCATGTGCTGTGGCACCATTGTCTGCCGGCCTGCGTCAATTGTCGTTTGGCCATGGCCAAATGCATTAAGCCAACATGGCTGCTGCCGCCGTCCATGTAGCAGCAACTGTGACCCGGCCGGCCTTGGGGGCACAGACCGTGGCACGTTGCTCCGTGCCACGCGTGTGCAGCTGCTGGCAATGACTTTAATTAGACGTCGCACTCTGGCCAGTGTCAAAAACTCATCAGCCACGGGCGAACCAGCCTCGGCCTCGGCCTCAGCCAGGGCCACGGCCACGGCCCATGGACGTTCGCTCGCTCATAAAAATTCAATCAAATCAATTTATGTAAATTTAACGCCAGCCTCCCAAAAGTGCACCACCAAATACCAATCAGCCAGCCAAGTCAGCTTTCAACTTGGCCAAAACCAATGCAGTCAGCCCCTAACCAAACCCCCCACCACCTACGCCCATGCTGCCTGCATTGTTATTTAGTTTAGTTCACAATGAATTGAATGCTAAATGTTGGCGCAGCGTTTTCATTGCAATTGGGGGCGTATGCGGCGAGAGGGGCGTGGCCGCATGCCACAGCTTTATCGGAGACAGCGCATTCATTGAGCATTCATAGTTTTTGCACAATGCGTAGGCGATCAATTAATTTATGCATTACATTCATCTTCGTCTCTCTCTCTCCCTCTCCCCTTATCTCCCTCTCTCCCTCTCTCTCTCTCTGCCCTCTGTCAGCTCTTTTCAATTTGCATACGAAATTTGATTTTGGGCAACGATTTAACTGGCGATTTGCCTGCTTTGTTCCACTTTCCATTCCATTGCATTTGCTATTCCATTCCATTTAACTTTAATTTCATTCCATTTGCACTGAGCTAAATTGCATTGCCAACGTTTCATTTCATTGCGTTTCATTTTTATTTTATTTTGTTCAATGCAATATCATTTCGTTCCGCCTCATTTATTTCCGTTTCATTCCATTATGTTTCTTTTGTTTTTGATATTTTATCTGCATTTTCCATGTTAATTTCATTGTATATAAAAAAAAGTAATTTTCCATGTTTCATTCCACTGCATTCCACCTTATAATGCCTTTATATTGGCCTTAAAATTCGTTAGCTTCTGTTTTTTCTTTTTTTTTCTCATTTCGTACCAATTATTTTTACTTTATTTTATTTGGTTCCATTTCATTTCATTCCATTTCACCTTTGATCTATGCCCTTTAACTCATTTTGCTTCATTCCATTCCGTTTTATGGTCATATTCTATTTGAACTGAACTATGAGCATTTATTTACTCACTTTGTTTCATTCCAATTCGTTCCTAAGCTCTTTCATATCATTTTACACATTCCCCATTAATTTCCCTGACCATCATCAATTATTGAAGGCCCAAATAACGAAGCTTATGCAAGCTTTTGATAACACCTGTACTTGCCCATAATTAAACGTAATTTGTTATCTATTTTCGAGTTAAGAAAATTGGTATCCGCCCCGTCCAAATCGTTGCTTGGCCACTTCATGGCGTATGGCAAACGGAAACGCAACCGATACCTGACACAGGTGAGATGCGGGCAGCCGGACGGTCGGGCGAGCTAATTGCGCGACCAGGGCGCTCATTAAAGCCAATCAATATTCAAATTTCCACGGCAGTAATATCCATAGAGCGTAGTTTTAGGGGGTAACTCTGGCCGGCGGCATTTTCACAGTTTAGTTTGCTAAGCGGATGCCGGGCCAGCCCCTAGACGAGGATCTCTGCTCTGCCTTTGCCGTTGCGTTTCGTTTTCAGTTCCGGCTCTATAATTATGCATATGCATGTGGTGCGGCCCTGTACTCACGGGCGGGGTGGTTACCGAATCGAGGGGTGTGTGGGGGAGGGGGGGTGCGGTTTTTTGTGTCGCAACTTAAACCCTTTTTAACCCCAATTGTTTGGGCAAGTTGAACGTTGGAGGCGGGGACTTAAATTACAGGTTTGCACGCAAGTTAACGGAAGTTACGTCGGTTATAAGAAACTGTCGCTGTTCCATTCCACGTTCCACAGTTGATTTTGCGGCCAGTTATGTTTATGGTTTATTTATTTGGCCAACGACCAGTCCTGGCCAAAAGGCCAAAAGGCCATAAGCTGCTGCAATTTTTGTAACATGTTTTATGCATGCGCCCCAAAAAGTAGGCAACGTCACACCAGTGGCGTAGAGGGAGTGAAGGGGGGGTAGCACTACCAACTGTTGTCGCATGTCGTCATGTGGAGCGGATTTAATGACACTAATTAGTGGCCGATGCTCATGTGACAGAAACGCGTTACGGCCCCAACGACGGCCCAGACCACGCCCCACCCCCCGAACACGTCACAGAAATGTTGCAGGCATATGCCTGCAACAGCTGCAAAGCGGTAGCCGCAACTGCTTTGATGCACTGTGTGTGTGTGTGTGTGTGTGTGGAGCTCAGCCCTTAATGCCACCCCCTGACCCAGCCGCCCGGCCACTCCCGCCACCCTTAATTGGTAATTAATTTATTTTGCATAATTTTTCGCGCCGTTCGCTTTGCCCGTTGCACATTATGTTGCTGACAGCCAGCAGCCACCCCACCGGTCGGGACGAAGGATTTTGGGGGGTTGGGGCGGGGGTTGGCTGTGGAGATTTCATATTAAGGATGAACGCAATTATGTTTATTTGGTTTTGGGCTTTTGGTTCTGACGGACAGCGAAAGGTGTCAAAAAGTGCGAATTAAGTGCGAATAAACGTGCTGAGCGTGCAGAGGACACGCCCACACGCCCACACACGCCCACACACGCACACACACGCACACACACGCACACCTGTCTGTCTGGGCGCAAAATTTGCATTGGCGCACAAAAATCACATAAATTTAATTTGCGCACGCAACGAGCGCGCCGCGAAAATTGATGGCAAAATTATGGAAAAATAATCAAGTGACTGATAAAAAAATAAATTATAATAAAATAAGCAATAAACAAACGATTCAAATCGATTGAAATGAATGCATAAAAATAAACAATTAAATTAAAAATAAAATATATATTAATTATCATATTTATTTTGTAAATAATCAAATTTAATTTTATAAATAAACAAATTAAATTTTGTAAATAATTAAATTAAATTTAATTAAATTATATTTTGTAAATAAGGAAATTAAACTTTATAAATAATCAAACTAAATTTTATAAATAATCAAATTAAATTTTGTAAATAATCAAATTAAATTTTATAAATTATCAAATTAAATTTTATAAATAAACAAATTAAATTTTATAAATAATCAAATTAAATTTTATAAGTCAAATTAATCAAATTAAATTTTATAAAATGTTCCTTAATGTTGCAGAAATGTAAGAAATGCAAAGAGAGAAAATACCCCAAAAGTCATTCCATTGGAAGTGTCCAGAATGCAAGCGCGCCTTAAGCTTCAATTAAGAGAAAATTTCCCTAAACTATCGCGGCAAAGACTTTTCTATTGCCTACTTTTCAGAGCACAGCGATAAAGACACAAATTTGGAGATCGGCGAGTTGGTAGTTAATAAAAAAAATGATTTTTAAAGAAAAATTCAATTAGAAAAAATGTTAAATAAAAAATAAAAATATAAAGAATTTAAAATAAATCAATATTGCATAAATAAGAAATGAATTTCTTTGATTTGAAAATAAATTAGCTAAATATTTGTTAAAGATCAAATTGCTTTAATGGTCAACTAGCAACAGCTAGAGACGTCCACTTTCAATGTCCTTTGGCCATGCAAGGCTTCCGCGCACAAATTAAAAAGAAAAACGAAAAAAAAACAGGTACGCCAAATTTATGCAAAACAAAGAGAAGCAAATACAAAAAAAAAAAAAAAAAGAGCGAAAAACAAAAACAAATTACAGGCAACAAAAGCGTTGGCAAAAAGTTCAAGTACACGATATGAAAAACTAAAACAATGCCACAGAAATATATACAGCAAGGCACGCAGAAGGAGAGCAGCAAGAAGTCGGCAAGAAAGCAACAACAACAACAACAACAGCAACAACGGTAAACAAAACAATCAAAATTCATTTTTAATTTTTATGCCATAAAAATGTAAACGAAGACGTGGCAGAGGCAGGAAAAAACGTCAAGGGGAAAGAGCACAATTGAAGAAAGGCGAGTGGAGAGTGGGAGAGCGAGCGGGAGCGGGAGCGGGACACAGCTGCACAGCAAAATGGTCACCAAAGCCGGGCACGTACAAGAGAGAGAGACGACTGGAGTGGGACTGAAGCAGCGCGATGCCTGGCAAGCTGAACTTTGCGCCTGTTTCATGTTTAACGGTTTTCCTTTACATATAAATATATATATATATTTATATATATATAATTTTCTTTTGTTTTTCGCTTGTTGTCCAGCTAAAGTTTTGAAACAGCAAACGAGCTTTTAAGTGGCCGGGCCAACAATTAAATGGCAACGTTTGCCATTTTTTATGTTGTCGCCATCCTTGTTATTGTTGTTGGTGCTGTAGTTACTGATTTAATTATAGTACGCCCATTGCTCATGTGCCGCCCCTTCGCTTTGTCCTGTCAGCGGCATGTGTTGTCGCAGTCCAATAAGAATTCCCATTTTTCGTGTTTTCAATGTACTTAAACTGCCATAAATACCAATCAAAATCAAATACACACATGCGCGAGCGAGCGGTGACACTATGTACACTATATCTGACTCCCTTTGACTGCATGTGTGTGTGAGTTTTTTTTTTTTTTCTTTTTTTGGCACTTGACACTTTATGCTGTCATAGGCAGCAGCTTTAACGAAACTCTCCCCGCCCCGCTCTAATTCGCTCTCTTTGAGTGTTTCGAAGGGCGACAAAACAAAAGAAAACGTTTTTGCAGTTATTAATTTCTAAATAAACAAAGAACTTAACTGCTCGATTTATTTAACAAATATTTACACAAGAATCGAAATTTTAAAATTGAGAAGCTAAGCGATTTATGAATTATAGCAGATTCTATTTCTTGTTTATTGAACATTTCAGTTAGCGACCATTTCGTTGCCTGCACAATTTTGGCAGAGTCTACAAAAAACTCTCTGAGAGTGCAAAAGTGTTTGCTTATGCTTGTTTATATTTACGTGTGTGTGTGTGTGTGTGTGTGTGTAAGTGTCGAGTTTGTGTTTACGCCTGTTTCTAGTGCTATCGAAAGCTTAACGTTGCTGTTGTTATTGCTCTCCATCTCAATAACTAACAGCAACAAAAAATTGATGGAGAAGGGAGTGGGAGACAGAAAGCAAATGCTGCCACATGCAGTCAGAATTGACGCCGCCGCGACCCTCTCAGTCGCGCCCTTCCCTTACAGAGCTTGTTTGATTTATGCGCCTTGTTGTTGCCGCTCATACGGTGTTTATTATTGTTGTGGCAACATATGGGGCAGGGCATTTGTAGTTGGCTGTTATTGCTGCTGTTCCTCTTGTTATTGTTAATCTATTTGTACAGATTTTGTTTTTTTTTTTTATTTTATTTTTTTATTTTTATTTATTTTTTTTGGTATTTCTGCTTGCGATTCTAAGTGAGATTTATGCTACACCCGACAAATCACACCCTCTCTTGCCCGGCCATGCCCCCAATAGCATTTTGGGCCGCGTCAGCGACACATTGCGCCAACGTTTTGATTTGTGCGACAATTCCACAATGCGCTTGCTCTCCAACAGAAGTCTCCCCCTTCAGTCTCTCCACTTGTCAACTGATGTACGACACGGCAGTGGAATTTTTATTAAGTTGTTTTATGTGCACTGTGTTGTTGCTGTTGTTGTTGTTGTTGGCCATTTGCTGTTATTTCTTTCTGCTTAAACAATTACGACAAATTGCGCTTTTATGGACTGAGCAGCGAAGACGTTGCCGAGATGCCATCGACTGCAGCGCTCACGTCGGAATTGTCGTTGTCATGTGCGAAGCCCACTGCGCTAATACGCTCGCTCACTTCCAATTGGAACTGTGGGCGCAGCCAACTTCAAGCAGTGCTGCTTAATTGCCAGACAATGCCAAATGCAGTTGCCGTTAAGCGGCGCTAATTAGGTGAAAGCATACACAAAGAGCGCGAGCTATGCTCTCCAAAGACAGAGAGAGAGAGACAGGCTAACTGCTAACAGACAATAGGAATTTTTTTAGGCGGAACCAAAAGCGAGCGAGGGAGACAGAGGCTGACTGCAGTTCAATAGACAGACGAAAGGCATTTTTGAGCATAGGGAAATTATAAAATTCGCTCGCTTCTGATTGGCTGCTGGCATTTCGATTGATCAAAGGGGACATTCAGCGTGTTGATGATCGCCGCTGCTGTCGTCGCCACTTGGCGCGCTCATTTTGCGCTAATTAATGTGTTTTCCACAAAATTAGCAATTTGCGCGCAAATAGAAATTGCAAACGATCGCATCGGATCGCATCGCATCGATGATCGTTTGCTGCCTTTGCTGCCAAACCAGTTGCACGCGCAACAGCCAAACAAAACAGCACGAAAATGAAGAGAAAAAACAAAAAGGAAAAAATAAACTAAAGTCCGGGCGTGCGGCCGGACGCACAATTAATTAAGTTGACGTTGCGAGCCAAGAAAAATAAATACAAAAAAAATATAAAAAAAATAAAGAAAAGGAAAAAAAAAGAAAAAGAAAAAGAAAGAAAAAATCGACTGCAAATGCTGGCCATGTCCATTGCCAATGCAATCGTCTAAGAATCAATGTAATTAGTGGCTCGAAGAGCTAGAGCTAGAGCCAACTAGCCAGCTCCCAGCTCCCAGCTCCCAGCTCCCAGCTGCAGGTGCGCTTTGAAAAGCATTTCCTTTTGGTATATCACTTATGATTAGGTGGCATGCCGGCCAAGGAGGAGGCAGCATCATTTAATTACAGACGCAACGCATTTGGCCAACTGCACGGACCGCATCCGTTACCAACTTGGCCAACTTAATTGAACGTAATTGCCAGCCACTTGAGAGCCAACAGCCAACAGCCAACAGCGCCCCAGCATTGCAAATGGAGCCACAGCCACAGCCACAGCCAGAGCCAGAGCTGCCAGAGTGTTAAAGCCTAATTGAAACTGTCAACCGATCGGCGATGGCAACAGCGTAACGAATAAGCCATGGCCAAAAGAAATAACAATAAATAAATAAAAAAATATATAGCAAAGAGCAAATATCCTTAAAGCGCCTGTAGATATAATTATGGTATGAAGGCTTAGCCACACACTGCACAAAATTCCATGTGAACTATATATATATATATATATATATATATATATATATATATATATATATATATATATATATATATATATATATATATATATATATATATATATATATATATATATATATATATATATATATATATATATATATATATTTTTTTTTTTTTTTTAATTTTTTTCTTTTTTTCGCTCAGTGTAACACTTAAGCCTCTAACGCTCAAACTAGTTTAGTTCTGTTATGCGGCTAATAAAGCTTTGCTGTTAATTAATTAAAACAAACAGCGAGCGCTGAATGGCAGCAAGTGCGAGCGAGAGCGCACGTGTGCGAGCTACTCAAGCAGATAATGATGAATGAGAATCGAAAAGAGGAGAACTGATTGCACTAGTTGTTGTTGTTGTTGTTGTTGTTGTTGTTGTTGTTGTTGTTGTTGTAGAATTGTGTCGATTAATGTTTGGCCATCTCCCATTTACAGCATTTATGATGATAATAATGATTTTAATTTGCTTAACAAGAACACCACTTGACCAAATAGCCATGTATATGTAGCTGTGTGTGTGCGTGTGTGTGTGTGTCTGTGTGGGTGTGCGTATTGATACAGTGGCCACACAGAAGCTCTGCTCGAGCGCCCAACATTACAGTTAATTACATTTGCCGTGGCGTATTGCCAATTGGGGCCCTTGTAGACAGTGCACATTAAATAACGGTTAACTGGCTGCCTTCATTCTCGCAATTAACAACAACAAGAACAGCACGCATTGAGACAAAGGACAATGTGCTTTTGCTCTCTCGCTCTCTCTCTCTCTCTCTCTCTCTCTGTTGTCATTAATAACAGAGCAACTGCGTTCACCACTTGCATTCCACTGGCACACACACACACACACACACAGAGAGAGTCGGGCACACCTATTTGCATGGCTATTTACATAAGCGATTTTATGCTGCGCCGCCTCGGGGCTGAGGCGACTGCTGCATGCGCTGCCCAGAGCCATTCAAGAAAGCCGAGCAAAATGCCTAAAAACTTGACGAACTTAACGATAGTTACACATACATACATACATATAATTTAACATATGTGTATAGGCTGACATACTTGAGCGTACAACTGCTTTAACCGCTAATTGGTAACTGTAATTGCCGACCGCATTGATCACTAGCTGTCTCAATCCATAATTACGCACACACACACACACATATATATATATATACACACAATGTATATAAATATAATCGCTTGCACTCAACCACCACTTGCCCTCACACCACTCTCTCACTCGCTCGCTCTCCACTCCGCAATCGACTCTCTTTTGCTGACAAAAGCTGCGCTTAAACTTTGGCTCCTCTGCCGCCGTCGACGTCGCTGTGCTGCTGCTGCCCATTCATTTCTTCTACATAGCTGAGCACGAACCGTTTTATCAGCACGTTTACACCATATTTACTTCATTTTAATAAAATTTCATGCGATTTTAAACGTCGACGCGTCGCGTCTGCAAATGAAAGCGCAGCAGCGTCGCATGTGTGTGCGTCTCTGTGTGTGTGTGTGTGTGTGTCTGTCTGTCTGTATATGAAAAATGCACAATTGCTCATTCAAATGGAAATTATTTACACATTGGACACTGATTTACTTGATGGCAACAACAACAACAACAACAGCATCGGCGAGCAGCTGGCAATGGCAGCCACTTGTCCATGTGCACACACACACACACATGCATTTTCAATGCAGGCGTATGCGTGTGTGTGTGGCTTACGTCGGTTTATTAATATCCTTTCTACTTGGTTATGTTTTATGCGAAATTACTCAAGTGCAACCGACTGTTATTTACGCCGGAGTTTGTTTTTGGCCGTCGCCCCCCCCCCTTTCTCCGCCTCACCTGTCGCGCCTCGTTTTGTTTTGTTGTTTTTTTTTTTTTTGTGCCGTTACTCTATCTGTGCGGCATTTTTATTGTGAATTATCATATGCAAATTGCTTTGTCTCCCCATCGTTTAATTAATTTAATTTCGCAATTATTTCCAATGACATTTTATTGAATCTATTTTTTTTTTATTTATTTATTTATTTTTTTTTATTTATTTTTTTTTGCCTTATTTATTTGAGCATAACAAACAAGCCTGCAAATAAAAAGATAATAAAATACATAATAATGTTATTTTTCTTTGTGCGCAGCGTAATGTTAAATGCGTCTGTTAGCATTACTGTCACTTAACAGCAAGGCCAATTAACAGCGAGCGTGAGCTGATGCGCTACAGTTCAAGCTAACGGCTTAATTAGGAATTCAGCTCGTTACAGGGTAGCTGCTAGCCGAGCACCAGACACTGTCAACAGCTAAATAAGCATCTAAACAAAACGAATTGCAATCCGTATGTCTGAACAATTTCATTTTTAATTGCATTGAATACAAATTGAGCTTATAGATTGTTGCTGATAATTAATGAATGAACGTCGCGTCGCCGCGCTGCCTATTGTTGTTGCCAGTGTGCTGTGATGCAAGACAAAACTATTTGCACACAAATTTATAATGATCGCTCGCTAAATAATTAACAAAACGACAAACAGCACCAAAAAAAAATACAAATAATAAATAATAACCACAAAATGACAATTAATTGAATATCATTTCAGAATTTAAGCTGCCAGCAGCAGCAGCGGCAGCAGCAGCAGCAGTGAGGGGGCAGCCTAATGTTAAACGCAAGTCGACAGCGCGCATACACTGTAAACACGCGAACATAACATAACTATGTTATGTTAGTTGGAGAAATGCCAAACTAGCGCAGCTATCTCTATGTAGACTTATTGCTCGCTCTGAACTCTTAACGGTACTTGCACCGTTGATCCTTCTTTTTTTTTGCGCTTTCAGTGCACAGTGGCGCAAATGCCTAAGATTGTGGCAGAAATTAGAAAAATGTGGGTAAATATTGGAAACTGAATCTGAGATCGAGCCACGCTGTCTCTATAACATAATTTATTTATTTGCATTTTAGCATTAATTTCAATTTAATTGAAATATTTATTTTATTAATTATTATTAAAATTAGTTATTATTTATTAATTATTATTTTACATATGTAAGTCGAATAGTCATCAATAAATATTCCATAGATCATGTCTCGTGTCTCGTTGCCCCAGTGTGCAGTGTATGCAAAATGTCGACGCGTCGCTGCCGCAGCGCTGCGTCGCCTATCATAACATTTTGAACTGTCGGCATTGTCGTTCCCTAAACGAAATAAATAAATAATTGGCAATAAAAATACAATTTGCACGATCATATAAGATTGTGTCGTGTAATTGGCTAACTAAGCGAGCGCACTCGACGAATTGAGTGGCGCGCGCAGTTGCTGCTGTTAACATGCATTTGGCATTTATTAATCTCCGCTTAGGCACTGGCGCGCTCCCTCTCTGCATCTCCCTCTCCCTCTCTCTCTCTCAGCACTCAAGCACATTTATGCCGTTAATTAAATTTGATTTTTGCTCTCTTTGCTGCCCTCGTCAGCTTCCGCTATGTCCATCTCTCTCTCTCTCTCGTGCATGCATTTCTTTTGCGCTCTTTTTCCTCGCCTCCTTTTGTTTTTCGTTTTACTTTTGCCTTTTCGGTTTGGGTTTCGCTGCTCGCGCCTTTTGTTTAATTTGCTGCCTTTATGCTTTTGTTCTGATATGCGGCTGAGCGACGTTCACTTAATTGGCTGCCAATTTATTTTATTTGCGCGAAATTGCAGTGCAAACAGCAGCAGCAGCAGCAGCAACATAAAAACTAGGCAACATGTTGCGCTCCCACACGCAGTTCCAATTGCAGTTTGCAGTCGCTGCGCTGCCTGCCTGCCTGCTTGCTTGCCAATTAATACGCCGTTCTAATTTTTATGACATTATTAAGCAGCATCTCATGGCCATGATACTCGCAGCAAGCCGCTTGGCTGGCGACATCTTCGCTGCCATTTATGTGCAGTTTACAAACTTAATTGTCGACATTGACTATGGCACAGCATGTTGCATGCGCGAGCTGCGAGGTGCGCTCCAAGAGTTAGCCAGTGGCGGCAAATGCCCCAATATTACATTTATTATATTATTATATATATATTCTCTAATTTATTATATATCATTTATTATTGTTTTTAGAATTTGTAATATCATTCATTATTTACTATACATAATTTAGAAGGGATATTTTTGTCGATGTCTAAAATGTATGCTCAAGGGAATTGTTTTGCTATTAGCTAAAAGTACCAGAAATTCATATGGAACGAAGCGATAAGCTAGTTAGTATAGTATAGTTAGTCTTTTTTGTATGGCCCTCTTATTCAGGGAAACTTATTACTGCACCTATGTAAATACCCATTAAACTGACACTAATATTTGTTGTTGGCTTTTCGTTTTTTGTTATTTTTATTTTTTTTTTTTGGTGTTTGCTATGCACCAATTTTATTTATATTTATTTTTTATTTTTTTTAAATTTATTTATTTGTTTTATAATTTTTTATTTTTTTAAATTTATTTATTTTATTTTTTTTAATTATTTATTTTTATTTTTTTAATTTAATTATCGTAATAATAAAAAAATATTTTCTTTTTATTTTTATTTTTTTTTAATTTATTAATTTATTTTATTGTTTTTTTACTTATTTTTTTTTTTTAAATTTAATTATTTTATTTTTTTATTTAATTTTTAATTTATTTATTTTAATTTATTTTATATATTATTTTATTTATTATTTTACGTTTTTGTATTGTTGGGTTTTCGTTTTTTGTTTTTTTTTTTTTTTTTTTTTGTGTTTGCTATGCAGCAATTTTATTTACATTTATTTTGTATTTTTAAAAATTTATTTACCTTATATTTTTTTTTATTATTTTTAAAATTTATTTATTTGTTTTATCATTTTTTATTTATTTATTTATTTTTTAATTAATTTATTTTATTTTTATTTGTTATTTTTAAATTTATTTATTTTACTTTTTTATTTATTTATTTTTTGTTTGCTGTACTTTAGCAAATAATAAATAAATCAGAAATTTTGTGCTATTATTAAAATGCCTCCTATCGATGCCTTTGCAACTTTTCGTGGCCACCCTCGCCGCTTGCGGCAGCAACATCTCAGCTACACTGGCAACATGTTGCTCCCATTTATGTGTGAAGTTGTTCGCTGCTCTCCACGCCCAGTTCCTCCTCTTTGTCGTTCTTCACGTTCGCCGTTCTTCGTGCTGTGCTCTTCGCTCTGCGCTCTCCACTCTCCACTCTCCGCTCTGCGCTCTTCGCTCTTCACTCTTTGTGTCTGCATTCCTTAGCAGCTTCATTAACAATGTTTGCTGTTGCTATTGTTGTTGTTGTTGTTGTTGTTGTTGTTGTTGTTGCCCTTTTTGCCACATGTCTTTTGTTGTGTTTTTGCTACTGTGCCACACACTCGGCAGAAGCGGAGTTTGCCGAAGGCCGCTCTTGCTGCAGGCCTTTCAGTTTTTGCCGTTGCTCGATTGTTGTTGTTGTTGTTGTTGTTGCTGCTGCTACTGTTGGCCACTTGCCACTTGTTGCGCTGGCAGCAACTCTGTTGCTGCTGCTGCTGCTGCTGCTGCTGTTTTTATTAATAATTGGCTTCAATGAGTTCCATAATTGTTTTGCTTTTGGACTTTTAATGATCTCTCTCTGCCTCGTTGTTGTTGTTGTTGTTGTTGTTGTTGTTGTTGCTGCTGCTGTTGTCCTCGATGTTGTCGTCGTCATTGTTGTTGTTTTTTTTTGGTCTCGCTCGTTGTTTGTTGTTGCTTAGGCTGGCCTGTCCAAGCGCTAGTCATCAGTTTTGCAGCCTTGTCATTTCGCCGGGCAACTTGCAGCAAGCGCTGCACTGTGGCAAGCCTTGGCTGACACACAAATAAACACACACACACACACACACACGCACACATGCACATTATGTAAATAAATTCCAACGAAATGATTTTACATTCTTATTAACAGATTTTCGCCGTGTTCTATGCGACGCAAGAATGTTAACTTTAACATTTTCTGCTCGCGCTCGCGCTCTCCACTCAGTGTTGCCCATTTAGCTATTTTATTGTCAAACACGGAATGTATATTGTCGTTGGCGGGAATTTTAGCATTTTTTAAATTGTTCGTTTGTTTTTTTTTTTTTTTTGTTTTTAATGGGAATAAAATGAGGAAATGTAACTTAAACATCGATTCGATATTCACACTTGCCCATAAGCAAAATGTCAGCCAAATCAGAATTTATAAAATCTAATAATAATCTTAAGTATAAATCTAAAATAATCGAAAATCTGTTGATATAAAATAATTGATTTTAAAAGCTTTTTTTAATTTTTGCAGTTTTGTTTAGCTATTTCTGGCTTTTTCCTGAATAGTTAAACTAGCTGAATTGATCAAATCGATTAATAAGCTTTAAAAAAATCTAAAATCTGTTGATATAAAATAACTGCTCTTAAAAAGTTTTTTTTTGCATTTTTTCCAGCTTTGTTTAGCTATTTCTGGCTTTTTCCTGAATAGTTAAACTAGCTGAACTAGTCAGCACTGCTCTCTCCACTTTACTCTACACTGTAAGAGAGAGTAAGAGGCAACAACAACAACAACAATTGCCGTTTGTTGCTGCTGTTGTTATTATTATTTTGTACAAGCAATTAAATGCCTGCTGCGCTAGGCTGCTCAGCCTGTTGCTCTGTCTCGCTCTGACTTGTGTGCGAGCGTCTGCGTGCGTGTGTGTGTGTGTGTGTTAGTGCACATATCCCGCTTGAGCGTCGCCTGGCGCGTTTTGTGGCGTGTTAATTAACTCAATTACGATTACTCGTCGTCGTCGTCGTCGCCGTGGACGTCGCTCGCTGCACTTTTTGATAATTATAATATTTATAGCAGCCAGGCAGCCGGGCAAAGGAAATTTTCTTTTGCCCACTGGAAAAACTCTAATTAAACCAACGACAACGGCAACAATAAGTGTGGCCATTTAATTTTATGACATTATCATGTGCAGTTATGTATATACATCAACTCGCATATGCATGTGTGTGCGTGTGTGTGTGTGTGTGCGTGTTTAATGGCATTGCGTGTCTTGGCACAAAAAAAAAAAAAAAAAAAAAAAGGGTTGCCATAGAGGCTATGGAGCTGCCGTTGCTACCGCTGCCGGCTGCATTTAATTGCAGTCAAACTTGCAACTATTTTGCGGCATGCGGCGCTTGATCTTGGGGCGTTTGGCAGCTTAGCGTCCAAAGAAATTATATACATAGCTTAGCTAAAGAGTAAAGAAAAATCCAACATTGTTAAGCATGTGCAGAGGAAAGTCACAAACAACAGACCAATGCGAACGCAAGGGTGGCGCTTTGATTTAATTACGCAAAAGGGATTTGCATGCGAGAGTGCGTAGGCTACGAGTGTGCGTGTGTGTGTGAGCGGGACAGCGAGAGTGTGTGAAATTAAGAAATATAATTTGTTAGGCTGGCGCAACTCTCCCACTCCCAAACCGACTCCCTCTCCCACTCGCCCACTCTCCCACTCTACACACAACACTCTACACTCTTGCGCTCTCAAATGTCATTTACAATGTGCTCGACTCATCAACGTCAACATCAGCAGCAGCAGCAGCAGCAGCAGCATAACTGATGCCGCTGTCGCTGCCTCGGCCGCTGTCGACGCAGACGCTGACGCGTCTCAGGCAACGCTTTAAGTTGTCATGTTTTTGACAGTTTGTTTGCTAAATTGTTTTGTAACATGATTCAGACATAATGTTTCTCTGTGTGCATGTGTGTATGTGTGTATCGGCTGTTGTTGTCTTTACAACAATAGAACGAAACAGTTGACAACAAACAACAAGCAACAAAAACATGCAACGCTTCGAAGCGTGCAACATGTTGTCCATTAGCAGCAGCCGCCAATGCTAGCTCAACTGTACAAGGGCAAAGGGGGCGTGGAAAAAGGCATCGCGCATATACATACATACATACATACATACATACAGACATACATACATACATACATAGTTTGCCTAGATGCTCTAATGTGTTATGCATATGGCCAGACACTAACAGAGTTGCCAGACCGGGCGGTTGATGCTAATGAATGTGTCAACTCTGCAAAAGTACAGTAGCTGCTGCCTAAGTTGTATTTATTCATTTCAATTTGCAATGATCATTAATAATAATGATCATTCAACTGGGAGACTCATTAGTTTAAGGCAAAAATCCTTTTAGACAGCAACTGGAAAAGTGCGGCCTATTGGAATATGCTCGTATGTTAACCTATTCCAATTGGAATATTTTAAAAAATTGGCATTTGAAGCATTTAAAATGCGCATTTGGGATATTTGCATGTCCAATTGGAATTTATGCAAGATAATAATATATATAAATAAATAAATATATATATATATATATATATATATATATATATATATATATATATATATATATATATAGCCAACTGCAATCGACAGCCAATGTTAATTGTTAGCAATAATGCTCTGTAATTGCGACGCTGCCGCTTGGGATGTGGACTATGGCAAGATTAACTGATTCCGTAGCTCTGGTTAATGCAGTTTGCTGCTGCTGTGCGAACAGCTGTGCGAGTTCCCAGCGCTGGGGCTGGCCGCTGTCTTTCGCTGTCAAGTGACAAATTGAAAAACCAATTCAAACTAATCCATTCGCAAAGTGTGTGTGTGTGTGAGAGAGAGAGAGAGAGAGAGAGAGGGGCGTAGAGCGTAGTGTTTACTTCAATTCAATCGGCTGCAGCGCTTCAGCGTCGAGCCAAACTCATTTCCTCTACAAATTTGCGGCGACTTCCGCTCAGTTGGCAGCAGCGACAACAGCGACGACAGCGACGGCAGCGACAGCGAACAGCAATTGCTAATTTGCAATGCAAGCGACGACCGCTAACTCTCCAACTCTCCCCACTTCCACTCGCTCTCCTAATGCTAGCTCAGCCGGCGCGCTCTTTAGCTTTGGCCCAAATGCTTGGCGCATAATTTTTCTTGTTGTTGTTGTTGTTGTTGTTGTTGTTGTTATTTTAATTTTTTTTTTTTATTTGATTTTTGCTCGTTTTTCTCGGCGTCTTCGTCATCGTCGTCGTCTTCTTGACATTTTCGTTTGTTGCTCTGCCAAATGCGAAAAAGTGGCAATTAATTTTGTCAGTGTTGCATTTAATGTGCCCACCTCTTGCCCGAGTGGAGAGTGGAGAGTGGGAGAGTGGGAGAGTGTGGCAAGGGGCTATGCAGGGCCGCCTCTATAATGCGCTTACTTATAGATATTTCGGCGATTTGCCGATATTTAATTATTTTTAATTGATTACCTCCCCCCCCTCAAAAAAAAAAAAAAACCTTGCCCCTGTGATATCATCCAAACTGTAAAAACAACTAATAAAATAATAAAAAAATTAAAAAAAAAAAAAAAAAAACCCCAAACTAGTTTTATTATCTTCACTTTTTCGACGTCATAGTGAACGCCCAAAATAAAAATAAAAATAATAATTAAAGAGCAATAACAACAAAGTTCAGAGCGACGCCCCCAAATAGAATAGAATAATATTCTCTTGACTCTAGGCACCAATGGCTAATGTCAACTAATTCATTTCAGCTAAGAAATAACCAGAAGAAACTATTGACTTTGTAGCGCAGAGAGAATTTAGTGAGCGGAAATTGTTCGGTTATAATTCCCAATTGGAACAGTAGGGAAATTTGTTTTTTTTTTTTGGAGAATTTCGTTCAGCTTTGTTGAGGAAATCAGAGAAAATTTGAAGTTTGGAATAATTTTTCTCAACAAATTAAATATTTCAAAATATAGACAAAATATAGGCCAGCTGGAGACTATTTATATATATATATATATATATATATATATATATATATATATATATATATATATATATATATATATATATATATATATATATATATATATATATATATATATATATATATATACATATATATACATATCTTATCTTGGATAAGAGATGAAAAGTTACTAGATACCAGATGTATTTATATGGTTTGTAGATATTGTAGAGTATACAAAAGTAGATCAAGCATTTCTCCAAATCTTTTTGGATTTTGTTTTTTGTTTTTATATAGAAAATCTTGTATGTATATATTCATAGTAGACATGATCTGTCTATATAATATACATATGAACCCGCTCAGACGTGCAGTAAAATCAAAATCTACAAAGTATTTGGAGAGATATACTCTACAGCATTCAGCTATTGCTAAAAATAGCCAACATTGGCTGAGAAACTCTATTCAAAATATATATGTAGCTCTAAATTCTTCGCCTTATGCTCCAAAGCTCCAATGTAACTGTAATCGCTACTGTTGTAGTGGCAGCAGTTAAGCCCTGACGATTCTTGATATATCGCAGCGCGCGTAATGCCCGCCAGAGCCCGCCAGAGCCCGCCAGAGTAACCTAAGGTAGCGGCACGATTTTTAAGCCTCGCGCTGTCAACTCGCCCATAATTTGAGGCTTAATTAGCCTTAAAATATGCGCAAAGTATATTTGTTGGCTGATTAAAATGCCCGCTAGTTGGTATATTTGGCTGGCTTTTGTCACCGTTCGTTTTTATGACACAATAAACCTTTAAACAAAACAAAATAAGACCCGAAATAGACGAGATATTGTGGGGGTGACCAGGCGGCACCAGGCGCATGAAAATGCTGATAACTGTCTTAACTGTTAAGCGTTAAGCCATTCAGTGCGTTCTATGTGATTCTCAGCTGTTGATAGCGTCGCTCTATGCGCGTCTCAAGCTGATAACCGACGCACAACCATATGAAACTAATATAATTATTATTATTATTATTATTTGTATTTTCGTTTACAACTGTATTACGTACGTACGTATATAGATATATAGATGTTGACGAATTTTCACCTGCTAAAAGTCGAAAGCTTGCGAAACTTACCTGAAAAGAGAGATGGAAAATTGTAAATGGTTAGTTAATAGGGTTTAATAGATATATATATTAATATATATATATATATATATATATATATATATATATATATATATATATATATATATATATATATATATGTATTTCTATATGTATATCAAAAAGCTATAAAATTATCATTTGATTTGATTGACGCACAGTCAAAATGCAACGAGCTTTCATTCACGCTGATTAACGCTAATTCATTTACGAGCAAGCACACACACACACACGCACACACACACGCACACACACACACACACACACACACACACACACGCTATCAATCAATCATAAAAGTCGCCCACAGCTCAAAGCTCAGCAATTATGTTAATGCAAAATCAGCTGTTAGGCAGTTGTGTAACTCGCTCTCTCGCCCGCCCTCTCTCTCTCTCTCTGCACGCTAAAAATAACTCAGTTTTTATTAATTTTAAGACGAGTACAACAACAGAGCAGCGCTCATAAAAATCGTACACAAATATAATTAAAAATAAACGCAATTGACCGAAATATATGAGATTTCGAGTTCGAAACGAAACTTGTCGCTGCCAGCGCCAGCGCCAGCAGCAGCAGCAGCAGCAGCAGCGCTGGCTGCAGGCCGGCTAATTGGCATGCTGCTGACATATGTACATGTACACGCACGCACGCACCCACACACACATATATACATATATCTCTCTCCCTCGCAGCTAATCGTTTTGCGTTTGCGCGCGTTGCCATTTAAATTGTCTGGTTATTTCCAATTGCTTCTCCCTCAATGCTAATCGAGGCAGCACAGCTATGCTGCGAGCTTTGCGCCGGCAGAGCCTTAACAGAACAGCCAATTAGCTGTTGCTGCTGTTAATAACAGAATAATGTAAAATGTATTTAGCATACGAACGGAGCGCAGCACAGCTATGCTGGCTTAACAGACCAGCAGACGGGAAATTTAAAATACCAATTAATAGCTGCTGTTAATAACAGAATAGTCCAAGAGCAGAGCATTCGAACTGCGACTTGATCGCTCTGCATGTGTTTGCTTAATGTTTAACGTTTGGCTGAATTATATGTAATTAATAAACGACTGTGCGCTGTGTGCGTTGTTTTTTTTTTTTAATTTTTTTTTTTATTTCATCTGCTGTTAGCCTGGGTGCTTAGCATATTGATTACTTATGCAAGTCAGATCGGGCCACATTTACATTTAACAAGGCAATAGCAAAATTTTATTAACAATAAATCAATTGCGAAGCGAGCACAACAAACCGCAGGCATTTCAATTAAAATATATATATATATATATATATATACAAAAAATAACAAAACAATCGTGATTGCTCGCAGAGAATAGAAACAAACACAAAAACAAAAGCAAAATAAATATAAATAAATATATCAACACTAATTAGTTTGTTATTCTATTTAAATTAGACACACACAGAGGGGTGGCGGCGCGCAGGAGGCGGGGCATGAACGACCTCTGGTGACGCTGTTAAATTTATGAGAGCGCGAAAAAGGCAACAGGCAAATAATAATAATAATAAGATTTCCAATTACATATGAAAGACTAGAACAACAACAACAACAACAAAAGCAATTCAATAATTTAATTGTGCGCTTTGCGCTTTAATTGCATTTGCTGGCAAATATTAATTAACAATTAATGCACTTGGCGCAGTTGCAAAAAATAAATAAATAATAAAAAAAAAGAAGAAAGCACAAATGGCAAAAGAAATAAAATGAAAGCAAACGAGCGAGCAACTAAGAAAAAGGCGTTAATTAAAAAATATATTAAAGTCGGCGACGGCAGCCAGTGATTGCCGCGATTTAATTAAAATATATATATATACATATATATATAAATATATATATATAAATATATAGTCATAGATGCACCGATGTGCATTTGAGTGCAAGGAAGTGCAAGCATAAATGATGAACTTGAACAAACGAGAAATAACTGCAAGGCAACTGAACGTATGCGTAATCTGTTAACTGCTCAAATCAAATTAACATTAATGCCCGTTGTCCAATTGGAAATGTGTACTCTACATAATGCTGTTAACAGAACATATGCCTAACAGCATGCATGCGCGATTGGAATGGCATTAACATAAAGCTGTTATAGTGCCAAAGCGAACTGCTGCTAATAACATAATCACTCAACTCAAGTCTCATTAACATTCGACTGTTAATTTGCATGTTTGTTATAAGAGCTAATGTTAAATAGGCTTAACTAATGCAATTGGTACTCCGCACCTTAATGAGTGACATTGTTGCTGTTTGTGCGTCGTAATTAGCATTGCTTGTCACTTAAAATGGTAAAAAAAAAAAAAAAAAAAAACGGGAGTCTGGCCTGACCTGCAGCCGCAGATGTATGCATGTGCAACGTGCCCCATTCAGCTGCAATGCTAATTAGAAGCAGCAGGAAAAAGTCAAGTAAAAGCAAATAAGACTCAAGAGAACTCAACGCCCACGTTTAGCCCGTGGGCTGCAGCTCTGTTGCTTGGTTTTGGCATTTCTCAGTTTTGATAATGCCCATGGCGTCTATATAGCGTCGCGTGTGTGTGTGTGTGTGTGTGCCTGGCCATAAATCTTGAGCAGTCGCCTCCTCGCTGGCTGCCTGGTTGGGCGTCTCGCTCTCAGTGTTCACTCATTAAGCACGTTGCACGTTGCACGTTGCTGCTGCATCTGCACCGATCTTCGTCTTCTTCTTCACTCTTCATTTAGTTTGTTTGCTTCTCTCTGCCACCAGTTCTGCTTCTACTTATTTTTTTTTTTTTTTGTTTTTTTCATAACATAATTAACGAAAATTGAAACAAGCGCAGCGTCCGTCCACATTGGCTCTCCATTGTGTTTGCCTAGTTGGCCGCCCAGTTGGGGATTTGTTGGCCATTGTCGCAGTCGCAGTTGCAGTTGCAGTTGCAGTTGCAGTTGCACTGGCAACAACAATCTACCGACTCGCCTGCCTGCCTGACTGCCTGCCTAGCTGCCTAGCTGCTGTGTGTCACTGTTGGAATTTTAATGATGACTACTTTTAGACATACACGCCTCTCCATGGCACCCCTGCCTCTAACCCCCTATCTCACTCACTCTCGCACTCTCTCATCGTCCCCACATCCCCCTCTCTCTCGCCCTCTCTCACTCACTTTTATGCTCTCCATGTGTGTAGGCTTCTAAAATGAAAAGTTTTTGCGCTTAGCCATTAAGTAACACTCTGCTACACAACTCTACACGAAAGTCAGTGTGGAGAGTTTTGCTGGGAGAGATCCGATTGGTCAGCAATTCATGTGCAGACTATAAGGATAGTCTTTATGCTAACAGAACTCAGAGAATGATCCAAATTAAGATTTATTTCGAATCATATATATATATATATAAATATAAAATATAATTAATAATACCATACAATAATAATTATAATAATAATAAAAATAATAATAATAGTAATAATAATAATAATAATAATAATAATAATAGTAATAATAATAATAGTAATAATAATAATAATAATAATAATAATAATAATAATAATAATAATAATAATAATAATAATAATTATAATAATAATTATAATAATAATAATAATAATAATAATAATAATAATAATAATAATAATAGTAATAATAATAATTATAATAATAATAATAATAATAATAATAGTAATAATAATAATAATAATAATAATAATAATAGTAATAATAATAATTATAATAATAATAATAATAATAATAATAATAGTAATAATAATAATAATAATTATAATAATAATAATTATAATAATAATTATAATAATAATAATTATAATAATAATAATAATAATAATAATAATTATAATAATAATAATAATAATTATAATAATAATAATTATAATAATAATAATAATAATTATAATAATAATAATAATAATTATAATAATAATAATTATAATAATAATAATAATAATTATAATAATAATAATTATAATAATAATAATAATAATTATAATAATAATAATTATAATAATAATAATAATTATAATATATTTATATATATATATATATATATATATATATATATATATATATATATATATATATATATATATATATATATATATATATATAAATTCAAAATATTTTTATCTAGTTTCCGATTCAATTCCCTATTGCCTTTAACAGCTCTTTCGCTTCACTCTAACATTTCCAGGCAGACCACTTGTTGCACAGTGTAATGATGAATATGTGTTAATACGTTGCCAGCTCTGGCCTATGCCTGCAGCCAAGCGCTAAGACCCCAAGCATTAAGAGCCAACTGCCAACTGGCAACTGCCAACAGCCAACAGCCAAGAGCCATCGGCGGCGTTGACTTGGCCTTTACAACTCAGTTTGCGGTGCGCAAATATTGACTTAATTGTAGTAATGATGCATGTAACGCTATCTTGTGTGTGTGATTGTTGTTGTTGTTGTTGTTGTTGTTGTAAGTGCGACTAGAATAAATGCTAATGAATGCACTAAATGGCCCATTTGCGTTGCCTTTGCATTGTTTATTTATTTTCGTTCCAATTTCAATTTCGAGTTTTAGTTTTCAACAAACATTTTTAGGCGCTCGCAGTCAGGTTGTAATTAAAAAAAAAAAAAAAAATGCTAGCAAACTGGGGCTGCTGCTGCGCCTGGCTAATTGGCAACTGGGTGCCCCAGTCAGCTTGGCAGTTGGTTGCCAATTCATGGCCTGCATCGATAATTGGCTAAAACGCGAACAGCTCCAAAGGCAGCGGCGCGGGCCAGCTGATGAGACGCGCATGCCACATGCCACATGCCACCGGCCGCATGCCACATGCCACGGAGCTTTCGCAGCGAAGTACTTCAATCAAAGCCAAGTTAATTTAGAATTTTTTTTATGTATAAAATTATATTTTTGTTTAATTAAAACTAAATATTTTATATTTTCTATTTTCTAAATTAAATATATTAGAAAAATACTTAATAAAAATTGTAATTAAATTTAATTTGTTTTTTTTTTTTATACTTAATAAAAATTTGTATCAATTTCACATTATTGAAATTTATTCAAATAGAAAATTATTTTCAAATTCATTTTTTTATTGCGATATTTCAGAAAATTAATTTTTACAAATTAATAATAAATATATAATTTATATAAATAAATATAATTATTATTTATATAAATTATACATTTATTATTCATTTGTAAAAATTATTTTTCTAAAATATCGCATTAAAAAATATAGTTTAATTTAATTAATAAAAATACTTTTATTCAATATACCAATAATTAAAAAAAAAAAAAACTTTCTTTCTACTCCGCTTTGTGTCCCTTAGCCACATCTCTAAAAAAAAACCGTCTTAAACCTATTTATAAGCATTTTGTCAACTTTCCACATCAACTAGAAACATTTCCTAAAATAGACTTAAGTATAGAAATACACATTTATGATCATATATACATACATATATACAACTATATATATTCGATTACAATTATAGCGCTCTAAAAAAACTCGACTTTTATAGCCAATCGAAATGTGGCTTATCATGGTTCGGTCTGCCAGGCGAGACGTGGAGCGATTTGTGTATCGGACAGTTCAAACTGATTAGTAATCAATATGTTTTATGTCTATGTTTTATGTGTCGCAATACACTAACCGAAGGTATTGCGAATCTCTCAACAAACTGGCAACTGGCAACAGGCAACAGGCAAGCTGAACTGTTGCCATAACATAAAGTTGTATATTATGTAAAAAAAAATATATATATATATATATATATTTATATATATTTATATCTATTTTATTTTTAACTATAATTTTATATTATTTATATAGTATTTATATTTTTCTCACTATTTTTATATATATATATATATTTTTTTTTTTCATTCATATAATTCTCTGACTTTCAGCAATTCCACCAGCAATCGTGAAATATAAGTGAAAAAAAAACATTTTTGGTATTTTTATATTATTTATATATTATTTATATTTTTTTCACTATTTATATATATATATATATTTTTTTTTTTTTTCATTCATATATTATTATCTGTCTGTCAGCAATTCCACCAGCAGGCGTGAAATATAAGTGAAAAAAAAAAAAAACATTTTTGGTTGGTGTTGGTGATATCATTGTTATATATTGATAGTATTAGGCTTTTTCATTTCCCTATACTTTTATAATTTTAAGTTTAGTAATTTTGAATTTGACTCACGATTTTAGTCAAATTTCTTTCTATATAAATAAAATAAACAATTTTCATGCTTCATTCAAGCTGAGCTTGTTTGCTTATGACTTCATGGACTTCATGGTGATATCAAATCGAATAAGAATCTTTGTCTAAATTTGTCTATCGGGAAACTTGAGATGCATATGGGTATATCAACAAATAATGCCGCAATATTTTAGCTTCAGTTATTTGTCTAGAGTATTTGATATGCGCCTTGTTATGCTAAGATCTTGTGACTATTTCTTTTTTTATCGTCTGGCAATGACTTAAGTGTAAATCTATGTAATCCAAATAGAAACACGAATTGAACAACATGCAACGCAATCAACGCTGACTCAGTTCACATTCGCCTCTCTCCAATTTGAATTATAATACTATATAAATACATACATACATATATATATATATATATATATATATATATATATATATACATATAGATTGGGTTTTATATATATATATACCCATTCAGCTTAATAGCCTCTCTGTTCTATAAAAATCATATCAATTTGCATTTCGTTTTGTTCTGCTGTTTGCCAATCGCAGTTAAATCGCCGCACATGGCAATAGATCTGATCGTAACATTTCTGGTATTATACGACAATCTCAATCAAAATCAGCATTTACGCAAAACGTGAACGTCGACGCGTTCAACTGGGAACCTGTCATAAAGTATTTCATTTCATCTTTACTTTGTGCTCATCATCAATTGATGTTTATTGGGGTCAAGTGTTAAGGCGTCTATTCAACGTAAAACAGCTGTTCATCAAATTTTATAATATATATAAATAGATTATAAATAAATATAGTATATATACGGCAAATAATATATAACCTTTAGCCTGGCTTAATACTTTCATACAGTATTTATAGCTGCGCAGCCAACTTAACGGCTGGCAATGCCCTTTAACAGGCGCAGCCAACTTAATAAACTCATTTTGAGAACTTCAACAATTTAAAGCATATATTTTTAAATTACAAATTAATAAAAATATATTTTTTAAATTTAGAAATTGAAAAACAAATGGAACAAAAATAAGAAAACAAATTCTTTTCCATATTAATTAATTTCTTTTATTTTATATTTTATATGTTACTATGGTTGTTTATTAATAATTATGAAATATTTTAATTATTTAAATTATTTTTATTATTATTTATAATTTTTTTTTAATTTAATAAACAGAAATGTTTTTTTTATAAATTATTTGAAATTGAATTAAATTTGTAATTGATAATAAATAAAAATTAAAAATTAATTTATATTTGTATCAAACTTAGATTAATGCTAAATATAATTTTCTAAGCCCTAATTAAAACCGAACAAATTAAGCTTAATTAGCGCGAGCGCAACTCATTAATTAAGCAGCAAATTATGTGACATATTTGCCATTAGCCATTAGCCATTTCTTTCTATGCCGATTTCGCTTTGTTCTGCCTGCCAAGAGCAGCTAGAAGAAGCCGAAGAAGCCGAAGAGGCCGCAGAGGCCGCAGAAGACAAATGCATGTCGCTTGCCACAATTTTAGTGGCTGCCACTAACAAAATATTAATCACTGGCAACATTGTCGCGCCTTTTAAATAGGCTTAATTAAAATGCAGCAACATTGCTGTTGCAGCCGTTGCCAGTTGCTGGCAGCGGCACAGCGATGGTCTAATTAAAACGATCGCCAGTGTTTGGGCCCAGCAAATGAGCTACCAAATGGTAAATTAAACTAAGCATACCCTGTATAAGGGCCACTAAAGTGGCTAGCTTAGTTTTACTATCAGCTTTTATGGATATTTATGATTCCAATTTTCCTTTAGCACAGCTGATAATTTTGTAATAAATTTAACACTCTTTGTTTTTTTTTTATCTATATATATATATATATATATATATATATATATATATATATATATATATTTTTTTTTTTTTTGCAGCGCAGCGCTTCGTCGTGTGCTGTTAAAGCAATCAAATTTGAGAGCAGCCGTCGGCGCGTTAAACAATTTGTGCCAATTGTTGTTGCCGTTGTTATCGTTGCTAATTTTTTTAGCTATTGTTATTAATCTTGTTGTTGTTGTTGTTGCTGTTGCTGCTGCTGCTGCTGCTGGTGTTGCAGTTGCATAAAATGAAATTGAATTACGCGCTTGGTTAAATGCATTTTCACTAAATTTCTGTTAGCCATGCATAACATTATATATATATATATATATATATATACATATAAAATATATATATATATATATGTATATATATAAAATTTACACATACATTTACTTAGCCAATGCACACACCCAAAACATAGCCGAGTCAAGCAAGCACCCACAGTCAACAGCTGCTGTTCCTGTTGCTGTTACTGTTACTGTTGCTGTTACTGTTGCTGTTATGCTAATGCATAATAAATAAAAAATAAAAAAACAATTAAAATGGAGACTTTTAAGGGGCCCCAAGCAATTGATTTACATTTCATTTGACTGCTGTCCCACAAATGACATTAATTAACTAATAATTATTCTAGACTTAGAGCTAGAGCTAGCCTTACGTATATGAAATGGCAACTCACTGCTCGCATCTGTGTCAAGCTGCTTGGCGAGTCGTGCATGCCCATTGCGTGTGCCAGTGCAAGCAGCTATAACTGGCAAAGCCTAGCAGCCAGCTAGGTAGGTAGTTAGACGACGTCGGCGTCGGCGTCGCTGTCGTCGTCGTCGTCGTCGTCGTCGTCAACGCCACCGCATTGTTTTCTCAATTATGGAAAGTCAATTAATTCTAATGAGCGTGTGTGTGTGTGTGTGTGTGTGTGTTGTTTGTTGTTGTGTGTTTGAGTTGCATGTAATTTCCATTTTTTGCGCGCTTTGGCAACTTAATTTAATGCGTTGCAACAACAACAACAACAACAACAACGGCAACGGCAACCGCAACAACCAACAAGCAACAATTGCATCCGCATTGCGTGGCTTCGTTTGTGTTTGGCTTTTATTTTTATTTTTTTTTTTTATTGTTATTTTGCTTTAGCCTCTTCTTGTTGTTGTTTTGCATAATTGCCTTTTGGCTTTATAATTATTGTTGCATACGCTTTTAATTCGTTAATTAATTACGTTGCACGTTCGCCTCATGTTGTTGTTGTTTTCGCTGTTTCTCTATTGCGCATACGCAGCGCTAGGCGCGCTGTTAGCTAACAGCGCGTTAACAGATTATTTAAATTGTGAAAGAAGTTTTTGAATTTTATGCCTTTCTATGCAAATTGGTTTTCTTCATGTCAAATAGCTAACAGTAAATGCAAGTTCTATGGCTGTTGGAACTGAAAATTTAGCATGTCATATAACATGTTAGAAGTCTGTTAAGGCAACACTGTATTCTGTGTCAGTTCTGACTAGTTAACATAGAACATAGAACTGCTCTCTGCTCTGTTAAGTTCACATAATATATTAAACGGATCCAAGTTTTATTAAGTTAACATACTATATAGTATATTATAAATGCTCTGTAAACTTAATACAAGCTATGTTAAGTTAACATAGCTATTATCTTACTAACAGCTCCATTTAACATAGCATTAACATTGGATATATCTGTAAGCGTTTCTAAGTCAAAAACTGCTTAACTATGAGGAATGCATGTTATTTACGGAGACAGACCTCAAGTATAATAATTTTAATGAACTTGAAATGGAAGCGAAATTTCTGTGTTTTAACATTTGGCCAAAAAACTGCAAAATCCAAGATTTTATAATGAGAATCGGCCAGTTCTGATTGGTATTTCTTGTAGCAAAAAAATAAATAAATAAGAAGACGAAGCAGAATAAGAATCATGTTAGTGGAAATAGATATAGGTTTCGCAAGGCAAATATTTGGCAAATAACATCAGATGCGTCCAATTTGTGCGCTAATGATGATAAATCCAGGCAATGGGACACGCGGCGTGTTGAATTTATGAACATGAACATATAGCCGTTGCCGCAGCGCGGACGCAATGCGGAATTTTAACAAGTTGCAATAACAACAAAGCAGTGCTAATTCCCCAAAGACAGCAGCAGCAGCAGCATTAACAATTTAAATACAAGAAACCAAAACCAAATATAAATGAGAAAGAAGCGACACAGCAGCAACAAATACAAATATAACTAAAAAAAAAATAAAATAAAATAAAAATAAAAATCAAGAGAGAGAGAGAGAGAAAAAAACTCAGCTCGCCGCGCGGACATGCAACAAAATTTGCACTTTTGCCAGGCAGCATACCAAGAAACCGCTTTGGAGCGAGCGAAAGAATACAAATAAAAATAAAAAAAATATATAAAAAAAAAAAAATAAAAATAAATAAGAATATATATATATATATATATATATATATATATGTGTGTGTGTGTGTATAAGGGAATAAAATGAAAAACAAAAATAAAGAACAACACGAAAGCAACGTCCAATATCGCCGTCAGAGACCTGTGCGCCGATCTTTGTCCTGGCTGAAGCTGAGCTCTCGACTTGGCTTGGTGCTGCTTGAGAATCCCCGAGAGCTCATTAAAAAATACCAAAATCTTTGTACTGAAAATGTGACAAAATTTTTAAATCACCTTCACTCAGCGCTGTCGCATCGCATCGCATCGCAACGCGGAGCGTTTAACAGCCACGCACCGTGGTGCCAACGCAACCAAAAGTGAATGAAAATATTGAACAATTTTTTATTTATATATATATATATATATATATATATATATTTTTAGAAATTAAAAAATTTTTTTTTTAGATTAAGATCAAGAAAAAATTATATAAAGAAATTTCTTGCTCTATATTATTTTGTTGTACTATTTTTTATTACTAAACACACAAAAATGTATAGTATGAAAGCTTTAAAAATGCCAAGGCATCTAGAAATGCATATAGCTATACCAAAAAGCTCACCTATCAAAAGCTTCACTCAACAAGTAAAGCAAATTCTACGCTTCAGAAGCCGGAATCACATAATATAAAACTATTAGAAAAGTTATTAAAAAATATTTTAAAATTCTTTACAAGTTTTATAAAAAGCTCAAAGCAAAAAAAAGCTTTACTTTAAAAATACAGCAAGTTGCTGACTTCATAAGTAATATGACCAAATAATATAATAAAATTATACAAATTTATTTTACAAATAAAAATTAATTTTTAAAATTAAAGAAAAAAGTTTTAGCTAAGCCTAAACGAAAGCTTTTCAGATTTGCGCTTTTTTTTTGCTGGCTATGGACACACTGTGCGCACTAAGCGTTGGAATGCGGCAGCCTTTCAGAGTCTCAGTCTGAGTCTGAGTCCAGCTTCAACTCCAACTGCGACTCCAAGTCAACGTCCAAGTCCGAGTCCTGAGACCTCAAACAAAAGTGCAAGTGATGCTCATGTACAGAGTCAAGTCGAGAGTCGCTGGCTGGAGGCTGGGGACTGGGGACTGGGGACTGGGGACTGGCAGCGCAAGAAACTCAGTCACTAGACCGAAGACACGGAGACGCTTGGCCAAGAGACGCGCGACATGGGTGTGAGGCAACGAGAACTTTGCGGTTTGCCTTGCGACAGGGGCGCGGCTGAGCGGGGGGCGGCTTGAAAGTTTGCGCTTTTGCGCATTTTTTAATGAGGCTCTAATTGACATCTGCATTTATTTGCGACAGGGGCAGCCTGAACCTAAGCTCAGCTCACATCGATCATGGCGGCAGAAAGAGAGAGATAGAGAGAGAGAGAGAGAGAGACGAAAAAAAATATTTTAATTGGCATTTTAACTAAAAGTGTTTAGGCTTTAGTTAAAATTGTTGGCCAACTGAAAACTGAAAACTGAAAACTGAAAACCGAGAACTGAGAAAACTGAAATCCGAATAAACTGGTTTCTACTACTCCACATGTGTGTGTGTGTGTGTAAGTGCATACGAGAGCGGATTCAACAAAAGATCCGCGCGGTACGTTCAACCCAATTAACGCGCTGCCAGTTGCCGGCTGCTGCCAAGCCCCTCTTCGCGTAAGCCCCCCCCCCTCTGCGACCACCCCTCGCGCGTATCGAATGACATACAATTTAGTATGGGAGGCTGGCCGTATTATGCAAAAATGCATATTGCAAATTGATAAGCGACTGATCTCAGATACAGAGAGAGACAGAGAGAGAGAGAGAGAGAGGATGAGGGAGAGCGGGAGAGGAAAGACTGATTTGACTGTCGGCACATAAAGCGAATGTCGCACGCACTGTTTGCTTCATTTACTCAAATTGAAAGCGACAATGTTTAGGGGCAGCGCTCGGCTAATGATGATGTTTGCCAATCTGATCAAGCTGATGCTATGGCTGCCGCTGCTGCTGATGATGATGATGATGATCGTCGCAAAGATCTGCGCACCATGGGGACCAAGCGAAGCGTAAACCCAACCACACAGCACAGACCGCACATACAAAAAAGGGCAACAAGCATCAGCAGCATCAGCAGCAGGCAAAGGGCCACGCCAGAGCCAACCGCTCGTACGCACCATGCCGAGTCGTCGAGTCGTCGAGTCGTCCAGTCGTTGAGTCGTCGAGTTGGTTGAGTCGTCCAGTCTTCCTCGCCGTTGCCGCCGGGGTAAGCCAATTAAATGTGAGATCGTGTAATTGGCAAATTAATTTCAAACCAATTATAAAGAAAACGACTACAAAAAAGAAAAAAAAATAACAAAAAGAAAAAAAAAACAAAATAAGCAAAGCAACGAGCGCAGGACCCGCTAGCGGCAGCGCTGAGCGAATGACGAGCTTTGCGTTTTCAGCCTTCGGCTTTCGCAGTCGTCGGCGAGTTCGGCTAGTTCTTCGGCTGTCGCTTCATTTGCAGTTCGTTTAGGTGCGTGCGCTGCTCAGATAAGAATCTGTGCAAATGATTCAGACTGGAAGCGTGTGTGTGTGACTGAGACAGCGCGATGCAGTGCAATTGCCAAAGTGAGTTCATTGAGACAGAAAGAGAGTGGGAGAGTGGGAGAGTGATATAATTGCTAGACATGCATAAAATATTTTGACGAATAAATAGCGAGCTGGAAATGAGAATCCAATTGGAATTCAGATGCAAGTTGGCATGGAAAGGGGAGAAATTAAATTTTAAAATAGGAAATCAAGCAGAGCATTAAGGTATATAGTATACTATATATATTATATATAATTTTGATCAAATTTGTATTTCAAAAGGAAATCCAATCGAATTTTAAGGAATTAAATAGAAAATTGAATAAGCAAATATTTTCTTTATATTAATATAGAACAATTTTCTAATTTTAATCTAAAAAAATAAAAAAAAATAAATTAATTATTAAATAATAGCAATTCCCAAGTAAATATCCAAAGTTCGCGCTCTATAAGCCCCCTTTAACACGGCAACTGGACAACAACTTTATACATATGAAGGACACGCAAGCTCGCCAGTTCGAACCGTGAAATATCCTTTTGCTACTGCATTTTGCAGGTTGTATTTCAATAAGCCATCACGCGGGGCGCGGCGCGGCGCTGCACGCTGTTCCGCCCCCTGAGCAGGGCAGCTCTGTGTGCTTTAATGAAATTATAATGAAAACACATTATGTGCGAAAGAGAGAGGCCGTTGTGCACTTCATTTTTCATTTTGGCGCGACGCACTTCCTTTGACAAACAACAACAATGGCAGCAGGAAGGCAAACTGGGACTGGGACTGGGACTGGGACCGGTCTGGGACAGCCCTCAGCAACTGCAAGCCGCCCCGCCCCGCCCCCTTTTTTGCATGTGTCCCGTTGAACGGCAGAGAAGTCAGGAAAAATTTGTGGCATAAGGCAACGGCTGCAGTCCGAAACCACAATGCAATGATGATGATGATGATGATGACGATGATGACGATGATGAGCGCTGACGCTGCTGCTTAATTATTAATAAAACCAATTGCAAGCCAAGTTCAGCATTGAGAGCCGTCTCTGGCTCTGGTCAAACCAACATGTTAACTTTTTAATTAACGAGTTTTCTTTTTCGATTTCAATTTGCCAGCCAACACACACGCGCCGCATTGCTGCCCACAGAACTGGCCTATAGACAGGCCGACAGTCCGACCGTCCGACCGTTCGACCGTCCGACCGTTCGACAGTCCCTGCCTGATCCGCAGCGAGTCGCTCGAGTTACCGTTGCCAATTCTCAGTTGCCTCGATGCAATTCCAATTATCGCACACTTCCAAAATACCCTAACTTTTTATGTATGCCCATCCATATATATCCCTTATGCAGGACCTATCTAAACTTATCCAAATTGACTATCAGAAATATTAAGTAAATTCTTCACCTTTCACGAATGAAAGAGCGAGAGAGATATATATACATATGTATATATAGAGGGAGAGGAAGAGAGATATATAGAGAGGGAGAGAGAGAAGGAGAGAGAGAGAGAAAGAGTGACATAGAGAGAGATAGAGGGAGAGCGAGAGAGAGCGAGAGAGAGCGAGAGAGAGAGCGAGAGAGAGAGTGAGAGCCAGATAGAGAGGGAGAGAAAGAAAGAAAGAGAGAGAGAGAGAAAGAATTCATAAAATATTTGAAAAGGAGAGAGAGAGAGAGTGAGATAAAGAGAGATAGAGAGCGAGAGAAAGATAGATATATATATATATATATATATATATAGAGAGAGAGAGAGAGAGAGAGAGAGATTGAGAGCGAGAGAGAGAGAGAGATTTTTCTTTTTCACAACAAATTTCAGAACACTCTAAACGATAATCGATAACTCGATAACGATAAGAAATGTATATCGATCACTTGCTTCCCATGGAGCACGACCTGGATCGCAGCTTGTTGCTTTAGTTTTTCTAAGAATTTCTCTTGTCTTTCGATCTCATCTGAAAACTGCTTAACTTGCAGAGCATTGGCTAGTCGAGCAGTCTCGTCTGCACAGCTCTTATTTCCTTTCGAAGGTGTTGCATGCTTCGCTGCATAAAAGCCGCAAGAAGCTGGCGATGCAACGCTCGCCCTCTCTCTCGCTCTCTCGCTCTCTCTCTGTCTCTCTCATTTATTAATAAAATATTTGCAAATTGTTGTCATGAAGGCGGCCGCATCCCTCGCACAGCCCTTGCCCAAGTTCTAGTTCCAGCTTCGCTCAGTGCCATAAATTAAAGGATTACAGCGAGGCGAACCGACGAGCGGTCGAGCAACGGGAGCAGCTGCCAGCGGACCCCTTGGAGCAGCCTAAGCAAGTTGTTGGCATTAAAAGGCCGCTGCACACTGTGTGGCAATTACACTGAGCAACAAAATATTGATGCAGAGAGAGAGAGAGAGAGGGAGAGAGAGCAAACTTGGATTGAATGCTATATATTTATAAGTTACCTAATGGAAAATAGAGAGAGAGAGAGAGAGAGAGAAGGACGGAGATATATTAATTGCAAATATTGCTCTTCTATGCAATTCTCATTTCTTTAAGCATCTGAAATGTATTTCACTAATATTATATATTGATTATATTGATGTGATGAGCGATAAGCTCATATATCTCTCTCTATTCTGTCTTTCTTCTGCTCGTTTTTCTACTCATTCTTCTTCGCAGGCTCATTCTCATATTAATTCCCATTATCATTCTCATTACTCTCATTCTCACTCTTATTCTCTTTATTTTTCTCATTCTCTTTCTCTTTCTCTTTCCTTTTCTCATTTTCATCATCTTCTTGCTCTATATACTTTTCTTTTATTTGCTCATCTCGAACGTTCTCTTCCAATTTCCTTTTCTTTCATTCTTTGCCTGCTTCTTCTCCATTTTCTTCCATTCCAAATTCTTTCTATTCTGCTCTCTCACTCTTTCTCTTTCTCTGTCTCTTACAATTTCTCACTTTTCTATGCCTTTCGTTTCTCTGCTCTTTTTCTATAGCTTTCTGCTTCTCTTTCTCACTTCTCTACCTCTCCATCATTATTCTCTCTCTCTCTCTCTCTCTCTCTCTCTTGCTCTCTCTCTCTCTGTCTCAGCTTCTCTCATTTAAATTATTTTCCCCTTTCCACCTCTGCTACAACAAAGACCCAAACCTTGTTGCGCAGTGTTCTTTGACTTGGAGTCACAGCCTATGCGCGTGTGTGCGTGCGTGCGTATATGTGCACACACACACACACACACACACATAGATAGGTGCGTCTGCCTCTGCTGCTGCTGCTGCTGCTGCTACTGTGTGAGCCGCGAGGTGCGCGTGCGCGCCCTGCTGCCGATAAGATCGTAGCTGAGGCAGGAGCTTAAGGCGGAGTGGAGGCAGGGCATGGAGGTGTATAGAGGATCGGTAGTCGAGGCAATAAGCCATACTAATAGGCTGTTGCTGCCAGAGGCAATCGGCGGCCGCATCAGTTGCCAGTTGCCAGTTGCCAGTTGCCAGTTGATGAAGGTGCCTCCACTCCGGCCCACTGCCCGCTCCGCCCTCGCTTACATTTGCCACATTTGTATGAATAATTTAATTATTGTTTAAATGTTAATTAATGCAACGTGAGTCGCAAGTCGCAAGTCGCGAGTCGCGAGTCGCTAGTCGGCGGCTACGTTAACTGAACCAATGCACTTCGCTGCAGTTTTTTCTCGTTTTATTTTTCTTACACACATATCTGTTGCTTTTGTTGTTGTTTTTCTTATTTTTGTTTTTATTTTTGCACCTCCACTTTACACGCTCCACAAACAGGCGAGACGCCCAGCGTCTGAGTTTATAACTTGACAGACACGCATTTGGCATTAATGGCCTGCTTGACAGACAGAGAACAACAACAGCAACAGCAACAGCCACAGCCACACAGTGGAGAAGTCTCCACTGTGGGAGAGTTGTGCGCGATGAGAGGGAGCGAGCGAGCGCTTACAAATGCGTAAAATTTGCAATTAGATGATAGCTAAGATCGTTGGGGTTGACAACAGGCACACACACGCACACACACACACACACACACACGCGCGCACACACGCACACGTATACAGCATGAAAAAGGGTAACTAATTAACAGACTGCGCGTCTGTTAAGGCAACAGCACAAATATTGCCAAATGACACGAAAAGAGAGTTGGAGTTGAGTGCGAGGGAGCGAGAGGGATAGAGAGTGCGCTGCAATTGAGAGCTTTCCAACTGATCGAAGGCACAACGAAAAATATTTAACGAAAGTAGCTGCTGAAACACAAACGAAATGTAAACAAAATACAGTTCGACTTATTGGGTGGAAAAAAGTCTAATTGGAAACAGCGTCACAAAACTTGAGCAAAATATTTGCAATACATTAAATCTAATTGGAATTCGAGTTTATGTGTTATTGGAAATATTTGTAACCAAGAAAATATCACGAGTTATCTAGAAAGTCTAATTGGAGTGCCAATTTCCATATTCAATGTACTACATTTCCAATTGGAAGTATGTTCAATGAGCAACATTTGCAACATTTTTTATAGCCAAAGTATATGCGCTCATCTCTTGATGCAGATCAAGATAATAACATGGATACAAATCATATTAACTATATCAAATCTATCTGCTTATAATTAGCGATAAGACCATATATATATATATATATATATATATATATATATGTATACAAAGAAAATTCTAATAAGCAAATAAATAAAACAAATTTTGTTATTTCAGCTATTTGCAGGGTTTCGAATGGCATTATTGAAATTCTTGCTGAGTGCTCAAATGAAAGTAGATCGTCTGTTTATTCCTAGAACTATATAATTCCATATGCATAATGTGCAGGAAATCTAAGCTTAAATAAATGAAAAGATTTTTATCAATTGGGAATTATTATGACTGAAATTTTCAATATTTTATATATATTTTATATTTTGATTGTAAATTGCCTATAAAATTCCTTTTCGAATTTTTCTTCTAATTTTTTATTTTATTTTATTTTATTTTATTTTTTTTTTTTTTGGGCAATTAGCCATAGTTTGGCTATTTTGGCATATTTTAGCACATTGAATTGAAGTTTTCGCACAAACAGAAATATCAGTGCGGAATCTTATAAGAATTCCGCTGCTAATTGGAAACGACCTCCAAGAAAGCTTTTAACTTGCACATACACGAAATTCCTAAAATGCCCAATTGGAATTCGTCAATAGTTTCTAGTTTGTTTGCTTGTTAGATTTTATTGTTATTGTTGTGTGTGATTGATTTTATGTAACTCACGGGAGAGGGAGAGGCAGAGGGAGAGGCAGAGGGAGAGGCAGAGGGAGAGAGCCTCTGCTATGTGCAGCGAAACTTGAAACTGAAGCAATTAACAGAAAAAGATTTGCGTTTTGTTGTTCTTGGGCCGCGCCGCTCGTTTTCTGTTGCCCTGCCAAATGCAGCCGACGTTAATTAAAACAAATGGCAAAAATAAACAACAGCGGCAGAGCGGCAACAGCGGCAACAGCGGCAACAGCGGCAGACAGAAACTAAAAGTAAACTAATTAAAAGGATCGCAGCACAAAAGTTTCGACTTACATATGCAGCAAATTGTTGCGAGCGATCGTCGAGCTCTGCCTGAAGAGGGGGATATTTTCTCTTTAGGCTCTTTTTGTTGCCTTGTTGTTGTTTCTTCGTGGTTCTGGTTTTGCGGCAAAAAGGCTTGTTTTTGCCTTTTTCTTTTCTTCTTTTTTTTTTTTTTCGTTTTGATATTTTTTATATTTTGTTTGTTGTACAATTTGCGCACAGGAATTTGCTAGCGTTTCTTCTTCTAGTTATTAATTTTATTGTTTTCTTTTCTTTGCTTTTGTTTTGTTTACGTTATGAATTCGTGTTTGTTGTTGTTGCTGCTGCTGCTGCTAATTGAGTGCGAAACGCACGAAAACTGCACGTGCGACAAGGAGCGCTGCCCGAACAGCACGAGTGTTAGAGCGAGCGCGCAACAATGTGAGAGAGAGAGTGGGTGTGAGAGCTGTTAGCGCGCGTGATTTACCGTTGATTGAATTAGTACAGATGGCAAGATCGGAGAGCCTGCCTGCAGAGCGCGAGCGACTGAACGAAATAGAGAGTGAGTGAGTGAGTGAGTGAGTGAGAGATAGAGCGAGAACTGGCCGACACCTGCAACAGCACAAAGCACACGCGAACCGCGAACTGAACTCAACTCGACTCAATTAGTTAGCTCGTAAATTTGCATATTTCAAATAATTGCGCCACACACACACGCACACAGTGAGAGAGAGAGAGAGATAGATAGAGAAAGAGAGAGGGGAGGCGTAAACAAACACACACACACTTGACTGTTGCTTCTCTAGTTGTTGTTGTTATTATTAAATATTGTTGCACGCACACTTACACACAGACAGACATATGTATGTGTATATATCAGCACTTGCATAAATATCTTGTTTTCAAAAAAAAAAAGAAATAATTATTTTTGGTTGGTTATATTTTTTTCTTTTGATTTTTTTTTTTTTAATAAACAATGCGCTGATATTCGCACTTGTCGACTAATTTGAAGTTTCGCGTAACGTAATTTCAGTTGCTGTTTACTGCTGCTGCTACTGCGCGCACACACGACCGCCAGCGCCGAAGTTCACTTGACGAATGCGACGACGAGGCTGCATGAATGAAAACCGAAAAGCGGCAAAAACGTGTGCTGTTGTTGTTGCTGTTGCTGTTGCTTGCGCTGCTGCTGCGCTGCTGCTGCTGCTGCTTTTGCTGCTGCTGCCGTTGTTAGGTGGTTGCGCTCTGGCGCTCTCTCGCTCTCACTGGCTTATCAGCTGCTATAGCTGAGACCGGCATTTGCTGTTGCTGCTGCTGCTGCTGCTGTCGCTGCCGCTACCTCTGCTGCGAGGGTTGTTTTGGCTCTTGCGCATATTTGCCGCTGCTCCAGATACTTTGTGGTTGGGGGTTTCTTGTTTTTGTTTTATGTAACGTTTATGTTTTTTTTTCTGTTGTTGGTTTTGGGGCTGCGCTGCCATTGGACACCAAGCGGTTGGCTTTTGCCAGCCAGCCGCCTATCGCAGGTGCCGGCCAACGAGGGTAGCACTGCAGCAGAGCCTTAACAGCGCACTGTTAACGTACACCTGTGCGTAGGCGCGCACTGTTAACCAGCTGTCAAGCTGACCAGACCGTAGGTGGAGCCAGCTACCAGCTACTTATGTAACTTGGCTGTTTACCTCCTTCTAACTGTTTTTTTTTTTTTTTTTTTTTTTTTTTTTTTTTTTTTAATTAAATGACAAACCCTTTTCAAAGTGCTAAATGGACCAGCAGCAGGACCTTGCGCCGCTTTCATCGTCACGTCTCTAATGAGTTGACAAAAATGTAATTTTTTATATCTGACGGGGCGGGGTTGTTCCCTGACTTCTTGCTGGCATTTAGCCATTTATTATTTTACACCTCGCTCTGATTTGATTTGATTTGATTTCGCTTCTCTTCTACCAAGCAACTTGACAGAGACACAGATAATATTGCTACCTAACCGAGGAATGCGGCCAGCCTGCCCTCCTGCCTGGCTGCCTGGCTGCCTGGCTGCTCGCTAACCCCTTTTTCACGCAGTCCATAACAAATTTAGAGATGAAGCAGGAGCAGCAGCAGCAGCAGCAGAGAGCACAGAGAATAGAAATATGAAAAACGTGGCCCATGGACAACCACATAATGAATTGGCTGCATAAATAATAGGCTCAAACTACTTAGGATAAGAAGCATAGCACACGCACCCAAGACACACACACACACACACAAACACACACACACACAGATACAACCCCCTGGAATGCATCCCTTTCGGCAGGACGACTGCTGGCAAAGAGCAGCATTATTCATACATAAAAAGCCAATTAAAAATTTATAATAAACCCCGCGCCAAATGCAGCAACCCCAAAAAAAAAAAACCAAAAATAAAATTTAAAAAAAAATATAAGCAACATCTAGCAGTGTGCACAGTGGTACTAAAGGCTCAAATGAATAAACTTTGATTTGGATGTTGTGCTTTAATTAAATAATCTATTTAACTATACAAATTTTTGAGTCAACTTTCACAGATTTTTTTTACCGAAATTTAATTAAAATAAGAAAACTTAAATATATAAGAAATATATAAATAATTTTAAAAAAAATTATATATATAAAAAATTATCGAATCGAAATTATATTTTTTTTTTTATTACCAATTTTTATATTATTAAAAAAAAATATTTTATTAAAAATTATTATTATTATATATGTTTTTTATTACTTTTTATTATCTAAAAAATTATTTTATTAAAAATAAAAATAAAATTGTAATGAAAATATATAAAATTAGATTTTAAATTTAAGTTAATTTATTACAAAAATAATAATAATAATAATAATAATAAAAATATAAATAAAAGATAAATAAATATATATATATATAATATATAAACCAAATGCCATACAAATAAGTCGTGGCCCACTGTGCACCAGCGGCCACAAAGTGAAAGCTTGAAAGCATGTGAGCATTGTGCACAGGATTCGTCCTGTCCGAGCATGGAGCTGGAGTTGAGTTGTTTTTGGACTGTGAATCTACAGCTCAAGTTACAGGGTTCGTGGGTCGCGGGGGTCGAGGCGAACGGAGGGGGGCGCACACGCAAGCAGCGCTAAATTAGATGTAAAATAATGAACATTTCAATTAAAATAATTAATATTATGGAGTGCATGGCGCGCTTCGACAATGGCCAAGGCAGATAGATGAGTTCAAGATCCTGCGGCTGCTGCGAGTCGTCGTGGCTCGGCCCAGCCCGGCCACTAAGCACTCAATTAACCATTTTAATGTTTATGCCAGAGTAAGCGATGTATGGTTGAGGTATGTGCGAGCGAGACGCCGCTAGCGTTCGCCCATTAGCCAGAGCGAGAGCGCTGGAGATGAGCCGAGGCTTTTTAATTATAATTAAACATGCGAGCGAGCAAGTGAGCGAGAGTGAACAAATGGAATGGGAATGAATGAAAATGGAAACGGGTATGGGTATGGAAACGGGTATGGGAATGGAAACGGGTATATGGTTCCTCTTTGGCTTTGGCATAATCACTTAGCCGCGTGCAGCGCAGCATTTAAAATTAATTCTACTCAAGTGCGTTTTGGGCGGCCCGAAAGCACGTGGCACACGTGGGGCACTGGAGCGGCGTGGGCAGCCGATTACCGTTAGCATTTTTGCGAGCGAAACAAATTGCACGCTAATTGCTCATGTTCAATTAAAAGCAAACGAAAGACGAAACGAACAACATTTGGCCACACTGTGCGCGTTCCCAGGGAACAGCTGTGTGTGTGTGTGTGCGAGCGAGACAGCGCAGACAGACAGACGCTGGCTTTGCTTTTTGTTTTGGTTTTGATCCTTTGCGCAAATAATTGCCTAATTGTCTCTGGTCGGGGCTTGTCAGTGGCATGCATGCATGCATTGTTGTTGTTGTTGTTGCTGCTGCTGCTGCTCTCTCGTAGTCCTCGCATGCAAATGGGTAACGCATATTTCTTACACAAATCCATTTTCATCTATTAATTGGCAGCGCCCAGCAGCTGCTCTTCGTTCGCCTTCCCTTTTACACAATTAAGCGCTTGTGCAAATAAATATCGAAACCGAAACGCTTTACATGCGGAAGGAAATATGCAAATTTACCACTTGAGTATTTCGATGGGATTGCCGCGGTGCCGTGGCCAAGATTTGATTTGATTGTGCTGTTGAACTAGTTGAATTGCTTGCGGCGGACACAGTTCAAATACCGAATTTCTAACTGTCAACCAGCATAAACTAGTTGTAATATTTTTTTTCTTCTTTTTTGTTTTTTTTTTCTTTTTTTGCCAGCAAATTAATCAAAATGGCCGCCAGTGTTGTTGAAATGTAAAAGGCGATTGCAACCTCTTCAGCTGCCCAATTAATTTGCATATATGAAAGTGTATGTATGTATATATATTTACATATATATATAAATATATACATACATAAATACATACACATACACAAAATTGCACTGCAATTACATATTTATGTACATATGTTGTCTGCCTACTTCTCCTTCATATTCTTCCCTATGTTGCTTTGCTTAATATTGCAATTATTATAGCTGCTTGTTGTCAACAGATTGATTGCCTTTGTTAAGCACATGTAAACGAGCGCGCAAAAGGGACGCACGATCGTTGAAAGAGCCGAGCGAAAACGACGACAACAAGCAGAGTGGCTTTTCGGCAAGTCTTGCAACGGCACCCACTCGAAGAGCAAAAGAGACAGACAGAGAGAGCGTGGGGCTAAGCGCGTGGGGAACAGAGCGCGCGCGCGCACGTTCGCTTTCAACTCGTCTTCTAATTGCGGTGCATTGTGCGTCACACGAAGGCAATATCCAATTTCAATACGTAATTTATTAACTGTGACTGTGACTGCGACTGTGAGTGCGAGTGCGACTGCGACTGCGAGTGCACTTTAAAACTGCCAACGCAGTTACAGTGGCTCAGTTACAGGCACTTTGAAGCATTTGCAACCCGTGATAAATGATAGGGCGCCGCCTACGCGCGTCAAGGGTTGTCGCTCTCTCTCACTCACTCACTCTCTTACAGCGTCACATTTTGCGGTACGCCGCAACGCCGATCAAATGGCCGATAAGCGCTGACAACGGCAGCGACGCCGGCGACACCAGCGCCGGCTACGTGGCTGCGGTTGACAATGCAAACGGTTGCAAGCCAAAATTAATTAGGATTTTTCAACAGTAGCTAGAAAATTGTAGAACGACAACGGGCTGGCGCCGACTACAAAATACCCTTACTTAGGTAACACAATGTGGCACTGGCAGAGATGTAAGAGAAAGTTGAGTTAAGTTTGAAAATGTTCAATTATATCTAAACATTAATTATTATTATAATATAATAACTATTATACAATTTTTCAAATATAATCGCAAATTTTAATAATAATAATAATTGTTATAACAATTAATTATTTTTTTATTAGGTATCATATATTATTATAATGCATATATATATTTAGTATTATATATATAAAAAAAAAAAAAAAATTGTTATAATTATTTCTATTATTAAAATTTTCAATTATAAATGAAAAATGTTTAAATAATAATTAGTTATATTTTTATTATCATTGTTATTATTGCATATCTCTAATATATGTATATATATTATATATATTAATATAATTATATATCACAACATATTATTTACGTCCAACCCACAGTCAAGTCAGGTAGACCCACTGCGGGTCAGGGTAAAAATTCTAACGCTAAATTGAAATCAGTAGAAACCAGCAGCGAGCAAAATAAAATAAAGGTAAAAAAAAATCAACAACAACAACAAAAATGCGATCATTAATCATCAAGGCAAAAGGGTTGACGCGCTCGACAGAGCTCAAAATACAAAACACCGCAAGAAAAACAACAACAACAACAACAGCAACAACAACAAAATGAGCAGAAAAAAAGCACGCACAAAGGGTGGCTTGACCGGCGCCACAACAGAAACAAAACCAAAGCAAAGGCAAAGAGCAAAAACAACAACAACAACAACAACAGTTATTTTTCGATTTTGTTTAATACGCTTTAATATCTAGTTTTTAACAGCTGCTCCACCTCTCGCCCCAGCTACTTTTCTCTCTTGACCTCCTGCTTTGGCTGCTCCTCATCGGAGGACGACTCCAGCATAGATTCCAGGAACAGCACACTGCTGGTGCCAACGAGCTCACGCAACTCTTCGGCTGCGTGCGGCTTCTTCATTAGCGCTGCGACGGCGTAATCGATTATGGCTGGATTGTCCATGAGGCAGCTGCGCAGCGGCTTATAGCGGCGACTCGTGCGCCGCTGCAGCGCTGCCTCGGTCAGCTCGGCATCGTCGTCGCCGACCAGATACTGTATGGCCATCTCCATATTGTTGGAGGCGTGCGCCAGCGCCACCCGTGCCTCGATCTCAGCATAGCCCATTTCCAGCAGCTGAGCGAGCGTCTCTTTAGCATCAGCATCAGCATCTGCGTTCTGCACGTCGCTCGACATTTTTGACAGCAAACAAACCAAATCCAATCAGATGTTCAATGGAGGCCGCGCAATTTGCTGCTCAGAGATGCGCAACAGTGCGCCAATAGATATCGATGAGCGGCATCGGTTGCCGCCGGCCACGATCGCGATATCGATAAACGACTGAATATCGCTTGCAACTATCGCATAGACTTAACGCGCGCCCTTTTGCTTTTGGGCTTTTGGGTGAAAACTTCGATTAGAAAAAGTTCTTTTCGCCAACAATTATATTAAAAAAATTTACGCACAAATACATACAAATGATTTCATTATACAGCTGCTGGGGCCGACGTTTGGTTTGCTATTTATGTGCTGCACAATTTTAAATAATCACCCCATTGGGAAATTTCATGGAAAGTCGGAAACCCTTTCATGCTCTTGCTTTTGCATTACTTAACTATTTGTGTGTGTGTGTGTGTGTGTGTGTGTGTGTGTGTGTGTGTGTGTGTGTGTGTGTGTGTGTGTGTGTGTGTGTGTGTGTGTGTGTGTGTGTGTGTGTGTGTGTGTGTGTGTGTGTGTGTGCGTTGCTTACACTGATTTATGGGCATTTTCTTTGGTGCGTTGTCCTTTTCGGTTAACGCTTTGTTTATAAGCAGCCCAGGGACAAACAAGTGGTCCGTAAAAAGCATTCCCATATACCCTCATCTATCACAATTTCTTGCCACAGTTACAGTTCTTACATTTTTGGGCTTAAAAACGTATTATTTTGCTTTTGGTAATTGAAGTTTTTAGTTTTCATTAGCCAAGGACCAAGAACTGACAAGGGATAAAGCAAATAATAAATGGCTAAAAGAAACATATAAACATGCATATATATATATGTATATATATACTCTAATATTAAGCCATAAGACCCGTTGCTGTTTGAATACATCAACACAGTTATTTTTAAATATTAATTCCCATTTGGCGTTGCCAGCTGTTCACAGTTGGGCAGCGCAGCCAAAGCCACAGCAGCAGCAGCCGCAGCTAAAAAAAAAAAAAAAGTACACGTAAAAGAAAACGTAAAACGTAAGTCGATACTTTTCAAACGGTTACGCACACGCACACAATTTTAAAACGGATATCAAAAGTTGGAACTTTGAGCATTTGAAATATGGGCAAAACGTGCGCCGACATCGACAGCAGCAACGAGTGTGATAGTTATCGCAGCGGCTTTTGCAATTGTTCGATTTTACAAATGGCAAAATCACTTAACACACCGTTAACACCCACATTAGTTGTACTTGGACGCACACACACATATATATATATATATATATACATATATATGTATTTGCGCCTGGGAAATGCACACAGCGCTCCACTTATGGCTTCGTTTCAATTACTTTACAGCTACCCCAGACTGAAACGGGCAAGGAGAAGGGATCATAATCGAATTAAATGCAATGCCAACAGAACTGAAACGAAAAAGTCATTAAAAACGCAAGCCTAACGAATGCACGCAAATTTGTTGCTCCCCTTGCCCGTTTACCCGTTTACCCGCTACCCGCTACCCGTCACACACACGCTCACATATGTACGTGCCAAAAATTATGGTTCATGAATGGAATTGGAATTGGAATTGGAATCGGCAATTGCACGTGGCGTGCTGGTCACCCGAGATAAGCAACTGGCGACGCGTGGCCCGCCACTGGAAGTGCATGCTGTCTCTGTTGCACTCAGGACAATGCGGCAGATAGCAATCAATGGGCATGACGTTACGTATTTATGACCTGAAATCGGATTGGCAGCTTCATTTTCATCACGATTATCGTTATTAATATTATTAGTGTTTGCACTAAGCAACTGACTTCCGCTTATTTATATGCTTTTCGCCTCATCTTTCGCATCTTTTTTCCTTCTTCTTCTTTCATTGAAGGCGTCGAGCTGTGAATTGGAAAATTGGAATTGAAGCGAAGCGCTAAAAAGCTGCCTAACAGATAACAGATCTAAAGCCGCTTTAAGCGCAGGACAAAGCAGCGATGGGGCGCCTGACGTTGAAAGAGTTGTGAAGTTGGCTTATAAAATGTTAATTAGATTATATTTTCATATTTACAATTTTAAATAAATTATTTGATCGCAATTTGAATGAGATATATGCGTATATTGTGATTTATGCAATTAAATATAATTTTTTAAATTAATGAAATCAATTTTTAATTAATTTAAAATATTTTAAATTAATAAGTTAAAAAAAATATCAGGCATAATTATATTTATTTATATTTTTATAAATACAATTAATTATATATTTATTTTTGTAACTTAAACAATTCAATTATACATAATTAAAGCAAAGATAATTTTTTTTAAATTAATAAGTTAAAAAAAATATCAGGCATAATTATATTTATTTATATTTTTATAAATACAATTAATTATATATTTATTTTTATAACTTAAACAATTCAATTATACATAATTAAAGCAAAGATAATTATTTTTAAATTAATAAGTTAAAAAAATATCAGGCATAATTATATTTATTATATTTTTATAAATACAATTAATTATATATTTATTTTTATAACTTAAACAATTCAATTATACATAATTAAAGCAAAGATAATTTTTTTTTTAAATAACAACAGAAATAAATTATATTATTAAATATTAATTAAATTGTTTTTTTTTAATTTAATTGCATTTTCTTTATTATAATTTTATATATTTATATTTTATTTAATATTTATATATTTTAATTCTATAAGAATCTATGTTTTCTTTACCTTCTTATGCAAATGTTCGAAAGTCGGGAGGACCTAGGGCAATGCAGTCAATATTTTCACACGGCGCCCAACTCTGGCCCAGCTGCCATATGGCATACACACATATGTTACTCTATATACATATAAATATTCATGTAAATTAAGTTTGTGCAGTGGAAATTGAAGCTTAGCAAATCACAAATTTATGAGGCAATCCATCAATGCCAGGCAACAGCCGCACAAGGGGCAACAATTGCAGTGTCGCCTCCGCTTTGGCCACCGCCACCGCCACCGCCGCCACGGCCACGGCCACTAATCGCTTCCCACGATCGCGTCGAGCAACCAAAAATTTCAATATGTAAAATTGCGCCTTCATTAATCCGTAAATTAGAAGCATTGAATGATATCGGCTCAAACTGCTCGCTGGCTGGTTGGCTGGTTGACTGCTCTGCCTCAGTCCTCCCCCAGAGCTGCGTCTAGCTGGTGCTGACAAACGAGCCGCGCAGCTGAAGTGCACCCTGCAGCCCTACAACAAATCACTGCACACGCAGACAGAGGCACACACTAGCATAGAGATTTAAACTGCGTCAACGCTGAGGGACAATCACGCAAAGCCCGATTCCACCACCGAAGCAAACAGTAGTCGCTGCACAGTGGGCACAGTCTGAAGAAAATTTAATGAAAATGTAAATTTCTAAATGATTTAATTTGGAAAAAAAAAATAAATAATAAAAAATAAAGTATAATAAAAAATTAAGTACAATAATAATTAATAAAAATGAAAGAACAAAAAATTGTGAAAATAAAAAATATTTATGAAAAATAAATAATAATAAAAATTGAAAAATTAAAAAAAAAATTATAATAAAATAAAGTATATATATAATATATTTATTATTATTATGTCAATATTCCAATATGGAAACTGTTAAGTTATATTATTTTACACATTTTTATTTATTTTTTATTTTTAATATATATAACATATATATCTATTTAAAGTTTATTAATTTTATATTGTATTATATTATACCTTTTCAGTTTTTCTTTGTATTATTTTAAATATATATAAATAATATATTTATTATTATTATGTCAATATTCCATATATAAATTTAAAATTAAAAAACAAAATGGAAACTGTCAAGTTAAATTATTTTACACTTTTTTTATTTATTTTTTATTTTTAACATACATTTATGTCTATTTAAAGTTTATTAATTTTATTTTATATTTTATATTATATTATACTTTTTCAGTTTTTCTTTGTATTATTTTAAATATATATAAATAATATATTTAGTATTATTATGTCAATATTCCATATATAAATTTAAAATTAAAAACAAAATGGAAACTGTTAAGTTATATTATTTTACACATTTTTATTTATTTTTAATTTTTAATGTATATAACATATATATCTATTTAAAGTTTATTAATTTTATATTGTATTTTCAGTTTTTCTTTGAATTATTTTATATTATTATTATTTTTTTTTTGTAATTTATATTTATTTGACATTATTTATTTATTTCAATTACATTCGGTTTCCCCTTTGTTTTTCAATTAATTTCATTCCGCCAACAATTACATTTGCTCCACTGTGCCGCTGTCGCTGCAGTGACATGTCAATGACAAAGAGAACGAAGACAGCGTCGCGCAGGATGACACAAGAACTACAACAACAACAACAACAACAACAATGGGAATGAAACGTAAAAAATAGAGAAGAGAAAAGCGAAAAAGTTGGAAAGTCGCGAATGAAACGAAACGAAACAAAATAAAAACGAAATTTATATTAAAAGTGTATTAGCCACGAGTTGGCAACGCCGACAGCGACGTCGACGTCGACGTCGGCGTCATCGTTCGGCCCGCTGCCTGTCAAAATCAGCAACGCATCCTGGGTTAGGTCATTTAAATGAGACGGCATACGCTTTCCCCCTTTTCATAGCTGCCTGCCAGAGCACTGTCCCTCCCCCCACCTTGCTGCCAAAACCAAATTGCACGCACTGAAGCATGAAAAATGCGGCGACCACAGCAGCAGGCAGCAGCAGCAGCAGGCAGCAGCAGCGCAGCGGCAGCATCCGTAGCAGTAGCCAAAACTCTCTGTCGCAAGGGCCGGACTCAACTCGAGTGTAAAAACGATGCGAACGGCAGCCGCGCAAACGTTTGACATTTTCGTGTGCGTAATTTAATTACGCAACGCACAGCAGCGATTGAGTAACGGGGAGAGAGATCCATTAGCAGGACTCTAAAATAATAATAGGAAGAGAACAAAACAGTATGCAAAAAAAAAAAAAAAAAATCTGAACGAGAAGGAGAAGAAGCAATAGATATAATGGATTATAAAACATAGTTGTATGCATATATGTATGTACATATGTATGTATGTGCATATGTATAGTGACATCTGCATGTCAAGGGACGTTAAGCCTTTAGTCACATTTGTAATATCTATATATAACGTATTTATGGGCTATATCCATGCATACACATATGCGCTGCCTTTGGGATATAGGAAGATCATATATCATCGAGATAGATGTATAGGATTATACATTAATGTATTTATGTATGTGTGTGTCTATGTATGGAACCATATGTATGTCAGGTTTTTGAGACCTTTGCATATGTGTAATAAATATATGATGTACGAATGTATGATATCTATAAAGTGTATATGAACTCTATATGATGCACAATTGATGTATTTTTAAGTTTTATATATGATGTCAATATGATGTATATACAGGAATGCACAATAAATGATAGGAAGTATATATAAATCCTATATGATGTACATACGATGTATATATGATGTATTTGTATGTTTTATATATGATGTATGTATATATAAATGTTCAAGTGAAGCTTATGAATCATATATGGGCTCTTTATGATGTACACATGATGTAGCTATGAATTTTATGTATGATGTCTATATGATGTATATCCTGTATATACACAATAAATCATAGGAAGTATATATAAATCCTATATGATGCACATACGATGTACATATGATGTATATATGATGAATTTGTATGTTTTATATATGATGTATGTATATATAAATGTTCAAGTGAAGCTTATGAAGCATATATGGGCTCTTTATGATGTACACATGATGTAGTTATGAGTTTTATATATGATGTCTATATGATGTATATACAGGAATGCACAATAAATGATAGGAAGTATATATAAATCCTATATGATGCACATACGCTGTACATATGATGTATTTGTATGTTTTATATGATGTTTATGTGATGTATATACAGGAATGCACAATAAATGATAGGAAGTATATATAAATCCTATATGATGCACATACGCTGTACATATGATGTATATAAGATGTATTTATGAGACATACAGCATAGATATGTAGAGAATTCCTAACCTTTACAAATGATATCAGTGAAAGATACGACGGAAAAGGTGGCAACGGAACGTAATAATCTCAAATTCCAGTTAGAGCTAATGGATTGATGGAATATAAAGCAGGCAATGGAACTGCCGTAAACTTGCTGAGCTTAGTTTTCAAATTATTACATCACAGCTCACACGCTTGAAATTTTTTCGCCTCTTTTTAATTATTTAAAAATTTTTCCAAATATTTTTTTTTTATGAATTTTGATCTTTGTAGTTTTTACCCAAATTGCACGCGATGAGTAAACATTTTAATAACTACGTAATCAGGGAGCTGAAGAAGTGCCATCAGCAGCACATGATGAATGGGCTAGATTCCCAGCCAGCTATGCCGAAGGGCGATGTCTTCTTGCTGTTCACATCCGATAACCCCAACGATAAGATCAGTCGACTGGTCATGATGAAGACGATGCAAAAGATATGTTTCGATGCGAATTCTGGCAATCGGTTTTCAGTGCGCGTCAAGCAGGACAAGCAGTTGTCGGAGCACAATCAGCTGATTGGAAGGTCTACGGATGTCTCTGGGGATGGATCTGGGGATGGCTCTGGGGATGGCTCTGCGGATATATATAGCGAAACACCTAGGCATATATTAAGGGAAATACCTGGAGATATATCAAGGGAAATACCTAGACATATAATAAGGAATATGCCTACAAATATATCCAGGGAAATCCCTAGACGTATATTCAGGGAAATACCTAGAGATATATCAAGGGAAATACCTAGACATATATCAAGGGAAATTCCTAGAGATATATCAAGGGAAATACCTAGGGATATAGCTAGATATATAGCTAGGAATATGCCTAGGGATATATTCGCGAATGGTAGAAGATCGGAAATGCCCAATCCGCTAGCGCGCCACGCAATGGAGCCAAGGGCGGCGTTCCCGAATTTCAGGATTGAGCAATCACCTAGCCCCAGTGAGTTCACTGCGTGGAGTTCTGATAGTGAAAGCAACTCGGATACATCAGTGGACAGTTCTGGGATGGAATCCCGCTATATGTGGGATGAACGCAATTCGTCAGACCCGCTCCACTTCCGGACGTCTATATATGCTCTGAAATTGATGTACAGGCTGCGAACTGCATTCCATCATTTTCTGAACCACTCCTTTGTCCGCAACATAAATGCCGATTATCGGGATGAGGAAGAATTGACGCCCACGCTCTTCGGGCCGAGCATCGAAGAGCCTCTGGTCACACTATTCGATCACATATACCATGCCGCATGCTGGCTGGCAGAGCCCGGCAAATCTGATACAGACCGCAAGCAGCAGAGGCAAGCATCGAATGTATGCCGCTTATGATTTACTCCTAACGACAGCCCTCAGGCATAGTTAATAAATATATATGTTTACAATCATATTCCTACCTTGGTCGTATCATTTAATAACTCAATTTTGACCGTTCTGGGTATATTTTGTGTTCAGAGAAAGCTCAAAGTGCTAGAGGACATTTTAAGGACAGGAAAAAATATTATTTCAGTATTATTTATATATTTCTATATATTATTTTGATATATTTTTTAAATATCAGAATATTTAAAAAATATATATATATATATATAAATATGCATTAAAAATATCTAAATTCTTCAAAGATAACCTTAAAGCATATTTGCTCAGATCTGCTCAAAAACTAAACCGATAATGCATAAGCTGAAGAGGGGCCTTGAAAGCACAATGCTTAAAGGATGATGATATTTAAAAATTAATTATTAAAAAAAAAATTATTAAATAAATAATTTAAAAAAATATATATATCTTTATTATATATATATATATATATATATATATATATATATCATATATATATATATATATATATATATATATATATATATATATATATATATATTTATTTATTTTAAATATATACACAGAATTCAAAAACAAAAAAATAAATTATAAAATTATTTCTAAAATAATTATTAAAAAAAAAATTGTTAAATAAATAATTTTTAAAAAATATGTATCTTTATTTTATATATATATTTATACTAAATATATATATATACACAATATTGGTAAATTAAGCTCTACTCTCCAAGAAGTTGCTTCCTTTGGAATGCAGATTCCCTGATATGATATATGTAGTTTAACTTTGATAAATTTCGAAATATACTATATATAATATATATACAATATATTTAATATTTATTTATTTAATATATATTTAAGTTATTAAATGAAATCCCAACTAAGCCTTAACCTATTTCCCACACAATTCGAAATTGCCGTTAACACGTGTTTAATTAATTAATTAGTTTGCGCACTCACCTTTAGGCTGGATGTTGTTGCCGCAGGATTGAGCTCAATGTTGATATTATTGGGCTCCATAATGATGCCGAGGCTCTGTAGGTTGCACGCCTGCGGCATCTGCATCGTGGGTGTTGGCACCTTAAGCACCGCAACTGTGCAATCGATGCTGCTGGCGCTTACCGTTGCGGTTGCTGGCAGAGTTTCCGGCATCCTCGGGCTTTGTTAGTGCTTCTAGTTGTTGTTGTAGTTGTTGTTGTTTTTGTGTTGGTTGTCGTCGTTGCTGGGGCTGCTGGAGCGTTGCCGTTAACTGGTCAACGCTGTGTGGCAAGCTCTGCAAAGGTAAGGCAAATATAGTCGTATTAATATGCGCCACTTGAGAAGTGCATAGAAAGGCGTTAAATGCAGTTTAAGCTTGCGAGAGGTACGTAAATGGAAATAAAACTATCGGGAGAGAGAGAGAAGGAAAAATCTTATATAGAAAGAGAGAGAAACAGTAAGAATAAGAGGCATATTGGAGGGTAGGGAACAGAAGGCCTAACACCCCCATAACACTTATCTAACTAATGCCCCTCAATCCTCTCAGTGCACCCTAATTTTACAGAGCATAGTAGGTCTATTGTTTAAACTTCAAATTGAAAAGTTTCATCGAGTGGCTTTTGCTTGACCAAGCTCATTTATGGAACTGGTTTTACTTGGGTAACAACTCTTTCTTTGACTGTTCAAAATTGTAAAAAAAAAATTTGAGATATTTAAAAATTTTGGAACAAAGAAATTTAAAATCTTGTATGGCTAATACCATGGATATTGATGAGGAGATCAGAGAAAATGAAAGGCAAATACAGACGCTGTTGAATATCAATCGTCGGCTAGTCAAAATACTCAGTTTCGTGAGTCATCTGCAAACCTCGCTGGACGTACTCTCAACGTCTGAGAGTAACCATCCGATAAGCAAACAACCTGAAGTACCTAATGCTCTCAAAGAGCCCGACGCTCAATGCGCGGACCTAAATGACGCGAGTAGCGAAACTGATCGAAAATGAGGACTTGCCTGAGATGTGATATGCAAGAAATATATGTCCGTATGCCTATTCTTTGCCAAAGATCTATCAAACCGCAAGACACAGAAAAACAAAAACAATCGAAACTAAAGTCGTTTGAAAACATAAATTGCACATATATTAATTATATATTTCGCATGCTTTGTATATAGTCAGGGAAACACACACAATTGATAATAAAATTTTAATGTAGAACTTAGGCTAAGACTTCTTCATCATGCAGGAGGAAAACCGTAGATATGTGCTAGTCGGATACTCCCAACTAGAGCAGCCTGTCTGTGTATCAAAGAGCAGCTAACATGCTAACCGGTTACTCCCGACTAGAGCATTCCAGTTGCATCACAGTGTAGGTAGCTGCTAGTTGGATGCTCCCGACTTTATTGCATGCAGAGCTAAACAGTCTTCGGCAAACCGAAGTCAATGATCCACGCCAGGATCCAACCCCTTTCATCCACAGATAAACAACACCTTTAACTCCAGATCGCATTTAGTTCTCTCTTTTTTTTATAAATATATATTTGTCTTTTGATTAAATGCGAATGCGTTAGCAGTTTATTGTTAGTCTCCAGTTTTGGTATAAATTTGCTATAACTTATTCCTACGATTAAATGGTAGGGTCATATAATATAGTAGCACATGGATCCGTTCGACGGCGCAGCAAACGAGAGCAAATATAAAAACAATATTTAAAAAAAAAAAACAGTTTATGCATTGATAAATAAAGCAAAAAAAAAAATTTAACTGTAATATCGAAACTTTGCGTGAATTGGCCAGAGGCGAGGATGGTTTATAACTATTTTTGGAGTCGTCGACGAATCTCGTTGGGCAGCTCTGTCAAATTCACATTGGACTCCTGCCGTGTGGTGACCTCGCGCAGCTTGACAATGCCCTGGTTCAGCTCGGCGTCTCCCAGGATAATGGCCAAGGGTATTTGATGCTCCTCGCAGTGCTGCAACTGGGCCAATAGCTTCGGATTTAGCTTGTAAGAGTGCTCCGCCTGTCAATTGATCAATTCCAATTTAATTCCATCAATCAATAAACTGAATCAATCGCTCACCTTGATGCCCGCATCCCACAGCTGGTTGAGCACACGCAATCGCTGTTCGTGCAATCCCTTGTGGGCCGAGGCCACGTACACCTCCACATCATTGGTGCGCAACTTCACTTTGCTGGCCGCGAACTTGGCCTCGAGCACTGAGAAGATGCGTTCCACGCCAATCGAGACGCCCACGCAGGGCACTGCCTTGCCGCGCGGATCGAACATGCCAACCAGATTGTCATAACGACCGCCGCCTGCCACAGAGCCAACCGTGCTGCCCTGCTCCGCCGCCTGATCGCCGTTTTGCAGCTGCTTAACAGGCGTGGTCGGGGCGCTGGCATCTGCCTTGAGCACGCCCTCGTAGATGACACCCGTATAGTAGTCAAGGCCGCGCGCCAGACTCAAGTCGAAGCTAACGCGTTGCTCAAGTCCAAAGAGTGAGCAATACTTCAGCAGTAGCTGCATGCCCTCGAGTCCCTTGACGGCATTAGGGACAGCCTTCAGCTTCTCATCCGCCAACAATTGCTCAACGAGCTCGGCGCCGCCGCTAAGACGCACATACTCGCCAATCTTGTCCGCAGTGGCGCCATCGAGACCCTTCTCATCCACCATTTCCTTGCGCACATCCGCCCATGGGGACTACAGTAAAGCAATAAATATTACCTATAAATCTCAGTATGTATGCCTTTCTCTTTTAGTTTACCTTGTCCAATTTGTCCACCGCTGAGCAGATGGCGCGGAAGCTGCTCGCCGGCACGCCGCATGCCTCGAACATGCCATCGAGCAGCTGGCGATGATTCAGCTTGATCATATAATCGCCAATCTCCAAAGTATCCAGCACTTCGGCAACAATTTTGACGCACTCGGCATCCGCCAGCATCGGGTCGTAGGTGCCGGCAATATCGAAATCACATTGATAGAATTCGCGATAGCGACCGCGGGTCATGGCGGGATTATCGCGGCGATAGACCTTGGCGATGTGATAACGCTTAATGCTGGAGATCTTGTTCATGGCTAAGTAGCGTGCCAATGGAACGGTAAGGTCATAGCGCATTGATAAGATTTCGCCGCCCTGATCTTTCAGATCGTAAATCAGCTTCGAGTCCTCGCCATATTTCCCTGTTAATACTTCCTGGAAATTGAATATTGGTTAACATCATCAGCACTCAACGCCAATCGATCAAACAAATCAAATTCATACCTTCAGCTCAAAGACAGGTGTGTCAATGGCCTCGCCACCATGCCGCTTGAACACCTGCACAATCTTGTCTAGCACACCTTGGCGCAGTGTCATCTGCTGTGGCGCATAGTCGCGCGTGCCTTTTGGTGTCTTCAAGGTGAACTTTTGATTTGTCGGCGCTGCGTCACCACCCAGTTTGGCCTTTAGGGCCAGCAGACGTGAGACCTCCTCATCGATCTGCAATGGATACAAAGTGAATAGGAACATGATTTCGGGCTTAATTTTCAGGTGTTTTGTATTGTGCACTTAGATGCTAACCTTATGCATTTGTTGTTGTTGTTGTTCTTGTAACTGTTGTTGTTGTTGTTGCTGTTGTGCTTGCAATTGTTGTCCAGCGCTTGTTGATAACGCACGGCCCTCGCTAGATGGCGCCAGCAGTAGCTGCTGACGGGCAGGGCTAAGGCAAGGGCACTGAAACGCGACACTACAGCGCCACTGGCGGCCAATCGAACGCAACATTTTGGTTTTTGTCTTTTACTGTTATCTCTGATTTGTCTCTTTCTGTCTCTTTCTTTCGTTTTACTTTGATTTTAAGTCTTTACTAATTGCTTTCGCTTATAAAACCTAATAAACAACAACAACAATGAGTAATCAAAAAAATACCGATTAGCGTTTATCGAACTGTTTTCTAATTATTTTCTTAAAACTTGTTGCAACTACGTGAAAAACGTTAGATGTACAAAATTAATGCGTTTGGTTAGTATATGTATGTGATTTATTAATATATATATATATATATATGTATATATATATATATATATATATATATATATATATATATATATATATATATATATATATATATGTGTGTGTGTGTTTGTGTGTGTGTAGAAAATTAAACAAAAGATCCTTGTTAAAAACATTTTTAACGCTATACAAAATCATTGCGTTCTCTTGACCGCCGTTCCATGACCTGTTTTAACGTATTTGGGCTCTCATTCTGTCTCTCTTTCTCTCTCTCTCTCTCTCTCTCTCTCTCTCTCATACACATTTAACACTTTTGTACACTTGAAGTTCGAAATTTCGAAAACTCGAAATTGGATCACGGCAAAGACGAGTTCAAGGACATTTTGCATACGATTTATTTCGCAAAAAAATCTGTTAATTCATCGAATTTGTATTACCCAGTAACACATTGAATATGCTCTATACATATATTTTTTTTGTTTTTATTGTATTTGCTTTTATTATAATTCAAATAAACCGATAACTTAATTTTAATCCCCCCTTTAATCGATATATCGATAAGTTTTCAACGGTTTGCGCAACAGCTGATGCCCGCTCGAATGCAATGAACGCATAAAGTAGCAATTAATGGCAACAATTACGTTGACGTTAACGCTGCTTGCGCACACATAGACAAGTAACGGAGGCTGCTGAGCCGGTTTCAGAAGCAGCAATGGTTCGCGTTTGGCAGTCAGTCGGTCATGAGCACAAAATATCACAACAGCAATAACAACAACAACAATAACAATAGCATTCATTATTTTTAAGCAAATATAAAAAAGGGGCAAACGCAACGGCATAGAAGCTGCTGGCAAGGAGAGGAAGAGGTAACGGTTAAAAAGCTTGCGGTGGTTTGCTTCAAGGCTACCATTGCCGACTGACTGAGAGGCCAAACGTTGATTTATAATGAGAGAGTGAACGGCGGTAGCAGTGTTGTCAAATTGGCTTTTTTCTCTAGAGTGCAATTGTGTTTACTCTGGCTATCTCATCTTACGCTAAACTTTCTCCATGTGCAGGAATGAGTCATGGTAAATCTTAATTAGCTAATTACACGCTCAAGTAAATAAACAACCGATCAGAAATTTATTTTTATAACAATTTTACAAACTTTTACTTGGTTTTCTGAGTTATAAACCATATATTTTTTACAGATTGAGTCCATATTTTATTAAATTTAATTCCACAACATACATTTATAAATTACTAATAAATAACCAAAAATATCCAATTAGAAATAAATAGTGCAAATTTTTGCTTAGCTTCTTTTTCACATAAACAGCTTTTTTGGCGATAAAAATGGCCAACACTGCACAGCAACAACAACAACGACGCATGTAACAAATGCCAAAAAAACAGTACTCAAATGTGAAAGTTCTCTTTTGTTGTTGCCACTGCTGATTGAGCGCTCTGTTATGTGCATGCAATCTAATTACAGAGCTAAAATTCAATAATGAGAGAGGCTGCCAACGCAGCACGTAAGGGAGTGCGGAGAGCAGGGTAACGGATGACGAGGCGAATACGTTATGTTGCGCTCATACACATATACAAACATGTAGTCTATGTGTGCGGCTGATGAAATACACAAATAAAGTTACTGTAGTTTGATACAAGTGCAACAGGATTCAGATGAATGTATGTACACATAAATGGCAAAGGGTTAAAAACGCATGGCAAGCGGCATACACACACGCACACACACACATTTAGCCATGTACAAAATTACACACATAAGCATACGCAATGTGTGTGTACATGTACATCATGGAAATGGTTTAGCGTTCATGCACACATAACATACATACATACTAGGTAAATAATTTGCATAGACATTATGGCATTCATTATGTACTTTCGAACTGACCTTCTCTTTCGACTCCTTCGTCGCTTTCAGTTGACGCACGAGATCGCCTTGTACTTTAATTTGTTCCAAAATCTGTTCACGCGTATCACTCATATTCTAAATGCCACAACACCAACGAATAACAACCGAATAAAACACTGCACAAAAATTTCTTTAATTGCGAACAGTTTGCACAGTTCAGTGGCAAAATATGTGTAAGCGCTGAATTTTTGCTAACTTCGCGCGGGCTGCAATTACTTTGTTGGCTCACAAAAAAAAATTTGCACGCGGCCAGCCGTAGTAACAAGCACATAAATAGCGCGTTGGCGCAGCAATGACCTACGTAAACGCAAAAAGAGCAACGTAACGTGAAAAGAAAACATATCGAATTTATTGGTCGTTTTATTATTAATGGGCTTGCAAATGTTTCCTATTTCAATTTGCTAAAATACATTAAGAATGATTATTGCCCAGTTTCAACAGCAAATATCGAGACAACAAACATTTATTGGCAATTGTCAAATGAAAAATACTCAATTGAAAAATACTGAATGCAGCGCCATCTATCAGAATTGTTGTGTGTGTGCCGTTGGCATTGTTGAACACTACAAAAATTCAAATAAAAATTCGAAGCTGAATTCAACATGCGCTGTATTTGATATCAACGCGTGTGTGTGTTCAGCATCAGTTTATATTTTACACTTGGGGAAGTGACATAATTACAAAGTAATTTTTAAGAAATTTTAACGACTTTTCGTGAACTTTGCCGGCCACAAAGTTCAGCCACAATATTACATTACCAATAGTAAGAGCATAAAAACATCGATCAAAATCAATATGAAACAAAACAAAATCGCGCCATATCAGCGCAACATCAAAGTGCGGACGTACGATCAGCTGGAGTCCGACATGGAGAACGCACAGAAGACGGTGGAACGCAAATTGAACTATTTAGCCGAATCGAATCACGTCAATACTCGAGCGATCCGAAGACGTGGCCATCGCTCCAGCGATGGCAGCAGCGGTGGCATGCCTAGACGCTCTAAGCATAGCAATAAAATGTCTTCCCAATCCAAACTGAAGGAAGACACATCCACCATATCGCGCCAGACGACTGGGCCCGTGCAGAGTGAGTGCAATCGAGAGAAAGATATATATATATATATAGATTGGATATATTCTCATTTGTTTTTTTTTTCTATAGCTTTTTTGCAGACGCCACGCCGAAATGGCCTCTCGCCACGCCACGATCTCGACGAGGAGGAGGAGGACGAGGAGCTGAAATTGGCGCGCTCGATGCGCGGCGCCTTGCAGGAGGAATACGAACGGCAATTGGGCAACGCGAGCAATCGACGCAGCCAGCTAAGCATCAAGCAAATGCACAAGCCCACCTATAGCTGCAGCTCGTGCGGCGCCATCTTCCATATTAAGTCGCTGCTTGGGGCGCATCGCCGCACCCACGATGATGACTTCAAGGTGCGTTTCCGTGGACGCCGCACGAGGGAGAGCACCACCGCCCTGACGGCTACGCCGCCGGGCAAACAGTGCAAGTTCTGCGATCGAACATTTGATCTGGAGCGGGCATTGCGCATCCATCAGCTGTGCCACTGCAACAAGATAACGCCGCAGCAGCGACGCAAGCTGGGCTACACGGATCTGGCCCACGAGAAGAAGAACGCGCCATTGCCAAACTTTCAACGGATGAGCAAGCAATGCCTCCCGCTGCACACCGTCCCCGATCCAAATATGCCCTATGTGGCACTTGGGCCAGCTGCGCTGAAAATGATCGAGCAGGAGCAGCAGATGAAGGCCAAGAGGCCCTCGACCAAATACACTGTCAAGGTGGCTGGGCCGATGGGACGCTGGCGCTAAGACCGGGTAGAAGAGCGAATTGAAGCCAAAAAAAAAAAACATGCACACACACACACACGCACACAAACACACACGCACACAACAACAACAAACATAAACAAAAACAAAACAGCACAAAATTAAACGAAACGAAACGAAATGAAACGAAACAAATTGGAAAACAATAGAGATGATCATACACAATAGACAAGAGGAGGAACAAGAAACACATTCGCTTTGCAATTGGAGTACTTTGAAATAGTTGGCGTTTAAGTGAACAGTTCGCCTTGCATATGTACAAAAATTTATTTTGCATCAGCATACGCTACAAATTAAAGGCAAATTTTTAGTGAGAAACCGTTATGGTAATCCATGTCTGTGCGTCTTACTATGTATTGTATGTATGTATATTGCTTAGCAGTTGTCCACTGTCGTCCAGCTGTTTTCCAACGAACAACAGCTGTTTAGCAAGTTTGGGTTAAGTTTTGGGCACCCTCTCTCCCGTCACTGTTGATAATTTAGCCGTTTTACCGCCAGATCTGGCGTTTTGACACACAGTATTTGCGCGGCTACTTTGAAATCTTAAATGGCTATATTTTATCGGGAAATAAATGGTACGAGGAGATAAGATTTGCGAACCAAAAAGAGAAAAGTCATCCTATGTACTATTATTATTATTATTATTTTTATGCTATTCAGGCTGACGAAATCATCCAAAAAAAGATCACTTAACATCGTAATAGCGTCCTTTGTATCTAGCCTTTTCTGGCGTTTTTTTATATGCTGATCTTGCACTCGAGATGGCAACACTGATGCCAACAGCAATACACGCGCACACACATACATGCATATGAAGGCTTGCACGTGCACAATGTCTAGTCGGCAGCTTGGCTCAGCTTGCCGCCGAACGCAGCAAACTCCAAACTTACACAGATCATGCACTCATACATGCTGCTGCTGTGTATGAGTATTACTGTTATTGTTTTTTCTAGTTTCATTCTCATTTCTTTCCACTAGCTGTTGAGCGTAACGCGTAAGAGCGGCTCTCTGCAAATTTTTTTTGCAGAGCATGTGTTTGTGTGTGTGTGTGTGTGTGTGTGTGTAAGTTGCGCTGGCTCTTTCGATAAAGAACAGTTAGTAACTTTAAAAAAAAATAAGAATAGTGCATGCATGTGTATTTACTACGTACATAATACTAAAACCAAAATAAAACACACAAATCGAATCGAATGGAATCGAAACAAAGTTGTAATGCGGCGCCGCACTACGTCCCAGCACATCAGTCGGGGCTAAGCGCGACAAGTGCTCAGTTAGCTAGCCGCCTCTAACGGCAACTGAGAATATTCGCAATCGGCGCATTTATAAAGCGGCTCCTCCAACGCGACATTGTTAGTGGTTTTTTTTTTTCGAATTGTTTATTTGATTTAACTTTTATTTTATTTTTTTGTAATCGTTCGATATTTGCATAATTTGCCTGTGAACAGCATAAATTGTTTATTAATTTTTGTATTTATGTTTTTGTTTTTTTGTTATTATTTTTATTCAGTGTTCAGGCACGAATTTTCCAGTCGCGGTTCCTGAGGCGCTAATAATTCAACAAAATGAGGTAAGTGTTGTATGATTTTATTAATCATGTAATTAGCCCTGCAAATACAATTCATAGAACTAAACTAACGAATCCAAAAGACTGAGCAGCTGCGTCATTCCATCTAGTTATATATATATGTATATATATATACCATATATATCCATATACGTACATCTGTATATGCAGATGAATCAATGCATTTCAAGTCGATTAGACGTTTCGACTTCAATGTTAATTAACAAAAAATAACAAAAGTTGCCATTTACATAAGTTAAAATAGTTTTTTTTATTTATTTATTTTTTTTTTAAAGGTTTTTAATTTAAACCAGAGAATTCCCTCACTCACTACTCCAATATTATCGTTCTTTTATCTACGCCAACTTTTTTTTGTACGCACTGGTAAAAGTTTTAATTGCTGTTACCTTTCTGTGTGCCAACACTAACTACCACATCAGGTGTATCATAAACAACAACAACGACAAATGTGACGAAGATGATAGAAACGCAAACAGAACTTGGCAATCATATCATATATGGTATTTGCTCAGTGCGCGTTTCATATGTATGTGCTTGCATCATTGGTCTCGCTGCCAAATACCCTGTAGTTGTGTGTTGTGTGTGGGCCAGCAGAAATATGTTAATGCGAAATTTCATATGCATATCAAAAATAATGATATATACATAGATTAGCTGTGAAAGTTTTCGCTTGCTATAGCTCATAGATCAAAGATAAAGCTAAACAGCAAAAAATTAATTTAAAAAAATTTAAAAATAAACAATTTTTTAAATTTATGAGCAGCTTGTTGAAATAGAGCTTTCACTGTAGTATATATTATAGTTTTTATTGGAATGAGTTCGTATATATAAGCAAATTTATTTCAATCTGTACAGGGTAGCGCCTAGTCTATCAGCAACAGCAATTACAGCATTGCTTGCTAATTAGACGTAATATGTAAGTAAACCTGGCCAGATTACAGAATTCCTTTTGCTTTTGTACAGACTGCTTGTTAGCTAGAGAGAGAGGGAGGGAGTATAGGGTAGGTATTCCTAAAAAAAAAAGAGAGAGAGAGAGAGAGAGAGAGTGTGTGTTATCACAATAGTCTTCCAGTTAAAAACGCTGTTTAAGCATTTTTTTTTTATCGAAGCGCCTCTAACTTATCGCCGTGTCGTAAGTTTGCAATTAGACAGTTTTATGGTCCATGTTATGGGATACTGTTCTTATATATATAATGCATATATATATATATATATATATATATATATATATATATATATATATATATATATATATATATATATATATATATATATATATATATATATATATATATATATATATATATATATATATATATATATATATATATATATATATATATATATATATATATATACAATATACAAATTCATATACTTTCTGTATATCCATTTACCAAGTGCAGCCTTCAAAATTTACAACGTGCTACAAATATTTGCGAAATGGATTATTGCGCCGCTTAACCGAATGCTAAATAAAGGCATTTATGGATATATGTTAGGTGCTGCCTCCGATAAGATGAAGATAACGACATAGCCACAATTAAGTGTAAAATTATTATTTTTTTATCGTTTTATAATATGCCAAAGTGACAAAGTAACTGCCACTAAAACGGCCATAAATTGTTCAAATACATTCGGCTGTGCGTTTAGGGTTTTATATCTGAACATTTTACTAATCTCTAATACACTTTCACTTCGGGAAATAAATACTTGACTTATTTATGGCCGTTAGGAGCAGGTACTAGCTCTGGGATACTCGTTGATTGTTTAAGATTGATAAAACTTTGATATACTTTAAGTAAAAATTCTTATCGATATCCGAATGGATTTCTATAGCTCTGACTTATCTTAAGGTTTCTTCTAAACAGAAACATTTATAATATTTATGACTTTTTATCGGTTGATACATTTCCTTATTATTATTAGAGATCATTTTGTTTACATTAGGTATCTATCCTAGCCTAGCTCTCAAGACGTACATTAAACAGAAGCATCATATTTATCAATTTCAAAATTCCAATATTTCTTAACAATTACTTTTATATAGCTATAATCGTAATAACAAATTAGATGTAACTCTCAAGGCTTTTAGCTAAATGAAGTCAAATTGATTATCGATTATAATCGATTTACAAATATCGATAATTCTATCGATAATTCTGCCTGCTTGTTATCGATATAGGCAGTGTGGATAATATTAGCACTACTATTACGGTTAAAATGCGGAATAATATTTGATGGATTTTTATCGATTTATTTACTGTATGTTCTCTTTTTATTTTTATCGATTTCTATAGCTTGAAAAGTTTCTGAGATAAAATAGTTTCTGATATTAAAGCTCCATGACTATTCAGAGTTTCGTCTAAATAAATCATCTGCAAAACATATTTATCGATTAATATCGATTAAATATTTTCTGATTAATTTCTAAGTTTTGATTTCGACCAAAATTGAACAGAATGCATTCCACACAAATCTCATCGTCTGTTGAATGCTTTGGCTTACTTAATAATTTTCTATAGTTTGGCATAGCCTTTAATAAATATCCAATCGATAAACAGGGTATTTATTGCCAATGCTATTTTATTGACTATTGCACGTGTTAGAGTCTTGACTATTTCTTGTTTTTAAATTTGTAATTTTTTGCTGACATTTTTTCGCCTCTGGCATTGACGCACGTAGCTTTCGATAAAATAATTTTGTTTAAAACAAAACGCTTGAATAAATTAGAGAGTGAAATTGGCAAAAAAAAAAAAATAGAAAAAAATATACTAATAATAACTCTTGTTTTATTTGAAACTCTTAATTAAAAATAGAGAAATATACGCAGAGAGAGAGAGAGAGAGAGAGAGAGAGATAGAGATAGAGACAGCGCCTAGCTCGCAAATTAGAATAGATCACCTATTTGTAATTGCTCTATTACAATATCATCTCTTTATACTAAGAATATATATATGTATATTCAGCATAATATTTGAGTGTACATAATATTTGAGTACTACAATTCTTCAGGCCCTTATTGAGTACTATAACTCGACTATAGCAACAATCTATCAAAAGAAGCACGCAAAAAAAAGTACCTAGTATAACTTGTTGTTAGGTTCTTTCCCATCTTTATGATGGGTATTTCCATTATTTCCAGAATGAACTGTACATTATATGGAGCTATACATCATATAACTAATTGTTGCTGTTGTGATAGTTATAATATCTAGAAATAGAAACTTGGTGGTGCCAAATACCCATTTGTAGAGCTTTACATAGTCTAAGAATATCTCTTAAGGGATAGATAATTGCGTGCTAAATATTTACCTTGATCAAAAAGCAGAAATATAGAAATTTAATGTCTGTTTTCCTCATATATAGTTCTGCCTACCAAAATGAATTGCTGTAAAAGACCTCTCTAGACCTCTACAGGAAAGTCATTTATAACTGTATATACATATGTTAGCCACTTGCAATTATAAAACAATTTCAACATTTATCGATTGATAAATTTTGATCAAACAGCAGCGCCGACCGCGACTAATAAAGGCGGCTACCGTTGAACTACCGAAACAGTCCGAATATTTGCGTATCATAAATATGGGTTAATTATAACTGCTTAATGTATGTATATATCGATGATATGCCGACCCTAATCGCCAAGGAGATTTCATCAAAGCCTTAGACAATGACGAGACAGAAATTTCGAATTCGATTTCGAATGCACTTGAAACGCTCGAAATTAATAGACCTATGATTTACTATCGACTACTTAGGATTTAGTCGCGTGCTCTACTTCTGCGTCACCACAAATTGGTAAACAAAGAATCCAAAATGTACAGTCACGAGTGGCAACGACGGGCATATACCCTGTGAGGAAATTTGAATTTATTTAAGGGGCGAAAATTTAGGTTTTCAATGTGTTTATATAGCTACAAATCATATTAACTATATAGTTATATAATATATCTTATCTTGTTTGTTATAGCTGAGCCAAAGTTAAAATTTGATAATTAGCGATTTGGTGTGATCGATAAAGCCTATTGCCAAAAGCACTTAAAATTCCAAAATATTTTTATTATTATTTAAGCTATGCGCTGCCTTTAATAAGCATGCATCCAATACCAAATATATATGCATATATATATACATATATATATATCATATAGTGGACCCTTGAACGCTATCAGAAACGCCAGCACTCATTAAGATGATTATAGGGTATAAAAAATCGCCGTTAATTATCGAAAATTGCTAGTTAATGGCACTGTTGAGCCTTACCAGCCAAAATGCGTATCTTTATGATAGGCCATATTTGTTACCTGGAATACACTTACATTATATATATACCAATCTGATAAGAGAGGCGTACGAAATGAATGTGTTAAGAGGAATGACAAGTGAAATTACCAGACAGAAAAGAACAATATGAAATGTCATGGTACTTGAGAATCGTAACAGAGTCTTTAGGAATACATAAGAAATGCTCTTAAGTAAGTATATATAGTCGAGAATCGAAGTAAGCTTAAGCTTTTGACGTGTGCTTCAAAGATAATGCTATATATCCTAGTAAAGCGATCAGTGTTCTTAATGGATATCAATGATTGTGGTCTATAAAAAAAATTTGGCAAATTTGCTGGCCAGACTCAGGGCGATAATCTATGAAAAATTTTGTTTTTGTGATATTTGCTGATATGATACATAACTCAATTTAGTTTGTTTTTTAGGCGGAATAAAATGAGTTAAAGAGAAAAAAAACTTGAGGACTATAGCTTGATATATATATATATATATATATATATAGCTATAAATACGCATATATATCGTTGAACATTGTACTATTATTATGAGCAAATTTCTAATCGTTTAATTAAGATATCTGAAGGGGTGACTAAATGACCACACGTCATTTTTGATTGGACAATTTGGGTTATAATTAGTTAATCATTTTAATTGCAGATATAAAGAGTTTTATCAGAAATTTCTGATTTTTATAAAAACGAAAATGCCATAAATCGGAAAGGAAAAAAGTCATTAAACGGAATTGACCAGATAGTATGGATGTATATGGATATATATATATATATATATATATATATATATTTATTTTAATTTTTTTTTTTTTATATATGAGATATACACATATATATTAAGAGAAACTGATGTCTCTCTTACAAGTTAAAGTTCCACTTACTTTAGTAGGCTTTGTGACAAAAAGTAACTGTCGATTTGTTTCGATTACAGCTTAAACACATACACATATGTATATATGAATATATATATATAAATTTATATGTATATAAATATCAGAGGGAAAATATAAAAAAAATTAAAAAATTTATTGGGCCAATTGTTGTCGCAGCGCCAATAAATAAAAGGGTCGCAAAACAGATTTCGATTTCTATTTATAGCTCTCCCCTTGTCTGCCCATATATATATATATATATGTATATATGTATATAAATATATGTATATATATGTATATATATATTTATATATATGCATATATATAAAGAAATCGAAAACAATAAATCGTTAACAATCCAACTTGGTTAGTCTAATCAGAAGCGACGCACTAAACTTGGGCAATTAACGAAATCCCGGCTAATCCACTTGGGCAGCCACTTGAATTGGGCTGCGAGCCGCATTAATTGCCAATGATTTGGGAGCATACTATATAGTATATATACTATATATATATATATATATATATATATATACTATATACTATATATTTTTATTATTATTGGCTATTATTATGGACTTATTCATATTTTGTAAATTTCTTCCAGGTTGCTGTTGAATAAGAAGAGCCTTGTATGGCTATCGATCGTCGCTCTAATGGTCACTGGTCTGACGCTTGGCCTTGTCTTCGGACTGAGATCAAGGGATACGCGCTATATTACGGGAGCCGTTGTCTCCAATGGCATCGGCTGCGCCGAGGTTGGTGGCAGTATGTTACAAGAGGGCGGCTCCGCGGTGGACGCAGCAATTGCGACGCTGCTCTGCGAGGGCATCATGCTGCCACACTCGATGGGCATCGGCGGTGGGTTCGTGGCCACGATATATACGCGGCGTACGCGTAAAGTGGAAACGGTCATTGCTCGCGAATCGGCGCCAGCTGCTGCCCACAAGGAGATGTTTGTCGGCCAAAAGGAGGTGACGGGCGCCATGGCTGGCGGTGTGCCGGGCGAAATACTTGGCTACTGGGAGATGCATCAGAAATACGGCCGTTTGCCGTGGAAGGATCTTTTCCAGCCGTCCATTAAGATGGCCCGCGAGGGTCATGTTGTGTCGCGCTATCTGGCCGCAGCCATCAGCTCCAAGATAACACAAATCAAAAACGATCCGGCGCTGGCTAAAATGTTCCTCAACGAGAATGGTGAGCCGTACGTGGAGCACGATTACATGAAGCGTCCAGCTTTGGCCAATACCCTCGAGCGCATCGCTAACAATGGCGCTAGCGAGCTATACGATGGCGGCGAGACGGGCGTCAAGTTCGTTGAGGACATTAAAAAATTGGGCGGTATCATTACTTTAGAGGATCTTAAAAATTTCAAGTAAGTCTCACAGTTTTGCGGGTGTCCCAAATGCGAAGCATTCCACATCATCCAGCAGACTGTTAAGTGTTTTACAACACTGTAAACTATTTAAGCTAGGCCTGATCATGTTCCGATTTTATAGAAGTAGATGGAAGTAGATAGCTAGTGGCTTACCTCTCTCAAACCAAAGCATTTTAAGTTAGTTGTAAGCAAATCATGTGTTTTACAACACTATAAACTATTTAAGCTGGTTTTATGTAGACCTACCTCTCCCAAAGCGAAGCATTTAGGCAGATCATCCTTCGGTATACAACACTGTATTGTATATATGTAAGCTAGGCTAAGCTGGGGCTATGCCTAATTATTTATAGTAAATGCATTACAGTTTTTTAGTTCTCCCGTAGTGAATCATTTCGCAAAAGTTTCTTACGAACCTTTTACAACACTACATTGCTCTTAAGCTAGGTAGCTGGCTGTACAAAGCACAAGATCCATTACATATAGCTCATAGTACTTAGATGACTTAGTCATACTTGGCACACATATTTGTATAGCCGTTTAAGAGTTTAGTTTTATAGGTTGGCGCTTGGATCGATAAGAAATAAGCCAGACCTTTAGGCGTACGTCTACCTAGTCTGAAATTGAAATTGTATTTGAAATATTCCCAGGTGCCGTTGGGAGAGCGACGGTCACATATCGGCAAATGTTACGGGCGGCTTTACATTATATACAACGCCATTGCCATCGAGCGGTCCGGTTCTGGCCTTTATATTGAACGTGATGAGCGAACTGTATTCGGATAATGAGGCCATTTACTGGCAGCGTGTCATTGAGAGCTTTAAGCATGCGTACGGTCAGCGCTCGAATTTGGGTGACTATGAGAACGATCCGGAGTTTGGAGGTAGCATTAAGGAGCAGTTGGAGAAGTTGCTCGGTACAGAGCTGGTGGATACTGTGCGCTCCTTGATAAAGGATGACAAAACGTCGCAGGACTATATGTACTATGGTGCCAATTTCACTGTGGAGCCCGATCACGGCACCGCCCATATGAATGTGCTGGCCAGCAATGGCGACGCCATATCCATAACTAGCACCATAAATACCTAGTGAGTAGTAATAGGACTATAGTTAAAAAAAATTATCTGTAAATGCTAATGATTCTGTTGTGCTGTCTGGCAGCTTTGGCGCCAAAGTGGCATCACCACAAACGGGCATCATATTGAACGACGAGATGGATGACTTCTCCACGCCGGGCGTTATTAACAGCTTTGGAGTGCCCTCCTCGCCCGCCAACTACATTTATCCACACAAACGGCCCATGTCCTCCATGAATCCATCCATTATTGTCGATGGCAATGGCGATGTACGCATGCTAGTCGGAGCTGCTGGCGGCACCAAAATCACAACTAGTGTGGCAACGGTACGTATTTGTATATACATATAGTATAGAAGGACAATAGGAATATCTTAATATACGATCAACTGCAGCCAACTTAATGAGTTCATTGCTAATTGCCAAGGTATCGATAATTAATTTGGTATTTTTTAGGTCATCATGAAATATTTAATACGTCGCGAGACAATGTCGCAGGCTGTCAATAACGGTCGATTGCATCATCAGCTAATACCAATGCGCATAGATTACGAAGCCGATGTGAACCCTGAGGTCATTGAATATCTGCGAGGAGCTGGACACACGATGAGTGATAATCCCGGCGATGGTGGCTTTGCAGCAGTAACGGCAATTGGGGCGCTACATGAGCCAGAACCGTTCTTTGATCGTCGTCGCGTAGGCAGTGTTTTGACCATCGAGAAAACAAATAAGATGATTCATTAAATTGGTTCGTAAATGTGACTGCCATCACGTTTCATCGGCGATTCGCCACTTTTAATATTTGAACTCTCAGTATAGAAATATGTGTATCGTAGAAAATAGTAATTGTACTTATACGCTCTATCTGTACATCTGTACATATGTATAATTGTATATTATAAAATTGTAGTTATGTATTGAAGGATGTAAATATATATAGCTGCTCGAATATTGCAACGTCTTCGGCAATATTACAAATAACAATTGGCGCTTTTTTCTTTAAAATTCGAATTTCAACGTCTGATTCACGTAATGTATGCATGCGTAACGTCCTTCGAGCTAAAGCGCAAATATCAGCAACGTTAGCGCAAAACTGAGCAAGCCAACGTAAGATCAGCATAAAAAGGCTCTCTATGGTATTTTTTTTGGTGTGTTCTTAGTATATTTTGTGTTTCGATAACGATTGCAGCCGGCATTTATTGTGTATCGCTGTCGCCAGTTGGCGCTGAAGTGCTTGAGGTGCCACCTGATGTGCTAGAAAACGTCAAACGCGTGGCAGTTCCGCATACTGCAACAATTTTTTTTGTTTACGTTTACAGTGCAGTTATTTCTGCATTGCATTTGCATTAGTTACGGCCGCGTTATATATTGTGAATAACAGCAGCAGCAATACAAATCGATTCTCATCGAACTGTAATTACTCTCAACTGGCATTTCAAAGTGTTCAGTCGCTACGTTCATTGAACATTAACGCTGATTGCCTTTTGATCAACACTTTCGCAGCGACTGCTCACCTGCTCACACACACACACACACACACACACACACACACACACACACACACACACACACACACACACACACACAGGCACAAACACACGCATATACTAACATACAGTTGCTTTCAGGCTCACACACATAGATTCTACTCGTACATTGACATCGCATCTCAAATCAAAAATTCTTAAGCGGCCGCTAGCTGCTGGGCTAATTGCTGTGCGCGGCGGTTACCATTGCTGCTGCGACGGCGACGTCGACGTCGACGCCAACGCCAACGCCAACGTCAATACGTAGACACGTCAACACAAAAACAAATTGAAATCGGAATTGTAATTCACATTGGCATTGCCATTGGCATTTCGAATTCGAGATGCGTGTGAGTAATATACGCAGCGGCCGCATTTGCCGCATGGCCTTGTGCCTGCTGGTCATCCTGCCGCTGCTCTATCTGCTGACCAATTGGAGCGATCATCACAAGCGTGTCCAGGAGGCGTATCACACTCGGTTCGGCGGACCCAAGTTCAGTCATCAGCGGCTCGAAAATAGGCCACGCGAGGTGCCCACCCTGGTGGAGGGTAAGTCGATACTTTCAGCCACTCCAATGACCTTGCCTGCGATGATATCATATGATGACAGCCTTGTTGTATTTGTCATAGCCATGTATTCAAATACAACTGGTCTTCGCCTGCACTTGCTGAGTGATCAAATTTGTTTTTTTTTTCTTTATTTCTTTATTTGCTTTTGTGGTGCACATTGTGTGCTCAGGTGTTGATTGTTATGCTAACTGTTTGCCTTTGCAGGTCTTGGCAATTTCGAGCCCAAAGATCTGAAGCCACGTACCGGACCCGGCGAGAACGGAGATGGCCACACGCTGTCGCCGGACAAGAAGAACGTGGCCGATGCCTCCGAAATGGAATATGGCATGAATATTGCCTGCTCCGATGAGATATCGATGCATCGTTCGGTCCGGGACACGCGTCTCGAGGAGTGCAAGCACTGGGACTATCCGTACAATCTGGCACCCACCAGTGTCATCATTGTGTTCCACAACGAGGGCTTCTCGGTGCTGATGCGCACCGTACACTCGGTCATCGATCGTTCGCCCAAGTCCATGCTGCACGAGATCATCCTCGTCGATGATTTCTCTGACAAGGAGAATCTACGCACCAAACTGGACGAGTATGTGCTGCAGTTCAAGGGACTGGTCAAGATCATACGCAATACCGAGCGCGAAGGCCTCATACGCACACGTTCCCGTGGCGCCATGGAGGCGACAGGTGAGAGGGGGAGGCAAGAGTTTAGTTGGAGGAAATTGCATAAGAGAAGGCTTACGAGATTGGCGAATTTAGGCTGCGGTAATTCTAAAACCGGTTCAATTAGTCAATTGGTTATGCAAAGTGTTAAGTTATAGGTTCGACTAAGCTAAGTCCAGTTAAAACAGAGAAAGCACGTAGCTTCAACTTAAATATGGGTTAGACTGCCTTTTAAGTACAGCCGCTCTATGCAATTCTCACAAGTCAAAATATAACTCAGCTAAGTTCATTAGTTCTAGTTCGCTTCTATTTTGCTCTCGCTCACATTTGAACTGTCTTGCAGGTGAGGTGATTGTTTTCCTGGATGCCCATTGCGAGGTGAATCTCAATTGGCTGCCACCGCTGTTGGCGCCCATTTATCGTGATCGCACAGTGATGACCGTGCCCATCATTGATGGCATCGACCACAAGAGCTTCGAGTACCGGCCGGTCTATGGCAGCGACAATCATTTCCGCGGCATCTTCGAGTGGGGCATGCTGTACAAGGAGAACGAGGTGCCGCGCCGCGAGCAGCGTCGTCGTGTCCACAACTCTGAGCCGTATCGCAGTCCAACGCATGCGGGCGGCCTGTTTGCAATCAATCGCGAGTATTTCCTCGAACTGGGCGCCTACGATCCGGGCCTGCTTGTGTGGGGCGGCGAGAACTTTGAGCTGAGCTTCAAGATCTGGCAGTGTGGTGGCAGCATCGAATGGGTGCCCTGCTCCCGTGTCGGCCACGTCTATCGCGGCTTCATGCCGTACAACTTTGGCAAGCTGGCCAGCAAGAAGAAGGGTCCATTGATTACCATCAACTACAAGCGTGTCATTGAGACCTGGTTCGATGATACCCACAAGGAGTTCTTCTACACACGTGAACCGCTGGCACGCTACCTGGACATGGGCGATATTTCCGATCAGCTGGCCTTGAAGAAGCGTCTCAACTGCAAATCGTTCCAATGGTTCATGGACAACATTGCCTACGATGTGGTTGACAAATTTCCCGCACTGCCCGCCAACTTGCATTGGGGCGAGCTGCGTTCGGTGGCCTCTGATGGCTGTCTGGATTCCATGGGCCACCAGCCGCCGGCCATAATGGGCCTCTCCTATTGCCATGGCGGTGGCAATAATCAGCTGGTGCGTTTGAATGCCGTTGGACAGCTGGGCGTGGGCGAACGCTGTGTGGAGGCCGATCGTCAGGGCATTAAGTTGGCCGTCTGCCGGCTGGGCACCGTCGATGGACCCTGGAGCTACAACGAACAAACCAAACATCTGCTGCATCGCGTCCACAAAAAGTGCATGGCTCTGCATCCGACGACACAGCAGCTCTCGCTGGGACAGTGCGATGTGAACGATGGCTATCAGAAGTGGCTCTTCAAGGAGCTACGTCCGCACTGGTAGGAACAAACCGACGATTAAGGCAGCCAGGCGTCAAAGCAATATCTAACAAGGGTTTCAAACGGGGGGATGAGCAACGAGTGGACAGGCAGGGGTAAAAAAGGGGGAAAGGGGGTTAAACGGAGCCTGCGGCTCCGTTTTAGACACAAGGAATTTAGTAAAAATGAAACAAAATGGAATTGTTGTTGGTTTTAACACGCACACACACACACACACACACACACACACACACACACACCCACACACACACGGACGTATCATCAATGAATCTGCAAGTTTGGGCAATTGGTTAAGTCAGGCATAATCCCCTTGTGATTCCAAATGATATTGATATTTAACACCATTTATAAACTAAGAAATGTTATGGAAAACGTATTTGCTAGAAATTCTCATTCGGATATTAACAGATTTGTATTAAGTATAATATTTGATATAGCAGCAAAAGCTGAACCATTTTTTTTTTTAGTCTTCGCCAATTGCCCAAAGTAAACTGTGTGTGTGTGTGTGTGTGTGTGTGTTTGTTTCTGTGTGTGCGTGTAAATTGTTGTATTGCACAACGCATGCGAGTGAGTGAGAGCGGCGCTAGAGCGAGATAGCGCCAGCATAAGTGAATGCATAGTGTTTTAGCATGTGTGCGAGCAGTGCCGCTGCCGAAAAAGGAAGCGAGCGAATCATGTGCAATATATATATATATATATATATATATATATATATATGTATATTATATAACTATATATATAGATATATATTTACATATTGCCGCTAGATCGTTCGCCATATTGTAGCCTTGCCAGGACATTTTTTATGAATATCAGCAGAAAATAGTTTGTAATACTATAGTACATATGTATGCCTATTATAACTCCATGTAACTATGTATATCTCTATATATGTATTTATTATTATATGCCTTTGTTAATTAACTATCTTCATTGCTGCCACATTCCACAAATTACTATAGAACCTAACTTTATGCGACTTTGCCAATTAATAACTAGAATCTTTTGCCCTTTTTGTTTTGATTTTCTTTTTTTTTTTTTCTTTTTTCTTTTTTTTTAATTTGTACTTTGTTAATTTAAATGTAATTTATTTTTGTAGATTGGAACTACTTGAACGCCCAATTTGCAGCACGCGCATTATTCTCGCAGTCGCTGTGTGTTTTAAATGTAATTTTTATTATACATTCATATACATGCATATATACAATATATATTATATAGCGTATATATACATATATACAAAATAAATATACATTAATATTTACATTCAAATGTAACTAGAGTTATAAGTCTGAATAATGATTAGAAATAAAAAAAAAAAAAAAAAACGTTTTCCAAACACTAGACACTAACTGTATTACTATAAAGAGAGAAAATATCTACGAATACATGGAATTTATGTGCGGTATTGTAGTTAATATATTGGGAATAGAAATTTTATAATTGATATTAAGCTGTACGAATATATATGCAATTATTTATATAATTATAGATATATAAATTGATATGTTGAAAAAATTGGCATTCCATTGAAATGCCAATGAAGCGATTAGTGAAGTCTGCCTTCTATGCGATTCTCATCAAGTCAGTTAGCATAAATAAGTTTTTTCTGTATCTCTATTTATATTTTATTCTCTATTTCTATGTATTTCTCTTTCTACCTGTATCTTTCTGTCTGCATCTTTCTGACTGCCTCTCTGTGTGTTTCTCTCTTTTCTCTCATTGCACGCCTTTGTCCCTCTGTCTCTTTATGTCTTTCTTTCTGTTCTTCTTTCTCTCTGCCTCATTTATATTTCTTTTGATTTTTCCCTCTATGTTTCTCTCACTTTTTCTCTTTTGCTCTCTTTTTGCCAAACCCTCTCTGTCTCTCACGCTTTGTGTCTCTCTCTCTCTCTCCTTCTCTCCTAGGCATCTCACGCATAGAGATGAGTGGGAGTTCTTTCTCTTTTTATAATCTCACTTTTCCCTCTCTCTCTCTCTCTCTCTCTCTCTCTCTCTCATGTCTCATATCTCTCTGCTCTGTCTCACTCGTCTCACTCTTCTCCCATTTTTCTCTCTCTGTGTTTCTGTCCTTTAATCTCTGGCTTCAATCTCTGACTCATGGCTTTCTCCTCACTTTTGTTCTTAATGCCTCTGCCATTTCTTATATTGTGTAATTTATCCAAGAAACGCCCATAGGTAGGGCATTGGCAAGTACTCTAACCGCAATACAAATCTGTTTACCCAATTCTTAATTTACTGATGAGTCGACAATGAGTCAGAATTTGACGAATTGACGGATTGATCAATAACAAAAGCAGTTATCTATGCCCGTTGCCTAATCTTGTTAGCTAATTTATAATAGACGATGAGATTCCACTTGGCGGTTTTTCAATTCCAGGGAAGTCCTCAAGGGTTGCGCTGTCGCCTCGATAGGGTTCTGCGAAAACAGCTGAAGCAGAGCCGCGTCCAATTAGATATCGTGCTGGAACGCTATTGGAAGTTGGGCACCTGTGATGTTCGCCATCATTGGCGGGCTACGATATTGCGCCAATCCTATCGCTAATTAGAGAGCTACTGTACCAGTGTCTGTCAAATTGTCAGGTGCTGTTTATGTTGTTTATGATTCGAAGCTACTTATCGGCCGTAAACGGGGAAGAGCCGGGTTTATTTTGGCCTGCTACATGAGTCTGTTGCCCTACGATTGCATCGGCAGAGAGAGAGAGAGAGAGAGAGAGCGAGCGGCGCGCAATATCATCAAAATTGTTCAATTTAATTGACTTCAAGTGACTGGGCTGGGTCGGGAACATGTCTTATCTAACCAACCATTGTTATGGTAAATACATGTTCGGAAGAGTTCTACCACTTGCTCATGTAGTTCGCAAAGAACTTATTTAAGGGTTGACTATTATGATATATATTTATATATTTCGATCAGTCTATAAAGATCTTTAAAGAATGTAAAAAATTTTATAATTTAATTGTTATCATTTTATAATTAGCATAAATATATGTATGTATGTATGTATATATTTGTATAAAATTTAATTTAAATATATTTTATATTAATAAAAAAAAATGTACATTTTTATTTATTGAAATATTTTATATTAATAAAAAAATATAAATTTTGATTCATTATTTTATTAATATAAATATTTATATATTTAAATAATTTATAATATAATATACTAAGTTTTTAATTTGATAAAACATTTACAATAAACTTGGACAATGAGTTCTACAAAAAATAATTATACGATTTTTCATAAAATTAATTAAGTAATTAAAAATATAATTTTAAAGTCTTCAAAGAATTTGAAAACTATATTAATATTATATATATATATAATATATATAAAATTAAAAATTATGAAATCTTATAAAATTTTAAATTAAAATAATTATTATTTTAGTGGAGCAAAAGTAATCACCCTATTGGAAGGCGCTATAACTTTTGCTCCATCTTGTATATACAGCTGTGCTTATGAAATTTGTTAGGCGAGTGTTAAAAAATAATTTATATATTGAAAACAATTAAACATAAATAAATATTAAAATTAAAAATTGTATTTTTTTTATTAAATTAGATGTTTTTTTTGTTACAAACTTGGAAGCATCAGGGCATGACAAGGCCTTCCTGTCGAATTCCACCTATAGGCATCTATTCAAAGTCAAGTTCGCATAAAATAAATAACAATAAATCAAACAAATCGGAATAATACAGAGATGTTGAGATAGTTCGAAAATTGAAAAAAAAAAAACAAAATGAATTTCAAAAAAATCAGTTCTGGAATAGTCTAGAAGGGCATTCAGCGAACGTGGGGCTATCAACTCAGTTGTGCCTCTTATTGCTTTTGCTGTTGTTGCTGTTGTTGGCCAAAAACATTGTCAATGGAAATTGTCAATTGGTGTGATAAGGGCCCCGGCAGCGTTAGCGGCAGCGGCAACAGCAGGCGCTGGGGGCGTGTGGCGCGAAATTCAATGAAACCGAAATCAAAGGCTTCCCCTTAATTGGCTCTGCTATAAATAATAAAGAGTTTGCCATGGAAGAGCTCATTCAGCGATTACCACTCGCAGCAGTTGGAACTTAAGTAAATATATATACTATATATAACTCTCTCGAAAATCCTTTTCAATCCTTAACGCAAAATGTGCAAATTGAGTTTGTGTCTGTTGTTGGCCATCTTCGGTTGTTTGGTGGCTGACAGCTTGGCGGGCGTGGCACGCGGCGCCGATTTGCATCGCGATATTATTGTGGTCAAGAATGTGCGCGATTTTGTCGCCCAGCATCCGGGTCTGCAGCTGCAGCGTCTGGTGAAGCAGCCACCCACTCGGTCCAACGAGCGCAGCCAGTCGGTTCGCTACACGCTCGGCGCTCGCATCTCCGGTAAGTGCGATAGCTGAGCAGTTGGCATATCGGAGCGATAGGCTCCACAAAGTATGCCACGCACCTGTGCGAATCTAGCTAATCAATCGTAATCTACTTTCAGGCGATAGACTGGTCGCCCAGGGCGCGGACGTCTTCCACTATCAGGCGCGCAAGGACGTTAGCCTGCAGATCACGTATCCGGAGTCGGGCGCCGGTTCCATTGTCACCTTTGTGGAGCTGATCTGCACCCAGGATAACAACGAGGGCAACGCCTATGTGGTCGCCGGCGGCATTGGCCAGCGCTTCATATCTATTGTGCTGGAGGCTAAGCAGACCCAGGACTTCGCCTACCAGGCGCAATACTTTGGCTCCGACTAAGTCCGACGAGTCCCGACCATTTCAGCCCTAATTTAAGTTTACTTTTTGTTTATTTTTTTCTGATTGATCATATTATACCCAAATAATGAATAACCAACCGTTAATCGTATGCACATACAAGGAGGGGGGCCTTTCTTTTCGCTTCGGGAGTCTACGTATGTAACTATCTCTTGGCAGCAAAATAAATCGAAAGTGCCCACGCGCTGCCCACTTCGGAGAAGTATACAATCTCATAAATAAGGGTTGAGCCCAGGGATATTCCGAGCGTACTGCCCGAATGACTTTGACACAATCTGAACGCACATAAATTTTCTGTTTCTTTAGTCGCTCACGCGACTTGCCACTGTTGATGATGTTTATAGTGCCAAGATCAAGGCGAGAACTTGTGATTGAGTCATAAAAATGCATAACTGATCAATATATATGACCTATTTATAAATTTTATAGTTGGCTTTTAATTAAAATTGATAAGCGAAACTTTCTCCATTCAGGTCTGTGGGGAATACAATTCGTTTAGAGATAACCGAAACGTTCTCTGCCTAGTGCGCAAATGCACGGAAATGTTATCGTTATCGATCAAGCAGCGACCGTCCCAGTCAAATTTGACGTCTGTTGTATGACGTTTTAGAGTTTATATATTTGATATATGTTATCAAAAAAGCCTGAAATATTTCTTAATTCCTTTAGGAATTTTCCAAAGGGAAAGAGAGATTTATCCATACATAATTTCCGTTATATTATGCGAAAATGATTGAAATAATCAGCTAGAAAATAGTATTATATATGCATATTTTTCCCATACTCAAATTTGTTTATATATTGATAACAAGTTGGATGAGTGTGCACAACCACGAGATACCCTGTTGCTGTATCTGTCACAGTTGATGTGTAAACAAGCTCTCTCCTTTTAATTAGGGATATTCCCGCATGGTTATTCCAAAAAGCAACGCTTCAAAACAAATTGAGCGCACTTATCTAGCTTGTTCGATATCATTTATAGCTCATTTTATGCGTATAGGGTAGCTCTATAACTAATATCGCTAGCCCGCCTCTTATTTCTCGAAGTGCTCGCTTATAAGATTGTTTGCTTTCATGCGCAAATATGTGTATCAAGGTTACGATTGCAAAACGAATTCTAATAAATACGAATCCGAAAAACACACGCCTGGAACACCCACGGCACAGTGTCCGGCCATAGGTCTCACTTAGTTTTTAATCATCCAGAGCGATAATTACAATCTCAACTAAATGTTCAACGGAATTATAATTAACATTTTTATATGATCTATGATACAGAGTATGTTTTATGGAACTATAAATAAACTTAATATTTTAGAATTTTAAATATGTATATACATATATTATAAAATATTATCAAATATATATACCTAATAAATTTAACTTTGAAGAAAGGAAAAATACTGCTCACCTATCACAGCAGATAATGATCTATATTTTGGGTATTAAAAGATAAAAATACTTATACTTATATTTGAACGGTATTAAACTGTTGAATAGTTGTATACCCATTGAAATTGGGGATTTCAGGGTAAAATAGTTTACCGAAAATGTGTGTAGCAGGCAGCAGTGGGCATGGCATTCAGGAAACCGATATATGGCCATATTCGTCCGTCGGTCCATCCGTAAGTCTGACTGTCCGTCTGGTATTTACTTGAAATATTTTTTTCTATATTTTTTTTTCATACGTAGTATGAGTTTAACTATTTTTTTCGATATCTTATCCCATTTCCTAATTACCGATATTTGAGGTACTAGAGACTCGTGCTACGGCAAATACGCACATATAAATATAAATATCACGCTCCTAAAGTTTGATTAACAAAGTCCATTAACAAGCCTTTGTCATTGTTAAGCAGCTGTTCACAGGTTGCCGGGTATCTCTTAGTCGACCAGTCTCGACTAGAGCACTCGTTTTTCTAAATTGTTTTTATATTATTTGTTGCCAACTGGCTATCGATAAATATATACGGCTTGTATTTGATGGACTTAGCAGCTTTGCATTTATACAGCTGCTATCAATAAAGCTGGCAAGACTCCCAAATATTGACATTTAGATGTATAACGCATATTGATACTTTAATAGGTTTATGCCTAAAGCCACAGGCTTTGAGTTTCGTTGATCTTCAAATAGATCAGCCTGAAAATTGTGTTGTTTCCTTCAAGTTGTTTGTTTTCAGCTTCAACTTGTCTGATTGAGTGATAAGATACGCATAAGGCTACGTCCACGGGAGGCTTGATGAATTAAAAAAAAAAATTATATATATATATATATACTAATGTAGAAATACTACTTAAGCCAGAAAGTTATGGAATTTTGAGATATGGAATACATACTATTTTGAATACCCCAATCAGAATTTGTCTTGAAAGTCAATTTCAAAATATTTTGAAATGACATTATGACTGGCTTGGGGGTCTTACGGGTTTGATAATAGATTGATTTAGTATTATGATAATTCCAGTTATTTAGGAACTTGAATCACTTCTAGTTGCGTAACATCAAGCATTGCACATAGTCCAAGTTAAGAACTTCGGTCATATTATCGAGATTATTGCCGATTGTCAAAATTTCGTTTGAAACTGCTGATTCATTTACGATCATCTTTGTCATCGGCTGACAATATAATGTCTGACCGCACAACTGCAGACTTATCGCAGGCAGTGTTGGACACTGAATGGCAATTGGAAATTATTTTTGCTGTCGCAATTCGATAAATAAGTCATACACTATATAGTTAGTTGTTCATAATATTTACTGTTGATTCTCGATAAGGGAAACGGCGTCAGCTACCAGGGCAAACACATTTGAAGTGCCCAACACGGAGACGGAAGCTAAAGCCAGTCTCAAGTGTTTAGGCAAATAGTAATATTCTAATAAATGTACATATGAATCCCTGACACTGACACTGGCACTGGCACTGGCACTGGCACTGGCACTGGCACTGGCACTGGCACTGGCACTGGCACCGAAGTGCCTATCATATGCTCCGGCGATCAGCTGAATTTCTGATCACATTCGCCAATGTATTTATGGCTGTAGAGGAAATTGTGGCCACGCGCAGCAATTCGCTTCGGGGCTAAATTAATTGGCTAAATCCATTTGGAGTTAGGGCATGTCTAAATTTACTAACGCTCAAGTGTTGGCCTATTTATAGATACTGAGCAAATAATTGCCAATTAGTTGCCCCAAAAACAAAAACAAAAATAATAAAAATAAATAAGAAAAAATAAAGCCAAACCATGGCCAATATTGTAAAGCTATGCGGCTTATCGTTCAGTCGTCGAGTTGCTGCTGCCTTATCTAACGCTGACCGCCGATAAGAGCGTGTGGTATAAAAAGCCAATGCACAAAACAGTCGCCAATTAGATTGCAAAGAGCGCGGAGCCAACAAACCACAAAACCAATCATAATTCTCTCTGTCTCCCTCTCTCTCACTCCAACACTGTACGCGTTTCGTTAATTCTTTGTGTTTTTGTTTTTTTTTTTTTACTGCCTTTTCGGTGTTTCGTGCATTGTGAGAAAATGCAGCGAGTGTTTGTCTCGTTACTGTTGCTGAGCGCTTGCGCACTCGCTGCGCCAGCTCAGGAGCAGCAGGAGCCACAGTCGCCGTCCCAGATGCAGCCACAGTTACAGCGCGTCACCGATCTCGTATACTCGCCCATCAAGCCTGTTACCGATGAGACGCGATTCATGACAAACAATCCAGAAGTGAAGCTGACCGCGCTCAAGAAGGTGAAGCATGCCAAGGGCAACATTGTATTCAGTACTGGCGACCGTATATCAGGTAAATTATAGAAGATGCTCCACAAGAATAAGCTCTCTAAACGGTTTACTCTTTCAATTTTGCTTTCTTCCTTACGCATCATGCGTTGCTCTCCACTCATTACTCGCCACATGTCTCTTCTCACTGGTTATTCATTATTCATTATGACTTCTCATTAATGATTCATTATGCATCACTCGCCCCAATTAGGCGATAAATCGTTGGTCAACAACTACGATGACGAAAACTACACCACCGCCGTGGATATCGAGGTGGACATGACCTACACATCGAAAAGCGGCAGCACCGTCACCCTAACCAGCATCGAGATCTATGTGGACACATCGGCCGACGATGCGAGTGCCTATTACTTCAACGGGGGCATTGGCAAGAGCGAGGCGTCCATATTGTTGGCGTGCAATCAGACGCGCAACTTCTCATATGAAGCCTTCTTCTATGGTTACTAGACTAGAGAGCAAATTGAGAGCAAATAAAACAGCATCATCACTTGGAACTGAACTGTGATCGCCCTCGCCATCGCCAGCGCTAACACTAACGCTAATGCCATATTCCATCCCATTTCTTCTCTCAGAGGGACAAGTATTATAGAGCTAAATTTGAATTAAACCAATGAAACCAAGCAAAAAATGAGAACAAATCAAAACAAAAAAAAACAAACAAAATTTACGAAAATTATCTGCAGTTGCACTCACCACTCTTTCGATAAACATTTATATATATATATATATATATATATATATATATATATATATATATATATATATATATATATATATATATATATATATATATATATATATATATATATATATATATATATATATATATATATATATATGTCTTTTTTTTTTTGCTCACTTATCCGGATGCTTGAATCTTGTTTTACTGATTTGGTTTGCTCTATGGGCACGCAAAATTTCATTGGCTTATCGTACATACGCACACATGCACAGTTGCATATAGAAAGTGTTGGGGTCTGAAGTTTGGGTTTGTGCAAAGCAGCCCCATTTAATTGAATTGATTAATTGTGCCTACCCTCTGTTTCTCTGAGTGAATAGATAAGATCATGGCAACGAAATCGGAGTGAATAATGCGATTTGAATTTGAATTGTTTATCAGAATGGTAAAGGGAAGACCCCTACGTAGATCGTCAGATCAGAATACCCGCCGTGGATGCCCTTAGCAAAAGCAATTTATAACATGCGTAATATGAACGATCGATTCTAATTTAAGCGGATAATTATGGCACTCTTTATTTTCAATAGGGAGTATCCGACTACTACTACTAAACTATTGCTAAAAGTAATATATATTTTGTATTTATATTGTTCTATAATTTTGAACTTGACGCATTCATACAGCAAGTATAATATAATCAAGTATATGTATGTATGTGCATATTTGGTGAGTGATATTAACATGTTTAATAATTTACTCCGAGCACAGTAAGCGAGCGAGCTGAGCTCAGTTTGTTTTGCGCTCCCGAGCGCAACAGAAGTTGAGCAATTGAACATAGAACAATGGCTATGGAAACCTTCAACGTGATCTTGCTTTGTATATTCATCCCGTGGGCCAATGGTTGTCCGACGAAAATACGGCAATTAAAAGGTGGGTTCCGTTGTGCTAAGGCTGACCAACTGCATAATACTCGTTCACGACTGAAAAACAATTTGATGTAATCCAAAATGAATATTTCCGGATAAGCCTTCATCTACGGAGGTCTAAGGGTCTAAGCTCAAGAGCTCTGGCATATAGTTTCAGTGTCCCAATTACCAGGCATGCATATGTAATTTTTTGGTAAATCTTTAGTATGGCTCTACTGTGATATAAGTAATCAATTTTAGGGCTTTATTATATATCATTAGATAATATTATATACTAAAGCTCTGATATATCTACTATATAGTTTTTGGCTTTATATTTATTTGATTCATACATCCCAATGAACAGAGAATACCCCGTGCTGGGACAAGAAAAGTATTTGCAAACCACAAGCCGATTGTATCACATGGAATGCTTATGCGGCTCAACAGAATTCTTTAATTCGTTGTGGCTTTAACTCGATTGCCAACGAGCTCTGGTGCTGTCCTGATCAGTTCCCTGCAGGTTATGTTCCTCCAACAACATCAACACCGCCAGCATTAACTACATTAATACCAGATCCCTCAACATTAGAGTAAATAGCTGATCCTGATCATGCTTGTGATTAAATTTTAACCTACTTCACACCTTAGGGATTTTTCGAAGTTCAAACATCTGGTCCCCGTCATATACAACTCCAAATATTTTGATGATTTTGAGTACCATTGCACAGCCATTATCCTGTCTCCCAAACGTCTGCTGACCTCTAGCAAGTGCGTAGGCAAAACCCAAACCACTAAGCCCATCAGAATTGCACTGGGTGTTACCGACCCGAGAAATGACATTGATGAAGACCAAGAGTATGAAGTCAAGGTATTATGCAGCCTCATATCACAATCGAGTCAATCTATATATACCCTTTTATTCATATATACAGTCACGAATCGAACAAATCAACAATGACCTGTCACTGATGGAGCTGCACACGCCCATTGATTTGGAGCATGGAATCATATCTAGCCTGTGTCACACGGACGAGCTGGCAGGACAGCCAAAGCTATATGCCGTGGGCTATGCTCACAACGGGGGTAAGCATGGATAGATGTGATCTCGGATTTACAGTTCTAAGCCATGTCCATTATGCCTGCAGAGACCAACTGTGGCTTGTTCCAGACTCGCCTTGAGAGACTCTCCGACTGCAGAGTACCGGAGCTAAAGCTACCGGTGACCGGCATCAATACGACCTCAACGCACATCTGTGTGAGAGCTGTGAGTCAGAGCCGCCCTAGCAGCGATGGGTGTAAAAATTGCCTGACGGCCAGCTCGAGTGTCCTCCATGTGGAGCGAAGTGACGGCAGCTTATGTGTGGCGGGCATTGCCACGCCCACCACAGACGAGTGCATTTTGAATAGCAATTCGACACTCTACACATTATTTGTGAACAGAGTATTTAATGATTTCTTGGGTCTACCTGCCCCATCCAGCAACTGATCGGGTTAAATGGCATATCGTAAACTCAGCGATGAATACCATTATTTAAGGACACGAAGTCGAATCTGTAATCTCAATAAAACCCAAATGTTAATATAAATAAATTAAGCTGCGGAAGTGAGAGAATATATCGTATATTATGTAAACGGGAGTGTGGGCCGAATATGAGCGTAGAAATCTCGTGAGTTATGAAAGCTAGAGACTTGAGATTACTACCATTATGTTATTCTGATATATGTATAAGAGAAAAAATAAGAGATTGCACAATTATTATATAATTTTACTGATTCCTCTGCTAGAGTTACAGATATTAGATACACCCCTCGCTTCCCCCAAAAACGATCCCTTCACTGATTAGAGTACTTCCGGGTTGAGCTTACTTCATTTTGTTTTTGCGTTTTTGAAAAGGGAAAAGGTCTAAATGATAAGCACATATAAATACATATAAACATGCATATGTACATATATGTGTGCACATATGTGCATATTGTGTAGAGAGTAGCGACATTGCTTCACTCGCTTCCAGCCCAGATTTCTCTTTAGCATGGGCTCACTTGTTCGGAAGCTCGCAAGCCAAGCGGACGTATTATTGAGATTGAGAACAATTTTTCATACATATTTTTATATATATATTCGCATATATATAGCAATGTCTATAATCGCACAATTCCCGATGTTGGCTTTAATACTGTTGATAACGACATTAGCAGTGGATGGTTTCCCCGAAAAGAAAAGACGTAAATCTTAAGCTCTTGTTCTTCACTGTGATTGATTTGTGATTTAAAATATATTAATGCAGCGGGTGATCCATGCATCTGGAAGTTGGGCAATTCGATAGCCCGCTGTGAGTTCGATGACAAGTGTACAGTGTTACATGAGGCCTACCAGGCGGGACAGGTGAAACTGGCCGATATCCCCACCTGTGGTTATACGAGTGCCAACTCCTCGGAAATGGTTTGCTGTCCCAATAGTTTGCCCGGCAAAGATACCGTGGCGCCCACGTAAATCAATTTTATTATAAAAAACTTAAATTTTTTATTTTAAGTTGAGATTTTATATAATGCAGAAGCAGCAAAGGACTTCGGTTTCCGCATCTGGCGTCCCTTGCATACTGGAACAACCACTTTGACGACACTATCTTCCATTGTACGGCGGTAATACTATCGTCCAATAAGCTACTGGCCACAAGCAGATGCGTGGGCGAGACCCTGAAGCAGAATCCTTTCCAAGTTGCACTGGGCGTAAGCGATACGAGAAACATTGATGACGAAGACCAACGGTATGAGTTGAAGGTACTGTTATGTTAGTCATGAACTAGTTAGCATAATCAAATTATTATCAGCTGCCACAGTAGAGGCGATCTCTCTATAAAATCAATGTCTCCCTAATCTGATGAGCATCTAATTTCAGTCGCAAGAGCAATTCAACGACCTGGTACTGTTCAAGCTGCACACGTCTATTGACTTTGCTCAGAAGGCAATGGAAAACGTGAGCATAGCTTCCCTGTGTTTTGAAAGCGAGCTGGCAGGACAGCCAAAGCTATATGCCGTGGGCTATGCTCACAACGAGGGTAAGCATGGATAGATGTGATCTCGGATTTACAGTTCTAAACCATGCCCATTATGCCTGCAGAGACCAACTGTGGCTTGTTCCAGACTCGCCTTGAGAGACTCTCCGACTGCAGAGTACCGGAGCTAAAGCTACCGGTGACCGGCATCAATACGACCACAACGCACATCTGTGTGAGAGCTGTGAGTCAGAGCCGCCCTAGCAGCGATGGGTGTAAAAATTGCCTGACGGCCAGCTCGAGTGTCCTCCATGTGGAGCGAAGTGACGGCAGCTTATGTGTGGCGGGCATTGCCACGCCCACCACAGACGAGTGCACATTAACCGACAATCCCATTTGCTTTACCATCTTTGTGAGCAGCGCACTTCAGAATATATTGGGCTTCACTGCTTCGCCCAATAAAGTCACATTCAGGAATCACAACTAATGGGGTTCAGTCAGTGGAATATGTTCAAAAAGCTGTTAGCAATGTGTAAATATAGAGATTTTGTACACACTCAACATTTATGTAAATGAAAGGGAATAGCCTATATAAATTATATAAATAAATGAAAGGGAATTCAACGAATCTCCGTTTACTGCTTATGTACGCAGCTTTGGCTGGATAGCTTTGACAGCATCATGTTTTTATTTATGTGCTTTAGCTCTGTGAACGTACGTTAGTTCACTTAAACAATTTTTCTCAACACTATTCAAAATTGCTGATCGCAATGGATACTCCCATCTCGACAGCAGCGGTGCAATCTCAAAATTCGGACTTCTTTTACGGCTGGGACTTGCTGTTTAAAACTGTGGAGAATCGGATTGTCAAGAAGGCGGACGTGCTGATGGTCCTCGCCCACTTTCTGTTGACCAAGCACTGCAGTTTCCGTTGCATTGGCATTGGGGATGACAAAAGTCTGCCTGATGACGAGCCCGGCAGCGAACTGTTGCCGGATCAGTGGAACGGAGACAATGCCAAGTACTCGCTGAGATATGTCCGCGATAAGGTACTCTATTTGTTGCTGGCCCATATTACGGATGATGTACTGATTGTCAATCTGCTCGATGTGAACACCAAGAATGTTTCCAATCTGTGCGTCACTCCTGACACTCTCGTGAGTGATCTGAAGGGCAGCATTGCCAAGACACTGCCATCGGCTGGCGCAATCGTTGAACGTTTTCGCCGGGAGCTATGCGATCCGGTATTTGCAGCAACTGTCCGCGAAGAAGCAGCACCGCAAGTGATCAGCCAGACGCCAGCACAGACTGCAGATCCCCTGGCCGATGACGGACGACGTCCGCTCACCTATATGCCGCACAGTTTCGAGGTGGACCCTTATAATATGCCCGACGTTGGACGCGGCGATTTGGATCCGTTATCGGCTGGTATGGGTAATCTGTTCCCCTTTCCTCGAGCTCCAACGCCCATTCACCCGAATCCACCAGACCAGGGCACCCCAAATCCGGATCATGCCCAGCCACCCGATTGGAATCCCGACCATTACATGTGACAGCGCATGACCACCCAGCAATTGATCACTAAATTCGCTTAATAAATATGAATAATTTTGCAAATTATACGGCAGATGGTAAGATTAATTTAATGCGCTTAAAATTCTAGGCAATCCAAATGATCGGAAAAATGTTCGTTTTATTAAAAAAACTTTTTTTTTGGGATTTTCCCTTTATAAGTTGGGTCAGCGAACAACTTAGAACTGACTAACACCAGATATTTAGGTGCTTAAGCGTTTATTAATTATTGCTAAGATAAAGCTAAATACCTATTATATCTATTATATCTATATATATGTCAGACTGACTATACTAGACTGGGTCAGAGTGTTGAGCATGATTGTGGTCGGATTATATGCTTATACGAAAGTCCTTAAGACAGAGACTTCCTTTGATCTAAGGCAATACAGCCTTAGGAGCTTATCCTATAGTATATCGATGCGATACTAATTCTTTGGCATATGGACAGACATACATATAGCGCTGTAATCCTTCGAGTTCTATAAGTAGTATATATATGTACAGTAAATAGTCTGGAATTGGATAACTCTGATTCATACCTCGCTACTTAGTCACGCAAATTGTTGCTCAAATGTTTGTGTCGAAAACAAAGTTGGAAGATTTGCGGCTGAGAAACGCACACTTCCTCAGTTTTCCAGCTGGCGTCGGGGCGAACTGCGCTGCTGCGGTCGCGGCTGGCGTCGCGGCGAGCACTGAGCATGGCCAGTGGGGAGAGCAGCAGCAGTTGAGCGCGAGCGACGCGCCTGTCCAGTTCGTTGTCGTCGGATCGGAGCATGGCACGAGTGTGCTTTGTGATATCAGTGCTGTTTTGGCTCTGTGTGAGCAACGGATGCTGTGGCTATTATAGCCTCCAGGGTTGGTTTATACTCACATACACACATGCAGTCTATAACTCTTAATGCTCTCTTATAGTGGGTGATCCGTGTCCGACTCGGGGCTATCGCAGCAGTTGCCAGCCGGCGGAGCAGTGCTCCACGCTGGGCCAGTTCATCGAGAGCGGGCGGCTTTCGGTGGAGTCTGTGCTCAACTGCGGCTACACCATAGCCGGTGAGAAGATCTGCTGTCCTTTGCCAGACATAGCAACAACAACCACAACAACAACAACAACAACAACTGCAACACCAGATGCAGCTGAAGCACCAACAACCGCTCCTCCACTGTGGCTTGGCCTATTTAAGACAAATCGTGAGTATGTGCAGCGCTCGGTGGCCGAGCAGGCGCCAGCCAGCCGGGACAGCATCATATTCCCAGACACGTCCAGCTCGTCGGGCGCCGCCTGCCAGACGCCCCTGTACGAGGGCAGCTGCGAGACGATATCGCGTTGCCGGAGCCTGGAACCTCTCCTGCTGCAGCAGCGCCTGCGCGATGACGATGTGCAGACGTGCCGTGACGGCACCATCGAGGAGATCATTTGCTGTCCCGCCAACTTGCCGGCGGTGCCGCGCGGCCAAGTGGGCACCGCCACACGCATCTGCCTGCCAGAGGCGACAGCAGCCCAGACAGCGATGAGATCATCGATCGACGATGAGAGCGCCATTGCCAAAGCGGAGCAGCTGCTGCCCCACTACAAGCACCTGGCGGCTCTGGCCTATCCCAATGCCGCCCATGATGGCTATGTGCATCGCTGCGCGGCGCTAGTCCTGACGCCGCAGCTGCTAGTCAGCGCAGCGGGCTGCGGCCGGCCCAGCCATGCGGTCTTCGGGGTGGCCGACATGCGCGACGTGGACGATGAGGAGGATTTTCTGGCGGTTATAGATGTGCGTAACATATATGTAGCTATCTCTGTCTCTCTGTCTTCCGCTCACTCATCTGCTTTAAACCATGCCTCTCTTTGCTTTGCAGCGCGTCGCCTTCTATCGTGACGATTTGGCTGTGCTGCGCTTGACGCAGCCTTTGCCCGTGGACCGCTCGAGCTCTCCACAGATCAGTCTGGCGCCCATGTGCACCCAGTTCGAGCTGACACGCCTGCAGCTGAGCGGCCAGCTGCTGGCCACCGCCTGGGCCAAGGGCAATGGTAAGCAATGCTTTGGTCCGCCTGAGTCGACTCCAATGCTAAACGAACAATGCGAATTTTCAGCCAGCGATTGCCCGCTCTATGAGCTGCCAATGCGACTGTTGCCCACGGCGGCGTGCAAGGATATTGCCGTATCGACTGTCGCCCAGGACGTGCCCGCCTCTCACCTCTGCCTGGAGCCCATTCAGGCCAACGCTCTGATTGCCAGCAATTCCAGCTCGTGTGCTCCCTGCCCCGCCATCGTGGGCAGCGTGCTCCATTTGCATCGGCCCAGCGGCAGTCGTTGTGTCTTGGGCATTGCCACGCCCACTGCCGCCAGCTGCAATTCACAAACAATGTACTACACGAGTCTGCTGAACACGCGACTCCAGCACTTTGTCGAACAGCAGCAGAATGAAAAGCGTCTGTAAGGACGGAAAACCTAATTTAGGCTTCAAGCTGTTCGGGCCACTGCAACAGCTGCAGCTCCTTTCCCAAATGTGATTAGTATAAGGTCCATACGTTCATATATATATATATATATATATATTTGTAAATAGCTATTATGCACGAGCGCCTAGTATATAGAGAGGTAAACACAATATACATTTATTTTAAACTGGTTTTCCAGCTAACTAAAGTATTTTTTAAATATTATAATATATATGTATAGCCAGAGCAAAGATTTAATTGAGAGAGAGAGAGAGATGGAGACAGAGAGAAAGAGAGAGAGAGCGAGCTTTGTTTTGGTATTTTTTAACATCAATTTTATACTGATTCTGTTCCATTTACAGCTGTTAGCTAATTATTAGTATTATTGGTATTTTTTGGTATTTTTTTATTATTTGTTTATATTATTTGTTTGCGCCCCATATTCACGCCTCTATAGCATTCATATTTTATTATAGGCTGACTAATATTCAAAATGCCATTATTCGAATTCAGCTGCAATTGAGCGAGCATAGCGCAGTCGGTCAATTTTGTTGTATTTTACAAATTTGATTAGAACGGATTAGTCTTATCATAGGTTAGGAACGTTACGCACTTGGGTCAAATGCAAATTCAAATTACTATTTCGCACTTGGGCTGAATTCGACTCTGACTGTGTTTTTCCCTTGAATCATGGTGATTTTTGTTGTTATTACTGCCGGTTTTAATGCCCATTAAAGGTGTTCCAAGAGGGTATACTGATGACGAATTACAGAGAGAAGTGTGAATGTTCGACCTTCGAGTATATATTATATTATTAGATTCTTGTCATTTGCCATTTCAAGTATATGTATGTAGATAAGAACAAATTCTTGTTTGCATACTTAGCCAGAGTTAAAATAAACTATATATATGTATGTATATCCCTATACCACACTATAATATATCTAGAGTCTTAATATTAAATGTTATACGAGGAGCAGAAGCTCAACAGCTATGTATATACATATGTATGTTTTGATGTCGAGCATGGGTATTTTCTAGTTGAACTTACTCTACAATAGTTCATTGAGTTTTTAACCGCTGTTCATTTGTGAGTCTGTTGCTGTGCTCAGACTTGCGTATTTTGCTTCTGTTAAAACAGGTTTAGAGCTAAAATAAAATCAAAAACGAAAAAAGAAAGAAACAAACAAAACAAAACACAAACACAATCGAGAACTTGCCACTCTCGGCTCTGGGCTGGCAGATCTCGACTCAGCGACGCTCGGCTCTCGGTTCTCGGCTGGCAGATCTCGACTCCAAGGCTCTCTCACTCAGCACTCAACTGTCAGCTCTCAGCTGTCGGCTCTCGAGTGCCGACTGTCGACCGACCGACCGATCGCTCAGCTAGCTATGCGCAGTTTAGAATCTGATCTTGGCTTCAGTTGGCGGAGCGTCGCGTTGCTGTTAGGTCGTTCGGAGCCAAAGCCCAACGCCGTGCTGAGAGTACTCAAGCCCGTGTCAAGCGTTTCCGTATAACGTCTGCCACCAGTTTACATTTTATTTTAACATCAACCAACTGTTTGTGTTTTTGTTTTTATTTTATTTTTGTTTTTTAATTTTTTATTGTTACCTTGTGCGAAGTGCTGGAAGAACTGATTGAAAAGAAGGGAGCGTAAGCAACATATAAGACAAAGTCAACAACCGGAGTGATTTGTTGCACTTGTCTCAATTTGTTGTTATCAAAACACAAAAGTATTCAACTTGCGTGTGTCAAAGGTTTGTCTGATAATAAACAAAAACGAGAATAACAACATCAACGTATACAATTTAAATAAGAATAATTATTATTAATATCAATGAAAGCACTGCAAATGCTGTCAGCCAGTCCTTCATCATTCCGAACAATGCTGCCCTCATGTTCCGTATACAGAGAGATTCATGATAATTACATGTTCGTCCCCAATGACATATGGCAACAGTGATGATCAGCTAGCTAGCTGTAACGGTTCTTTTTTTTGAAAACCCATATTCGATTTAGTTAGTCAGTGTAAAAATAATCAAGCAACTTGAAAAAAATATATTAATTTAATATACAAATTTAAAATGAGCTTTATTATCTAAAATTATATCAATATGTTGATACGTTTGACAGTTATAACTAAAAAAATATATATGGATATATAAATATATATGAGTTTATACATGTCATCTATATATATATACATATAATCATTCGAGCTGCCAAAAGCTGCTCAAATTAATGCATCAATATTACTTCTTTTAGTATATATACTTATATACATATTTTATACACATTTTTTATTTGTTTTTTATTGTTTTCTTTTTTTTATTTTTTTATTCGCATGTCAGAGTAATAAAATATTTATTTATAGACTTTAGTTTGATCATATTCAGTCGTGACTTTTGCAAAACCTTTTGCTATATAGATCAGATTGAATTTAAATTAAGTGGAACTCCATAGATGCATATATATTATATATATATGTATTTGGATGTTTATTAAGTCAAGATTATTTTGATTATTATATATTTATTATATTTTTATAGTATGAATTATATTTGATAATAAAACTATTTTGTTTTTTAAATCAAAATTCCTCTTAGGCAAAAATATATATACATATATATAAAATATAAATATTAAAATCATATCATTTTATGATATTATTAAATATATATATAAAAAAAAAAAAAAAAATAATAAAAAAAAATAAATAAATAAATATATATATATATATATATATATATATATATATATATATATATATATATATATATATATATATATATATATGTTTATCAATATATTTTGGCAATTTCATCACATATTTTCATTTGATATCATGCACCTTTAATTTTGTTATGATTCTTCTGGCAATTTATTGAAGAGTCAAACCTTAGTGATAACTCAGTAAGCACTGAAATTGCCGATGATATGAGAGATAATTAGTTAATTTGCTAAAACTTGTAGTACAGATGTCGCACAGTTTTCGTATCTTTGGTTTTGTTTTCTTCTGTTTTTGTTTTATGGCATCACGTTATCAATTGAGTGGCTAGATAAACCCTATGGCAGACCGCTCTGGCACTTTATGGAAAGTTCCGATTTATTGTTATTTTTGTCAAAATGCGTGAGCAAATAGAACCTCTTTAATCAGAATCTATCTGGGGAGAAAGGTCTAGCAGGAATCACAGTTAAGTGTAAAGAAAAATTTCCATATGGCTCATGTCGTTGAGAGTTTATTGAGTGGCTCGCCTAGATTATTCAGCATTGTTGTAGGCAGGTTCAGCTGATAATAAATCTGCGCTGATGGAACACAACAAAGACAAATTCCCAACTGAGTGAAATTCAGTTGATTGGCAACCAAAGAGCCAAGCCACTTACTCAAATAATACATTTCCATTAGCAAAAGGCCTTAGATTCATTATCTCCACAACAAACTTTATTGCAGATCAGTTCGCCGTTTGAGGAGCTGATCATGGCGCTGTGTTCACCCAGAAGGGAAGAGAGGGCAAGTCGGAGTAGTTGCGTCAGCCTTAGCCTGCTGCTGTATGGTCTCATGCTGTGCGGCCTGCCACAGTTGGAAGCCCTTGAAGGTGTTTAGTTGATTATTTTAGTTTTGGGCTTCGTACTGACCCGATCTCTATTTGCAGAGGGCGATCAGTGCACGTTAAAAGGCAATCTGGCGGGTGTCTGCACGGCCTCATCGAAATGCGTGCCGCGCATCAAAAAGTATATAGAGACGAGGAGATTGACCGTCAATGATATACCTACATGTGGCCTGAATCCCCACGAGGAGGTCGTTTGCTGCCCGGTGGCCGAATGCTGTGGGGATGATCAAGGGTAAGAGTGTGTCCAAATAATGGATGCAAATCTGATCCTTTATTGTTGCTTTTGTTATTGTCCCCCACAAGCCATGTGCCAAATGTTGTCGCTCGTTCCATAAGTTCAGCTAGTCATGAATCGGACAGTCTAACATTGTTTATCTAATTTACGTGCAGTTCAAGTAGCAGCTCAGTGAATAATTTGGCAACAGCGAAGCCGGACAGCAAAGAGTCCGCTTGGCAGAATGTGGGTGAAAGGACCACACCTGCGCCTACAGGCAAAACCACACCTAAAGCTGTGCCTCCAAATAACAACTTAAACTTAGGGAGACCTAAACTGGATCCCAATTTGCCCTATTACGATTTTAATGAAATGATGAGTGGAAAGCAAGGGTCACAACCACCGCCTGAGGGCAGAGGTCCAAGCTTCCAACAGCCGCCCCTACAAACTGGCACAGACGATGAAGACGTATCAGGAGGATTTTACACGTTGACTCCGTTTATGGGTGTTGGTTTTGACCAGCCATCCATGCAAAGTAGACCTCCTCCATATGATGACGATCAATTCGGCATTGGACGACGCAAGCACGATCCACATGGCGGTCATCCGCATCGGTGGTCTGCTCCAAGCAGAGAGCCAAGAATCATAAATAGACCGTTTTCGATCAGACGGGAAAATACAATCAGTGGACCTGATGACGCAATCCGCGGGTGGCCAGGATCCAAATCGAATAATGGGCCTATATTTTGGAACGGTGAACAACCGAGTAGGCCGCCTGCCCCAGAAAAGCCAGCTCGCTCCCTAAACAGCCAATTAGACAAGAACAATAATGAATGGAATTGGTTTGTCTCAGCTGAATTTACGCATTTACAATTAACCTTTGATGGCTGCTAGTCTCCGATACTTGGAATAGTCAAATAATATAATCCATTGTCTTTTGTTTTTCAGGCAAGAGACCACAACGAAATCACCTGCTCAGCCCGATCCTGCAAGCCGTAATGATGTACCGCGGCCAGCTGTCCAAGGTAAGGTTAAGGGGAATTTTTGAGTATTTTACATAGGATTCAATCCTTAATGGAATTGGTAATGAAATGACAAGGATTAAAAATCAAGTCCAAGGCATAGGCTTAGCTGAGTAATGGTATTATGTTTGAGAAGCACGTAGAAAGGCGTTTGACCTCAACCAATAGAAGTTTTAGTTTGGGTTAACGTAGTCATCACTGTTCTCCCATAATGAAAGTCTAGCAGATCCGAGGCATATAAGTTGTATTGAAGATTAAGTTTGTCTCTGGCAGCTTGTCGCTTGATTGAGAAACGTGAATTGGAGGAGCTTCTGACTGAGCACATTTTGGGTGGCATTAAGGTGGAGCCAGCTTATTATCCGCATATGGCGGCGATTGCGTTTAATGTCCTGGGTAATATACAATTTGGTTGCGGTGGCTCGCTGATCTCAACTCGCCATATCCTGACGGCTGCTCACTGTGTCAACAGCCTGGATCAAATACCCGTCTACGTGCGCCTAGGCACGGTGGATATCGAGAAAGTGGGCGCCCACTATCAGGACATTAACGTGACGGTAAGGGATATCTGTATAAGCCTCGTTTGCCATAGATTTCTTATTGACTTGCCTCCACAGTCAAATATCAGAGTACATCCGGAATATTTAAGCACCAGCAAGTACAATGACATTGCCATACTGGAGCTGGCCGAGGAGGCCAAGCTGAATAACTACACGTATCCGGCGTGCCTGGAAACGGATTCAGTTGATCCGCCGTTAAACTCCAGTCTCTATGTAACGGGCTGGGGCGTTATGAATAAGACAAGTACGTTAACGGGCTTACATAAATAACGTATAACTAATCGAATTTCGAATCTAATTTGTAGCTCGACGCACTTCGAAAATATTGTTGCGTGCCCCGCTCACAGTGGTTCCGCTAGATCAATGCAACAGCAGCTTTTCGGAGCAGCCGAGCAGCAAGCGGTATCTGCAGAAGGGCATCATCGATACGCTGCTGTGCGCGGCCGACGTAATTAAGGGCGAGAAGGATGCATGCCAGGGCGACTCTGGTGGCCCTTTGGTGCTGGAGCGCGACAAAGCGAACAACAAGTTCAGCATTATGGGTGTCATATCATCGGGCTTTGGCTGTGCAACAACCACGCCAGGCCTGTACACGCGAGTGGCATCCTTTTTGGACTTCATCGAAGGCATTGTGTGGCCGAATGGGTTTGAGTGACAGTACTGATATTAAAGGATCCTCAATGTAGAACAATAAATTCTAAGTAAATCGATTTTAAATACAAAGTTCACAATTTAGACCTTAAACAATATATATATATATTTTTTTTTTGTTTATTTGGATTGCCTATTTTTTCTACCTATTACTATTAAGGAAGGTATTCAGCAGATTTCTTAATATTCAAGAAAATAAATAGTTATTTTCCCATGTCTGCCAGCTTTTATACACAATCAAAGTAGATCTTTGATTTTTTCTTCAAAGATCATATTATATGTCTCCAGACCCATGTAAAATTGATTTTGCTGAATTTTGTTTGAATATATTTGAAAAAAATATTTACTGAAATGAGTCAGAGCCCAATTTGGATTTATTTCAAGTAGAATAAAACTGAGTTCACGTGAAAAATAAAAAAATATATATAGAAAATATTTAACATTTACGGAGAACTTGATATCGCATTAAATTCCCAATTTTTAATGCACAAATATTTAATTTCCATTTAAACTTGATTAAAAACTGATTCATTTATGGTTGTGGTTCTTTAACCGGTTCCAGATTAACGTGCTCTCTGTCATCCACTCATTTACGTAAACAGAGCAACAGCAATGGCAGCTGTCATGTAAGCTCTCTCTCTATCTCTCCCTCTCTAGCTCTCTCAGTTTCTCTCTGTCAATCTCGCTCTCAGAGTTTCAGCCCAGCGCACAGCATTGCCAGCTGTCAGAAACAGGATGACCAAAGCTTTGAGCTTTTTTGTGCTTTTTGGCACAGCCGTGTTTGGCCGTTACGGAACGCCGTTGCCGGAAAAGCAGCTGACGCCGTCGCTGCTTGTGCTGCTGCTGCTGTTGGTGTACGCCAGCTCCTGTTGGTTGCCCGCCCGTACCATCGTTCCCCTCTCCCACTGTCCCACTCTGCCAGCGTTCGGCGCTACCCACACGCATTTCGTAGAGGCAACAACTGTTTCAGCTGCTTCTTAAATGCTGCTGCTGTCGCTGCGGACGCCTCAGTTGGTCGCGGGACTGCGTTGCCGTTAGTTCGTGCCCAGCATTTAGGAAGCGAACGGAACAGCCATTCTGACTGAGCTTCACATCACTTTTTTTTCTAGTGCTATTTGGCAGTTACTGTTGTTGTTACCGTTGCTGTTGCGCCGTGCAGCATGCAACGCTTTTGGCGCGCCTAGTTTGAAAATTGTTGTTAACAGTTGTAAATTGTGTGTGGCTCCAGTGTGTCAAATGTAAGTTTTTTGTACTCTGTCTTGTTGTATGTTGCATGTCTCTTATCAGCGTCGCATATTGACGCATTAATCAAAAGCTGGGAAATTGAATTCAAATGCACATCTGCTGCCACGATAAGCATCATAAACAATCAAAAAAAGCAAAAATATATAGAAAATATACACAAATAAATAAATAAAACAAAAGCCTGTCCAGCAGTAGCTTATGCCAATGGGGCAACGTATGCCACGATAAGCTCAGTGGACAACAGGTGCTCCACAATCTGAATACCAATATCACATTAGCCCATTTGATAGACATTTCCAATTATTTCATATATTCCAAAATTTGTTGCATATGAATTATAGAACAGGCCTTAAAAACCCAAAAGGTTTTTAGCTCCTTAAAGTTTAATTTTTAACCAGCTTAAAATTAGATTTTGTCAACATCATTGTCTTATTAATTATTTTCGACGAATTTTTAATATATATATATATTTTTTGTTTATAAATTTGTATTGCTTAATTTTAAATTTTTACTTTTGTTAAGTAAAAAAAATTATTTGGTAATAAATTTTAATTAAAAAAAAAAATTATTAAATAAAAAATGATTGAAATATTAAAAAAAAAATGATAAAATAGTAAATTTTTTAAATGTTATTTATTTAAATGTTATTTAAAATTTATAAAATAGAAAATTTGCTATATAAAATGTATCCAAATATAATAAATCAATTATATATAAAAGAATTCCATTTTATAAATTAATATAAGTCTTTATTTAGCTTAATTAATTATTTCTTTTTTTTTTATTATTTTTTAATAGTATTATTATTATTTTTTTTTGCTAATTTAGAAACTTTAGTAAATTTAAAAAATTTTTATGTTATATTTATTTATTTATTTATTTTTTGGTTTATTCAGTGAAAATCCAGATCATAAAATTTTCACTTTAACATTGGATTATTAAATACATCAAATAAAGATCAAAGCAAACTTCTATTTAATTTTAAATTCTTATTGGAAGACTGTGATATTTTGGGCCTCAATTCAAAGCAAAAAACTGTAGCTTTAAGTTAACTTTAATCATTTTTTTGCTATGGCATTTTATATAGATTGAGTAACATTAATTTGATGGCATATTTTACTGCCTTATCAGTCAAGCTGACAATTCGAGCGATATTTGTGCTCAAATTCCGTTTGATAAATTGCCAGCAATGCGAGAATTTTCACGGTCAGCCGGTCAATCAATTAGACATTATCATGTGCATTTTAAAGCAATTTGTTGCCAATGTGTTAGGGTAGGGGGCGTGGCTGTAGCATATAGGGAAAACTGTTGCTATTGCCAGTGGTGGAGCTGTCGCCGCTGCTGCTGCTGCTCATGTGTGGTTGGGGCGCGTGGGTGGGCCGCACGAGTGTGCTGCTGGCGTTTGGTTAGAAAATGTGGCTATAAATGTGACACTAAGTTAATAAATTTATGGCCAAAACACACCCAACTGATATGTTCCCTGTATGTGCGAGTGTGTGTGAGTGGTGATGGTGGTGGAGGTGGTTGTTGTGGTCTGCTGCTAATTTCCCTCTTTGTTCATGTGTGTCTGTCGGCTCTGACACGACACCGCTGCGGACATCAGCAAGGCGGATGCCAAAAAGTCGAGAATTGTGTGTGTCGTTGGCATATTAATAATATTTTTATTGGCCGCTTATTTGCCTTTTGTGGCCGAGCTGTGTCAGTGTCTGTGCCTGTGTCCGTGTCCCTGTCCCAGTGTGTGTGTGCGCTAAATACTGTACTAATTTGAGCTGGCAAATACAATCACCCACAAAGTTGTGACCTCCTTTAATTAATAAATATGCGCGCAGATAGCACAAAACAAGAAATAGTTAATAAAAAAAAAAAAAAAAACAAAAAAAGAAAACTATAATAGTAATAATAATAAAAAAAAAATTATTGAAGGAAAATCAATTTTCCCAGCGGTTTTTTTACATACTTCAATTAGTAAGCGAGACAAAAAAATTGGGGTAGGTCGCAGATGTTGTTTATGATGTGTTTGCTGTCAGGCAGCACGCATTTGAATCATTTATGTGTAATGTATGGATTTCTATTAAAGCCACTGGCAAAAATGATCTCATTGAATATGCATGTGCTTCAAGAAATTTGGCTGAAAGCATTCGCAGGTGTCAGGATCTGTGTCTACTCGCGCTTACCCTGACAAATTGCATATCAAATATTCATAATTTATTGGTAATTTGTTGTATGGAAATAAGCACAGCTGCTGGCTGGCTGGCTGGCTACGGCTTTTGATTGTGAACGGACGTAGCCGATGGCGAAATACTCGTTCAAAGTTCAACAGGCTACAAATGTTTTGATCTTTATGGTTATGTGGGGAAAATAATGCCTTGTTTGGTAAAATAAGCCTATGCAGATGACAGGTGTAAGCCCTTGGTTACAGTTGAAATTTTATGTATTTATTTGAGCTTTGTGAATAAGTAAAAATAATAATAAGTTTGTATTAATAATTCTGTAATAATTCTATGCATTAATAATGAAAGAAATGTGAAAAATCTATTTGAAGGAGCGCTCAAAAGTATGCTACGTTTCTTAGACATTCGAATTGCACAGCTTAAGCTGATGGCACATTTATGCTTGATTATGCACATTTAGCAATACTAAATATTTTTGCTACCTTTAGTTAAGCATCTATGTGAAAAGCATCTTAAAAAACTTAAAAAATAACTATTAGAGTTTGAGCAATTGAAATACATATATTATAATATATGACTGCTCTTGCGAGTTCCATCTGAATTCCTGGGACTTTGAAAACTATTTAACTATATAAAAATGTAATCATTTTGCAGAAATAGAAAGTTGATAAAAAGAACAAAATTTTAGCAAATTATAAATTAAGCCAGCTTTTCCTTAGACTTCTTTTGTTACAATGATTAAAAAATATTGATGCATTTAATAAGGAAACTATGTTTGTCAGAATAGCCCAAAGAGCCAATTTAGTAATTGGGTATTTGAGACAATGTAAATACTTCTTTGAACTTTGCGAGGAAGTACAAATTTGTATTAAAAATGTAATCACATCAAAGAAATCCGAGAATTTTAAGCAATTTAGGCTTACTTTAGCGGCGCGCTCAAAAGTATGCTACATTTTTTTGACAATGTCTTTGTTCATTAATCTATATTTATACTCGATTTATGACATCAAATAGATCTACGACGCAAACTAGAACTAGACATTTTGTATATGCCCCAGCAAGTCCAGTCTCAAATCCAAGAACGTTTTAAATGAAAACGTGTGTAATTGTGCTACCGAAATAGACACAAAAATGAAATGTTGCAAGCTGTAGCCTTTACCTTTACCTTTTTCTCAGAGACATTTGCTGTTATAAATACTGTTTTCATTGCGGCTTCATTTCTATTTGCCTCAATTTCGGCTTTGGCTTTCGGAGAATTTCAGTCGAGATTGACAAACATTTAGAGACAATTTGCTGGGAATGCAGACGACTTATTGCTGTAGTGTGTATAAGCTGCCATAGATTCCGTTTTAATTCCAAGCAAGGCACTGGCCAGAAATTAATAGTGCCAACTGCACAAACACAAGGACAAAGGTGATGTCTCCTATATATATATATATATGTATGTATGTACTATATATAGATGTTGCTATATATTTAGAACAGTAAGAAAACCCCTCTCTGCATACAGCGAAAACTCCAAAGCCGACTTAAGCAGAGATTTGCCGCAGAGACTTTGATGCCGCTTTGAGGAATGCAGCAATAAAAATGCCAGAGCAGGACGAGGGCTGAATCTCCAGCGTAAGCGGCTAATAGCGTTAGTTACTTAGTGGAGTCATTTGACCAGCCTGCCGATGGAGCCCAAACACACACACAGAGATAAGGAGAGAAGGCAGAGACGCACAGGCCGAATGTGTGAGAGTGTTAGTGTGTGATTGTAATGCACATAAATTTACAGAAGTTCATTTTTGTGTAGCGCGTAAATCTTTACACAAATCTCTCATTTCGCTGGGTCATACGAGGCCCTAAAAAGAAAAACAATACAAGTCATAGTGTTTCTCTTAGGGGTTATAGACTAGCCGATGACCTGGTATTTGTATTGTCTGTGGATATGGGTCTTAGGTTTTCCGAAAGACTTTAAAATACATCGTGTATTTGTTTTGCCTCGATTCCCAACGAGAGCTGCAGGATATTACGATTGATCTATGCACCTCAAGTGGCTCTTATAGCCCTGGAGTTTCTTGATTATTATCTCTTATATTAAGAGAATATATACTCCAACCAATTTGTTGATAACACGAATTGTCGCTCTTCAAAGTGATATAAAACATCAATGGACCATGCTTCCCTTTCTTAACTAGGATCGTAGGGTATACAACAAAATCACTGCATACAAAATCGCTTGAAGGAAACGAAAAGATAAACAAAGCATAACGGTAATACACACACAGTCAAATGTAAGAAAAAAAAACAAATTACATGTATGTATGTGTACACACACACACACACACATATATATATATATATATTATACTCTCATATGGCACTTAACTCAGCAGTGGAAGTCGGGACCAGGCGATGTTAGACATAATTTCGTTTTCGTTTTTGGTTTTTTTTTCTTTTCTGTGTGCTCGGGGTCTGTCACTTTTTAGCTATGTGTAGCTGTTGTATGTGTGTGTGTGTTTGTCTTGGGTTGAAAGGTCGTTGACAATGGTAAAACAACTGAAAATTTATGGTTTGACATTAAGGAAATTTAATCGATTCGCTGCAGCACGTGGTTGAACCATTTAACCCCCCGCCCCTAGCTATAAGCTCTCACACCCCCGCACAGTCCCTATTCAAATACGTCATGGAAGACAGCGGGCATTCGTGCCATCGCCTGCATATGTATGACTATTACGATTACTTAGGCATCACGGTAGTTCCGAACCTAAAAACCTTTACCTCTACCACAGGCCCCCTGCCTACGCTGACTGCTTCCGTTGCCGGCGGAGCACGCGCCATAAAAACTCTCGCGTATGTGTGCCCACGTCTACCGTATGAAATTTGCTTAATGAAAAAAAAAAAAAACGGACTGAAAATAATTGGCCAAGTGAAACTGTAAATACCCTGCGAAATTATAGTAAATTCTGATTTCTTGGTATCGGCTTAGACTTGCGTCTTAGCTAACTCCATCTAAGTCCAAGCCGCTTTCCAACACTGCTGCTGCCCATTGGATCTCCAGAGCAATAAATGAAACCAAATGGAATTTGTAGCTATGCCTAGATATCGTTATCAATATAATCAATTGTCTAGTTTGATTTCGGTTTTTTATAGTCTTATCAATGGCATAATAAATCATATATATATATATATATGTATAGTGTGGCAGACAGCTTGTGATAGGCATTATTCCCCGCTGGTTAGGGTATTTATACATGTATTTACATTCACAAAAAGCAAATTGAGTACAAAGTTTAGCCTGTGGAACTTTTTGCTGTGCGTGTGTAAATTATTTTCGATCTTGTTTGTTGTTGTTACCGCCGCCGCCACCGCTGCAATTTAAATGCCTGTTGCTGAGCCTGTCAATTAAAAAATATTGTTGTTGCTGTTGCTGTTGTAATAAAGTTTTCCATGCCCATAAAAAACACTTTGAAAACAATTCGGAATTGAATATGTAAATTGAGAGCGAGGAAAAAGCTACTTTTTTACTTAATTTATTATTTATTATAATTATTATTATCACACATTGCGAATGATTTACCAAAGCAACTTGCAATGAATGAACTTTGTAATGTCTGCTCTAGATGAGAGACAACTAAAGTGTTTTTATAAAAAATACATATAAATATATATCAAAAATTAACTTTGACTACTTCAACCACTGAGCTGTGTGAAAATAAATGGTAAAGTGCTCTAGTTGAGAGTGCTCGACTAGGCAATACTCTGAGCATTGCGTAAAACTGATTGAGAATGTCTGAAACTTCCTTGTAGTTTGCTTGTATATATATGTGGGTACTTAGCAACACACACATACACACATACACACACACACACATACACACACACACACACACACACACACACACACACACACACACACACACACACACACACACACACACACACACACTCTCGTCTTTTCATGCAGCTGCATTATGGCCATTACCATGGAAAATTAATTATTGAATAACTTTTGTTCTAGATGCACTTTTGTTCTTAATGCAATTTTCAGTGCGTAATAACGACATCCGCTTGTGTGTGGCAGATGGTAAAGTTTAACTGCTGCTATGAAATATGTAAATTGTTTTTCAATTTGGGCTGAATTGGAAAAGGTGTGCCCCCAAATATTCATAATTTTTATTATTCTATGCATTATTTGTGAAGCATTTTTTGAGGTATTCAAATTAAGCGAAAAAAATGCAAATCAAGCGAATAATTTTGATCAGTAATAAAGCAGTGGGTTGGGAGTAATTGAAAGAAGAAGAAAAAAACAATATATATATATTTGAAGTATTTGGAGGAATATATCTGTAGCTTTTGTAGTTGAAGAGATGGGAATAGAAAAGAAATTAAAAGGAACTGGCTTGACTGCCTGCCTGTTACATCAATATCCATAAATATTCTGTATTCAGTATTCAGTAAATATATAAATTAAAAAAAAATTAAAATTAAAAAAATGTATTTATAATTTTTTTTTTAAATTTAGAAAAGTCAATTAGTTCCTTAAATGGTCAACTAAAAGTTAACTGGAAGACAAATCTAATCATAATTCATTTTATTTTCTTAATTGAGTTTATTCCATTCGCCTCTGGCAAAAACTATTCATAAAATATTACAAGACTTGCAATAGATGTATGTGTATTATGTAAATATATAAATGCCAGCAATTGAAGGGACTCTGGCAGCCATTTGTCAGCTGGGACGTCGAGGACAGTTCGAGGACATTTGATGTAGCTGAAAGGACTCTCTGATGTTAATCATCAGTTGGCTTATTAGATTGGTACGTTGACTGGCGCGTGGAAGTGTTGAGTGCTGCCATTTGCAAACAGTGAGCGACAAAAAATATCGCACATCGAACGGCGAACGGCGAACGGCGAACGACGAACGGCAACGGCAGCTTGTCAGCTAATAGAGCCAAAATTAGCTACGCTAATTGAATTAGTCGCATGGCAGCTACGACAGCTCACCCAGCTCTCGTTGTTGCTCTGCGAAATGCCATCTGAGTTTCATTTAGCATCTTAAGTTCTACCAACCGCCCTCCGTCTACCTCCCCCCTACGTTTTGGATTGGCCAAAATGCTTTAGCGCACAACTCAGCTGAGCCTGGCTGGCTGGCAATTAGCCTGTAGCCTTGCTTTAATTTTAAGCCTTTTAAAATTTTGGCGTCCGCAAATCGTTTGCTTTCGCTTTGGCTCCCACTCTCTACTCTCTTACTCTCTCACTGCGCCAACATTCTAATTCAAATGAACTCATTAAACTTAATGAATAACAGCGTTGTGGCATTAAAAAATGATGGCAGTCAGCCATTTGATGGGCTTAAAACTGATGCGGAAGCCGCGACACAAAGTCAACTCGCATTGAATCTACGATGCAGCTGTTCCCAGAAACACAAATGCCCTTTCATAATTGTTGGCGAAAGCTCTGCAACACGCCTTCAATTAACTGGCACCACAAAAGGATATTGAGGCGCAGTCAATTCCATTATTTGCCATTTCAGTATATGGTATATGCGAATATTTGCCTCAAAGCCCGCAGAAATCGATTCACTTTTAGCGGAATTGCGTTGAATGCCTTTTCGAAAACATTTGGCAAACAACAGCGAGGCGAACAAGCTTCGCTTCCTATCGCCCATAGCTGCTTTTATCACTTACAAACTGTTTGTTACGCGCACACCCAGCTGGGCGTGACTATAACGCCCCCATTTGGGGTCCATGTTGCGCAGGTGTAAATTTCAACCGCAAGTCTCCGCCCGCTTGGGAAGCCATCGAGATGGTCGCACGCGCTGACTGTTTTCAATTGTGCGACAGCAGCGGCTTTAACTTCATCAATAGTCGACGCACGCCAAAGATGGGCTGAGGAAATGGGTTTAGAATTGGGAATGTCAATGGGACACTGGGTGGAGGCGGGATGTCTTGGAGCTGGGTCTGCGTCTGGGCCCGGGCCTGGGCATGACCCGTCGGAAGGGTTGTCCAATTTGGCTGCTCTGGCAGCCCTACAGCTGTTGTTGCTCAATATTTCATTTTCCGCTGCCTACTTGAGCACTTCAAACGCATCAAAAGCGAATTTCGTAGAACAGTGTCAGGTACGGCCGCCTAACTAAATGAAACCTCACACAGCACACTTTGCCGGCGAGTTTCAGACAACAGTACTGAACTGAAATTTAAATGAATGGATATGGTCCTACATATATACATACATACTTCAATGTGGCACATGGCACATGTCATATGTGTGCGCGTCTGTTTATGTGTGTGTTTGTTTTCATTAAGCCTAAACCTTACTCTTCTCGGAAAAAGCCAGGCTCTTGATTGCCTTTTCTGATTACGAGAATCGGATTAGTTGCGTCAAATTTTTTGTTAATTCCAACTAAATTCTGCAGCTGTTCAATCTAATATAAAAACATTAGTTTACTGTTAATTACTTGATTCTATATATGGTCTATATAAAGATAATGATTAATGATTAAAAATAAAATTTTAAAGCTTAAAATATTATACAAAAGTTTATTTTCAATATATTTATAAATAATTTTTTTTAATATTTAAAAAATCTAAATTTTTTTCAAATATTTAAAATATCTAACATTTTTTTTAAATATTTAAAAAATCTGAACTTTTTTAAAATATTTTAAAAATCAAAATTTTTTTTAAATTTTAAAGAAATCTATTTTTTTTTAAAATGTTTTAGAAACTTAAAAATTTTAATGATTATTTCTTATATTTGTACATTTTGAAAATTAAACACAATTTTAAAAATATAACACACATTTTATATGCTAACTAAAAAATTGTTGTTAAAATACAAAAATTAAATACGAGTTTTAAAGAATTTTAAGATATCTCAAATTATTTAAATATTTTATTTTTGTAGTTTTTAACTATATATTTTTTTTAATATATAACATTTTATATATTTTTTACCAAGAATAATTCGACGCCTAGCCAGGGTGAGGTCTGGTCTCTCGAGCTATTAAAAGAACAAACTTTGAGGTAAATATTTACATTTTTTGAGAGCATAATTAAAGCATTTATTTGTTCATTAACGCCTGCTCGAATGCCGCAAGAGAGCTAACAATTTATAGGTGCCCGTGATGCCATGCTGCTCGGCGTCAGCCTCTCATGTGCCGGTGTCAATGATTATGTAATTTGCACATAACGCATACGCAGCGTCTGCTGCGGGCCTTTAAAATGAATATATGAGCAAAATTAAAACCCTCTCACCTACTGTATTTTTTTTTTTTTTTATATTTTTATTATAGACAGTGTCGCTGTCGGTGTCACAGTCACAGTCGCAGTCGCTTTTGCTGTTGCCATCGTTGCCATCGTTAATTTGCCGACGCATTTCGCACTCTGCTTTATACTAGAAACGGGCGCACTTCATTTTTAATAGCAATTTATTAGGCAACATCTTCACTTTTGCCTTTGCCTGGCAATTAATTCGGCGCATTTATTATGTCGCGTCTCTTTTTAATCTGACAAATTGGTGACTTATATACCCGGTCCTAATACATGAGCGCAGCAGATAAAATTTAAATGAGATTGCAGAAAGCTGGGCTCCTCCCATGTCCATAACTCGCTTAACCCATGATACAAAAAAAAAAAAAAAAAAAAAAAACAAGAAACACAAAAAAGAAATGCGCACTCGCTGCTTTTGTTATTGTTAGCGCCTGACCCCAAAAATGCAAATGTGTTCGACATTCATCGTTTTACGGCCCAAAACACAAAAGCGTAAACAAACCAGCAGCCTATACAAAAAGTATTCGCACCGTTTGCGTACATAAATGTCTGAGTCGCTAGCATCTCTAGCCCGCCAGTCGGCCCGCCCGCTGTAGTCCCACTAAGTTCAAGGATATCGAAGCGTCAGCGCATTGAAAACAAGCTGCGTACAGCGCTGCGAGCTGGAAACCGAGTCAAGGTAACTTAGCACCCAGGTCAAAAGCCAAGCGCTCAGTCACTAAACTCGGCTCTGAATCACTCACTCTGGCAAGCGCCCAGTCAGATTGTCACTCACAGCAGACAATTGAAGAAAAAGGGTATGACAGCGATCAAATACCCTCTAGTCAAACTTCTACAAAAGTTTCGACTTTTCTTCTCCAGCATTTTTAATCAGAAACTTTACGGCTCTGTTGTAATAAATGACATATTTTGTTTTTATTTAAGCAGAGCTAAAAGTTGATGTTGGTTATATTTTATAGAATGTTACTTAACACAAATTGACTTTTATTGTAGAGAATGTTACTTAGTTAAATATAAATTATATTATATGTATACTGCACAGAATGTTACTTAACATATGTTGACTATCATTGTATAGAATGTTACTTACTTAATATATGTTAAAAATTATGCATTTTACAGAATTTTACTTAACATATGTTGACTATCATTGTGCAGAATGTTATTTAACATATGTTAACTATTTGGCACTCTGCAGAACGTCACCAACTTAATATATGTATATCATATTGTTTTGTCTTGTACAGACTGTTACTTGCTTAACATATGTTGACTACCATGTATGTTTAGTTTCGCATGTTATACAGAATGTTGTCTAACTTGTATAACATTACACGACATGTGTTGACTTTCATATGTTATACAGAATATCTCAAGTCCCAACTCTTATACATTATACAGAATGTTACTCGACATATGAATTATTTAACTTTCGAATGCTTAAAATGCTTTACAACGTTTATGTTAACTGCGTGCAGATTGTGTAAGTTTCACAGCTATTTGTACTCATACAATTCTTATTGGATTTCTTGAATGTATTTTGCGGTTGACCCATGCTGTTGGCTCGTTTAATAATTCAGTCGATTACTGTGAGTTTAGAAGTCATTGCTATTTCTGTATTCCAGCTGGGCTTAAACTTGGTCCATTCGCATTGTTCAAACTGATTCGACTGGTTTCCCAGCTGGCGAATTCCCAATACAACAAAAACCAGCTTACAGCTGTCATAGATTTCAGAATCAAAATTTGAGCGATAACAAGAGCAGACCTATGCAAATGAATTGGCAAGCATGTGGGCTGACATTTGGCTTAGATTGGGATTCGAGCAGCGTCAAAAATCAATATGGCTCGACTCCAGAGACGGACTGGCAATTAGTGGTAGGCCCTGCCCCATGAGATAGCCAGGCATTTCAATTTTAATTTCTGCGCAAATTTGCAATTAGTCAAGTTTTCTTTCGGGTCTCAGACATTTGTAGACGTCCGACCCCATTTAGTGGCACTTGCGTCCAGCGCCGCAAATAATCATACGCACCGTTAAGCACTTCCAAAGCCAGAGTCGTTACTTTGTAGCTCTCGGTGTTTAGAGGTCTGGCTTTTGCTATTTGATTATGGCCATGTCTTTATCTCAGAATAAATATATATAAAGCAACTGCACTTACGCTGGAGACCAGGCGCGCGACCACTCCTGGCTACAGGCCATTGACCAAAATCAATGCTGAGTGTTCGGTATCATTTCTTCAAAAAACTGCTCGACAGTCAGCTTTCGACAATTTCGTATAAAATTCATGTCGCTTTGAATTTTTGTTGCTATTGACAATTGCTTGCGGCGTGGGCGGGAGTCAGTCAGCAGGCGCTGGGACAGGGAGAAGGACGGGTACAGAGACAGGGATAGGGTGTTACTGATTTGTTGAAAATCGCAGCGCGCCAGGGAAGTCAATGACCGAAGACGGGCGGCTCGGCCCAGTCAAGCAAAGTTGAAGCTGAAGCTATAGAGAAAGCAAGCAAACGAGCGGCTCTGCCATGTGGCACTGCAGCAGTGGGCGTGCCACAAGGCGTTGCAGCATTGGGCTCAACGGTCGCATAGACACAGCCATAGACACACAGACACAGAGGCAGGGACAGAGACATAGACATGGCCATAGATACACTTAGACGGAGGCAAACACAGGCGCAGGCCGATGCCAACGCCAGTGCTCTTTGACTGCATACTCGAGTTGAAACTTGTCAATTTGTAGAGGCGCCAGCCCACTGGGCAACCCGCTTCAGTCGCTGCCTTTGCGCTTTTATAGTTTTCTTGTTACTCAATAAAGGAGCAGCATTGCAAAAGCAAAGCAGCAAAATCAAATTAAACCAAAACTTTCAGATATGAAGTCAACTATGCAATGCTCTTACCGAAGAAGTAAATGCTGAACTTATCTATTGCATTAAGTGTGGTTCTGATTGATGGCATGGCTGTGATTGATAGGTATGTGAAGACCTACTGCTGATATCGATAATCGATATTCATTATCGGATATGAGAACCATTGAATTGCCCTAGCAAAAAGCAATTATTGAACTTATATTTAGTTAAGCTATAGTTATTCGTTGTAGAGCTAGCGCTAGTAGTTAATCGATAATCGATCTTATTTACAGCTATCTAATATTTAATTTATCTATTGTACTTAAGTTAAGGTTAATGCCATGAAAAGCTTGCTCTGATCGATCAGTATCTCCAGAACTATCGCTGCTATCCATAATCATTATCGATATACTCTACCTTTAGTCAGTTCCTGTTTTCATAGTACACAAATCGAATTGTGTTTAACTGAAAATTATCGTAGAGAAGCGGATTCTGATTATCTATGAACGCATTAATAGACTACTTGTGGGAGAGTGTAAGAAAAATCAATGCTTAAACTGCTATGAATGTTGCGAAGCAGTTGATCAGCCATCGGCTTGCAAAATCAATTTCCGCTCAGGGTTTGGCGTTAAGCACTGGCAACGGGACCGGGAATGGAAATGGGAGCGGGAATGGGAACGGGAACGGGAATGGAAATGGGAACGGGAATAAGAATGAGTTTAAGTACATAAAGGACATGGAAATGGGAATAGTAATGTGAATGGGAATGAGATTGGGAGTGCGAATAAGTATAAGTATGAGAATAAGAATGAGAATGAGAATGAGAATGAGAATGAGAATGAATGAAGCCACCAGTGTAATTACTTTGAGTGCCATAAATGCTCCACGGAGCAGAGATAACGGTGAGAAAGGGCGAGAGGGACAGGGACACAGAGGTTACGTTTGTCTGTCTACTTATGCAGAAAAGTATGCAATTATAGCCACGCTCCCTATTTGGGCAGCACAGCTGGATCGGGTGCACGGGGCAACTGTTGCGCTGACACCGACGACAATTGCGATGGCTGCTCTGTTGCTCAGTGTGTAAATTGGCTTGATTGGCACTATTAAAATAATTAGCTTGACTTCGTACACCTTTCTGTCCTCCTCCCAGTACCCACTACTCAGTAACGTGCCCATACCAATTTGCATATACCCAGGCGGCGTGGCACACACACCTAGCTTCCTTCTCTGTTATTTTTCTTTTTTTGCGGTTAGCATACGCTCAAATGAATTAATTGCGCAATTAGGGTAAAGCTTATCTATGAACAAGCGAGCTGAACTATAATTGGTTGCCCCTGCCCCAGCTACTGGCCATTATATGGAAGACTCGTTCACATATGCGTACAGCCGTATCGGACTGCGGGTGGTAAGAAATGCGAATTTATTATATAGCGAAGCCAGACATTCTTATGCAACAGAAGTACTTAATTGCCGTCGAACGTGATTGTGGTGGCAGCAACGTACAATTTGCTAAGCACTTTCCAGGCAGATGAGCTCAGCTCTGCTGACATCTATAAATTAAGATCGATCAACAATTCCCGCAGCATATGCGGCTAAATAGCTTTTCGATTGTCAAACTGTAAATATAGAACCAATGACTGGTAAACTGTGCTAGTTATAAATTTAAATGAATTGCTCGAGCGTGACATGAAAATCCAAACACTTTAACCAAGGTCACAGCCGGAAAAACTTTGTTAGACGGCCGCCTGGACGGACTGCGTCTGGCATAACCTTTACACTCTTGCCGATGAAGCTAAGCTATATAGGGACGGGATGTGGATAAAGTTTGACAAACGTACATACAAAAATAAAAAAGTATTTAATATAGGAACGCTTGACAAGAGAACGAGAGAGAGAGAGAGAGAGAGATGGTTCGTATGGCATCAACGTGCTCTAAGGCAGAGCTAAAGAAAGTTTCAGTGAAAGTCGCCTTTGGCTTGGAATGAGCTGGTGCTAAATGGAGATAACAAATATTCTATAGCAAATGCACATCTTGTGGGCTATGAGAAGCATTACAAGCAAGAGCAAGAATAGAAGCATAAAATTGCTTGGAAGTCTGCACAGCTGCAGTCGGCAGCCCTCAGATATTGTCGAATTGAAGTCAAGAGAAATTACCGACTGTCACTTCAGCGTTGCATAAGGCATAAGTGGGTGAACGGCGCAGCTGAAAGGCAAACAGTGAAAGTTGATACCGCACTTCAAGGATAATATGTTCAAAATTAAATGCTCATAAAGTGCTCGAAAGCGAGGCGGCACACGGAACGAGCTGTATGGCGAGATGGATTAGCAGTGGCAACATCTGGAAATCTTGTGGCTTCAAGTTCAATCGAAAATACCGCAGAAGGCAGCCAATGCCATAAAATTTCCTGTGTGTGTGTGGTTGTAGCTGTTAACTGAAATTAAAGTCTCAAGCCCTTAAAAGTCAATTGGTAAAACATAAACAGCGCCACGCACACATACTCATGCACATGCATATCCACATAAAGTGGATAGACAAAGTGCGCGCAAATATTTTTTATAGTCATAAGCCAGAGAAAGGCCAAAGAACCGTAAAAAGGTAAAAAGGCAATGTTTGCATGAGGAAGTCGAAGAGTGAATACCTTTTGCAGTATGTGGATATGGCTTAACTGTTAAGTAGATTCTGCAGTTAGTTGAATGGCATATTAGTCGATTAATGAAGTTATCGATCTATGACAATCATTTTCGGTTATAAATTGAAGTGAATAGTACTCTCATCTTTGTTAACACCATTAAAGGTCATCGATAGTAGTAGTTATCGATATCACTAGATAACGAATATCTACTGCTATAGACTTATGTGGAAATGGCTTAACTGTGAAGTACATTCTGAAGTTAGGTGAAGTTATCGATCTGTGAGGATCAATTTAGGTTATAAATTTAAGTGAATACTACTCTCATCTCAGTTAACACCTTTAAAAGTGATCGGCAGGAATAGTTTTCGATATCGCTAGGTAGTGACTTACGTCGATTAAGTTCTGAAGTTGGTTGAATTACTAAGAGTCAAGATAAAGTTATTAAGTAATCGATTAATGACGTTATCGATCTATGGTGATCAATTTAGGTTATCAATTTTTGGGAATAGTACTCAAAGTCTCAATTAACACCTTAAAAAGTTATAGATAGTGGTAGTTATCGGTATCCCTTGATAATCTATGCATAAAACATTATCAAATATATATAGATAGCTTATCTTTTATCTCACTTTTTAGTAGTTGGTCAATTCGATTCCAATTCCCGCAAGTTATCGTTATGTATATATCATTAATAAGGTAAGCAATTCATTTTTATGAAGAATATGCCACATGTATTTTCGAATAATTATATATAATTCGTCTCAATGTCGATTTTACCACATCACATCACAATTTATTATTAGCCTCAACTCCTTTTGGCCCATTTTTCAGCATCGCTCTCGCCAATGCCCTTCGTCTGGGACTCTGTTGTCTCTGTCGTCTCAGCGGGCTGTTGGCTGGGCTGCAAATTTTGTTCTCTTATATAGCGGACAGTGCTTATTGAAAGCGATTCCAGCGAGACGCCGAGGCGATTCACAAATTCCATCAAATCCGCCAGTTGTCGATGAATTGTTAATAAGGCTGTGAGACGTCTCTCATTTCGCAGAGCTTCCTCCTCAGCATCCATTGTTTTCAGCTATATATATATATGTAAAGAGAATAATTTCCCGGTTATGTTCTATCGTTTTTGTCTCCTTTTTTTGTGTTTTTGCTTGGCTTTTATAGTTGTTTTTTTTTTTTTTTTTTTCGAAAGTTGTATGGTCGAAAAGATTGCAATGTGGAATTTATTTTTATACAATTTGGAACTCTCTGAAATGATTTTAATACGGCCCTATTGAAACGTAATCTAAGCCAAAAAGCTACTCTGACGGCAGTTCGAAACATTTACATTAGTGTAAAAGCCAACTAGTCTGCTAGGCTGGCCAAGAGCCGGGTTAGTTTTATAGAGCAGCAGCTAATGTTAAATCTATCTTATTTATGTCTTTGTGACACTGGCTTAACTATAACAATAAATTTGATGGCATTTTCTGGCCGAGCCTTAGATGAATGAATCGAATGCTGCATGCTTTATGGCATTGCTTGGAGAAATTTCATGGCAATGTCAAAGGTGTCGCTCCTGTGCCAGGGCAGCCAAGCAGCCCGCTGCGCTGTTAAGTATGCTACACATTTATGTGTGCGTGCGTGTGTGTCTCTCTCTCTCTGTGTGTGTGTGTGTGTGTGTGTGTGTAGCGAAAACAATAAACATAAAATGCACAAATACACGCACAAATCACATTAAGTGCGTGTGCTGCTGCTGCCATGGACTAAGTGTTTGTTTGTGTCTGTATGTGAGTCTGTGTCTGTGTGTGTTTGTGTGTGTGTGTGTGTTTGTGTGTGTGTGTGTGTTGGGTGTCTGTGTGCGGCTTATCAATTTCAATGTCTTTTGCGCTGTTTTCGAGTAGCTGTCGCCCGCCTCGCATCGCTGCTTTATTTGACTTGGCTTCGCTTCTCTGGTTTGCCACTTGACTCGCTCATTTGCCTGCCATAATCAGTCAATGCAGGCGGCTGTGGAGCAGCCTATGCTATGTGGGCAGGTGGGTAGGTGGGTGGGGGAAGCTGCCATTAAAGCAGCTGATAAAAACTTTTCGAAATTGCCTTTCGTCTCAATGGCTTTTACTGTGCGCTAATTTATAGCCGGCAAAACTTGAAGGCAGTTGCTTTAGATGCGATTTTCATTTAAACAATTGTCAACCAGCCTGTTTGTGTGTGTGTGTGCGCGTGTGTGCGTCTGTGTGGGAATAGACAACGCAGAAAATTACCTTGACAAAAAGCGACAGAGCCTAATAGGCCTTGACGCGCATATTTCATGACAATTTTATGGCCGAATAATTTGGTTGCTCTGTTAATTTTATGGCTCAGCTGTTGTTTGACGATGGGTTAAGCTGGCAAGTGTGGAGTAGTAGGGGAGGGTGTGGATGGGGTGGATGGGGCTGGGATGCTGCTTTTGAAAATCATTTGTTTGCTAATTAAATATGTTGCCATCCATTCAATATGACAGTTGGCCACGAAGCTTTTGCGTGTTGCCGAACAATTAATTCGCGTCTGCTGTTGCCTGTTGCTGGCGCTATGGACGGACGAACAGGCGCATACGCTCATTAAGTCCAACAATGTATGCAATTAATTGAGTTTCACGCAGCGGCACACAAACAGCAAAGAAAACTCGCCATTTTCATTGAAATTGCATATCATTCAAATATAGCGCAATATTTTGTGCAAAGCCAGTTGTGCAAATATGCGAGAGTCAAACGATGAGTTAAATGCAGAGGGCTGACAGTTGACTGACAGAAGGTAATCAGTTGAGAGCTGAGCATCGGTCTGCGACTGCCAGTTATATATAGGAAATGCCTCGTATTTTCTCCGGGAATTGTTATTTCCAAGAAAAAAAATAAAATTTGTATAAAAATAAAAATAAATTAAGAAATACTGGCATACTTGCCCACACATTAGGTTTAGAGTTAAGTTCGCAATAAAAAAAATTTATTTTAGGTTTAGAGTTAAATGCGATATAAAAAAAATAAATAAATATAAAATAAAAATTCCATAAAAATGTTTTATTTTATATTTTTTATTATTTATTTGTTTTTGGGCATACTTGCCCACTCATTAGTTTAATAAATAAAATAAATAATAAATAAACAAATAACAATAAATAAGAAATAAAAAAATTAAAAAAAAAAACAAAAAAGACAAAAAGCTAAAAACTGAATGAGTGGAAATATGTTTTTTTTTTTCTCGATATGCTCTATATTGTCTGTTATCATTATAATTGTATGAGTGAGAGCAGAGCTGCTGCACTTAGAAGAGTGAGTTGCACCGATCCATGCTGAGCTGAGATGTATGAGTGACAACAGCATATGAAGAGATTTTTTGATTTTCCCTGAGTGTTGCTGGGGCACGCGCAGTTGAGAGAACCAGATGATAGAGATAATATATTGTGCTCAGCTCAAAGTAACTCCAAAGAGCAACGTCTCTTTTATATCCAATTCCTACTCAATACGCAGCTCTTTTTTATTTCAAAGAGCAACGTCTCTTATATAGAATTCTTACTCAATAAGTTATAGGTATTGATATAGCTTGAGCCTCATACTCGATTGGTTCGATGTTCGATATGATCATATCATACTTGAATATTTTCCCCACAATTTAATCCTATGATTACTGACGTATGTTAAAGGCTTTTACACGCTCATTCTGTTTAATGATTCTAATCCCAATGAGCTTAACTCCGTTGCCAAGTTGTTAGGCCACCCGCGCTGGCTCATTTCGACATTTATTTGGCTTGCCAAGGGCAACGAAATCCTCTCAGAAATGCACAGAAATTTACACAATTTAATTAAAATGCAAATTGATAAACAGGATTTTTGAAATCTAACAACAATGTGGTGCTCGACAATGGGCGTTGCGCACCGCCTTTCCCCCAAAATACGGACATATATGTTAACTGTTATAACGCGCAAATGATTGCAAACCAATTTAATTACTTAATTTATATCAATTAAAGGCTTAATGTGTTTAATTGCCAACGATAATAGCCAATGAGAATACTTAAAAATGATTGTTTATTGAACTCATTTAGTACATTGTGTTGCTGGCTGATGGGTCTGTCTGGGTCAGCAGCTTAGACAGACTTAATGAGAGCGAGATAGAGAAATGGTAATTGACTCGAAATTGACAAAATTATGCAGAACTTTGTTTGCCCTGTTTTTCCTTTTTCTTTTATATGTATATATTTTTTTATTTATTTTGTTTTTCATTTTAAGCCGTGAGACGTTCGTTCATTAATTTCTCATTATGTTGCCGAAAGATCTCGTTGCTTTTGGGCCACTCGGGAATAGAACTGTTGCGATTCGATTAAGTGCGCGAGGCTGTAAACTTGCCGACGACTACAGCTGCTTAATTAGCAAAGTTTGGCAGCCAAATAAAATTGGTGTTAAACAATTAAATAGGCGATGAGTAAGCTAAACGAGCAAATAACCTGTACGACAGGTGAAAGATTGCACGAAGTTCAGTTGGGTCTAGCCTTGAGACGCATAAAGTTGTTGTTGCTGTTGCTGTTGTCGTTGTCGTTGTCGTTAGTAGCACCTTCGTCTAGTGTGCGATGTTCCGCATCAGTGAGCTGTTGTAGAAATCAGTATTAATTACTTGACTTCATGTTGGCTATGAAAGTCAGCCAAAAACAGCAGCAATGGCACATGCCACATACAGATAGGGACAGAGAGAGAGAGAGAGAAAGAGAGAGAGCGAGAGCGAGAGAGAGACAGAGAGCGGGGGACACAGTGGGAGTGGCATGGCAAATTGTTTTGATGGCAACAGTGCATAGTCGCCATATAATCTAATGGCCAACTAAATGGCACATCGCATTGCCCTCTCTTGGCCAGGCTAAGTGGCTGTGATTGATGCACCACCGCAAATCTGCGCGAATTGTGGATCACACAAAGAGATACAGGGGAAAACCACGCCTGTCTGCATTATGAAGTGGCTTTGGCTTTGGCTTTGCCAAAAGTTCAGCTTTCAGCTGGCTAATGGATTTCTCATTTTGGCCATTATTCAGCGTAACGCATCAAATGAGCTTTTGACTTTAATTCTCGCTAACAGTTTTTGTTGCAATTGCTTTTATAATCTGTCTGTGTGTAAAATTTTAATGCAAATATGTTTTTTACTTCTGTCAGCTTTACGATATGAATAAAAAATATGAAAATATTGAAGTGTAATTAAAAATAAATACACCTGCCAGAGTGCGGGCAGCTGGCAATGCTGGTTTGCATTATCTTTCAATATTTTAGAGTACTGGAATAACGTTTGCATTGGCTGATAAAACTCCCAAGCGATTCTTAACTTGGCCACAGAAAAGTTTCAAAATAAATTCGTAAGCTGCTTAGTTGGAAAGTTTTATTTTTTATTTTTTTTTTTTAAATTGCAAGCTAAGTGGGTTTTGTATAATTTAATTTTTTTTTTTTTAATTCTTGTTTTCTTACCAAGTCAGAACTTGTTTTTAATTTGGAATTTCGGTTAAAATTGCTTAAATTTTCTCAACGCTCGCTGGCTGTCATAGCGCAGCCACAAACTTGAGCTGCGTATCTTGCCGAAGGCGTCGCAGCCGCAGGCCGCATCACGTCCATCAACATTTTGGGGTGAATGCAAAAATTTGAACAAAAAAGAGAGTTCTCACTCTAACTCTCTCTCCCTCGAGTTAGCAAGTTTGGCGAGTGTGGCAGATCACATAAGTTGCACAAATTAGTTAATAAAATTATAAATGTCTCAGCTGTGCGTCGAGTGTCGGGGGAACTTTTATTGCAAACTATCCAAATTGACAGCAATTGGGTTAATTTGTGTGTGTGTGGGTGTGTGTGCAGTGCTCAACAAGTGAGAAAAAATTATAAGCTATTCAGCTCGTTTCATGGCCCGTTGCAAATGCAGATGAGCAAACTGAAAGAGCTGAAGCGAAACTGGGGCGTTGCACATTGCATGTTGCCCACACCACCCTGGGGAACACCCTGTGCCCCTAATGCGCCCTGTCAGTGGGGCATAAATCATTGAAGGGTATAATAAACCCAGCAGCCAGTCGGCACATAGCGGGCTGCACAGGGTGCACCAAACGTGCTGGCCAAAAGAAATGCTGAAGCCTGGACAGGCTCTGAGACTGAGACATGGAAACAGAGTTGCCCCATCTCTACTGGGGCACATGTGCGATGTGCAATGTGTATGTGTGTGCCCCCAAACGTGGCACAGATAAGCTCCACCAGGCACCAAACAGAGGGCAAAAAACTACTAATGTTTGATGCCTGTTTGCTTGGCGCTGGAACAAAGGGTATGGGCAGCGTGTTGCATAGGGCATTCGGCTAAGGGCTGCGGCGGCTAAGGGGCACTGCGGGCATGTTCAAATAAAATTAAGCGCACCAACAGTTGCCAGTGCATGGGTCATCAAACCGAGCGGCCGTTGCAGTCCCAGCGCTTCGTCCTGCACTTGGTATAGGGTGTTCCAGCCACAAGTTTGCCGCACAGCAAATTTTATTTTATTACTAAATTATGGTTAAATGGTCTAATGCCTATGTGTGAATATTATTACTTATTTTTATTTTATACAGTTAAATTGAAATTAAATTTTAACTATATGTTATACTACAATATACTTTATTATCTTTTTTTTATAATAATATATAATTTAAATTAAATTCTAATCGTTAAATATTCTTAAATATGCTTTCATGATACATTTCATTTATTTTTATTTCATATATAGTAAAACATAATTTAAATTAAGTTCTAAGTATAGTTAAATGGTCACATATATAATATATTTTGATATATTTTATTTATTTTTAATTTTAGATAGTTATATTTAAATAGTCTTATATATACTGTTATGATATATTTAATTTACTTTTATATTATACAGTTAAATTAAAATTAAATTCTAATTATGGTTAAATGGTCTTCTAAATGATATTATTATACATTTTTTTTTTAAATTTTATATAGATATAATTTAAATTGAATTAAAATTTTTATGTATTACAGGCCGCTAAGAACTTAATTTTGATAATGGGCTATTTATAAATAACATATTTATAGATTATTATTATATAAATATATATTAAAAGAAATATTTAAGTTTAATTAAAAAATGATTAGAAATCCTTTTATCAGACTAGAACTTACATTAAATATATAAATAATTTCCTTAATTATATGCCTGAGTTTGGGCTTTACGTGGGGGATAAACTTGTTGTGCACAGTTCTTTAGCTTTTAAGACACTGGAAAACTAAGTTGAATGACGAAAGTTCGGCTGCTTTAATTTATATGAAAATCAGCTTTTATGTTTGGCTTGTATTATTGTAGCTTATTTTGTCAATTTGCTGCTTAAACTTATGCGAATGCTCGACAGCTGAAATGGACATGTCGGCCATACAGGGTGCTATGGAATGATACTGCATAGAGTTCTCAGGGCTGGGCTGAAGCCATTTAATATCATTCGTTCGTTATGTGATTGCCATAATGCAAATTGGAAATGAAAATTGAATTCAATTGAAAATAATTGGCTTTGGCAGACCCGCGGCACCCGTTAAGGGCCCAGACAGCAGCTTCGCTCGCAAACAAATATTTTTCGAAAGTGAAGAAAAATTAGGCACAATAAATTGAACGGAAGTTGCTGCTTAAAAAGCAAAATAAAAAAGCCAGCGAAAAAGAAATAAGACAAAAGCCATTGAGGAAAAACAAGAGAAAAGCTGCCGGAAAAAGCGGAAGCTTGCAAAATAGAAACACACCGACAACTGGCAAATGTCGAAGGGAAGAGAGCAAAATTGAGGGAGGGCTGTGGGCGCAACTGCTGTTGTTACTGTTGTTGTTTGCCTGCGGTTACTGCTGTGGCTATTTGGCCAATACACACACCAGCACACATACGTGACAGCCGCTGCGTGAGCTGAGTTGAGCCAGTTGTTGTTATTGTCTAGCCATCTAGATTGAAATTCTTGCGTCGCCGTAGGCTTTATTTTTATGCGCCTGGAGCGGGTATTATAAGTGTATCAGGCAACTTGTTACATGCTGAAAGCGAAATCCATTACATATATATACTTTAAGTATAGCTGTACATTAAAGTGTTTGCCAATCTATCGTCCTATTCTTAACCGTTAGGTGGGTGCGCGAGTTCCAGAGTCAGTTGTCATATCCAGCTCTACTTGGCAGTTCTGGTTTCCGTTCCAATTCTAGTTCTCGTTGCCAATTCTAGTAGTAAATTTAAAGTTCCAGTTCCATTTCCAATTGTTACTTCTAGTTCCCATTCCCAATTTCCAGCTCCAGTTTCAATTTTCATGTCTAATTCTAGTAACTAATTCTAGTTGCCAGTTCCAGGCATGCCATTTCCAATTCTAACTGCAGCTCAAGTTGTCTGTCCCAGCGGTTAGTTCTAGTTCCAGTTTCAGCTGCCATTTGAATGTAGTAGTTCTAGTTTCAGTTGTCTAGGTGTCAGTTGCCAGTTAACAGTTCCAATTTATAGCTGGCAGTTCCCACTTTCAATACTAGTTCAAGTACCTGTTCCACCTCCAGCTAAAGTTCCCAGTTTTTATTTCCAATTCCAATTTTAATTCATAGTTGCCAGTTTTATTTCAAGTTCCAGTACCACTTCTAGTGCCAGCTCCAGTTTCCAGTTTCCAGTTCCAGTTCTTGTTCCCAGTTTATTGTTCCAGTTCCGATGTCAATTGCTAGTTGCCAGTTCTAGTATTACTTCCAGCTACAGTTCCCAGTTCCAGTTCCAGTCCCAGTTCCAGTTTCACCTGTCCTCCCACACATCTCTCATACCGTGATTAAATTCCACCTTCTGCCTACCAACACATCACATGTCTCTCATATCTCCCATTAGCTGAACTGGCTAGTTCTGGTTAGGGTATGCTAACTTCGATACTCTCCATTTACAACAGCTTTCGTGTTGCATGTTCACGTCTAGTGTCTAGACACATGTATGTGTCTGTACATCCTTATACGCGGCTCAGCACTTGTGCAGGTCTGCCCGCCGTTTAATAGACACAGACAGACTAACAAACAGACAGAGAGACTAGCCAGCTATAGAGTAGGTAGGTAGCTGGTATCAGCTCAGCTGACAGCCATGATTATGTAGCATACATATTTATATGTATGTATGTATGTGCATATGTGTATAGACAGACGTTCTGTGTTGCATAGAGATTTTCAATTTCCATATTATGTTGCATGCATTGCCGTTTGCAATGCTTTTGGCAATTTCCGTTGCAAATGCCAAACAAAGGAAATCTGAGCGTAACTTGTAGCAGCAACAACAGCGACAGTGGCCAAACAATGAGTCAAATGAATGAATAGAAATTTTATACACGTAACGCCAGCGGCTGCATTCAAGCCAGCCGACGAAATTGTCGCCAATACTCAATCAGCCAGTCAGCCACTCAGCCAGTCTGTCCCTAATATAGGAACAATATATGTGTAAGAGAAAAACCAACAAAGGCATTTAGGCTTGGTTTTCTCATATTTCTTCTTGAGTTCTTGTGTCTCAAATTGCATAAATTAGACAATTCCATGATTGAGCCAACAAAGGCTTTGTCAACATCATTTTATAGAGTGCTGCGAGCGTGAGTTGAGCTTGTGGCCAATGATGGTTGAAGATGCAAATAGTTGCCAATTGGAAATATGGGAAACTTATAGAGCTGTATGGAACAGAAGAGGCCGAGCTCTCGCTCTCTCTCTCTCTCTCTTTCTTTGTCTTTCTCTATTGTTGTCTCTACCTATATCTCTCTCCCTCTCTTTTTTTTTTTTTATTATTTCTCAGCTTCTATCTCTCTTTCAATTTCTCTATTGTCTTCTACTCTCTTTTTTCTCAGCCTCTCTCTTTCTCTCTGGCTTTTTTATTATTTTACTCTCTTCTCTTTATATCTTTCTTTCTTTCTTTTTCTCTGTACCTTTTTTCTCTCTCTTTCATGCTCTCTGTCTATTTTATCTCTCTCTCTTCTTTATTATCTGTATCGCTAATTTAATTTATCCATCTCTCTTTATATCTCAACTTGTCTCTCTCTCTTTTCTGTCTGTCTCTCATCGGCCTTTCTCACCCCTGCTCTCTCTCTCTCTCTCTCTCTCTCTCTTTGCTGTAATGCATACTTAATTTATAGTATTTCCTCATATTATTTAAAGTCTTCCATTGAGAATTCATAATATATCAGAATATTCAGAGTAAAATCCGAAAATCTCACTCATATTTCAATTATTCTACCACTCCTTTGTTCGACCGACAACGAGCTTAATTAAAGGATCGACTGAAGATTGAAAACCAATCCGATTTAAAGCCCCCTCTACGCTCTTGTCTATCTGCTTTTGTGTTTTCATCAAAATGTGGGTTTAGACGTAATTTTCCCTTGTTCGACCCGAGCAAATCCTTTAAGCTGCATTCATTCGATTGTTTGGTCGGGTGTGCTTGGCCAGGTGGAATACAACGAACCATGCTCCAACTATCCCTTCTTCACACTCAATAAACAAATGCAGTTTGCCTGCCTGCCTAGTGCTAAGCGGCCGGACGTAACTATTGTTAAATTATCCCCAGCGCCTGCTTCACTGCTGCTGGGGTGGGTGGCTTGTCGAGTCATGTAAACTATTCATAGATGCTTTTTTTTCTCTTCTCGCTTTTGCGGCTGCTGTATTCAATTGCAGGTGGTAAGCATGCCGCCCGCTGAGCATCATGTGGGCGCGCCCCACGGCCAATCGGCTAGCGACGAGGACTATCAGATGTCGGCCAGCTCCAGCCAGTGGAAGGATGTGCCAGACAAGTATTTTATGGTGATAGCCCACTTGCTGGCCGGCCACATCAACGACACGGAGGACATGGAGCGAGTCAATGGGCCGATACTGAAGGCGAGCATCAAGTCAGTCTATTGGCTCTTCCTCATCCAATACGCAACTCTGGCGCTGCTGGGTGTAATCCTGAACATTGCTATCATTGTGTACATCATGTATAATCGGCTCTACAAAGACGTTACGCATGCGTTCATCATCAATTTGGCTTTCTGCCATTTCGTGCAGTGCGCCCTGGTCTTGCCCGTCTCGCTGATGGTGATGCTGCTCCAGAACTGGATATTCGGGCAGTTCCTCTGCTTCTTCTTGCCCATGCTGCAGGTGAGTGCCACATAAGTTATTGTTCCAGCCGGTCAGCCAGCTAGCTCGTTGGCTTCTGCAAATTTTAATTAAACTTACTCATGAGCATTGTTATCTATTGTGGCTCCCAAGTACAAGTCGCATGCCCTCCTGCCCTCGCCCTCGCCCTCTCTCTCTCTCTCTCTCTCTCTTTCTCTCTCTTTCTCTGGGCTGAGCTGGGCTGTAAAGCTGCCAGCGGGCCAGATGAGCCGATAAACCTCATGGCACTATGACAAGTTAATAAACTTAACGCAGTCTGCTTTATCGGTTCTGGCCTGGCCTCCGCACAATGGCAAGCGCCGCCCAGAGACGAGAAGTGGGCCGGGCCGCCGTGTCTGTGTAGCTGAAAACAATGTGGAGCACGGTCCGAGAGAAATAGATAAGAGCCAATAAGATACTAAAATATGAACCTAGTGCAAACAATGCATTCAAATGATTATTGGGATTTTCGCCAGCTGTGCGGCTTCCACTAATTTCATTTTCACTTTGAACCTAAAGTTTCAAGATAGTTTCTCACATTAAATTTTGATTTGAGTTTGGAGTTTAAACAGTTTCGTAAGTCTCATAATTTATATTAAGCAGAAGAAAAAGAATTATAGATTTAAGTATCTTATGTTACAGTAATCAGTAAAAGCACTAACCACTATGGTTAGTGGTAAAAGCTTTTATTTTCCATTAACTCTGCCATTAATCAACACTGGCAATCAGGCAAGCTTATCGATATTACATCGAATGTTTTTTATTTCTGTTAAGTCTTGTTATGAACGTAAATGCAAATGTATATGTATTTACATACATATATGTATATGCCTGATTATGTAAGCAAATATTTGCTCATCTTGCTGCCAGGGCTTACGTTTTCCATTATATTTAATTAAAATATTTGTTATACCCTTTGCCCATTCAAAACTTAAAGTCAGGGTATGATGGCTCTGTTCACATTTATATAACAGGTGGAAGAAAGCGTGACGAGCTCCAGGATGACGAGTTGAGTCGATGTAGCTATGCCAGTCGAACGCAGCAATCTCGCAATCTATAAAATCTAGAGACTTAAAATTTAAATATATATTTTTGGTATTATTCAATATTATTATGCGTTAAAAATTCAATTTAAAAGTTCAACCAGAAGTAAGGTTATTCAGTAATTACGTTGCAATAGTATGGATCATACTCCTATATATATATTATACATATAAAATAATCGTTAATATATCTATGCAGTTTGCAGGGTATCTGCTGCGGGATTCCTGACTGCCGCACTCTGACTTATTCTTAATAAGTCAGCCTCGACAATATAAGCCAAAAATGCACTTCACAATTCAGAAATCAAATTCAACCGCATGCGAAGCAAATTCTTGAGAGCTCAGGCAAATATTTAATTTGAAATTAAAGCAATTTGCTGTTTGAGTTTGGGTTTGGGGTCTGGAGGGACATTTAATTTGCTTGTGAGGCAACCACAAGTGCTGCAACGTTTGAGCAGTCATAACTCATGCGTTTGTCCACTCGAGTCAACAATTTCTCAGTACTAATTAGGTGCTCATCAAATTGCCATGAAGTTCGTATCAAAGAAACTGTAAACCTTCAAGCAGCTGCTACTGTTGCAGCTGCTGACGCACTCGACTTGCTCTTCACCCGAAGTTAAGTTTATTTTAAGCAGCTCGAACTTAAAATTTATATGAAATTCAATTGTATTCAATTTACGCACTCACACAACTCAGCTCATTCAAAGGGCTGCCACCTGAGCCTAATTGGCATGTTGTTCTCTGATAAGAAAGCACCTGGAAATCAAAGGACCGTAGCGCCACCTCTAGCAGGTTCACGCTCAGCTCCACACCTTTGCTCGGCGAGAGATTGACAACACCCACATAATAGCTTCAGCCGCATCTTATTGTCAAAGCCACAATGATTGACACAACTCACAGCTGCAGGTACATACGTAGGTGTATCTTTGTGTGGATATACGAAATAAAATTTACTCTCATTCAATTTGTATTCTTGCTTTTATTTAATGTGCTCAGCTCAGCGTGTGACGAAAATAAATGTTGCAGGACAAATACGAATTTTCGATAAATCGATTAATTTTGCTTTTTTATTATTATTATTTCGTTTTGGCAGTCTGCGCTTAGGTGGTATAATGTTCCTATTAAAGTCTATATTTGGTGAGCTAGATAATAATGGGATTTGGAGAAAGAATCTTCAACAGCTTGGGCAAAGCATAACTGCTATAGTTCTGATAATCACTTGATAACGAGTAGAAGCTCCCCATAATTGAGCTTTAAGTTCATTAAAGCTCTTTAACAGTGCTGCGCAATAACCAAGCATTTGCTGAACTCAATGAATAATCAGAAAAATCTACATGCAATAGTCGAGTTTATGGACTGATTATGGCTTCATAAAGCCAGTCAGAACATCAAATCGTGCGCTTTATTTTTGGGACACAGCATTTATAGGCGAGTTGCTTTGTTTGAGATTGAATTACAGACACCTACAGCAGCAGTAGCAGCAGCTGGGACAAAATGTCAAGCAACGGATATGATTCGATTTGATTGCTATCACAATGGGCGACAAATAGCGCGCACAAACACTCACACACAAACACACTCACACACAAATACACACATACAAACACACACACATACATACACATGTAAATGGATATTTGTGGCCTTAACGCACATACTCACAGCGAGAGTGTGAGATGGATTTGTTTGTTTACCTCGTGCCCTTGAGCCCATCGAAATTGATTAATGCCATTGGCGCCGCAGACAATCCGCAAACATTGCAATTTACTTCGATGAGCCTTTAAATTTCCTTATCTCCAGTCAAATTCGAGATAAATGCGCATTCCATTTGCGACAATTACTCTGTTTAATTCGAGTGCTGCTGCCTTGCCACCTTGCTTTGACTGACAGAGCGCAGTGAGTCGACCTGGAATGTAAATCGAATGCAGTCAACTCTGAAATGCTTTTGTTTTGTTTGAGCGGAGTTTTAGGGAAAAGAAAATTATATAAAGGTATATGTGTATAAATATTATATATATTATATTATATATATTATATTATATACAAACCTGTGCTCACTTAAGATAAACACAGAATGAAATTTAAGCCAGGTTTTTTGCTAGAAATAGTTTAGCTACTCTTATAGCTACTCATTTAGCTACTCTTATAGCTACTTTTATAGCTATAGAGCTCGACTCGTATATTATCCCATTAAGACCACTATAAATATATTTGATTATGCCTGATTTAGCCACATATATTTCTTATCTGACAACTCTCTGCAGAACCGACTGCCTTATACCCTATATCTGTCCCACAACTTTTTCATTAAATAGATTATGAGACTGCCGCTGATGAGACTTGTAAATGGCTTAGTCTAGACTAAGCTGTTAACAAGTTTGGTAAGCAAATGAAGTTAGTGTAAAATATTTTGACTGCAAGTGTTATAAGTCTGGCTGAGGCCACTGTCCACTGATGCATGCTCTATGTTACTTTGTGTTTGGCTACACTCAGATGAATAGATTGACCAATGCCAAATGCTAGACAATCTGTTAAATATATGATGTACACACACACAGACACTTATGTATATCTATATATATCTATATATGTGTGTGCGTTTGAGGTGTTGTCACAAAATCCAATCTGAACTCAAGCAAATAAATAAACAAAGCAAAGGCCTAGCCGAAATGGATAGCCGGCAAATCTTTGGGATTTCGCATTGAAGCATAACAAGATGGGCGAATGTCTGCAGGTTGCCAGGACACAAACTGGCACATACATATATGAATACATATGTGTCTTCTGCCTGTGCTTGTGAATGCTCAGCGAAGCGAGCCCAACGTGCTTCACTGCAGCAACAACAATCAGAGGCAAACAAATTTGTTTCAATCACCGCACATGGCCGAAAAATGGTTGGCCGAGCCTAAGCAAAAGAACAGCTCCCCTCTCTCTCCCCTCTCACTCACCCCATCCCCATCCCCATACTCATTCCCATCCACCTACATAAATAAATATTTGTAACTGTGTGCTTTCTTGGACTTGCAGGACATACCCATACATGTGGCCATGATATCTCATATTCTGATTGCCTGGGATCGCATGCGCTGGCTAAATGATCCGCTCAAAGGGCGCATACCTGGCTTCGTCTGTTGCTGTGCCACCTGGTTGACTGGTATGGTGATTGCGCTGCCCTATCCCATTTATACGATGTACGTGGAGCTTGGGGTGAGTACTGGAGCCAGAACGGGCTTAACATTTTGCATTATTAAAAATTACGCGTTGTCGCATGTGTGTGTGTGTGTGTGTGTGCGTGTGTGGATGGCTGTCTCGTTGTTGTTGTCTGTGAACCTGTGCTCAGATCAAAGCGAATGCAACAGACCGTTAAAGCATTAAGCTACTTGCCGTCTCTTGTTCATAGACAATGCTCCATGCGCTCTGCCCTGAATGTGGTTCAAGGAATTTTGCATTAGCATTTTGAAAGGCAAAATTTCAATCTTATTCTGTGCCCCGTTTTTAGCTGGAATTCTGCAAGCTTTATTATAAACTCAAATCGAATGTAAACAGTATTTTATTATTATTATTATTATTTTTCCCCATAATTTTCCAATATTAATCAAACATGACCTTTGCTCTACCCCCGATATATGCCAACAGCTGATACATCTTCAAGATTCAGTTCAAGTTGATAGCAGTTTGCAGTTGCTATTGTTCTCTTGGCCAAAATAAGCAGGTTATCTCATTAGGTTCGCTTCGCGGAATGGTTCAGTTGTGTGTCTCATGTGTGTGGGGCCGTTGTTATACAACGAGCTGTCGGTTCGTTTGCATTCACATTGCCATTGTCTGGTAAAACCCCAACGGTCTGATTAGCAACTAGAAACTGGCAAATGGCAACTGCAGCGGTTCATGGCAAGGCGCCCAAACAATGTGGGGCTTACGGGCTGGAGCTGTGGCTGTGGCTGTAGCTGTGGCTGTGGCTGTTGCTGCGGCTCTGGCTCTGGCTCTGGCTATGGCCATGGCTGCACGCTTAATGGTGTGTGGGCCAATTTGAAACTCGTTAACATGGCTTGTCAACTGCGCTTCTATTTCGCTGCCAAAATATTTGCAACATGGGGCTTTAAAGTGCGCCCACGACAACGACAACAACACACATAAATATTTATGGGCCATAAAGTGTTGCAACTTTTTGATATACTCAACGTGTTCATGTTTTCTTCATCTCTTTCTCTCTCTCTCTCTCTCTCGCTCTCTCTTCTCTATCTTCCTCTTTTGCTGTGTGCGCCTGTACATATTTAGAGCTTCGATAACTATCAAATTCATCGTAGCCCATTGCATTTTGGTTCACCCTGTAAGCAAGCGATTAACTGTGAACGGTAGCATCGAGTAGAGAAGTAAAGATAACAATTTTGATTAAAAAAATTGGAAATAAAAAAAAAAATAAATAACAAAATTATATACCATTACTTATTATTTTGTTATTGATTTCTTTTATTTTTTAAATTTTAATTTTATTTGTACATTATTGAATTTTTTATTTTATTTATATTAAATTTGTTGTTGTTTTATTTTTATACTTTTATTTTATTTATATACTATTTAATTATTTATTTATTTTTTATTTTTATTTGTTAATTTTTGTTATTTTATTTTTATAGCTTTATATTAATTAATATACATTATATATAAGCTTTAAATTAATTTTAAAATATGTATTAAATTATTTATTTTATTATTATTCTTTTTATTTTATTTTATATACATATTTTAAATACTCAGATCGGCGCTTAGGGTATCTGCTGGTCGTATCTTCCTTACTTGTTTTATTTATATTTTTATTGAATGTGGTTATTATGTATATTATTATTGTGCGTTTTAGACATCAGTTATGTAAATATAAAATAATAATCCATTTCAGATAATATACAAAAACAGAGCACGTGAGTGGCAGATTGTGTCTGTGTGTCTTAGTAAAGATGTTGCTTAAGATATCTATATATATATATATATATATATACATATATCTATATAAATATATATATATATATATATATATATATATATATATATATATATATATATATATATATATATATATATATATATATATATATATATATATATATATATATATATATATATATATATGTATATTTATTTACATAAGCATATACAGCTGCAGGCTAGAAAACTTTGTAAAGCGGAAAAGTTTCCATTAAAATAATGGATATGGATATACATATATAGATACACACACACATATATAATATATATACATATATATATATATATATATATATATATATACTGAGAAGCCACAGGATTTTATAGAATTGACCCATAACATTCGGCTGTGTTAATATTGTAAATGAATTTATGAGCCTAAATAAGAGAGCAACAAGATTATCATTTATATTCATTCATTTGAGCTAATGAAGTGGCGCTGGGCAAACCAATTGTGAATTGGGATTCCCAATGGCCACTTGCCACTTGGCAAAGTGGCTGAAGTGGCAGCACTTTTGGGCCAAGCAGCAGGTAGGTCTATTGGGCCGAAAACCCTTAGCTTAAGTAGTTCAGTCAGGGGATATGGCTAATGGCCGTGCTCGGTGCATATATCATTATTGGGCCAGTTACTGTAGGTTGGTCGGTTGGCTTGGCAATTATATGCGGTATTTATGATGTCGCCGGGGCTATATACTCGCACTTCGACATTTCTGGCGACAATTTGTATAATTTATGTGGCAGTTCAGTGAATGTCTGGTGCCCATAAAACTGACAAGACGATGGCAACAAGTGGCACAACAAACGGCGCTCGTAATGACAGCGATGATAATGACGATTGCCAGGATAATAATCGAGGCGATGATGATTATTATTATTATTATTGAGCTGCTTTTATGCACACAATAGAGCTGATGATAATTGCGTCGATTTATAATATTTACGCCTAAAAGTCGATTACCATAACGCGAAACTTCCAATGGGTGTGTGAGATGTGTGTGTGTGTGTGTCAGGGTGTATATACTTATATGGCAGTCAAACTCAATCAGTCGTCAATAATATCATTAATGTGTGTGTGTGTGCTTCATTTGATAGAGCCAAGACACAAAATGAGACACAAGGAGAACATAAGGACACGTAGATAGCATCTGGATTCGCTGGATGGCCTAGTCCTTGCCCCCTAAATCCCGAGCCTCCTGCCCGAGAGGGCTTATTATCTCATTTGGGTTTGCCTCATGTGCAATTTATGAATATTTTACGTATACGTTATGGCCGAATTGCTGCTGAAGAGGGTAGAAGTGACGTGCCATTTGGCTTGGTATTTCTATTTGGGTTCAACAAATTGCTTTGACATGCGCGCACACACACACACACACACACACGCACACACACAGACAATGCGAACTTTGATTCGTCATGTGGCAAGCGATTCAATGATGCTTCTGAAATCTCTTACATTCCTTTGTGTGCTCTCCGTGATTAACAATGATATTCGGAATCCACTTTGATACGAACTGTGAATATGTGTTGTTAATATCGCATTCATAGCGAAACATTATATTTTGAAATTTAATGCCTGTTTACCTGCTCGCCAAGTTAATATAATCAATCATAAGTAAACAGCTTTCTCTACTTAACAGATATGCAAACTGTTTGTGAGGCATGAATATTGATAGATCTTAAAATATATATTATTATACTTTTCGCCCTTTGGCATCGACAGCTTATGAATGGTTTATCGATTTTTAAGTTGGGGCTTAATTGCTGAGTCTTTGGCCACAAGTCAGCGGGAAGAAATGCGTTTCAGTTGCGAATCGGGCCCAAGTTGAGGTTGGGCAGCGATTTCTACGCTTGGCCAACTTTTGCTCAACTTTGTCAAAAAAAAGTTTGACAAAACGAAAAAGAAGCGAGAGGAAGAAGAGGGAAAACACTCAAATTGAAAATGTTTTTATTGTTTTTTATTGGTCCCAGTTCGAGTTGAGCTGCTCTGCACCCCATGTTGTGCAATGAAAATGTCAACGCCGCAACAAATTTGCCTGGTCGCATAAAGGAAAAGGCAAAAGCAAACTCAGATCCAGATCCGGAGCCAGTGTCAGAGCCAGAGCCAGAGGCAAAGGCAAAGGCAAAGGCAATCCTTTTACCTACATCAAGTCCAATCTGTCATAAGGGCGATATTGTGCGGTGTGAATTTCGCTTTGCCTATGCACAACATACATAAATATGTATTTTATTTTATTTTTATTTTATTTTTGTATAATTCAGTGCCATAAAACTGTCAGGGAATTTCGACCGCAGACTGTCAATTAATTACAAGTTATGCGAGTCTAAACATTTGCCGACGTGAACTGACGGCAACGGCTAAGGGATTTATAACTGGCTTAGCGCAAAGTTTCAGTCGGTGCTCGTTTCATTTTCGGCAAATGGAGCTCAAAAGGCACACAACAATGTTGAAACGTGCATGGCGGGTCCTGGTCATTCTGGCCCTGTCATAGTCCTTGGCCACACCCTGCATCCAGCTGGAGCAGCCTGGCTAGAGTTTATTTATTTGTTTACCACGATGCCATTGCTTGTTGTGCGCAGCAAGGTCTTGTTACGAATATCCGCTTGGCCGCATTGACTTTGGCACGAAGCGTTTCCTAATCCTCGGACGCCATCACCCACGCTCCGGGGTAGCTGGATATGGCCTCGCCCCGGTCCCCCTGGTTCGCCCTCATTATTAACCATTGAACTTATCCGGATATGCGCTTGGAAGGCGAAATTATGCTACAGGCCACGAGCCATGAAATGCTGAAAGAAACGACAAAAGTTATCGTAAACAAGCGTAGGACGAGGGCAGCAGCCAACCGACTGTCGAAGACTATGCTAAAACTCCCGCATGATATTTAACAGAATATTAAATGGAAAAGGGGCGAACGCCGGAAGGCCAAGTGCTTGAGGCGAAACAGACAGACGAAGCCTTTGCCCAAATATTTAACTACAGCCAACAGATCCCCAGAAAGATCGCCGAGTGGAACGATGTGTGCTTACAGTGGACTATGTGATAGTATTTTAATAAAAATTGTTGAAAAATCATTTAGAAAAAATTGCAAATTTTGCTTAAAATCGTGTATCAAATTAGCTGGTCTTGTTATGCGTCGACAAGCACCTTCTAGACATTTGATTAATTTTCAAACTATTGCGGCATCGCTAAACGTCACAGCTGAACCGAACGACTTTGCGGCGCTTTGGGCCATTTGGCTGCTTCAGACATGACTTCAAGACCTGAGTATTGGTCTTCACCTGGCTGCGCTCTAGGGTCCGGTTCTTGTTTGGCAGTGATAGAAAATCACGGTACGAACTGGACGTAATCTTCTTCGGCTTGTTGCTGGACCCTAATGGACATGCCGGCAGGCCGCATAGCTTGCCATTGGGGCTCTTGAAGATCGTGTAGAGCTGAGTCGATTCCTTCAACGGGAAATGCAATGATCGAAGTGCCAGTTTTTTTTGCATCCCAGATAGGTTCATGTGAAACGAGTTTGACATGTCAAATAGATGTGCCTGCGTTCCTGCCAACAAGGCCGTAATTCCTTGCCAAATTGCTACTTTAAACTAAAAAGCCAATGATGAATTTAGCACGAATTACAACCGAAAATTGCTGTGAGAGTGTTACTGATCAACAAACGAGTAAGTCCAAAACTAAATAAATCTAGGACAGACGACTATATTTGGAGCTCACAATTTAAAACTGACTGAGAGAAAATTTGGTCAGAAGTCGTGGACAAATGTTCTCACATCTACAGACTACTACGATCCTGTTTTCTGCTCTCTCAATCACAAAGCAAAGTTAGTCGACAGAAATTTTGGGTTCAACTTAGCCAAGTAGTAGGCCATTCATTGTCATTGCATTATAAATTTATTTTCACGTCAAATGTCCTCGTGTCAGGTTGGCTCGACAGTCTGCTGAAGCTGCTCAACTTTGTGAAAGGGAAAGACAAAGCGTGTGTAAGGTTATTGTTAAAAATCGTTATCGAAATTCAGTTATTATATTATAACTCATGCTGGTTATGAGCTAGAGTCACAAAATTTTTCGTTGTATTATATTTTGGATATCGCTTTCAAATTTTTTTTTTTAATTTTCAAAATGAAAGTTCAGTTGCAAATATAACTAATATGTGAAAGGATTTTCCTCTTTACGAAAAAATACTTTTATAAAAAATACAAGGAATTTTTGCTATAAATACATGTATTTTTATCTCTTCTACTACTTTAGTTAGGACAGTAAGAAATGGTCCTGGTGCTGGGTGTAGCCTAGTCGGGCACTCCCGACTGACTTGCTTTGTCTACTTATTATTATTATATTATTCTTTATTATCATATTTCAATAATTCTTGCAACTGAGGCCCTGAGTAACTAGTTTGTCTACATCCTCGCTTTATTGTGCGCAAATCAAATATTATCGTCGCATTTGCTATTCGTGTATTAATACAACAATTTGAGTTTGTTACGCACATGGGAGGGCCGCACGGACCGACCGGATATCGAAACGGAGCGGTCCGCAGGGGCGTGTTCTATTCAGTTGCGTAGGTTCGCTTATTTTTTATCATGAGCATCATTATTGTTATTATTATGAGTGTAACTTTGTTAGAGGCTCGCGCGTGGGCATGTCTGAGCCTTATTAAATTTCCCATTTGCCGAACTGCCCATGCAAATGCCGTTCAGTCAAAGAAAATTAGCTGCGCAGCGCCATGGGCCGCCCAAGCTGATTGCATTTATGAGAGCACAGGCCATTGCCATGCATATGTTTCGTGAAAAGCAATAGAAATTCATGCCCAAATTGTAAATGTAATTGCCCATCTCTTGAGATGGCAAGTAAAGTAATTTCAACAGGAAACTGATGAGCAAGCTGTTCGTATCGAGAGCAACTCGTATGCGCCTGGGCATCTTTTAAGCCCGATCTAGTCCTGAGCTAATCGAATGTGTAAGTTTCTAGTGTAAAGTTATCGTAGCTCACATTGCTCCATTGCTAATTCAGCGAGGGGGACCTAAAATATGTAGCATACTTTTAAGGGCACATGTCAGTGATTCTCTTTGTGTGCTTCGCTTGTTATTAATGGACAAGATGAGAATTGCGAGCAGCCCGCAGCGCTCGCCGGTTGCTTGTAGATTTGTTGCACATGCAACTACATAAAAAACCGATTCGCAGCTCGCAATCGACTGTTTATTTTTGTGTGCGTGTGGTTGGCTGCCAGCTGCACGGGGGGCCGACCGGCAACGACAGCGGCAGCGGCAGCGGTAGCGATTCAGTGGCAGTTTAATGGCACAGCTGTTGTGCGAATTGCGTGGAAATGGCCAACGAACCTTCGTTGATTTTATGCGCTTCACAATCGCGACTCCAGAGGCAATCAATTTTTATCGCCTGTGGAGTCGGCTGCTGGGGACCAGCGTCAGCTGCTCTAATAAGATGAAAAACAAGCTGCAATAACTCCAGAGCTCAGCCCATTGCTCTCGGTGGCCTCTGATCCCTCAGTGGCCTGTCCTTTTGACAAATTTCATATGCACGCAGGTAAGATTTTGTCGTTTGTTGCCGCGGCAACATTCATATCCTCTACCATTTCCTGTGTGCTCTATGGCCTGCCTTAGGCATTACCCAAATTTCGGATAAATGTTTTACATATTGTAAAATAACAATATAAAAATTTAGCACACGGCAAAGCACTCACCTATACGCGTGGGTTTCCCACAAAGTAATCGCAAATCAAGTAAATGAGAAGTTGATCAAGTGGATGTAAATATTAAATTATATATATATATATATATATATATATATATATATATATATATATATATATATATATATATATATATATATATATATATATATATATATATATATATATATATAAGGTATATAACAATGATCTGTGATAGCAGCTTTCAGCTCTGATAATCGATATTGCAAATGGCTTAGAGCAAGTTTGATTCAAAAAAAACAATTTGCAGAGCCCAGCTTATATTTTTTTTCATATTTGTATAATATATATATATATTCATATAAGTAGTTCGACTTCCAGCTACCTGTAGCCTTGTCAACTTCTGCATTGACCCTCGCATATTATCCTAAAAGTCTGCCGAGCTGGCAACTGCGATGGATGGAAGCTTTATACTTAACTTGGCAGCTAAAATTTCACTCTAATATATATGCACTCGTAATATATGCTTGTGTGTAAGTGTGTGTGTGTGTGTGTGTATGTGGAGTGCGGTAGGGGGTCGTGAGGGTGGTGGGGGAGCGCGAGTACCTTAATATTGTTGCTGGGTACTTCAGCAAAGTCCTGACAATATTATATGCCAATGCTTCTTGTTCAAGTGGTTGGCCCCAGTTGATGCTTTTGTTGCTGCTCATCTTATGGCCATATTGTAAGCGGCTTATTGTTGTAAATCATGAACTTTTATGACTGCCCCAATTGTTGTTGTTGTTGTTAAATGGGTTATATATACGAGAATTGGGCATTCGTAATGCAGTTTTTGCAGCATACAAAAAGGATTTCAGCTTTGACTTGTTGAGAGACCGTCAAAGAGAGGGAGAGAGAGAAAGAGAGAGTGCTCAACTTAACTCCATATCGAATACATCTGCTGCCATTCAAGTGAAGACCAAATGTGTCCATTAGCAGTTCGGATATATATCTGAGCCAAAATGAATATGGTGCTTAACATAGTCTACACGACGTGTGTGACCCACGTAATCATTCACTTAGCTAGTACCTTATGCTCCTGGCCTGCCTCGCACCATGCTCCAGCCGCAGCGAATCTCATCTGCATTTTAAGCAGCGTCTGGCTGCCTACAAGTAGACGAGGACAAGACAGCCGGCATACGAATGCAGATACAAAAGCGAGATACAGATATACAAAACATTTTCAAGTGCACAAACACTTCTTACAAAGTTAGAGTCTGCGTGTGGCTCGTCAATTGTAATACAGCCATCTACACCCACCCAGCCACACAGACGGACAGACAGACACACAGACAGACAGAGACCAATGTTTGTCGAGGCAGAGATATTGGCCAACTGCTCTGTGTCAGCTCCATGTTGGCATTGTCAGCTGCACTTGTTGTTGTCATTGTTGCTGTTGCTATTACAGTCGTTGCTTTTGTGCTGTTATTGTTTGGCATTGGTTCCCGTTGTTATGCACATAAGCATAAAATATTAATACCCTTAACTTCCATAGCAAACAGTAAGAAAAAAAAAGCCAAAAACAACAAAGCGGATGCTCTAGTGGAGCCCAGCAAGCGATACACAGAGTATAACGAAAGCGTGGCTTGTTGGACTCGTCAATAGCAGATTCTTTGCCCAATTATGTTGGCATTTATATGATATTGAAGACTAAATATTAGGAATTGTTCAACGTTCGCATAACTCATTCCATGCTCCAAAACTGAATTCTCTTTAATTTTATCGACTTCTCAAACATTTTCCATCGCCAACAGGGTATCTGACAGCTTAATAAAAATAATAACGAAAGCCTTTGTTACGAATTGAAAATTCTTTTGATATACAAATTAGAAATAGAAATCAAACTTCAGAATGCAAACAAAAATCGATGTAAAAATGAAAATTAAGCTTAAAATAGCATTAAGGAAATCTGTGAACCAGTCAGAAATCAGTTAATTCAGAGGTATGCCTTACTGAAGAGAAAAAACATATTTTATATAATATAATATATTTTATATATATATTTATATTTTTATTTATATTTATATTAAAAATATGTATATTTTCTAATATATATATATATATATATATATATATATATATATTTTTTTTTTTTTTTTAATTAATTTATTTTTTAATTCAATTTTATTCCTTCAGCTTTTTGCCGTAAACTCTATAGCGCATTTAAGTCTAAAAGATGAAATTAATTAAATTATTCTATTACAATTATGTTATGTTGGCATATGATGAAGTCAGTCAATTACAAAGCGGTGACGTGGTGAAGCTGTAAGAGTAAGCAGCATGCTGCTCCGATGTTTGAGTTGCAACGGCTTGTGTCGAACATTTGATGGCAACATACGAAGAGCCACTCAACCATCCCGATGATCGATGACAAGCTCGATCGGGTCATAACGCTTCATGCAGACATGAATTTGGTATGACAGTATGGTTTGAGGGTATAGTATGACTGTATGGTACGACGGTATGGTATGAAGGTATGGTATGACGGTAGAGTATGCCGGTTGGGTAAAATGGATTGGTATGATCTGTGGTATGATGGTGGGGCATGACAGTATGGTTGGGCGGTATTGTATGACAGTAGGACACAACAGTATAGTATGAAGACATGGTATAACTGTCGGATATAACGATATGGTAGAGCACTACGGTATGCGGGTATGGTCGGGCGGTATGGTTTGACAGTATGGTTGACAGTTTGGTGGTTCGATATGGTATGGTTGATATGGTTTGACAGCGTGGTATGATGGTATAGTAAGACATCGAGCTCTGAAATCATTTTTGATTTAAAACTCGAAGCGGTCGGACGCATTATTTTGTGCTGCCTGGATCAGAGGGAAGCAGTGGGTATCAGCGCTCTCCAATTTTTGTTGCTTGAACAGAGTCTTTAATGAGGTGACCTTCAACAATAAATTTACATATTTCTTAAATGCAAAAAAGCTGTGGGTGGCAGCAGTGCATATTGTTATTGCTTGGATTTAATTTTCTTTCTACTATCAATCCACTCGTGCATATTTAAACATTCAAATGGTCTGGAAACTGAACTTAACAACTATTGGGAATCAAGGTCAGGGCAAACACACAAATGCTAATATATATATATATATATGTATATATTTATATATAAATATTTGTGTGTGAGATTTTGTGTATTGTTTTTTTTTTTACCATTCTTTTGTCTGTGTATTGTGCACTTTTACGACTTTAATTATGTAAGTACATAATTGTGTTATTATCATAAGCGCACGGACTTGGACTTCTGGTCAGGACCCGTGTGCTCTTTATGGCCCAAAGCCCCATCGTGTGCCTGTATCCCAATGCTTACTGTGCGTCCAGGCCTAACCTTGTCTGACCGGTCTGCTTGGCAAGCATTTTACGGCCATTAAGCCTCTGCAGTATCTTTTTTTTTGGTTGCCTACGACGGCCGTTAATGCCACGCCCCCTGTCAGTCTTCTGAAATTTTCGGGGGGCAAGCGGCCTGACATTGTAATCTGCGCTCCATCTTCTGGCATTGTTGTGCTTGTTATTATTATTTAAATTATGGAATGCGCTGTGATTTTAATTATGCATTCGAACATTTTCAGTGCTTCGTTTATACTTTTCAGTTTTCATTAGCAAAGTGGGCAGGAAACGGGACAGCGGGCCAGCGGAGCAGTCGGGCAGGGGGCAGCGCGGCCGAGGACTAATAATTAAAATCTAAACGATGATTATTGGTCTTCGCTGCTTCATGTTGTTATTGACAACAATGTATTTACTTTTAATTAGAGCGTAAATTAATTACACATACGCATGCCTCTAATTTTCTTATTCATTATCATCATTGCCGTTATTTTTCTTATCATTTATATTTATATTTTATTTATTTATTTTGCTTCTGTTTGCTGCTCGTTGTTTTCCATCAAACGACTGCTAATTATATTATGGCTTTAAATTATTTATTATGCTTACATTGCTTGGATCTTAGCTTCCTCCCGTGGCTCAATTTCAAGTACTATTTATTCAGCCCTGCCAGCCTGCCTCTGCGTATGCCCTACCTCTGTGTGTGTGGGTGTCGTTGGCATTGACAGCCAAAGAGGATTCTCGAAATGCCTGCTGCTAATTGAAAATAGAATGTAATTCAAATGCTGTATCTCATTTCAAGCTGGGCCACATTTCTATTAACACAATTTAAGCAAACACTTTAAGAACTACTTGGGTTCAGTTTGCACTTAGTTTTGCTTTGGCAAACATATACAAATAATGGAAATATTTTGATCTGCCTTAAGCCAATTGGCTGTTTTATGACTGGCACTGAATGCTTTAAAAATTTGTTAAATATTTAAATATTTATTTTACTTTCAATATAAATATTCACAATATTCACAAAATTCATATTAAAAATAATATTTCTGCCCATATTTATTTTTAAAGTTAAATAACTGAAAAATTAAAAAAAAAGTGAAAATTAATTTAGGCTTTCATTTCATTTTAAAGAATTTCATTTTATTTATTTTATTAATTTTTTTTCAAATTCAAATTTCACACTGTAGTTCAGCCTTTCATATATAAATATATATATACCCTATATTTAATATATATCTATATATATATATATATATATATATATATATATATACATATATATATATATATATATATGTATATATATATATATATATATATATATATATATATATAGATATATATTAAATATAGGGTATATATATATTTATATATGAAAGGCTGAACTACAGTGTGAAATTTGAATTTGAAAAAAATTAATAAAATATATATATATATATATATATATATATATATATATATATATATATATATATAATCGGTATATTTAGCTTTACTCTTGCCACAACTTTGGGCAGTTTTTTGTTCCTCATAACAAATATGCCGCTGGGCAACAGCATTTCAGCTTGTAGTAAATTATTATTAAGTGCCTTTCATTATAAGTTTACAGAAGACACAAATACTCATACACATACACATATACTCACCCACACCTATACACTCTCACACACATTGCCAGGCGGCTTTTAGGTTCTCTGATATTCTTTTAAAGGCAATTCGTCAATGTCAAAATTATGACAGTGGGCACGATAATGTGTGTGCGAGTACTTTTTGCGCCTGCTGATGCAATTTGTTGTTTGTGTGTGCCACACCCCAAACTTTTGCCGCTTGCCGCTTACCGCTTGCCACTTGCCATTTACCACTTGCCTCCATCTTCAGGCAGCTTCCAGCCCACTTGCCTCACTTATCTATTTGGCTGTCTGCCTTGCTGCCTTTCTGCTTTTCTGCCTTTCCGCCTTTCTGCCTTGCGGCGCGAATCTGCGGAATGTCGCCTTCACTAACCTTGTGCTCATACCTCCTGCCTCTTGCCGCTTGTTGCTTGTTGCTGGCATGACGGAAATAAATTGTTATTAATGCGTTTGGTTCTTACGACGCCTTCGGCTTTAGTCTTTCATTCAGTTCAGTGCCACATTCAATGAATTATTTGAAACGCGCGCTAAATTCTAAATGGCTTTGTGCGTGTGGCTCTGACTCCGAGCCCGAATAATGCGTGGCAATTTAATGTGGCTACCACTTGTTGCGGAGGACACGACGCGTCCATAAACTGTTTACGGCTGCCTTCAAATTGATTTGTGCCAGGCAAACGAAGCAAATCAATTGCACTGCTTGAGCCAAGGTAATCATAACGCGACTCAATTGACGGGGAAACTCAAAGATGCCAGCCCCCTCAGGTCGACTTCCTGCCTGCAGTCATAGTCTGTCAAGCAGAGCGTCAGAAAGCTTAAAAGGAAAATCAACGACAGTCACAGACGCTGCACACGCGGAGCTCTGAGGGCTGAGAGCTCGGCTAAGGCTCAAGTAACGGTAAAAATATAGGTATATACGAGTAAAAACAAAATAAGGACGGAAAAATAAAGCGGAATGTGCACATAAAAGCAGCACGGAAATTTTGAGAGAATAACGGTATTAAAAGATCACAGCTGCGGCGGTAATACACTAATTTAATTGCTAATAAAACTAAATTTCATTGTCATTAGTATTATTATATATATTATTGGTAATATTAGTATTTGCATTAGTCATACTAATAATATTATTAGTATATTTTATTACTGAAATTATTAGTATTATTATTGCTCATTACTCATTATTGTAATTTTTATCATTATTATTACTTATTCATATATAGTTATTCATTCAATCTCTAGGACAACTAAATTTTATCATAATTAGTATTATTATAATTATTGTTAATATTATTAGTATTATTATTATTATTCATTACTCATTATTCTTAGTTGTTATCATTATTATTACTTATTCATTCAATTTCTAAGACAACTAAACTTCATTATCATTATCATTAGTATCATAATTGCCATTAATAGTAGTACTAAAAAATAATTTCATTATTTGTAGAAAAATGTTCCTCATTATTATCATTATCATCATCATCATTATTATTATTTTCAGTTTAATCTAACTTAAAGTTTTGTTTTGTTCAGACAAGCTCGATGATATAGCTCGCGTATTCTTTTCAGAGAGTATCAGACAGAAGATGACCACAAGACTCGAGACTCGTTAAATTGTATAGAGCTTCCGTTGAATGTGGCACGCCTTCTACTTTTGGCATTCGGTAGGCAGCGTGGTTGGCCGCAGTCGTAATAAAATCGCAGATTGCGTCGTTTAACGCTTTGCAGTCATCCTCAGCCCGATGCTCACCCTCGAGCTGTTGCTCAGAGGCTCATCATCGTCGTCATCTTTGGTATCGTTGTCGATGCCGTTGCTCCTGTTGCCGTCGTTGCTGTTGTTGTCCTTGTTGTCCTTTATTTGCATTTTACTGTGCGTTGGCCGAGGAATTTCAAAACAGATTTCTTGGCCAGATTGTACGGCGCTAACAGTTCATTACCCAAATGACTGCTGTGGGTGGCGTGCCGGGCACTTCTAAGGCTCAAGATTGGGGCTGAGCTCAAAATGCTGTTTTTTTTTTTGTCACATTTTCGGACCCAAGTCGAAAACTTTTGCCCATCTCTCTTATGCATATTGCGCTCATAGCTGACGCCGCTCTGTAATTTTCTCTTTAAAACTTTCGAGTCAACTTTTTTAGCCAGCCACGCCCCCCACGCGAGCCGTGCTGGATTGAGTTACATATGACATATGTATATACATATCTATGTGTGTACGTATTTATTCTAGTTGGGGCAACTCTTGGGCTGCTGAGGGAGCTACAAAAACTTTTTAATAGTTGCTCATACAAAATCATTTACGAGTGCCTTTCATGTCAATGTGTGTGTGGTTGTGTGTGTGTTGTGCCCAGCATGTTCTTAGCATATGTAAAATAATATAAAAACTTGATCACAGTGCCAAATTGTTAAGGGCAAAATCTGTAGAGCAAATGTTAACAAGGATATGTGAAGAGTCCTGAAGATTAAGCTCTCTCACTCATTTCCCTGAAATAATTACGTAAAATAGCAAATGTTAAGCTCAAAATACTTCACTGGACATAGTCCATACAGAGCATTGCAGAGGATGTTTCGCAGTCCTAGTGTTGCACAATTTTCGATAACATCCACGTCATCAATTCTCAGCTTAATTTATGGCGCAACTGCGAAACTGAGCCGCTGCTTGCGGATAATAACTTAATATCCATAAATTCATATTGTTTTTACCATTTTGTATTTGCGTATGGTGGCTGCTTGGTCTTCGAGCTCCTGGAATACTTGCATGTGTATGTGTAATTACAATTACGCGAAATGCCTCGACAGAGCCGGCGTGGTGGCATGCCACGAGCGTGGTGCGCGGCCCAGTGTGTGGTGGGTGTTAACAATACAATTACGAGTGGGTCGGGCCAACTGAAGCGGCAGACTGGGGCACGCATAGATAGCATGCCATGGCATCTGTCACGGCCACGGGCAGGGCCACGGCTTGTACCTCTGTACCTGTGGCACCGCTACCAGTGCCTGTGCCTGTGCCTGTGCTTGAGCATAGCACAGGCATGTGCCCGGGCCACGGCCAGGGACACAACGAATTAAACTTTCGTGTGTGCTCAACTTTAGCGGAAATTCCATTCAATTATCCATTTTTTTCTCCACTTTGTTTTCCGTGCTGCGGGCCCACCTGGAATCAATAGCAAGTGACTACTCAACTGAATGCCTGAGTACAAACGAATTGTCTCTGCGAATGAAAAGTGCTCGCTCTATGGGCTACGCAGACTTAGAGCAAAGCTTGCAATGAAATATATAATTACAGGGTATCTTTAGGCTGAGCATTTACTTGGTTTTGCCTGCTCTTCTTCTTATTACTGATAATGTTTCTGTCAGTTTCACAGAGCCCAAGTGCCACACATTGACCTTTTAATATAATTTGTTTTCAATATCTGAAGAGATGGGCAGATGGGAACAGTGTTTGACTTTGTTGTTATACTCTGCTTGCAGGCCTACATACCGCAGCTATCGGGCATTGGACTGTGCGTGGTCAACTTGATGGATGACATGCAAGAGTATACTCGAGGATTGTTTTTAATTATGTATGGGCGACGACAACAAAGACTTAACAGTGCCAATGTATTCAAAAGTTCGATTTTATAGGTACTGTGGTCCGGCCGTCCTCTTGTCTTATCTTTATATACGCACCTCCCAGGAGCTGCGTCCGCCGGACGGACCCTTCGCCGTCATGATGTACGAGCATCGCGTCGATCTACGTATGCGACAGAGGTAAGTTCTATGTCTTTCCAACACTGTAATGTTTCCAACACTGGTGTGTTGCACAGTTCTAGTTTGTAGAAGTAATTTATCTACACTACTTTGCTGCTGCCACTAATTATGCAATGAGAGTGGCGTTTAGGGACACCAAAGACCTATCGGATAACAGCAGTATTAATAATAATAATAAAATAATAATTATTTCCAGCTGAATTGATTATAATTGGATTTATTGGCATCGAACGGTATATTTAGAATGTTTCTGAAATTTTCCAAGTGGGGGGGGGTCAAATAATACCTGCGGCCTCGACCTGGGGCGCGCGCCATTAAATTGAAATATTAAGCGCCTGTTGGGCCCCGGGCAGAGTCAGGAAGAAAAAAACCAAAAATAAATGTGGGTTCATTATTCATTTGGTCGTTTTGGCTTCGATTTGGGTTACAGTTGCTAATTGCGCTGATTAATTTTTCGAACGGATTGAGATGGAACACTTTAGGCGTGGGTGCTGGCGCTGGCGCGGGTGGGGGTGCGGGCGTGCGGGCGTGGCCATGACTACAATAAAAGGCCAACGGGCACCTGCGTTCACTCGGGGCTTCTCCATTGCTAATGAGCTCAATTTCAATCCAATGGCAGTTTAATGACTTCGATTTCCTCAACAACTTTGCCGCATTTCTCTTGCTCACCTATTGCTTCTCCTTTTTCTTCTACTTTTGCTTCTGCTTCTTCTGCTTCTTCAGGAACTCGTCCGCTTCATCGGAGCCGCGTACGCATAGCGGCGGCGGCGTGGCTGGGCTGAGCAACGGGCACGGCACCAGCACCCGCTCCTACGATCTCTACAGCGCCGAAATGGACGTGTGCCGGGAGAAGCGCAAACAGCGCAACTTTGGCAGCATGGCTGCCACCCAGGTGGTCTGCCTGTGCCCCCTGATGATACTGCGCTTCGCACGTCTCTCGCTCGAGGAAACCTACGAGAACCAGAAGCACTTCGACTTCACCTACTTGATGTTCGTCTGGGTCGCATTCCTGCCCACGGTCATATTTCCCTGCATTTACGCCTCCCAAATACTACCCAGGTGAGCACAACAACTACTATCGGAGGATTTTGTCTAGTCTCCTTGCAGCACTTGTTCCATCAAATTACTTTTCATCTTCGCACTCATATCAAGTTACTCTGAAAGCATTTTCCAGCTTTGATATTTTGTTTCCTTGATTACACATTCATTGCCAAACCCAACGGCAAGCCTTTACTAACCATTGGTATTATTTCTGCTCTTCTCTCTCTCTCCTACTCGTATGCCAGAGATGAACAGGAGCGTCTACGCGGCTATTTTCGACTGTCGGCCAAGCGCGCGTCTAAGTCGCAGCGGCGCAGCAATGCGGGCTCGCATGAGGACTCGATTGAGAAGGATGAGCACGGAAATACAACGAGCCTTGTGGCCAAGGGCCAGACCCAGGGCGCGTCGGATTCGCAGAAGCATCCAATCAAGGGGCACGCAGTGTCGACGCGACATGAGCGCAACCAGGGTCATGGCTTGGGTTCGACGGATCGGTACAGCGGTGCGCCCTACCGACAGGGGCAGTCTGGCATGAAGGAGCGAGATCGGGAGCGGGACAAGGAACGCGATAAAGATCGGGATCGGGATCGAGATCGTGAACGAGATCGGGATCGGGATCGTGACCGAGATCGGGACCGAGATCGCGATAGAGATCGTGATCGAGAGCGACTGCGTGCTGGTCGCGGAGCTGGAGACGCGGGCATGGTCAATAATCTAAGCAAGAATATGCGCGGCAAGAAGCACGACGTCAAAATCAACATCATATCGGATGGGCATGCATCCACTGGATCTGGTCGCAAGCAGCCGCCGAGCACTAGCAGCAACAACAGCAGTCGCACCATGAAGGCCACCTCCTCCTCCGGTGCGGCACGACAGAAGCTGGGCGTGGAGTACATGTCGGTGTCGAACAACTCGGTATCCAACCTGACCGCCTCATCCTACTGCAATGGCAACAACAGCGCCCTGTTGGACGACAGCGGCACCAGCAACTACGGCGATGGCGAGGAGAGTTCCGTGGTGAGCAGCATGATGCATCCGCCTCAGCGCTGGCCCAACGTTGGCGGATTGCGAAACAAGGACATCTCGTTCAGTGAGTGCAGCAGCACCTTCTCGTCGAGCACGCTGGAGCGCGACCTGGAAATTATCGATCTGCTGGAGCGAGAGCGCAGCATGGACATACAGGAAATGATGCAGCGGGAGCAGCAGGATGACAAGGTACGTCTGTCCGTCGGCGGCGTTGGCCGCCAGCTGCCGGACATTGAGAAATTGTATGCGCAACGCTCCCCAAAGCCCAAACGTGACTCCGGCTACGGCTATGACAAGAGCGGATTGGCCCTGGTGATGCCCGGCAGTGATCCGCTCAGCATGTCGCTGTCGAGCAGCAGCCAGCCCACTGAGTATAGCCTGTGCTCCAATTTGCAGGAGCAGCAGCAGCACCTCCATCAAGCTCAGCAGCGGCTGGGCCACCTACCACAACCACAGCATCAGCAGCACCACCTGGACGAGGAGGAGGTGCCGCAGGACTTTTACGACAGCTATACGCCCGGAGGAAACAACAATTTGCCCCGCTCAGCCATGGTGCAAGCCCCACAGCCCGCTCCGCCCCCACCCGCCTATCAGTATCAATACACGCGCCGCCTGAGCCGCAAGAGCTCTGCGGCCGGCTCCCATCATGGACCGGGCGGTGGCGCTTCGCGCGGCTCCAAGCGCGACAGCTTCAACTCGCTCAACGGCACGGATCTGATTGCGGGCGCCTTCTGCGAGCTGGACCCCACCCAGCCGCTGAACAAGATGACCGGACTGGAGGGACGCATGCGGCGCAGCAGCCCGAGGAACACCAGCTTCAGTTCCAACTCGGCCCGCAGCTCAATGAAGTCGCGCGACTATGGACATGGCTCGGCGCACTCCGCCCACCCGGAACTCGACTTTAGGGAGAATATATTTGCCGAGCTCTAAGCGGGACAAGCTGCTCGCCTACCAGCAAGAAATGCAACGGCATTTCTGAAATTTTTTTTTTGGATATACATATATATATATCCAGTATACATATATATATATATATATATATATATATATATATATATATATATATATATATATGTATGTGAAACGTAAGTATTCGCAGCATTGCGAACTACCAGAACTTTTGGAACCAAAGCCAGTTTTTCTACTTGTTAGCTTAGTGGTACCCGGAAAGTACGAGGCTTAGGTAAGGCAGAAAAACCAGGCTGCAGGCACTGTAGGAGCGTTTTTTTTTAAACCAGTTTTAGGACAAATTTTTAACACGAATGTCATATAAAAAAATTTTATTCAGCAAAAGGAAAATATTTGCGTTTTCTCAATGTACAATACAAAAAAAAAAGGGCAGAACGAAACAAATGCTTATATACACGTAATGCTAATCAAAAAATATGATTAATTTTTAAAGCACAAAGCAAAAATGGGGCGAAATGTGTATGGAAATGGAAATGAAAAAATCATGTTTTTTTTACGATCCATGAAAAGTTGCTCAGCAATGTTGTTAAACAGAAACGAACAAACGAAATTGCGATTGACATATTTTTAAAGAACTTATTCCAATACGAAAATATCAAAAAAAAAAAAAAAATTGAAAAAATTTAAATATATATCTATTACAAAAATATGAAAAATTAAATAAAGTATATTTATTCGTCGAGAACGTGGTTAAATCAAATGTTAGCAGAATTCATGTTACATACATATACATATATATATTAACGTTGTTATAAGCCACAAATATTTTTCAAACTCAGCTAAAGCGTGAAGAAGTCCACAAAATATTTAAAGCATTGTTAAAGAGCATGCGGAATGTGCCAAGCAATAGCGTTAAAATGTTCTCTTTGAATAACAAGTTGGAAAACTATTACAAATATATATATATATAAACAAAAAAAAAAAAAATATATATATATATATATATATATTCCATTTGCGTACCTAGTCTCGATAGAATATTTGTAGCGTAAGTCCGAACACATATAACTATGAGGCAGTGTATGTGTTGCGAATTGAGTGTTGTTTGTTAACTTAACCAGAATTACGAACTATTTCAGTGTCAACAAAAACTCAAGTTAAAACGTACTAAACAAAACACATTGAAAGTAAATAAATATACTCCACATACAAAATAAATATTTATGGTGAAATATTGTGTAACAGTTTTTTTGTATACTTTAATTTTTAAATATCAATCTAAAACGAAACGAAAAAATGAAAAAGAAATTTTAAATTTGTCGTATAATAATAAGAAAAAGAAAACAGTTACTGAATGTTATCAAATACAAGAAAATTAAAGGAAAATTCAAACGAAATCCAAGAAATATATATATACATAAATTAAACAGAAATACACACATTATACATTATAATTATCAAATACAAAAAAAATGCATTTTGTAATTCTTGTGAGCCCCGAGAACTGCAATTCCTTATTTGTACTATACACCCGCTCTATATACGTATATATAGATCTACTATATTAGCTCTATACGATATCAAACCGACTGGTATGCTCGCGCCCCTAACAATTTATTACGATTCGCAGCTGAATTGTTATACTATATCCAAAAAGAAGACGAAGAAGAAGAAATTAATAAAATTTGAGCTAAGCAGCAAATAATACAGGCACAAAATAATAAGATTCCAACCAAAGTCCAACAAAGCCCCATAAAATGTAAGTCCCCATATAAATAAGTATCTATATGTATGAATATTTGAATATAAATATATATATACAATATATATATATATATATATATATATATATATATATATATATATATATATATATATATATATATATACATATATGTATGTGTTACGTACGCATATATATTTCTGCTTATATTGAATACTGTTTATTTTTTCGTTGTTGTTGTTTTTTTTTTTTTTTGTATTGGTGTATGAAACAAAGAGAGAAACTAATAAAAAAAATTTTATGTGAGTTAAACCCACAAAAAAAAAACTGCTGCATTGGTGCGTTTTTATTTATATTTGAATTGTGCACAGTGGTGCAAGGTGCAGGAACATGGTCACTGAAAAAAGGATTATATTCGCTGGGCTAATATTTAAACTTAATTTTTTATGATAATATTAAATATTTATTTTAATGTTAAATATTACATTTTTATTTTAATTTTAATTTTTAATGTTAAATATTTATATTAACTGTAAATATTAAACGCATATTTTAATTTTAATTATTAAATATTCATTTTAATTTTAAATATTAAATATTTTAATGTTGAATATTAAATATTTACTTTATTTTAAATTTTAAGTATTTATTTTAATTTAAAAAATAAAGTATTTATTTTAATGTTAAATATTTATTTTAATTTTAAGTCTTGAATACTTATTAAAAAATTTTTTTTTAAATCAATTTAATTAACATTTTTTTAAACTTATTTATTTTTGAACAAAAATGTAGAAGTTCCACAAAATTTATAAAATCAAAATATAATTTCAATATTTTCATATTTTGTAAAATAATATTTTAATTGTATATAATTTATTAAATGTATTTAAATTTATAATATAAAATAGCGGTGATTTTCAGCAGATTTTTGACAAAGTTCGTCCACTGTATCTATCACGCCATAAAAAGGCTGATGCCTGCTGTTTGTCTTTCGGCACCAGTCTAGGTAAATTGCGTACAGTATGCGGATGCGGATGCCATTGGGGGTCGCCGCCATAAGGGGGCCAGGAGCAGCACTAGCAGCAGCTGAAGCTGGAGCTGGAACTGGAGCTGGCACAGATGGCACGTGGCCTGTCGCCTCAATTTAATCTGTGCAAATGCAAAAGCGAAAAGGGGAGCCCAAAATAATTTGTAACGCAAGGATTGGGTGCAAAAGTGCGTGTGTGTGAGTGTGCAATGAGGTCAGTGTGCGAGTTCAAAAGTTCAACGTTTGGGTTTAATAGCCCCAAATCGGATGCTGGTCGCCTGGCCGCCTGACTGCCTGGCTGCCTGGCCTGCTGTTATATGTAGTTTTTTGACCAGTCTCTGTTTCCCTGGCTCTCTGTCTCCCTCTCCCTGAACACCCTCTCCGTGCTCCAGTTACGTTAGGTCAGTTGGCAGCGCCGCATTGGGCAGGCTCGACTTGCGCCTTTTCAATGACCCAGTAAAATGATTAAGTACCGTTATTTAGCAGCTACCGCGTTTCGACCAAACTCATCTGCTTCTTCCCGATGATGCGACACGTCCGAAGACTTTTCTAGGCTTTTTGGCTTTTTTACTTGTTTTTTTTTTTTCAGTGTTTTTTTATTATTATTATTTGTGCTCTTATTTTATTTTATTATAATTACTTCCGTTTTTTCTTCGTTTTATTGTTTTACGCATTTTTTGTGCAGAAAAAAAAGGGAAATAAACATTGCGTAACTTCGTCTAAAGATTTGACCTTTTTTTATATTGAAATCAGTTACCTGTTTGCGTTGCCTTTAACTGATTACAGCTTGGGCCAGAACTAATTCGATTGTAGCCTCGCAAAGCCGGGTGTCAGCGCCAGCTGACATAAAGTCCATCGACATGGCTCACTTAGTTATTTACATAAAACTTGACGTTGCCCTGCGCTTATCTTCATCACATGGCTCTAGCCTTCAGCTGTCGGCTTGGCCCGGCCACTGCAGCAGCTAAATATAAATATTGCAATGCCTGCGCCATAGGCCAATATGCGTGAAGTGCTGCTGACTGTGCGCTGGTTCTAGTGTCTTCATTGTCGGCTCATTGGCTTAATTGCGAGTGCGTGACATGGCCTGGCGCTGGCGCTGCCGATTCGATATATTTACATGTGTGTGTGGGGCACATACGTGCCTGTTGGTGTAAATGACATACATACTTAATGTACAACTTTCAATCATATGAAATGCAATTTCGATTGCGATTGCGTCTTCGAAACGAATGTGCGTCGAGTGTATGTCGATCACGTATACGCCATGTGTGTGCGTGTGTGTGTGTGTGTGTGTGTGTGTGGGGCAGCCACTGCTTGACCACTTGACACATTTGCGAGCGCTGGTGTAAGTGCGAGCATTCGTAATAGTTTTCTTTCATAATCGCTTTGGCCAACACAACACAACACAATTTGAAAAGTTGGCAACGAGACGAACGAGAGGTTTGGGCCAATTGGCAATGCAATTGCCAATGCAATTATGGGCAGCGTCATATCTGTTTAGCCTTAACCTCGCTCTCTTATCGCTGCGACACACAGCACAGCTATCTGCACACTTTTTATTGATATCGAATTGCCGTTGTCAGCGACAGACACTGTGGCACTCACAGCACTCACAGCGCTGAGGGCTTGGGCATGCCACGCACGTTCCCATAAACAGCATTTTATGCCGGTCTTTATATTTAGTTGGCCCTGTGGCCGTATCATTTTTCGCTCACTTTTGGCCCTCTTCACGCTGTTTTCTGTTTTGCTTTTGATTTTGTTAGCGTGTGTTATGTAAGCGGCACGACTATATTCAATTTGTATTGAAGACACCATCTCCATAGGGCCTAGTATAGACAGCTTGCTATTGTCGTTGCTCGCTTATTCGCTTTATTCACATTGAAATTCAAAGCGCAATGCCGCACAGCTTAAAGAAAGTGAAATATTCATCAAAAATTAAACACATATTTTAATACTTAATTTTTCAATTAGAAAATACACGCCGTCGGTTGGGCATGCGACCTGAGGGTTATAGCTCGAAAGACCTGCATAGGTAATATGCACCTTGTTCAAAGTTGACTTGCTAACGGCTTGAATAGAGACATGTATAAATTGAATCTAGTGTTATATTTTTGTATATTAAAAAAAAAAATTTATAAAAAAAATAAAAATAAATAATGGTATATATATATATATTTTAAAATAATTTTTTGTTTGCAATATATCCCAATATTAAGTATATATATGTATATAAAATAATATATATAATATATATATAAATATATATTATTTAAAATTTTTTGCTATATGTATATATATATAAATTTTATAAAATATAGTTTCTCCAGCTCTCTCTTTTTCTCTCGCTCTGTGTCTCTCTGCAGCTCTCACTCTCTCACATTTAATAAATATTAAAAAAAAATATATATATATAAAGCTTCAGTTAAGAGCAGAGTCCCAGCTCGTTATTTGCTCAGCTTCTTCTGGTTAGATAGATGGCTGATAGACAGCTACAACAATAGAATATAACTCTTAAAGATAATTAACTGATGATGCTCTTCCCTTCTAACTCTCTCTCTCTCTCTCTTCCAGCCCAACTGCATATATCACTATAAACTTTATTCATGCCTCATTTCTCATCTGCTCGCGTCTTCTTTACTACCATTCATAATTGTTCTCATTTAGTTAACTTTGCTTCGATTGCAGCTGTCTGGGCCGCAATTCTCATTAGCCAAGAGGCCAAAGCAAGTTTCGCAGGGGGCGGGGCAGAGTTTGGGGGCTGTGCGCGCTGTCGGCTCACGCACATTGGGTCGTAATGCTGGCAGACACAGCCAATAAATAAATTTTCCATTTGCCATCAGCTGTTGCCGCTGTCTTTGCTGCATGCCAAGTAAATGGGCAGAGCAGCGCAGAGCCCCGGGCCCTGGGCCACAGGCCAAGTATAAAACGCTTGAATAGCGGGCGGGCAACGCACAGTCGCATTTTGGCCAAACTGCAGCCGGTCTGTTGTTGGTTTCCTCGCTGATAACGGTTGATTTGCTACTCTTTTTTTTTCTTGTGCAATTTTGTTATTAATTAAGGCAGCAGAGTCATTAGCCCGGCCAACGACTGCATCACAGCGTGGCATCTGATCAATTACAATTAGCATTTGGCCGCAGGCAACATAAATCAGTAAACATGCTTGGCTTCTGGTATCCCGGTCTGTTGACCTTTTGCCTGGCCTTATTCAGCGGGCTGCAGTCGGCGTGCCACGCGCAATTATCCTTTCACACCGATGCCAACACGAATTCCTTCACGCTGAAGACGCCGAGTCTGCAGCAGAGCTTCACGCGCTACTACGGATCGCCTAAGCAACGGCAGCAGCCGCAAGCAGCCTTACAACAACAACAACAACAACAACAGCAACAGCAGCAGCTGGTAAGTTTGGTCTATGCATTTATTAAGCTAAGCTCAGGGTCACTGTGGCGACGGCGACGCCCAGCGCCCGGTCGTATTGCATCGCCAAAGCCGAAGGATGTTGTCCCGCCCAGCTTCTGGCCTAGCACCTCGATGCTGTGCTCGTTACGTGCCGCGGCGCCGCTTTCCGCCAGCTGTTTCATCTGGCCAACGGCCATCAGCACGTTCGTCTCAAAATCCTGCAACCAAAGACAATCTGTAGGTGTGTGTGTGCGTGTATGTGTGGGTGAGCGGAGCTGAGCTTACCTGCGGCCTGGCTTCTGTGCAACTGCAGGTGAGCAGAAGCAAGGCAACGAGCATCAAATACATTTCCATGGAAATAGCTCAGCTGTCGGTCTGGGACTGGTTAACTTCGCTCTTGACGTGGCTTATTTAACAGAGGTGTCGGTTGAGCCAGCCAACCAGCCAACCAACCAGCCATTTGACTAATTGGCAGCAGCCAGCGCCGGCAACACAAATCTGTTATAATTACCGTCAACAGTTGCTGTCGTGTTGCACACACATCCGGCATCCTAATCTCAGGCAACATCTAGCCGAATAACATGACAGTGTGTAGTTGTGGGTAGCTACCATCCGCTAATTAACGGCAAATCTAGACGCCCTCTAATGCGGAGCCAGCCCGGAAGCTGCCTGATCAACTGCTTTGCAATTCAAAGATTGCTCCAAATTACGCTTATCCAATCCAATTTGATTTTTTCCATTTAATGGCACAACAAGTACATTAATCTTATTCTATGTACCACCAAATGTCAGCTAGCTTTTAGTCAGCTTTCACTTATTTGACTGCTAACTCTTTTCGCTCAGATAGTCTTGATTAGTAAATGTCGCTCTTAATCAGAGCTGTCTACTCTCTCTCTCTCTCTCTCCCTATCTATCTCTCTCTCCCTATCTCTCTCGCTCTCTCTCTTTCTCTGGCATAAGCTTTGATTTGTGTAGGCATAAAGACACAAACATCCCTTGCTTTTAGGCTCCGTCTTACACCATCTTGTACTGTATCTGTACGTCCGTTCCTCTGTCCGTCCGTTCCTCTGTCCGTCCGTCTCTCTGTCCATCCGTCCCTTCCTAAGTATGCATACCATTTCGCAGTTATTGAAGCCAGAGACTTGAAGTTTGGAATATATGCTCATGATTAGCCTCGCCTAATACAGTCTTGACTTGACTTTTAGCCATTTTTTTGGCTATATTTTTGCTAGTTGAACAAAGAACGTATGTATAAGAAAAATCCTATATATAATTTCCCTAGTCATTCTCCCATATTCTCCCTTTGTGGCCACTCCCATTGAATTCCCGCCGTTCAAGAAAACTCATTAATTTAGGCATTTGATAAAGATTGAATTTTAATCTTTAAGCATTTGCGATTCAAGAGAACCTGCGTTCAGCTGCTCACAGGGAATGGCTCGACATTGTCCTCGACACCGTCGGCGAAGGCAGCCCGCAGATCCTCGAAGTATGTGTGGAAGGAGTCGGCCATGGACTGCCAGGCGTTGCGAATGCTCTCACCAAACTGCTGAGCTGCCGCTGTCAGGCGATGCTCGAGGCGCGGCTCATCCGGGTAGTCGAGCATCGGACGCACATTGTCATACTCGTCGGAGTAATCCAGCTCTAGATCCTTCTGCCCGCTCGCCAGCAGCCCCAGCGTGCTCAGGGCCCAGACCAAGCCGCATACAAAGCGCCAAGTGGAAATCATTTCGCTAACTGCCGTGCAGCCAACAAGGCTGGCCGACTTTTGTTTGGGCCAGCATAGAGCTGGCATAAATTGCCGGAAATGTTAAGCGGCGTAACAAGTGCTTGTTCGGATTGCCATCGTGTTGGCAATCCAAAACGTCACAGATTCGAGCTTGTTACAACTCGACTAATAGGTCTGCTACCTTAGCTAATCTACATCAAAATGGACTCGACTTTAACTATGCTCTCTCGCTCTCTCTCTCTCTCTCTCCCCCTCCCTCTATCTTTCTATATGAGAACTGCACCATAATTATATAATAATAATATATTTATATATTAATTTTTTAGCAACTTTTTCTCTTTATTAGTATTTCCCAAAAAAAAAAAAAAAAAAAAAACAAAAATCTTTGACCAAAGCTGATTGAAATTTATATTGCCTGCATGCCGTCGGCGGCCTGGGTGGCGGCTCCTTTGATTCTCTGGCGCATCTGCTGCACCGCATCGGCCATATTGTCCACGAGTGAGAGCCAAAAGAACTTGACCCGCTGACCCAGAGTGGGCCCCTGCTGATGCGGTGCCTGGCGGCGTCGTCGCTCAACCGCTAGCTTCTTCTTCTTGCCGTTGGACTTGTTGATGCGCGTCCTGGACGCATTGTTGGCGGCGCGTTTACGTGCGCGTCTCTTGCGCGCATCGACATCGTCGGGCGACTCCGTGGTGGCGCCGCCCATCATCTTGCACGGCGTGCGTTTGATGCGATGCTGCGCCCGATGGCTGAGGCTTGGGCTGCGACGTCTGCGGCGGCGCTTCTCGTCCGACTCCGAGGAGTCGGAGTCGTCGCCGTTGCCTCGTATCGCGTCGCCGTAGCCCATGTCCGCCTTGGAGCGCACGGCGATGAGGCCGCCGTCAAAGTTCATCTGATGCGTGCCCATGGCGCCCTCCTGCAAGCTGCTCATCACCTGGGTGCCCACGCCGAGGGCGCCCGCAGCCAGTTTCTCGAGCGGATTCTGGGGTCGGGCATTGGACCAGCAGCAGCCTAGCAGCAGCAGCAGCAGCAGCAGCAGCAGCTGCATTAACTGCGATTTCAAATACATTTCTCACGACTGTGTCCGGCGCTGGCTGCGGACAGGCGTTATATGGCCCATGGGTTTGCGTGCAGCGAATCTGGCCAATCTGTTGCCCTTGACACCTCTGTTTGTTTGTTTGTTTCGTGTGTCGCTTTTTCTGGCGGCAAAGCAGGCTGAGCACAACGTTTCCGGACTGTCAACCCCGGGCTGGCAGCTTCGGCCGGGCGTAGAGCCAGTCTCGCTCGCTCGCTTAATCAGATTAGATTTAAAATTTCTGAATTTGTGTCTCTCTCTAGAATTTTAACTTTTGCCCCAAAACTGTAAATTTTCGATTAGTTCCCAAATTGTGATTGTGTGTATAGAAGATCAATTCCATACAAGCTGGCAGAAGATGAGAGCTGTCAAAACACGTTGCAATCATGCTAGACTGGTAAAAAAGAAATGCCACGGAGTCGGCAGGCAGCTTGTATATACCGCATCACTCTCCACTAATGAATGCGCCAACTGTTCTCTCTTTATCTCTCTCTCGCCCGCAGCATAATCCAGCTCAATTCCCCGGACTGCCCGCGGGAGTACAATATTCAGGTGCATATCTGCAATCGGCCAGCAAGTCAAAGGCAGCATCAACCGCCGGTGCCCAGCAGCTGCAGCAGCAGCAACAAGAACTGCAGCAGCAGCAGCAGCAGCAATATCTTGCGCAACAACAGCAACTGCAACAACTGCAACAGCAGCAGCAGCAGCAGCAGCAACAGCAACAACAACAGCAACAGCAGCAACAACAGCAGCAGACACCAGGAAATCTTCCCAGCTATGCGGACCAGATGCAAGCCGCGTTCATTGACTACCAGCGTCAGCGATTGGAATTTGAGCAGCAGCAGCAGCAATTGCTGCAGAAGCTCTACACATACTATCCCGATGTCTCTGGCCAGCAGCAGCACCAGCTGCAACATGAGCTGCCCCACGGCCAGCAGCACCACCAGTCCCAGCCCCACACCATTAACAACGATGGGAATCGGTTCTACACGCGTACAGACTTTGGCTCCAACAACGGCCTGCAGTCGCAGCTGCCACCGGGCCAGCCCCAGGCCGGTGGCGACGGACTTTCCAGTTTCTACTCGACCCAGCAGCACATGGGATTCATGCAGGAGCAGCAGCAGAACGTTCTCCGTGACCAGCAGCAGAACGTTGCCCAGCAGTTCGCCACCGGGCAACTGGCCCCCAACACCAGCACCAACTACGGCATGCCAGTGCCCGACACTCCCGAACTGGGTGCTACATCGTACCAACCTGCATCAGCCGTATCCCACGTGAGATACAGTAGCGGTAATCTCAATTACAATTTCTAGGTTCAAAGCTCCGATTGCCTGTCGCTGTTGCATCTCGAATCAAAGATCGCGATTGAGAAGTTAACCAGAATTCCAACATCATATCCCCTCCATCAAACTGAACAATCTGATAGTCTCCAAACCATACATATTTTTTGTCGCAAGCCATTTTTTTTCTCTCATAATTAGTCTTAATTTATTTTTATCGTAATAGTCATATTATCATAATCCTTTTTGTTACATTGTGAAAATTTTGCAGCAGCGTAGCTAGGAGTCATAATAATGGTAATAAAAATTTTCTAAATATTCTAAGTACTTAAGAGTTTCCTCAAACCCCAAAGGAACCAACAAGCGTGAGTATATAATCCACCTATGTGATATAGAAGATATATGTGTTTATTTGACAGCATAGAAAAACAGAAAGACAGATCTATATATATTTTGTTATACCTTGAACCCACTAGAAATGTTCGTCTCTGTCCGTCCGTTCATTTCCGTCCGTCCATCCGTCCGTCCTTTTTTTCGTGTGCCTTTAGTTTCTATAATTCAGCCTGAGCCTGGGAATTGGGCAAGCCAAGTGCTGGTTCAAGTAAAGTCAGTCAGTTCATTTGTTTGCCTCACCCACCCAGACTTAAATTAGTTATGTGAATAGAATTTGAGGTCTGTGGCAGCACCGCTGAACTTGAAGCACTGCAATGCAACACACAGCATGGCCTGTTTGCGGTGAACTGTGCACCAGGCTGTGTCTGGTGCGGATTTGTCAAGGTGTTGACTGAGCATATTGCTAGGCATTCTGTGCTGTCAACTGGGGAAATGAACAGGAAGCTACGCACCACATGCTGTCCATTGTCCGACTGTCGCCTAGGCCTACGTGTTGTACTGTGTCCGAGTGTTTCTCTGACAGACTGTGGTTTCGGCTGTGTTGACTGTCTCCTGGTCTGTCTCTGCGCTGCACATTGCTGTTTGCCGAACGCAGCAAATTGAAATTTTTTTATGCAAATATGTTCTGCATTGACCAGGCCCCTGCCCATTCCCTATTTGTCGATTCAGCTACGCTTTACACGGCTTTTATTTGGTAATAAAACATTTATTATTATTTTTTTTTTTCACTTATTTTGCGTACGACTCTCGCTTAATTAGTCTGGGGCTTTATAGACTGTTTAATGCAGCGAATCATAGGACTACATTGATTATTTAGCGACGCCATTAGCTCAGCTTTAAGCTGCAGCCATAAACCAACCAGGATTGCTAGGACTTCAGGCCGAATCACATTACTATCCTAGTTCGCTTGCCCAATGGGCGTCATCCTACTTTTGGCTGCCAACTATAATAGGAACATGCAAAACGATTCGTATTTATTTCGTACAGCATTTTCCATTGCCAACTTTGAATAGTTAAGTGACGACCTTTGCAAAAGTTGTTTGTTTGTATTTTCTTTTTTCTTTTTACTTTTGTGCACTGCTTTGGCATCTTGGCTTTGCCGAGTGCCCTCTTGGAGTAGCTGGCTGAACTGGCCTTGCCTCAACACACGCTGCTCCTGCCCCAGTCCCTGGCTCTTCTCTGGCTCTGTCTCTGTCTCTATCTCTGCCTTTTCCTTTGCCTTTGCCCTTCATTGATATTTTGAGAAGTTGTCTCGCAGCTGCATTTACTAATGAAATTGTTGTGTTTGGGCTTCGAGCTCTTCATCGTTCCCGCTGTATGCTTTGTCGAGACCGCTTCAGCTGTTTGCATAGCGCCGCGACCTTGGGCCCAGGTGTCCTGTATTTCTAACGCACAGGACTCGCTTTCTGTTTGCATTTGCATTGTGTTGCCTCTAAATGAAAATGCCAACAGTCTTTGGCGGACAACTGTTGATGCCGCTGCCTCTCCTGGCTGGCAGTCGAATTTAACATGCTGGCTAAATCAAATCAAATAAGCCACAAGTAAAGCCACGGAGTGGTCGAGGGGCGTGGCTGCTACTTTGTTATGCCAGTGTCTGGCATAACTTTGCATCCTAATTGATATCCAGCTGTTTGTCAGAAATGCTTGCTCTGCCTTCCTCTAGGGGCCACGCAGTCTTGAATCAATATTTGAATACCACACGCCGCTGTGTGTGTGTGCGTCTCTGCAGTTGCTCCGACTTTAATAGGCAAGCAAAATGCTGAAGCTGCTTTGCCACGTTTGCAATACGAAACTCCTGCTATTTGAGAGAATTACTATTAATTTAACAGAAATTTGTGTGCTTGTTCCAATTAGGATTCAGTTGCAATTTATTTATTTTGAATTTCATAATTTTCCATTACAAACATGAATATTAATGGAATTAAGCGGGAGTCTCTGTGAGTCGTCAAAAAAAAAAAAAAAAAATTAATAAATAAAATAAAAAAAATAAAAATAATTATTTTACCGACTGCACAGTACTCGTTCACTGTTGAACAACAGTTGAATATTTTCATATATTTTTCGGCAATCAGAGTTTGTACTCTCAGGTGAGAGTACCCATATAATATTTAGAATGTCTAATGGTTTGCAGCCATACGAACAGCCGGACGGATAGACAGACGGACAGTCCGACGGATATTCGTCAAAGCCAATAACACTCTTTACACTTAGTGAACGAGTTTAAGTATATATATATTAAAAATAAACTAAATAACTGTAATCAATTCACTTAATTTGAATACAGATTGATTTAACTCCGGAAATATTTATCTATTTTATTTTAACATCCGTTTCACCTTCATAGTGTCAGCTTTTTTCGGCATATGCCTTGACATGTTGGCATGTTTATATTTTGCTGTCTTTTTTTAGCATTTATCTAAAAATAGATTTCATTGTGCTAAATCTGTCTGGACGAGGCGCGCATAAAATGGACTTTGGTCATATGAACTTTAATACTTTCGCTTGGCATTTGGCTAGATGTGGAGCTAAGCCAGTGGCCAGGGCAGATACTCGTATTCATATGTGTTGCGACTATGATAAATTCCACGCACTGCGCCATAAACTATGCAGTACGTATGGCAAGTGCTCAACTGGAGCGTGGCAAATAAATCGTAGCATAGTTTTTGGCGCCCATATATCATACCGTAACTGCAGTATTGGGACTGCGCCCCAACAGTGGCCAGTTTATGGCAATGATAGCCGGACAGACACCACTAACCTCTAGCCTCTGCATGGAGTGTTCATCAAATCGATGTAGATATGTATGTGTTATGTATAAAATGATTTTTATTTTTTCCAACATTTCACATGCATTTTCTGTACAAAATAACTTTTAAATAAAACGTAAATTCAACCGCGATAAAAAAAAAAAATACGCACAAAATACAGAGAAAATGACACAATTAATATTCATGCAATAAAGAGACTTTCCGTGGGCGGACATGGAGCCTGGCCAATGCTTATAAAATAATAACAAAATGTACAAAATTTAGAGGGAAAAAAAATGTGGCACGAAATAAGAAGGTGAAAGCGAAAAGTGGCAACGTTGCCACCTGCTGCACCTGTGAATTTGAGTTGCATTATAAACATTTAAGCTCGACACGAATATTATTTTTAGACGTTTACTCCATGCTGTGGGGTGATGGTTGGACACGTTAGCTCATCCCGGGTCTCTAGTAGCCATACTGAATGCCATGGCCGGATACGGAAGTGTGCACCAGGGCAGGTGCGACGGCGGCCCTGCGTGTGGATAGAGATGATAGAATAGTGGCAAGAACATGATGTGCATGCAGCACGCTGCGATCCATCTCTATTTATAAAACTGGCAGGCATTACTCACTTGAGCACTGGGGCGGCGGCCAGATGCGTGGCATAGGCTGGTGCTGCGTAGGCGGGCGCTGCGTAGGCGGGAGCGGCGTAGGCGGGTGCGGCAGCCAGTCCAATGCCGTGTCCAATGATGCCAGGTGCTGTGGAACAGAAACACATACACACACACACACACGAGTCGCATTAGTAACCGCCTTGCAATGCAAATGATAATGCATAATCAGAGTCAGAGTCAGAGTCAGAGAGTTAGGAGCATGCTGGCCAGGTACGGCTGGGTATACAAATTCCGATTCCAGGTATCGGCCGGCGATCAATAACTGGACCACTGATTGTCAGCCGTAACAATGGGACTGACCACGTTCCCGCAAATGTTCCAAATGGGGCCATTGTTACGAAAGGGCAAACAGTGAGGGCAAGCACTTCGGGATCTCAGCAGGTTGGGCAATACTGAAGCGCAAGGCAGCTGACAAGTCGACATCAATCAACTGGCAACGCAAGGTCTGCAATTTTGTATTGTCAAGCTAACATGAAATAAGACACTGGAACCTGTGCCACACTGCGGCAAGCGCCCAGTGAGAGCACGCCAAAAAGAGATGTATTCCCCATTGGGCCAATAACTATAAGAAAAGTGATGTGAGACTAAGGGCAAGGTAAGGCAAGGGAAATGAGATAACTATGCTGAAACTTGAAGGACAAGTGGCAACAGCGCCAAGTGAAGTGGCAACGTTGCGCGAACTTTAGGAAATGTGGCAACAGTGCCAAGTAAGCAGTTATATGAAATATGGCAACATTGCCAGGTGAGGAGAGTGTGATAGAGATATGCAGGCAAGTACGGCAACAGCGCCGTAAGCAGAGAGAATTTGAATGAAATATGTCAACATCGCCAAGTATAGGGAAAGTGAAGTGAGGCAACGTTGCAAGCAGTTATGTGAAATGTGGCAACATGGCTTGAAAGCCTATAGACAATTGTTAAAATTGCAAAAGCTTTTGAATATAAGCTGTTCAACATGGCTGCTGAAGTTTGACAACAGCGAAAGTAAATTCACGAAAATTACTCAGCACTGCTGAAGTGTGGCAACCATGGTTGTCAGAAATGCGACAACAGCGCATGAAAATGAAAATACATTGCTTGGACTCGTATGGTCTCTTGACTTTGACAACAGCGCAAAAAAAAAAAAAAAAAAAATAATATATATATATATATATATATATATATATATATATATATATATAAATAGTTGGGAAGGCATAGTGAAGCATGGCAACGCTGCTTGGCCAGCTGGTCGAAGACTGCTGTCCTGTTGACTTGACGAGGTGTGGCACTGGGGCCCCGCAATGCCAACTGCCACTTGCTCAAATGACTGACGAACTTAGTGCCCCACTTGGTAAGCGATATGGACACATCACCATTACCAGCGTCAGCATTATCATTATGATTATTATTGACAACATCATCGAGTTCGAGGGGCCCGCTTGTCAATGGCTTAAAGTAGATGGCAACAATATATGAATGATTGATTATACAACGACTTGCGTTGACCGACATGGCTGGGCAGCCAACGAACAACTCTACCTCACTCTGTCTCCATATCTCATCCTATCGCTGTCTCTTTCTCTAAGCAACCATCGTCAAGCAACAGTGACAGCGCCCGAATGTTCATTTCAACATTTGCTAGTAGCCATGGCCACGCCCACTTTATATTGATAATACATGAGGCACATTTCAACTGACGCAGCCAGCTGCTCAAATATTTATGAAATAATTGCATAATTGCATATCGATTGTGCATTTCTATATAATTTCCGCAAGCATAACTTGAAGAGGCTTCAAATTTGAGTAGAGGCAAACATATTACCTGGTATAGTTATAAGGAAAGGTGAAAATCGATGAGATTTTATTGAAATTGAATGCAAATGAACGCTTAATTAGTGCACTGTAATCGGGAGTAACTGACTAGAAAATACCTTATACAAACAAATCAAACCAAGCCGATAAGCTTGGGCTGCTCTCATGAGAGCTGGGCATCTCAACTGCTGATCATATATATGATCATATATTAAGATTAATATATTTATATCTCAAGACTCACTAATTTCCCACTTTCAATGACAACTTTACTTTAATAATAAAATATACTCTCTATTGTCCAAGCTGGCCCACTCCCACTCGGCTAAGAGAAACTTTAATGTTTGTGATCCCTCGCTTACTGCTACTAAACTTGTCCTAAAATTCAACGAATTTATCTCACTTTTGCACTGACCTCTACTCCGACTGACAGAGTTAATGTTTGTATTTTGTTGAGATTCACAGTGCTTAAAGCACACACAGCACCACGGTTCAACCCTGAGCCCCAGCTGCCTCACTGCAGCTGTCGGCAGCGCTGCGTGGCCTGATTCGACGAAAAGTTGTGCTTTGTATTTGCCGAGCATCAAGTTTGCTTTGGCTGGCCAAAGCGAAAATACAATAAACTGCAGCAGCAGCAAAGGAAACCCAAGCACAAAGGCAAAGACGGCGCCAAGCCAGAAGAAGCTGAAGCTTAGCCCAAGCTGAAAGAAAAATGTTGAATATGCGTGGCTGGAAAATTAGTAGACTACGACTACGACTACGACTACGACTACGACCACGGAGTAAGCGTAAGTAAGAGGTGCAGAGATTAGCGGCTGCTTCATGGGCTAATGTGGATCCAGCGAACACCTACCATAGGCTGGAGCGGCGGCGTACTTCACTGCTGGGGCTGCCAGCTGATAGCCGTGGGAGAGAGCTGGAGCGGCAGCTGCGGCGCTATATCCATAACCATAACCCAGGCTGCCCAGGCTCAGATGGGAGGCGCCCGACAGCTGAAGGGCGGGTGCCGTTGCTGCATAGTGGCCGCCGTAGGCAACGGGCGCGGAGGCATAGTGGCCGCCATAGGCGATGGCGGGTGCCGCGGCAGCTGCTGCATAGTGTCCGCCGTAGGCCAGGCCCTGGCCCAAGCCCCCATGGCCGCTGGTCAGCTGGATCTGGGCGGGCGCCGTGTGTCCGACAGCGTAGGTGGCAACTTGTGGCGCGGCTATAGATTGATTTTTTTTTTTTTTGTTTTTTTTTGGTTTTTCGGTGTTAGCATATCGACTACGTGCATATTCAATGAATTGTGAGTGCTTTGTGCGTATATCAAAGTGGTGTGCCTGTGTGAGTATGCGTGTGTGTGTGTGTGTGGGTGTGTGTGTGAAGGCGGAGTTGACTTACCAGCATAATGAGCGGGCGCCAGGCCGCCATCGTTGCTGATGCTGGAGCGCTGCACGTGCGACTGCGAGTGGGCGGTCTGCACCTGGCTGGCGTAGTCCGACTGCGACGACTGGCCGTAGTGGCCCTTCACCGTATGCTCCTGCGTATTGCCGACGGAGGCGTGGTCCACGCTCGGCGCGCTAATCGAATAGGCAGCTGGGCCGCCGGGCTTGGCCTGGGCGCAGGCAATCGCCATAGCGGCAATGCAGAAGATGACCTACAATAGATAAATAGTAAACAACTTTAAGCACAACACACGGACGCACACGTGCATAATTCAGTGAGCGCAGCAGCCGGCTGACAACTCATTTGTATTTGGTTTGCATATCGACAGAGAGCACACGACGCACTAGGAAATTGCAGGCGCATAAACTTTTAATTAAGTTGGCAAAGTAGTTGGAAATTCAAATTTTTCACTCCTCCTGGTCTCTCTCTCTCTCTCTCTCTCTCTCTCTCTCTCTCTCTCTCTCTCTCTCTCTCTCTCTCTATCTCACTCTCTTTGTCGTGGCAATATGGCAACCTTGCACCAGGCTGGGCACTGCGTCGTATGCCTGATATTTAGAGAAAATATTTGCCAGCACTTTGTCATGGCAACTCACTGTTTGGCTAACTGCTTTATACATTAACATATGACAGTACTTAATATCATATCAATTATGTCGCCAGCATTGAGCTCAATAATGTTTAACCAGTGCATGGCCCTGGGTCATTTACGCAGCTTTCGTCTGCTTGGCTACCATTTAAATATTTGCTCGCAATTAGCTCATTTGTTTAATGGTTTTTTATTGGCGATTCGATACAGTTTTCGACTATGGTTTCTTTGCCAGTTACTCGTTACTTACTGTGGCTTAATGTGTGCGACTCGCTACTATTTACTCGTAATTACTCGTTATTTGTTATTCGTTCCATTCACAATATAATTTATACTCGTCGCCTGCTCTCGTTAGTACTTACTCGTTACTTAATAGTTACTATCAGTTACTCGTCACATGCCACTCGTCACTGACTACTCGTTGCTTTCATCTCTTTAATATGGTTACTCGTCACATGCTGATTTCTGTTTGTTACTCATTGTTACTCTACACTTTACTCGTCGCTTGCTACTCGCTACTTCCAAGTTACTCATTTTTCTTTATATTTCTTAATAGTTACTCGCTCTTTTCTGTTTGAGTTAAGCCAGTCACCCAATGCTCATTACTATTTATTGCGCAATGGCTCGCTCCATAACATGTTGTCCTAGGTGTTGCCCGCATTTGCTTTCTGAAGCTCGTAAAATGCAATCCGCATTGGACGATTCCAATTTTTTGTTGTTGCTTAAGTTCTATGCGGAATTTAAATTGCCCTATCACACTAGCTGCCTTGAAAACTAATCTGGCTGGTCTGACATGTCGGTTGCTTGCTCTTTGTCTTTCTTCGTATTTTCGTATGTTTCGTTTGCATTTGTTTTGGCTGTCCTTTGTGACCTTAGTTTTACATTTTTGTAAACAATTCCATTGAATTTCAATTTACGCGGAAAAATTCAAAAAAAAAAAAGAAAAAGAAAAAAACGTTGGGAAGTCTGTGGGTCTGAAGCCCAGGTCCACTGGGGAGTTCTGTTGGCCTCTTTTTTATATATTTTATTTAAACTTTATATCATTTCCGTTGCTTTCCCGTTTGTATTTTGTTGTTCTTCGCTTCCATCTGACGTGCCCGGCTAGCACTTGACTTGGCGCGGGTTTTATTTGTCTTTGGGTATTTATCTGATTTTAATTAAGCGTAACTCACAGCCGGACAAGAATGGGTCCGAGCCGTGGCCGCCAAGGCCGTACGCACGGCCCCTCGAAAAAAAAAGAACATTTAAAACAAAATAAGGAAAATAAGGGAAATAAGGAAAAGTCCGCAACATTTGCTTAAACGGCAGCATGCAGTGGACACCGCTGGCAGCTGGGCGTTTGGTCAGCTGTTGCCAGGACGTGTAACATTTAACACATGAACAGCATTCGAGGACAGCTCGAGGATGTATAAAAAATCTGCCCACTGGCATGCGATTGACCCACTTCTGATTGCCGTTACGCAGCTATTTCGCCTTTGCATATTTATAATATTGATTGGCTTTTCCTCTCGCATTCAGTTGCTCATTAATTGTGAGTCTCGAGGCAGCTAATTAGCATTAAGACGCTCGATTACCTTCAACGGTCTAACAGCTTATGCTCTGACTTTCGAAATCAGCTACAGCATAACGGAGGTCAATCTGGTTCAGCCAACGTTGCACCGAGCCTCGAGGAATTAAAAAGTTTCTGTTTCGCGCAGCTTAACCAAATTTTTGAAACTTTAATGCGATGAGACCGCCTGCCACTGACGGCCGAAATTATAAAATTATTGCGTCACAGACGACGCAAAGGAAATTCTGCTTTTTTCCTGCCCTTCATTCCGCGAGCTTTTAATTGCAATTTGAAGTAACTTTCAAAGCTGCAAGTTGCCCCGAACTGCAGCTAGTTAGACTACAGTTAAACGAATTAGTCAAGTCAGAAGCTTATTAAGTTGGACTTAAGCCGTGTATGTGCTTTTAAAGCTTGCCTTCGCCTTTGACGCCTCTTCGACATTCGATTGTTCCTGCTCTTGTTGAAGAGCTAAGAGCCATGTAAGCCACCTACAATGCCAGTCAGTGTTGTTTTTCCCAATAACTGAATGGTAAAAGCCAAAGTGGGTATATGTATTACATTGACTTAAATCTCTGTTTCTAGACTTATAGCTCAAATTTATACAGAAACTGTGCATATGCCACGAATGCTGGCAGAGAGCAGAATTGAGCTCTTCGGGCAAAGATGTTTGCCAATGCGACTACGAAGCTCCCAACTGATAAAAGGAGCTTGGCAATCGGCTTTGTCCTTGCCAGTGCCACTTCGCTCACACACTCGCACACACACTCACGAGTCCTTCACTTGAGTCCTTACGCACCTTGAATGCCATTTTGTGAATGTGGATTTGAAATTTGTTTACTTCACGTGAAAAAAAAATTGAGTTTAGTTTTTAAAACTGATTTGCTGCACCGGGCTGTTTGGCTTCGAATTGAAAACTGTCTCAGTGTCGCGTTCTTTGCGCTTATTTATACCGCGCCGCATGATCCAAACGCGCTGGGAAAATATGGTCCAGCGGCTGTGGCAGCAGCAGCCGCTGCTGGAAAACGGGTTTGCAATGCCAACTTTTTGGCAAAGCAGGCAGCCTCTGCGACAAGCCGCTGTCTGTTCATTGTGAATGTTCGCACTGCGCAGGCGCGGCCAACGCAATGCGATGCAGACGCAGTCGCAGCCGCTGTTGCAGCTTGCAGCTTACAGTTGCGGCCAACACCCGCCTCAATGTTGTCGCGCTCTGCCCATTTGCTGATTGCCTTTCAGTGCGCTACACATTCAACTTAATCGAAATCGCATCAAGCGTCATTGTTTAATTGGAAATTGTTATTGTTGTAGTTGACTAATTTGTTGGTCCGGTCAAGGAAATCCCATGCAACCAACTGCGGCATGCGGCAGTAGGAACAACTAACTTGCTTCATACGCACTGCAACGAACTACAAAGTCAACAAGTGACAAAATGTAATACAACAAATTAAACAGTTGCTCAAGCAGCAAGGGGCAACAATACGACTCGCTCCTTTCTCGTACATTCATTCACTTTTAGCTTTGCCATTCATTTTTTTACGATAAGATATGCTCCTCTGGTGGGTATTCATCTTTTGACTGACTTCTGCCAATACCTAGCTTCCTCTATTCTCGCAGTTGTTATTGGCCTACTAGCTGATGTTTGTTTGCTTAGCACTCCAAATTCTTCCTTGGTCCCACCTTTTATTCCTTATTCTCTAGTCTTTGCTGATTTATCTTAATGCATTGCTCTCTGCTTGTCATCCCACTCTCTGCTCTCAACTCTTTACTCGTTGATAGCTATTCGTTAGATTTGTTACTCACTTCTCTTCACTGTCCTACTCTTCGTTTCTCATTACTCATGGCTCGCTACTCTCAGATCTCAACTCTTAATTCGTTACTCGTTGATAGCTACTCGTTAGATTTGCTACTCACTTCTCGTTACTCGACACTCGTTAGCTATCTATCCTACTTGTTACTTAAATATTATTTACTATTTGATCGCTACTCGTTATATTCACTACATGTCCTCAGCACTGGTTATTCTCTACTCGCTACTCGCCACTCATTTATCCTTCTGTTTCTTCACCTAACACTTTCACCGTTCTTGACCCATTGCAGTAACTACAACTTTTTGCCATTCTAGAAGTTGTCGCTCTCTACGAGCTACTGCAGTGAAAAAGAGTTCAGAATCTTTGCAATAATTATGCGTATACAATTTGTATTGAATGCTGTAATTGAGTGTTATTAAAATGCATTTGAGCGCAAAGTCGCAACGTTACAACGTCGCAACGTCGCGACGTTGTTAATTGTTCTGCCTTGCAGGCAGCGAACAAGTTGCAGCTGCCGCTTGAATCTGGTGCAACAACTAGGTGCAACTCTCACTTAACAGCGCGCCGCAGCCCCCACACACACACGCACATTACATAACGTCGGCTCCATGCGCCACGCTCCATGCTGCAATCTGTTGGGTCCAAGTCACGACTTGGGCAAACGCATAAAGTGCGCATAAATTGTGCGACCCACAAAATCGAAAGCCAGCTCAAATGTAAGCAGCTAGCGACATACACAAGAATGCCAAAATCACAAATCAAACCACTTGCAAAAAAGGCCACTCCCTTCGCCACACGCTGCCCCAAAGCCCCATTGTTGCATAGGCATTTGAAAGCGAAAAGCCAGCCAGGCCCCGTGTGTCGATGCAACGCATGGATACGTTGGCTGGCCCTGGCTGGCTGCCCAATTTCCGCGCCTTGTTGGCGGCGACTGCTGCGTGAGAACCCAAAAAAGCAAAAAACCAAAAAACCAAAAAGAAAAAATATCAAATAAAAGCATAGGAAAAAAAGCAACTTGACGAAAAAAACTGGTGAAAAACAACATTTCGAACCAGGCCAAAAGTTTTGCTGCAACGTTTGCAGAAATTGCGAGCCAAACACTGGAACCCATTAATAAAGCACTTGATAGAACGATTCGACTGTCCAAGTACTTTTGTATGAGACAGTTATATGTGGATTAAATATATCCCAGAGAGGACCATTGATATAGCTATTAGTTAACAGCCCAACACTGAGCAGTCCGCCATAACAGTCAGCATCTGTTCAAACTAATTGCAGCTTCCAGCAGCTGTTAAGATAACAGCGATTTATCAAGTCTCTTAGCCTTAGCTGCTAGTTGCTAGCTGACTTAGCGGGACTTAGTTAGGGGCAATGTTTAATGAGCAATTAAGGGGATTGGTACAGTAATTGTTATCTCGATTAACTCTAATATATCAAAAATTTCTGCTAATAAGAAACCGTTAATAATTTTGATTTGCATTTTCTCACTTAACTAACAGTTTAGGCTCTTAAAAGTCTTAACGTAACAGCTAGCATAGGATGTTAACGGGCAGCTGTTAGCTCCTTCCCCTTAACTGTTAACTAACAGCATTAGCATTACACACGATACTCACTGTTAAGGGATAACTGAAAAGCTGTTAAGGGATAACTGCAGCGGGAACGTGTCTCTTTTAAAGATACACATTTCCGAGAACGTTTGGCAACTGAACAGCTTAAATGGATTGCGTGAACGATGACGAGTTGAAGGTTAATTCAGCATGATTGCATTCGCACAAAAAAAAAAGGGGAGGGAAATAGGGCGAGAAAAAATAAAACAAAGGGAAAACATGGCAAATGCTTTCAGCGAAACGAATGTGCTGACCTCCTGAGCACTTGCACAACGTGGGCGAAACTATGCTTGGGATGCCAATGATGTTAGCTATGAGAAATCCTGCTAAGAATAACGCCACATATCGCGTGGGCGCCTGTGGCGCTCTTTTAGTTGGCCACTGGACAGTGGGCAAAGGGGAAGGGCAATTGCTCAGCTAAAGGAGCACTTGACACTTGCAGTTTATGTGTTCAGTTTTTAAAGAATACACTTTGCTCCATTGAGCAGCCATCGATGGCCATGCTAGATAATGTTTGCCCCTCACTTGGCTTGCCCTGCCCACCGTCTGTTGTCTGATATTTCCAACTACACGCCCACCTCACCAACCAATCTGAACGCTTTTGTCTGGAAATTAATTTGTATAATTGCAGCGCCAACAACAGCAGCAGCAGCAGTTGAATGTTCAGCCAAGCGTGTCACTTTGCGTAGTCCTTTGCGCCTTGACGTCCTTTCCCCTTGTCAATTGTGCACAGGCACAACCTATACGCGTCTATATAGGTCATAAAACCGCGCACAATAATAAACAATAAACAAAGTCGGGATACTCTGAAAAAACTCAGGAATGGTCATTGGCTAGACTTCAGCTTCAGTTTTCCCTGTATATCACTAGAAAGTTCAGACTAAAACTGCAAAATGCCAGCAGCAACTGCTGTCTTTAAGTACTCTGCAGCTTTTGGCAATTAGATTTATTGCGCTTAATCTCAATATTTGGTTAGGGTATACTAAGTGGACAATGGGCCCTTGGTGACGGCTGCTTGTCAGCCATTTGGTCAGGACAACAGCGTCACAGTCGACGTCTGCGGCGTGACAACACTTGTTTCAATTGCGCCTATTGATGTCATTGTTGTCGTAGTGTTTGTTGTTGTTATTGTTATGGCCAGCTATTGTTGCGCCCTATCTGTTGTCCTTGCTTCAGCGTTGCTTGTTGTTGCCGCTGTTGATGCTTGTCAGCTGGAACCGCATTTGCCTAAATACTCGCCATTAACATTCGACCGACGACTGTTGTTGGACAGCAACGTGTAAACGTACTTTTTTCTTCCATTCGCTGTTTTGCTGATTTGCATGATATTTTGCAGGGCATTTAAGATTAATGAACAGCGGTTGGCAATTTGTGTTCGGTCGGACATTAGCATTGGCCAGTGTTGGCAACTTCGCTATTTTGCCGTCAGATTTGGAGCTTAGAAAACACAAAATTGCGAGAACTCTGGCAATTTTCAATTCTTAACAGTGGGCAAAATTTTAAAATTTGAAAGGTTTGTATGTGAAATGCATAGGATAAGATGCGGCTGTCGGATAATAAATATACATATATATATATATATATATATATATATATATATATATATATATATATATATATATATATACATATATATATATATATATATATATATATATATATATATATTTATTTTATTATTTTTATATATAAGTTGCGTTATCGTTGATTTCCACCTTATGCAGAAGTGTCTAATCTAGCTATATCTGGCTTTTTTTCATGCGTGATCTGGCACACTGCCCGCCCCAAACGCCCCAGATGTGGTTCGCATAAAGTTTGAATCAAGTTAACCATAAAGAAGAAGAGAGTATGAGCGCACAAACTGTATTGAAAAGTCTTTATTATGCTTGTGCCATCTTCTGTCATTCAATTTAGTGCTAGTTAACATATTCGATAAGTAAGTCCGATTGCTATCGAATTGTCCTACACTGGTGATAGCTATCGCTTAAATAAGAATTTTCAGTCACTCTGTCTGAATGTGAAAATCAGAATTGTCAATTGTACATGGATGTGCTGTAATTAGAAAGTTTAAAAAAAAAAATTATATTCGATCACATAATAGTGTTAATAGGGCTAATTAACTTAACTAACTGATAGAATATCTTAAGCTACTGTGTTTCAATACAAATAAGTAAGGCAGGTTGTACGATTTTGAATGGCAAATTATTTCTCTATAATTCTTTTTCACGATACAGCTAAGGCACCTAATGTATAAGTTTTCATATTAAGTTGCAATTGTACTCATATGTAGATATATATTTATATCTGCAAGAAAAGCAAAATAGTGAGACAAGAAAGGAATCCAAAATTGAGCAAACACCCCTGTACCCCTCAAGCACCAAACATAAAACCCCAGGCTTCGTCACAATTAACCCAATTATAGCAGCGCGGCCATAAAAATATTTTGATGTGCGAGTAACCTGGTGTTCATTATTCGAACTCAAAGAACAGAGAAGAAAGCCCCCGCAACTGAACAATAACCGAAGAGCGTAAAAAATTAGATAATATAAAAATGCGACAAAAAGTAAGCAACGGTAAAGATCCTAAAAGTGCAAAAACAGGTCGGGAAGATACTGCAAATGAGCAGCACGCAGAGAAGAAAATTAATGCCAATAAATCGTCTTCGGCAATGGTAAATAGTACGCCACGCTCTACAAATACGAAAATTCGAATTACGCCCAAAAAGCCACCGGCTGAAATCCGAAAGGTAAGAAGTACATGCATATCCTTCTTTATTGCCCATTTACCATAATTGTTTACCTAAAATTTGATAGGCAGAGCAAGTAGACCTCGAATCTTCAAAACTTTGCCGTAGACAATCAGATAAGGCTAACGTCTCTACACCAAAAGCAGAGCCAACGGCTACCGATAAGAATCTTATATCTTTGGAATATAAATCCCTGGGAGTAAAAGTTCCTCAGAAGCTGGCAGCTGGCTATAGGATTCCAAAATATAAAAAGAGTCCGATAATGAATGATTACACAATTAATGCATCTAATATAAATAAAGAAAAAATAGATAAAACAACATTTCCGATGAACACACAAATGCAACAACACACATTACCTGAAAAATCTATTAAAAATCAAGAGAAAGTTGCAATTGATACAACTAAACCAAATACACCTAAAGATAAGCGCATTAAACAGATATCCACTAAAAGTTCTCATTCAGGGGGCTACTCCAAATTAAAACCAATTTCAAAAGGTGAATCGAAAAAACACCCAAAAAAGGTAAATACATCACCAATAATAAAAGCAAAAGTAAGTGACACAAAAAATCACACGAAGAGTAACAAACTCTCAGACTTGGATGGAAAAGCCATTCCACCAAATTTAGAAAAAACACTTAAGAATAGCGGAAAGGAAAAATCAGTTGATCGTAACAAAGCATCAGATTTGGATAGAAAATCAGGAAAAATATCTCAGAATAATAGGGAAAAGGAAAAATCGATTGATCGTAAAAAAGCATCAGATTTGCATATAAAATCTGAAAAAATATCTCCGAATAATAGGGAAAAGGAAAAATCAGTTGATCGAAAAAAAGCCTCAGATTTGGGTATAAAATCAGAGAAAATATCACAGAGTAATAGGGAAAAGGAAAAATTAGTTGATCGTAAAAAATCATCAGATTTGGATAGAAAATCTGAAAAAATATCACAGAACAATAGGGAAAAGCAAAAATCAGTTGATCGAAAAAAAGCCTCAGAGTTATATAGCAAATCAGAGAAAATATCACAGAGTAATAGGGAAAAGGAAAAATCAGTTGATCGAAAAAAATCCTTAGATTTGGATAGAAAATCAGAAAAACTATCACAGAACAATAGGGAAAAGCAAAAATCGATTGATCGTAAAAAATCGTCCAAATTGGATAGAAAATCAGAAAAAATATCACACAATAATAAGGAAAAGAAAAAATCAGTTGATCGTAAAAAATCATCAGATTTGGATAGAAAATCAGAAAAAGTATCAGAGAATAATAGGGAAAAGGAAAACTATGTTGAGCGTAAAAAAGCCACAGATTCGGATAGCAAATCGGTCAAAATGTCAAAGAATAATAAGGAGAAGGGGATCTCAATTCGGAATAAAAAACCCTCAGATTTGCGCAGAAAGAAAAAAATACCAAATAATAATAAAGAACAGAAACAATTAGACGAAACTAAGAAAGGCTCGAAACATAAAATGCATATTGTTCATGGCAAAATCAAAAAGAAAAGTCATTTGAAATCTTCCTCAAGTAAAAAACCTTCAACCAAGGAACAAAAAAAATTATTGATATTAGAGGAAGTATTAACTAATAAGGAAGAAAAAGGCATGAAATCTCTAAATTTGCCAGAAAAGCACAATACGAGGAAAACTATCGGAAAGCAAGATCGTAATGAGAAAGATATTAGTAAGAAACCTCTGGAGTCGCAAAAGGAGAATGTTCCCTCCAAAATATCAGATATTAAGGATGTTAAGTCTGATAAAGCCTTAAGTAATCATGTAGAGGTAAGCTCACCTAACTAATAAAAAATTTGTTTGCCTTCTAATATTTTCTATCTTAGGAGAAGCCAAAGCAGACTCTTCCATTGCAGATGGCAATTATCGACAATAACCAAAACCAAAATTATGATATGCAGCAACAGAAAGCTAATATTTCAGCAACTCCAGTCACACGAAGGAGTGTTGTAAAAATTAAAAATTTACCACCCAGGAGGAGTAAGAATCCCGAACCTTTTTCAGATGCCATATCTTTTAAAGCAGTAGAAAAAATTTTAGACGAACAAATAAAGGAAACAAATTCTGATAATAATCATAGTTCGTCCAAAGCTTTGCAGCAGGTATTGTTCAAGTACCAATTAAAGAAATACTATTTATATATAATTGAAAATAAAAAATAATTTTTCCTATATTAATCACAGGAAAATCCTTCAGTCGACAATAAATCTTCAAATAAAGCTGCGAAGGAAAAGCTTGATCCACAGAATATGCCTTTGTCCAAAACTTACATCTATGGCAGTGGCCTTCGCAGGAGGAAGAAGAGTAGTCTGACAAAACCGAAAACAGATGAAAACACAGAAGAACATGAAAACACGGAGATTCCAACCTCTAAAGAGGTAAAAATATATAATAATTTCATAGTAAAGACAATTTAATTAATTTATAAATAGCAATTGCAGGCAAATAAATTTGATTCATATTTACTGCTGGACCAGACTGATCAAACTAAATGCAATATAAAATTGGATGCAAGGATTGTGCAACAAAGCCCTTGTGAGAACGCCTTAGATGGTGTCGAAAGCAAGGTTTCTGATAGCAAAATCACTTCAGATCAAACCCCCGAATACTCGATACTCACAGAAAATGAAAAACAGAATCAATACGAGGCTGTTGTTCTATGTAGTCAAGAGGTAAATATTATTTATCGGCGTGCTTTACAACTATGAACTATTGGAATTACAGGTCTACAAAGTATTTGTGAGAAAAGGAGAACATATGGAAGCTGCGGTAAAGATTAGTGAGCTAAAGAAAATTAAAAATGTAGAGACAAAAACAATAGAATGTCTGACGGACAATGAAGATCCGGGTTTACAGGATACGATCTTAGATTGTTTGTCCTACTCTGAAGTGGCTACACTTTTACAAAGGGTAATAATGTAGATTAGTTTGACTAAGAATTAGAAACAGTTTACACTAATATGTGAATTGATTTAATCTATCATAGGAACGTGAAAATCAAATAAACGAAACATCAAAGGTCAACAACTGGAACAGCAACATCGTAAATGATATGCTTAATGATCAAGGTATGTCAATTGACAATCGATTAGAAGCCTTAAAGCAGTTCGTCCATGAGTTATTGATGACAAGCAGGAATGAGAAAATGAATCAGGAAAATACAACAAATACTCAATCATCCGAAACAACTTCGACAGCCGTGCCCCAAGGCCCAGAGGTAAACATTTTTAGGTCTTCGTAAGATAAATTTTTAATAATTTTCTGTTATTGCAGAAGCCTTGTGGAACAAATGCGGAACAGATACAGTCAAAGTCATCTGAAAATATAGTTAATCTTGTAACATTTAATGCTATAGATGCGAATGAGACTAATCGAAACTTAGGCTTATCAGATGATAAAATAAAGACACCGACAGCGAAACCATTGAATGAACATGGATACGAATTTGCAGCGGATAATTTGGAAACGACCAAATTATCTCTAGCAAACGCTGAAAATCCTATGTTCCCAGATTCTCAAGAGGTATGAGTTTCAGAGTGGAACTCGCAATTAAATAAATAATTTTAATTTAATTTTTGCTAATTTAAAAACCCAAAAATTTATCAGCAACAGACAGTTCTCTGGAACTTAGTTTTGCCACATGCTCAGTCGACGAAGACTGAAAAGAATAAGAAAGGTAAAAAAGAGAAAAAATTAAGAAAAACTAAATTGAAGCTGCTGAAAGGCAAACCAAAAGGCATAAAGAAAAACACGGGCATAAAACATTCACAAGATGTTCCTTCAAAGCTTAAAGTCAAAGTAAAAAGGAAAAAGATAGCTTTTCCACAATCTGAGAAAGTAAAGCTGTCAGGGTTGCAAAATGTAAGAATTTGATTTCGATATACATATTTATCAAAAATTGATATATCCCCTTACAGAAAACAGTTGAAATTTCAGTTGGCCAAGCAAGCCTTGCAATTGACCTAGATGTCAATAATAAGGAACATCTAACAGTTCTCAAAATTCGTCAAGAGAAATCATCGACAAATAAAAAAAATTTTTTTTTTAAAAAAGCAAAATCTTGTCGAAGTGAACAAGATATTTTACCGCAAGACTTACCAAAGGGATTATCTGCATTAACTATGAATAATCTCGAAGTCAGCTCAAGTCTTGGAAAAGATGGCGTACAGGAAGAGCCAAGCGATAATTTAAGCTCATCAAAGGATAACAACAAGCAAGAAATGCTTGAGCAGCAGAACACATCAACTGGCAATATTATGCGTCAAGGTCTTCAAGAGGTAAGAATCTTTGAATGTGTGTGATGAAAATCGTGTCACCACTTGGAATTATATTTACCCCAGAAAACCCTACCGAACCCTTCTAACGTTTTAAACCAAACCATGCAAAAAGAAGTTGCAAAAACAGCTGAAGGTAAGTTATTGGTCACCCAGGATATGGAAGTAGACAAGGAAGTTGAAACAAACAATACTGACTTACCAGAAGATCTGTCAAAGATTAGGAGGAAGCAGAAGAAAGAAAAGAAGAGAGATAAGTTGAGAGAAAAGATCAAAAAAGCTTTGCAAGAAGCAGTTCTTGCTAAGCCTGAAGCTAAGTTAAAGCTTACACAGGACATGACGAATAACGATATTTATGAAGCTTACTTTGCTGCTCAAAAGGACTTAGGCAAGCAAGGTAACCCCAATGAACCGCACTTGCCGGAAGATCTCAAGTCTAGGAAGCAGCTAAAGAAAGACAAGAAGAATGAAAAGTTAGAAGCTAAGATCAAACGAGCTATGCAGAGAGCAGTTTTGGAAGCATCTAAAGATAAACCATTGGCTACTCAGTCTATGGAAAATAAGGCTATATCTGCAGCTAGCCTAGCTGGTCAAAAGGAATCAGGTATTGATGTTAAGCAAGATAATAAAGATAAGAATCCAGATTTTCTCCAAGAAAGTCTCAAAAACAAAATCGAGGAGGAGACAATCGATGTGGTAGACAAGTACAAAGAGTCTAACCTATTTCCTGAGATGCCAACTTTCCACAAGGTAAGCACTTCAAAAAAATATAAACTGTTTGGTCTATAAAATGTAGGGGTAATACTAAAATACTAAAACGTTCTTAGCACGAATTTAACGCAACTGTACCAATGCAACAGCAGCAGCTTTGCGTGAATGATGCTTACAGAATGCAAGAATATACACCACAAGATAGACGCACAGTCGAGGTAGACAAGTGCGAAGATTCTAACCAACTTCCTGAGATGCCCACTTTCCATGTGGTAAGCACGGTAAACAATATAAGGTAGAGGTCATACTAAAATACTAAAACTTTCTTAGCAGGAGCTTAACGAAAATGTACCTAATATAACCGAACAGCAGCAGCTTTGTGTGGATGATGCTTCCAGATCACGGGAAGATGATACACTAAGTCTTGATCCTCATAAGGTAATAACTGTATATGACTTATTTCCTTTACTATCTAACTCTAACATACGAAACCCTGGTATTCCTACCAACAGAAAGCCCATATCGAAAATATCAAAAAATTGAAAACGTTAAAAGTATTTGTGAGAGCAGAATCTTCTGGAAGGAAAAATAAATTCTATACACATGAAGACGATGACTCCGAGAATTATTCGAAGGTACTATACAATAATTTTTATAAGTAGATAAGGATAAATTTTAGCTATTGTCTAAAAATTGATATTTTGATAACAATTGTTTTAAAACTCTGCAGAACGGAATTCCCAAAAACTTCGATGATATTAGAACTGATAAAACAATATTCTATCAGAGCACCAAATCGATAACTGCAGCAAATTTAATTACAAAGGTAAGTATCATACTTGATTCTCACTTTTGAATCACTTATAAAATATTTCGATCGCTGATCAATACCAGCGAGGCTCACTGCCTCCTATCAAGAATGATGAAGATGATAAGCCAAAATCGGCTAATGCAAAATTTAAATGGACATACGATGAAACTAAAGTAGTCCAGAATTATCAAACAGGAACAGGTATAAATGCAGTAGATTACCCTACCGATGCAAAAGCTAAAGAGCTAAAAAAAGGCAAGCACAGAAAGGGAAAGAAAACCGAAGAAGAAAAGCTTCGGAAGAAGGAGAAAAAAGCTAAGAAAGCTTTGAAAAAAGAAAAAGAAAGAAAAAAACTTAAAGATGGGAGCCAACTGAAAAAATACAAAATGGATGAAACTAATGACCTCAAAGATTGTGCAGAGAAGATGACTGATAATGAAAAGAGCGACTCTAACGAAACGTCAACAGTTGTAACAGTACAGGAAAAGATGAAGCTGGAAGAAAATTCATCAAACTTTGGTTTAGTTGCTGAAAAGATAGATCTCGATGAAAGTCTGGAGATTGTGAATGATAAAGTACAGAACCAGCCAAAAGTAGCGGACCAAACGGCTATAAAAATTGAAATAGTACAGGAAAGGATGGAGCTAGAAGAAAATGCAACATCGATTGCAATAATACCGGAAAAAATAGAGCTGGTAGAAAATGGAACATCAATTGCAACAGTGCCGGAAAAATTGGAGCTGGTAGAAAATGGAACATCAATTGAAGCAGTTCCGAAAATGGAGCTTATAGAAAATGAAACATCAATTGCAACAGTGCCGGAAAAAATGGATCTGGTGGAAAATGCATTGTCAATTGCAATAATACCGGAAATAATGGAGCTGGTAGAAAATGGAACATCAATTGCAACAGTGCCGGAAAAATTGGAGCTGGTAGAAAATGGAACATCAATTGAAGCAGTTCCGAAAATGGAGCTTATAGAAAATGAAACATCAATTGCAACAGTGCCGGAAAAAATGGATCTGGTGGAAAATGCATTGTCAATTGCAATAATACCGGAAATAATGGAGCTGGTAGAAAATGGAACATCATTTGAAGCAGTTCCGAAAATGGAGCTTATAGAAAATGAAACATCAATTGCAACAGTGCCGGAAAAATTGGAGCTAGTAGAAAATGCTTTGTCAATTGCAATACCGGAAAAAATCCATCTGGTAGAAAATGCTTTGTCAATTGAAACAGTGTCGGAAATAATGGAGCTTGTAGAAAATGCGGTAGAGACCTCCCACGATAAAATAATAAACACCGCACAGAACGATGTAAGACTAGGTGATATCACACTATCAGTTGAACAAATAGTGCAGGAATATATAGAGCTGGAAGGAGATGCTGTGGAGAACTATAGCTTTGTTGATGATTTCGTAAGAGTGTTGCATGAAAACATAAAATGAAATGATACAATGAACTTTTATTTTAGCTATCTGAAGTACCCTATTTTCCTGAACAATTTGCAGAGTCTAACTATGCACAACAAACTGACGCGGTTGTAAAGGCAGAGAAAACGGAATCGATTCACACTTGTGACAATATATCGTCTAAATATGACTCAGATTGCGGATTGGTAAGTTACTTAAATTAAATATTCATATTCCATATTTTATTAATATATATTTAATATCCATCAGCGAAATACGCAATCTTCGAGCGCTGAATATGCTGGGTTGGAATCAGTGAAAAATGAACCAGTAATGGAATGGCTACCTTTGCCTGTTCCAGCAGACCCGAAAATTCAAATTCAGAATATTGAAGCCTCAGATTGCGGATTGGTAAGTTACTTAAATCAAATATTCATATTCCATATTTTATTAATATATATTTAATATCCATCAGCGAAATACGCAATCTTCGAGCGCTGAATATGCTGGGTCGGAGTCAGTGAAAAATGAACCAGTAATGGAATGGCTACCTTTGCCTGTTCCAGCAGACCCGAAAATTCAAATTCAGAATATTGAAGCCTCAGATTGCGGATTGGTAAGTTACTTAAATAAAATATTCATATTCCATATTTTATTAATATATATTTAATATCCATCAGCGAAATACGCAATCTTCGAGCGCTGAATATGCTGGGTCGGAGTCAGTGAAAAATGAACCAGTAACGGAATGGCTTTCTTCGCCTGTTCCAGAAGGTACGTCCATTCATCTGTCAAACTTAATTTTAGACGATCTGTTTAAATTTCCGGCATACGTAAGTAATATTTGAGAAAGTTGTCAAAGGTTAATTCAAAATGCAATGGCTACTTAATTACTTCAGTTTGACACTGATCAGGACAGAGATGCCGGCAGGGTTTCGCAGTATAATTTTCTAGCTAGTCCGAATTATGAGGTTCGATTAGCTATTCCAGATCAAAAGATAGATCGATCCTTTTTGGACATTGACGATATTTTAAGCGTCTTTGAGGAAATCAATGAAGAACTGAAGTTAAAGGAGGCGTATAAATATCTCAATGGAAGTCGATCTGTGAATAGCTATGAGAACCTAACTAACCAAGGACATAACAGAAATGAATGCGATTCGACCGAAAAATTCTATGATGAAAAAATCGGACCAATTTATTCAGATGAATGTGTACCGTGTCATTCAATGAGCGGCTATGATATGTCAACAGAGCCTTGGCCTGTTAACCAGGATGAGGAATTTGACGCTATTGAAAAATACTTGAGGAACGAGGGATGTGAGAATGCTCAACCTTTGGTTAGTACTCAGTATGATCAATCTAGCAACATAGATGGACAGGCAATAATGGGCGGATCTGGAAAGGACAGTGATCAGGGAAATCAATTGGTGGATATGAGAGGTCAGTCAATTATGGGTATTCCCACAATCCTAACACAGAACACTGAAAAAAAAAATAAATTTGCTAATATAGGTGGCCACTCAATGTTGGATAGATTTGATATCTTATCTCAACCGTGGGCTTATCTTAAAGACTATCGCACCATCCAACCGCCCTTTAATATTGAGGAATTTGAGAATAAACAACCATCGGCAATTGGCAACAGCAGTCAATTTGGCTATATGGGAGGTCACTCCATGATGGATAGGTACGATAACATCTTAGCACAGCCATGGGCTTATTTAAAAGATTATCGTACCATTGAAAGACCATTAAATATCGAGGGATTTGATAGGAAACATCCGGCAACTGGCCATAGTGATCAATTTGGCAATGCTGAAGGAACAAAAGAGCCGAAGATGGAGGAATGTGAGAACAATCAACCATCGGCTCATAAAGCTAAAGTTGTCATTATGGGCAAACAGCCAATGGTTGGTGGATTGGAGAATACAACGCCGTCTGCTGATGCTGTAAAAGCTGAGGTTGGCAAAACACAGCCAAGGGTAGGCGGATCGGAGAATACAACACCATCTGCTGATGCTGTAAAAGCTGACGTTGGCGAAGCACAGCCAAAGGTAGGCGGATCGGAGAATAAAACACCATCTGCTAATACTCAAAAGGCTGAAGTTGGCACTCTAGGTAGGCAGCCAAAGATAGGCGGATTGGAGAACGGACAACAGTCGGATGCCAGTCAAAAAGGCCAAGTTGGCTCGGAAAGACCAGGCTTACCGAAAGGTCCAATTGCGGATTATCCAAACGCAAAAGAAGTCGGGTTGAAACCACCGATTTTAAGGAAAGCACAACTTATAGATCCGCTGCCTAATAGGCTTGAAATGAAGGTTGACATGAGTCCCAAAGCTCAAAAAGAAAATATTATGGAAGATAAAGTACCCATAAGCCAGACTGTGCCCAAAGCTCTTCCTGTGGCAGCAGCTCAGCCAATGCCCGTTAGAGATCCCAAAATGGCTGGAAGTGAATTAGCTTCACAAATATTGTCTGATTCAGATATGCATGTAAATGTTCAGGCTCAAAACACGAAATTTCAACCTTTGAAATCTCTACAAGAGCAGAGAAATCAATTGCACACAAAGGTCAACCCGTCTACGGGCAAACTGCAAGCTGCACCGCTACTAGGTACAAACATTATAATGAAACCTGAGACTAAGTTGCCTCAGCCAACAGCTAATAGCGGATGTACTTTGCAGAGCGGAGAAACTGCTGAAAATAAAGAAAATTTGAAGAGAAAAATTTCAAATCCTCTGCTAGAGATAGGCGAGATTTTGGCAGACCCACCAAAAATAAAAAAACAAAAATGTATGCCAACGGCGCTACAAAAGCCACAGCAGCAACAGACAAATGTTATACCACAGCCAATCAAACAGCCTCAGGAAAAGATAAGAGAAAAGCGTTTTACTAAGAAGAGACCAAAGCAAAAAGAAGAGGCGAAAGAAGTACCTCCTTCAAAGGCTGTAAAATTGGAGGGGCTAACGTTTGCGGATCTTGGTCTGAACTTAAGTAGTAGTGATAATGATGATAATAATGTTCCTGGCGCTAACGATATTCGTAGTGCAAACGATGTTCCTGGCGCTAAAGATGTTCGTGGTGCAAACGATGTTCCTGGCGCTAACGATGTTCCTGACACTAGTGATGCACGTGTTGCTAGCGATGTTCCTGGCGCGAACGATGCTCATGTTGCTAGCGATGTTCCTGGCGCTAACGGTGCTCATGGTGCAAGCCATGTTGGTGTTGTTAACGATGTTCGCGATGCTAGAAATGCTAAACGTACTCGCCAAGCTCGCAGTAGGAGCAGTAGTAGCAGTAGCAGCAGTAGCAGCAGTAGCGGCAGTAGCAGCAGCTCTAGTCGAAGCTGTGATACTTGCAGCAGTAGCAGTACTAGCGGAAGCAGCAGTAGTAGCAGTGGCAGTAGCTCTACCGGAAGCAGCGGTAACAGCAGCAGCAGCAACAGTAGCGTTAGCATCCATAAAAGAAATGCTAAACCTAGTAATCCTAGTAAACTTAGTCATCCTACTAAGCCTACTGAGCCTAGTAAGTCCACTGAGCCTAGTATGCCTATTGAGCTTAATAAGCTTACTGAGCCTAGTAAGCCAACTGAGCCTAGTAAGCCTAGTAAGCCTACTGAGCCTAGTAAGCCTAGTGAGCTTGTCATGCATAGTAAGCCTAGTGAGCTTGTCATGCATAGTAAGCCTATAACGCTTAGCAAGCCGAGTGAGCTTAGTAAGCCTATAACGCTTAGTAAGCCGAGTGAGCTTAGTAAACCGAGTGAGCTTAATAAGCCGAGTGAGATATGTAAGCCGAGTGAGATATGTAAGCCTATAGTGCTTAGAAGGCCTAGTAAACCAAGTGAATCTAGTAATATTACTGAACCTAGTAATCCTATAATTCCTAGAAGGCGTGGAAGGCCTAGGAAGGTTATTGATCCTAATAAGCCTACTGATCCCACTGATCCCAATAAGCCTAAAGTGACTAGAAGACCTAGTAAGCCTAGTGCTCCTAGTGCTCCTAGTGCTCCTAGTACTCCAAGTACTCCTATTGCTCTTAGTGCTTCTAGTGATCCTAGTATGCCTACAATGCCTAGAAAGCGTGGAAGGCCTAGAAAGCCTGTTAAGCCTATTGATCCTAATCAGCCTATAGTGGCAAGAAGGCCTGGAAGGCCTAGAAAGTCTATTTTGCCTAGTGATCCTAGTGATCCTAGTAAGTCTACAATGGCTAGAAGGCCTAGTGAGCCTAGTAAGCCTAGTGTTCCTAGTGTTCCTAGTACGCCCATATTGGACAGAAGGCCTAGTGAGGCTATTAAACCTACTGAGCCTATTAATCCTAGTAAGCCTGCAATGGTTAGAAGGCCTGGAAGGCCTAGTACGTCTAGTGATCCTAGAAAACCTGTAATGACCAGAAGGCCTAGTAAACCTATTGAGCCCAGTAACTCTATAATACTTAGAAGGCCTAGTGAACCTATAAGGCCTAGTAAGCCTTGTAACCCTATAATCCCTAGAAGGTCCAGTGAACCTATGAAGTCAATTAAGCTTCGTTGCTTAAGTACCTCCAGCAGCTCCAGTAGCTCAAGTAGCTCTGGTAGCACATGCAGCACATGGAGCAGCCCTACCAGCGGTGAGTTTAGCCCGCGAACAGATGAGCGATACCGCAAAAAGGCATTCAAATGTATGCGAGCATATAGGAAAGAGAATGCTGCTCGGCTGGCTCAACAGGCTTTATTGAACGCGAACTTAACAAATACGCAACCCAATGTAAAGCCAAGTGAAGGCACAGCTGCAGCTTATCTGGCCAGCTCCCAAATTGTGAGTGTAGAACCAATCATGTTGAAGCCTTTAATATTATCATAAGATATTTAATTCTTTATTTTGACAGCAATCTGAGCGTCCGGTCGAAAATAATTTAATATCCTTGCGAACTGCAAAGCACGGAGTAACAAATGGAAAGCCTGTGATATATTCTGGAAAGAATTTGGGACAGCACACAGATGTGAAGCAGAGGCTAACTAATGAACAGGTTAAGACGGAAAAGAAAGCACTATCTTGTCAAAATTTGGGACCGCAAGCAGGTGTCAGACAGGGATTAACGAGTGATCAGCGTAAATTGGAAATGGTCCAACATGGCCCCAACCCAATTGTAAAATATTTGGGATGTCAACGAGGTCCCAGGCAGGGATTCTCGGGTAACCAGATTCAGATAGAAATGAAGCAACCTTTTCAAAACCCTAACGCAAATAGTTTGGGACAAGGTCCCCGGCAGGGATTCGCGGGTATCCAGGGTAATAGGGAAATCAAACCGGAAACGATTCAGAATCCAGTGGGAAACAATTTGGGACACCAAACAGCTGCTAACCAATCACTCACGGGTGATCAACTTAAGACGCAAATGAGCCAACAGTGTCCCAACCAACTTGTACATATTTTGGGATCCCAACGAGGTCCCAGACAGGGATTCTCGGGTAACCAGATTAAGATCGTAACGAGGGACCGGTGCCAAAATCCTAACGTAAATAATTTGGGACTTCAACAAGGTCCCCGGCAGGGATTCATGGGTATCCAGGGTAATATGGAAATGAAACCGGAAACGAATCAGAAACCTGTGGGAAACAATTTGGGACACCAAATAGCTGCTAACCAAGCACTCACGGGTGATCAGCTTAAGACGCAAATGAGCCAACAGTGTCCCAACCAACTTGTACATATTTTGGGATCCCAACGAGGCCCCAGGCAGGGATTCTCTGGTAACCAGATTAAGATCGTAACGAGGGAACCGTGGCAAAATCCTAACGTAAATAATTTGGGACTTCAACAAGGTCCCCGGCAGGGATTCATGGGTATCCAAGGTAATATGGAAATGAAACCGGAAACGGTTCAGAAGCCTGTGGTAAGCAATTTGGGACACCAAACAGCTGCTAGCCAAGGACTCACGGGTGATCAGCCCAAGACGGAAATGAAAGGTAAAACACCAGCTCCAAGAAAGTCGACATAAACATTGTTTTTTTGCGATAATGCAAAGTCAACTCCGGCATTAACCAATGAAAAAATTAATGGCAAGGGAATAAATTCCCCATAACATAGAAGGTACATACATACTTCAACAAAAATATTTAATGGGTAATCCTTGAAGATCATGATATATTCTCAATGAAATATATTCTTAACTTATGTATTCCTTAAAAATGCATGTCAATCTACAACCAAACCAAAACAAAATCAACTAATTAATAAAATATCACAAAAAATGTCGAACCAATCAATTATTAATTTTAAGAAAATTCGGAACTTATTTTTATCATTCCGACAGTGAGAAACGGCAGTCCAGATATACCTAGGAACTTAATTTATATTTCATATATTTTGTTTAATTGATTAGCACGTACTCAAACCAGTTCTAACTAAGTTCTCCCTAGCAAATCATTACGGTAAGATAATCACTATGGATATGGATATATATAATTGTAATAAGCGCAATAAAAATATGCCAATCATCATTAAGGTAGGTGGAAATCTGAATAGAAACATTCCACTTAAAAATTCAGATCAAGGATAATTTATCTAGGAAAGGGTCACCTTTCCTAGATAAATTATCCTTGATCTGAATTTTTAAGTGGAATGTTTCTGTGGCTGAAAATATGCTTCCTAAGAAGAAGAAGAAGAAGAGCAGACAAAGGCAAGAGAGCCATGGATATATTAATTTCCATTATTTCATATATTAATTTTCTTTTTTTTTAATGTATTTTAATAGTTTTTTTTTTTTTATTAGATAATAATAGATAATAATAGTTTTCATTCTTTTTGGTTTTATTTACATTATTTTGAATTTTTATTTATTTATTGCTTTTTTATCTATTTTTATCTGAGACATCATTACGTTATGCTTCGCTTACTTACGTCAATTAAGTTGATTTTCTTAATCTGAATTTTCTCATTTTCGCTTTCCCAAAAAATTTCCACTTGATGAGCTCACAATTTGTCGCTTGACCGCCAGGTGGCGCCCAACAGCTTAATTACAACTTGAGCAATTGAATTTGTGTTCGAACAGCACTTTCTGCGGCAGCTAATGGGCGTGGCATGGTCCATTGCCGTCGATGCTGTGTGCCGTTACGCCCCATTAGCAAAGGTGCCACCCCCAGCATAGTCAATATACATATATGTATATATGTATATATATATATATATATCTATATATATGAATAGATATAGATAAGTGCTTCTAGATACAGAGCCAAACGCATTAAAATTCAACCTTCAATTTTCGAATCAATAAGCAAAAGTGACACACCTACCAACAACAACGGCAACAACATCAGCTCACGCCCCAAAAACACAATGCGGAGATTTTTTCGGCGCACATTTTGTGACATTTTGTTAAGAACTTAGCCGGGAGTGAACTTCGATTTGGATTTCATATGGAAGTCTGTAACGGGATATATCTTTAAGACATCTATGAATATAAACATGTACATATCTAAATATATCTGTTGAATATCTATCTCTATATCTACATATATTGATATTTATATCTATATCGATATCGATATCCGTATCCACATCTATATATATATTTTTCCTATAGGGGTATATAGGGTATCTCCACTTCGTCCTTGCCCACGTAGATGTGCCGTTTCCATTTTTTCTTTTTATTTTTTACTATAAGTAGAATTGCTGTTTTCGGCGCTGTCGCAGCTGCTAGATAGAAACGTTCAGGTCGCCAGACACGCCCACAAATCGTTCCCACTGCGTGTATGTGACTGACTGTGGCTCTGTGCATTAATTTGTTGTGAAATTTTCTGCATTTATTTATTTTTTTTTCTTTACAGTGTACATCAGGTTTACATACTTATATTCATATAGACTCTTGCTATTTTGTCTATGAGGTGAGTGCTGGATGAGTGCTTTTATAGCTAACAAGATTAGCAATATGAAGGCTATTGTATTTTCTACACAATCTGCTTCTTCTTTAATGTCAGAATACATTTGATAAAAATATCAATAAACGTTTAGTTTCAGAGTAGAGAATTATTGTTATATTTACAGTTTGTTTCAGAAAACAAAATTATATGTAAATGTATTAAATAAATTGATACATATATTTATTTATACAATACATATTTTATTTTATTAATATATATTATAAATATTATAAGTAAGCGATCATTGGTGTAGGGCGAAGGTAGAAGCTCTCTTAAAGAGACAGCAAGAGAGAGAGAGAGAGAGAGAGAGAGAGAGAGAGTGAGCAATATAAAAAGAGGTTGATTGAGACTTTCATGACATCTCTCAGCTCATTACACTTCCAACAACATTTTAACCTCTGTCGATCCAGACCAAGCTTATCTCGACAACTATCGATAGTTTTAAAGGAATTGCAACTACAGTCTTAGAGCCAATTGAACCACATTTACGCAGTGTGCAGAGTATTCTGCAGTCGTTTAAGGCCAAGTGCAAAGCTTCCATTTGTACATTTTCTTAAGCAAACAGTTTTCCATTCAGCGTTAAGTCAACTTTTGATGCCATTTACAGTTACTTGCCGCACTCAGCTGTCTAATGGTGGAAGATAGGAAGAAGAAATGCTTAAATTATTAACATTTTGTCATCAATTGAAGGGACAACAGAGCAACTAGAGGAAGCTTCAAAAGTATGATTTCTGACAATGCCACATTAAGTGCGTATTATATATATATAATCTATAAGCGAGACTATCGATAATTATCGATAATAATAATTTATCGAAAAATAAATATCGATAATAGAAATAAAATAAAATAAATAATAGTAATAATAATACTAAACAAAATTTTAATAATACTAATAAAAATAGTAATAATAATATGTATATATACTCTTAAGATATAAACAGACTTGTGTCAAGTTGATTGCTAATAAGCTATAGACGAAGTTATAAAAATTCAAATCATGTTTTTAGATCTATATATATGTATTTCAAGAATTTTTTAGCTCTGTCAATTAACCATATTTAATTTACTCTCGATTATCCAAGCTTTAGTGATTTAAAACTAAATTAAAACTTTATAAATTTATACACTTAGCTGATTTGCTAGAAATCTATTAAGAAATGTTGAAGTGAAGTGGGCAGCTAATAATAACAACAACCAAAAAAAAAAAGTCGACCGAGACTAATTGAAAGTGCACAGAAAATTGCGCTTAAATGCAGCAATTAGTTGCAGCACTCAAAATTCGCAGCTGCTGAACATTCCATAAATTTTGTTGGCTTGGGCAATGCTGCGTATACGCAACGTGGCCAAAGGCGCCCGCTACCAGGTGCCAGTGGCCAGTTGCTTGTTGCCCAGGAAATGTCAAAGCTTATCAACCGAACTTATCGGACCCACAGACAGAGCCGAGCTGAAATTAAGTTTTTCGCGCAGCTATCGAATTGTGAATTGCGGCTCAATTGCTGACGGCTTATGTAAAACGCGGCGCGATTAAGCGACAAATCACACGATGCATAAATAATTGTGCAGGCCGACCCACCCGGCCACCTATGCAACGTGTTGCATGACCGTCAGGCGAACCAAACTATACTACGAATATTACACACACTTTCCGAGCAAACAATTTTAGTAATATATGCAATAGGAGTTTGTTGAAGAGAAAGAAAATATAAATTTGTATAACATTTAAATAAATTTAATAAGTTCCAGCAAAAGACAACAGTTTATTTGTCTCATAAAACTGTAATATGCTTCTGGCACTGTTAATGATCTGCTCTGCTTTTGCTGAGGGCCATCCATGTTAATATTCTGCAATTAGTTACTACGCTAACAGTGATCGATTTAACACTGCGCAGCTCTGCTGACGATCTGCTCTGTTAATGTTCAATCTTTTCAGATTCTACTCTTTTCACGCTCTGTTAAGGCGCTCTTCTGTTAAGGCTGTTCTATTCGCTCTTTGAATAATAAATCATTTTTCCGTACCTCTTCTGAGGAATACATAGCCTGTTAACAGTGCGTTTTGATTTACAGCAACTAATTTAGAAATGAGGACGATTTGCTAATACGCTGTTAACGTCATTTCAAACCCTAAATATGCATATAAATTATTTAACTATATAATGCATTTATATTTAATGCAGTCAAGCTTTATTTAAATAGTACAGTAGTTAAGTAGAAGAAGTTAACATACATATAACATCCTTATAACATGCATTGCATTCAAAGAGTATTGAAAGACTTTGCAGCTTTGCAGTCTGCGAGTTGCAACAGTTTCGCGGCGACCTGATTTCAGAATGGGCTACGAGGGGCTGACATTTACGTAGGGGGCCTTAGGCGTTGTGCGTTGATGCCAGAAACCAATCTCTATGACGTGTGGTCGTTGCTGTAGTTATTGTTGTTGCTGTTGTTGCCTGCCGACTGGCTTTTAATTAAATTAGTTTGATTTTTATTTATATTTGCATTTATAGTCACAATAATTTCGGCTCTCGCACTGCACAGCCTCAGGGCAGCCATACAAAGTAAAAGCCAAAGCGGGGGAAAAAAAACTAAGAAGAGCGCAAAAATATAGGAAAAAACCCGTAAAAACGTTTCTGATTGGGAATATTTTTGGCCAACAGCTGCTTAATTGAGTTGCTTTATTAGTTTTTGTTAGCCGAAAAGGCAGTTGGCCGAGAAGCCCGGTGGCATGTGCTCGCAATATGCGTCGCTCGACATTGCCCATTCGATTGCGAGAATGGCAAACTGGAGGTGACTCTGAATGGCCTCAACAGACAGACGGCGTGAGAGGGAGGGCGAGAGGGAGAGGGAGAGAGGGCACTGTTTGATGTGTGACCTTTGAATTGTTCAGGGATTAGCCTAAGCTTAACTTATTTAATAGATCTTATAACTTGTTGCTATATATGTTTGTATATCGATTAATGTGTAGAGGATATGCTTGCCTGAAGGGCCTTGTTCCAGTTGAATTTGAGAAACTTGGGATTATTGAGTATATACAGAATCGATATATATGTATATATATATATATATATATATATATATATATATTTTTTTTTTTTTTTAATTTAATTTTTTTTTTTTCAAAAAAGAATATCCGCTTGTCTCATAGGCTTTATACTGCACAGAATTGGGAATTGATTCATCTATGATTAGCATGTTTAATAAGGCTGATTTCCAAGTATATATATATATGTATATATTATATATATATATATATTATAATTATATACTTAAAATATCTCCATTATATATATATATATATATTAATTGCTACAGATATATATGTATATATATATTATATAATATAGATCTGTATTATTCCCGCTCTCATTCACTTTTATCCATCATCTTTGATATAGCATCTACTTGGATGGAATTCACTCATTTCCTTAGCTTCTTTGCCTAGCCGATTTGCTAGCTCATTTAGTTCGTGGCACACAATAATTTAGCCATAGAATGGATTCGCGACATTGCCACGCGGCACTCCCTAGCTGCACACAGCCAGCCAGCCAGCCAGCCACGTGCCACGCCCAATAATATACATAATCAGCTAACATATGTATGCTGGACAGAGGGGGGAGAGTGGAACCAAAAGGTAGTAGTCGATGGGCTATCATGGGTATTGGAGCTTATATTGTATAATTTATGAATCGATTTCGTTGTGGAAGCCCCAGCGGCAGCTATAGTATGATAAGGACACTGATACGAGGGCGACGATGATAACCTTGTTATGTATTCAATGAGTTTACCTAAACACTCGAATGTCTTTCGTCTATAGATGTCTTTTAGTTATCTCTTTAGCCGCCCTCCCCACCATATGGGTGCGCCCTTCCCCTCAGTCGATTGCTCCAGCGATTGCGGCCGGCGATGGTTGCCATTGGCGCTGGCTCCAACTAAAGCCGGCTAACTGTGATTGTGGCGCTAATTACGCATACGCAGCGTACGCAGCCGTTAAAGCCGTCCACGCGTCTCATTAAAGCCAGCCAAAAATAAAAATACAAAAAAATAAAAATAAAAAGCCAGAGCGAAAAACTACAATCGTGATTTAAAGAGGCCCAGCCCAGACACGACCACACCAAATGCAATTAAGGTACGATCCGTAACAGTTTTAGCTAAATTTGCGAGGCCACAACACGAGCTGCAACAACAACAACAACAACAACTTGAGCTGCAACAACAACTGCAGCTAAAGGCAACAATTGCCTGCAGACCACAAGCAATTGTTGCATACTCTATCTGAATGGAGTCCACTCAAGTTGAGCTAAGGTAGTGTTATATATATATATATATATATATATATATATATATATATATATATATATATATATATATGTCCATATATCTCTGTATAGACCTTATAGAGTTTTTGCGCTGTCTTCTGGGCTGCTTTATCCTTGTTAAGGCTGAGCTATCAAATATCAGTTATATATAATATAAGGATAATTTTTTAATTTTAAATTAAATTTGATATTGAATTTTATGAAAATGAAATTTTTAATTTTATTTTAATTTTTAATTAAAATTTTAATAAAAACAAACTTTTTCTGCTTGTAAAATTTGTTTTTTTATTAACTCAGTCAGCTGATATTTTTCAACGCACTTGCCAGAACTTGGAGCAACAGTTTTTCGCATACTAGGGGAATATGTATCTTAATGGCTTGAGGCTTGCTGAGGCCCATGTCTTAATTAATCATAACCTCAAACGGTTAAGTCGGGTAAATTTTATTTTTTTCGTTCATTGAGTAACACGATTCTTATGCAAGCCGATTCGTGGCTGCTTGATTTATCAAAATTAAAATATTTCGTACTTAAAAATATGGTATTTTTATATAGGAGGAGAGGATTAATTTTGGATGTATGGATATTAATATAGAGTTTATCTAAAAAGTATATAACATAAGATATATACTCGTATATCATATGGTTCATGATCAAAATATTTCAGAAACTTTTTTTAAAAAATTAGTCAAATATTTGCTAGATTTATATATTCGATATATCTTTCAATTGGCTATATATATATATATATATATATATATATATATATATATATATATCTTGTTCGACTCTTAAATGAATCATTTTTAAATACTAGTCTTAAGTTTTAAAATTTATAAACCCAAAAACTAATTTTCATATAATTTTTTTTTTGGGAATTTGCCTATGGAAAGAGTGTAGAGCATGTTGGCCTCTATTATTATAGCCAGGCTTAAGTTTTTGTGCCGTCAGCCAAAAAAAGTTGCACTAACTAAGCTGACAACTGCAAAGGCGAGGCGGCTGGTGGTTGGTGGCAGGTGGCAGGTGGCAACTGGCAAGTGGTTTGGTCAACGGCAAAGCGGCTATAGTTAATGTTGTTGTTGTTGTTGCTGCTGCTGGCATAGCTGGTGTTGTTGTTGTTGTTGTTGTTTGAGCCGGATCGCTTGCAGGCCACTTCACTTTATTTACAGTTCGTCTGAGCGCCAAGTGCGAAAACAACGCATTGGAAACGCGCTCGCATTTTATGGCCAGCGGTAGCTGATTGAAAAACAAAAAAGCGAAAAAGACAAAAAACAAGCGCCAAAGCGCGGCAAGCAACCAGGTGATAAGGCTAAAACGTTGCGTAAGGCGATGCCCGCCAAATGACCAAATGGCCAAATGGCCATTGGCCGAGGCACTTGCACTTGCTGCTTGTTATCCATTCAGCTGCCCCAACTGGTGGCGTCTGGTCGGCAGCAGAGACTCCTTTTATGCGCGCACCCAAAGGAAATGGCCCCAAGTGCAGCCAAGTGCCTCGTTAGATGAAACGGAAATTTAACTGCCACCGAATGAATGTGTTACACCTGCCACACAGCCGCAGACAACATGAAGGTGAGGGAAATAAATACAAATTTTATAGTAATAATAATAATTATATGTAATAGTAAAAAAAAAAAAAATTGAACAAAAATAATAATAAAAAATGATTAAAAATTAATAAATAAAAAAATGAAGATTAAAAATAATTATTAAACAAAAAATGTACAAAAAAAAATAAATGAATTAAAATAATAATAAAATACAAGTAGCAAAAATTATAATTCTGAGAATTATGACAAAAATAATAACAATAAAAATAAAAATATTGAAAACTGTCCAAATTTAAAAAAAATTATTAACAAAATATAGAAAAAAAAGTATTAAAAAATACTTTAAAATAAAAATATTAAAATTTATATACATATATACTGTTGATAATAATAATGATATGAGTAATGACATCATTTGCCTGCACTCTGCACTTGAATGCATAGTGCAAGTGCCACGCCCACGCTATTATCAGCGTAGAAGCTTCTCGGCGTGTCATTCAAACGGTTGCCGCCAAAACGTAATGCAGTCCCCGCGCCGACGACAGCGACGGCGACAGCGCTGCCAGCTACTAATGAAGTTCCGCAAAGCTTCGGCTTTGTTTACAAACAACAGAAAAGCTTTCGCCGGCATACGCTCACGTTCTCTCTAGCGCGCTCTCTCTCTGTGTGCCTCTCTTCTGCTCTTTTGCTTTCTGTGTGTTTGCTCAGAGAGCGCGTGCGCTGCAAACGTCAAAGTTGCAATATAAAATGTAAACGAAGGAAAAATTGTGGAAAGCGAGCGGCAAAACAACAATTAAGTAAAATACAACCAACAAAAAAAATGAGAGAAAACAAAACTTAAATACAATAGGAGCCAAATCAGAGCGCAAAGAAACAAACAAGCAGCAGAAACAACGCGACCACACGATAAATTAGAGACAAATTCAGTCAAATTTTTCGCCCGGCGTCACTGAAAAATTCCCAATTCGCATATTCACAGATTCGTTCGTCGCGTCGCTTTAACTGTATACAAAATACAATTTTCATATTTCAGCTAATTCCTATATATCTATATATATCTACATATATCTTTTTTTCTTTTTGGAGCAATTCTTAAGCTAACCGAAACGCGTGTGTAAAACGTTAAAAAGTAATAAAGATAATTTCAAGTGCTATCTGCAGCTAACTGTATCAGGTATATTATTTGTGTGAGTGCGAGTGTGTGTGAGTGGTTAAAGAGCTGTTATTTGTTAATTATAATTATATTTTGCCTAATTAAATGGTGTGAAAAATCGCTGCTAACTGTAAATGGTGACTCATGTGCCCGCTGCTGCTGCTGCTATTGCTGTTGCTGTATTTGTATTTGTTGTTGTTGTAGTTGCTGCCGCACACGCAATTGGCCCATGGCCTATGGAGTCTTATTTTTAGATCCCCGACTAAAACATATATTACTGTGGTCTCCACTCGGCACAGCACAGTGATAGATCGATACACTCGACAAATGTGCACATCCATACATACATATGTATGTATATCAACGATAAAGAATATAGAATATTAATATTTTTGCTTTGCAATTAATTGGCCTCAGCTCGAAAGCTAACAAAAGCGCAGCAAAAGCAACAGCAACAGCAACGGCAGCACAGACAAACATACATACAGACATACCTAAATAACTGAGTGCATATACATATGTACATACATTCATAAATATACATATGTATGCATGCATGCATGCACACACTTCACTCTACTATGTGTGTATAACAGTTAATTAAGCTCGCTTCTGCAGTCGAATTTTCGTATTATACTTTTAGGCATTGTTTTTGCTTTTCGTCTTTGCTTTGCTTTGCTTTTACTGTAAATTGCGCTGTTGCTGCGCTTTGTTTTTGTTATTTTTTATTTGAGTGGCCTCTTTGCACGCTTAATTATGGGCAATGTTTACACAGTGTGTTTGCTGATAATGACAGAGCGCGTCAACTTTGGCAGCTAAGTGTGGAAACTGAAGTTTGTTTTTGGTTCTATTCATAATAATAACATTATTATTTAACTAGTTAGATTTATTTATTTTGTCATTAATAAAATTAAATAACAATAATTATATACAAAATAAACACTTGCCACACTTATACCACAAAGTATGCAACTTATTTGCCGGCAAAGTTGAGCTGGCTTGTTCTTTCACAACATTTTTTACGTTGATACAACCCACAGACACACGCACACACACACACACACACACACACACACACACGCACACACGCCAGCACACATACACGCACATACGCATTTGTACCGTTATAGTATTGTTGAGCTCGTTTTATTTTTAATTGCAACCTCGCTCGATGGCTTCTATGAACTCGCCGCAAATTTTTAAGAACTTATGCAATTGGCAGTTAATTCCAAAAACAACAACAACAAAAACAGCAACAACAACAATAATATCATCCACAACAAAACAATCGAGAACAATAATAACAACAACAACAGCATCCACAACAATAACAGCTCAAACAGACAAAGCAAACGCAGAAACAGTTAGAGCCCAAATTAGCAACTGCGATAGCCTGCTGTACAAACTGAGCAAGATCTGGAGTGGCTCTGCTGAAACTCAGCCACTGAGCAAGAGCGGGACGGCAAGCATAAATAACGGCGTCTGGCCCTATGCGCGCTTAAGCAAAATGACAGCAACAATGTCGTCACAAGAGGCCGATGCCAGCATGGAGGCTCAGGCTCACGCTCAGTGCGTGAGAGAGTATTACGACATGCCCTACCAAGTAAGTACAGCGTGTGAGAGTGAGAGAGCGAGAGCGAGAGCGTGACACAGACACACACACACACACACACACACGCACGCACATACACGTACGGTACGGCACACATATGCACACATCAATCAGCTGCAGCAAAGCTCATTAGCTTGCTGTACCAATTGTGTCAGTCAGACGCGAGCACACACACCCATACACACACACACACACACAGACACATGCAAGAGCATATGATTTGCCCTGCTCTGAGGTCCCTTTTGTGAACTTAATTGCTTTTGCTGCTTTGCCTTCTTTTTGTACTTCTGCCGCTGCCGCTGCTTCCTGTTCAATCTCTCTTGTCACATGCAACTAACTTAAGATGTTTGTCCCTGTGTCTCTCTGTCTGTATATGTATGTGTATGTGTGAGCGCTGCAGCCTTGCAATACAAACGAAGAACGTTTACCCCTTCTGCTCCCATATATGTATGTATGTATGTATGTATATCTTCTCCTTTTCAATCTCTTGCAGAGCGATATGAGCGACTCAGCGCCCAACACGCCCGGCCCCGGCTCGGCACCTAAAAAATACTATCGCCATGCGGCCCATAGGTAAGTGTGAACCGTAATCCACCTGCATAGGCACACGCAAGTGCACAGACTCACAACGAATTTCGCATGCTCTACAAAAGTTCATTACTGAATTATACAGAATGACTAGGGCTTATTACGATTATTACGATTTATGCCCCCGTCTGGTAACTACTTCTTGAAAGTTAAGATCTTGTTATTTTGTGCAATTTATTACGATCATAAATACAAATTTTGTGTTGTTTGCAGAGATAATTTTTTGTTTTGCTCATATGCCCAAAGCATTACGTAGAAAGATAATATGAAATATAGAGTATTTTTATGGTATTTTTGGTATACTTTTATTTTTTGTATATTTTGTATTTTTTTTTTTACTTTTGCTTACTTTCTCGTGGCTTTCGTGAGTTCCCTAACCTCTTTGGATAATATTCTATAGCCTATTCTCAGCAGGGATAATGCAGAGTTCTACTGGCAAAATAATTTGGAAATCGCTCGATTACTCTTGAAGCTTATTCAATGCAACAAAAATAATATGTATAATATAAATAATAATAATAATAATAATAATATATAAATAATATAATATATATATTAATATATATATTTTTTTTTCTCTCTCTATCTATATATATTTTATTATTTTTACAACTTGCACTGCCTTTTGGCATCAGGTGACGTCAGTTGCTTGGGGTCTGAGACCCACCGATTCGAGGGGGGTAAACAAACGCTTGACATTGGGCTCACCTCCTCCTCGGCTCATTAGACTGACACGAGTAGCTGTGCTCCAAATTCTTATCATCAGCGTCACTTGTTGTTATTGTTGATTGTCTATTGTCGTTTGTCGTTTGTCGTTTGTTGTTTGTTGTTTGCTGTTTTTGCTTTCGCTTAACCCTGTCAGAGCAGGTGACATAGGTCGGACTGCGCACATTCAGGAAGTCTTCTATAGGCTTTTGGGCTCCATGAATTGACAAGGTCAAAAGACATCGAAATACATACCCATTCGATATTCATTAAGTATTAATATCTTAATTCATTTTATGCTAGTATTCAGCTAGCGGGATATAGAGACTTTTACTTATATATATACACTATATATATACATATACTATGATACTATCTTCAGGAACAGTTTTATTATCTTAAGATTAGTTTCAAAATAACTTTTGGCATAGATAATTCAAATTTGAACAAAAATTATTCTTAAGCTTAAGCTACCCTTTCCCCTTGGGATTTCTCTCAGTGTATCCAGGCATTTTGCTCGGTCGCTCGCTAATCGCTAACCACTTTTGTTGCCATTCCACATACATAGCTGAGGCTGCTCAGGGCCAATGTCGAATGCACCTTATCGCCTTATCTGAGAGGCGCAGCAACTTCAACTGACAACAAACAGCGAAGAGAGCCGTCTGTAACAGCAGCAACAACAACAACAACAACAACAACAACAACAACAACAACAACAATAAATGAGCACTACGTGCACGTAGACTTTGTCATACGCTGCCCTTCGGCTATATGCAGATTGCTGTGCTGTTTGTCATCATGAAAGCGGAGCATTGCAAAATAATTATAATAACTTACTGAAATATATAAAATAAGGTATGCTCCATAAATGTATGGGGTATATATATATATATATATATATATATATATATATATATGCATATATATATATATATACATATGTATATATATATTTATATATATATATATATATATATATATATATATATATATATATATATATATATATAAATAAATAAATATATATATATATATGTATATATATATATATATATATGCATATAGATTCAACTCTCCCCATAAATGATACACAATTCGGCATAATTTATCACATCCTTCTCTATATATGCACATATAGGGTATTCACATATTCGCCTTGATTTTGTCAATTTTGCATATTTTACAACCAGTTTTTTGGGCGTTTTGTTAATAAACTTTCAAGTGGGCATTCTGTAGCGAGTGTCAACTGCATTTTCCAATTAGACAGTCAGACAGGCGAGACACATATGATATCTTTATATATATATATATATATAAATATCGGTCTATATATATCTCTCTCTATATATATGTGTATGAGTCAACATCTGCGTATGCAGCTGACATTGACACAAAACAAACTGTTTTGCTATCATCTCTCTCGCTCTCTCTCTCTCTCTCTCTCTCTCACTCTCTCTCTCTCGCTATGCCCAATTTGACTACCCTACTTTCTGCTCAGTCTCTTCCAGACCGCAACACACTTCCGATGCTTCGAGGCATATGTATACTTATGTACTATGTACTCTCCACATATTTGCAGTTGCTGTGCCAATGTTTGCCTATTTTTGTTTCTCGTTCAATAGATTTGGATTTCGATTTGGATTCTTGTGGCTGGATTGTTGTTGGCTCGGCCTCTGCCTCTGCCCCTGCTGCTAGTTAGTTTCCCGTCATTTTCCTAATCGACCCAATTGAAAAGCAATCTTAGCCAAGCATAAATAAACAGTTAAGTGCCCGAGTTGAGTAAATCAATTGATTCTACTTTTAATATTCCTTTGCTTATGAAATTCAAATATAAACACCAAATTATGAACAATAGAGTCGATATTTTGTTCAGGTTTATCATGCCAGTTGAAAGAGAGAGAGAGAGAGAGAGAGAGAGAGAGAGGGGTGGAGCAGCAGTGGAGATAAGTTACTTTATTTAGTTATTGTATTCGAGGAAGCTTAAAAGATAGAAGCAAATACAGATGCCCTGTAGAGAAATCTTCTACAGAGGTATTTGGAGACTTATTCAATAATTTGAAGAGTATTCAGGAATCTACTATACTTTTATTTCTGTATATATACTCCTTTAATCTCATAGTCTCTGAGATTGATCAACTCGGTATACCCATTTCGCAGGAGTACAGGGTATATACATTATATTCAACTATAATAATAAAGATATAGATATAGATATATATATATAGAGACTGTAAAAGTTTCTGTGTCAAATTTTATAGCAAATGCAAATACTATAAATTATATATGGAAGTATATATATAGATGAGTATTCCATTGAGATATTTGTGTAAATTGTTAATAGAAACGAATGGAGATGCAAAGCGCGTGCCTCATAAATAATATTGTATTTAAATATTGATATTCATATTAATACCTGTGTCCGACCAGGTGAGTGCGTCTGCCTGGCCTGGCAAACTACATATGTGGACATACAAAATATTTATGAATCCAACACAGCACAAAAAACACGCTCAACAAATCATTACTATAATTGGACAGTGCATGGCAACAGTTTTCGGACATTGCTAGGCATTTGCTGGACTTTTTACCTTAGCATATTAGAGTGAGGGCTCGCTAAATGTGATTTTACTTTATTTGTTTTATGACTTTTCGCAGGAAATCAAATCGAAAGGTGTCGAAGTCTTTGCTTTAATTAAATCTTAAGTTGATTAAAATTAAAATTGAATTTTTAATTTATAATTATTAAATAATAATTTGACTTTATTACAATTAAGTCAAATTTAAAGTATATTATAATTATAATTTAAGTACAAAATTAATTTTGATTATTAATTATTATTTTCAATTTATTTCTATTTAAAAACTTTTTATTATCACAAATTAATTTTAATTTAGATTATAACTAGAAATGAGTGGTTTATAGAATCAACTCAATCTGATCAAGAATTGTCAAGAATTTTTAAAGCACATTTGAAATTCACAATAATCCACTAGGAGGAATGTCTACTGTACTTGTTTTTGGTTTAATTCAAATGCGTATTCGCTGTACACTTACTTCTGCCCTGTCATCTATGTACTATATGACCCCAATACAGCATATCAAAGCCAATTTGTCAGCCAAAGGTGTCAAAGCTAATCAAATTACATATTTGCATATTCAGCAAGCTGACTTATCCATAGTCAGATATGTAAACATGCATATGTTAATATTAACAAACGAATTCATAGTTTATGAGCTCCATAGATAACATCTATATAAATAAGTATATATACATATATACATATACATATATATATTGTATATATAAATATACAGCGAGACGTTTCACTTTGGGAGAAGCAAGAAAAAAATTCCACTGCTCGTTTAGCCAAGTCACAAACCCACGCACTAATCCCCACGCCCCAACATTAAAACCAAGCTTGAATTGAAGCTAATGTCTGTGCGTGTGCGTGTGTGTGCGTGTGTGTGTGTGCGTGTGCGCTGTCTATTGTTCGCGCTATTTATAATTTCTCATTTGCTTTCAAATGAGTCTTCCGACAGGCACTTTGAAATTTCCCTGGGACCCAGCTATTTTCGAGTGTACTTGTCTATCTGTTCGCTTCATGGCGTGAAGATAAAAGGCAATTGAAAGCAAAAGAGAAAATAAACAGTCGCACAGCGAAGTTTGAATACTCTACTTGACAGGCAACTGTAGAACAAGAACAAAAATTTCAAAAAATCAACAATAATTATAGAATATAAATACATTAAGAGATTTCTGTTTTTTTTTTTTTTTTTTTTTTGCGCTCAATGAAAATATATGATATATGTATGTTGATACTCGACTATCTATTCGTTGAGCGATGACATAGCTGAAGTGCCGACGGTATTCCAAATGAAAGACAAAAAACTGTGTGTTTATTGCATAAAAGGCATAAAAACAACAACGACTCAAGTCGTCGGCAACAACAACAACACGAGCAACAGCAAATACTAGCACACAGCTGTGCTATGTGCGCCTACTCTTTGACACGCAAATGTGTGGAGAGCTTTCGTGAGAGAGAGCATGCGCGCGTCGCTCAGCTGGCTTCGTTCTCTTTTGCTTATATGCCGTTTCTTCTTGTTGTTGTTGTCGTTATTGTTAGCGCTGCTGCTGGTGCTGCTGCTAGTGCTGCTTCCTTCCCATTTCTACTACGTTGCATTCGCTCAGCGTCGCCGTCGACGCCGCCGTCAGTTGAAATTCGAACGTTGACCGAAATTGTTGCTCTCGTCATAAACTCTTCATCGCTAAAGGCAAAACAAATATTAAAACAGACTCAATTTGTTTCTTTTTTTTATGCATTTGTATTTTTTTCGTGTGTCGCACTGTGTGTATTCCAGTTGTTTATCTGATAAGCATTAATTGTCAAAAAAAGAATAAATAAAAAAAATACAAAAAAAAAAAAACAGAAAAAAAAAACAAAAAAAGCAAAAAAAAAAAAAAAAACAAAACAAAACAAAAGCGGAACGCCAGGCAATACTACCAACAAGAAGCAGATCCCACGCACAATCATTCCACTTACACGCGCAGTTGTTGTTGCTGCTGCTGCCTCTGCTACTGCGCTGTCTGCGCATAGCTTCGTGACGTTTCCACCAGCAGCAATCTGATAAGGCGCTACACATATTTCATATTTCGCACGCACTCTCTCTGCCTCTCTGCCTCTCTGCCTCGCTGCCTCGCTGCCTCTCTGTCTCTCTCCCTCTCTACCTCTCTGTCGCTCTTTGGAGAAGCGTCTGGGCGCGCTGTGCTATTTGAGTGCTCTGCAGTCACAGCGCTTATCGGCAGCGACGCGTCGTCGCAGCTATACTGGCATTGCTCTTTGGCACCTTTGGCTAACCAGTCACAGTAGCAACAGCCACGGCAGTAGATATTTTACGAAAATGCCGCTAAAACACCAATCCCAACAACTACAACAACAACAACAACAGCAGCAGCTGCTACAAACGCAGCAAACACATTCCAATAGCAACAGCAACAACAACAATTCCGAATCACGCGAACGAACACAAACGATTGGTGAAACGGACATGGACCAATCGGTGCTAAATGGCCTGCACCTGAGTCCGGACAGCAACTATCATGGCCACAAGCGTCAGCAGGGACACAGGTGAGCAACGCCAACAACAGCAAAGCAATTTACGCATCACCTTTAAGCAATGTCTGACTCAGCACCTGAGTCAACACAGTCATCGTTGAACTTCGTCAAGTTTCGTTAAGTTAGCATCCATTTTGCAATCAAATGCAATTGTCTTGCCATCTATCACTCTCGCTCTCTCTCTCTCTGTCTTAATGGGATCGTTGCGCTTCCTGTTCACGCTTTATACATCATTTCTAATTGATTTGCTGATCTTGCACTGATTTTATAGGATATCAATTAAAGATATAAATTATGAAATGTATGTATATATTTACATATATATATATATATGTATGTATATGTATATGTATATGTATATATATGCTCATATATCTGCTCTGATCTTTGGCACTGTCTGCGACTATTCCGAAGCTATGAAATTTATATTGAACATATTTTTGTTTTGACAGCCAAGCAGAGTCAATTTGGTTTCGGATCTAAACATATTAATGAGATCTCATGCAAGACTATAGCAAAATTAATGCTCTAAGAAAACGGTTGCCATGTTTAGTTTAGACTAAAAACAAAAATGATTTATGGGCAAAATGTGAATAAATCTTGCTTTGCGTGTTGAAAAATTAGCAATGCCCTTATCTCTGTCCTCTTCCAGCTACAGTGTTGTTAAATGTTGACCAACATATGTTAAATTGTTGTTATTCAGTTGTTATTTTATAGCCAGTGTTGTTAACAGCCATAGACTAAATCATCAAATCATGTGTTTAAAGACAATATGTTGAAATATTAGCAGCACTCTTAGCATATTTGCTAAAGACAGTGTTGTTAAACGTTAAGTTGTATATTATTACTAAGTTAAAATGAAGTTTTATTGCCAGTGTTGTAAAATGCTTGACAATTTTCCAATCATACCCCTGTTCTTCCCCTTATGCCTTCAATAAGCTGACATCTCGCTCACGCCCACCTGCCAGTGTTGTAAAACGCTTCACTCTCTGATTTATCGCTAATCAAAAACGTAATTCGTTCAGCTTAGCTAATTGACAGAATAGAATGTCATATTATATATGCTTATCTCTTTGCGCTGGTTATCAAGCCGCTGTATGTCAAATTTTCCACGATTATCGAATTTGTCTTATCTAATCAATCTGTCAATCAATCAGTTCAGCAATATGAGCCGCTGTGGTATGAACTATATTCTAATCTAGCCCTAAATCAGTCATTCCATCAGTTTGAACTACCGCAGATCCTCTATTATATTGAACTACCGTTAAATTTGCAAATTTTTCTATACTAATCTATGCCTCAATCCATCCTTTCAACCATCTGAACTATCGTAATATCGTAATACTCGCATAGTTAAATTTGCTTAAGTTCTGTTTTAGGATTTCTGCAAGTTGAAGATTTGCCATTATACATTCGCATCCGCAGCCGCATCCGCAGCCGCATCCGCAGCCGCATCGTAATTTGCATTTCCACTCTCACTTTTCCCCACAGGTGCAAAGTTGTTGCATATCTTAGGGGCGGCTGTGGTGCGCCACATTTATCAACTGTGTCTGGCGCTGGGGCACAAGTTGCTGACTTGCCCTTGGCCATGCGTGTATCTCTCCCGCTCCCGCTCCCTCTCCCTCGCCCTCTCTCTCTCTCTCTCTCTCTCTCTCTCTCTCTCTCTTTCACTCTGTTAATTATTAGCGCTGGCTGGCAGCATGCCTAATTGATGTCGTCGCTTTAGTTCTGCCGGCAACGGCAACACGGCGTATGCGCAATTTCGATAATTTTCTAGTTTATTTTTTAAGCGCCTTTCCCACACCCAACGCGCTCTGTTTTTTTGCCAATTAATATTAATTTCTGTGCACATGTGGTGCTAATCAATGCTGATTAGGCCACGCCCCCCTCACTGTTAACCCTTGCCACTGGCCTTGCCCGGGTCGTAAATCAGCTAAATTGACATTTATGTAATTTTCGTTTATGTTTTGCTTGTCGATTTGCATTCCATACTCTGGCGAATAACTTTGTTGAAATACCGAGAATGCGCCAAGCCCCCAACACCCCCCCCCCTCCCACTCCATCCCTCACCTGCCCCCTCTGGCGCGCACGTGCATCCCGACCCGGGCGCCATTTTATCGTCAAGCTGAGCTGAGCCAGACGTGACCGTGCACCTGTTTTGCATGCAGCTCAATTGCAAACAATGGCCCGCCTGAATTGTCTTAAATCAAAAGGCTTTATGCAATGCCAGACCCCCCCCCCCTCCACACACACACACACCAGGCCCCACAGCCAGGCCCCCTTTAGCCAGTCTTAGCCGCAGCTACAAATTCGATGCCTTTGGGTTTGGGCTCACGTAGTTGCACGTTTGCAACTTTTTGCGTTGCCGGAAACGGAAGAGTCGCGCCACAGCGCCAACAACTGCTGCAGCACCAGCAGCAGCAGCAGCAAAAGTTTTATGTAATTTGCATTCCATTGATATTCGACTGCGAAATTTGTTCTTTTTTTCCTTTATTAGTTTCGTTTTTATTTCATTTATTAAAAATATTTGTTGCCTTCAATTCAATTTGTTGTTTGCCCGCAAATTAATGGCTTAAACATTGTAATTTGCATTTGTTTTTTTTTTTTTTTTGTCTTTCTTTTTAATACTGTAATTATTATTGCCGCTGTGCAGACGGAACGTAATTTATGCAGCTTTGGCTAGGCCCCTGTTCAAGGCCAGCGACAAAGGATTCGAATTGCAAATGAGTTCGATCTGCGGCCTTGTGAGAATCCCCATAAACTTTATATCAATATCAATTTCATAATTTATGCTTAATAAAGAGAAGAAAATTATTTAAAATTACTTAAATTATATGGTTTACTATGAGATATATATTATATATTGATTATAATACTAATAATAATAATCATGACAATAATAATAATAATAATAATAATAATAATAATCATGGTAATAATAATAATAATAATAATAATAATAATTATAATAATAATAATAATAATCATGGTAATAATAATAATAATAATAATAATAATAATAATAATAATAATAATAATAATAATAATAATAATAACAATAACAATAATAATCATAATAATTATAATAATAATAATAATAATAATAATTATAATAATAATAATAATAATCATGGTAATAATAATAATAATAATAATAATAATAATTATAATAATAATAATAATAATAATAATAATAATAATAATAATAATAATAATAATCATGGTAATAATAATAATAATAATAATAATAATAATAACAATAATAATAATAATAATAATAATAATAATAATAATAATAATAATAATAATATATTTATAATAACACTTTACATAAGAGATACTACATAATACCCATGTGGTAACGGAGCTAGGACGGACTCTGCGCCTTCATTAATAATAGCTTTTCCGATATGGCAGATATAATATTTCCCGTCAGGCCACGGCACTAGTAGGCGTTACGGAGAAATCTGAACACTTTATAAGACGAGGAATATATACAAGAGTATAACTTCAAAATTTCTATAGCTTGAATAACGGACAGACTGACGTACAGGCGTACGGCCGTACGGACGTACAGCAAGCCGCAAACTGAATCAATATGTTCCTTCGTGAATGAGTCAAACAGATGAAACTAGATGGCATGCTTCAAAAACTATTTTAATGTGCCATAAAAATCATATTAGTCTTCTCTTCATGCATATTTGCACTCTAAGAGCCGTAAAAACAAGCGTGAAAAAATAAGTCGTAATTAATAAAAAATCAGCTCAAGCTCAATTGGCGCTAATTGCAGCTGCATTTAACTGCCAATTAATAATGATTGTTTAGTGGATTTGGCAAGGGTAACAAATGCTCTGATACTCCGTCGCCGCCTCCGGACACTTTGTCACGTTGGCAAAAATGGAAAAGAAAACGAAAGAAAAAAAAGTCCGTGAAACGCGCAGAAAATGACAAATTGCCGGAGAGATTGACAGCTCTGTCGGACTCGGCCCTCAAACGGGCATTAGGAAACGTCAACGCGTTTACGTGTCAGCTACGATTTGCATCCTGTGGCCGGCGGACTGCCACCACTAAGCGCTATATGCAGGTATACACAGGTACGTGTTGCCCGCCAGGACCGTGGCATTAATTAAACATACCGAGGATTCGCTTCTGGAGAAGAGCTGGTTCTAGCATTAAAGCGTACTTAGTACATTGATCAGGCCATTAGTTAATCAATCTGCTGGAATTGACGTTTATATAAGCACTTAATGAGCTAAGCTTCCTCCCATTTGATTTCTTCAGCAATTGAGCATTTCCGCAGAGCGCTTCCTTCGCGAGGCAGCTCCATTCAGCTGTTCCACTTGAGTCCACTTCTCACGCCCCCCTTTTGATTGAGTTAGATTGAAGGCTGTGCGAAAAAAAAGAGCAGAGAACGGCGAGCGGCAACAATGACAAACAATTTAATTTACCTTTATTTATTTATTTGATCAATGACAATTATGCCGCTCACTTGTTGGCCTTTGTCCCTGGCTGGGTCCCTGGCCGCAGCATCCACAGACACAACAAGAGCACTGGGCTGCCCTTGGGCAGCAGCGCACAGCAGGGGTTGCTGCCGCTGCCGCATTTGCTGAGGGGTGCCCAGTGGCCCTTGCTGCCTAATTAACCCCGCCGTTCACATGCTAAGCCGCCTTCAATCAATTGAATGGACAAACAAAAAAAAAAAAAAAAAAAAGGCCCGGTCTACAGCCGGCATACAGTGCGCAGATGTGCTCTCTACCCCCGGCCGCTTAGCCGGCCCCCCCAAAGCCTCTTGCATAGCTAAACGTGCTCTGGCCCAAGGCCACACGCAATGGCCCGCTGCTTGAAAATTGAAAGTGCGAGCTGGACGAGCGCAACAGGACGGGTATGCCCGACTAGTGCGTGCGACAAACAGGGTATATTGCGGGCATGGAAATATATGGTCTGAAGATCAGGTATTTACCTTAACTGGCATACGAGTTAAAGTCTAGGGTATCTCTTAGTCGTGCATACACTGCCTCTCTGCTGTTTTTTGTTTTGTGTTTTGTTTGCATTCATCAAGTTTAGTGGACACACGCACCACCAAGCGCTGGACGAGCTGGGACGACCCACGCAGCTAGACGTAACTATTATGATCTCTGGGCAGGGGGCAGTGGGGCATCATCGGGGCGGGAGGTAGGTGAAACAAGTTCTAGATAGCACATAGAACAGGTCGTTTCAGTTTTTTTTCCCTAATGGCCTCAGTTTGATTTCGCTCGAAGTGCAGCTTGGACAACGGAGCCGAACGCGAATTGTGTTTCATTCAAAAGGACTCAACCTCCTTGTTAGTTTCCCTGTTCCTTTGTGAGTGTGCGTATATGTGTGTGTGTGTGTGTGCCTTACTGCATAGTGTGCCCATGTTGTGTGCATTGTATTGCGCTTTAAGTTACCAGACTCAGCCCGGCCACAGAGCTCCAAACTTTAATGCGTTGTGGACGAAAATATTTGAAGCTGTTCTGATTTTTGGCGTGTTTCCTCCTTAACACTGCCCAGCAACATTGGGGCAACTGCTTGAAGGCTCTTAGTAATAATATGAGTTATATTTATTGAGCTATAGCCACGGGCGTCGTAATATCAACTACGGGTATCAACTAAGGGTATATCATCTAATAATAGATTTCCTAAAGGCTTTCTTTTCTTTTCTTTTCTCAGCTTTCGTTTGTTCCTCTTAGAGCCTTTTCCTTAGGTTCTCCTTCTCATTTCTTTTCGCTTCATTTGCCTTCTGCTCTCAAGTTTTTTGTTTATTTAATTATCTCTAAAGTCTGGAACTTTTCTTATTTAAAATAAAATAAAAAATAAAACATGTCTGCTTTAGATTATTATTATTATTCCATTACCATTCTTTTTTTTTCATTGTTATTTTTTAATTTTTATTTTTATTATTTACCATTTAATTCTTCAGGTGATTTATTTATTATTTTATTTTATTTTTTTGGCTTTGCGCTTTATCGTCTGTCCATATAGCCATATATTTTCTAGTGCTCAGTTTTTAAAAAATATTTGTTTCCTCTCCTCTCTCTCCTTCTCTCGTTAACTTTATCTAAACCTATCACATTTTATTTAATTTTTTTTAAATCCTTGTTCGTGTCCTTTCTGTCTCTTTTGTACTAAAATCTTTATTTATATACCATTTGTCCATATGTCTATCTATATCTGTATCTATCTCCACCTACTCCTCTGCCTCTCCAAGAAATTCAATTCAGAATTCAAACCTTAACTATGCAGGAGCTTATCGTTTTGTATTAATTTAATTTTTTTTGCCACCAGTGATCTAATTATTTCTATTTTTCTTTCTCTATTACGTTCTGCCTATCTCTATAACTCTACTATCTATCTCTATCTTCTTAAATTTATATAATAATAATTGAATTCAGAATCAAGTCACACTATTAATTTACCTCTCATTCTCTCTCTCACTCTCTCTTTCATTCTCACTCCATCATTCGCTCTCTAACTCTATCACTCTCTCACTTTCTCTCTCTCATTTTCTCTTTTTAACTTTATCACTATCCCACTCTCTCTCTCTCTCACTCGTCTTTTAGCTCTCTCTCACTCAGTCCTTTACTCTTATCTATATATAAATTTTCTCTACTTGCCCCTGTTCCTCTCTCTCTCTCTCCCTGCTCCAGGTTCATCCCGTTTGCCAAAGTTAGTTACTCGTTTAATGCTTCGCACAAACAATCAGTTGTTATCCAATTTTGTTGACTAGCGTAAATGTTTTTCCTGCTCCACTTATTGTCACATGGCTGCACGTGTGGCTGAGTGTGCGTGCGTGCGTGCGTGTGCGTGCGTGTGCGTGCGTGTGTGTGTGGGTGTTTGTTAGGCTATTTGGTTTTGTGGTTATGCTTATTAAGTCAATTATCGCCCAATTGTGGCAGATCGTATGCTCATGTTGTGGCCAGCAAGAGGTCCCAAGCTCAAGGTCTCTGCTACTCCTGCTGCTCCTGTTGCTGCTGCTGCCCCTGCCTGGGGTTGTCATGCTAGTTATTCGAAACGCTGGTGTTTGTTTGTAATTTGGATTTTAATTGGAAGCACATAGAGCAAAGAGACCCAAGCGTCACAGCCGTCCACTCCTGTGTGCGGTGTTTCTAGCAGTGACCTTGGCAGAGAATTCAATTTATCCCAGCCTGGGGCTCTCTCAATGCCAATTGGTTTGGTTTGGCTCCAGCCAGATTTTTCCAGATAATTGAATTGTGGAGCTGAATCACCTTGAACAAACCCACGCAGCATTGGATACAATATTCGTTAGATAAACCATTTTGCTCGATGGCTGTTGAAGACAGCTAATTAATGCAGTAGACGAGCGGTTATGCTGCAGCGTCTCGCATTTAGCAGGTAGTTAAACTATTTAACCGCAGGATAAATGAAGTTAATTGGCCGCATCGAGTACACGCACCACTCTGGCCACTGAGCGCTCCATTTCTATGGCCAGTTGACATTGCTTTGCGCTTGTCTTATGGCCAGCCTGTCAGCTCGTTGTGGTCCGAGGCGTGCATATGCAGGTGACAGGTGCACTTGCCCGTAAGACAATGGCCACCCGATTGCCGTGCGGCATCCACGTGGCTACCACAGCAACAGCAGCCGCAGCAGCAGCAACTAGAATGACAGCCAAGAGCAGGGTCGGCTTTGACCATCTGAATTGTCAGCTGCATTTGATGACAACGCAACAACGAATGAAAAATTGTAATATAATTCAATTCTGAGCAACAAAGGGCAATATGACGCATTCGCCGCGTTGACATTGCCCTTTACGTAACTACGTATACGAAATCAAGTAGACTAATATATATATATATATATATATATATATATATATATATATATATATATATATATATATATATATATATATATATATATATACTAGAATTCGATTACTAGTTAAAGCTCAAATAGTCTGCTTAAGAAAATCTTAATTAAGAGTAATTTAATGCTCTATGAAAGCTGCTTAAGGCTGAGCTTTCATATAATTTGAAGCTTTGAATAAGCTTTCCTAGAGCATAAGCTGCAATTGATTAAAAATCAACAGCTTCAAGCTTAAACACTTTTAGCCGAAAGCTTATGATTGGTTTTTTAAGTCAAGACTAATGCTGTCTGTTATGTTAAATATTTGATGTTAAGTATTTGATGTAAAGTCTCTGGGAAGCTCTCTCATTCCCTCTCTTTCACACACACTTTATCAAGTGCTTCCGACAATTCCGCAATTGGCAAATTGAAAAGCTGTCGCCTGTTATGCATCATAAAGCGATATCCTGTGCCCAGTGTCCATGGCGCATGTAATTGGCATGTGTGTGGAATCGATTGTCATTATCGTGCTTGATCCGGAACTGAATCAGCTACACCAGCAGCAGCAGGATGCGGCGTAATAAAATTGTTGTCGTTTACAGTTCGTTCACATGGACGATGGCCATAACAGTCAGTTGACATCCTGAGCACAGCTGTCACTCTCTCCCTGTGTCTCCCTCTCTCTCTCTCTCTCTCAAGCTTTTGCTGTTGTCTTAGTTCCAAATCGAAAATGTCTCATGTGAAGCAGATAAACTTTTGAGCTCAGGACTTCAAGTTGAACCTAGATGTAGATATAGATATATATATATATATATATATATATATATATATATATATATATATATATATATATATATATATATTTATATATAAGATATTCTTTATCTAAAATTATTTATATAAGCGCAATACAAGCCCAACTATGCAACACAACACCAACTCGAACACGAATAACCCAAATAAGAGCTTAAGTCTTAGCTCGGCTAATGCCAATTGCAAAGGAGTTGCGGCAGCAACAACAGTTGCCGCACAGCAGCAACAACGTTCAGTGGCAGCTGTTTCAGCTGTGCCGCAAACCGATTTGCATGCAGACACCTTGTTGTTGCAACTGCCAAATATTAACAGCAGCAGCAGCAACAACAACAACAACAACAACCAGCAGCAGCCAAGAACAACAACAGCTTTGCACCAACCGCTAAATTCGTAAGTGTAAAGCGCAAACAAAACAGAAAAAGAAAAAGAAAAAAATAAAAGAAATAAAATCTTTTACAGTTGTGTGCAGAAATTTAAACATTGAAAGTTGCAATAATAGCGCTGTCTCTCGCACACTCTCACTCTCTCTCTCTCTCTCTCTCTCTATATATATATATAAATACATATATCGAGTACTATTTCTCTCATAGACAAATGCAAATATTATTAGAATATTCCTTTTGTTTTATGAACAGATTTTGTTGATCAATCGAAGGCGATGACAAAAGCGATGGCAATGGCAATGGCAACGACAATGGCAATGGTGCATGCTGCATGCAAATGTCAACAGCCCAATTAAAATGCCAATCTACAGCAACAAGAACAATCTTTTGGTTTAAAGAGCAAACATAGACCCCAAGCGATGGCCAGATACTCAGCCAGTGTTGAGTTATTTGTTATCTTTTTTGGGCTCTCAGTCAGTTCCGCACTCTTTTGTTGGCTTTTGCAATTGCGATTAGGGGCAGTCGCATTATCAGCCATCAACAAAGTGCAAATAACCTTATATAGTATATATATATATATATATATATATATATATATATATATATATATATATATATATATATATTTATATACATTCAATTTGATTTACAAGATTTTTGCAATTGATTGCACTTCACTTGCCTTGTTTGCTTGTTGACATCACTTTTGCCTGTTTATTTGTTACTGTTTTTTTTTTTTTTTTTTTTTTTTTTACATTTGAATAGCAGAGCTTTTTTTATTTCCTCCATGATCCATGAAGATCATTCGTTGATTATGCATAAAGCTGCTCTCTTTTGGCATAGATAATTCAGAAGGGAGACAGAGAAAGGGATAAGTTGTATAATAATTAATATTAAGAGGAAGTAGCGAGAAGCAATTAAGATAAGTTTTCTACTGTAGTAAAACGTATCTAATAGTCCATATGTATTGATAAAAAATCGGACCATAAGAGAGAGTGAAAATTGCTTCAAATTCAACTAGCAGGGAGAAGCAACTTAGATAAGTTTTCTTATCTTCCTAGTCTTATCCAATAATCAATGTGAAATTTGCTTACTGTACAACTTGCAGAGAGTAGCAATTCAGATAAGTTTTTTTTTTATGTTTCTGATAAAACGTATCTAATAATCAATGTGTGCTGAGTAATGAGGAAAACTTTAGGGAGAGTAAAAATTGCTATAAAGTCAAATTGAAGAGAGCAGCAATTTAGATAAGTCAAAATTAAGCTTGAAGAAAGCAGCAAATGCGATAAGTTTTCGTAAGATTAAGGAAATTTGCTAAGAAACTTTAAAAACATAAAAGGCAATTTATAAATATAAATTTATATTTATTTTAATTATTTCTTATTCAAGTAAAACATAATAAATGTACAGCTGTGATCCCCCAAATATTAGTATATATTCTAGTACTATTTGCATGCAGCCCACTTAGGGAGTTTTTCTTAATTAAAATAAAATATAAAATAAAAAATAGTTAAAAAATCTCATTAATATGCTCAGAGATTGTTTTGGCCAGGTTGCAAAATCAATTAAGTTTTCCTTGCTGGCTTCCAGTTTACTCAAAAGCTATTTCGAGTTATTTTGCTGCTGGTTATAAATATGATTTTTTTTTTTCATATATAATTCGCTTTGATTATCGCCAAAGCGTGTGCTAAAATAAGCGCCACGATTTATGGCAGTGCAATTTGTGATTATTTTTAGAAAAACATTTTATTTTTGTTTTTATTAATTGCCCCGAGAGAAAGACAGCCAGAGAGAAAGAAACAAACAAATAAATAAGCAACAGCCGCAAAATGAATTCGTCAGATTAGCGAGAAATTATTTGCGATTTCTTATTTGCTTTGGCTATTTATAGAGGGGCTGGCTGCAGACTGCAGATTGCAATTGCCATTTGAATGTCCCATCGATAATAATTACTTTTCTGGGTTAACACTTAATTGGTTTTGAGCAGAAGCTTAACTTGTGTCCGAGCTGGCAACCATTGCTGCCAGTGGAAATAATTACAGTTTTTGGCTTTAGTTAAAGATGCTTTTCATCTCTGACATTTGTTGACTAGCCCTCTCGCCCTCTGTATGTGTGTGTGTGTGTGTGTGTCAGATTTATGCACTTTGTTCGAATTTGGGTTAAACAACATGCAACAACAGCAGCAACAACGAGCAGCTGGATCCTGCGGCAAGGATGCAACTTTTCGCTTATTTGGCAAATTTTCAAGTGAAGCAAATTGCAAAAGCGACAACAAAATAAATAAACGCAAACACACACATAGTTGACAGCCACGAACAACAACAACAACAACAACAGCAACAACAACAGCAACAGATATTTGGAGCTTAAATTACAATTTTGCTTGACTAAGCTAAAGTCTCAATATGCCCATGTGAAACTTTCGAAAATAATTTGATTTATTTACAATTTAGGGCAAATGAAATTTAATTGTTTAGATATAAAGTTTAAGTAAAGCATTAAATGCAAGCTTAAAGCCAAGTTTGTTTAATGAAATTAGAGAACAAGTTCCTTAGTTCGAGTAGCGTTCTACTACTTAATCAGGCTTGAATAAATACTTACGACTTTATTACTTCAAATATTTCAAATGTTAATCAAATTTGGATTAAGTTTAGAAAAGGGAGAATTTGTAGGCAACTGGAAAAACTAATTGATTAAATAAGAGAGATAGTTTCTTAATTCGAGAAACGTTCTACTTAATCAGGCTTGAACAAATGTTTTATTTACGACTTTATATTTATTCAACATTGATAAAGTAGAAAGCTTCTCGAATGTTCCCTTATTTAATCCATTTCTTTAAAGCTTTTCCAGCATGCAACAAAAATCTATTTTCCTTCTCTTAGTCCAAGTTTGATAAATAGAATTAGCTGAATTTATCAAATCATAAATTAGCTGTATTATATATGTACATATATATATATATATATTATTATTATTATATATATGAAATATTTATTATAGTTTGATTAAGCTAAGAAAGCTTCCCGAACTAAGCACAGTTTCTGTTATTTAATAAAACATTTTGTTTGGCATTTAAAAGCGTTTGATAGTTGCCTAAAAATAGTCCTCGTCCTCCTACTTCTTTCACCAGAAACAACAAAAAAAGTAGTGCAAAAAAATTGGATAGCAAGCGAAGCACTACCAATGCTGCTGTTGCTAATGAGTTTTGCCGCAATTGGGGGCGTAACGCTAATGGGCGTGGTTATCACACAAACACACACATAGACAGACAGACAGAGAGAGATAGGACTGTCAGTGAGCAGGCAAAGGGGCGTAGCAACGCCCACAACAAGTTTTTTTACACTAATTGCTGACCGCAGAGAAGCCTGCGGCCAACGTGAACCACAACCAAGTCCCGTTGTTAAGCCCAATTGCATTTGAACGTTGTTTCAGCATTTAAGCCAAATACCATTTCACGTGCTCGCTATATGTTTTATTGAATTTGCCTGAATTCACAGTTGCTCAACTGTCTTTTGCGCAGTGCGCCTTGATAACCTCCGCTGGGGTTAGCCAAAAGGGGGATAGATGCAATTGCAAATTCAGCGATAAGCCAACTCGCATCACACCATCCACCTGTGACGTCAGCAGCGATCACAAATATTTATAAAAAACACAATTAACTAATTGAATAAATAAATAATCGAACTAAAGCTACAACCAAATAAGACAAATATATGCCTTATTGTCTACGAGGAGGAATTTTATTAATATATTAATATTTGGCTTATTCAGGGAATGTATTAAATGTTTAGAGTTAAGTTTATTTATGAAATTTTTTTGTTTTTGTTTTTTGTTTGAATAAGGATATTTTATGAATAAAATATATTGAAAACTATTTGAAAATCAATGTTGAAATTAATATATATTTTTTTATGAATTTAATTTTAATAATATTATATAATTATTTTAATATAAAATTAATATATTATTTATTTATATTATACTAAACTTGATGACATGAGTTCATTTCTTGAGAAGCAAAAATTAATGTAATTTATTTTAGACATGATCAAATCATTAACTTAACATTAAGCATTAAGCTAAAATTCACCTCAAAAAAAATTTTTATATATTTCAATTTCCATTTTCCGCCAGATTTTATTTAAGTTCAGCGCCTGAAGATAGGCAACACTCTTTTGCTCTCAATAAAAAATCGGAAATCAGATTATTAAAGCACAATTTTAGTTGCGGCATAAACATAAAATTTTCAAAAAATTGCAAACGACTATAATAAAGGCAATCAAAGACTTTTACTGTAAATATTAATATTTTTCTACATTTTCTATCTTTCAGAGTCTTTGTGAACCGATCGCTGCATTTGGAGAATATTAAGTACTATGGCTTCGACATGGACTACACCTTGGCCGGTGAGTATATGTATAGTATACACAATTTCCTATATATATATATATTTTGATTTCTCTTACGTTAGAGTACAAATCGCCGCAATATGAGCAGCTGGGCTTTAATCTGGTCAAGGAGCGTCTCGTCTCGATGGGTTATCCGAAGGAGATACTGCAGTTCGAGTACGATCCAACATTTCCAGTGCGTGGCCTTTGGTTCGATACGCTCTATGGCAATCTGCTAAAGGTGGATGCGTATGGCAATATTCTGGTCTGTGTGCATGGCTTTGAGTTCATCAAGCAGTAGGTTTCACTGTAAAGCAATAGCAACTTCCATGTTAATTAATAATGATTTCCACTTATGACAGCCACCAGGTGTACGAGCTATATCCCAACAAGTTCCTCAAGCTCGACGAGTCTAGGGTCTACGTGTTGAACACTCTATTCAATTTGCCCGAAACCTATCTGCTGGCCTGTCTGGTTGATTTCTTTACCAATAGCAAAGATTTTGTTCGGTGAGTTCTAACTAATTAATGTACCCGACTTACCATTGCCAGCTCCTGCGGCCTGTCTACCTGTATGTGCTGCTCTCAATGCTTCTTTATAGTCTGACACACACATACTCTCTCTGTCTCTCCCGCCCTATACCTCTCTCTCTCTCTCTCTGTCGCTCTCTCTCTCTCTCTTTGGCTGTCGCTATCTCACTCGCTCACTATCTCTCTCTATGTCTATTCGTATACCCAACAGCGTTGAACGCGGCATCAAAGCTGGTGATTTTCTTTTTACGTATAAGTCGATTTTCCAGGACGTGCGACGAGCCGTCGACTGGGTGCATTCCGATGGCGATCTAAAGCGTCGTACCACACAGGTGAGTGCAAGCATGCATTAATTAGCTCTATTGCGTACTACTAGACTTTATTCTTATCGAACATGAAGCTTTTTTAAGGGATCCTAATTGTTCTCATTAATCAAAGTGTAGCCAGTGTCAACCAGGGCGAAGGTTTTCCGATGGGTAATGGGTTGCAGATATTCCGACTTCAGTAACTAACTTGTTGAGCTTATTCTAGATTGATATTTTTTGGAAAAGAGGCTATTAAAAGAAAATTGATATATATATAGACTAGTCTAGAGTATACAGTATCAAAGGTGGCTAGAGTTCAGCATAATTTCCTATCTTTTACTTCCCATCGAATTTACTTGTTTAATAATTTGGCCAATCAGTCCTCTACCTTCTAAGCTAACCCTCTTACCATCTTCTCGCTTTCCTTCAGAACATGGCTTACTATGTGAAGAAGGACAAACGTCTGCCAACGGTTCTGTGCCGCATTCGGGAGTCGGGCGCTAAGCTCTTCATGCTGACCAACAGCGACTACACGTACACCAACGAGATCATGAGCTATCTGTTCGACTTTCCGCATGGCGCCAACGTTGATGAGCCGCATCGGGACTGGAAGAGCTACTTCGATGTTATTGTGGTGGATGCGCGAAAGCCCCTCTTCTTTGACGAGGGTACGGTGCTGCGGCAGGTGGATACGGAGACAGGTGACCTGAAGATCGGCACGCATATTGGGCCACTGCAGCCGGGTCAGGTGTATTCGGGCGGCTCGTGTGAGCTATTCACCAAGTTCATCAATGCTAAGGGCAAGGACGTGCTGTATGTGGGCGATCACATCTTTGGCGACATACTCAAGTCGAAGAAGATACGCGGCTGGCGAACGTTCCTCATTGTGCCGGAGCTGGTGCGGGAGCTGAATGTGTGGACGGATGAGTGCCAATTGTTTGCGGAGCTCCAGAATTTGGATATCAAGCTGGGCGATCTGTATCGCGACCTGGACTCGAGTGCCAAGGTGAAGCCGGATATATCGCAGCTGCGCACCTGCATTCGGGATGTGACACACAAGATGGACATGTCCTACGGCATGATGGGCTCGCTATTCCGCTCTGGCTCTCGCCAGACCTTCTTCTCCAGCCAGGTGGTCCGATACGCCGATGTCTACGCCGCAACGCTGCTCAATCTCATTTACTACCCATTCTCCTACATGTTCCGTGCCCCGGCCATGCTGCTGCCCCACGAGTCGACTGTTGCCCACGATCAGGCTCACCAGCCACCGCCGGCGCTAGCACCCGCTTCCCCGGTGGCCGCACTGGACAGTGCCACCAGCAGCGCCGTCGCATCCAAGCTCAACTCGGCTCTGCGCAATGACGAAGTGCTGGCTGGAAGCAATACGCCAGTCAAGGAGGCCGGCAAGGACTTGCATCGCGCGGTATATTCATGAAACAGCGAAACTCCATAGATCCTTTCGCTAATCATCTTGTCTGTTTGCAGAGCTCCATTGTGCACACGCGACCATCAACGCCCACTGTGGTAACTCACACACACGACGAGGACTACTCGGAGGAGGAGGAGTCGGCCAGCGGCGCAGAGTCCTCAGCGGAGCAGCAGAAGCGCGAAGTCTCCGACTAAATGAATAATCTATATGTCGCTCACTCCCCCCTTGTGCGGAGATCAACGAATTTGCAAATCCTATTTCTGTGGTCAATTTGCCAGATCTACTCCGTATACCTAAACGAAGGTTGCAGGCTCCTTCTACTCTCCCCATTGCAACTAGTGAGAAACAAGCGATTTTTTTTCGATTTTACATATACAATTATAAAGTCTATAAAATATATATAATATATATACACTAGCTGGTTGGTTCCATTTGCCCAAAATATATAGTAAATGTATTTTGTAACAAAAAAAAAAAAAAAGAAAAGTTAATGAACTCATTAATCATGTGTTGTTATTGAAGCCGATCGATGAGTGTGAACTGTGGGAATGGAAGGTAATTGTTTGAGGTTCCCATGAACTTTGACTAGTGAAGTTTCCCATGAGCTTTGAATACTAATTATTAATTTAGTAAGAGAAATATGCATAATTCCTGAGGCAACTGAGAAATGATTTCTTTAGTAGGATACTCCTAACCGAGCTGGTAGTTTACTTTTCATTTAACTTTTCAATGAAGCTATTAATTCCAAACAATAGTATTACATGTGTCTTCTTTATAAGAAGAACTACTATCTATATAAGATCAATTTGCTCAGATAGTATTTTTTATATATAATATAAAGAGATTCTTAAATTCCTAGAGAGTAAGTTCAACTGTCGAAAATCCTATGTCGACAAGGCCTTCAACTATAAGCATCATATGATTATCAAGAGTCTTCTACAGTATCTTCAATCTATATTTGCCTAAGGCATCTCTCCAGCCAACTCCTCTCCCTTACCACAATTGAAAGAGTTTTCATGTAATCTTCATAATCGTATATATTTAGGAAAAAAAAAAAATATATCCCGATAAGGGGTAGATATATTATAAGACATGGCTATAGTAAATAATGGGCTGCATGTGTGTATGCTACGCCCCTGATATTACTGCTTGGCAATCTTGTTGGCATCGCAGCGTAGGTCGTTGTAGATGGCCTCGGTCTGGTAGTCGCTCTCCAGCTTGGTGACCAGCTCGCCAGCATTGTCCTGTAGTAGGGAGAAGGCAAGGATTAAATGGGCTGTTTGGATAGCATAGATCAGGGTGGACTTACGTCGAATAGCACGTTCTCCTCGCCCTTCTGGTACTCGCCAAAGAGAGCGAAGACATCGACGAACTTGCCGTGGGCACCGAAGCGGTCCGAGATGAGGGAGAACAGATGCTTGATGGTCTCCTGTTCGACGGGCGTGGTGTCGGCGCGGGCAAAGACCGCACGGGGCATCTGCACCTCCACGTTGCAGCTGGTGAAGTCGGTGACGGGACGACGCTCCAGAGTGGGGCAGACGAGCTGCCAGTCCTTGTGCTGCTCCAGCTGCTTGGCGGGCACGATCAGCAGCTGCTGCTCCGTGCTGGGCTCGATCTTGCACCAGTCCAAGCTCCGGCGCTTGTTCAACAAGGCGGCGCCCAAGCGAGCGCGTTCGCAGTTAGCATCAAAGTGACTAAAAAAAGAGAAACAAAGCAGAGAAGTCATGACTTGCTTCTGGACATATCCAGCGAACTCTTACATGGGAACCTTTTGCAAATCCTCGCGGCTGAGCGTGGGCGGCGCAACGGCCACGAGCAGCTCATCGGGCTTTAGCTTCTCGAAGACCAGCGGCAGCAGCTTCTGCTCGCGTGCATCACCGTAGTTGGCAGCCGTAGCGACCATCATGTCGGCCTTGTTGTTGGAAAGCGCCTCAATGCAGTCCGTGGACTGGACGCACTCCAGCTCTGGGCGGGCATCGCGTGCGTAGGCGGCGCGATGAAGCGCCTGACACTTGGACCATTCGGCATCGCGCTGGGTGCAGAGGCGCAGCTTGCGAATCGCGCTGCCATCGCGCTCAATCACATCCTTGTAGCCGGCGCGCTCCAGATAGACCTTGGGATCGATGGCCTCCTGCTTGCTGTGGTAGACAGCGTTCGGCTGGATGAGCAGATGGGCAGCGGCCGCCTGGTTGTCGGCGTGGAGGCCGTTGGTGAAGAAGCGTTCGAGGCGCGACTGCAGCTGATGGAGCTTCTCGGTGCCGTGCACGGCCTGTTCGTTGGAGATGTAGCCGCTCCAGGGGCGCTGGGCCCAGGAGCAGGCCGGTCCGGTCACGGGACGACGCGTGCCATCCTCGCACAGGTACTCAAAGTCCTCAGGCTTACCCTCGGCTGCGGGTGCTGTCGGGCTGCCGGTCAGGCCAAAGTATTTCTTGATGTACTGCACCTTGGTAAAGGCCACCTCACCCTGGCCCTTGTCCAGGCAGCGTATGGCGCCGTCATAGCCACTGTATATGTCCGGATAGTTGCACTGGGATGGCTTTTCGCACAGGGCGCACAAATTGGCGTACTTCTTCTTCAGCAGGCGGTCCGTGTCCGGATGCGCCGAGTAGTTGCCCACCAGGCATGACTGCACAAAGAACTCCGAGAGCGACTTTAGCTCGCGCTCCGTGGCCGAGATTTGCGGATCGGCCGAGACCTTGAGCACATTCGTATTCTTCAGCTTGGTAATCGGAATCCTATAGCCCACGTTACGACCAAAGCCCGTGTGGCACGACTTAGCACCACGCAGCTCCTTCAGCGAGTGGATCGCCGACGATTTCTTCACCAGAATAATGCCCTCATAGCGGAACTCAGCTGTAAGCGGAAGGTGCGGTTAGAAACTAACTCGAATTGCAACTAAAACTAAAATATTTCAAAGATTGGACTGAATACAAAAATATGTTGAGGTAGATCATCTGCGTCTGAACTCTGAACAATGCCATGTGAAATATTTCTACGTTGTGATTAAATTATTAAACTCAAATCTGTGAACTTTGAGACAGATCAGCGACTTTAAACAATTATACATGAAATGTATAGATGGTGTAATTAAATTAATGAAATAAAATAATATAAAAAATGAAAGAAATTAAATAATAAAAATAAATGAATTAATGAATATTTTTATAAAGCAAAAGTTTCCGAACCCGAAAAAATGTGTGCAGAGACGACCCTTATCAAAGCTGTAGAGTTTTTAGGTGTATTCTATGTATTATATATACAAACTATATAGAATAAATTTTTAATTTTGAAAAATTTAGGTGTATTCTATATATAATTTGTATATAATAATTTTTCAATTAATTGTAATTTATAACTTTAATTAAAAATTAAACTTTTTTTAACTAAAAAAAAATGAATTTATAGCTTTAATTAAAAAAATATTTTCTCCTATTCTATATATAATTTATATATAATATTTTTTTTATTTATAATGTTTTTTAAATCATTTTGAAATGAAACTAAAATGCTTAGAAAATAGCAAAATTATAGCTAATTTCTAAATATTTTAGTCTCATTTCAGAATAATTTTTTGATAAGGAAAACAAATCGGTAATAGGAAAATTTGACGAACTAAAAACTTATTTTTGTTTTAATATTTTTTCTTCTTTCTCACTTTTTTATCAGCGCACTCTTTGGGATATAGGCAGTTTTTAGTTCAGTTTCACTTTATAATAATTTTGCTAGATTTGCAAATCAAAATTAAATCCGAAGCATAAAAAAGATTAGAGATTTTTTTTAAATTTTTAATTTTAACCTTTACCTAGCCTGCTCTATGTATTCTGCTCAAATATAATCGAATAATAATGACTCTAATGACCCCTTCAGCCAATGGATCTTTCACTAAGCTTTCACTTCTTATCATAATATCATCATATCGACTCACCGTCCTTGTCGTCCTGTGTGCGTATCTCGGAGATGACACGGTAGTCCTCGTTTTTGCGATGATAGGCCATGTACATGTCCTCCGGTTCGCTGGCCAGCACATCGGCCTTGCGCTGCTCGATCAGTTCCAAGCACTCGACGCGATCCCGTCCAGCTACGCACTCCATGCGAATGCCCGCCTCCGAGGGATCTGCAAGCAGCTTCTGGCAATCGCTGAAGTAGATTTGAGGCACGCACAAGCGATCTGCAAGATAAATATATATACATACATACAATATATAGAGTCAAATATTGGTCACGATGCCTTGATTGTTCACTTACAGATTGGTTCCTCAGCGGCAGCATAGCTGCCGTGGAGCAGCAGCAGCTGCAGCAGCACCACTGCTGGCAGAATCCGTGTGATCGTCGCAGATGCCATCGTCGCCTTGGCTCAACTGTGGAGCTCGGCTTGCCGGCCGGCGCTTTTTATAGGCTAGCAGCTGACAAGGGGTCGTCGCCGAGCTCGTCTCGCTTTTTGCTCTATTTGCTATTATTTTCGCGTTTGTTTGCTCTGTTTTGTTCTCTTGTCTTTTTTTTTGTTTTGTTTTGTTTTGCTTTGTTTTTTTTTTTGCCTCCACTGCAACGGCCGCCAATGTTTTGATTGCCGGTGATCTTTCCATTAAGCGAAAAAAAAACATTAAACGATACGTATATAGCAACGTCTCGGGCCCCATCGCCGGGTTCTTCCCGGCTAAACTCAGACCTGCGCTACGAAATAGCGACAGGGCGTGCTGATCGACCCACGCGCATGATCTTGATGTCGTATTCATTTATAGATCTATTGATAATGCTCGTGTCAGCTCTTATATTTAGTATATATTCATATCTAATCCAAGCCAAAATAGATCAAACCAACTAGAGTCGGAGAAACGATCGAGTTACGATCAAACTTGACTTACGATATTCAGTCTAGTTAAGGAGAATTTGTGGACTGAGCAACGGATAACTTGTCTAGCCAGTTAGCTGACTTTAGCAGTGGTAAATAAGTCTATATAAAAAATGTAAAAAATCAAATTAATAATTCATTTTGAACTATCTGTTCAAGTATTGTGTATATAGATTGTATATATATATATATATATATATATATAACTGTAACTATAAATATATATATATTATTCAACTATTCAAGTAGTTCAATTTAAATTCGATTTGGCATAATGTAAATCGGTTGATTAGCTGTTTGCTGGTTGTTGTCCGCCTCTACCAATTGGCTGAATCAGCAAACTGTTTAAACCTGAGCACGTTCGTATCTTTCTATATGCCTAGCTGCAGTTAGAGAAATTCTAGTATATTTGAGTTGTTACAAATTTAACACTATTATATATACACTATTATATATATTTTTTTTGAATGGTATAAAAATTATTGATATTATCACTAAATTAATATGTTTAAAAATAATATAAGAATTATTTTTAATTAAATTTTATTTTTGTACATTTTTTTAATTCAGTTCATTCAATTCAATGAGAAAAATAAGTAAACAAAAATCAAATGTAAGAAATCTATATATGGATTAAAATTTCATAAGTTTTTATTTTTTTCTTATTTATTAAGAAAATAAATAGAATTTGTTTTAAAAGTAATTTTATTAAACCATTTTTAAAAAATAATTTTGTAATATTGTTTAAATACCCAAATACATTAATATAATTATTCTATATAAATTAAAAATATTTTAAAAAACAAATTGTAATTTCCCCAATTTGTTGTACAGTGAAGTAAAATTTTTAAAATGAATAAAATATCTATATTATCTTATGATATTATTAGTAAGTTAATAGATTTAAAAATTGTGTAAAATAATTTCTTTATTAAATTTGATTTCCTTATTTTATATGTACATGTGCTATATGTCTAAGTTCCACTTGAGGAGCAAATGCTTCCACTTAAGAATTGCTTCCTTTTGAAGCCCAATCAGCTTCTATCAACTTCTATCTGTAGTGAGCCTATTATTACTACTTTTCTCGCCAAGTGCATCTACACACATCCACAGACAGAGTATTCTATATATATATTATGTATATATTTTTTTAAACAGGTTATTGCTGAGCAGCATTGTGCATAGACACAAGGCACTTACAGTATAATCATTTCTGAGTATTTATTGGATTAATGCAACGATGTCACTTAAGGTTCCCCAGCCAGCAACAGGGCATGTCCGCCGCACCGTCCCACCCCGCCCTGACCTGACCCGCCCCCTTAGCGCCTGTTGCGCCTACCGCCCGCTAGTCGCAAGTACTAATTGACGAGCCGACCTACAGTGGAGCCAGACATATATGCAACCCGTTGTCATTTTATACGATTTGTGTGTGTGTGTGTGTTTTTTGTGATTTTCTTAGGCAAACAATTGATTTATTTGCATGTCAGCAGAACCTGTTCTGTGTTCTGTGCTCTGTGCTCTGTGCTGTGCTCGCAGTCGGCGATCCCAGTGAAGCCCCTTTCCGAATATAAATTTTTGTGGTTCATTTAAAATGCAGGGGCGTGGCATGGCGAGGCGTGGGCGGGGGAGGGCAGGGTGGCATATGTACATATCTAGCTGAGTAAATTGCCCGAGTTCTATGGTGGGCGGCAGTCTCGACTGAGTGACTTATAAACGAAGCTCGTTGAAATGCGCTGGAAAAGTCGGGTAAACAAGATCACAAAAGTAATTCTAAAGCAGAATTTAATTATGTATTTAATTTATTTTTATTACTGCCTACTAATGGTGCTTTTGCTGGACAGAGCACCGAGTTGAACCAATTAAATGCTGCCGCTATATATAGCCAAGTGCGCTTGGCTTCAATTAGCCACATTAGTCCTCTAGCTCTGCATGTAACTAGGTGCATACAGCTTAGATAACTAATGCCACAAATCTTGGCATTATGTGGATTTGTATATCATCGAAAGGTCATTTGAAAAACATATCGCATCGACGGGACTTTCCAAATGACGCAAGGGGAATTTTCAATTTAAATTTAATCAGTGCTTAGCATTTGGGGTTATGTGAGCGGAGCAGCCAATTATTGCCGATTATTGCTGTTGTTATGCATAATAAAGCGAAATGAATTTGCTAATCAGACTTGAACAAATTCTAGAAATTTCGAAGCAAACGAACATTTGAATTGCCCGCCAAATGGCAGCTCTGAATGTATTTACTGCAAGTTGGCACTGCTAAATATGCTAGCGCCCCCTGGCGGGTTTTGCATACAACTCGACTGGCATTTGTTCAGCAGCAATCCGGTCACACATGCCTAGTGTCAAAAGCAAAAGAACTGGTCACATTGAACTCTTGCCTCGAAACAAATGACACGTCAAGTGAATTGGATATTGGGAGGCAAACAGTGAAATAAATCGGCTGTAAACTATACAATTAAATACAAAATTCAATATATAAATCGTGGACAGCGTTGCTGCTTAGTTTGGTGCAAAGATGACCCAAGTACCGTGTTACACGATCATCAACTCGCCGGACCTCGAGGTGCCGAACGAGATGCAGCTGAAGCAAGACCTCGAAAAAGGCGACACGAATGTGAAAATCGAGACGCTGAAGAAGGTGATCAAGCTGATGCTAAATGGCGAACGCTATCCGGGCCTCATCATGACAATCATACGTTTCGTGCTGCCCGTGCAGAACCACATAATCAAGAAGCTCTTGCTCATCTTCTGGGAGATCGTGCCCAAGACCTCCGCCGATGGCAAGTTGCTCCAGGAGATGATACTCGTGTGCGATGCCTATCGCAAGGTAAGTCAACCGCCGTACCAGCCACTACTTTTCACTGACCGCAGCGGCATCCATTTACACCCATTAGGACTTGCAACATCCGAATGAGTTCTTGCGTGGCTCCACGTTGCGCTTTTTGTGCAAGCTGAAGGAACCGGAGCTGCTGGAGCCCTTGATGCCGGCCATACGCGCCTGCCTCGACCATCGCCACTCGTACGTGCGCCGCAACGCAGTGCTGGCCATCTTCACCATATACAAGAGCTTCGACTGGCTGGTGCCCGATGGGCCGGAGCTGATTGCGAGCTTCCTGGACACACAGCAGGACATGTCGTGCAAGCGCAACGCCTTCCTCATGCTGCTGCATGCCGATCAGGAGCATGCGCTCAACTTTCTGGCCTCGTGCATCGACCAGGTGCAGAGCTTTGGCGACATCCTACAGCTGGTCATCGTGGAGCTCATCTACAAAGTGTGCCACGCCAATCCCGCAGAGCGATCGCGCTTCATACGCTGCATCTACAATCTGCTCAACTCGTCATCGAATGCGGTGCGCTACGAATCAGCTGGCACCTTGATCACACTCTCGCTGGCGCCCACGGCCATCAAGGCTGCCGCCGGCTGCTACATTGAGCTGATCGTCAAGGAGAGCGACAACAATGTGAAGCTCATTGTGCTGGACCGTCTGATTGCCATGAAGGAGAACGAGAATATGGAGAAGGTCATGCAGGATCTGGTCATGGACGTGCTGCGCGTCCTGGCCGCACCGGACATCGAGGTGCGCCGCAAGACTCTCGCCCTGGCCATGGACTTGGTCTATTCGCGTAACATCAACGAGATGATCCAAGTGCTGCAGAAGGAGGTGGCCAAGACGCACAACGTCGAGCACGAGGACACGGGCAAATATCGCCAGCTGCTGGTGCGCACCTTGCACACCTGCTCCATCAAGTTCCCGGATGTGGCCAGCAGTGTCATCCCCGTTCTCGTGGAGTTCCTCTCCGACACCAACGAGCTGGCCGCCGTTGATGTGCTGATCTTTATACGCGAAGCTATACAGAAGTTCCCGGCACTGCGCGGACTTATTATCAAGCATCTGATTGAAGCCTTCCCACAAATCAAATCCTCAAAGATTCATCGTGCTGCTGTGTGGATTTTGGGAGAGTATGTCGAGGGTGAACAGATTCCCGAGGTCATTGCGGCCATACAGCAGACACTCGGCGAAATACCCATGGTCGATGCCGAGCAGCGTCGTCTCACCGGCGACCAGACCGAGGAGCAGCTGCAGCAACAGCAGCAACAACAACAGGGCACAGCCGGTGCCGGCGAGCACACAGCCAACAGCAGCAACAAGGTCACATCCGATGGCACCTACGCCACACAGAGCGCCTACAGCCTGGCACCGTAAGTAACCCAACGAAGGCACCATTAAGTCGCCAACAGCTCTCAAACGTTTGCAATCTCCTACAGCGTAACCAAGAAGGAGAAGCGCCCACCGCTGCGCCAGTATCTGATGGATGGTGATTTCTTCTTTGGTGCCGCCCTCTCTGCCACGTTGACCAAGTTGGCGTTGCGCTATGTGGAGCTGGTGAAGGATGCGCGCACGGTGAACCGTCTTACGACGCAGGTGATGCTCATCATGAGCTCCATATTGCATCTGGGCAAGTCTGGCTTCCCCACCAAGCCGATTACATATGATGATTCGGATCGCATCATGATCTGCCTGCGTACGCTCAGCGAGCGTACACCGGAGGCTGTGGGCGTCTTTATGCACGATTGCCGCGACGCACTCAGCAAGATGCTGGATGCCCAGTCGGAGGAGGACCAGCGCATGCTGAAGGAGAAGCAGCGTGCCACGGCTAAGGTGCAGCCCGATTCCCCGGTGCTGTTTGCCCAGCTCTCAAACGGACGCGACAACCAGCTGGGCGAGAACGTATTCGAATCCAGCTTGAACCAGGCATTGGCTGGCACCAAGACTGCCCAGGTCAGCGACATGTCCTCGCCCACCAACAAGCTCAACAAGGTCACCCAGCTAACGGGCTTCTCCGATCCTGTCTACGCCGAGGCCTACGTCAATGTCAACCAGTACGACATTGTCTTGGATGTCCTGATCGTGAACCAGACAAGTGAGTGGATCTCTTAACTTCCGTCTTACCAAGTCATGCTTCTATGATCGCTCGATCCTTTCAGATGATACACTGCAGAACTGCACATTGGAGCTGGCCACATTAGGCGACCTGAAGTTGGTGGAGCGTCCGCATCCGGTGGTGCTCGCGCCGCACGACTTTTGCAACATCAAGGCCAACGTAAAGGTCTCCTCCACCGAGAACGGCATCATCTTCGGCAACATAGGTAAGTGGCGCTGAAAGGATTCCCTGCTTGATTCCTGTTCACTGATTACTGATTAACACAATGCGCAGTATACGACACGGCGCTGAACACAAACGTCGTGGTACTCAATACCATACACATTGACATCATGGACTACATCATACCGGCCAGCTGCACGGACACCGAGTTCCGTCAGATGTGGCAGGACTTTGAGTGGGAGAACAAGGTGACCGTCAACACCAGCTTCACGGATCTGCACGAGTACCTTAAGCACCTGTTGAAGAGCACCAACATGAAGTGCCTGACGCCCGAGAAGGCGCTCTCCGGCCAATGCGGCTTCATGGCCGCCAACATGTATGCCAAGTACGAACGCCAATGCCTTTCGCCTCCCTCTCTCTCTCTCTCTCTCTCTTTCTTTAGCCTCTGTTTAACGCTCTCCGTTTGCAGGTCTATCTTTGGAGAGAACGCCCTAGCCAATCTGAGCATTGAGAAGCCTGTCGATGATCCCGACTCGAAAGTAACTGGTCATATACGTATTCGCGCCAAGAGCCAGGTGGGTGTAGCTTCGTCTTAAGCTCTTTTTTTTTTTGCTCCATTTGCTCACATTTTGTTACTACTTTCTCTCTCTCTCTCTCTCTTCTCGACAGGGCATGGCATTGAGCCTGGGCGATAAAATTAGCTCCTCACAGAAGCAATCGGTGCAGGCCGCCTAGTTAATCAGCAGTAAAAGCAACAGCAGGAGCCAGCACAAGAAATTAAAGCTTAAGAGCGTAAGAGGTGGCCGAGCCACGGCCTGCATTCCGCCTGATTTTGAATAAAAGCAGACCACAACAGCCTACTACATACATATTATAGCTATGCATGCAAATATATACCTATTTAATAAAGTTAACCTCCCCAAATTCAAGAAGTGACACTTATTCGGCACGGCTTGTTCTCATTGTGCGACAGAGAAAGACTATGTATGACGGTGCAGTCCGCTAAAAGAGAGTGTAAGAGAGAGAGAGATGGCATATAATGGTGGATGCCTTCAAATGCTCATGCACAGATCCATTCATTTATAAATATTTATTAATGTGTATATATGTGTATCTAGGATATTTTCTTTCTTAAACTTGTTATAATTATTGTACATTTTTACCATACAAATATCTTTCCATTCTATCTGAAATTCAATTTCACAATTTTCCATTTTTATTAGTCATGTTTGCTATTTAATAAGAGTCAGCAAGCCTTTGAAATTATTGTAGGTATAGCCAATGATCTGTCCAAGTATTTGAAATTACCTTTAAAATGCATCATTAGTTTATGCAAAAAGAATAAATAAAAAAATTAAAATTTGAAATTTGAAATAAACGATAGCGCGCCTATCCAACTATCGTTGTTGTCGCACACATCGATATATGATGATTTAACGATTATTGTTGATACATCGGTATTTGACAGGTCCAGCGTCAGCCGCTGACGTGTTTCAAGCAACATAAAAACACGAATCCATTTACACTCCTCTCTCACACAACATAGTTCCGTAAATTTATCGGGCGATGTGCGAAATCGTGATTTCGTCTACGAAATAAGAACACAGAATCTTCGGTAAATGCAACAATAAATTGTATACAGTGTGCAAAGATAAATAATACAACTCACAGTATATTAGGCTCTGAATGAAAGTTGCCAACTGCAAAGCAACGACAACAACAACAACAACAATAGTAACGGACACAGCGGCCAAAAGTGGGGAGTAGCGGCCACGGCAACAATAAACGAAGTGGAAAGCCAGCCGCATTAAACTGTAGCCGTGGCCACAGTCGACTGCAAACACGCATCACACACATAGACACACACACACACATATATATATATATATATATATATATATATCGTAAGGAAGGACACAGGCTAAAAGATGGCGTTGCTGACCATGATTGCCCGGGTCATTGATGGTCTGCCACTGGTTGGCACCATGCAGGACGATGAGCAGGTGCGTTACACACACATACACACACACACACACACACACACACACACAGAGAGAGAGAGACAAACATACACACATGCAACTAAAATACTTTCACTTTTTGTGGTTTAGAGCGGACGCAGCATCTTGGATTATCAAAATCAAGCGAAAATGCTATTTCGGAAGCTGGGCACCCACTCGCCAGCGCGCAGCAGCATCGAAACAGGACCGTACTTATTTCAGTGAGTAGAGAATTTTGAAATAATCGCGGACATTGAATCATCGTTTAATCGCCGCGAGTTGACTTCGCACCCGCACAGCTATCTAATCGAGAACGATGTCTGCTACTTGGTGATGGTTGATAAAATGTATTCGAAGCGCTTGGCCTTCAACTATCTGGAGGATCTGGCGCAGGAGTTCCACACCAACTATGGCCGGCGTGTCAATTCGGTGACACGTCCCTACGCCTTCATCGAGTTCGATGTCTACATACAAAAGGCTAAAAAGCAACTGACAGACCGCAGACGCAACATCAGCAACATAAACACACAGCTGCAGGATGTGCAGCGCATCATGGTCCAGAACATTGACGATGTACTGCAACGTGGCACAGTCTTGGCAGGTGAGTGAAACCAGCAGTTGCCCCAGAAAACCCAATGTCAAGTATATGTATTTAATATGTCTTTCGCTTACTCGCTGCAGAGCTGGACACTAAAACGCAAAATCTATCGATGATGTCGCAAAAGTATAAGAAGGATGCCAAATTGTTAAATCGCAAATCGATGTACGTGCAGGCGGCTGCCGTGGGCACTTTATTTCTAGTGTTTATATTATACTTTTGGGTCTTGTAATATATATACGTACGTTAGTCGCACTAGTTGTTAGTTGTCGTCAATATGTAATTGGCTCGAAAGCGGCACCGTTTTATCTCGTGTGTGTTGTGTGCCGTTGTCATCGTCATAGACGACGAGCAGCGGAGCAGCGCTGCTGTGGCACCAACTGTGTGCTGCTCATCATCAAAGGCCAAAAGACATTTCAATATTTAATATAGTAATTGTATAACAACAACAACAACAACAACAACAACAACGGCAGCAGCAACAACAACAACCGTCTAGATAATAATAACCCCACTAAATTTGGAGCAGTTTATTTTGACATGCTGCCCCGCTGCTTGCTTCAATTTACCTTACGTTGTGGGCTTAAATTACTTTTATTTCCAAACACATGCACACACACGATGAAGCTCTTAAGCACACACACACACACACACACATACACACACACACATAGCCAAAGAGAGAGGCGAGCAACAACTCCATAAAACGACTATAATAATAATGCAAACTCTGACTACTGTTTATGACATTTGCTCATATCACATATTTAATTGGCTTGCTTAACATCACGAATCGTCTTGCATGCAGCAGAGAGAAAGAGAGGGGGAGAGTAATGGCAAAATTAGTTTAATATACTACTATATTTATCTGTTTATGGCGCCGACCCACAGGCAAAGCAATCTTTTGTAAATTATCGTAAGCCCAACTAAATGTGTGTATAAATAGTTTGTATACGATGCTAATCATCACTTTGACTAATGATGGATATCAATAAAATACTATATTAGGCAATTCCAAACCAATTATCGAACAATTACATCAATCTGAGTGAAGTCTTTATAACTTCTGTTAATCATTCCCATGCCCATTCCCAAGAGTAAAACTCCAAATTTGTTTTGTTTTTTAATGATTAATTTTTCCTTTATATATATATATATATTTCCTTTCATTTTGAGTGTTGATATATATTCGCCTATTCCTTGCCATATCTGCGCTGACAAATGTTAATGCATGTATATTTATATATACTAGTTGAATGTCGCCTTTTTCTAGCGATTTTTTGCGGTTTGCATATAAATTTTTAATATCAAATTTTTTACAATTAGGAAAAAAATGCGCTGTAGCCATTTACAGTTATATAATGCTTGTATAATTTTCATTCGTTAAATATATATATATATATATATATATATATATATATATATATATATATATATATATATGTGTGTGTGTGTGAGTGTATACTATATATGATATAAGTTAATTCGAACAGAACAGAAAACGATACTCGAGTAGGTGCTTTGACTTGATACTTAGTAAAAAATGGCCAATCGACAGGGAGCAGCTGGCGTGCTATTTGGTGTTAACTTATTGTTTGACAGCTTTTGAATTTGTTTCTTTAGTTTTGTATAACTTACTAGGAAAATTGGTTTTTGCAATATAAATCTCAATATTTGTATACAATAAATGTTTAGTTTTCGTTTTCAATTCAATTCAATTTTGTTTGTATCTTGTTTCCTCGGATGCTGCCTTTGTATAAATTACAAAAGAACTTTTCTATGTTGTATATCAATTGGAATTTCTAAATTTCTTATGTTTTTTATTTACTTTTTTTTTTTTGTATTTTGTTGTCACTAGAAGCTCTGGCTGTGTTCGGTTGGCTATCTTTTGTTACTTTTACTTATATAATTATTTGTATTTAATTTGATTTTAATTTTATTTTTATTTTTGTTAACATTTGAATAAAAAACCTACTTTGCTGTGAAATGAGCTGATCTCTTATGTTTGCAACTGAAGCACTTTAAAATCATGTATTTTAAAAATGAAATAAAACATGGATATGATATATGTATGTGTATATATAAATATTCAATACAAACACTTCCCTCGACAACATTAATATATATCAAGTGCGCTCGCTCGTAGCAATAATGATAATATGTTTAGTCTCTATGACATCTATGTCTATGCTCTACGTTATCTAATTCCTCAAATATCTCGTTCATGTTAAAAAAAAAAAAATGCAAAAAAACAATATTTTAATAAAAAAAATTGTATCCTATGTCTGGACATGAAAAACACTATACAAAATATGGTTATACAATTGTTAATTCTTCCACCCTGTTGCTCTAGGGTAAATCCTAATGCTTATTGCAATTTCAGCTTGAATTGTTCTTGTTGTTGTTTTTGGCTTGTTTCGTTATCTTGGTTTTTGTTCTCTACGTCTTCATCTACATTCAAAAGGCAGTTTTTGAGCATGGAGGGACAAAGTGAGATTCATGACGAAGCATTAATTAGCAAGAATATCGGTTATATATATATATATATGTATATATATATATATATGTATATATATATATATATGTATATATATATATATATGTATATATATATATAGTACAATACGAGTATACATAGGTGAGAGAGTAAAGTGGTGAAAACGAATAGAACGATTAGAAGGTGCTTGAATTTGCACAATTTGCTGTACAAAAGAAAATCACAAAAGAAAATTCGTTGAAGAGACATACAGAATATATATAAATATATATATAAATATATATATATATATATATATATATATATATATATATATATATATATATATATATATATATATATATATATATGCATGTGTATATAGTATATGCTTGTACCTAACGTGGGGTACGACTTAAGGCTATTCAAAAAAAATCTGTTTACAATATACGCTTGTATGGGCTGTTAGAGTACGAGTACCGTTATTAGCTTAGCTTAGGAAAGAACGTTCTTGTTTAGTGTTGCGAAGCGCGCAAAGTATGGTGCACGGCGTTGCCTGGATATATATATATATATATATATATATATATATATATATATATATATATATATATATATATATATATATATATATATATAGATCTACATCGGTATTATTTCTGCATTCGTGTACACGGCCCGCCCTTGGCAGCGGCTTACTTGATACGCTGATGATCCGGCGTGCTCTTTAGTATATCAGGCTGATGCGGATGATGATGGTGATGCTGGTGATGGCCGCCGCCCGTCTGCGAGTTGAGCGTGCCCTGATGGCTGCCACCACCGGTGCCGGCACCACCGCCAGCCCCACCCGCATGGTGCGAGCTGCTAAGCGTGTGCGAGTGCGTCGAGTTAAGCGTGTGGGTCGCATGCGAGTTGAGCGTGTTGTGGGCCGTGGTGGTGGCATTTGTGGAGAAGCCCGTGATGCTGCCAGCGGCTCCGACTGCCGTTAGGCCAACGACACCGCCAACGCCAGCGCCAACCCCAACACCCGGTCGCTGCGAGGCGCGCAGCGAACGATGCGATCCGTTCCGGGTGAGCGAGTTCATTTGCGGAGTGCCGGGCACTGTGTGGCCCAGCGCATTCATGTAGTCCGCAATGAGCAGCGTTATCTCCAAGATCTTCGGCTTGCTCATGGCAAAGAGCAGCTTTTGCTCGCAGCCGCCCGCCAGGGTGCCGTCGTCGTGCGAGACGACGAGCATGAAGTCATCTTGGCAGCCACCGAATGTCATCACCGTGCTGTAGGGATAGCGCGCCACGGGCGCCATTGTCGACAGCTCGAGCACATTGAGCGCATCCTCGGCGACGGCCAGCCAGGCGACGGGCGTGCCGGTGGTGGCGTGCGGCTCGCATTGGCGTGGCTTGGCCTGGAACAGGCAGGCGCCGAAGTAGGGCCACTTGCGGCAGCAAGTCAAATAGATGCGCACGCAGTCGAGCGTCGAGCGACCCTTGAGCAGCGTCCACTTGGATATGAGCAGCTCCTGCACATCCTTCAGCTGCTCGGCGCCGAGTGCGTCGCGATAGCGATACGGATAGAACTTGTCCAGCGCCTTAAGTCCGACGTCGCGCGACTTCTCGTGCGAGTAATCACCCATGTCGATCTGTGACATCAGCGATGCCAGCTCCAGGGCCAGCTCTCGCGAGAGCGGGAAGCGGCCCTGCACGATCTGCGCATTGGTCTGGTAGCACAGCAGCAGCCGCTCCTTGTCCGTCTCACACTTGATGGTGTGCTTCCAGTAGAGCCGGTTCTTGTAGCTCAGCTGGATGACGCGCGAGTTCTCGAACTTGCCTGAGCCCTTCTCGCGCAGCGCCGTCTCCCACTTGCTGATCACGTCGCACAGCTTGGCCAGCGGCTCCAAATAGTGCTCCAGATCCTTCTCAATGGGATCATCGCTGAATAGACAGAAGCCGTTGTTGGCATCGCGGGTGCCCAGCTCCTGGGCCAGTGTTGTTTGGAATTCCTCGATGGTGGTGGAGCCGTCAAAAGAAACAACCTGCAAGCATTGGCAAAATTTAATATGTGTATGAAATGAACTAGTTCAATTTCTAGCTAATGATCCTAACCGCTAACTCTCCTATTGCATATTTTAATTTATTCATAATCCGCAAGTTCACATAAATTTGAACTGTTTTAAGGATAAATTGTTCACGAGTTTATGAACTAATGAACTAGTTCCCACAAATAGCCCCCCATCACAATCTAATGAACTAGTCAATCTTTAAGCTACCATCTCCAAATAAAGTAAAACAAAACGTAATATTTCCGTTTATTCCAAAGATTCATCGTGTTAATGAACTAGTTCATTCTGCATGCTTACCTGATACGTGGTGTTCATCATGTGTACGGGTATGGCGTGCGGCAGGGAGTGATGATATGGATTCTTCAGCAATATGGACAGCACCTCCATGCGCGATGGCTTCGTCTCGCGTCCGCCATTCTTCAGGGTTCGCTCCAGTGCTCGCTCACAGTAGGCGGCATACTTGCCCGTTTCCGTTTTGGTGTCCGCGTTGCGGGACAGGTGCAGCTTGAGATACCACAGCAGGCGACTGGATTTGGGCACAAACAAGGAGACGGCCAATGCGAGCAGCTGCCAGCCCTGAACAAAGCTGTAGGCGGGCGGATTTGACTTGCAGTCGATGATGGGCGTCGATACTGGTGCCTGCTCAAGCATAAAACAGAAAAAAAAATGGGGGAAAAGAGCAGATGGAGATTCAGTTGATGAGTTGGGAAATATCAGTTGGATGTCTGGGTTTGGCAACTCTACAATTGACTACAGTAACTGAAAGCAATCGTTTAACAAATCGTTTATCGCATATTTATCGTTTATCGATTATTGAATGACAAGACAAATTTCCCCTCATACCTGTATCGATGTGGGCGAACTGCCGTTGGCCTGAGCCTGGCCAGCCTGTTGGGTATCACAGGTGAACAGGCTTTGGGTGGCGCACAATAGTAGTTGCTGTAAATTTCGTCGTCGTTGTCGTCAATAATTGGTTACGTACAGTGTTGTAAAACGGTTGGTATTTACGGTTTGCGGTTTGCGGTTTGCGGTTTACGGTTTACGGTTATCGGTAATGGATTCATTGGTTCGATACACATACAAACGAAACGAAAATCGTTTCAAAACCAAAAACAAACCAAACATAATAGAAGAATAGAAGAGAAGCCAAAAAACATTTGCTGATCAATTTTTTTTGCCATTAAACGAAGTTTATGTTTCTTTTTTTATGTATTTTTGTATTATTTTTTGCAGAGCATCCTTAATGTATATGTCGTTCTCTTTTTTGGTTTTGGTTTTTGTAGTAAGCGTAACGGGCAACGGAAATGAATAAACTCTATGCGAAACATTCAAAGCCATTGAGAAAATATAATCAAAGCAGTAAACTGAACAAATTGAACAAAGGGCAAAACATAAACGAGTTAGAAAACGCTTGAGATGGTGGACAAAGTGGGTGGCAGGTACAGGTGTGAAGCGCGCTGATGCGTGGCCAACTTAAGCATGATTCGATAATTATCGATAGCGCAGAATCGATGCGGTTTTATCGGCAAAGTTGTTATCACGTATAAGCGAACTGCATGAGAGACAGAGAGATGGATTGAGTGTGTGTGTGTAGGTGGGAGGAAGAAACAGAGATTTTTGATAGTATTACTATTAATACTTATTGAATTTGTCCGTATTGAATAGAGGGATACCCATTAAAGACTGGCAGAGGTTTTCGAGTTTTCTTTGAATTGTGTATTTTATTTTTAGAGGTAAAGTACCTGGGACATAGCATCCCTATAAAAAAATCTTATCATAAGTCAAAATTAAATTGTCAAAATTGTATGGCACAAATTAATTTATGCTTTTTCAAAAATGACAATTTTTGAAATATTTTCAAAAATACCTCTACCATTATTATATTCCATCTAGCTTCCATTTGATTATTCAATTAATGCATAATTAATTTAAGGTCAGACAAAATCTCAAAATCAATTCAATGTGTGGGTCTCAGAACTTCGGAATGCCGAAGACGCAGTTTTCTAACTTGTTTTCTGGAAAAAGATTACGTATTCATGTATTTGTATGTTTGTATGTTATGTATGTATGTTGGTTTTCGAGTGAAGTGTAAAGTATATTGTAGAGTATGTTGGAAATTTACAGCAAATACTTTATACAATGATAACGAATCAATAATAATTAGATCAAACTATACACATGTAAATCATTTTCATCGTCTTGAAAGCTAAATATGTGTATGTACTTGAGCATGTATGTGGATATGTGTACACATACATATAGTTGAGTATAGATATAGTAGTATGACAGTTATGGGGGAAATTTATTGTCTGTTCAACTACTTGAAAATACAAATGAAAACAATGCACAAAGAGGAAAAATGACAAGAATAATCGAACAACAATTAGAATCGATAAATATCAATCAAAAACATGCAGAAAACGAGTTATAGAAGAAATAATGCTAAAATGTGTTACTGTTACTGTTACTGTTAATGTTAATGGTTATGTTAATGTTAATAGGCATGTCTTATAGGTATGTAGGTTAGACGTATTGATTATTAACTATTTCGATCGTAAGCTTTTAAATGTAAGCAAAGCTTTTTGTAGCTGGCCAAATGTCGCTGATCGTTGTACCAAAGCAATGAATTTTCGATAAGCAATTAAAAACAAAGCATTAGAATACAAAAGTTGGGTAGTACTTCACATACGATACCTAGTCGGATAGACTTTTGTTTTGGTTGGGAAACGCATTAAAGAGGGAAGCTTTGCGAAGCTTTTAGAATTAAGTTATTCAACATGATTAGGGAGTTACATGAGCTTAGTTCTGAGTGGCAGTTGAGAATTTGGGAAGCAAAACGAATCGAGAGCGCAGAGCTTTTATTCCGATATGGAATTGGAATTACGGAGCCACGTGCTAGTCATGTACACAAGTTAGTAATGGGATTAGTCTGGGGAATGTTACGGAAATTATAAGAAAACTATAACTTGAACACCTAATGGGGGGAGAAAGTGGGGAGTACAACTAAAAGAGCTTTTTGAATGATAAGAAGCTTTGCAACAGAAAAACTTACGCGCGTTTGCTTGCCCAGTTTCTTGTTTACCTGGACACCGACACTTAGTTTCTGACCCATATGTCGGGAGGTTTGCTTTATCAAAATGCAGATCATTTCGGTCTGCAGCTCCGGCATATCCAGGCAGTGTTGCAGCGCATTCTGGGCGAGCACCACATGATAATCGATGCCCGGCTGATTGACGGCCACAGACATGAACAGCTGAATGCTCTGTGGCGAGCGGAATACGGATTATATATATATATAAGTGGGGATCGAATCGGGGAACTGCCGGTGAGCTTACCTTGAATAGCTTTATAGCCTCCGGCTGCATGGTCTCCGTGTGCATGGATGATAGGGGAGATGTAATTGTATCTTTGGTGTGCAGCAATATGGGATGACGCCAGAGCACGCAGTCTACAGGGGAAACAAAGGGAGGATTTGAACGACTTTATATTTAGATCGAGCTGTCAGCGTTACTCACTTGGATCACCATCAGTTTCCATGAGCTTTTGTACCAGCTGCTCGTACTGTGTGCCAGCGCTGGGTCCGCCGCCCGAGACGACGGTCAGATGATACAGCCAATTGTCGCGTTCCGGTTTGCCGGATAGAATCAAATACGTAGGACCCTGATGTGCCGGGTATATGGCCACGGTCAGGCGTGCCTGATCCTGTGCGGCATCCTCGCGCTCCTCCGAATCGGAGTCGGACACATGCTCAACCTCCTCCACGCGTGCATCACGCATGTTTATTTGACCCAGAGGATTCTGTAGAGCAGTATCCGGATTAGTTGAGATCACATTTACAGCCGATGCACTTAACACTTACGGTCTCAGCGGGCGCCTTGAAGTAGAGGAACATCTTGCCCAGCAGCACGCACCAGCACTTCTTGGCGTGCCCGTTCTTCACCTTGGTCACCCAGCCCTGCACCGTGGGCTTCTGGTCATCCCGGCTGAGCAGCAACTTGGTGGCATTGCGCCGCTGCACATTCTGCAGCACGCGTATCCAGTCGTCCATGGTGGCGTGTGAGTCGGCGGTCAGATAGTAGACCTTCTTGCCCGTGTCGATCTCAAAGGTGGAGGCGCCCTCTGCCCGGCTGATGCGACAGGCCTCATCCAGCTGAATCTGCCCCTGGGGCTTACGCTGTACATCGTGCTGGCTCTTCCAGTAGTTGAGACTGCCGTTCTTCAGGACGAACCAACGCTTGCGCCAGGTCTTCAATTTGCCACCCAGCTTGGCCAGGTGACCCATCTTAGAGGGGAGAGGGCAGCCCTTTAGCACGACAGGAGCAATAAATAACTCTCTACTCACCTTCTCCAGGGATTCGAGTTTCTTGCTCGGGGAGTCCACGTAGGATTGACGCATCAATAGCGACGGCATCGAGGCGTCCATGCACGTCGATTCGGAGACAGCATCCGGGGGCAGGGCGTAGTCGTCGGAGAGGCCTGATTCAAAGGAAAGATCTGAAATTACTGTGCCACGCATGTGAGGGCTCACGCGCAGATGCGTCAGCTGCGCGCCAGTTGTGGGCGTATGTAGGCGTGGCAGCGTGCTTTGTATACTGTGCACGGGCGCCACTGCCGGCGCCTGTGGGTGTGGCAGCGTGTGATGATGCTGATAATGTTGCTGTTGTTGTTGTTGTTGCTGTGACTGGTGCGTGGTTAAACGTGTGTGGACTGATGTGTGTGGAGCGTGTGTGTGCGTGTATGTGCGTGTGTGAGTGTAGTTAATGGTGGGTGAATGGCAAATGATGGTGGTTAATAGTGGTCATTGATGATAACACAAGGAAGCACCACACAACGAGGTGGAGGAGCAGGCGACAGGAAGGAAATGCAACCAGTTCAAAATTGTTAGAATACCCATTGGAAATTAGTTGTCATAGTAGAGAGTATGCAGAGACTCAAGTATGGGATTGGAGCACATCAAATATCAAAGCAAATACTCATGCTACAGGATTGAGGAATGTGGGACAAGGAGAACAAATTAAAAGGGGAAACAAATTCCTACGAAAAGGGATCAAAGTACTAAAGGAAAATGGCAGGAAATTTGATATGTCAAAAATACCATACAAATACTGCAAAATACTATAAAAATACTAAAATAGATATGCAAGTAGATTACATAATAATTACTATAAAAAAGTAAAAATATTATAAAGGAATAAGGAAAAATATAAGGGGTAGAGAACTGAGGTTTTCCTAGCAAACAGGAAAAATATATGAAAAGGGTTTACCTAGCAGGAAAATGCATTGGGAATAATACATGTTAAGAGAGATGATCAATTATTTGGTTGCTTAGGATAGTTTTTGATTTCAACGGGATGTATCATTCCCGTTACATCATGTAACCCAATGAGAGAAAGAAAAACAGTTATTTGGTTTCTTAGGGTATTTTTTGGCTTTTGTGTTAGTGTTTGGAGTAAGGAGTTTCTGTGGTAGTTTAGTTAGTACTGTTGCTGTTGCTGTTGCAGCAGTGGTTCAATGTTCAGCTACCGCTACCGCTACCTTTACGCTTTACTGGTTTTACTGGGCGCGTGCGAGGTGAGAGAGAGAGAGAGAGCAGATGTTGCTATGGGTGGGTCTGGGTCTGTACTTACCACGCGCCTTGGCATTTTTGGGGCTCTCGGAGCCGCTGCGCTTGGCTGGGCTGAGGCTGGAGGAGGTCTTCAGACTCTTCGACGGACTCGATGCGCTGCCCGATGTGGAGGTCTCCGTGTTGTCCGTGCTGGATGAGTTGTGCGAGTTGTGTGTTAACATGACGGCATGATCCTCGCCATCGCTGGAATCGTCGCTTGAGTCGCCCGTGAAGGGCATCGAGCGTATTTGTGAGGCACGCCCCTTGACCGTGGCGTAGACGGGCACGGATATATCACAGAAGCCGCCGCTGGCGGTTTGTTGCTGTCGCGTCGGCGGCTGGGGTGTGCCCGGTGTGCCGCTGCTGCCCAGCGTACCGTTGGCATCGTGGCCATGCCTCGCGGCCGCACGTCCATTCGATAGGGTGAGACTGTGCTCCTGCACATCCGGCGTCGGCTCATTGCTGGCATTGCTCTCGGCGGTGCTGGTGCCGGCGAGCCCATCGTTGGCCACCTGATAGATCTTGGCCTCCCAGCTGGGAAAGCGATGCAGCGGCGGTGTCGGCGGCCTGGGCACGCCCAGTTCGCTGGTTGTGGTCGTCGTAGTGCTGGAGTTGCCGCCGCTGGCCATCAGCGCCGGATTGTTCTTCATCCAGGCGGGTAGCTTCTCGCACGAGGGCGTATAGATTTCGGCATAGTCGTGCGCCGTGTCCGTGTCGGAGCTGTCGGGTCGCGTGCTGGCCGTTGTCGACTGCGCCGCCTTGCTAGAGATACTCGACAGCGGCGCCAGGGTGAGGCCGTCAACGGCCGCGACAAGATTGCGTTCCAGCTCCTGCGGCTCCATTGAGAGATTGCGTCGATGCTGATGATGCGGATAGGAGCTGGTCAATGGCCGGCTAATGATCTCCTGTGGGTCGAGGCTCTCGCTGCGTCGTCGCGTTTCCGGCGTGCTGGCAAAGTCCTGCACATCCAGGCTCAAGCTATTCCTGACCGGTCCAACAATGCTGTGCCGCTGCGACTGATTGGCTATGTGGTTCTTGAGCAGCTCCAGCTGCTGATTGCATTTGATGTTCTGTTCGCGCAGCAGTTGATTTTGCTCCTCGAGATCTCGCAACTTATTGTTCACCCACTCCTTGATCTTGGCGGCCTTGGCCTCGATCTGCCGGGCGTCGTGCAGGCGCAGCTGTCGTTGCTCCTCCACCTGTATTTCCAATGAGTTAATTGTCTTCTCCGCCTCGGCAGGCAGGCAAACACCCACGCCCACACCGACACCTACGGCCACGCCTGTTGTGCCTGTGACGCTCTGTTGGCAGGCAGCGGCCAAAGCTGCAGCGGCGATTGCCTGTTGCTGCTGATGTATGGGCGAGCTGGTGGCTGTGCCCTGCTGTGAGTGTTGCTGCTGTTGCTGCTGTTGCTGCTGCTGTTGTTGCTGTTGTTGCTGTTGTGCTTGGGGCTTTGGCCATTCACTGAGCCGCTGCTCCATAGCACGCACCTGTGAGTAATCGAGAGTGAGAAAAAACCAGGTTAGCTATGGCTTGACTTTGATTTGCTTCACCTTCGCTAAGAGGCAAAACTTTTGCAGACTTGGCGCAAAAAGTCTTTAGAAAATTCAATTAAATTTGCACTAAGCCGCGGCTGTAAAACGAAACGTTCGCCAGCCAGGACTAATGCTTACATATGACCCGTTCCCAAGCCTTTGGTCCGGGCAGCGGCAGAAACTTAGCTAAGTAGTTGGCAGCAGTTGCTTGGCTCAAGTTAATGGCAAATGGAAAAAGTTCTATTCAACTGGGGATTGGTTTTTGCGTGGGATTCTTATACGCAGGATGAGAAGTTAAAGCTAGGAGAAACCTTAGTCAGTCACTTAAATTTTAGTTGTGCTAAGGACTGGTTCGATAATAGTTAAGAATATTGGATTGATTGAGTTAAGCAATTGATATAATAGAAAAAATGACCCGAGTTTAGAGAGCAGCTTAGCTTTTTCCCATGTTAAAGCCACATTAATTTTCTTCATAGAGCATTAAGTTGATATGGATCCATTGTGGAGCAGCTCACGTGCAACTAGTTATGATTCATAAACCCATGTGCTCAACGAGCTAGTCTAGTCTAGGTGGCAGTCGAGAGCCGCAGGGCCAAAGAACTGTCAAGCGCATTGCTAAATTATGAGGCGCAGTGGCGCAAAAACTTGTGTAATTAAACGCAGCCATTTGGGGCAGACTTTGGCGTCCATTTAACACTTGGGCTGTGCTGCAGGCGGGAACAGAAATGGAGTTGGGTTCGTTTAGCTGGGAATGAAGTACCTAAAGTATATACTGGAAGTAACGCAACTGACAGTTAAATAGACAAGGCAAGAGAGAGAGAGAGAGAGAGAGAGAGAGAGAGAGAGCCGCATCTGAGACAAAGGAAAAACAGGACATGTGGCTTATAACTTCATTTCACACGCCAAGTTGAGAGGTTGCCTTTGAGCCTTGCCACCGGAAACCGAGCTGACAACAAAAGCCAACCCGGAAGCCAGCCAATGCAAGTGGCAACTGCGCCACTTCACCTATTGCATTATTAGTTGGCACTTCGGTTGCAAATGGGTCAATTGCCAATTGTTCGAGGAACTTCAGGCCAGCTCAATCTCTATTAACGGCCGGGTCATGCAATCTCCAGTTGCCAGTTGCCACATGGCAAACGTCTAATGGCTTCGCCAAACTCAGCTGCGACATGTTTAAAATAAATAAACTGCCAAAAATAACAGACGGAGGTTCAGGTTATTGAACGCGACGCATATAAAATGTCAAAGTTTGTGTCTGACACGAACAGAAGTCCCCAAATACACACAGTTATATAACATATCCTCGATAAAATATATATATTTCGATTTACCACGAAATATAACAGAGAATTCAATGGAATTAAGCCTGGAGCAGCAACAGAATTCTGTGAAGCGAAGCTTTAATTTCATTTGTGAGAATCGCATAGAAAGGTATTAAACATACATATTTTTCTAGTATTACAGACTATGCTCTTAAATAAAAGTAAACTGACAAACTTCTGTTTAATAAAAAATCTGCGTGAAAAAAATCCATTTAAAAATTCCTTTCAAACAGCTTAACGGCTTCTAGTTGAGGCTGAGAAGCCATTGCAAACTCTGGGCAAACTAGTCTCGAGTCAAAAGTTAAAGTATTTATGGCAACACTTTGCAAAAGTCGGCAAGTTGCGCCGTACAGGACTTCGACCAGGGCTGAGCAGCGTGAATCGCGGCATTAACTGTGCCCAAATACCCAACAGTTTCGCTTTCCAGTTGCTGGCCAAAAACTTGAGCCATAAAATTTGATGGCGATTGAAAGAGAGAAACAGACTAGTGCAGTGCTTAGCCGGAGCAAGCAGCAAATGGGCCCGAATGATAACCATACGCGGAACTAGACTTCGAGAAGTTTTGCATTGGATGCATTTAGGCGTGCGAAAACTTCTGAAGCGCTGCCAAAAGAACAAATAGCAATAGAAACTTAGCAATGGGCAGGAGCAAAGGGGCAGCAGAGTGCAGGAGCTTTGTTGACTTTATCTAAGCTAACAGCAGGAGCTGCTGTCGCGTCGCTTGTGGCAAACAAATGTTAGATATGAAAATAAATCTGCGCTCTGTCAGTTCAAGCAAATCCGGCAATTTGCGCCATTTGATTAGATTTTCTTGGATCTGAAAGCGTGTGGGTGTATGTATATTTATATATATATATAAAAGACTCCAAGGTCCTGTGCAGCTATTGAGTCTCATAAACGCAGTCACATAAAGTTGCCTGCTCAGACTTGTCCTAGGTCTGAGCAGGGATCTAAAGCAGGATGCCAGAGAGCTGGGCAGACTGAAGGGGTTACACGCTTTACGGCTGAGCGCAGCTGCAGCTGTCAGGCGCAGCAAAAATGTATAAAAATGGGAAACAATTCGATTTTTATTGCGCAACGACATTTTTATTGCTGACTACTAGCCAAAATCCATAATGGAAGTGGAGAAGGTGTGGCAGTTGGCTGTTCATGGCTACACTGACTACTACATAAGTGCTGCCAGCTGCCTGACTAGCTACTACCATGTCGTCTGCCCACTTAACATAAATCTCGTCTGCCAGCGTCGCCTGCTGCATTAACTGCAAAACCCAAAATCCTAGACAATAATTTGCCTGAACGCACAATCGGATTATGGAAACTAAAAAGACGAGATGGCTAGCTGAGATTGAGGTGCACGACTACCAAATACCCTGTAGTGGCATAAATTGAGTATAAGTTACGGTAAGTATAAGTCAAGTATAAGCTAAGTATAAGATAAACATATATATGTATAAGACAAGTTTAAGTTAAGTATAAATTAACCATAAGTTAAACATGACTCTATTATAGGTTTAAGTTATGTCGATGATATATATAAATATATCCCATATAGCCGGTATAGCTATAACTCAAATTCTACTCCTGACCCTACACATTTCCAACCACAGTCAATACACTCCGTTTGGCCACATTTAGAGGGTAGCCAAAAACAAACTGAGCTCAATAAAAATTTCTTTAAAAAATAGCATGAAAGATGAATGATTTACGAAATGAATATATTATATATACTTATCTTCAGTTATGCTTGGATGCACTTGCACAGATCCCCCAAAGCATTTGAATACAAATTTAGATTTGAATTTTTAATGCGTTTTGTCGGGGGACACGTTCGGCAGTGCCAAGGATGGAAATAATCATTCCCATTCAAAGACATCAAATAGACGGAAACGCAAATGAAAAATGGGAAAATTGTGAGGAAAAACTATTCAATGCACTCGTTCTATCTGTTATCTAGTTAGACTGCGACTGAGTGACTGAGTGGGTGGGTGAGTGAGTGAGCTATTAAGCAGCCTGTCTACTCGTGAGCAGCCCCCTGCCACCCTTTAGCCCCTACTCTTATACCCACTCCATGCAGTCGGCACAGCATTCCAATTTTTGTGGCAGCTCCCATTTGGTTGCCAAGCATGAATCCTGCTTTTATTACTAAATGAGCAGACGCAATTAAGTGGCGTAGGTTGTGTCCGCGCGAAGGGTTGAACGCCAGGGGCTGGTGGGGGCAGCTGGCGAGGAACGAATCTAGGCAGGGGGCTGACTGTGGTGTTACTAGCGGCAGATGACTAACGACAACGAGCCATAATGCTTGGTCGCTCCAATGGGCGCCCAGCAAGTGACTTTTTATGGAAAATGTATGTAAGCTGAAAGCCAGAGGGAGCTGGGGAATCAAGCCAGGGGGTTTAGTGGATCTGGATAGAGTACGAGCTGGCAGAGTGCGTCCCTTTGCGGTGACTCAGTTCCTGTGTATGCGAAATATGCGCGGGCCGGGGCCGACTCTATTCACATTTAAATTGCTGTCATAGCACATGATTAATTAATTTGTAATGAACGCTAATGTGGACGCTAGATGGCGCCACACCACGGCTCAGCCACACTCGGGACATTCGTTGAAAATTCTAAAAGGAATTCATTTACACATCGGACTGAAACCGAAGTGTAGAATCAAAGTAGGGGAGCAGCTTTGGCTTAAATAATAGAGGGAAGAGAAAATACTGAAAAGTAGGAATTGTGTTAGAAATTTGAGTTAAAGAGGCGGCTGCATAAACAGGAGAAACGGGAGAGCATTGACAGGCAATGAATGCTGAATGATAACATGGAATTTGAAATCTCTCGTTTATTTTGAATAAATTCATTTAAGCTTACGATCTAGGTATGAGAATGAACCCTTTCACAGTGAAGATTTGTAAGCAATTACTTGAATCATTGTTGCTAATAAGCTTGATCTCACAGATTCCATGTCTTATGTTACAGTTGCTCTGCCTGCCACTATTCCGGATCGAATATCTGGCACATACTCAGCCACTGGATTGTAGCACCCTCTTTACTTAGCTATCTAAGTGCATATTACTGATATCTCTCTGTCTCTCTTTCTTTTTTCCCTTCTCATGTCTAGAATTTTCCTTCCGTCGATTAATTGACTCTGTTTGACAGCAAATCCTAGCTTATTTCTTTATCTAGGCAGCTGTTTAGGCATTGTTTGGACTAAACTGCATTAGGCAATTTCCCTCTTCTCCTCTTCCTTCTTTTTCCATCACTCTTTCTCTCTCTCTCTGTCTCCATCTTTCTTTTGAGTTAGAATTGTGTCACTTTATTGTTTGTACAAATTGATGGCGCCGTTTGCCAATTTGTGAATACATATTACACAAATGTGCCGCAACATGTTGAATTCTGTTAAATTCGCCCCAGCCCAGAGCTCCCTCTCCCCTTCTCTCTGGTGACTGGGCAATCCACTTTGCTTGCGCTGCACATCATCTTTGGGCATCCTACACATGTATGTCTATGTGGCCCTCTTTTATTTGTGTTTCTTGTGTCGCTTTGACTTCTTGAGTAAACAGCCGCCGACAACCCCCGCAGCCAGCGTGCTGCACGCTGCCGCTCTCCCCTCGGTTTCTCGTCAGGCCACATTTTCGACGTTTAATTTCGAGTCATGATTCCATTGTTATTTATAGTCAACAAAGTGGCAGCAACTGAAGCAGCAGCAGGAGCAGCAGCAGCAGCCACTCTAGACAACACTCCATAAAATACTGTTGACTCCCTTCCCTGTCTCGCTGTAGCCCCAAACGGCATTCTTTGCCCCCAAACCAGCGTTGGCACGCGACGCATCGTCGCTTAGTCTGGGGTAGTTGCCGCCACAGCAGCCGCCGCTGCTGCTGCCACTTAGCTGCTGCTGCTTCCGTTGCGCCTTTAAACGCTGGCGCATTCGTAGAAAATTTTAATTTAATACAAGTTTAGACCAGATCTGTGCAGCAGCAGTCGCATCTATTCATTTGTTTTGCTGCTGCTGCAGCTTCTTGTGGCAGTGGTGTCGCCACTGTCGCCGCCGCCGTCTGCCTGATGATTTTTCCATTACAGTCAATGTCAATATTTGCTGCATGTTTTGGCAGCTTTGAAATTGAAAATGTGCTTGTTGCAAATTATTTGCGACGTGCCAGTGGCTGTGGCTGCCACGCAGTTCTATTTCCAACCAACCGCACCCTCGTCTTGCCCCTATCCGCTCGAGTGGCACCTTTTTCTCCCCCTCTCTCCCACTCTCTGTCATTGTCGTCGGCGCGTCTCATGCTTGCAACAATTAAAAATCCCGCGGAAGTTGCCACGTTCTTTCTCTGTGTGTGTGTGTGTAATTGTGAAAGCTGCTCCTGGTGCCTGCTGCCTGCCACATTCTCTTTGCTGCTTTCTTCCATCACAAGTGGCACTCGTCAGTCGAGTGCTGCGCCTGCCGCGTCGCTACTCTTGACGTGTGTCATTTTGAGCAAAGTGCTGCATACTTTGGGGCGCATTTTAAATTAAGCGCCTTAAATCGCATTTAAATTTCGTTTAAACAATTTTCTGTTTTGCATTATTTTTGTTCATTCTTCTATTATTTACATTAGCAGTAGCGTTCATTGCATTTATTATTATAATCATAATACTTTTTTATATAACATAGCATATTCATTGTCATTGTCATTGCTATTGTTATTCTCAGTGGAATTGTCATTGTCATTGTGATTGTCATTGTCATTGCCATTAAGCATTAGCATAATTATTATTATTTTCATTATCATTATCATTATCATTATGATAATCATTATCATTATCATTATCATTATCATTATCATTATCATTATCATTATCATTATCATTATCATTATCATTATCATTATCATTATCATTATCATTATCATTATCATTATCATTATCATTATCATTATCATTATCATTATCATTATCATTATCATTATCATTATCATTATCATTATCATTATCATAATCATTATCATTATCATTATCATTATCATTATCATTATCATTATCATTATCATTATCATCAACTTCAGACATAGATTCTATCGAATCGATTGCCTTTTATACTTTGCATGAACAAAATCGATTAGCTTAAGATTAAACTGTTCTATGCATCTCAATTGATTTGACAGCAGGCAACAGCCGACGCGTCGGCCGCCACGCCTCTTCAGACGCCCATTTATAACCAGCTTAACTTAATCAGTTTGCAGCGAGTTAAAAGAGTCGAAAAGACGGTGCCGAGACCGAGAGGAATTTGCTGAGAAAAAACTTTGCTGCGCCTTTTGCCAGACAATAAACTAAAACAAAAGTTTCGCTGCTGATAAAAGTTTTGAACACTCCCCATTCCCAATCCAGGGCCCTGCTAGCCTTACATTCATTTCAGGATTGCATGAGGCTGGCAAGTTGGCTTTAAAGTGTGTTGGCTAACATCGACTGGGAATACGCTTTGCATTTCAGATTTGCCAACTCGATAGTATCTTAAGAAAGCGATGTCTGAAGTACACTCAGCTCAAGTATCTTCGGGCACATTGTTGGGCGTCAAAAGGCAAACAATGTGCCCAGCGAAGAGCAGCGGCGTAAAGGGGGCCTTGTGTCTGGCGGGGAGGTCGCCCTCTTGAGCTGGCGACCAAACGCAGAGATGCCGACAAATACGCGACAAAAAAAAAAACAAAAAAAAAATGAAAAAGCAAACGAAAATATAGAATGCATGAAAAGTGAACAAGTAACGGGAAAATGACAGGAAAAATGCTTTTCAATAATTTTGCTTTTTCGAACAGACGCGCCTGTTCTCTGTCGTTTGGCGCCCCAAAGTCTGCGGCAGCTGCGCCAACTGTTTCTGACAGTGGGTGGCATGCGCCACGCCTCATTGGCCAGCCCCTGCCGGCCGTGGTGCGAGTGGTGCGCTGTTTATACGCTCGAGTGATGCAGTTGTCGCACTGTTCACTGAAATCACAAATTGAAGACGCGCGGCAGCCACTTCCACTGATCGAGCAGCAGCAGCGAAAACAATGCGCTTGAATCATTTCCCTTTGGATGCGGAGCTCCGCTCTGCCCCGCCCATTTTTAATTAGGCGGGGAAACCCCACAAGCTGCACAAAGCATTGCGTCTGGCCGAACGCCAGCTCCGCTTCAAAGTGCACTTTGTTTTCCCTTTTACTCAACTCAACTTCAATTTTTTGTTTCGTGTTTTGTTTTTTAACTTAAAAAAAAGGGCTTTGTGCAAATGTTGCCTGGGCAAATGACAAAAGTGCATTCAAGTGTAAATCTGAGAGAGGGTGCGAGTGGGCGCGACCGTGGGCAGGTTATTGGCAACTTTGCAGCCAGACCTCGAGAATTCTTGAAATTTTAAGCAACTTTATGTGGCGCCATCTATGAGGGAAGATTGGCTTTAATCTAAAGTTGAGATACGATTTAAGAAATATTGAAGAATTTATATTTATTAATATTAAATTTGATCTAAATTTAAATTTAGTTTAATAGAAATTTAAATTTAGTTTAATATAAATTTAAATTTAATTTAATCTCATAACTTCAGCAGAAGCAAGCTAAGAAATTGCCAGAATTTTTTTTTTAAACATTTCAAGATTTCTGAAATTCTACAAGTATAAACTTGATAATATTTATTGAATATTCCTTTAATTTATTTATATTTTCTTAGAGTGCGTCCCATACAAATCCCATTTGAACATAATTATAGCTATTAGTCGTGTACGTCTTCATTTTTGTTTTCGGGCAAACTTGGCACTGTGAAGGGCAACTTTTTGATCACAACTCATAAACGTGACCTTTTCGATGTCGCTAACCAATTAAGCGTGAAGCGACAAGCCCCACTCCTTCCTTAACCCAAAGAAGCGACAATAACAACAAAGACAACTTCATTCAAAGTCTCCTTGGAGCAGCTCAACGATGCGTTCGACGTTGTGTAAAAACTTGTGCAACAAACAAACACAGAGAGAGAGAGAGAGAGAGAGAGAGAGAGAGAGAGAGAGAGGGGGACAACATCCAATACAGACGAAAAGTTGTAAGCAATTAAAAGCATTTTTCCCTTTCCATAGTTGTTTTTGTTCTTCTTTTGTATTTTCCCTTTCTTTTTTTTTGTTTCCGTATTTTCTCTGCTTGCATTTGGCAAGTTTCTTGCTTCCAACTTCTTTGTCTCCGTCGCTCATAAATATTACATTTTTATGGTATAGCGTTAAACGAGAGCTCTACATCAAAACGAAACTGAGAGATCGAGGCTGAGAGATTTCGATGTTGTAGTATCGCTTCTAGAGTGAAATTAGTGAGACAAGCGGAGCTTAAAGCACTCGTAATGTCGCTGATCATAAATCATATTCCATATATAGAAACTATATATATAGATATGGCTCAAATATGAGAGCTATACAATATATAACAAATATATGTAGATGGTCTTGGATATATGAACTTATCTCTCAACAGATCAAGACTATATATACTAATATAATAATATAAATAAAGAAATGTTTTTTTTCTGCTCGTAAGATACCCCATTTATATACCCCAAATATATTGAAATATTATTTGTAAGTTTATTTCAATTTATCTATAAATTTATATTTATTATACAGTTTCAAATGGATTTTACATACATTTGGGGCACATTGTGCGGCTGCCCAGTTGCTGGAAAACAGTTGCCATTTTCTTTGATTTTCTCACACAGTTTTCAACACAATTCGAGTAGTTTTGGTGCTTGATATTCGTGGAACAAGAAACAGAAAAACGCACACACACACGCGAGTGACGAATCTTATTAGATCAGAGGTTCATTGGCATAATGTGCTAGAGCCGGTCTGTTATAAGGGTTGGGGGTTGTTTTTCCCAACTGAAATGCTGTGTCGTACAATAATAATAATTCGCGTGGCCAAACTATTTGGTGTTGAAACCGGTTTTGGTGGTGGGCGGAGAAGGGTCGGCGGTCGCCGATCGCGAGTTCCGTTGAGGGTTGTTTATAGACAATCCTTTCTAGGGGTTTCACAAGCGAACTGTTTCCTAATATTTCATGTGCAACAAAAATTTAAAAAAAAAAATCAAAATATAATTTTAACAATTAACAAACACTGAAGCGAAACACTTTCGATGCAACAGCTAACGACGCGCTTTGGACAAGTACCGTTAGAAATGGTGTAAACGCCGTCCAGCGACCCGCACGAGTCGAGCAACTGTGAAGCACTGAACCGGCTGCCAAGCGAATAGCAGCCACCAAGCAAGCAAGCCAGCCCAGTGCGAGTGCGAGTGCGAGGGAAATTTTCGCGTGTGGAGGTGGGAAATTCGTGTGCCATGCGTGTGTGTTGTGGGTGAGTGAGTGTGAGTGAGTCGTAGACAGCTGAGCGAGGGAAGTTTTAGCGAAACGAACCATTTACCATGCGTGTGATGGTGTGTGTGCTTTATTTTCGGGGAGGTAATTCATCTTGCAATATATGTCATATATCACACACTCACACACCCACACTCACACACTCACACAGCTACGCACACACAATATATGGCCAAGTAGCGTATAAATAAATAAATAAATAAATAATAAGCCATACTACAGTATAGACCAAACATCAATAAAAAAAAGGGAAATTTGTAAATCAATGGGTTATCAGTTATCGGCCAGGCTTTTAATGCGTCTGGTTTGTTGGCCCTGCTTCCGATTTGAATGGTCTATGAGGCACATAGCTCAAACGGAATGGAATTTATGGCTATACAATGCGTAATTCAGCACCCTCCCCACCTGCCCCCTGCTGATTTAATGCCAAATGACTCACGCTGAAAGGACATAGCTAACGGTTCTGAAAGCCCTTAGAGGACAGCCTTTTAAGGATATATGAATGCTTTCTAGACATATATGAAATATATGAAATTTATATATATTATTTATAGATGGTTCATTGTTAACTTGAAGAGACTGAATTGCAGGGTATCTGTGAGTTGAGCATCTTGTGGCTGCTTCAACTGGTGTCAATGACTTTCGCCAAGTTTTGGAGGGATGCTCCTTGAGCGGCAGAGGACGAGCGCAGACCAAACATCAGTCACTCTGCCTTCCTTCCGGCCAAAAGTGCGTGTCATGTGAAAAACAGAATCAAATAGAGTGATGCATGGGAGGGTGGAGAGTGGAGAGTGGAGGGTGGAGGGTGGAGGGTGGATAGGTGGCGTGGCTTAGATGCATGTCAGTTGTCAGATTATGTGTCGGAACAACATTGAGAACAGCAGCTCGCCGCACAATTTATCTCTCTCCTCCTCCCACTCGAGAAGTTTGCCGTTAACCAAATATTGTGGCAGCTCCGCCAAATATTGTGGCTCCCTTAAAGCTGGCTCCAAGCATAAAATATATGCTTGTCCATCTATGTTACATGCACGGGCTCCACTCGAAGCTCTTTAGCTGATGGTTTGCGGCTGGTGTCAACAATTTGCCTGATTAAAAAACAACAAAACAGTAGCTGGCTGGCTCGCTGCTGCTGTGGAGAGCATTGGGCGCCACATGAGCTGCGAGATGACTCAGTTTCATTGTCGTCCTCGACATCCATCAGAGCGCCAGCCAGCATGAAGATTATTGGCTAGACGCATCCAACAACAAAGCGGCTGCAGCGGTAACAGAACAACAACCGAAACCATAAAAACAAAGCCAACAACAGAAATAATATATGTTTTGACCAGTCGCAATTTAAATACACTAAAATATTTTAATATTAGGGAATTTGAGTTTCGAAATTTTGACATTAGAAATTGCTCTAGGTCGAAGGAAGTTTAATTGGCTCCTAAACTTAATGAAATAATATATTTGTTAATTTTATTTTAGAGCTTTCCAATTATTCAAAATCTATTTAAAGCATATTTTTATATATTTTTGTATTGAATTGAAATTCAGATTTACAAAGCAATTGTAATTTTATTTTCAGGCCAAAATTTAAATATATTATTTTAGCAAACAAAAATATACAAAAACTGCAAATATTGGAAATACATAGTTACTAAAGTTGAAATAAAATATATATAATATAAATATATATATATAAAAAGTAATAAAATAAAAATTATAAAATATTAATAAATAAAAAATATTAATAAAAAATTTTTAAAAATTAAAATATTAATAAAAAAAAATTGTTTTTAAATTAAATAATAAAAAAATGCGAAATTCAATTTCTAAGTATTTCTAATAAATCCATGAATGCAGGAATTTCCCTAAAATAAGTTTTTAATTAAGTAAAAATTATTTAATAATATATAATAAATTTCATACTTAATAAATATATAAATAATACTATAATAAACTAATGCAAATTAAATATTTGCATAATTTAATCTCTAAATATTTTCAATAAATAAATTTATTTATTACATTTTTAATAATAATACATAATAAATGTAAAATTATTTATTAAATTTTTATTATGTAATAAAAACATTTATTAAATTCATTTAATGAAAATATTTAGAGATTAAATTATGCAAATATTTAATTTGCATTAGTTTATTATAGGATTATTTATATATTTAAATTTATGTTTATTTATTAAATATTTAAATAAATAAATTTAAATTTATTATGTAATAGAATTATTTATTAATTTTGCTCTATGTTCTAACTAAATTCACAAATCTTGCGTCCGGTGCAAATTGGCCTTTGAAAAAAAGAGTGTTTTAAAACAAGTCAAAGAACATCCTCCGCATGTGAGCGCCTAAGTGTGATACGCCCCGACTAGACTGGCTGGCAGCCAAAATGATCTGACAAAATTACAGGCTATCCCTGGCATTAAAGCTGGCGCAAGAGCCACTTGGTCAGTGCCGGGGCACAGCTGCTGAAGTGCAGTTACTTTCCAATAACTAACTGCTTAAATTCATATTTGGCTATGGAAAATCGCATCTTGGCCATAACTCAAAAGCAGGCTGCATCTAAGTATCTGCCAGCGCGCCGTGGCACATCATTCACATGCGGCAACTGTTGCATGGAGCGCTATGGGGCGCTATTTTTAAATGCATATTAATGCGGAGCCAACAACTCGCACTGCGGCGCGCCAAATGATGTCGTCGACTCGCTGATGACTTTTAAATAAAGAAAAGCCAACAACAAAAAGTCCACTTAAATCGAGAGAGAGAGAGAGAGAGAGAGAGAGAGAGAGAGTGGGAGAGAGAGAGAGTGGAAGAGAGAGATCAACGCATAAAACACATTAAATTTTTCAAATGTGCAACAGCCGCGGCTGCGAGGTCCCAACGGTGAGTGGGCGGCCGCAGCGGAGGCGGCTTCAAGCGAAAGTGGCGCCGCCACCATTGGCGACGTCGCTGTCGCCGTCAACGTACACGTTCACGTTCACGTCAACGTCATCGTCTGCCCTGCACTCTGATGACGGATGCATGCATCATTAATTCAACTGAAGCAACAACAAACAAACAGCAACAAAAAAGAGGCAAACACCAACGCACGCTGGCTTTTCTCTCGATTCTATGAACTTTTATGCATAATCATTGTGAAAAAAAGGAGAATTTGTAATAGAATGGATCAATGTCATCTATGAATACCCTACCCTACCCCAAATATTGGCCAATGGCATAAAGATGTTTATTTTGATTAATTTTAGTATTTCTCTTCATTATATTCATATATGATTTATATATATTCATATATTATTTTTTTATATTCATATATGATTTATATATATTCATATTTGATCTTTATATATTCATATATTCTTTTTTTATATTTATTGATTTATTTATTAATTATAAATTTTATTTATATATTTATTCATTCATTCACATATATTTTATATATATTCATTTCACATAGACTTTACTGCTTGCATATATGGTATATCATATTATCATATAAGTACATATATATATATATATTCATATATGATTATTTTATTTCCATATTTCCATATATTCATATACTAATGATTTATATAATTATATATATGATTATAATAAATTCAAAATTTTACTTTGCCAAACCTCCCCAAATCCTAGGTAGATCAGCTAAAAGCCAAGTTCGACTGCATTAGTGAGTCGAGCTGAGTCGATTCGAATGGCAAATGCAATCAGCGATTGGCCCACATAGCAGGAAGAGCCACAAGCAGCTGAGCAAGAGACAGCACCAGGCATAACTCGCACTCGCATAACTGTAACTGCATGTGGCTGTCCGTCTCCGTCTCCGTCTCCGTCCCAGTCCCAGTCTTATGCTCAGTCTCTGTCTAATCATCTATGCGCTTTGTTTACTGGGAGATAAATGGCCAGTGTTTTGGAGTGGAGGCAATTGTGTGGAGAGATGGAGAGTTGTGGAGAACGGGAGAATGTGGCGAGAGCTGCACTTGGAGGCATCTCTAGAGATTGGCACGTGTCCAAGCAGCGAATGCAACTGGAAAGCGGCTGCATTCAATCGTCAGCAGAGGCAATCAATCAACGTTGCTGTGTTGTGTGTTGTGTGGCGCCCACGTTGAACGCTAATTGATTTTGCAGTGTTTGTGCCACACAAGCAGGGGCAGGGGCAGTGGCAGTGGCAGTGGCAGGGGCAGGGGTGCAACAAAGAAAGAGATGACGACGCACAGATAAGTGGCTAAATAATTGAAAAATCCCATCAACAGATTGACCCAATTCCCTCTGCCCCTCTGTGGTCCCAACGAAAAAGGTTAAAAGTTCAAATACAAAATGCGAAATTTTTAATTGAATTTCATTTGCTCGCGGAGAGAGAGGCGCGGGGCGCAGAGATGTGGCATGCTTGGAGGCAAGTCATAAATTATGCGCCTCACGGCTGAGCGATTTTGAAATGCGACATAAATTTCAATATATACACGCGATATATATATACAGATATATCATATATATATTTATATATATATATATATATATTCAGAGAAGATATATGGAGAGCAGCTCTAATTTTAGGCAACTCATATGTAATGCTCATAAAATTAATATAAATTTGTTATGCGGTTTTTTCATTTTGATTTCATATATAGATATAGCAATCGTGCTGCATATGAGATTTTGTGCAACCCATAGATGTAGTCGCAGCCAGGTGGGCGGCGTTCCAATTGGATGTTGCCCAATCGAATGCTCGACATGCCCAAAGCAGAGCGATGAGAATTTTGAATATGTTTTGAAAGTCATTTGGTTTTAGGATCCACGCTAATTATAGCTGATCCGTAGCGACATTTTCGGCATCTTCTTCTATGTAATATAGCTAAATGATGGCATAATTATGGGTTATAGATAGATAAAGATATGCTATAGTTGATTCAGCTTGACAAGCTGCATAGCCGAATGGAGTTGAGCGTGAAAAGATATGTAAATATTAAATTTTAGGATTTCGAACTGTAAACGCTACAGTATTACCTGCCTAATATACACACATATAAATAGTTGCGATCTATTGTTGTATATATTGAAATCAAATTAGACATTTCCAGTTCTGGAAACTAAAGTATTACCTCCCTAATATGGACGATATATGTCACTATCTTCGACCCGGATACATGAATTATATTTTATTGTTTCAGTTGAGTTGAAATTTATATATAATCTATATATATATTATTTATATATATAAATTAAAATCAAATTGCAGCCTCTACCCGTCTAACGACTAATACTGATCCAGTGGCTATATACCTTACCTTTTTTCTATAGTTATCCATTCATAAAACTGGTTCGTTGCACGTTTTGAAGTCTTTTAATCGTTGTTGTTGTTGTTGTTTTTATTGTGTTATTCGTTGGTTGCCAAAGCGGGTGGGCGGAAGGCGGATGGGGGCTTGGCTAACTGGATGTGGCAGCTAGTGGAGCTGCCGCTGGACACATTTTCTTTGTTTGTGGCGGCAGCAAACGCAGCAGCGGCGACGCTTTGCAGCCACGCGGCGACAGAGCAACATTTTATGGCACTGCTCAGCCTATGGGTTAAGAGCAACAAATTCGCCGTAGTTGTAATTGTTGTTGTTGTTATAGTTGCAGTTGTTATTGTTACGCTTGTTGCAGCTGTAATGGCATTCGAGTCTGGCAATGCCCGCAGGCGATGGCAACGCTGAAAGCAACAGCAGCAGCCAGAGGCAGACGACTTCGCTCTTTGTCTTTGTTATTATTGTTGTTGTTGTTGTTGTTGTTGCTTCGTTGTGCTTATTGTAATCAATTTTCTATAATCAGCCTATGTATGCATGTGTTGTCTTTGTTGTTGTTGTAAATGGACGTTTCTTGCGTTTGTGTCTATTTTGATATGTTTGCGTGTGTTTGTTGTTCTCGTTGCTGTTGTCCTTGTCCCCTCTCTCTGTCTGCCCGCTGCTCTCCTTTGCTCCAGTTATTTATCGCGTTTATATTCCTCTTATTTCTTATTATAGTTTATGCACAATTTACATTTACAAACGCACGCGTTTCCTTTTTTTGTTGTCTCCTTTGCTTTTCTTATTTGCTTCGTTTTCGTTGCGTTGCTTTGTAACTACGCCAGTCAGCTGTCTGTCATTGACATGTGCGCGCGCTCTCACGATTTCCAGCAGGCGCGCTCTCTTCCTGCATTCGCTCTTGCTGCTGCTGTCCCCCTCTCTCTAGCACACGCTCTTGGTCGCGCGCGCCAATACACAGCATAGGGTGGCAATCACTCGCTCACACACACACACAAACAGGCACGCACATGCATGACATGTCGATGTGAATGGCCTCTTTGTGTGGGTTTGTCAGTTTGTGTATATTTTTGCGCAACGCCAAATTTTGGCCTATAATTTACAACATTTAGCACATTCGGTTGTCATCACACACACACACACATGCAGACTCGCATATACAGACATACATTTCGATTATATTTAACACTTTTCACGCGCTGCAGCAAATGTAATTTATATTCATTTTTGTTGTTCTTATTTTTTTTTTTGCCTTAGAGTTGCCACTCAGTTATGAACAGTTATGTATTTGAGCCGTTTGTTGCCACCCCGCGCGCCTTTTCCTATGCACTAAATATTGCTTCGTTTTTTTTTTTATTGTTATTTGTTGTTGCTGTTGTTGCTGTTGTTGCTTTAGTTGCTGCTGTAAATGCGCCTCGCGTAAAATTGTTTAAACAAATGGAACGGAAAATAATAAAACACAGCCTGTGCAGCAGCGTCGGAGCAGCTACAAGTCTTCTTTTGCACAACTTTTGCGCTGTGCTCTTTGTTACGCTGCTTTAATGGGCCGCTTGCTTTCCTGCATTCGTTCTCATTCTTATTCTCATTCTCGTGCTTGTGCTCGAGCTCGTTCTCGTTCTCTCAGTCAGTCAGTCAGTCAGCTTTTTTTTCGGTGGTTGTTTCACTTATGGCTTTCTTTTGATTCCTTCCTGACGACGCCTCCGTCAATGCTCGTCATCTCTCTCCCTCTCTCCTTCGCTCCACTCCGTATATGCTGCACTGTGCGGCACTGCACACAGCTGTCAACTACAAAGTCGCTGCCCAAAAGGATAAAACTCTCGCTGCGGTCGCTCGACAAAATGTTGCTTGATTGCAGTCGGAAAAAAATAATTACACACACACACACACTCGCTACGCTCTCTCTGCCAGTCGCGCTCTCTCACTCGCTCTCTCGTTGGCAGCTGCCGTCAAGCTCGAGGCAAAGCAACCACCAAAATTGCGCTTACAGTTTGAGCGGCATTGTGCGGCTGCACTGTCACAGTTTGACATGCAGTTTGCGTTTTTGTTTTGTTTGCCATACGCACGCACGCGCGCGCCTTTCATTGTGTTTTGGTCGCACCGCCAACGTTGCTCAACACTGTCCAATGTGTGCCATGTGCGCCTATGCGTATGCAGCACAAATCGAAACAACTTTAAATGCATTTTAAAGACGACCTCCCCCAATCCCCTATACCTTACATTCTGCCACCTGCCACATGCCACACACACACACACACACACTTACTCAAGGGCAAGCGTCTAATTGCCCCGTGTTGGGGCAGACTCAAGCATTGGTTATGCTAATACGCTCGCTTTGCAATGCATAATTTATTTTGATGCATGCCAATAATAGGTGGAAGGGGGGGGGGGGGGTTGTGTAGCAAGAGGCAAATTGAGTGGAATAGGGGCGGGGGGAGATTTTGGTGCAGGTATTTGAGAGTGGAACATGTTGCGCTTGTTTGCACAAGCCTAAGAGCAGGCTCTGAATCACTTTGGATTATTATTAATGGAATTATCTGCGACGAGTCGCAGGGTATGACTTCTGGCTATGGGAGTCCTTGAATGGATTAAGTATTCTATTAAAATTGATTCAATCTTATGAATTGTACTCGGGTGGTGCCGACTTCATAATACTCTTTCCTTTTTCAAAAACAGCTGCAATTGTTTAAGTTCTATTGATGGAATGGGAATTTGGAATATATATATATATATATATATATATATATATATATATATATATATATGCCCTACAGTTAGATATTGGTACTCCTCACTCTCTGGGAATGGTATATTCAGGAATATATATTCAAAATTCAATTTATGTGTTGCTCCCTCTCCCACGCAACCAATATACTCTCACTCCACTTGGTAAGCGAGCATAAAGCCCCGTTAGTCGCGAATCATGGCTAATAGTTTGTAATGAGTGCGAGGCCTTGGCTAATTGAAGCATAAGTAAGCAGGCTGTTAGCGACTTGTTTCGAGTTGCAACTTAAACGATTCTGACAGGCCGTTAAAGCCGCAACGAAGGGTTGCAACCCCTTTTGGCTTTAAGAGCAGCCCGACCCACACCTCTGGCCACAGCCAGCCGTTGCTAGTTAACATCCACGTGTTTGCCCATGAATTTAATCTCGGCGCAAACAAAGTAACAAGAATTCAATTTGTCACAGTGGTTGGCAACCGATAACGGTATGGCTATGGCTAAAGCCAAGCCTAAGTAGAGTGGTGGGGATGGGGTTTGGTCCTTTGGTCCTTTGGCAGGGTTTCGCCAGGGCCAGGTTGAGCCAGCCGTAAACGAGAGATAAACCTGCCCTGGAACTTGGAAAATATTTGCATTTCGCCTGCTCTTTGACGAGTATTTTTAGGTGGTGGGGGGTGGGTTGGGGACATTGCGTAGGTAAAGCCAAAAGCCCCTCGAGACTTGTTAATGCAAACAATGCGCATTTGATATTGAAAACGCGTCGAGCTGAGCTGAACTGAGCTGTGCCGTGTGGCACAAGGCACTCACATTCATTCATTTTGGGGTAGTTTTCTGCACTGCTGCGGGGGGTTGGAGGGTGCGGGGGTGGGGGGGGTGTGTGTGGTTGGGGTTATATGTTCCAAGGGGCAGATGCTTGCCAAAGCTCAGCAACACATGCGGCGACACGAACTTCAATGAAATGCCAAAGCTAGGCAACAGCCCGCGGGGGCGTGGCGTGGCGGCAGGGGCTGGGCTAACGGACAGCGTACGCAGCGCTGCATTAATGTGAATTTCCGGTTTCCGGTGCGGAAGCCGATTTATGTATGGTCCAAACCGCGTCTGGGGGACAGTTGGCGCCAACGCAGTTTGTTGCTTGGCTTGTTGTCCGGCATTGTGTTTGGTCGTTTGGTCGGTTGTTCGGTTCGGTTAGGTTTAGCTGGTTGTTTGCTTGTTTGTCCGCATGTGACAAAAGTTTGTGGCGTTGTCTGCACTCCACTACCCATTTGAATCGTCAACCCCCCTACAATTGTCCCACCCATCGGCTACTCTCTTTCAAAACGAGCTGCGACCAGACAAAAGCAACAAAACGAGGTAAAGAAAGTGAAACTCGACGATAAGATACCCTGGAAAATATAACTCTAATATATAAATATTTATATATATATATATATATATATATATATAAGATATATACCAAGTGTGGCTTCAAAAGACGTTGCCACCTGGTTTTTGGTTTCACCTATTAGAAACTTTATTTACTTTACAACACTGTGCCGGCAAAACAGTTACTGTGCTGTGCCCTTCAAGCTGTACATAGCAAATAAGTAATAATATTTGAGCAGCACTTTCAGGGCGCCTCAAAAGTGCGAACATAAAACTGTAATCCAGTGACTCTCAAAATGTGACTTTCAAGCGAAAAATCGTATAATTTGAAAAATTGTGACTCTAAAACTGTAAGTCATACAGCAAATGAGATTAAAGAGAAGTGTAGAGAGATATATGACTATACATAGATAGTTAAGCTATATTGAATAGAGACAGAGCTAATATACCCTGCAGCTGTCTCACAAACTAGAACAGGGTATTACAACAGCTGTGACCCTCGGCTAGGATGGTCGCATTGTCATGTAAATGCTTTAAACTGGCCTCTAATGAGGCTGCTGCTGCTGCTGCTGCTGCTGTCTGCTGCCTGTTGTTGTCTGGTCTAGGATGCTACCCTTGTTTCAATATCATCTCCGCTCTGTGACTGGGTGTGGACGCCTTGCCAACTGTCAGTCATTTAATGACTTACCTTATCTTCAGCTTCCTCGGCGCGTTCTTCCGCTTCGATGACGCGTTGCTCCAGCTCCGTTAACTGCAAAAAGAAAGTGAAAATGCCATGAGCGAGATGGAAAAACAAAGTTGCAGCGGGAGAGAGGAGAGAGAGAAACAGAATGAGAGTTAAATGGGAAATAGTATTGCAAATGTCCTTTCAGTCAGTTAATTAAAGGACGCTAATAGTGTGCACATCTTCGACTCATCTGCAAACTTCTATGCTTCGAACCCAAGTGATAATAATCATTCATGTGGAAATATATAGTATTTAAGGAAAATCGAGAAAATCTAAATCGTGTTAACCTTATCAAGATATTGCCCAAGAATTAAATCTAAAAATATAAAAATATATATATCGAATATTTCTTATTTTTAGAGCTGGAAACTAGGATGACCTCCTCTATAATTAGACAGAAAACTTGGACAATTTCTTCTTAAAAACAACGGCATTAAAAATTAAAAATCTATATATATATATATATATATATATATATATATATATATATATATATATATATTTTTTTTTTTTTAATTTATTTATTTAACTTTAAATTTAACTGAAATGATTCGTTCCAATTCAGCATCCTTTTGAAAAAGCTCTAGCCAAAGCTTGACAAAGCTAACTAAGCTTAGCATGGTCAGCAACCAGCTACAGCGCAGACACAAACCAGCAACGAATTTCCCATTATTTAGTGTGTTGAAACTGTTAAGTCAAGTAGCTGTCGCGCGATAGATGGCGCTAGACAGGCCATCCCAGCTGGTTGGCTGTCCTCCTGCCCTGCTGCATTCACATCAATCAATCAATCAATCATAGCAAATGACAGACGATTTGCGGTTAGTAAGGATAATGCGGCAGCTAATATAATTCATGGCGAATGCTTATGGTAGATTGGGTATATTGCGGCAAAGGGGATGAGGGTGCAGAGGGGGCGCAGCTCGTGCTCCATATTGAGTTGATGGCGCCCAAATGTCTGCCAATATTATATATGTATACGTATATAAGGTTGCATGGGTGGGGCATTGTTTTTGGCGTGTGCCACACCTTGGCAGCCCAAAGGCCACTTGAGCGGTCGAAGGGTGAGAGCTGTGGGCTGAGGGCTGGCAAACACTTGTCAAAGGAGCTCGCGTTGCTTCGGGTCATGCTTCGACTAGGCGGAAATGCTAATCTCGCACTTTTAACTGCTCAATGGTTTGCCATTAACAGGGCCATAACGGATATACGGCAGCCAACAGCCCCTCGAACTCAACCTCAACTTCAACTTTAACTTCAACAAACAACCCCCGACTCCAACCCCCTGCTAGTGGGTGTGTTCTGGGTTGGCATCGCACTCGTGGAATTCCATCAATTAATCACCAGAGTGGCCCGCGAGCGCCATCAACGTTAAAGACTTGATTCCGCCATATAGAGCAGAGCTTAGCTTTGAGCTATCAAAGCAACCCCCCCCCCCACACAAACACACCTCTTTGTAGCGCCCACGCCGCCCCTGGCCCGCCCGCGTCTATTTGAATGCTTTGAGTGCATTAATTTCCGCTTTTTATGGCATTTAAGTGGCCATTCAGAAGCAGCCGCCATTGATTGATGGATGCCGCCCAGAAATATGAGCCATCTCGAGATGGATATGGGATAAACACAATACGGGATATGCGAGCGTGCCACAAAAGGGGGCAGCTGGAGGCGTGGCAGCGGAAGTCATCGACATTGACTTTGACTTCGGCGAGGTATACGTCTCAGGCGCGACTCCTTAGCGTCATTTAATAGCTGCTTAAGCAACCTAATGGCCCTAAGCTGATCGAGATTAACGTCCTAAGCATGGCACAGCCATAGCTCAGATTTTGACTGGAATGAGATATGAACTCGAAATTAGATAATAAACAAAATTTGAATTTGAAAAATGCATAAAAGTCGCTGATAAGACTGGTGATGGGAAGGCATATGTACCCATTGTAGAGTCTTGCTAATCTCGAGTATTATTGGGCATATATATGTTTTTATGATAATGAAACTTGTATTATAGAGTAACTCGCTTGGGTACAACTCTTCAGCTAGCAGGTGTAACCGATGACTAATCTATAGCTAAGTCTTTCTAGCTTTCTCTGCTAATAGTAGTTCTTCTGAGCAAGTCTCTCGGATGAGTAGGTGTTGGATGACTAAGTTAGCTTAATGGCTTAACAAAAATTAAGTTTTGACTTTTTAAAAACTTTGCAAATATAAATAAATTAATGTTTATTTTTTATTTTTTTAAATAAATTTTTTTATGTACAACAATTAATCACTTATGAGTAATAAAATTTTGCACTGTAAATTTGCCCGTTTTAAGGATTTTTTTAACACAAAAAAAAATATCAAAGTAAAAAAAATAATAGAAAAATTTGAACAAAAATTTTAAAAGCTAAACTTTTAGTTTTTTTTATTATTTATTTAGTTGTATCCTATTCTCACATCAAATCATATTATGCTTTATATTAATATTTAACCTATATTATTAGGTAAAGATTTTTTTTCTGCATTCCAATATATTATTAATGTATTATAGCAAATATTAATAATTTTAATTATTAATTAATTTTTTAATTTTTTTTTCAAAGAAATTTTTAAAACAGTCGAAAAAAGTAAGCAAAAATGTATTTTATTCTTAACATTAATAAGCCTCCACATTTGATTGTTTTTCTTTTTAGCAAGTTCTTTTTCAGGACTTTTATTAGAATATAATAATATCTATTTATACTCGTTTTTTACACGTACACCACAGACTGAAGAGATCAGAGCAATTAATAGAGTACATTGAAGTATGGGTTGACTTAGGATGCGTGAAAAATTCAGGCTTGATGAACGACAATTTTGAGCGATTATTTATCGATTATAGTAGAGATACTTATCGAGCAGCTGCTGGAATTACTTCCCGCATTGAGTATACGCAGAGTGAGCAGCTTAGAGCACCATGAGATTGGGCCATGCGGCAGCGGGATGCTGCAGCTTCTCTTCGACAGAAGCAATCTCCAGGGTGAGCATCGATGGCGCATTGCGGGCCATGGCCGTGCCATCGCCTGACTGTGCGCAGCAGCAGAAGAAAATGCGGCCGAAAAGGTGACACCACATGGTGCCGCCAAGAGCTGTCGTCTAACTGCGCCAGGTTTGGTCATTAAGCCAATTAAATGACCAAACAACTGCAGATCGCCAAAGAACAGCTGCCAGTCAGCGAGTAAGCGAGTCAGCCAGTCTGTGTTGCTATCGGCTGCCGTCCATCGCTCGCCAGCTATAAAGCCCTCGCACAGATTGCAAGTGCAGCACAGTTGCTCTGCTGTTGCAAGATGTGCAACGGCCTGGGCAAGTACTTCAGCTGCATCCAAGGGACCGAGGAGTACGAGGAGCGCGAGCGCCGCCAGTCGAGGAAGAACTACAACTTCGAAAGGCATCAGCGACTCCAGATGCGGGCGCTCAACAATTTGAACGCCGTAGCCATGGCGACCATGGGTACTCCGCCAGTCAACAGGCGGCAGGAGGAGCGGGAGCAGCAGCGCTACAGATGCAACTCCTACACGGCCATGGAGCGTCACGACCAGATCCTGGAAGAGATTGGCGAACAGCTCCAGGCGCATAGGTAGACGCCAGAGGCAAGACAAAGCACACATATATACATACTCTCTATACCCACTACACTATATATATACACATATATGAAAGTCAAAGGACTATATACTTACAAACATATTTAAAGCTCCTCAATCAGACACTCTCCTCCAGAGTATTCACAGAAAATAAAGTGAATCTGGGGATGCAGCTGATAGGAAAACACATGTTGGAAATCGGCTTGGAAAGCAGCTTTTAAAGCACATTAAAGCTTTCACTATGTACGTTTTAAGGAGTAACTTATAGCAAATATCTGGGATCGTATGAAATTTATATATATATATATATATATATATATATATATATGCATATCTGACAATTAAAGAACAGAAACAAATGCCGCCTTATCAATAACGAGGGCGGTGGGTGGTGCCTTAAAGTTGTGGCAGCCAAAAAGCTAATGGATTAGGGCTAAAGTGCGAGTTGGTCAAAAGTTATGCGTGGCTTGCGTGCGAGTGGACAACGTCAGACTGGCGGGCGGAGGAAGGCTTAACATAGTCTTTGAATAGGTGTGTCCTGGCACACACACACACACACACACACACATGCACATATTTCGAATTAGTGTGCCTTTGGCTGTTTAATTATAGGCGCCGCCGCTGCCACTATTGCTGCTGCTGCTGCCAATTGGCAAGTTAATTAGACCCTTTGGCCGGGCCAACAAAAACATGGCGAATGATTTGGGCTTTAAGCAGTTACGTTTTCACTTAATTGCCTGGGCGTTTGGCAAATTTGTTGTTGTTGCCGTTGCTGGTGGTCAGAAAGACATGCCATTTGGTTGTCAACTTTCAACTTTGCAGTTAACAGCCGAATGGCAATCACAAATCTCATTTGCCGGCCACGAATGCAATTTGAGACAAACAAACGACCGCAAGGACACAGAAACCAAACTAAAGGAGAGACAGACAGAGTGGGGGAGCGAAAAAGAGTCTGAGCCGACCCTTGGATCCAGGTGACCCAGGGGGCAGTGCCCGGCACATAGGCAACTGAACATAAATTTTATACATTAGCCTACCAAAAAGTAAATGGCTATGATTTTCATTTAAGCTGTTGCCCTTGATTGGCATCGAAATGCATAATTATAGTGTTAGTTAGTCATTATTGTCCTTATTATAATTATGGATTGTAATCTGTTGAAGCAAAGCAAAAACAATTGAAAAGAGTTTTGTAATGAAGAAACCATTGCCACTATCATTGTCATTGTCATTGTCATTGTCATTGTCATTGTCATTGTCATTGTCATTGTCATTGTCATTGTCATTGTCATTGTCATTGTCATTGTCATTGTCATTGTCATTGTCATTGTCATTGTCATTGTCATTGTCATTGTCATTGTCATTGTCATTGTCATTGTCATTGTCATTGTCATTGTCATTGTCATTGTCATTGTCATTGTCATTGTCATTGTCATTGTCATTGTCATTGTCATTGTCATTGTCATTGTCATTGTCATTGTCATTGTCATTGTCATTGTCATTATTATTATTATTATTATTATTATTATTATTATTATTATTATTATTATTATTATTATTATTATTATTATTATTATTATTATTATTATTATTATTATTATTATTATTATTATTATTATTATTATTATTATTATTATTATTATTATTATTATTATTATTATTATTATTATTATTATCATTATTATCATTAGCAATAATCAACAGTGTAACGGTTGGCTCATTCTGTCTACATTTAGTTCGATTTATTAACTTTTAATTAAGAATATACAAATTAAATCGAAATACCAATTATTTTGATAGCATAAACAACATTTACAGACTTGATTATTTGTTCAAATAAAGGCATACACACATAGGTGTATGCGTGTTAATAGTGGAAAGCTTTTGTCTCTTCGGTCACAGTTCATTTTGGTTGGTTAGTTATTAAAAAGAGCTTTTAATCTTTTATGAACTGAACATAAATACACGCACATATCATTAAATATAAATCTATGTGTTTATGCATGTCTATGTAAACGTATGTGAAGACCACAGGAATAAAACAATTAGTGCAATCGGCAGTCGAATATGCGGCGAGCTGCCTTTGTTAGCCATGCGGACATGCGGATTAATTTGTCGTGCTATTAAATTTCTATCCATTTCATTTGTGTTTATTTATCTTTTGTTTTTATTTATTTACACTTGTTTACGCCGTGTGCGTATTTTATCAGCTGTCGCCTGTCCATGTGCCGTTGTGTTTACTTTAATTGCGAAATGTTAATTTAAAATTGTTGTAATTTCACTTTATGTTCTAGCCCTTGCTATTGTTGTTAATGTTGTTGTCTGGCCATAATACGATTTGGCCTCTGATTAATATTTGACCATTTGCTCATTGTCAATAAAACACAATTGGATAATTGAGCGCTGTAATTGAAGTCATTGCCAAATTGCTTAACAAACAGTGAAATGAGTTCATAAATAAATATTCATGCAAATAATAAATGATCTTAGGTCGAAGGTAAACTAAATGATGAGCTCGGGCAGGCGCGGATCATCGTAGCCCAGGCCATCGTCCAGCTCCAGCTCCAGCTCCAGCTGCAGCACCGAGTCGTAGTCTGTAGTCGTGGCGCCACCGTTTACTGGCAGCTCCATCGTTTTGTTCGGCTCCTCCGCTGGGCTCGGCATCGGGCACTCTGGCACGGCATCGCTGGACGGCGGAGGCATTGTCAGGCATGGCGGTGTCAGCTGTACGGTGCTCACCGGGCTGGAGATGTTCAGTTTCGGCTGAGCCATCATCGACTTGCGGCACTTGAACAAATCCACCAGCAGCGAAAGAAGCATTCTGGCCGCCATTGTCGATCGAGACGCACTGAGAAATGAAAGCGAAGCTTCGCTGCGTTTTTATGTGAGACGCCCCCAGACCAAAAACGATATTGTTTATCCATATCTGTTGCTGTGCTTCTTTTTTGTTGCTGTATATCGATTGGTTTGCAACTGTATCGCCAGCTGCTTTTCACGACGCTTGTTTCTAAGCCGTGAAACAAAAGCTCAAGTGACACTGAGCGAAACTGAAGCATCTGCACGACATTTGCCACGATTGAATTTCATTTGAGGTGTACTCTCTCAATAAACTCAACGTACAGCCCTATGTTGTGCTGTATTACACAATAACAAATGACATATGAGCAACTATTGAAATTATTCCAAAAGCTCCTTCAAAAGCTCATAGTTATTTTTTTTTTAATAATATGGGTTGACAAATGCTTATAAAAGTATTGTTTCTTGAAAGCTTTCAGCTTGTATTAAAAAGCATACTAACGCTTGTAATAATTTCAAGCTAGTATTGTAAATAGGCGTCATAGCATTTGTTGGATTGTTAGAACCGAGAATTAATTAAGAGAGCGTAGGCTTGACTAAAAGCTTACAAGCACTTCCCTTATGCTAGAAATTCTATGTATAATATATTCAAATAACTTTATTTAAAAAGCAAGCAAGAGGCTTAGCTGAGAGCTTTTAGCTTAAAAAGCAGTCTGAACTTAGAAAGCACATTAAAGCTTGCACGCCAAATTGAAGCTGATTCAAATGATTATTGCTTAATTGTTAATCCACTTTCAGCTAGTGTCATTTGTTAATGCACTGCAAATGTCATCAAACAGAATCGCAACGCAACATTTGCACGCTGCGGCCCACAGATGGCGCCAGTTGGCACTAAAGCGGAAAGACTGAAGGCGCAGGCGAATGGTAGCAGGTGGCACGGGGCAGAGCAAGGTGTTGGAGTGCTTGTAACAAAGAGTTAAGCAAATGGGAAAATTAATTAAAATCGTGTGCAGCTTGCACGAGTCGCTTGCTTTGTCGTTATGAATAATAAACCAGTGCATAAATATTAATGCAGATCCTTATGCATTTATTCAATATATTTAAATTTTCACACACCCGCACACACACACACACACACACACACACACTCATACGGCCGGAAGGACATGCATTACATAATTACATTTATGCACGCGCCCATCAAATTGAATGGCTAAAACATTTGCATAATGCACTGCTCCATGCACAGCAGCTGCTGTTGCAGAGAAGGCGTGGGCGGAGGGTGATGTAGGGGGGGGGGGGGGTTGGAGGATAAGTGAGAAAATGCAACTGCAAATGGCGCGTAGCACATGCTCATTGTTTTCGTTCACTTCATTCGTTTGCTTTTATTTTCAGTTTTATTTTCTTACTGTCTACTAAAGCCTCCCCCTGCACCGCTCCGCTATGCTGCTGACCGTCTCGTTGACGGCTCTTTTAATTAAGGGTTGGCGCATTGGTGGGGCTGGTGGGGTGCATATCGGGTGCATCCACTTAACCAACGCCAGCTGCTGGCCACGCGCGCTGCAAAGCAGCTGCAGCATAAATTAAAATTAAAAATTGCTTAATTTCAATTATGAGTGAAATAAATTACTTAGCTTCAGCAAGCTCGCCATGCACCGAACAATCAATCTCGCTTAAGTGCAGAAACTTCTGACAAGTGAAATTGCAAGTGCAGCGGACTCAGTTCCACGACAGTAGGTGGAAAGTGCGTGGAATGCTTTAGTTTTAAGCTTAATGCAAGCAAGGCTAAGATTTGAGCGTCTCTTTGAATATATATATAGAGGTATATATACAGATATATATATATATCAAAGAAAGTCAACTGAAATTGTAATCAATTGCAAGGGATTGAAGCTCACTTCAACAGGTGAAAAAAAAATGCATTTTAAGCTGAAAAGGTTTTTATAGACGCAAATTATCTGACTTTTTGCTCGTTGACAAAAGCTATACAAAGCTGAGTGCTGTTATAGAACTTTGTATACCCTGGAAAAGGCATACAAGAGGTATATAAGCTCTTGATTGTACTGGAGTGCCAGCTAAGAATCCAACTCCAAGAGTCAAAAATCAAATGTATATATATAAGTTCGTATCTGGTATTTTAGCTTATATAAAGCAGTGCCTTGTCTATCGAGTATATCCTAGTCGGCTACATCCAGCTGTAGCACTTCTCTATTTGCTTTCTCTTTTTTTTTTTTTGTCATTTTTGTGTAGCTGTTTTAAGCAGGCCAACGGCAATTGGTGTCAATTGCATCAAGGCCAACACGCAGGCAGAGAGAGAAAGAGAGAGAGCAACAGCCCGCATGCTTTCTTTATATATATATATATATATATATATATATATATATATATATATATATATATATATATATATGTTATATATATATATTTACCTGCGTAGCCATTAACAAAGCCGCAGCTTGTTAACTTTAGGTCAAGTACATTACAACATGGCAGCGACTGCCAAAATAAAAGTGGGCTAACAGGGGTTAAGCTGGCTGCCTCATTAACTAAAAATGCAAAAAGTTTAAAGACGCGCAGCTGCAGCTCGTTTGGCCAGCGGAGCTAATTGAGTCTGAGGCTGAGATTGAGCTACACGAAATGCTCAAGTTAGCACAGCTGGCTGCCTGCCTGCCTGGCCTTTAAGGTAGACGCCCACTTTAGGTATGGGCGTGGCTGTGCGACTTGTTAAGCAGCTCAGCGCAGCGAAAAAACTACGCCAAATTGACACAAATTGGCAGGGGGCAAGTACATCATGGCAATCAGATTATCAGCAACATCCGAGACAGCAGCTGTGACAGCAGCAGCAGCAGCAGCAGCAGCAGCAGCAGCGACAGGAGCAGTGGCAAAGGCAGAGGAAGCGTCTCGTCAATGTGCTCATCATGTGCGACGTTGTCTCTGTCATCGCTGTGACTATCAGCTAGCTGTGGGAGGACACGGCTTCGTGCTGCCGTCTGCACTCCAATTGGAGGCAGGACACGCAGCCTTTGCAGCTTCTTTCAATCATGACGCACGGATTAGGACTCAGGTTAAAGATTAACAACAGACAACGGACAGCAGCAGCAGCAGCGGCAGTAGATAGCAGATAGCAGACAGCAAGGACTACAAGGACTTCGTCTAGTTAGTCAGAAAGCTGGCGTCACGCCCACCATTAGTTTGCTCTGCGGCATGACAAAAGCTAAGCGGATTGACAGCAGCAGCAGCAGCAGCAGCAAAGCTGCACAAAATCCACATAAAAAACAATTCTAAGCAGCAGCAGCTCCGCTTGCCTCAAGCAATTAAATAAAGCGCTTGCTTAAGAATAAATATTTATATATATATAAATAAATGTATATATATAAATAAATATTTATATATTATATTTAATTATTAATATTACCAAAAAATAATTTTAAATAAAAATAATATTATAAATATCAAATTAAAAAAATAAATAAAAAGTAATAATAACTAAGTAAAAAAAAATGTATATAATGAAACATAAAATAATTCTTTTTTTTTGTTTATATGTTCAGTGAAACGTACTTATTATATTATAATTATATATACAAAAATATTTATAAGTATAATAAATGATAATAAAAAATTAAAAATTTTAAATAGCTATAATTTTTTTTTTTTTTAACTTTTTTAAATTTTTGGTATAATTTTAATTTTTATTTCTTGAGTGAAATTTTCGCATTTTACCGTCCTGCTATCTATAACTAATATAAACAGAAATAAAAAATGATTTTTAAGCAAATTGCAAAAAGTTTTCTTAATATATATATATATATATATATATATATATATATATATATATGTATATATATATATGTATATATCCCTCAGTTGGAGTAGAAAATGCTAAATAATATAAAATGCTATGCAAATGCGAAATGAAATACAAAAGCGATGTAAGCTGCAAAGAAGCACTTAAGAACGGAACTAAGAACTAAAGCAATGCATAAAGATGAGTGAATGAATAAATGAATGAGCGAATGACTGAAAGAACCAGAAGAAGCAGAAGACGGCGACGAAGGAGCAGCCTGAGAATGCGGCAGTCTATTAGCAGTTGATAGCGGTGCCCAAGTACTTGTGGCCAAGCGTGTTAAAGATAAAGGCTCCAAGGGTACAAAAACGGAAAAACAGACGAAAAAAATATAAAATAAAGACAAACAATTTACAGGCGCGCGCAATCAGATGGCAAGAATAGCAATTAGTGCATACTTTTAGGCTTAGAAGGCATGAAAAGGCACAAAAGCAATGAGAGAGAGAGAGAGTGTGGGAGGGAGAGGGAGAGGGAAAGGGAGAGCAATGTACAGGCAGTAGACAGCACAAAAGGCAAATGAAAAGACGCGCGTGCAATAATCACTGCCAAGTGCTGCATATTTATAGGCGCAATCAAGTTAATTGCGCACAGAAAACCAACAAAAAAGAGAGCGAAGCAAAGGAGAAACACAAATAGACGCAGATAACAGACACAACAACACAGACAGAGATAGCGAGAGGGAGCGAGAGGAAGATGGCGATAGTGAACGTTGAATGCTAAAACAAAAGCAAGACAGCGACTATTAATGGACTGCGACAAGAGTGGCAGTTGGCAGGTGGGCAAGACTTGGCCATCGTGCAGGTAGCGTAGTCAGCGCAACTGCCTCGCAGTCTGTTAATGTGCTCCAGTCGAAAATACGTAAAAAAAAGAGAAAGCAAAATGCTGCCATTTGCATTTGTGAATGATTGCTTCTCCTAACTAGGTGGCAACGCCAAAAACTACTTTTCTATTGCTACATATGTATTGAGCCACTAGTGTTTTTAGATAATACTACAAATTTACTTATTCTTGGAGAGAAATGTATGTTGAGATTCAATAAGAAATATATCAAGCTCAAGATCTGCTAGATCGAGTCTTGAGTTAACTTACATAAAAATAATAATAATAATAATAATAATAATAATGTACTCATGTATAATGTAAGAATGTTAATTATAATGTTTTTTTTTTGTGGAGAACTAGAATATAAAATTTAGGTATATTAATTTAGAAAGTGAGTACTCTATAAGCCCTGTTATATGTATATGCTTTGAATGTCAGATAATATATATTTTAATTAATTAATAAATTAAATAAATAATATGTCGATTATTTTGCATTGTAAGCATTCAACGCTTAATTTAAAAAAAATTCATTGAACAAAAAAATAAAAAGTAAACAAAAATAAATAAAGATAAGATATATATATCATAAATATGATATAAAAAATCACTAATATCTCATCAACATCATGTCTCAGTGTTAAGCAGAATCAATTCAAAAAAATCCTAACTTATTTCAAGATCTTCTGGTCCTTTTTGGAGCATCTCAAATACTTCGTAGACTATTGAAATGTTCCGCCAGCTTAATAAACCCTCTGTCCGCTCTCTCATTCCTCTGCCTCTCTCTTTAAGCTAATTAGCTTAATTGAAAGCATTTAGCGTGCCTTTGGCTGTGGGCTGTTCTTTTCTTCTTCTTTTTTTCTTGCTCTTGTGCATCTGCAAGTGGCTGCCACTCGTAATTGCCACTCAAAGTTCAATGCAACGTGGGACCTGCGGCGCTGCGCCCCTAAGTATGCAATAATATTTTCGCTGCTGTACAGCAAGCGGCAAGTGTTGAAGTTGACTCAAGACTCCATTCACAAAAAATGTTCTCTTTGCTTTGCATTTGGGGCTTAATGCATTAGAAAATTAGAGCGCGCCTTTAAGCTTTTCATAACAGAACCAAATTCGCGTTGCTTAGTTTAGTTTAGTTTTGATTCCATTTTTTTCGGTTGTCTTTTTTTTTTTTTTGGCTGTCCGGCAACGCTGCAGTTGCGAATGGGCACTCGATCTTTTGTTATGGCTGCCCCCTGCTCTGCTTCGCAGCTTGCGGTAAATTTCAATTATCCCAGATGCTTCACTCGACTGGCAGCCATGGAGCGCAGCTCTGCACATTTTCATTTTCATTTTCATTTTCATTTTGTTGCCAGTTTTCCTTTTGGCTTTTAAGCCTGCGCCTTGTATTTCATTTTCAGGTTTATGCATGAGACGACGCCGCCGCCGCCGCCGCCTAGTTTTTCCGCCTCATTCCGCAAAGCGCAATCTCATTTTTTTCCCCTTCACATTGTCGACATGATTTTTTTTCCTTCGTCGTCCATTTGTGCTGTAAATTGTTTGCATACAATAGAACAGCGCCCAGCGCCCAGTGCCCAGTTCTAGTTGCCAACTGCCAGCTTCCAGTGTTCAGCTAACGCCATCCTCCTCCCCCTGTGCTGGCCAGGGCAGGGTCTTAACTTTTGGCGCGGCTTATTTGTGCGGCTAGATTAAGTTTCAAATTGATGGGCATTCTAAAATCCCTGGAAAGCAGCAAACTGAGAGCGAAATTGAGGAAGAGAGACGGCGAGCGAGCATTTCATAGTTTCACTCGCATTCCTGTAAGCCCCAATTGATGGCCAAACTTAAATTTGATCTGCCCTGGACTCACACCTTCGGCTACAGTTGACAGCGAGTCTCAGCTCTCAGTTGTCCACAACCAATCAGAGCAATTCGTTATTCCAATGAAACTTCAATTAAAACGAGCTTATCAACATTTTACACAACTTTCAAGTGTTGGAAAAGTCACAAAATTAAATGTTGGAAAAGTTGAGAATTTCTCTTTTCAATTAACTTTAAGAGCTTAACTATGGATGGTGTGGTCATCATGGCAATTCTCTCTCTCTCTCTCTCTCTCTCTCTCTCTTTCTCTCTCTCTCTTGTTTTCTATTTCTCTATCTCTCTATTTCTCTAAGTCTCTATATCAATATTTCTATTTTTATCTTTTTATCTATTTATATATCTAGCCATTTAGCTATATGTCTATTTAGCTATTTATCTCTATTTCTCAATTTCTCTATGTATCTATGTCTCTATGTCTCTATGTCTCTATGTCTCTATGTCTCTATGTCTCTATGTCTCTATGTCTCTATGTCTCTATATCTCTATATCTCTATGTCTCTATGTCTCTATGTCTCTATGTCTCTATTTCTCTATTTCTCTATTTCTCTATTTCTCTATTTCTCTATTTCTCTATTTCTCTATTTCTCTATTTCTCTATTTCTCTATTTCTCTATTTCTCTATTTCTCTATTTCTCTATTTCTCTATTTCTCTATTTCTCTATTTCTCTATCTCTATCTCTATCTCTATCCCTACCTCTACCTCTACCTCTACCTCTACCTCTACCTCTTTCTCTACCTCTACCTCTATCTCTATCTCTATCTCTATCTCTATCTCTATCTCTATCTCTATCTCTATCTCTATCTCTATCTCTATCTCTATCTCTATCTCTATCTCTATCTCTATCTCTATCTCTATCTCTATCTCTATCTCTATCTCTATCTCTATATCTATCTCTATCTCTATCTCTATCTCTATCTCTATCTCTATCTCTATCTCTATCTCTATCTCTATCTCTATCTCTATCTCTATCTCTATCTCTATCTCTATCTCTATCTCTATCTCTATCTCTATCTCTATCTCTATCTCTATCTCTATCTCTATCTCTATCTCTATCTCTATCTCTATCTCTGTCTCTACCTCTACCTCTACCTCTACCTCTACCTCTGTCTCTATCTCTATCTCTATCTCTATCTCTATCTCTATCTCTATCTCTATCTCTACCTCTACCTCTACCTCTGTCTCTGTCTCTATCTCTATCTCTATTTCTATCTCTATCCCTATCTGCATCTCGGTTACCATTGAACTAGAATCTTTGCGAATCCTTGAGAATCCTGGCCATAATGAAACAGGACACAATTTGCCATTAAGTGTCGCGGAAACAAAGAGAATGACACGAAAATTTGCAGTTGATGGCATTGCAATGCCACGCCCGGTGTGTGTGCGCGTCTGTCTGTCTGTGTGTGTGTGTGTGTGTGTGTGTGGTGTGTGTGTGGCAATGTACTGTTAGATGGCTGTGGGCGGGGCGCAGCTGCTGTTGCCGGCGCTTTTGGCAGCGACATCCGGCAAGCATTTCCGGCATCTTGGCTGCCAGTGGAGGACGCAATTTATGCTCCGCTTGTGTTGTCTTGGACAACTCGGGCTATCCAACTAACACTTAAATGCCACGCAGTTGCCACTTGGCTGGCCGTGTTAAATACCAAGGACATAGTTGCCGCAAAATGTGCCACAGACGCCGCACCTCTCTCTCACACTCTTTTCCGCTCTCTCTCTCTCTCTCTCTCTCTCTCTCTGTCTCTATCTCGAGCTTTGTGTGTGGCGTGAAAAACTTGCGCATAAAATTTCCATATCAGCAATTTTATTTGCAACAATTTGGCAACACTTTTGTGTGCGGTAACCAGGCCCCAGCGCTGCGCCCGCCCAGCCCCGCCCCGCCCCGTCTCCTATACGGTGACGTATCAATTTCCGCTTGATTGCATTTAAAAGGAAGAAATAAGTGCAGAGCTGGAGGTGAAAGCACAGAGCGCGGCAAAAGTTTTTGGCGCAAATTAAGTTTTGCTACACCTCTTCACGGCAACCGCCCCCCTCTCCATCCGCCTCCGGCCATGCCGCCTGTCCGTCCGGGTGCCCTACACTGCCATTCATCGCCGCAACAAATACAATTTTTGCGGCAAACGAAAATCGAAAATAAAGTTAAAAATTTTACGTTTTGCCAAGCGCGCGTGTATGTGGCGACTGCGACACTGACTGCAAAAAGTTAGCGCCCCAACAAACTTTGCCGAGTGCAAAAGTTTACCATTTTTTCCACCCCCCTACCCCCGCCGCCAGCCCACCTGAGTTGCTGTAGCTGTTTTCTTTGCTCCTGCTCGCTTGCGTCCAAGTTTAAAGGTTAATGATACCGCAAAGTAACACCAAATAAGTTAAGGACCAGCGCAACTGGCAAAGAAAGGAGCAAGCAAAACGCTTCTGATTGGATTTGCTACGTGCGGCGGCACAGAGAGGCGGACGGCGAGGACAGACGGACAGACGGCTGTAAAAACTTTTCTACATATGAGGCGTGTGTGACCAGTGTGACCAGACGATGGAACAATTGAAAACGAAACATTGGAATGAAATCACTTGAGGCACTGTAGCAGGAAATCCGCAGACAAAAATTGTGCAAAGTAGAGACGTTATCTGAACGTTATCCAACACTGATTAGTATTTGTGGTGAAGAACATTTTAAGCTTATGTTTACAATTTATATATCTATATATACATTTATATATCTAAGATATGAAGTGGAATAGAATGTGCAACGTTTTACAACACTGATAAATGTTTAAGTGTACGAAATACTTGGAGAGAGTATTTTTCTTATATAACTAATATCGGCATATGAAAACATTTCTGTTCACAATAATATAAATAAATAAATATTTTTATTAAATTATTTTTTTTACATCTTTTGTTATTTTAAGACTTTACTGTTATTTAAATTAAACGTTTCTTAATTTTCTTTTTTTTTGTGGAATTTCACTATGAGCTTAGAAATTTTAGTTTTCTTTAGGTTTTGGGGCATTTTTTTTGACATTTTCATTTTTATACGCATAAGGTATCTCTATCTTTTGCATAATTGCACACTGAAGCACGCATCGTACGGATTGAAATCCAAACTCATTTCGGAGTTATATCTCAGCTCATCCATGGCATCGCCGGGATCGAGGCTCGTCGGAGTGGGCTGCCTGGTCAGCGGTGGGGAGGATGCGCCCGCAACTGTACCTAGATGCAGGGTAACAGCTGAGACAGAAGGTCCAGCTGCAGCTGTCGCCAGCGTCGGCCTCGCTGGCTCCAGCTCCAGCTGCTTGATGCGACGCGGCCTGTGGGGTATGCAAGCGCTGTTCCATATGCAGCAGAATTGCAAAACTGTCAGCATTATTGTAATCGCCGCCTTCAGTCAACGAGAACAGCCAACCAACTGATGGCTGGGCCAAGCTGCGCCTATAGCCAGAGGTTGCCGGCCGTCCAATGCGCTTGGACACTTGACAGTTGGTTTTGGCCAGCCGGCAGAATGCTCGCTGGCTCCCTCCAATTGCCACCAGCTAGTGAGAGGTACCAAAACGCGCATTCCACGCTCTGATAGCGTTATCTCTATTAATGCAAGCTGTCATGAATCACGATTTGATTGGCAAACATTTGTTGATGAACTCGCACGATTAGTCAGAGAAAACATATGCAAAATATGCCAGCTTAAGCCAATTTGTGCTCAATTTTCACTTAATTTTAAGCTCAGTCATAGCTCTCATTAACTCATTCGTTTTGTAAATGTTTTTCAAATTTGTCACAGTAAAAGTTAAATTTAGATATAATAGTTTATTTCTTTAGTCCAATCATTACTGAGCTCATGCATTCAAATGGGAGCATTCTTGATTTTTTTTTTGTATATTTTATAATTTTTTAAAATTTTAAAATTTTTGAAAAGTTTGTAGTATGCATAACAGTTAACAATGTAACGTTAATATTAACTAAGTTTTTCTGTAAAAAAAAAGTAAATAACTACTGTAGAAGAACTTATAAATTTTCTTTTAAAACTTTGTTATTTTTCTTATAGATTTTCTTTCAAAATTTTCTTATATTTCTTAAAAATGTTGGTCTAAAATGTTCTTATATTTCTTATTCCGCTTCATTTTTTTTTATAGTTTTCTTTTAAATTTCTATTATTTTAATGTCAATGCCTCGTTCGCTTTTCATTTAAAAAAAAAATGTTAATCATTTATTTCAGGAGGGGCCACGCAGCGCTCACAGCAGACAACAGCTGTTAGCCATATGCCAGAGTTGGGGCAGATGCCCCGGTGGCATATCCTAATGCCAGGCAACAAATATGCGTATGCATGAGATGGCATCCAGTTTGCTTAGTGAACATTTAATTGTTGTTTACATTTGTGCTCTGGTTTATTTTGCAGCACTTTGTTGCTTGCGCTATGTGCAGCACGGCACTGCCCCCAGCCACCTGCTGCTCCTAATGTAGATAGAGCGCGTCCTCTTTTTAATAAGACTCCAGCCCATAAACAACACAAATAACACACACACACACCCTCGCACACACACACAAGAGTCGGGGTAAAAGCAAAAACACAGAAGAAAAAAAAAAAAGAAATGTTGAGCGAAAATTTACATTTTAATTTCTTTTAATTAAAAGGGAACAAAAGGAAAAATGAAATAAAAATAAAAACAGAAATTAAAAGAAAAACACGCGCTGCAAAATAATACATTGAAATGTTTTTTATTTGTCGCCTTTCGGTTGCTGTTGTTGCTTCTTCTTCGACTTTTTTTTTATATTGGCATTAGCATTTGGCATGCTCACGGGGCGTATAAGTAATGGAAATGAGGCCGACGACAACAGCTGTCAATACAGGTTGAAAGGATTCCTTTGTTTAAACACCTAAATGGCGCACCTGGACGACGAGGACGACGAGGACGAGGACGAGGACGTGTAGCACTTGCCGCATCCTGGCAAACACTCAAGTGTCCCTTGGCGCGAGTTAGCTTCAATTTGAATTTGAATTTGAATGTGAATTTTCACATTTCGAATTGTCTTTGATGCTGAGCGCTCGTTTAGAATTTGTTTTTTTTTTTTTTTTTTTTTTTTTTTTTTTTTTTGTCTTTGGTAATTGACTGAGAGATGTCAAAGCGTGTCGCTGGGTTCAAGCAGAGAGTGAAAGCTGTCAGCTGGCTATAACTTGCTAGCTGTCAAGTTGCTAACAAAATTGAATTGGCTTTAAGGCTTTAGGCATCATCTAATGTAGTTAAAATAAATTTAATAAATATTTAAAATGAAATAATACATTTTTAAAATAATAGTTTTTTTTATAATTAAAAATAAAAAAAATTTCAAACATATAAAATATATGTATGTATAACATTTAAAATATTTCGTAATATTTTTATACATTTTTTATTTCCTTTGTTAGGAAAATAGAGAAAATGTCGCTTTAAAATATTAATTTTTTATTATTTATATCAGAAAAATCTGCTAATAAAAAAAAATAGTAGCGATCGAAAAATCTGCTAAATTAATTTAGTTTGAATGCAGATTTAATTTAGATGTTTAAATTGTCAACAAACAAATATTTTAAAATATATAAAATATTAAATTTTAAATATTTAAAAATATTTTTATAGACATAATATTTCCTTTGTTAGGAAACGAGAGAAAATTTCTTTTAAAAATATTTAATTTTATATCAGAAAAATCAGCTGAATTAATTTAGTTTAAATTTGAATTTAATTTACATGTTATATAACGTTTAACTTGAATGCGACTCTTTAACATTTAAAAGCCATATAGCAACACACATTTACACACACAAGCACACACACACGCACACACACACACACTAGCACGCATTATGCATTCTTCAGCTTTCCATGTTTATATGGCTCTTTGACGTTTGATCCCACCCTTCAGTTGCGTAAGGTAAAAATGTGAGTAGCGAATGCAGATGGGCGTTGGGCGTTGGGTGTGTTGATTTTTGAGAGCAACAAGCATTGCACTAAGCAAACATGAGAGCTCTGCCCACAGCTTAAAGCCCAGAAATGAACCAAAATCCAACAGCAGTAAAAAGCAACAACAGCCGCAAACGGACAGCTTCATTAAGGCTTGAGCGTGGGCTAGAGAGAGAGAGAGCGAGAGAGAGATGGGTGTGTGTGTATGAGTGTATATCTGTATGGATAAACTTTTCAATTTCTTTTGCAATTTTCCATTTCATTTTGTATGGCTACCGTTGCTGCTGCTGCTCCATTCTATGGCTATGTCTGTGGCAAATACACGAATGGAGTTTATTTATCTTACATTTTTCAACTGACCCACACAGCGAATTTTGTTCCGCTTACGCTCATTCCACACCACACTCCGCTGGCACCTAGTAGCAGCAGCAGCAGCAGCAGCAGCAGCAGCAGCAGCAGCAGCTCCACCTGACAACATTTTGCGCAAATTGAAGTATTTACCTTTTGGGTAGAGCTACAATGCGTGCCTGGCTGACTGTTGGTATATGCGATATGTTTATATATATATATATATGTATATATTTATATATATTAGAGTAAAGGATTGCTATATTGCATTTTAAACAGATTCAAGTAGATATGATACAATATATATATAAATATATGATTGAACATATATATATATATATATATATATATATATCTTTTCACTAAGTTTCACTACGCTGTTTTTCGGCACAGACTAATGCTCACATATTTATTAATTTATTCTATATATATTTTTATATAATAATAAATATATTTTAATATTTTATGGGCATAAAATACATTCTAGAATATTTATTTTATTATCTATTTTTTATAATTATTCTATATTTATCTTTATATAATATTTATATATATATATTTTTTTTTTGTATAATAAAATATATATTTTATTATTTTATGGGCATACTGCTCAAATCGGAATTTATTCTATACATATTATATATTTAGATAAACGTAAATATACTGAATGAATAAAATATCAATAATGCTTTGTTAAAAATTTTAGACCTCAGCAAAGGGTATTTCCTGATAACTGATTGCATTTTTGAAGCCAGAGCGTTGCTTTCATTTTTTTGCGGCTCCATTTGATGCATATAAATTTGAGCGGTGGGAGGAGGCAGGGGGCTGGGGGCTGGGGGCTGAAAATAGTTCAACTCGAAGCTGAGTGAGGCTACAGTGACTTGCAGTTGGGCGCTGGGCTGCACCTGTCAGGAGGCACTGTTGCCAGCCGAGTGCAGCCATTTGTCTCGTTCCACCCACGCGCATTGCTGTTGCTGCTGCTGCTGCTCAAACAAAACGTTGCGTAAGCGTTTGCCAATGTTCAATTGAGCCCCAGCTCAGTGGGCTATGTGCGCCAAAGAACTATCGTTTACTGCCACAGCACATGTCTGCACGTTGTCTTCTTCTGCTTTTTTTCCAGTCAGCTTTCTAAAATTTGCACAGCCAGAGAGGGAGAGAGAGAGCGAGAGAGAGAGAGAGTTGCCATCTTTGGCATTGGCATCCATTTGTTTCCGGAATTGCGGCGTGTTACGTTTCATTTTCAATTTTCATGCCATTTGCTTTGGCTTTTGTTTGCTGCGCACTTCTAACTAGCCCAGGAGCGGTTCAGGCTGGCGCACAGCTTGCGCCTGGCCCGCCATTATATTAAGCTATTCGGCTAAGAAAATATAATCATAATAAAGCTGAAATTAAATAAAATGAAATGCCATGAAAGCAAAAAAGCGCAAAACGAAAACATTTGCACTTGTTCAAAATGTAAGCACAGCCAGCAGAACCAGTTCAAGCAGCACCAAAATAAAAAAAAAAAAAAAAAAAAAGAACAGTAACAGTTTACAGCGCTGGAGTCCATTAGCTACGCACCGAGCCCGGAGCGGGGCAGCAGCTGGAGGGGGAGTGAAAGCTATATGGCCATTAAATATTTACTTCGCGCCCCCATTTCTTTTACTTAGGCTGCTGCCACCGAAAATCATGGGCGGGTGGTGGTGGCGAGCTGGTAGTGTAAGCGGCCTTTGGGCGCAAGCCAGATAAACATAACCGTTTCGTTTTATGTGCAACAATCATTGCTTTTGATTGCCACACTGATGGCCAGAGTTGGCAACAGCGAACTGCGAACTGCGAACTGCGAACTGCCTCAAACTCAAGTTTCGAGCTCTTTCAGCTTCAGGTGTTGTCCTCGGCCGAAAGGTGTAAAATGCCGCATTGCTTAAATTTTTTATGTCTTCAGCTGGATGCCTCGGTTCGCCTTGGCAGTCGGCGGGCGTAAGCGCTGACGTGTGGCCTATACTGTTTGCCGGTTATTGTGTCGTTCTCATGATTGAAACTCATTTTTGGACAGCTGCCAGCTGCCAGCTGCCAGCTGCCACACGGCTGCCCGCCCAGCTGTCCAATTGATTGTGGCAGCGACTCATTGAGGCAATTGTTGCTGCCAGACAGACGGACAGACTGACAGACGGACAGCTTTGCTTCTGATAGGCCTATTAGTTAGCATCATCTCGCAAGTGGACAGCACTTCTTGCTGGCTCCGTTCCGTCCAGTCAGCATATCAATTATGGCAATAACGATGTGTGTCTGTGTGCTTTTTGGATTTGTCATAAGCTGTCACGTTACGTTACATGTTACGTGCAATACGTGTTCGTTTGTTTTGCTCCACGGCATGTCGTCTTGTGCTCCAAGGCAAAGGCAAACAACGTTGAGTGTTGCAATATGTCAACATTTACTGCTAAAGCTTGACAAACTAAATTTTAAGGCTTACGTTACGTAATACAATACGTTTTGTCGTATGACTAGATTATTAAATGGGAATTAAACTAGTTAAATAATTCTAGTTGAATGTATATAAAAAAAAGTCTAAAATTACGTGACGTAAGCACTTACGGAATTATATATTTATATATATATTTAGATATATATATATATATATATATATATATATATATATATATATATATATATATATATATTATTTATTGCGTGTTACGATGTTAGTTAGTCTGTTGCTGAAGTAATGCATTAGTTATGTTTTCAACACTTGATACGTTAAACGTAAATGCTTACGTAACGCAACTTATTACGTTTTTTTCAAATTTATTACATTTCTAAAATATATAAATTTGTTACTCACATAAAAATACTTTCAATTACGTAACATAAAGCATTACGTTACGTGCTGCTACGTATTGCTATTTTAGCAAGTGTTTAGCTTAAGTAATTCCACACTAAACTTTATAGTTTTGACGTGAGCTTGGCCAGACTACGTAAGCATTAAAGTGACGTAACGTAGAGGGTTTTAACAGCTAATTGGTTACGCCAGCTGTCAGTAAGATAGCCAAATAGATGAGCATCAAAATAATAGCGATCAAGTGACAAAGTTTCAACGTGCGCCACCTTCGGATGCTCTAACCCTAGCCAAGTTGTAGCAACTTTAATGAAATTTCCTGCATATTAAGCGAAAACTTCCGTTCGAGCCAGGCGCTAGGGAATAGGAGCTGTGACAGGGGCAGCGTATCTATGGCAGGGGTATCTGTGGTGGCACAGCAAAATCATCCAAGACGATATCGTGAACCAAGTCCGAGGCGCAAGTCGCCAACTGCCAGCAGCAGCAGCAGCAGCAGCAGCAGCAGCACAAGTAATCGCTGCCCGTGTCGTGAGTTTGCTGCGTTGGCTTCCTTTTTAATTTCCGTTTTTATGTATTTGCCCGCTGGCTGCAGAGTGGGCGGCAGGCGGCAGACTGGGTCCGCTGGCTGTTAGCAGCGTTTTTGTCTTTGTATTCACTGTGCGTATTTGCAACACCTTTTGCCACAGCGCCGCCCAGTCCAGGGCTGATGTTGCAAATTAGAAGCCGCCAGCAGCTCGGCGCCGATGATAAGCATAAAATTATCGACACAAAAGGCAAAATTTGCGTAATAAAATTTTTAATTAAGTGTCCTTCGATACCCTGGCTCAAATTCACGCAAAAGTTGGTTGGGAAATAATAAAAAATGTTTTAAGAACTTTTGTTTATCTAAGTCAACCGAAGTCTGTTTCTGGAAGACATTGGCAATGGGGCTAAGCTTCAGCTTCATCTTTATTTCCTATCCAGGAATCTAAGGATCAACAACCAGGGCAAACATAGACTTTCATTTCGCTACAGGGTATTATTTAGTCCCATTCACCTGACGCGACTCAGTGTCGTTGTCTGCGATGTCGACGCCTTGGACAGCGCCCGTGGCTTTTGCAGACCAGCGACGACAGCGTTTCATCACGCCGAAAGTGACAGAGCGCGTGGCTCTAGTCCAGGGAGGGGCGATGGAGGCGAGGCTATCATTGCGCGTAAATTTATGCAAATCGGTTTGCGCCCCGAATTGCGTCGGTCGGTGCCTGCGCGCTTTGGCACCGAATTAAAAGTAAAGCCCTCCAAATGCAAACACATAAAAGCGTAATCGAAACGACAGAGCAGCGCAGCGATTAACGCTTTTAATGAGTACTAACTCGCCTATGCAATTATGAGATATCATGACAAAGAGAGAGGTGCGAGCGAGCGAGGCGGGTGGATTTGGGGGAGCTGCGCGAGGTAGCTAGCAGCTAAGGCGGCGCGTGCAGAAGGATAAGCTAACGAACGTGATGGAGTTGGCTGCGTGATTCCCAACGTGGACTGGGAAATTAAATGGCATCACAGCTATACGTGGATGGAGATGACGAAGAGAGAGATGGAGAAAACCAGATAGAGAGAGTGGGAAAGAAAATGAGATTTATATAAAGTAAAGTTGAAGCAGAGTTTTAGCAGGAGTGAAATTATTAAAAAACAAAGATGATTTGCTCTATACAAATTTATATATATATTTTTTAAGAATATCTTTTGAATATATATACTTTATATATACAGTAAAAAATAGCCTAATATTTGCGGATATTTGAAGAGTTAATCAGTGGATAATACGTATGCTATGTTTTCGTTTACTCTTTGGACCTGCACGAGGCTAATGCACTGCAATCAATTTAAGTGCTTGGGCAGTGTGTCCTGGCTCAGCTTTTGGCTCAAGTCAGAGCCAGACAACTGTCAGGGACTCGGAGCTGCAAATCTTTCGACCTGAACATTTGTCACACCTTGCCGGAGAGACACAGAGACACAGAGAGAGAGAGAGAGAGAGAGAGAGAGAGAGAGAGAGAGAGAGAGAGAGCGCAGGAGATGTGGCGCGAGAGGGCCGGGTGAGACAGTTGAAGTTGCAGTTAATTTATACACAGACAGGTGGACTCGAGCTTTGTGAAAAGGTTGGCTGCCTGTCGGACATGTTGGCTGGGGCCAAAGCCAAAGTAGCAGTTCAAGTCAATAAGCGCATTTGTCTTGCCAACGGAATTTGCTACGAAATTTATTTAATTCACTTACACACACGTTTACAGTCGAGCACTAGGCAAGGACTTAGTACCCCACGGGGCGGGGCGGAACGGGACGTGCAAAGGCCAAGGCGACGATGAATGAAATCAACAATGCAAGAAATCATTGGCCATTGTATATAACGATGTATGTTTAGGAATCATTATATATATATGGTAGATAATATATTTATGAACAGCGTAAACTATTTGTTGAGAGGTCGCCAGGAGATAAAGTGTTTCAATGTTGAACTGATATGAGTTTGCTTGTCAAGTGTGCGAAAGGAAGTGTTTTGAAATGATCATAGTGTATGTCAAAATATATGAAATATTATACTTGAGTGTATTATACAAATGTATTATATACGTCTATGTGTAAGTAGTCATGAGTAGGGAGAGCGGCATTTCGAGTTGGTATTGTAAGAGCAGAAGATTTGCTTTACCTGTGCTTTACTGAGCTCTGCCTATACTGCCTCTCCCACTCGCATTGCTTTCCTATGGATCGATCTGCCTGTGCTCACTCTGCCTGTACTCGTTGTTCCCAGGCTTGCACCCTCTCCTAATGATCGACCTCTCTCAGTTTACACTGCTCTGTGCTCCTTCTTATGCCCGTTTTTCGCTGGCTCGATCTACCTGTGCCCACCCGAACTCTACCTATGCCCTCTCTCCCAATAATGGAGCTTTCTGTATTTTTTCATCCCATGACCGCTCTGCCTATTTGTCTCTCTGCCTCTCCCTAAGCTCCCTCTAGCTGTGCTCGTTCATCTTAATGCTTTTCCGAGCTCTACTTATGCTCACCCTCCCATTAATCGCTCTCTCACTCGGTGCTCTCCCTAGGCTCCCTCTGCCTGTTTGTTCTTCCCATGTTCGTTGTTCCCAGGCTTGATTTGCCTGTGCTCAAACTTCCAATGCTTGCTCAGCCTCTACTCCTATACTCCCTCTAGGCTCCCTCTTCCGGTGCTTGTTCTACTCTGTGCTCGCTTTGCCTATGCTCCCTTTCTCATGGATCGGACTACCTGTGCTACTTCTCCTATGCTCGTTCTGCCTATACTCCCGCTCCAAATGCTCGCTTTGCGTAGGCTGCGTCCGCCTAAGCTTCGTCTTCCAAATGAAGCATAAAGACAGTCTCAAATTGAAACCCAAAGCGTGCAGTTGTAACTTTTGTCGATGCAGCTGCCAATTAAAGTGACTCCTAAACTATTTTTATTATTACATATCTCAGTCAAATGCCTCTTAAATTCTTCAAGACTTTTTCTTATCAATATTAAGTACACTTTGTGCTGCGCTCTCTTTTTTTTCTAGGTATTTCATATTACCTTCCAAGGCCGACAATCTCTAGCACAAAAAATCCTAAAAGCAGCCGAGTTTGAGCAGCAATCAGCTGATAGCATTCTCATAGTCAAGCGCTGTGGCATTGTGCTATTATTTCTAGAACTCGACCCACACTGTGTAGACCTCTTCCATAAAAAATATTAGAAACTGGACGCACAACCCCCATTGCCACTTGCCCCTCACAGTCAGCTCAACTCGTTCCAGCTGGCAAACGTCTTGAGGCATTATTTAAAATTCAATCAAATGGCATTTGAGGCAGCTGAGTTGGGGTCGCCGGAATGCTGTGGTGTGTGCAGGAATAAATGTAGCCAAGGCAAATTTGATTTTTAGCTGCTCTAGTCGACAGAGACGCGCTGCCGCCACAGCCACAGCCACAGACAGAGCCAGAGCCAGAGCCACAGCTATGTCCATGGCCAGCGGCATAAAAAGCAACGATTATTAAACAAGACCTGGGCAGGGGTAGCGAGGTGCTGCCAACCTGAATGTAAATCCCATGTTATGGCTCTTATGATGATTACGATGATGATTATTACAAACTACGCTTACACTAGACTACAAAACATTACATTTATTGTTATGTTTATGCACTGGCCAGCACGAAAGGAAAAAAACAAAAACAAAACCAAAAGCAACAACTGAGCAAATCGGAATTTATAAAGTGCGGCGAGGATGTGAATATGATATGAGGGGGAGATATTTAGGGGATACATACATATATATATATACATATATATATATATATATATATATATATATAGTTTTACAGTAGTTTTTAATTTTTTTCAGTGCATGAGAACCTTCACAGCTGGTTTTTGAGCAGTCATTGAAAAATAATACCAACATATATATTAACTGTGATTCGACAATGCAAATGGCAGAACGTGGCACAATTGCCACGTTGCCGCAGGCGGCACACTGGGTCGTGGGGCATGTGGCAAAAATAACAACCGCATAACAAATCCCACGTAACAAATACAAAAATCTGGCCATGAGGTTGGCAACTCTGGCTAAAACTTTCAGGCGAGGCATGACCAATGATTTTGCTGCTTTGCCTTTGTTTTGTTTTATTTATTTATTTTTTTGCTCCAGTCGGGGCGGCGATGGCGTAGCAGCAGCAGCAGCATCAGCAACACCAACACCAACAACAACTGTTTTTGTTATCTTACGCTTCGATTATTTTGCGTTAGTCGTTGTAGAAAATTAGCTAAATTGCTTATGGCAACGCACGTAGCGGACGCCGGCAAATGCCACGACCACACCTCCACCCGCTCCCTTCCACAGACCGCCCACAGCCACGCCCAATGCCTAAAATCTAACTCCCAGCACAATGGCAGTCGCCTGCGTATTGTTTGCTGGTTTTTTTTGGATACGACAAACGCTTCGTAGGTTTCTGTTTCTCTTACTGTTTTTGTTTTTGTTGCTGCTGTTTTGTAATTGTTAATCACAGAAACGTTAAGTGTGTGTGTGTGTGTGCGTGTTGAGAGCGAGTCACTGACTGCTAAGCTTTTTGGGGTTTTGTTGTCAGCACAGGAAATTTACATAGCGCATTCGCTTTTTCGCTTTTTCGCTGGCAACGCTCGACATTTTTGCGCTATTGTTTCGTCGTTTTTGTGGCCCATTGACTTAGCTGCGGTGTGTGTTTGGGTGGGCGGGGCTAAACATTTGCAAATCTGTTGTCTCCACCACTCGCTGACTCCAGGCAGCCAGCCAGCCAGCCAGCCAGCCTGCCAGCTATTGTGGTACGTGCAGGTAACGCATAATTAGGGAAATTTCTCGACAACGTTTCATTGTTGCCGGAATTAGAAAGCAAACAAACAACAACAACAGCAGCGAACAACGATGAGAGATCAACGAACAGGAAATAATTTTGTTGTTGGTTTTTCTATTTCCACTAACTTGGCTAATGATTGAAATGCTTCTTTGATCAGCGCATTTGCCAAGGCTTTACAATTCCAGCTGAATTTCAATTGAGTGTCTTATAATTATAGACATCGCTTTAAGTGCCTGATTTTATAATTTCTTCAGGTTCAACATAATGCTATACGATATATTATTGATATCTGCCAGCTGCATGGCACTGACTGGGCCGTTCATCCTAATAAATAAGCAATAAACAACATATCAAACTGTAAGCTAGAAACTGTAAACTCGACTCTGTAAACAAGAAACTGTAAACTTGAAACTGCAAAGTTGAAACTTTAAAATCGAAGCTGTAAACTATAAACTGAAAGCTTAAAAATGTAAGCGGTAAACTGAAATCTCAAAGCAATAAACTTATAACTGTAAACTCTAAACTCTAAAATAAAAACTGTAAACTCGAAACTGTAAACTAAAAAATGTAAAGTAGAAACTGTACACTAGAAACTGTAAGCTCGAAACTGTGAACTATAAAATGTAAACTATAAACTGTAAGCTAGAAACTTTAAACTAGACTCTGTAAACAAGAAACTGTGAACTATAAAATGTAAACTATAAACTAGAAGTTTTTAAACACGAAACTGTGTTCTGTATACTGTACTGCCTCACCTTGGCTAGAGGCTTCGACTATACTAACAAACAAGTCTAGTTTTACATCTCATCTTTCAATACAATACTTCCAGTAAGAGTCGCTACAGAGCAACAGTAAACTAGAAAAACATTTACAAATGCATCTATAAATAAATAAAGCTAATTTTTAAACAAAATTGCAATGATTCAGATAAATTTTCATTTGTTTAAAATTCTATTCGAATTATACAAACATTTTTAGGTAACCTTGAGAATTGTTATTGTACAAATTGTATTTAATATATGATGTCCATAAATATTATTATTATTATTATTTTACTTTTTATACGTCGATTCATATGAAGCCCAAAGTTGTGCTAGCTTTCGCATTGATAATATCTGAAGACTGCGACGCCAACACACTCAGTGCCTACTGAAATCGCTTGAATTTTATCTGAGTTGATTGCCAGAAGCTATGTATATTATTATTATCTATTAGTATATTTGATATATATAAGAAAAATATTTTAGAAATATTTATATATAATTATTTGTAATAAAATCCAATCAATTCTTAACTAACCAAATATGATATATATATATATAATAGATATATATCATCATTATTTGAACTACTCACAACATTTTTCCCATTTCAGCTTCAGTACAGTTGCAAAAGCATTTGCAATTCACCAAACAGAAATCAACAACTCACCTGTAAAGACAAAGAGGGAGAAAAAAGCATAAGTAAAAGCAGTAAAGCCACGCGCATACACATACACTTATATTATATGTGTGCGTATGTGTGATATCCGGTTAACAGGTCGTATGAGTGATTTTATTGGAAAAAGTAGCTGGGCAAACATTTGCTGCTTAACTGTGTGCGGCAGCCTCACATTTATTTGCGCACGCATAAAATGCCATTTCCTAATTTACGAGATGCGAGTGTGGGTGGTGGGTGGTGGGTGGTGCAGGTGCCGCTCGTTATTTCCCTGCTCGCTTTTTATTGTCTTTTTCGATGGCAGGCAGGGACTGCTTCGATTTCGTTGCGCCTAAAATTATGCCATAAAAGAGATTCCAAGAAAAGTTGTGCCTTCTGCGTTTTCTAATTAAATCAACATAAAAGCTAAAAACAACAATGGCAAGAGCAAGAGTAAGAGGAGGAAGAGCAACCACAGCAGCAGCTGCCTTCACATGTGCTTCTTCGCTGAGCTCTTTTAATGTGCGGCACACGAATTGGTTTCTTCTTCTGCTTCAGCTTCTGCAATTGCGCTGCTGCGCTTCTTGTGCTCTTCGCTCGACCCAAACAAAAAAAAATTAATGATGTGGAAATTGCGCAAACGCATTGCACAATTCCAGGCGTCGCTCGTTAATTTTATGGCGCTCGTAAGCCCAGCTCGAGCGCCAGGCAGCACCAGCCAGCAGCAGCAGCAGCAGCAGCAGCCGCGCGCTGATTTGATTAGTTTTTACATCAAAAATCTGATAACATGCTGCCCGCCCGCCCGCACGAGTTCTCCTCCTTTGATAAGCACATGACTTGTGCTTAATTCCAGCAGCAAATGTTTGCCTTGATCTTTAAGTCTGCTCATTGGCTAATTTGCGTAGCTTAAGCTAAGGTTTCTTATAATTTATAGACGAGATATATACCGGAATGTATATCTAGATATAGTTATAGATATAGATATAGATATAGATATAGATATAGATATAGATATAGATATAGATATAGATATAGATATAGATATAGATATAGATATAGATATAGATATAGATATAGATATAGATATAGATATAGATATAGATATAGATATAGATATAGATATAGATATAGATATAGATATAGATATAGATATAGATATAGATATAGATATAGATATAGATATAGATATAGATATAGATATAGATATAGATATAGATATAGATATAGATATAGATATAGATATAGATATAGATATAGATATAGATATAGATATAGATATAGATATAAATATAGATATAGATATAGATATAAATATAGATATAGATATAGATATAGATATAGATATAGATATAGATATAGATATAGATATAGATATAGATATAGATATAGATATAGATATAGATATAGATATAAATATAGATATAGATATAGATATAGATATAGATATAGATATAGATATAGATATAGATATAGATATAGATATAGATATAGATATAGATATAGATATAGATATAGATATAGATACTTATGGGAAAGAAAATCACATGTTTGCTCAACTCTCAACCACTCATTAACTTTGCTCAACGAGCTCAAGTCTCAAACTTTTCTTTTCTTTAAATTTTGTTCACATTTCTTCGACTCAAACTCTCAACTCAAGTCAAGTCAAGTCAAGCTAACCGGCCTACAGCCACAATGTCTTCACTCCTTCCGCCTTACCTTTTAGCAAAGCAGCCGCAAAGCGAATTTATTAATTTGCAACTTCAGAAATGTTCTATTTCGCCTAATTAATTTAATGAAGCCGCAAACTTTTCATGCTTCAATATGCAGCAAATGTACAATTTTTTTGCTGTTGACATCCGACAACTTGCCGCAAATTTCACGCAGCATATTTTGTCGATTGGCCGGGCAAAACAGGGTAAAGCCAAGGCAGGGCACTAGTCGGCGGGAGCTGAAGGGGCCAGCGTACGCACGCTGCATACATAAATCAATTTCAATTAACGTTAATTAAATACGCATCAAGTGGGCATGACCACAGTAGCAGCAGCAGCAGCAGCAGCAGCAGCAGCGGCAGACGCGCAGGCAAAGCAACCACAGAAACCAGAAAAGAGGACACAGAATGAAAAAAAAAAAAAAAATAAAAAAATAAGAGAAATGAATGCGGATGGGTTCTCAATTCGGGGTTGAAGCTCGTTCCGGATTGCCAAACGGATTTGCTCTGTCCGCAGAAGAAGCCGCCCAAAAAAAAAACCGAAAATAGAAGTGAGTAAATGAGATTTGCAGCAGCTTCCATTTTTAGTTGGGCGCGCTGCTCGAACTTATGCAACACAAATTGAAAATAGCTGCGTGGCAACCGCCAAACGTGCAACAGCGAACGGACTCGGGGTGGCTGTGCGTCGCTCTGCGGTTATGCGCTTGGTTTGACAGCCACGAGACCAAAGCCAAATAAACAAGCAACAACAACAAATTGGACAACAACAACCAAATCCTCAACATAGACTGCACAGTGGCAAATCGCCAGGCAACCCGAGTGTAACCGCAATGATGTGCCCCAAAAAGAAGCACACGCACGAAATACACCAAACAGACATCTAACATTACATAACAGCAACAACAACAACACTAGACAAAGCCACACGCACAACTGACAGCGGCAACCCCCAATTTAGCCCAAGGCCTGTAAATGACATTGATATTTTTCTAGTTTGCCTGGCCACAGCCCAACAACAACAAAAAGGAGCAGAGCAACAAAACGCATGTAGAAAAAAAAAGCAAATAAAAAATGTAGACGGCCCTAGACGACTCCACAATGCGCGCTCAGCAGTTTTAAAGCTGTTAGCTATGAGCAGCAGCAGCTGAAGTTCAGTTGCGTCATGAGCTGCACTCCAAATGTTTAACTCAGCTGCCACGCCCACTATTGAGCTTAGCACTAAAAGTGCTATCTATCAAACAAGTTTTTACCTTAAAGCTTTAAACACTAATATACTATTTTACCCCTTTAACAGAGTAACTATTACACAGTATTTAAGTTCAAAGCTTTAAGTAATTTAACAAACGAATATACTACTTTTTACTCTTTAACAAAGTATTCCATTTCACAGAGACAAATAATCGAACACACTAATATACTCTTTTAGCTCTTTAACAGAGTATTCTATTACACAGAATGAAAGCTTAAAGCTTTAAATAATTTTTAAAACTAATATACTCTTGTTTACTCTTCAACAGAGTATTGTATTATACAATGTGAAAGCTTTACGCTTTAAAAAATTCAACAAACTAATATACTCCTGTTTACTCTTTACCAGAGTATTCTATTACTCAACAAACTTATATACTCTTTTCTACGCTATAACAGTGCATTCCATTCCACACTCTATGAAAGCTTAAATTTGGCCAACAAACCACAATTCTCCATATTCTAACTGGAATTGCAAACAGAGCAAACCCAAAAGCATATTTCCTCTCCTATTTTTTTTTATTTATTTAATTTTTTTTTTCGAAAAATTGTTGTTCATATCTATCGCATTGGCAGGCGAAATATTTTGCTTTGATTTTAATTGAGTTTTAAATGAAATAAATATTGCATTCGGCTCACAAAAGTAATTATTGTGCAATTTGCACAAATTTGTTTTATTTGCTTTGCAAATTTGTTAAGTTTCATGTTCAATGAAAACAAATAGAATTGATGGAATTTTACTGTGAAATAGAATTGTGTGTGGAATATCTGCGAATCAAAGAGAAATAAATTGTTATTGGTGAACAATTAAATATTGTTTTCTTTAGAAATTTTAGAAAAATATGTGCTTGGGTTCGAGTGTGTGTGTGTGTGTGTGTCTATTGAGAGAGAAAGCAAGAAGCAAGAACAGAAAAAGTTTCAATATTATATCAAATGTCTTGAAATCTGAATAAATTGCTTATTTGCCAATGACTACTGTACTTATAAACAGCCTTGAGAAGAAGGGTTGAAACTATAGTTTATTTGATATTAATGCGCATTTGTATTCATTATTTGTATAACGTAGCCAATGACTACTGTACCTGCAAGCAGACTTAAATTACAGATTAATTATATTATGCAATTTGTTAAGCCATGGTTCAACTCTGCACTCAATAATCGAAATACAAATATCATCTTGATCCAAAAATATTTATTAACTATTTGGTCAAGTTTTACATCAGCCAATGACTACTGTATCTATAGGCAATGAAGAGTTCGGGTATATAAATATCTCAAGTTAAAAATTGTAAAAAATATTTCTTCTTCACATCAACACAAATATTCATTATTTATATAATTTCGTTATATGCGAATGACTACTGTAACAACTTGAAATTTTCTTGGTGCCAACAGCTTGACAGAAGCTAGCAACTCACATTTGGCTAAACGTTGTTCTCAGCGTTTATCAAGGCATTGTTTATGAGCAGCTGGCTGGATGGGGAGCCTGTATATAGCTGGGGGATATTTGGCAGGCCAGCCCCAACCGCTTCTATTGTGAATGCTTTTATTCATTTCGTTTTGAATTTCATCTCGGGTAATTTTGTATTTGAGCTGCTGTTCTAATTATGTTCAACTTTGCATAATTACAAAACTCATTAGGGTCCAAGTTTGGCAAGGGGGCGTGGCGCACAAAAGTAGACAACGAAAAGTGTAAATTGTGTTTGACTGCCTCCGCCCCGGCTAATTGAAATTGAAACTGCAGAAAAAAAATTAAATAAAATAAAATACATGAACGAGAACAAGCAGAAGAAACTGTGTTAAGCCGAAGGAAAATGTATTTAGAGGGGGAAAAAAAAAAAAAAACAGAAAAAAAAGTTGCAGAAGCAGCTGCTGCGACCTGTCATCGATCGATAAGCAAACAGCTGACAGAGCTGTGCCGAAACTGAAACAGAAAAATCAATTTGCATTTCAATTAAGCAACGGCAACTGCCCGCAGTGTATATAACAGCGACACTTGGCCGCCGGCGCCCGTCCATTGGCCAGTTGTGGGCGGGCAGCCGAGCAATGCGCTTCTTGGCCGACTGCTTCTCGTTTGGCTTCTGCATGAAGCAGCATCAGGACGACGATGAGCAGACCTTTGCCGATCAGCTCGAGCAGCACTCGTCGAGCCACAGCAAGGTCGAGCAGCCCGAGCCGGAGCTGGAGCTGGAGCTGGAGTTGGAGCCAGAGCTGCAGCTGCAGCTGCAGCTGGAGCTGACGTCGACGCCCGAGGCGCAGCATAGGCATAGCCTGCAGCTGGAACAGCTGGAGCCGGAGCTGCTGGTACATGCCTTGCGGCCCATACAGCCGGAGCCACCAGAGAGCCCGTCGACCCCTTTAGCTGTTGCCTCGCGTGGCTCCCATTCACCAGCCCGCCTCGAGGAGATTAGCATCTGTGCGGATGTGCATCCCAGGCACTTGCAGCCAGAGCTGACGGCGCCACAGTCCGCCCAGAAAGGCAACGCCACCATCGAGCGCCATTCGGGCGTCACCATTAAAGATGAAATTGAAATCTTTACGGATGTGGATCTAGGCAATGGCGCACATTATTTTGCCTTTTAGCCTTGCAGCTGCAAGCTGGCAGCTGAAAGCTGACTCTAGTCAGGTGTTTGGCCAAATCAATCAAGGGGTAAATCAATACTCCTGGTTCAAAGTTCGCTTTGAACTGGACTTGAATTACACACAAAGCTTCAGATTCCGTTCCCATGCCCATTGCCATTGCCATGACGCCCCTTCCCCCAACCACGACCAGGCATCCTTTTTGGCCATTTAGCAGCAGTTTGTGCGTGAAATTTTAGACATCAGTCGGCTGTCAACGCATTTGCATTTGCAAATTGGTAATACAATATGTCAATTCCCCCAACTCCAGAGCCGCCACATTATACATACATCATGATGAATGATAATCATCATCATCATCATCATCAGCAGCAGCAGCAGCAGCAGCAGCAGTCGCCACTGATTGAATGGCCGCAGTATTAAGCCTAATTATAATTATAATAATTTAAACTTGCATATCATGTACATATATATATATATATAATCTATACATATTTCAACAGATTTTATTATAATCCGCTCAATTATTTCATAAAATATTTCGCATTTCGCATAAACGAGTTTGTCGCAGCTGCTGATTATGAATAATCGAAACTGTATTTAGTTACAATTTGCGACGCGAAGCTCTCGCACACACTTTGTCTGACCAAACAGTTGTTGGCGAGTGCATTATTCTAGGGAAAAAACAAAGCTCTTAAATTGTACATTATTTTATTTTTTTGTTATATATGAAAGTTGTAAACATTTGAGCCCAGCTACATCGAGCTTGTTTACACACGCCTCGCCTCTATATAAAGCCTGGCCGCTGCAACTGCCGTCGCTCAAAGTAGTTACAGTTCTCTCCCTGAGCAGCTGCATCGATCTCATATCAAGTGGAAGTCTGCTGTGCCTTTCATGGCTTAGTTGCTGCTGTTTGGGTATCTTCTGTTTATGTAAGTCATAAATCTTCATATTCTATACTTGGCTAGAGCTCAGCTACTCTTAATTATAGTTTACTGATCTCTTACTTTAGTTTTTTCTGTTGATAATTTCTTTTGCTTCTCTTCTCCCTTCAAAGTGCTCTTCAATTTGTTGCCTTTCTGTCTCTCTCTAGCTTTGACTCTTCTTTTTTCTATAGCTCACTGCTTTTACACATATTACTTGGCACTCTCTCTATATCTCTCCCTCTATTTCTATCTCTTTTACTCTTACTTTTTCTATAACTCAATGCTTTTCTTTTATAATACTTGTATTTATATCCCTCTCAATCTCTCTCTTTAACTCTACTGCTTTCAGGCACATTAGTTGTTTCTTTCTCTCCCTCTCTCTCTCTCTCATTTCATTTAGTTAAATCTCTATTACTCTCTCATTCTCTCTCCGCCTCTCTCTCCCTCTCTCTCAAACAGATGTGTAGCTGCTGCTACTGCTGCTGCTGCTCGGTCAGCTCTTTGCCAACGAGCAGCCAATATCAGTGCCAGGAGCTGCCGCTGAAGCAGTTAGCCATCATCACCGCACAGCCGCATAACAGCAGCTCCCACAATCTCAGCTCGAATGCGAGTCTGGCCGAGCGACTCAACATCAGCGGCAGTTGGACGAGTTGCGACGAGGAGTTCGAGCACTACAATGTGGATGATTTTGAGTCTCGCACGCCCACCATGTGGCGTGCCTGGTGGCTGCAAGGCGCCAGCGAGCATTTGTCAGCTGTTACACTCAGTTGAGCTGGCACTCGTCAGTGTGGGTGAGCTGATCAAGAAGACAGTGAAGCAAAGCTATTTGAGCCTAACCGGCAGCGAGCATTACATTTCACTAAAGGCAACAGACTGAAGAACACGCCCAACCCATAGTACATATATATATATATATATATATATATATATGATTATAGTATATTATATATACCCTGTAATAATATATAATGTATCTGCGAACAAAATAAAATGTCTTTGTTTATTTAAATATGTAAATTAAATACCCTCTAGCCCTATCTAAATAAACAGGGTATCTATATAAATAAAGTTAAAAATATATACATGAAATACCCATTTTATTTAAATATACAGGTTATCATATATAAATTTAATCGAAATAAACAGGGTATCATATATAAATAAATTACCTTTGAATCTAAATAAACAGGGTATCATATAAAAAAGAATTACCGTTTTATCTTATTAGACAGCATGAAATACCCTTTTATCTAAATAATAGGGTATACAAATTAAATATATATGAAATAAAATACCCATCATTTTGTTTAAATAAACAGGGTATCTAAGACAAATTAAATAAATTTAATTTATATCTATCAGATATAAAGAAATTACTATTTTATCTAAATAAACAGAGTATCGCATATAACTGAAATACCCACTTTATTTAAATAAACAGGGTATCACAACAAAAGCCACAACAAACAAATATTTCGCTAGCTTTGCAGACTCTGAACGGCTCGCACATAGTTGCATGTAAGCCACAACACACAGGGAGAGAGAGAGAATGGGAGGGTGGGAGGAAGGGAGAGGGAGAGACATGAGCATGCATTTTTAAAATGAAATTACGCCACGTTTAGTTAACTGTCTGGCGCTGAAGGGTGTTGGCCAAGACTATATAATAAAAATTTGATTAGCTGCTTGTTTAACTTTAATTAAGTTGATTTTATTGCGCACAAAGACTCGAACGGAATGCGGTAGAAAAACTGAAATGAAACTGTGTAGTTTAAGGCAGACTCCACCAGGCCGAAGCTGAAGCTAAAGCTAATCAAATATTTAAACAATGCGCCTGCTGTTTTGCTTTGCTTTAGTTTGGTTTGGTTTGGCTTTCGGGACGCTGGCTCAGCATATTAACATTTTGTTGGGCAAACAGGCAAACTGTTTGCCCGGAGCCCAAAATACACACCAAACAAGCAGCATAATATTCATGATTATCATTAACACACACACACACACACACACACACACACACAATATATATGAAGTGTGTGTGTGTGTTGCATTGTGATTTGATGAGCTTTGCACGGGGCGCTCGACAAGCATCCTGCAGGACTTTTGCTGCTGACATTGCCGCTAACATTTGACGCCTGTGCATATCAGATATGCAAGCTGAAAGGCATCAACAGAGCAGAATAGAGAGACAGAAAGGTCTGCCAGATAAAGGCTAGAGAGAGAGAGAGAGGCAGCGTGAGTAGTTTGCAAATTAAACACAAATTTATTTAACTCTTTAACCTATTACAAGCAATAGAGTATATTGCCGGGTATCTCCTAGTCAGGCAGTGCCGACTAGTTTCTATTTAATAATAAATAGTAGAGAGTTGAATTTTCATTGGTTTTCCTTGACATTCGCTAAAGTTTCACAGACTTTTCTCTAAACAATCGCCGAGTCCTTAAGAAGTTATATCAAATTTGCATGCATCAAAAATTACCAAAATATGCTGAGCAATAAACATTTGCCAGAAAATAATTCAATACACACACACACACACACACACACATACAGCCACTTCAACATACAGCTGGCAACATCTTGAGTGTGCTGTGGCATGCCATAAAAGGACTTTGATGCCACGATGCCTGGCTGCCACTTAGCCAAACGCTGCGCATATTATCGATGGCCATAATACGAGGGCCGCCCACAGCCAAACGTTGCTGTTGTTGTTGTAGTTGTTGCCGCTGCGTTAGCCATTAAAAACTTTCCGGCAACGCCATTAAAATAAAAATCGAGAGCGTGTTAAATGATTTACAAAAGCAAAAGCTGAAGCTGAAACTGAGGCTGTAGCTGAGGCTGTAGCTGAGCTGAAGCCAAAAACAATTTCGTTGCTTGCGGGTTTATCGCATTGGCATAATGTGTTTCAGGTTATCCCATTTGCTAGAGTTTGCTCCTCTGCTCAGCTACCGCCCATACCCTTTTGCTGTATTTATTTTATGCGGCTTTTGCGACAAGTTAAAGCTTTTCGCCACGCCTACGCCACACTCCCGCCCTATCGCCAGCACTCAGCCCGCACTGCGCCCGGGCAAAGACATTTTCGTATTTTATGGCTCTTATGACTTTTCAATAAGTTTTTCCACGTCGCCCACGAGTCGAGCGGCCACGAGTCCTGCCTGGCAAAATACAACAATTTATACTCATGGCCAACGTCTGCAATCGGATTTGCTATCTATTTTTGACTTGATACGTTGACTGCCTGGCTAGCTAGACTAAACAGTTAGTTTAGATTGTGCTAAGGATATTAAATGTACAATTTTGACAGCTGCTGATCCAATTAAGGTCCGAAGTTTGAGGGCGAGCTGCCAGTCCTAGCCTGGCTCGCGTTCGCATGATTAAAAAACTCTTTAAGTTGCGCTTGCTTTAATGAGCTAACTGCATTTCTATGCCAATTCGAGTGAAGGTTCTAACTTAATTTGCAGTTGGCCATCGATTGCTTTGACCTTCCATTAACTGATTGATTGTCGGCCATAAGGGCAGGCAATATCCCTGGGCACTAAATTGATATGAGATAGTTGTTTGTGGCTGCGTTTGCTATTCAATTACGCACACACTTCAAGGGGCGACAGAGTGACAGAGAGAGGAAGGCAGAGAGGGAGAGGGAGAATGGGGGGGGGGGGGGGGTGGCCGTGTGTAGTGTGCCTGCTGCTGGTCAACTTAATGCAACTAATCGCCTGCCATTAACCGCCAATGACACTTTTATGCCTCTTTAATAAACTTAAGAAACACAAGTGACACTGGGCTCGGGGTGGGCGTGTGTGTGTGTGTGTTGTGCTGGGGTGGTTGGAGGATGCGTGTGACAGGCGCTTGTCCAAGCATCACAAAACTTTCGGCACGTTGCGGCAATGTCTTAAGCAAGTTTGCCCACCCGCCGTTCCCATCGCAGCGTCTCCCAGGAGTTTGTACAACTTGTTTCATGTTGTTTCAGCTGTTCGAGCAAGGCACACACACAGAGAGAGAGAGAGAGGGAGAGAGAGAGGGAGAGAAAGAGCGTGAGAGTCGGGCACACTCGAACCACTTATATCAATAATAATTCCCATTTGTAATAAAGCCAACTTAAGGGCGGCGTTTTGAGGCATTGCGGATTAGCCCATGGGGCAAGAGTTGCATGCATTAAGTGATATGCATAAATAAACAACAATTCGAATAAAAGCTGGCCGCGTGTATGTGGGCGTGTGTGGGGCGCATGGCTGCCGCGCAGCTATTGTAACTGTGCGCGCCATATCAAAAGTAAATTGATACAAATTGTATAATAATCACGTCATTGCATTTTATTTTTGTGCCATGGCAACGGCAGCGGCAGCAGCAGCAGCAGCAATAATGGCAGCACAAAAAAACAATGGCACGTGTGGCTTAATGGCAACAACAACAACAATAACAACAACAACAACAAGTGCAACAACAAGCATTGCGCTGCGGACAAGTTGGCAAAGTGCTGTGCATTAGCCTGGCGGCAATTTCATTTGTTATTAATAGCACATGGTCACACTGAGCAAATGGCGAACTTAAAGGACATTCAGCCAACAGACAAAGAGAAAGAGAGAGAGAGAGTGGAGAGAGAGAGAGAGTAGAGAGAGGCAGGGACAGGCAGCAAAATGTTTTAAGACAAAAGTAAGAAAACTTTTAAAAAGTCAAATAGACAGTAATAGCGTACGGTCACACTGAGCGCGAAGTATAGCAAGCCGAGATGGCAGCCAGAGAGCAATAAACAGAGTGCGGGAGAGCAAGAAGGAAAAACAAATGAAATGCAGAAAGAGTAAGAGAAAAGATGGACTAAATTGAATAAGAAATAAAATTAAATGGGCTTTTTCAATTGACAACGTGAGAATAAAAGCAGATGGTCACACTGAACAAATAAGAATTTATAATCATGAGATAATATGGAAGAGAGAGAGAGAGAGAGAGATAGAATGTGAATGACATATACGGCGGAAGATTGTCAGAGAGCAGGGGAAAGTGGAAAAGAAAGAGAGAGAGAGAGGGAGAGAGAGAGAGAGAGAGAGAGAGGGACAGGGAGAGAAAGAGATAGAAATATAAAGACTAGAAGAAATAGAGAGAAATTTAAAGACAGAGGGGGAAAGTGAGAGAGAGACTAATATAAAGACAAAGAGAGAGAGAGAGAGAGAGAGAGAGAGATAGAGAAATAGAGAAATATGAAGACAACGAAAAATAGAGAGACAGAGAGAAAAAGAGTGATGGACTGAGACAGAGAGAGAGAGAGAGAGAGAGACAGAAATTTACAGAGAGACAGATAGATGATTATTCTTGAATAGATATTTGCAAATAATGATTGATTATCGATTGCCAGCTGCTAAAATTGAATACCTTAAAAGTAAAAAAAAAAAGAAAAATCAATTTACTTAAAGTGCTCGGTTAGGCAGATATTCGCCGCAGCTGTAAATTAGAAGCTTGTGATGGATGGCGTTACGGCTGCAGCAATTTAATCAATATTATATAGCACTTGACATGTGATCGGGGCGAATTTAAATATGTTGAGCACGCTGTTGGGGTTTGTGTATCTAACGCGATGCTCATTGTTTCCATTAATTTTAAGCACAGGGACACGCTGCCGTTCTCGCCTGGCCACAGGCCCAGCCCAACCCACTTTGAACCGCCCATTCGATGTTATTTATCATGTGGCAATGTTGTAATGCATTTTGTAATCGATACAAAGCAATCACAACGAATTGAAGCCCAGCCCCGTGCGCCAGGCACGTGACCAATCAGCCCTGGGCACGGGCCCCACTGCCGACTCCGGCTCCGGCTCCGATTCCGATTCCGGATAAGTCGTAAGTGTACGACAGCCCCGCCTCACAGTTTTCTCAATATGCGTGTTGTATGTCGGTTGCCTTGCTGCAAATTAATGGAGCTGAGCAGCCACGTACCGCAGCCCAGCAGAAAAAAAAAAAACGCGAACTTTGACCGACGCATAAATGCAATCACAAAATAATTCAAAGTTAATTTTGATTAGCCAACCAAAAAGACAGCAAATGTAGAGGAAAAGGTGGGTTAAACTGTAAGTGGTTTAGCTGGGAGAAGAGCTAAAAAAAACTAGGCATTTATGGATGATAATGCGAGTGATGAAATGTATATAAATATATATAATAAATAAATTATAATAGTTATAATATATAATATTTAATATATTTATATTTTTTTTATATTTTATATTTTTTTTTTATATTTAATTTATTTAAATGTATTTCTTAAGCTGTCTATAAGTCCATATCAAATCAAACCTTTATATATTCCATATCTATATCTTATATATATTGGTATAATATAAAAAATTGCTATTTTTATTAAATTTTGTCTCGCTTTTTAAAATTCCAGAAATAACTAAAGCAGTAAATATTAAAGCAGTTCGCGTAGCTCACTCTGCTGCTGTCAATGTGACAAACCGTCTGAATGGCCCAATAAAATGCGTATTCAAATGCCAAAAAGTAGGCTACAATACACACACACACACACACATATATATATAGACATTTGCGCTGTATCTAAACGGCTGCAGGGGCAGGCGAAGGGCATAAAACGTCAGCTGCGCATGCTGCTGCTGACTGATAACAAGTGGCAGTGACAGTGTGGCAGCGCGCTGTGGCAGCCCGCATTGATTTTTGTTTTTCCTTCTTTTTTTTTTTTTGCTGAGCACAGCGTTTGCCACTAATCAGCGGCATAAATGCTGCATAAGTGGAGCGCAGTTAAATATATTTTCTGTATTTTTTTTTTATATTTCTGCTCCAATTTTATTTTTATTTTTATTTTTGTTTGTTTTGGCGCATCAGCAGTTGGCAACGTATTAATTTGTTGGCATTAAGATGGGGCGTGAGTGGAAGGACAAATCGAATTGAAACTTTAATGACTTTATGCGCTAGTTGCAACTCGCAACTTGCAGCTTGGCACTCGCCACTTGCCACTTGCAGCGCGCAAACTTGACCAAAGTTTGTAACTAGTTGCCGGCATTCCCGTTGGCCCGGACAATTAAGTGCACAACTTTTTGCACAATTGTACTTTAAACTTTGGCTCAAGCCACGCCCATTGCTGCCGCCGCCGCCGCCGCCACCGCCACCGCCACCGCCACTGCCACTGCCACTGCCACTGCCACTGCCACCGCCACTGCCAATGCTGCTGTTGCTTGTGTTGCTGCAACACGTTGAACAGATTCAATTAATTAACTGTCAATATTCTAGCAAGCACGAACGCCAGTCACGCCGCCCCGTGGCCCCAGTTCTTTGGCATTTTTCGCCTACATTTGCGGCGGGCAGCGCGCATCGCTTCGCCCTCACATCCCGCATCTCGCATTGCTTTGCTTTGCTAGCTAAATAATTAATGAAAAGACAAATTGCTGTTGGCACAGCAGCCGTTGGCCCACCTCTACGCCATCCTCTGTTCAATTGCAGCTCAATCTGCCAGCTCCATTCACAATTTCATTTTCCATTGCATACTTTTATGCGCTGCTTTGATTTTTCTCTCCAGGATTTCGCATTATGCTATTTCCTTCTCTGTTTTCTTTTTTCCATATATTTTTTTTTCCTTTTTTTTTTGTATAGATTGCACTTCATTAACTGCACTACTAATTGGTTTAGCTGTGGAGTGAATGAGAAGCAGAAAGAGAGGGGAAAGGGAGAGGTATATTGCAGTGGTAAAAGCTTTGCTTAGAAATTGCTGAGCTGACAGCATAGCTGTCATTAGTAATACCCATTTGGGTCACCTAGAATAATGAATTTCGATAGTTAGTTGCGAAATAGTTGATAACGGTTATTGTAATGTTATTAAAGATAATTAAATACTGTTATGTTAGAGGAGGAACGATTCACATATCTGATTTTTAAAGATAGTATGCATATATCTAACTGGAACTCATATCGATATTTTGATAGATCGATTGCTCACATTATTACACAATTCATTTACCGTTAATCGATTAATTTATATATAAGAAATATGAGAATATAGATCTTCCATTCTAATGACTATCGATATATTTATTGATATTTATCGATACGTGTTTAAAGTATCCCATAGATTGTCATTTAAATACTATAGATTGCTCGCAGTACAGTTATTGATATATTTCGATGGTGTATTTATTGTCATTTAAATATTCTAGATTATTCTCAATATAATTATTAATATATAATATATATCGATAAATGTCTGAAGTTTCCTATCTATTCTTATTAGTTTTAAATTGTCCATATTGTCCTCGATATATTTATTGATCGAGGACTAACTGAAGTTTTCTCTCGATTATCATTTACATAGTTAAGATGGTTATGGATAGCTATTAATATCTATCGATAAGTACATTAAGTTGGCCAACCATTATCAATTAAATTTTCTAGATTTTTGTGGATATATTCCTTGATACGTATCGATAAGTAGCTTATGTTATCTATCGATTGTTACAGCTGCATATCTTTTAATGTAGTTCTAGCATAATAAATTTAAACAAAAACTCATGCAAAAGTAATAAACTGTTCCATGACTTTCCCAGGCATAACCCTCATGAGGCTGGCATTAAAATCTCACGAGCTCATGCAAATCTCTCTTCGGCTGATCCGGAGCAGATCAATTCGTCGCATTAGGCCAATCTTAAATGCAAATCTGAGTAAATGCTCGCACCTACGCGTGCTCGGGCTGCTGCTGGGCCGGCTCAGGCTCGGCGCTGATTTAGCATGCAAATGTGGCAAAGTCTTGCCCGGCCTGGCCAGGGCTCAATGCATAAATCATGGCTGGCCTGCTAAGGCATAAAATAAAACAAAGAGAAGAAACCAAATAAAGGAGAGCAAAATAATAATAAAAGGGTTGCAGCACACAAGTGGCAGCTTTCGCTTTCGGTTTGATGGGATTTCGGTAGCGATTGCTGCCTGCCACCGACCGCAACAACTGCTGCTTGTGCTGCTGCTGCTGCTCCTCCTCCATTGTTGTTGCTGCAATCGATAGTCGGCGTTTTTATGCCGCCAATGTCGGCCTTAGCACGTTCGGCGTGCGGCGCAAAGTATGCTAAGCTTATTTATTATTTACACGAGTGAAACGTGTATGAAACCAAAAGAGCTGCTAAAAACCTGAACTGCGACTCTGCCCCAAACGGCAGCAGCGGCAGCAACAGCAACAGCAACTCGTGTGTGTTTGTGGTTGATTTGATTGCTTTATGCACCCAGTGAGTGGCCGCATGAATTTCAAATGAGCCGCTTTGCCGTGCCACATGCCACATACCACATGCCACACACACAGCTTCAGCTGGCCACGCTCCTCCCAGCGTAGGCAACAAAAAAGTGCCAAATAATACCAAAAGGCATATGAAAAAAAGGTTTAAAAATGTTAAGATACAGCCACAGCGCAGTCATTAGAGCTATGTCCGCTTTCTTGCTCTAACTCTCTCCCACTCTCCGCCTCTCTCGCTCTACCTCCCTGTTTGGCATATCTAACGTGTTGCACACGTTTCGCCTGCCAGTCAAGCAGCAGTGTGAATGGCAATGGAAATGGAAATAAACAAGAGAATGGCGCTAGCAATAAGAAGCATACAGAGAAAGTGCGATACCGAAAGAGAGAGACAGAACGAGATGGAGTAAGTGAGAGAGGTAGAGTGGGAACAGTCAGTCAGTCAGGCCATGTGTGCCGTGTCAGTGTTCACACGTCTTTGGGCAGGCTTTGGACAATCGTGTCGACTACTACGTAACACACCCTTCTATTCAAGCAGACACCCACACACACACACACACACACATGCACAGGGACTGCTACTGGTGCTGTTTTGTGCGCTGTTCCCACAGTAATTTGAAATTCATGCGCTTCGTATGTGGAATAAATTCAAGATTTTGATTTGCTGCTACGTGTGGCATCTTATTCCACTCACATGCCCTTCGCCTCTGCAGCTGCCTTTGCTTATGTGTGTGGGTGTGTGTGTGTGTGCAATTGAAGGTGTGAAATCGCACATAAAGGATAATAAAAGTGAAAAGCATGCGGTGTTGTCCTTAAAGCTGCTGCCAAAAACTTTTGCCATACGCATTAATTTTGTGGCAGCAATTACGGCTCTGCTACGGACATTGGCATATATATATATATATATATATATATATATATATATATATATATATATATATATATATATATATATATATATATATATGTGTGTGTGTGTGTGCCACTCAGGTGTACTATTGTCAGCGACAGACAGCTGCTTGAACTGTTAATAATTAATAGCAGAGCTATTGAAGGGTTTCAATTGTTTATTAATGATCGGTTTAGGGCTTGGGGTAAGCTATAAGAAAGAGCTAATATTGAAATGCAATATGTTTGTACTTAGGGAGAGATCACTGTCAACAATTAGAGACAGGCACAGCCAGCGACCCCTCAAATTCTAGTAAAAAATATCTGGAGCAAACAGTCGGATTAGGCGCCTAGGCCTGATAGCTCGTTCATTAGGACCAGACTCATAAGACTCAAGATTTACTAAAGAGAGAGTTGCCATGACGAATAAAAATACAAAAAAAAAATATATATATAGAATATATATATTTTTCACATATATTTCTATAATTTAGGAAGAGTATCATCGATTCTCATACTTAATAAATGCTTATTCTAAAGAAGGATTCTGTTGGAGCTTAAGCAAACAAATTTGACAACAAGAATACAACAACAACAAAATCGATACCAAAATATATCGATCAGTCATTGATACATATTGCTATATCTTTATATATTGATATGGAAAACAAAAATATTTAAAAACCGATATACAAATATATCGATTATTTGTAAAAATGAATAATCGATATATTGTAGTATCGCTTTTAAAGTATTTTTGTTGTCTTTCTCATTATAAACCTTTCTATGTATTTTTATATTTAGCTTTCGTTTTCTTTTCTGTCGTTGGGGAGTCAACGACTATGATTACCCGACCGCTCTTTCAGCTCTATTGCTTGCATGTCTTTTCGCTATCCAAAATGTAATTTATGACATTTAACGCCCAACGGCGCATCAGCGATTTCAACAATTTGGTTCAATGTCGCGGACGATTGGAAAGCGCGTGTCCCTTTTTCCTCTACAGCTTCCGCGCCTTCAGTGTTATTCATCTAGTTCGGGACTCCAGCTGGTATGGCTACATGACACGCAATTGCTTGCAATGGCCTCTCAAGCAGCATATAGCGAATCAGGCTATGAGATTTTCAAATGATGCCGAAAAGTAGGCAACTTACACACATATACACACACACACACACACACCAACACACACATGCAAGAAGCAAATAAACACGCACAAATATTACGAGCTGCTTGACTGTTGATGTCTCTCGCCCTCACTTGTTCGCTGCTGTCTTTCTCTCTCTGTACCTTTCGCTTTATCTTGCTTTCTATTGCTCTTGCTACATCACCTCGTGCGGCAGCTGTGCGTTTATTTTTGGCATCGCGGAGCGCCCGTAAGTATGCAGCAGTCGGCAGGAGGAATACATGTCAATGACTTTACAGAAAGCGGAAACTCATAAAGATAAGTGTTGACATGGCTGCCAACTTGGGTAGGCACTGTGCAGCACCGAGCCGTGCCCTCTGCCACCAGCGAGCCAACCCACCCATCCACTCACTCAGTACCGCCCGCCATGGCCCTCTAAGTGGCATCTGTCGTCTCGTATTTGTGTCACTCTACGCTCTTTGCTCCAATGCGTGTAAGTGCAGTATCGCAGCGCGCACTTCTTCAATGTCCTTTACAACAAGCGAGAAGCAGGATGGAAATTGGTTGAAAATTAAGCAACGCCTTTAAAGCTGTTTGGCTGAAGGCTTTCGGGCCGAAAAGTTAATGCAACAAACAGAATAAGCTAAAAGGCGTTTTCAAGTTATCGATATTTATCGATATCAAATAGAAAATGAACGGTTTGAGTTGGCATCACATAGAATATAATTTCATTCAAATTTCTTATTATTATTATTACTATTATATACTATCACAGTTTTGATATTTATCGATATCTTGGTTAGGCTAAATTAAGCTCATATGGGACATGAATTATTAGTTAAATAAACGCTTGAGTCCACAATCAACACACACACACACGCGCGCACCTCCTGCCCGCAGTGCACTATTTTATTACCAAAGTCATGCTAATAAAGTTTCTGGGCAGACAGCCACCCAAAATGTGGCTGCCTGGTTGGGGGCCGGCACATGCTTTATATGCATAGCTGTGAAAGCACCAGGCGCCATTTGCCTGGCCACTCGGGGCTGGGCTGGCTGCTCTATTGTTGAGCGTCCGAGCCGGGGCTAATTAATGTTATCGCATTTCATGCATCACTGCTAATTGTTATCGATAAATAATGCAATGTCAGGCGGCAAAAATGTGTTTGCCTCGGCTAGTTGTTTGTTGTAATACCCGCTCATTGCTGTTGCTGTTGTAGCCGGTGCCTGTTGTTGCTTGTGGCTCTATTTCCCATACGATTTATCAGCGCAACGCGTTAACGGAATGTCAAGTGACAGGCATTAATAACGGCGCTTTCCTGTCGCTGCGCAAAACTATGTTTGCGTGTAAATCGAAATCTATAAAGGCAATCAGCGGCTTAATAAGGGTCACATGCAAACGTAAACGCTCAACCGGAAACGGAAACGGAAATTGAAACGTTTAACCGATATTTGTTATTTCATTGTTTTGTTATGCATTTTTTTCAGTGCTGCTGTAGGCCTGGCTGATTAAATTCCTGGAAAGGCTTTCCACGGCCTTTGGCCCACTTCTGACAGCTGACAAGTTGATCGATTGATTAACAGTTTGATGCGGGTAAGTTCTGCTTGAGGTAGCCCCACGCTATCAATAATTCAAATTTGTCTTGTCCACGCAGCGGAACTCAAATGCCGTATATTAGTAATTTGATTAATTTCCAAGAATTTATTGACAGGATAAAATCTGATTTGATCTTCTATAAACTAGGTGTGACTGTGAAGGTCTTTAGAAATTGATATGGGTACAAGAGTTAACTAGATTAAAATGTTTACTGATATTTATACTTGATATTTGATAGGGTTTGCTTTGCATATTTATTTAAGCTTATAATGTGTATGCATTTTGGAATATTATAAATAGCAAAAGTTCTTCGAGGAATTAAAGAAACTTCTAGCTGTGTGTTTATCAAAAAAAAAACTGAGAGAGACGGATATGGCACACAGAAGGATGTTTAATTAATTTCTGTTTAGAATAAGTAAGACAAGGAATTTAAGCAGTCAATATTTTTAAAGCAAATATATAATATATATATATATATAATAAATAAACAAATAAATAATTAAAAATAAATAAATAAATATATAAATAGTTTTATACTTAAATAAATAAATTAATTAAATATTAAATTAATTTAAATAAATAAGCAAATAAATAAAGAAATATTATTAGTAGTTACTAGATCTAAGCATTCATACAAGTCTCATTATTCAATGAAATTTTTGATAATTTTTTATATTATTTTAAATTATTGCAATTTTTATAGCAACCTTCAAAAGAGTTTTATGCTAATGAGATGAAAATAAAATAATTAATCTATACCCAGCTCCAATCTTATTGAACTTCTTCTCGACTCTTTACTGATGTTCAACAATATGAATAACTAATAAACTTCCCTTAAGCAATAAATGTATCATAAATGACTTATAAATCCACATAGCTTTGCCCATGGCAAAGCCTTAGCCCGGATATCGCCGGAACGCTTGCTGCGTTAATTTATTAATTAGCCGCACAAACAAAGTGCATCAAATGCCGCTAAGCAATTAAAACCCATTTTAAAGTCATGTTTATGCTCGGCTTTTTGCCGAATAGCCAAAGGCCAGTTGGCTCGCATTAATTAAAAACTGAAAAATAATATGCACAACTTTTTTAAGCCAACGGCTGGCTAAAGTTGGCCAAAAACAAAAAAAAAAAAAGGATGCAAAAGGGAAGCTAACAAACAACATCAACTGAAATGTACAAAATAATTAGCAAGGCTGGTAAAAGGCTGTTGCCATGATTCTCCTGGCGCTGCAGCGAGAAAAACAAAATAAAAATAATAATAAAAAAAATATGTATATATATCAAACCGAAAGGCATAACAAAGATTTATGCCTTGTCCGAAGGTGGAGCAGAAATTTAATGCGCCCCAAAAAGTAGGCAAAGTAAATTTAAAAACCAAAAAAAAAAAAAAAAAAAACAGGAAATGAGATGAAGCAAGCGGCATGGCAACTAGAGCCTCGGCCACAGCGAAAGTATTTAAGCAAAAAGTATATCCCTACAACAACAACAACTACAACAACAACAACAAACAACACTCGTTTGCTTTTTTTCGGCTAAAACTTTTTAATGTTGCAGTTGTTGTTGTTGCTGCGGCTGCATGATACGGAAATTTTTGCGGCTCGCAATAACTTTTTGTGGTAAGCAAACAGACAAAGAGTAATATATAGAGAGAGAGAGAGAAGCACACACACATAGAGAGAGCCATACACAGCCACATGTGCGCAGCTGATGTTGTGTTGGCTTGAAACTTCAGTATTTAGCCATAAGTGGTAATAATTACGAATCTGACTGCATCCACCAGCTACTGGCTTACAGTTACGCTTTGCTATGAAACCACGCAGAGTGAGAGAGAGAGAGAGAGATAGAGGGAGACACCTACATATATACAGCACACCAGCCACTCAGGTGCACGCAAGTTAATTACGTTTAATTGGTTAAAAATTATACAAAATTATGCAAATAATATGTGGAAACAGCGGATACAGGAGAGCAGGATAAGCAGGCGAGGAAGAGAGAGGAGAAGAAGATATACAGAAAGAGAGAGAAAAATGATAGTAAAAGGCTAAAAGAGAAAAGAGAAAGAGAGAAGAACAGAAAAGAAGCAGGAGAGAAGGAAAGACGAGTGAAAAAGAGCAGAGGTAGAGAGAGTAGAGAAGAGAAGAGATACAGAGAAAAACAAAGAAATGAAAGGGCAGAGAAACGAGGCAAGGGAAGTGACAGATAAGAAGAAAGTGAGAATGAGATCAAGGCAGAGATATGAAGCAAGGATAGAGAAAAACATAGGGAGGCACAAAAGGAAACAGAGAGAAAGAAAGAAATAATGATAGAGAAAAAGAGAAATTCAACACGAGAGGGGGAGAGAGAAATCTAAAAGTCAATGAAAAAGAAAGATAGATATATATTTAAAGAAAAAAAGATAATGAAACAGAATGTGGGAGAGAGAGATAGAGAAAGTAGCAGAAGAACATAAAGCGAGATCTTAGTCTACACAACCACACGTTATATTAAATATATATATATATTGTTTTAATAAATATTTGAAATAATAATATAATAAATAAAAGTAACAGAATATCATTTGAACAGTTTTAACAGTAGAGCATTGGCCAGTCGCCAATTTGAGACACCTGAAATTTGTCGCATTCTTTCGGCCGCACTGCTTGAAATTATTTAGCATTGCCGTGGCCCGCGGCTGCTCTTTGGCTGCAGCGTAATGGAAAATTCCATTAGGCCAATGGTGTAAGCAAAGTTTTCATTAAGCAGCCAACTAATTTGGCTGGCGTCTTGCATTTTAGAAAATGTCGCTTAGGGAGCACCGACGCCTCCCATTGCCTAGGCTCCACCCAATTTGCGACCCGTCAAAGTGGCGCTGCAATAGGTTTTACAGGCTGCACAAAAGCCAAAACACTCCCCAGTGCACTATTGTAGCCGAGTCGAAGGCGGGGCATAGGCATGGGCATGGGCAGGGGCAGGGGCTGTGGCACACTTTAATTTGATGTAGACAGGCAATTTCCCTCTCTCTCTCTCTCTCTCTCTCTCTCTCTCTCTCTCTCTCTCTCGCTGTGTGAGGAGGGGCTTTATTGAAATATTATGCAACAAAGTTGATGAATTTTTAGCCTGACAAACTTTGGCGCTGCATGGGGACTGCGCATTAAGCAAAACTTGCCTCACACACACACTGGAGACAGGAGACAAGAGCCAAGTGGCATGGCCCGCCTCAGCTGCCATTGTATCAGGTGTTTACCAAACCGACGAGCACAACCAAAAGCAAAAAATATTATAATAGCAATTGAGAATTGCTGATGAGCTTTGCTGCCTGCCTGCCTGCCAGCCTGCCTGGCTGTCTACCTGTCTGCCAACGACGCTGACAAGCAGGCCCGCCAAGACACAGTCCGTTGCTCTGCCCCGCTGCATCTCCCCTCTAAGGCAAGTCGCTGGCACAACAATGGCTGGGAACGGCGGACGGCTCCCCGCTGGCAGCTAGCTGAGGCTGGGCCCATGTCGCTCTAGTCTTTGCACAGACTTGTTGTCGAGGGAGCATTTTAATTATTCAACATTGTTGACAAAGTTTCAGCTGTGACTGAGCCAGCTAGACAGAGACAGAGATAGCCACCGAGCAAGAGAGAGCGATAGCTTTATATAGCAATATGATTTGCTGCCTGAGCAGTCAAAAGTTGAGGCACACAAAAATTGGTTCAGAGCCAGCGCCAAATCTGCGGCTGTTGACACTGCAAAAAGCCAGCGGGCTTCGCTGCAATGTCAAAGCAACAACGTGAGAATACGGCGGATGTGAGCAAAGCCCAGCAGCTGGGGCTTATTTGATGATATTCTTACTTAGTTAGCTGACGGCATATTCTCAAAATTGCCTCAAATATGCTGTGCTCCAAGCGAAATTCAATCATTCCGCTAAACTACTTTACGCAGTTGCTAAATGTTACTGCTAGACTGCTACGGGAGGGGAGAGCTCTAGCTGTACAACTTTGGAAGAGTTAGTTTTAGCTATCTACTACTATTTGCTACGAGTTCTACTACTATATACTGGTAATTTCTACTCTTCCATTACCATTTGCTACCATCTACTACTATTTCTTACTACTTTTACTACTATCTACTACCACTTCTACTTCTATTCACTATTATTTACTACTATCTACTACTATTCCAATACTATTTACTACTTCAACAAATATTTACTATCTACTACTACTTTTACCACTACTACCTACTACTATCTACTACTACCATCTGCTTATATCTACTACTACTTTTGCTACTATTTTCTACTATCTACTACTTCTACTACTATTTACTACCATGTATTACTATTCTAATACTATTTAATACGTGCTACTACTTCTACTTCTACTACATTATACTACTACTTCTACTTCTACTACATTATACTACTACTTCTACTTCTACTACATTATACTACTACTTCTACTTCTACTACTATATACTACTACTACTACTACCTATAACTACTACTATTTATATCTAATATCCACAACAATAAATCATTACTACTATCTACTCCTATCTACTACTATTATCCACTAATATCTACTATTATTATCCACTACTACCACCATCAACTACAACTATTTCGTCCTACTACTACTACCACAAACAAACAGAGGGATTTTCAGACAGATGGAGAAACAGCAAGTCGAACATGCCACAAACCGCTTTTCTCTTTCCCCGAATGGGTATAAAAACTGAAATCAAATTCCAAAAACAGAGACGGCAAAAGCAGATTTTTATTTTCCACCCACACCGACGCATATTTTTCAAAGTGCATCAGAATTTTGCAATATATTTTGTAGGCTTTGAATCTCTATGTGAGTGTTTTTTAATCTATCAAAGCGAATCATATTTTTTTATTTTATTGCCGTTTTTAAATGGGAATGCAACTAAAGCTTAAATAACTTTGGACAGTTCAATGATTTAGGCGGCAGCTGAGCTGCCTGATTACAAAATGGAAAAATTTCGTTAACACGAATTTTTTTTTTTTTTATGTTGGTTTTTTGGTTATTTTGTGGAAACTCTCTCACTTTTAACCGGTTCAATATTTCATTTATCGAACTGACGCACATCGGCAGAGGCAGGCCCTTTGCCAGACGCTCCTGTAATTTAATTCTCTTGCAGTGACCCAAAAGCCACAGCCGCAACTACAGCAGCGCCAGCAACTGCAGCTGCAACAATATTGAAAATGACGAGAACGTCCAGCTAAGTGAAGCGGATGGTCAGCCAAAGAGGCGCTAGAGTGGACGTGGCGGGGCGAGGCTAGGCTGGGCTGGGCTGGGGCAAAGGACTGATGCTGCTCGTTCATATGGCTGCAATTTTTTTTTTCGGACGCCGCGCTTCAATAATTCTGTTTGCTCGTACACAAACACCCACACATAGGTGGCTGTATGTGTGTGTGTGGCAAGCATATTTCGAGTGGCTTTTGTGGCATTGACATCGACTGTTCGCCAAAGACAAAAATGCCAGCCAAAACTGCAGCACAAGTCGACAACAGCAACAGCAACAGCAACAACAATGTTGTTCGTGTGTGTTTGTGTTCTGCCTGAAAAATTACAATGCAATTGTTTGCCATTGGCGCAAGGCGACTGCAGACACTGACCAAAAGTCGACCAGTATCGGAACCGGAACTGGAACCACATCACACAGATAGAGAGAGAGAGAGAGGGGAGAGTGAGATTGAGCCAGACTTGCCAGTTTGGCACTTGACACAGAAGCTTTAGCGAATGGGCTTATATGTCGACATTTCGCGGTCATTATCGATTTAAGGCAATGCACTTTCATGGCCAACTAATTGAAACCGAATCTCAGACAAAGGCGCGCAAATGAATTGCCATCAAGGCACACACACACACACACACACACAAAGAGCATAACAAATTACAAGAGAGCGCCACACGTGTCGCACAAAGGGAATCCTTACGAAACGAGTTTCGGAAACACATTAAAAGATTTGCATGTTCAAGGTGGGGCGAAAAAAAAGAAGAGATTTTTAATACAATTTGCGTGCGCTCAAAGGCGAGCTGACATCAGAGCGGGAGCGGAGCAGGCAGCTGGCAGCAGGGAACTGATATATATATATATAATATATATTAAATATATATATATTTTATACTTTATTTATTTTTTTTAATATATACTAGTTATATTATACACATCCTTTTTTTTTTGTATTAGTAGCATAATAGTTCACTCTTCGTGCTGCAGCTGTGCGTGTTTCGTGTCTCACGTGACTGCAGCCTGCTCGACTATGTGCAAAGTTACTTAAAAATACATATGAAAAAAAAACAAAAAACAAAAAACAAAAACAAATCCTCACGCACTCTTGTACATATTTAAGCACCTGAGCCACAACACTTACATATCCGTGCAGCACCACAATCGCACCACTCTTCCCCTCACCCTGTTACAGCCGCCCCATCATCATTTTGGATGCCGCGGCCTCAAACAATGAGGGTTTTGTATGCGACAGCGCGTTGGCCTTTTTGTTGCTGCTGTCTGCGGCACACACATACTCACACTCACACTCTCACGTATGGCCATTGTTTCGTATTGAACCCCAAACTCTGGCGTGGAGCCTGCCAGCCTGTTGTCTTGGCTGCTGCCCGGCGTTTTCATTTGCGCTTCAAATCTAAGAATAATAGCTGCCTTGATTACATTCACGCCGCTTTATGACAAACGAAAACAACAAGTACAACAACAGCAGCAACAATGAAAATAACATTGCCAACAATGAGAGACGTCACAGTGGGCAAATTGACCAAAAAAAAGAGAAGAAATGACAGGAATTTTGAAGCTTTAAATAAGGCGAAGAAATCTTATTGAATATTTATGCGGATAAATATAGATATATATAATATTTAAATATTTATATAGATGTACACTGCCCCTCATCAGGGCATTCTTCACCTCCAACATTAATACTGAATATTTTCTATATTATTCAAGGTATGATTCTAATTTTTTTTTTAATTAGCCTGTGTCTTAATCTAAAATAATTTTTTTTTTTTAATTTTAAGAAAATATATCTTTACGAAAATATTAATTTTTAAAATATAGAAATATTCATCTTTCCAGTAAAAATCAAAGAACGACGCTTACTTTAATTGCCGACTAAAAGCTGACTGATATAAGAGTATTATAATTTCTTCTCTTGGCAATTACGAATTCTGCAGGTAAAATTAAATTTTTAGCAACAGCTATGACTTATAAACAAGACAGACTTAGAATCGTATAAATTTCTATTCAGATATATAAAGAAGAGCTGGTATCAAAGTGAGTTTATTAAAGTAGGTTTTTTTATTAGATATTTAATTGTAAAAAATCTTAACACTTTGATAAACTCACTTATATATTATATATATATTGAGCATTATATATTATATTCAACAATCTGCTAAAATAATCCAATTTACTTTCTATAAAAATAAATATTTCTCTTAAAAAACCTGCCCTCTTTTTAAGAACTCATTTGTATATCAATAGTTTCAATCACTTTTGTCACACTGTGCGCCCCATTGTTGCCAAAATGAAAAGAAATGAAATTAAGTGGCATGTTACTCTTTGTAAGAGTACGTGTGTGTGCGTGTGAGTGTGTGTATGCGTGGTGTGGTGTGCTGTGCATGTGTAGGTGGCTGGAACGTGGCCCAGCTTCCCTCCAGCCACACACTGCCATCACATCACATCAACTTAAGCCCCAGTGTTAAGGCCTGTTCGAGTGTTAATTGTGTGTGAACAACAATAACAACAGCTGACAGACAAGACAGACGAACAGACAGTTGGGCGGACAACTTAACAGCCGCCCAGTTGAGCTCGAGTCAGTTGTGATTTGTGCTGCTCAAGATACCCACACCACCCCCAACTCATTCCCCCCCCTGGCAACCAGCCACCCGCTGTCCAGTCGGTCCACAAGGTAATTGTGGCTAAAGTGCAGTGCAAAGCGAGCGCCACACACGTTCACAATTGGAATTCAATTATGCAACAAAGGGTAGCAAAAGTTGTAGCAGCAGCAACTTTCTGTAGCATGGAAATTTTCATAATTTCTTGTGGCTGTGGCTGTGGCTGTGGCTGCTGCTCGCGCAGCTGCTCCCAATGCCAAATCAATTTGCGCTTTACATAAAAATCAACAAAAGACTCGCCAGCTAAGTTGATAAAGGCGGGCGAGGCAGGTGAGGGGCGTGGCGCACTCTGTTCGAAAATCACAGCACATAACCCATTAACCCCCACGTTGCCCAACTACTGCTAGGGGCGATATGGGAATGGAAATGGAAATGGAAATGGAAATGGAGCAGGCAACAAAAGGCGATTTTCATACAATTTTCGTTGCTCGTTGTTGTCGTTGACGTTGCCGCATTTACATAATGAATTCATATGTTTAATAAAATCTACACGTGAACACGAGCACACACACACACACGCACACTAAGTAAAGGGCAACCTGAATGTGGCAACTGGCAACTGGTATCTGGATTCTGTGAATCTGCGAAGCTGAAGCGCACACAGCAGCTGAATGCAGCCGCGCACAAAAGTATGCAAAAGAAAGCCAGCCAAAAAGCAAGTGCTAAGCGTGGCGGAGATAGGCAGAGAGAGAGAGAGAGCGAGATAGACAAAGAGTGAGAGAGGGAGGAGCATAATGGCAGGCAACAGCGAGTGGGTCTGAGTCTGATAGCGCTTGTTGTTTCTGCTCTGCTCTGTTTTTTTTTTTTGCGTGGTCTCTCAGAATTTCAATAGTTTGCCTGATGACAAAGACGATGATGATGAGTGAGCGACACACACGCAAAAGTGGGGGGTGTGTGGGTGTGTGCTGCTAAGGATTTTGTTGTTGTCCCAAATTAAAATCATATAAAATTTGCATATTTGCTGCGCGCTTGAATTATCGATAAGCGCGCAGCAACCAGCAAGGTTTTTCGATAAATAATAATAGTTTTAATAAAAAATTATAATTTTGCATCGATAAAAAAATTATTGAATAATTTTGCTATTGTTTTGATATTTTATGGATAAATAAATTTAATAATTGCTTTATTTAATTATATAATATTTTATCCATATATAAATTTAATAATGTTTTATTTTTTATTGACATTATGTTATATTAATATCTCATCGATAAATTAACTTCATAGCTTAGCAAATTTGTATTGATGTCATATTTCATCGATAAATAAATTTAATAATTTTGCTACTGTTGATCGATAAATATAATATAAATAATATTTGTTTGACTTAATATTTGATCGATAAATTAATTCGATAATTGTGTACATTTTGATTGATTTCAGAATTGATCGATAAATAAATAAAATTAAATAAATATTTCACACTTTATCGATAAAAGAATTTATATTTTTGGTTATTAATTTCATATGTTATCGATACATTAATTTGATAGTTCGATACTTTTTTTTTTCATCATATTTTATCGATAAATAAACTTGATAATTTGGTTATTGTTTATTGATTTCGTAAATTTTGTAAACTTTGATCGACCGAACAATATCACAAAAATCAGTTTCTGCCCAATTATCGATATATTGTTTATTGCAACTGGAAAATGGTCGTAAGATTGAAACAGCAAAAGTTTGCAACAAAGTTTAAATGAGCAAAACTGTAAAACTAGGCACTAAGTGTGCCAGCAAGGGGAATTGAAGAAAAAGACGACTTGAGGAATGATAGGCACAGTGCAATTGTACACATAAAAAGGTAAGGATATGTGCCATGTGAGAAAACTCATTTCGCCAGCTTGGTCAAGCAGAGGACGAGCGAGCGAGCTGTTGGCACATTTTCCTGACCTTATCGAGCCGCCGAGCTAGTTGTATCCAACTTAGTTGTTGCCAGGCAGCCGACACACACACACACACACACACAATGACGTCCAATTGCCAATTGTGATAAATTGTACTTTTAAGCAATTTAAACCCAGGAAAAAAAGTTCAGGCAAAGCGAAGCTGCCCCTCATCAAAGCCCTTCTGAAAACAAAACAAAAAAGAAGCAAAAAAAAGGTTGACTCTCTGGCCGGACTTTAGATATTGCATACCCTGTAAGGCTGAGTTGTTAAGTTAGGTGTTTCTAGGTGCTGAGTTGCGCTCGAGCTATATTCTCTATTCTATACTCTGTACTTAAAACATTATCCGACATTTGTCGGAGTTGATACACTTGAGCCTTAGCTGATACCCCGTAGTTTGTGCATTTCTAATGTATACCCTATACTCAAAGCAGAGCAGTTAAGCTGCTTCTTGAGCCTTGGTTGAGCTGAACAAGCATTAGCTTTTATATACCCTGTAGTTTAATACTAACAAGTCTATATACGTCCCCGACTTTGAGTTATAATTTCTTAGAGAACATATATATATATATGTATACCCTGTAATGCAGAATAGTCGAGCTGCTTGAAGCTGTTGAGATACCCTTGAGCCTTGATTGAGCTTAATCTTTTTTGTATACCCTGTACTTCATACCACAATCCCTTACAGCGCATCTGTAAATCGTGCATACCTCACTACAATTTTAAGTATGTAAAACTACTTTACTAATAATGCCTCAATTGTGCGCCATTTTGAGGCCTGAACTCGTCTCCAGCTTTATGGCAGCGGATACGCTTGCCCGTAGGCAGCTGATTTCGGGTCTACGAACCAGACTGCCTAAGCGTGCGCGTGTGTGTGTGTGTTGTACACATGTGTGTATAGGGCATTACCCTAGTTAAGCATACGCAACACTCGTTGCAGAATTTTCGTTTTCGTTTTCGTTTCTTTTTCTATTTTGATGCTTGTTGTTTTTGGTATCTGGAGTATTAATCCTAATTGAAGGGAAATCCCTTGATGGACACGCACATGGCCAAAGGCGAAAAGCGGGGCGTCGAGGCGAGGCGGTTAAGCGGTAACCCTTTTCTATTCTTTTCTACTCTTTTTGCTGTTGTTACCGCTGCTGCTGCTACTGCTGCTGCTGCTGCTGCTGCTGCTGCTGCTGCTGCTGCTGCTGTCCTACTCTGGGACAGCTCCGCTGGCCGAGTTCGTTAGTTTTGCTATTTTATGACGCTTTGTGCGTGTGTGTGTTTTAGCTGGTTTTTTTTCTTCTATTTTTACTGTTTTTGGCGTTTACTGCTCCCTCTTATTCCTTGCTCCTTTTTGTTGTTTTTATTTTTTTTTTTTTAGCTTATTCTGAAAAGTAGCGCTTAAGGAAATCTGCTCCGAAGGGTTGCCCACATGTGTGCGTCTGTATGTAGCCAGGATTGCCAACATGTGGCGCAAGATAAATGCGTGACGTCTCAAAATTAGCTGCGTCTATCAGTGCCACTCCACGCACATCCAGAGACAGTCTCTCTTTCCAGTTAGCTTATGGCTTTGCTCATAGATTTGCACGATATGCGAAATGAGCTGGATTCCCAATTCTTATCAGACTTTAAAGCTTAACTTAAACAGACAGTGAACAAGCTGAATGGGGATAAAGAGAGAGAGAGAGAGAGAGAAAGGGAGAGAGGCTACACAAGCCTAATAATTACAAGGCATTTCCGTAGGCTGACAATAGCTCATTGCTATACACACACTCTAAAATGGCGGCCAAAGTAAAAGCAAAAATAAAAGCTGAGACACAAAGAGACAGCCAAAAGGGCATGCCTGACTAGCAAATACCCTAGTAGTTGTTTGTGTAGGTGTAGGGTAGATTATATGAAACAGACAAATATTAAGTATGCCTGACTAGCAAATACCCTAGTAGTTGTTTGTAGTAAGTGTAGGGTAGATTATATGAGACAGACAAATATCAAGTTCTATATAAATCTTAAGTGTTATAAAAATGCATCGAACTGACTATAGCTAGGGTATTTATTAACGTATATATATAAATATTATGTATTATTAAATATATATTAGTTAGTTATATAACAGTTCTTCCTAGTCGTAGCTTATCATATATACATACAAACTACAAGTCTGTCATACCCCACTGCCACACACATTTCGATGTCAACAGGGTATCAGAGGAAAAAGCGCAAATAGACATTTAATGATTCCCCATTGTCATTACATAAAGGTGGCTTATAAAAACATTATTTCACAATGCAGGTGTTGTGGATGGGTGTGTGTGACTGGAGATAGGGATGTGTGTCCGTGTCCGTGTCCGTGTGCGTGTATCTGGTTCTGCTTGTGTATTTGTTTGCTTAAGATGCGTATTGTGTAGCAGTTTTTTTTTTTTTTTTTTTTTTTGGAGCCATGCGGGCCGGCTGCTCATTTGTTGTGTGGCACAGCTCCCAGAACGAAGGCATTTCATGGCGACTAACGAGCGACCAGGGCATAGCTAACCCGAATCCAGCCAACCACTCGCCCACCCACACCCAACCACCAGCGTCTGGCAGTTGTGCTAACTGAACTCAAGCCCACCCGCTACCGTCGGGCCCACACGTAATTATGTTAAGGTGTGCATAATTTTTACAACTTTCCGCCCTGCCCAGGCTCATATATATGAAATAATTGCGAGCTGCTGCTGCTGCTGCTGGTCTGCAGGCCATAAAAACAAACGTCATTGATACGACCAATAAAGCCATGCGAAATGGCGACACTCTTCAGTTGATTTGGATAGAGCTGAGATGATGGCTGAATAGTTGCACGTAAATTAAGTTCAGTTAAATTGAATATTTTTTCTATCAAACTCTGTTTTATTCTGCTTAAAATAAAATACAATTTGTCTCTGTCTCATTTGTGGAAGTATTTTTGAAAAACGGACTTAGCTAGCAATTATGATCAATTATAAGCTTAATTTGCAAAACATTCAGCTTTTGCCATGGAGCGGGAGTAAGACAACCTTTGCTGATAATTGCTGCTTGCTATAAACAAAACTGTTTACTCTTCTGCTTGACGAAGAACAAAAATTTAAAAAAAAAATCGAAAATTGTAAAAAATCTCTGTTTAATGACATTTACAAATTATTACTCATTTCAGGTACACATTACATGCGAGCTTAGCCTCTTGCCCTCTCTCTCTCTCTAACTATAGCTAGTTATGCGCCAATATAAACTCACTCAGACATTCTTAGATCTAGAAAGTTCTCTATTGCGAGCACTTACAGCAAGCGCTGCCAGCTGTCGGCTTGGCTGGTGGTCAGTTGATTTCAATGTAAAGTTGACTCGAGTTCAATGAAAGCTGAGCGCACAGTGCGCATGCTAAGCACCTCTCGAACGAAGCAAAATAGATATGGCTCCGTGGTGGGGCCTGTTTGGATCGGTTTCTTTACGTTGTGGGCAGCACTTGAGAGAAACGCAGCCACAAAGTTTGTTGATGATGCCAAAAATGCTTGAAACTTGCGCCGCAACTTGATAACAACTTTCGGCTGTTGTTGTTGTTGTTGTTGTTGTGGTTCTTCAGCCCCAATTCGATTTAAGTTTCTCTCCCTCTCCCTGTCCAACACTCTTGCGCCTCTATTGCCGTTTTGCCTTTGACCCCGTCATTCGTTTATGGGCGCAAAGTTTTCGCGCCCAAGTCTATCTAATTTCCAGGCTGTGTTTATGACAAACGTCAAAGTGAATCGAGCCAAACTTTGATTGTCAGCGAGTGGCCCAGTTTATGGACAGGCCGCTGCTAGTGGGCGGGGGTGGTTAGAGCCAGGCCAAACAATGAAATGTCTGCATATTTTGGCACATTATTCAAATTGCCATTATGCACGCGCCCGGCCAGAAAGTATGCCACAACAAAATTGCAATCGCAATGGCGAATGGCGAATGGCGAATGGCGAATGGCAAATGGTAATAGCAACAGCCGCACCGCAGGTCCGCATAGTGTCACTCCTCGGCCCGCGGCTCGCTGCCGCTATTATGGGCACCGCAAATGCAATGCAGAAGCAGCTAGAAATTGCTACCAATACCTACATCAGCCATCGACCCATTAAGGGTCGCGGGCACACAATGCTAACCTGTGGCAATGCGACACTGCACAATAGAAACAAGCACCAACAAAAACAATGGAGAGAGAGCGTTACGACTGGCAAATACCCTGTAAATGTGAATTTAGCGTTTAAATCGATTGTCAGCTTTTAGCGAGAAAACTATTGCAGAGAAACTTGAGCCTCTTATAAAAAAAATGTTAAATAAATATTTATAAATATTTTTATATAACGCATCAAGCGAGTTGGTATATTGATTAATATTGCCTGATTGTATTTGGAGAATTATGATTTTTACCTTTAAATTAATTTTATATATATTTAACATATTCGACAATAATAAATAAAAAATATAAATAAAATTTGGTTTATAACAAAAAGGTAATAAAATTAAATAAAATTTGTACATAAAAAAACAATTTTTATTAATTAAATTTTTAAAGTTTATTTTTTAATAACAAATAAAAAAAAAGTTTTTATTATTATACAATTTTTTTTTTAAATAAGTTTTTATTATTATTATAAACTATTTTTTTATTTTGTATAGTATAAAAATAAATTTTTTTTCAAATTCTAAGTCAACGCTTCCTTGGCCTTTTAGACTTCAGTAAACTTGTCAAACTCCCATAGCCTCCAACTGCTACTTCAAGCTATTCGAAACCCCATCATACCCGCTGTCACAACATTTGCACTGGTTGCAACGTGTACATGGGGCACAGTTGGGCTCACATGCCACAAAGTATGCAACGGTTTCGTTTAGTTTCGCATCGTTTCGCGCTGCCGCACGTGGAGTTCATTATCGCTAATAAAATGCAAGCGGCCAAACAGCCGTAACAGCCAGAGCACACACACACACGGAGAGAGTGACGTATACGTATACGTAATGCAAATAAGCACGCACATAAACGCAAACCGTTACGTTGGCCGGGCCGGCCGGCCGACCGTACGGTCAGAGCTGGCAGCATTGTTGCAGGCGAACATTTATGCATTAGGCATTCTCTCAGAGCGCATAACAAATTTAAATTGTTTGCATACCAGAAAAAAATCCATATATATATATAAATAAGTATATTTAAATGGCAACTGGTCTGGGTTAAATCTTGTCGCATATTATTTATGGGTCGGCTGTGCGCTTAAAAATGTTCAACACGTAAAAAGCGTTGCAAATTTTTTATGCCGCCGGACTAGGCTCTAAATTTATGACTGCAGACAGACAGCCAGACAGGTGGTGGCAGGGAAAGCAACCAACTGCAGCACTGAGTGAAATGCGAGAAAGTAAGTAGGAGAGAAGCAGAGAGGGAAAGAGCAAGGAACAAGGAGAAGCAGACATTGAGACTGGAGCTCTTTAAGAGCAGTCATCTAAGTTACCATTGCAACGCAGCTTAGTTGTTATGGCACTGCCTTCAACTGCGGCAAACGTATTAGCCGGGTATTACAAACATAGAAGAGGAGGAGAAACGAAGAAGGTGACTTAGAATATTTAAGTCATAGAAATAAGCTTCCAGCACCATTTAAGTAAAGTAATCTGATAGCTTTAATAACAATATTATAATATACAAAATATATATTATATATAAATAAAATTGATTTTTTTAAATATTATTAAATAAAAAAATGTGTATATAAAAAATATTTAAATTCAATATTATAATACAAAATAGTTTTTGATAGTTTTTAATTAAAAATCGTTAATAATAATAATACCATAATAAAAATTATAAAAAAGATGGAAATAAAAAATGTCTTTAGAAATTTTATGACAAAAATAAATAAAATAAAAAATATAAAAATATTAAAAACAATATTATAATACATAAAACAAAAATATATAAATAAAAATATGTAATATGAAATAAATAAATAATAACAATACCATAATAAACAATATTAAAAAGAGGGATATAAAAATATTTTTAAAATATAGTAACAAAAAAAATAATAATTAAAAATATTTAAAAATAATATTATAACAAAAAATTGATATATATATTAATAAAAAATCTTGAATAACAATAATATTAATAATAAAGAAATAAATTTCTCAATTAAATCTCAGTTATCTATAGTTGTATTAATAAAAATCTTCAAATTTCAAATTTTTAGCGAGAATAAAAAATGTATAATTTTGTTTTTGAAGTTTCTGGCACGCCTCTTACCTTGCGCAGCATGTCATCCAGAGAGTCGACATCAAGTCCGGCGTAGTTGTTATTAAACTGGCTGGAGCAGTTCGAGGAGGTGCTGGTGTAGCGCTTGCGCCGACCCAACGCGGGCGAATTGACCAGCGAGCTGGGCCCACTGGAGCCCACATAGCCGAGCTGGGCGGCGGCCATTAGCGGATAGAGCGTGTGATGGGGCGGCAGATGCGGCACATGGCCGACGGTCATGTGATGATGCGTGGAGCCGCCTGCCGTTGAGCAGCAGACGGCCAGACAGCCGCCCGGCGGGGGTGAAGCACCCGAAAGTTGTTGCTGTTGCTGTTGTTGTTGTTGTTGTTGCTGCTGCTGCTGCTGCTGTTGCTGCTGGTGTCGCACCGTAGCGAGTGGTGAGGGCGGCGCCGTATGGTGCAGCTGCAGCGAATGATGATGATGATGATGCGCATGCGAGTGCGTGCCGTGATGCAGATGATGATGCAGATACGCCTTGGCTGGCGAACTATTGCCCGAGGAGCTGTTCGAGGTGCCGGCCGTAACACTCTCCGTTAGAATTGGATTTGCACTCGAAATGGCACCAGTTGCCGCTCCCGTGGCAACAACAACCGATACTGGCAGCAGCTCCGTGTGCTGTGTGCCGCTTGTTGCATCGCTGGACGCCAACTCGCCGTTCGAGTGATGCATGTGTCGCGTATGGCCGTGATGATGCTGCTGCTGCTGCTGCTGCTGCTGTTGCTGTGGATGCTGATGGTGCTTCTCCGCGGCCGACGCATCCACCAGCATCAGCGTCGTGCCAGCAGCATCCATGTGTGGCTCCACTTTTGTGCAAGTTGTGTGTGGTCCTATAGAGAATATGTGCGCGGAAAGGAGGGGTAGCTCGCTCGCTCTCTCTCTCTCTCTCTTTCTCTCTTTCTATCTCTGTACTCAATCTTTATCTATCTTTAGCTGGTCACACTGTGCTTAGGGCTGCATTTTGTTTCATTTTTTTTAAATTTAATTGATTTTTTATTTTTTTTTTTGTTGCTCAATGCCAAAAAATGATTATGCAACAGCTACACTTAGACTATACATATATATATATATATATAAGGATATTTGTGCGTGGCAAGGAATTTGTTGCATACCTCAGCCGCCATTCCATTACACCTAGCCCCCGCCCACAGCCCTACGCCTGTCTGGCGCAGCAAATTTATGTTGGCGTTGCGTTTTGTTTGCTTTTTAATTGCATGCCGCATGCTGCATGCCGCAGTTGCTGCATACTTTTAGGCGTCGCCCACATGATTAATGATTGCCCAGGGAGTTCGATCCCACTGGCACTAGCACGGGCATGAGCATGGGCCACCGAGTGGTCGGCTGTTAACCACAAATGCGCTGCAGTAACTGAAACTGAAAACCGATTGTTGTCATTTGCCATTTGATGGGCGCAAATCGAAGCGACAAGCGCCATAAAGTAGACAACAAATATAATAAATATGTTAAATATAAATAAATGCGCGGCGCTTGCAATTGAAATTGCCAACCAATATTTCGAACTGAGTGCATAATAAATAAATAAGCTCACAGCACGATGCCAATTCAAAAAGAATTCCAATCAAATACGCGCACAAATTAATGAAATATTCAAAGCAAGCAGCAATAAAAAATTAACAAATATTCGAGATTGACAGGGTGGGAGATACCCTACAAAAAAAGAAAAAAAAAAAAACAATGCATATTTCTATTGAAAATAATTCAATTTTTTGTTTTTAATTTATAGACTTTATATGCAGCTGAAGAACTGTAAAATTGTTCGTTTTTTATAGCAAATAAATTTTTTAATTTTGTTTTTTTTTTTTTTGCTATTAAATTAAATCCATTTTTGCGTTTATTTTATATATGAATAGTTTTCTGCAGCCTGAGTTTTCGTTATCAAGAAACTTGCTTGAGCAGCCCAAAAGCTTTACGTATAAACTGTGAAGTTCAATTTCACGCTTGCAGGTGGAAATCCATAAGAGACTTTGCGCCTATATAATTTCTATTAATTTCTAATAAGTAATGAACCTCAATTTCACGCTTACAGGTGATAGCTCATAAAAGATATATCTGTAAAATAATTTCCATGTATTCACTTATGAATTGAAATTCACGCTTGCAGGTGGAAATCGTAAGAAAGACTTTTCAGCAAAATAATACGTAATAATGTTTATTAACTAATGAAATTCAAATTCTCGCTTACAGGTGAAAGCCCTTAAAAGAGTCTTCTCATAAATAATTTCTATATATTCACTTATGAATTTCATTTCACGCGTACAGATGGAAATGCATTCAAGACTTTACGCCTGCTTAACTTCTATATTTTAACTCATATCATATATCTATTGAATATTGGGAAATGCAGTCCTCTACAGCTGCTCAATCAAAAATTCTATATATAATTCAGAATGTGACAAATTTTTTCACAATTATTAATATATTATATGCAGCTGTGCTCATGGAGGCACAGCACATAATATATATATGTATATATATAAATATATAAATCTGTGATATGTGCAATTCAAATTGGATCTGACATCAATCGGCGCAACGTGTCAAGTGCAAAATGAATTCACACTTTTCAATTTGCATATTTTAACTGTCAGTTTACGCTCTCATTCGAGTATTAAATATGCTGTCATATGGCCAGCGCGTGTGATTCGCAATAATTAACTTTGATCTAATTACACCGCACGACAAAACAAACAGGAAAAAATTAAAGTAAAAATGAACATGAAATCATATATTCGTATCGCATGTAACGCAGAAATTTGAAAATTAACCACAAAAATTAACTGCGGCTAAAATGTAGTGAAAATAATAATGAATTTAAAATGCTGCAGTCGACTGCATAATGCTCTTTTATACAGACAAAAATTGGTGTGAAAGTGAGTAGAAGAAATCAGTTAGTCAACGAGAAGAATCAAAAATTTAAACAAATATATACAAGGGCTAATAAATGAAAATGACATTTTGAAACAACTTTTTCTATTTATTAAATATTTGATATATTCAAATATAAAATAAATATGTATTTAAAAAAAAAAAGAAATTTCTATTTATTAAATATTTGATATAGAATATTTTGTATTGCAAATTTTGCTGTATTTGTTGGGTTCCATGGCCTTTAAAAATATATTTTACAAATTTTGGTATAGCTTAAAATATCTTTCAGTTTATAGAAGACTTATTTAAAGATAAATAAATAAAAAACTTAAAAAAAATAAATAAAAAATATTTGAATAATAATATTTTGTCTTGCAAAAAGTGTCGCCTACATGGAAATTATTTTTATTGCTGCTGTTGCCATTGCTGTTTAGCTGGCAGCCACACGCTTCGCTCGCTTGAGCCAACTTGAAGTATGCTGCAGTTAGGCAACGCGCTTGCAATTTTACAACAAACAGCAATCAATTCCGAAGCATAAATAACTCAATTTCCAACATTAGCTGCTGTTGTTGTTGCTGCTGCTGATGCCAGGCATCAATAAATTAACAAAAGCTTTGACGCTGCTGGCTTTAGCCAGGAACGGGCTGCAGCTGAGCGTCAGGAGTTACGAGATAAGTCGCTGCGGCGCCAGAAGCCAATTAGTGGGATGAATATTCGCAGATGATTTAAAAAAAGGAAAGAGAGAGAGAGGGCGAGAGCGAGAGCGAGAGAGATGGAATGCTTGCAGAGGCTAGTATATCAAGATCTAATTTCAAGTTGCAGCAGAGCAAGAGTCGAGTAATTCGACACACGAGCAGCGCCAGCTGCAGGAGGAGCAGCACCAGCAGCAGCAGCAGCAGCAGCAGACATTGCAGGACACCAAAGTGCCAGGCGACATGTTTGGCAGGCGGCAGGACATGTCGCTCCCTTCTCAAATATGTGTATGTGTGTGTGAGAGTTGAAGTTTTGTATCGTTCATTTAACAATGTGTGCCACAATGCACGATGATGATACACAGACGGAAACGAGGCGTGCTGCGAGTGGGTGGCACATAGCAAAGGTATGTGTTTAGCATGCGACTGTGTCTGTGTGTGTGTGTGTGTGCGGCAGACATTGGCCGTTTGCTGCTCTTGTAAGGACAAGCCGTTTTGGAATCTATATGGCCAGGCCATAATTCACTAGAGATAATATACATATGTCTGCCCGGCTGCCCGGTTGGCTGCCCGGCTAGCTGGCTGGCAGTCGGCTTCTAACCCGCATACAGAGGCCAAGCACAGGCCAGCGTCCTGCAATTGCCTTGCATGCACACGCACAACAACAACAACAACACACACATGACACGTTGGCTGACTAACAGCTTAAAGGCGCATAACTAAACCTGCAGCAGCGCACAAAAAAATAAACATTTTTTCTATATTTATTTTAAAATAAACAACACAAAAAAAAGAAGCGGAAAAAAACCTGTTTAAGCTAATTTTTTGTTGCTGTGCTATTTTTGCATTTGAAATGATCATCAAATATTTATAGCCACCACACACGCACACACACACACACAAACACACGCATTTTCTTTTGACAGCAAAATTCATCAAATATGCTCGAATATTTGCTTGTCTGCGCCAAAAATTATGCTACAAAAAAAAAAACAAACAAACAAATACAGAAGAAGAAAATATACAAAAAAAAAAAATACATTGACTTTGCGTAGCCGCTAATAAATACCCTAGCATAAGATATATAAATGAGCTGCGTCTATTGGAATTATATAGATGTAGATTGCCTCACAGATCAAAGCATTATCTTCTTGTTGGTTAAGATATCTGTTAATAATCATTAAACCATTCAAAAATCAGCTACAAATATTCAAGAATACATTTTTTAAAAATGTATAATACAAATTGTAGCCAGCTCTAAAATTATCTCCAGACTCAGATGTTATTAATCTCAATGCATGATGACAGAGTTAAAATAAGCTCTGATTGCGAACTATTGAAAAAAAAAAAAAATATATATATATATATATACAAAAATATATATATATATTTCTTTCAATACCTACGGAATCTATCAAATACCCCCAAGAATTTTGCCTGTATAGTCACGTCCTATAACTCTTTCAGCTATATCATCATAGCCTTGCGAAAATATATATATTTTATAAATATTTGATGAGATAAGACTGCCTAAAACGCAACAGACCTTAAAGCTTAAAATATTTGAAAGACTAACAAAATATAAAAATAAATTTTAAAAATAAAAATAAATTTTTCAAATAAAAATTACAACTAAAAATATATTTTCTATATTGGTTACGCTACAAATAATATGCATATATTCGCACACTCTAGTTAATGTTTACATTTACATTTAAAACTGGAAGTAGTAGGAATTTAGCCACCTTAATAGTTGAGTTTATTTTATTGTAATGACAACTAGCTGCAATAGATAAATACATAAAAAAATAAAATAAAAAAAATTTCTATTTATATTTTCAAAATTTTGTTATACATTTACATGATAAAGAAAATGTTCAATAAAATATAAATTAAAAATAGATATAATAAAATACATATAAATATTTTAATAACTATATTTACTATATATTAATATATACATCAAATATATATATTTACTGCATTTACTTTTTACTTAATTTATTTATATTTATTTTAGAGAGAGAAAGAAATATTTATATATATATTTAAAGTTTATAGTTAATTTATTTATATTTATTTTGCGACTTTTAAGCCAACTCTTTCTCTCTCTCTCTCTCTCTCTGTTTCTCTACACATACAAATTTGTAAAATATCTTTTATATTTCTCAACTCTTTATACCGTTTAATACTTGTACTACAATGATCTGACAACAGAATCCTGTGCATCAAAAACACAAAAGTTAATATTTTCTATAGCAACCACAGCTGATGTCCCCATGACCTCTCTCTCTCTCTCTCTCTCTCTCTCTCTCTGTATATATTTATTTATCTTAAATACAAAAAAAAATGTTATCACAATACAGCTCGTAAACAGAATTAAAATGCCCGCCACATGACTGCATAAAAATTGGCAAAAACCCGACAGAAAAAAGGAAGAAAATAAATAAGAAATGAAAAACAAACAAAAATCACTCAAAAAAGAAATATATATATATATATATATATATATATATATATATATATATATATATATATGTATATATAACCTGCTGGCTGGCAATACTTTCATGTACAATTTCCCATACCTATATATCATTATTATTATATATTATCTAGCAAGCCGCTATAAAAATGGCGCCAGAGCGTCTGCCATTCTGCTGGCCTTGGCAACAGCACGGCCTAAGCTCGTCACGGACATTATGAGTCTGAACTCTGAACTCTCGGGGTATGCAACAATTGCTTAAGCACACACAGCAAAAATATCTTAATTTTACAACTAATATATATATATATATAAATTTATTATTTTTTTTATTAGTTCAGCTTTTTACCAGAGGACACACACAGGCACATACACTCGAAAAAAAATGATGGTTTGGCAATTGTTGTCGCTTTTCACTTTTTCGCGCACATCACGCAAAATGTTTTGCTGCTGCAGTTGTTATTTGTTTGCTGTTTTTTTTTCGTGAATTTATTTTTATTTATGATTTTTTGTTTGTTTTTTTTTTTTGTCTTTTTTTTTAAATTTATTTATTTTTTGTCCTTTTGGTCGAGGTTCGACAAGTTGCGTCGAAAGTTCGTCGAGCGCCGTGAAAAAGTGGCGAGCGAGGCCGTGTGAGAAGCACACGCGTTACGCGCTACACAGCCAAACACAAACTGATTGCCGTTTGCCGTGCCATGGTTGTGATTTACCGACAACCGACAACCGACACAACCGACAACCGACACAACCGACAACCCAACACAACCGACAAGCGTCCCAGTCAGTGCCGGAGTCAGTAGCACAACAAGGAAACGACGGCACGAGCTAAGCGACACACACAGACACACACACACATGCGCACACTGCACAGCTGTCTTGCCTGGGTGGGTGTGTGTGTGTGTGTGGAGAGAGAAAAATTTCCCACTTTTGGCTGGGATAAGCAAAATACAGGCTTCGTACAATGCCTTTTACGAAAAGGATTTCGGGAATTGTAACAGCTGCCTCGCGAATCCCTTGAAGATTAAAATCGATATGAAATATTGTATTATTCATCTTGGTCTATTTAAAAGTAAATAAATAATGCAACAATAATTGACAGCGAAAATATATACAAAAATAAAATATTATCAGCCAAAGAATTCCTTGAATTTTGTATACACATTTTTCTGTTGTTTTGTTTCTTAGAACTTTTATTTTTGCTTTAAATGAATATTTAAAACATAAACATTTAAAAAAAAAAGCTGAAAGCTCATTAAATATTTCACTAAAGCTGTAAGCTCATTAAATAGTTAAATAAAGCTTAAAGCTTCGAGATTATAAGTTATAATATTTCAAATATAATAAATATAATAATAAAATATTTTAAAATATTTATTTTCTTAAATTTCGAAGCTTTAAACTTTATTTCAATATTTAATGAATTTGTATATTTAAATGAAACTGGAGAACAATTAAAGCTTAAAGCTTTATTTTATTATCGATTAATTTAATTGATTTAATCCAAGCGTTAACCATGCTAAGCTTCATATATTTTGCAAAAGCGAATTCCAGGTGATTGCGAAGTCGAGAACTGTTAGAGAAATGCGGCTAAAACGTTTCAATTTCCCGCTTTTCTATAGGGGGATTTCTGAGCAAGGACATTTTTTGTTGCTGCCTTTCGCTATGGTGAGCTGAGCAGCGTCGGCTGCGTGTTTAGTTTCTCTGATGTGAGGTGTGTGCTTGTGTGTGTGTGTGTGTGTAGCATACTTTCGTGCGCTGATTGTGTGCGTATTAAAGCCAAGTTAGTTAGCCTTAAAGACGCAACGCAACGCAACGGCCGCATTTGTTTGGCCGCCTGCGAATTTTAATGACTTCGACTGCCAGTTGCGACCTGTGGCAAAGAAGCATGTTTGCATTTGAATTTTAAATGATGACAATGTTGATGTTGACGAGAGGGCATTGGAGCGGGCTGTTGGCAAACGGCATGGCATGGCACGGCTTGGTATGCCATGGTGCAAAAACGATGACAACATTTTCGCGTACGCAGCTGAGCGGCTAAAAACCCTATTGATTTTCGGCCTCGACCTTTTGGAGTAAAATTTGATGTTTTGGGGACAGCCGCAGTCAATTAGCGTGCGATGTGCAAATGGTGGACTTAAGTCCTGACAGCAACGCATCAGCATGCGGCGACCATTTTAATTGTGAACTCCACAGATTGCCATGGCCCAAAATCCGCACCTGCTCCAGCTGCCACAAACAAACACACACACACACACAATGGCAGCGGGTCACAGCAGCTGTCAACAAACTGGCATTAGATGTTGTCCATGTGTTTGGCTGTCACAGCAGCGCCTGGCAGGTGGCCTTTGCTCAAATTGAATGCTAAATTGTATTCGCATGCAGGTTTCCCTTTTATGCCAGCCAGCTGTCGCTTTTGGGCAACTACAGCAACGCCGCACGACGCCAACTTGTTGAGCAATTAAGCCAAAAGCGGCCAAACAGCCAAACAGCCAAAGAGCCAAAGAGCCAAAAAGCCCCAACTGCCAGCTCTATGAATTTATGTAAACTCCAAATGAATAGAAATACATATAAGGAGGCAAACAGATGTGTGTGTGTGACTCGTGCACCCAGTAGGGGACACAAACAGGCGCTAAGTCTGATAGAAATACTTTAAAAATTTCGCAAATGAATAATAAATGGAAAAATATGTGTAAAAGCAAAGAAAATAAATAAAACATATGCAGAAACAAATAAAAGCCTTACGAATCCAACTTGAAGTCCTTAAAAAAAAAAAAACAAATCCCTAGATCTGTGTGCCTCAAATTCGTAATTCATTTAAAGCATTTCCTGAAGTTTTAATTCAAATTATTTGTTGACAATAAGCTTAATTAAAATCAAAAGATTTTTTTCGAAAAGTTAACTTTTCCAATTTCACACAAAGGCTAAAAGCAAAGCTTTAACCACTTTAATTGTCAATCAGAAAAAAAAAAAACAATTTTTAATTTAACATTTCATTATTTTTATTTAATTTGTATGCAAATTATGGATGATATATATTTGCGGCAACATGCGTCAGAAAAAGCATATATAAAATATTCCATTTGCATACAAATATGTAATGTACTAAAAGACTAGGCCGCATTAAAAGCCCTTTTCGGAGTGGGCTTAATTAAAAATAATACATAAAAAATAATAAACAGCTATAAAAAGTCGTCTGGCGATGACAATGAAATGCATTTGATTTGCACAGCAATTCTCTATCGACAAGTTTGTTCCTTTTTTTTTTTTTAATAAATTACTTGAAACCTCTGGCAACATATCTATACATTTCCACTCACTCTGTATATATTTCAATTTGTTCTCAAAACATATTGTGTTTATCTCAAACACCATTAAGTGCACAGTCACCGAACTATTTGCATGAACTTGGCTGAAGTTAATAGCATATACTTGATATTTTTAGAAAGAAGAAGAAGAAAAGCATACTAGATATTATAAATAAAATAAATAGACAAAGAGTGTTTTTTTATTATTTATTTGAGCTCTTTAGCGCCTTTCAAATTTTATTTTTATTATTTTTTAATAGCTACAAGTATTCAGAATCATATACAATGAAAATTTACAGAGCAGATACTTTTTTACAACATAACTGATTAATTTTCTGTTTAATCGAAGTTTTTGCTAAGCAGATACAACTTTTCACACTTTTGAAAAATGTCAAAAAATATTCATTTAATTCAATTTGATACAGAAAAATTAATTTAATAATAATAAATATCATTTCATTTGCCTTTAATCGAATTTCTATTATAAAAAATTCAATTGAGTAGCTGCATTTCGGCAGATCGTTATGTGTAACATAAAAAAACTTAAAATAAATAAAAAAATAAATAGAAAAAAATACTATACCAAAATATATAAAATTCCAAATAAATAAGCCTTTAATTGAATTTCGCTCAGTGTATATAGGACTATACATAAATTTAGCTAAATTTATATAGATTTACATAAGCAAACGTCCTAAAAAAAATAAAATATTATTAGTCTATAACATATTCATTCCTTTCTATAATCTTTATGCATTCATTATATCAATATATCTTTAACCATAAGTTGTTTATATTTTTAACCTTTTCAGCTAGCTTCTGCTCTATCTCATTTAATGCTTCTATATATGAAATCTTTCGCTCTTTTTCTCTCTCTCTCTCTCTCGCTCGCTCGCTAGTTATTTAGTTTAATTTACTTTTCAGCCACCTTTTGTCGCTAGGTTAGGCTATGCGAGCATCTGTTATGGCTATTGTTAGCACTTGTTTAACTGGAGCACTGGCGACAACTGGCTAATATCCTTTTTAATCCCGTGCCCATAAATATATATGGCAGTGCCTAACGTAACATTGAAACTACCTACACAAGTGCCCAGGCCAGAGCTATAGCTCCAGCCAGTCTGTGTGTGTGTGTGTGTGGTCATAAGTATTATTGGTGTTTGCTGTTTGCTCTCTGTTGTAGTTGTTGCTGTTGCTGTTGCTATTGTTGCCCTTTCACATAGTTTTTCATAAATTTGAGACGACTCGGGGAGTTGAACTGAGCTGCGCTACGGCAATGCCGCAGTGTTTCACATTGTCGTCGGGCAATCCGCTTAATATCATTTTTCGGCATTACTTTGAGTGTTGCTTGCGCTGCTGTTGCTGCTGCTGCTTTAGTCAGACCGCCAGCCAGCCGATCCTGGCAAATTGCAGCTGACATACGGCCCATGGCCAAGGGTATATAGTGTATGCGTGCGAGTGTGTGTAGAGTATGCGTGTGTGTGTGTGTGTGTAAGTCGTGTGTATTTCGCTGTAACACGTAACAACATAAACGGCTTAAATACGCAGCCAAAAGCCGCTTAACACACAACTTTAGTGCGGTTTGTGTGCGAAGTTTGTGTCGAGTGGCGGAGGCCAGCAGCCAGCAGCCAGCATGAACCGTATGGGGTAGGTGACAAGGCGTAGCTTGCTTTAATTGCAGGCACAAGTTGAGGCTCGGTTCAGTTCAGTTTGGTTCGGTTCAGTTTGAGCGGCTCGTTCATAATCATGTTTTATGCTTCAACCACACCAAAAGCGTAGGCAGAAGCCAGCCTAGAAAAGGCACAAAAAGGACATTTCCTACCGACCACTTGCCCGCTTTGCTCTTATATATTTATTAGCTCTTTTTTTTACATTTTATTTTTGTATTTTGTTTTAGGCATTTGAAGGATGGCCTTTCCTTGTAAGTGGAGAGCATACATGCAACATATTTAAGGCATGCGCCTAAAAGCTTACAGGCAAACGAATTAACAGGACACAGTGGGCATCAAATGGACTTTGAAGTGGTAAAAAGAGTCAATTGGGTAATGTAATGGGGTATATATATAATATATATATATGCCCACATTTCTAGAATCGCTAAACTTACCTTCAGCTCACTAATATACAGTTCCAATAGGAGTTCCACTAAGACCTCCAATAATAGTATTCTCCAATATATATTTATAAAATTCTTTAAAGCGATATTCTACGCACATTCTGAAACATTTCCATTTCCATTGCCATTGTTGCCATTTTTTTCCAGTAATTTTCCGCCAGCGTGCTTCCTGCTTGCACCCCTCCCCGCCCTGGCCAGCACATCTACCCCTGTTGGCCAATCGCTTCAGCTGCCGCTGCTGCTGGCCCACATTCAAATGCTGTCGCCAGCAGCAAGGCAAGCGCATAAGTCAAGCATGGCCAGCACGGCCCCTGCCACGGGGCCAGCTCGGCCCCAAATCAACTCACTTTCAGTTCAGCTCAAAAGAAAAAGCTGGGCAAAAATAGAAATATAAAATAACAGCAGATAAAAAGGACAAAAGCAACAACAACAACAACAACAATGGTAAAACGATGCACAAAGAAATATATAATTTTGCCTTGAAATATTTATGTGAAACTAATACCCTGTAGCTATGAGCTTGATAATTCGTAAAAGCTTAAAAGTGAGTTAGAGCAGAAAAGAAATTTATGGCTGTGAAGTTTTTATGAATAAATTTTAGAAAGAGGTATTTCTTTTCCTTTTTTAAATATATAAAACTATTATGGATAAATACTAGAAAATAGTGAACAGTTAGTGTGAACAGTTAGTGTGAATAGTTAGGGTATTAGGAAATTGGGTAGTTTAATTTTAATTCATTTATAATTTTGATTTGCTATCCATACTTCAGGCTTCTTCGGTACCTCAGAGCAAAGAATATCCAGCGAGACCTTAAGCTGTGCTAAAAATGTCTCAAGAGACTACAACAGCCTAGAATATATTTTTTTATATATATAAATATCAAATTATTACGCATACAATTATGTCTTACTCATTGGGTATAGAGTTTTAGTAAATTGGGTATTTTAATTTGACTTTCTTTTTTAATTTTTAACAACTTTAATTCGACGCTTCAATGTTAGTAAAGACAGGGTATTCATTTGTTGAGTTATCAACTTTAATTGAAAACTTAACAATAAAATAATAAAAAAATAAATGTAATATAAAAAATACAGGGTATTAGTCAATTAAGTGCTCTAGCTTTTCAAACTTCTACTTTTAGTATATGAAGTATATGTTAAAGTACAAATTTTTATATTCTGGTTCTTCATTAATAAAAAAAAAAAAAAAAAAAGTATATGATGTAATGACGTGACTCTACACTAAATAAAAATAAGAAATTAAAATTTAAAAAAGAAAATAAATTTTTAAAATTAAATTTTTTAAATAAAATAAAATAAATAATACGTTTCAAAAAAATTTTAATGATTCACTAAATCAAATTTTGAAAAACATACACAAAATAAATAAATACTTTTAGTATTTATTATTTTACAGTGTATTTCCCATATGCAGACAGGGTATTTGTCAGTCGAGCATACCAAATTTCCACATTTGTCTTGTGTTCTTATTGTTAGGACATTTTTGCTGTTCTGTTTATTTCCTATTGTTTGCTGTTTTCTCCACGCCGTTTGCTGTGTGTGCTAAATTCTGACCGCTTCAGCGGGATTTCAATTCATTTATGAAATAATAAAAAGAAAAAAGGCAAAAAGCGAAATATAAAACTTGTAATAATTCACAGTACTTCGAGTTGTACTATTTAAATGTGGCAAGGATTATACTGGAAACAAAGGAGCTGCGCCGAGTTAGTTGTGAGAGTGCGGCTTGGGCCCAACCGAAGTACTCGAGAGCGCGTACAGCGAAACCAGGGCATGCGATGCGATGCGAGTCATGTGGGGCAGGGCCATGGGGATGGTTGGGGTAGTCGCTTGGCGGCATTCTGTATGAGGCATTGTCACGCATAATTAAAATTAAATGCGCTTTTGGGAATAATTCAAATGAATAAACGAGCGTGGCCAACATGTGTGCGCTGCATACACAAAATGAGTTGTCCTTGTCGCTGCCACAGACATCGCAGTGAGCGAGCCACGCCCCTTGCCACACGCTCCACTTTGGCCGCCTTAAATCCGTTTGGGCTGGTGCCTGTGTCCAAAGCATGCGGCCCTTAGACACAAAACTTTAGAACTTTTTGTCTTGTCGTGGGCGTGGCCCGAAAAAGACATTGCTTCATTTATTATGCGACTGATGGCCATTAATTTTGCAGGCCGCAGTCGCTTTGGCAGTTAGTTGCCTTCGAATGTTGTCGCCTGCCGCACAACTTGCCAGACAGCCGACGCTGAAAAGTAGGCAGCACATGTTGCTCCACACATACGCACACACATGTGTGTGTGCATATTTGAAAGTTGTCATAAACAGAAACCAAGCAGAAGAATCTACAACTACGGCCAACAACGAACGCTGGGCATGAGAATATGCCAGGCCTACAGGAGAGAGAGAGAGAGGTAGGGGGACAGGGGACAGCTCTTAACCCATTGACGCACAAAAGTATGCAATGCATTTCGGCTACCAATTAATTATACACAAAATGCCATACAGTCGTTAAGATAAGCTCTTCGAGATCGGTTGTGTCGCGCATAATCGAGAACGCATTGACTTATTTACTATCGTTATCTTCGTGTGCTAAAAATAGCACAAGTCATAAACTTTTCGGGCGCTGTCTTGTGCAGTGTCGGCAGCTGTACAAAAACAAAACACAAGTGTAGTGAGATAAGACTGCACCTGCTGCCCGTTTGGGCAAAACATCTCCCCTCTAACCGCGCGCTGCCGCTCAAGAGGGGCAATAAACGCTGTGCTTATCAGCAAAGTGATCTGCTCGACGATTGACATTGATTTGTTTATAAGTTTAAATCTCACAGAAAGTTAACAAATATAAACTAAAATGGATAAAAACACTTTCTCTAACTCTCAGCTTAGAAATAAGCCGATTGATTATGATAAAATGTACCAAATAGCTGGTAAAACACCTTCCGAGCTGAGGTCTGAGTTTAATAATAACCAACGCCTTTCATGCACCGACTCCCTGAACCTCAGTACAATAACAACAACAATCACATTTACTAGTGCTACCAGTAGCACAATATATACTACTGCAACTGCTGCAATCAGCAGTGCAATCGCTAGCGGAAGCATGGTTAGTCATGCAGCCCGCTTCTCACCTGCCCCCGTAAAAATTGTCGCTCCAAAACTCACTGGAGCTGCTATAAAACTGGCGGCAGCCCAAAAAATGCTTAAAACTAAGAGGAAGAAACCTACATCGCCCAATAACAGTAGCAAAAGAGCAAACCGAGATACGGACTCACACCCTGCTTCAACTAACATGGCGAAATCCAGCAACAGTTTTGCCTTACTCGATATGGACATGGATGTCACCAGCGAAGGCGATGATGAGGTGCATCCCCAAAACAGAAGTGCAAGCCCTGCGACTGCTTCTATTGTTGATCGTAAGAGCACTGCTGATGCAACTGATACAGTCAACAACCTTCAACATAAGGAACCCAGCAACAACAAACAACCTATCGGTTCACTTAAGCCACCGCAAATCGTTGTGAGTATCACTGATCTTAATGATCTTTTTGAAATAATTAGTGAAGTTACTAGTATTGACAACGTGGTAATCAAAGTTAACCAAGGAGTGACGGCTAGGATATTTCCTAAAGACAGCGACACTTACAGAGCTATTGTAAGGCATTTTGATACAATAGGCATTGAGTTCCATACATATCAGCTGAAGGAAGACAAACCTTACAGAATTGTAGTAAGGGGGCTTCACCATAGTACGTTGAACAACGAAATAATTGCCAATTTTAAAAAATATGGATTTGATGCTCTGCAAGTGCACAACCCAAGGTCAAAGACAAACAGAGATGAAAAACTAAATATATTTTTCATAAATATAAAACCATGCGACAAAATTAACGAGATTTATAATATAAAATCACTTTGCCGCCAAATGGTGAGAGTAGAAAGGATGCGCAAAACTTCTGAAATCGTTATATGCGCACGATGCCAGGAATATGGCCATACAGCCAAATACTGCCGTCGTCATCCTAACTGTGCACGTTGTGGCGGAGACCATCCCACCAATCTTTGCACACGTTCACAAGACGAACCGCCTACATGTATTCACTGTGGCGGCAACCACATGGCAAGCTACAAAGGTTGTCAGTGGTATCAGGAGTTCTACCGACGATCAATGGGCTCCTCAACGACCAAGAAAATCCAAGCAAGACCGCAACAGCCACAACGAAAGCAGCAGCATCAACCAATTCGCCAGCAACCGCAACAGCTTCCTAATACTTCCAGGATCGGAGCAGGTGGAGTATCCTATGCCTCGATAGCAAAAAATGGAAATGCATCTGCTCAGAGTCGCATACGGAATATTCAAGCGCAAGACCAGCTAGCTAAACCTATAGCAAATATTTCACAGCAGCATCACCTAGTTGACGTCCAATCTCTACTGGAACAACAACAACAACAATTCTTGAAATGGCAACAAGAGCTGCAAATGCAGCAACAACAGCAATTTCTCACGTGGCTTCAGGCGCAACAACGTGAGCAACAACAACAAAACAAGAGAAACAGTGAACGATTAGAACGGCTCGAGAAAATGGTCCATGAAATGGCCAGCATGCTAAAGCAATGGACTGGGGAATCATCGGCTCACCAGCTTCATAACAACGCCTCCGCCTCACAATGAACTCATTGAAGATCCTCATCTGGAATGTCAACGGCATTGCAGGAAAAGCCAGAGAAGTGGAGCTATTCGCGCATAACAACAACGTCGACATTCTTCTACTAAATGAGATCAGACTGAATCGAGGAGATAAAGTCAAAATATATGGTTATATCTTTTATCCGGCTTACAAACCATCAAATCACAACCATGGAATGGGAGGAGCGGCTATATTCGTCAGAAGCTCTCTTCGCCACTTTCCACAAAGGGTTATTGAAACTCCAAACATACAAATGTCTGCAATTAAAGTTGCCACAGGATTGGGAGATATTGAATTTTGCGCCATATACTGCCCACCAAGGAACAGAATAGAAGAAAGGCAATTTAGCGATATACTCGTTTCTTGCGGCCAAAGGTATCTTATTGGTGGTGACTGGAATGCACGACATTGGCTGTGGGGAGATTCATATGATTCACCCAGGGGCAGAGAACTAGCAGAAGCCATTACAGCCAGAGGCGCCAATATACTTGCAACTGGATCTCCAACTAGATACCCATACATATCCAGTCACACACCCTCTTGCATTGACTTTGCTGTATACCACGGGATACAGAATTATCAAGCAAATATCTACCAAAGCTGGGACTTAGATTCTGACCATTTAGCTCTTATTGCTGAGTTGCAAATCGATGGTTCCAATATCAGGCCAAGCCCAAGGCTAATAACCAACCGTAGTGACATCACGGCTTTCAGACAACAGCTAGATGACACTATTGAACTAAATTCGTGTCTGAACACTGGAGAAGACATTGAGAATGCGGTTGATCTTCTCTCGGAGAATATATATAGAGCTGCTGCTGCTGCAACGCCGCATAATCCTGCGCCTCGCCCCACTAATTATGGCATTGTTCTAACGAGAGAAGCTAAAGAGCTCATCAGAACAAAAAGGTGCCTTCGTAGAAGAGCGATTCGATCCCAAGATCCTTGGGACCGAATTTTGTGGAACCGTGCAGCAAGACAGCTACGTAACCTTTTAAGAGAACTCAGAGGCGATTTCTTTGAGCAAAAATTGGCTTCCATGGACTATACTATAGATGCAAACTACTCTTTATGGAAATGCACAAAATCGCTCAAACGACAACCTTTTAGACAGGTACCTGTCCGATGCCCTAGTGGCGAACTTGCTAAATGCGAATTGGAACAAGCTAACGCATTCGGATGTCATCTAGAGGATCGCTTTACTTCTTATAGCTATGCTACGACGGAGCAGACCATGGAGACTCACCTCAGTTTGCAGACTCCATTGCAGATGTCCCTGCCTATTCAGCCTATAAGGATTGAAGAAATAAGTGAAGCTATCCAACTATTGCCGAAAAATAAAGCTCCTGGAATAGATAAGATTTGCAATGCTACGCTGAAGGCCTTGCCTACAAGAGCGCTACTTTATATTGCACTAATCTTTAATGCCATCATCAGGCTCCAAGTGTTCCCAAGGCAATGGAAATTAGCTGCGATCTTGATGATTCATAAGCCTGGCAAACCGGAAGAGGATCCAGAATCATATCGACCTATAAGCCTACTGCCCTCCCTGTCTAAACTATGGGAGAGGACCATTGCCAACCGGATTAATGCCATCATAAGGCAATCTAACATCTTACCGGATCATCAATTTGGCTTCCGGGAGGGACACGGTACAGTGGAACAAGTTCACAGATTGGTGAAACACATCTTGCAGGCCTTTGACGACTCAGAATACTCTAACGCTGTCTTCATTGACATGCAGCAAGCGTTTGACAAGGTGTGGCATGATGGTTTACTGTGCAAAATAAAAAACCTTCTACCTGCTCCGTACTATGGCGTCTTAAGGTCCTATCTAGAGAACCGTGAGTTTAAAGTCAAGATAAAGGATACACTCTCGTCCACATATTCGATGAGAGCAGGAGTGCCGCAGGGTAGTGTACTTGGTCCGGTGCTGTTCTCCTTGTATACCTCAGACATACCCAGCCCGTCCTCTCAACATATGGATGCTCCCTCGAAAGCTCTCATTGCCACCTATGCTGATGATATTGCAATCATCTATAACTCTAAAAGTCTTGTTGAAGCAAGTACTGGACTACAGAGGTACCTTGATACTCTCGCTGATTGGTGCAAGCGGTGGAACCTAAAAGTCAACCCGCTGAAAACATTAAACCCTTGCTTCACCCTAAAAAGGATAACAACGCAAACCCCTCCAATCCAGCTGGCGGGAGTAACTCTACAGCAGCCACCACAGGTGAAATATCTTGGAATCACACTGGACAAGCGTCTCACCTTTGGGCCGCACCTCAAAGCTGCGGTGAAAAAATGTCGTCACAGACTGCAACAACTGCGATGGCTCAACAATAAAAAGAGCACCTTGCCGCTGAGATGCAAAAGAGCTGTCTACGTGCAATGTATCCTACCGATATGGCTCTATGGAGTTCAAATCTGGGGGATTGCTGCCAAATCCAATTACAAACGGGTACAGGTACTGCAGAACCGAGTACTACGACAGATAACCAACTCTCCCTGGTATATACGCGGCTCAACTCTCCATAGAGACCTCAAGCTGACTACTGTCGAAGAGCAGATTGGTAGACATACAAGCAGATACTCTGAAAGATTGCAACGACACCGAAGTCTACTCGCAAGAGGTCTAATCCCTGCCAGACCCTTAAGAAGACTGAAACGGCAAGGCTTTGCCAAAACGATGGGATTGCTGTAACCTATCTACTATTAATTCCTCATAATGTGAGGTTTGGTTCTAATTTCATATATATACATGTGTTGTTAAGGTACTAAATTTGATTGTACAGGTTCTACACTTAATAAAATTTATATATTTAAAACAAAATGCCATACGCATATCAGCCACTCACCCACCCAGCTCGATCCTCAACTTGGGCCCGGTCTAATTGCTCAAATAGTTGAGCAAATTTGCGTCCATTTGACAGGCTCGATGCGCAATTTATGCCCAGACACGCAGCTGTCGAAAATTTTTAATTAAAGATGCCGCCCCGACAAGTGTCCCCAGCAGATTCACAACAATTTGGATGCAGCCACACGCAACCGCCCCCCACCCATTGCGTTCGTTATCTAAAACCTTTTAAAGGGCTTAGACCCTGTATACTGAGTCAATAAAAAGTTATTAGGCGCCGAAGCATTTTATGAAATTCAACGAAATTTTCTGTACAGAATTGCAAAAACTCTTGGACAAGTGTGGCATATGAAGAGGAAGAGAATGAGTTAAATGACAAGATATGAATATCAGGACAATAGCCAATTTAAGATGATCAATAGTCGACGATATTTATCAACAAATTAGCGATAGGCGTATGTACAATGTAACGATATCCGATGATAGTTATCTAAAAACCATCGATAGTCTATGATATTAATCTAAGAGCTATCGATAATCGGCGATAGTTTTCTAAGAACTAACGGTAGGCGATGATAGTTATCTAAGAACTATTGATAGTCGATTATAGTAATCTAAGAACTATCGATAATCAACGATAGTTTGCTTATAACTAACGATATGCAAGTTGTCTACGAATTATCGATGGTTAATGATATCTATCTAAGACCTATCGATAATCGACGTTAGTTATCTACGAACCAACGATATACGATGCAAGTTATCTATGAATTATCGATAGTTTATGATATTAATCTAAGAGTTCTTAGATTAATAGATTAATATCATGAACTATCGATAATAGACGATAGTTTGCTAAGAACTAACGGTAGGCGATGATAGTTATCTAAGAACTATCGACAATCGACGATGTTAATAATCGATAATGTTATCTAAGAAGTAAGAAAAGTCATCTATGAATGATAAAAGCATTATAGAACTTGCTTCTATATATATATATATATATATATATATATATATATATATATATATACTTTCTTCATCATCATCATCAACATCAAAGTTAACTCGTTTATCTGCCCTTATCAAAATATAAGCAAGTTATATGTATGCATTTACTTAACGATAAACATGTAAAAAGGCAATTTGAGTAGAGTCCAACAACTCTCACAACCGGACGTGCCACATGAGACATCCTTCCGGCTGAGCTGCACAGGCATTGCAACATTTTCAATTTCCCCGCTGTTTAATGCGCATAAACAAAGGCAACGTCTCCTGCTATGCAATAATGGCACATGCAAAGTGAGTGTGCGAATGCGAGTGTATGTGTGTGTGTGTGTGTGTGAAATCAGCGCATTGCATGCTTATAGACGCCTATCTGGTTGCTGTCGGATGCTGCATTGTTACAAAAAGGCGTGGCCCACAGCAGCGCAGTCAACGGGCAAAACGCAACCAAATGACAGCCCTGACAGATGCGACTGTTGCACCGGGCTACGTGTGCCCATTGTTGTTTGCTGCCATGATAGCACATACCCTATAAAATGACAAAGCAAAGCTAAGTGAGGAAATGAATGCCAGAGAGGCACACAGACAGACGCAGAGTTAACGAACTTTCCTTGTGTGAAACTGTTGAGCATTTGTTCAAAAAAGTTTTGAGCAGCAATTGATCCTCTTTTCTCGCTCTGTCTCTATTCTATTATTGCCATCTCACTCTCTCCTTTTCTAAGTTTCCCCATCTCTTCTTTCTTCGTTTACTTTACTAATTGTTGCTTTATCTGCTTTTATTCCCCACAGATTTACCATGCTTCTCTGCTGATAGATTCTACATTTATCTCTCTTATTTCCTAACTATCTCTTTCTATTCATCTTTCTCACTCACTCTCCCTTCCTCTGTCTGTCCATCTGTCTCTCTTTCTATGAATCTTTGTCCTTCCTATTCTACACTCTATTTCACTCTATGGCTCTCTATCTTTCTCTCTCTCTTATTTTCTCTAAGCCTTATCACTATGTCTCTCTATCTCTCTCTCTGTCTCTCTCTCTCTCTCTCACTCTTTCTGTATGTATATCTCTCTGTGTATCTCTGTCTCTCCCTGCCCTTCCACCTTTTTCTGCCATATCCGTCTCTCCCTCATTATCTCATTTTCCCTCTCTTTTAGCTCATGTTTTCAATCCACTCAAATTTTAGACCTTTCCTGTGTATTCCTCTTCAATGCTCGCTTTGCAGGGTATCTGCAAGTCTATCATTGTCTGCTCGCCACTGCCTGTCTTGTTTATGGCATGGATATTCAGCTGCATCCGGTTTTAATCGACGTCAGGACACGAACTTTTGTCAACGTTCCATTCGGATTTGGGCCTTTGCGGTCCGCAGTGGAAATTGAAATGGCGGGCGATGCCTCTAAGCGCGGCTTTCCACGCGTTAACACGCACGCACAATCACACAATCACACACACACACACACACACACACACACACACACACACACATGACATGGCTTATAGCTTATGGCTTATGGCACTAATGTGGCCACTTTTGGTGCCAGCCTGTTAGCCTGTGTTTGTGCCTGTGTCCAGTGTGCAATCACTAGCAACTGCGCCGCTGGCATTGCAGATTTATTGAGGCCCATTTACGGCCATAAAAAACCAGAGAGCGAGCGAGCGAGACAGAGATGTTAGATAAAGCAAGCCATTGGCAATTGTCAAACAAAAATTTCATAACAATGTGCGCGGACTCCACTCCACTTGAAGGACGAGCAATGCCACTCGAGTGGCAGTGGCAGTGGCAAGATGGCGCTGCGGCCAGGCTGGCACTTTCTTAAAAGCTCGCTTTAACACTAGAAAGCCGCTGAAACGATAGCACCGAGTACACCGTAGCTGGAATTCTAATAACACAAAAAAAAAAAAAAAATACGCACGACCAGAGTGACCTGAGGCTGAGCTCTTCAGTTCAGCTTGCTGGAACAATAGGTCAAAGTCAGTTCACTCAAGTGATCTCTTGACTCGGCCTCCAGTCTACTTAGAAACAATTTCTCCAATATTACAGATGACAAAGAAAAAAATCGTGAAAAGAGTTCTATGCTTAGTGAAGTGCGGCAACAGAGCAGCTGAAGACGATTATAATGCTTTGAGCCAATATGTAGATGAATAATATCCATATTAATATCAATTCAGAATAAACTAGCAAAAAATACAAATTAAATGGCGCAAACTTGTGTTTTATCTGTCCTATGAAGTTTGGCAACGCAGCAATTGCTCTACCTAAAGATAAACAAATTTAAATAATTTCTTTTTACAGCTCTCCTATTAAGAACTGCCAACAACAAGAAAACACGCCGTTTTGCCGTTCGCCCAGTGTTAAGAGAGAACAAAAAAAAGGAGCTAGTGAAATTTGGCAACGTTGCAGCGCTGTAAACGTGATATTGTGTGGCCAGCTACGTAAAACTTTATTCATTCGGTATTCTTTTTGGGCAAATTTCTTCTTTGCCTGGCTGGCTGGCTGGCTGGCCAGTTGTTTGGCTGGGTCTGTGAACTTCGACTTTGGACTTTGGAGTTTGGGTTTCGGGTTTGGGCAATAAACTTGAATTTTATTGTCGTACAAGAATGTTGCAATATGCTTGGCCATAATTTCACGGCATGCACATTGTTGCCAAGAACATTTTGGTAGTTGCCCAGTCGATGTTGTGGTTTTTAGCTTAACGCCTCTTTTGATTGCTCTTTCGATGTGCCCCTATCCTTCAGCTGTCCACTACGAGTGCCACTGCCACTCTAGCTCCCTCTACCCCGTGCCCTCTCTTCAGCCAGCCTTGTGACATTAGGAAAAGTGAGCGACAGCCCAATTTGCATATTTGCGAGCACTCAAATAAAAGCATTGCTTAATATTTAAATGGGATTTCCCAAAAAAAAATATATATATATATAATATATATATCAAAAGTCAAAACTAAAATGAAATAAAAGCTGGGAAAAAATAAAATAAATTATAAATAAATATCATAATAATGTTTGCAGGGGGCAACTGCTACTTTTGCTGCAACTAATTTAAAATTTATGATGACAAAAATTTGCTGCACTTGAGCGCTCGCTGCAGCTGCAGCTGCGGCAAAAAGTTGCAAGTTGTCGTGAGCCAGCAGCAGCAGCCAACAAAAATTGAGGAGCTCATAAAAATGGGCGACAAAAGGCAAAAGGCGAGCTGCAAACAGCAAACAGCAAACAGCAAACAGCAAATGGCAAATGCATAAAACACAAATAAAATATTCATTGCATACTTTTAGTCGTTCGAGTTGTTATATTTTCCAATTTGGCTCAGTTTTGATATTTTTGACGATATCCTGTAAACTGGCTGCCCGCAAGGCATGTTGAACTCGAATTGGTTTATATTTATATATGATTTAAATTCTAATCGGAACGAAATGAGAGAGAAAAAAATTGACTGCGCTCTGTGCACGACAGAGCTCTACTCGCATCTCAACTGCAAACAAACTGAACTAAACACAAAAGAGCGATGAGACTACATCCTCTGCAACGTTAGGTAATCCGATGCAGAGTAGATTGGAAGAAGCAACAAATTTAAATATTATATGCTCACCGAACAGGTATAAGCTATATAAAATAAATAATATAAAATATGTAGCAGAAAACTGGTTAAATAAAATATAAACATTTTTTCATACAAAAAAATAAAAATTTAAATTAAAAAAAAAAAATTATTTTAAATGTAAATATTTAAAATAATAAATTTTTTAATAATAAAAAAATATATATATGACAATAAATTATACACAAATGTTATATATAAAAAATAATTATATTTTTATTTTTATTTAAAACTTGCCCAAGATTTTAAATAAAATTAAAAAAGTTTTAGTTTTTTTTTAGAATTATTTATATAAATCTTAATAGCATAGTTTCAATACTTTAAAAATTATTAAATACATTTTTGAAATCAATTTTCTTATTATTACTATTTTTATTATTATTTATTTATTATTATTATTATTTTTTATCATGTACTATTATTTATTATTTTTATTATTATTATTATTATTAATATAATATTTTTATTATTACATACTTTATTTGCATTAATATTTATTTAATATTAATATTAATATTTATTATTTATTATTATTTTTATCATGTACTATTATTTATTATTTTTATTATTAACATTATATTTTTATTATTATATACTATTATTATTATTATTTTCGAATACTACTTGAAGCCCACAAATCTGAAGATAGATAGACCTTATTTAATTTTCAATCTCTCTAATTTAGCTTAGCTGACCAAATGACTCTCCAAACTGCAGGGCAGCTGCTCGTTAAGCTACTCCCATTCGAGCATCGTTGAAGTTGTTTGTGCTACTCCAGCCAGCTCTGCTTTGATATGGAGTTATGGTTTTTTGCTCTCCTTTTTTTTTTTTGTGTTCGCTGCCAATTAAATATTGAAAAGTGTTGCAGCAGCAGTTCAGATGCTCTCTGGTCAGTAGCAACTGTTCTCAAGGTGCTCTTTGCTTTGCTTTTGTGCCCCAAAACGAGTTTTCATTCTCACTCAAGCATTCATATGCAATTCGTTTCGATGTGCAGAGGAGTATATTGGCTTTGTTTCTCACTTGCGATGTGAAGAGAAGCTTATTGGCTTTCACGCCGACCAAACAATTGGAATTTTTAAGTGAAACTAATTGAAGTGGTGCTGCGTGAGCGGGCATTGTGCAGTCGTTGATAGCCAACGGCGTGAATGTTTTTCATTTCTTTGTTTTTGTTCTTTCATTAAAAGCGACATGCAGCATTGCACAAAGCAAACGAATGCATTCACCATGCTCACTTCACTTCGGGGCTCTGCCACCCGCGCTGCCTTTTCAAAAATCAACAATGGCTGGCAAACTTTCTATTGCATAGCAATAGGCGGCTCACACACACACACACACACACATACCTGCGCACATGAGCACACCTGCCAAAGCAACGCCTAACATAATGAAACACAACAACAACAACAACAACAATGCTGCTGCAAGTGAGCAACTTTGGAGCAGGTCATTTCGGGTTATTCGTTAACTTCTCAGCAAATGGAAGAGCTTTGTGTTGTCTCAGGCAGGCAGGCAGCTGATATCATTTGAAGACAAATGTGAAATGTGTCAAGAGTTTATTTTCTCTCAGTGCATTTTATAAGAGCTGCGAATTCACTGAGGCAGATCTCTGAGGGCACTTGGTAAATGAGAATCTGGGGCATAGAGCGTGATTAAAGTACTCATACTACGATATCGGGTTTGGCGCTAAATAATATACACTTATACAAGTGCTGTTATGGTACCAATAATATTTTTTCTTTTAATTTATTTACCGCTTTTTGGGCAATAATATAAAGAAAAAATTTTTCAAAAATTTAAATTAAAAATAAAAAAATTAAAAGAAAAATTATAATTAAACATAAAAAAAAATAATTATAATTAAAAGTTTAAGAAAAATTACAAATAAAAACTTTACAAATAATAATAATCATAATTAACAATTTTAAAAAGAATAATAAACAATTAAAAAAAAAAAAAACAATTATATTAAAAATTTTTTACAAAATTTGAACTTGGAGGGCGAATCTAAGAGATGGTCAAGAAGTGGTAGTAAAAATAATAGAGCCTGACTAGGTACTGCAGCGCTAAGAAATGTTAGTTGCCATAGTAGAATTTGAACTTGGAGCAAATTCAGACCCCACCCTCACATAAGATCTATCATGTATATATCTGAACTTTAGCTGTACAAGTTTCAACCAATAATGCTTTATTACCCTAAGCTATGCTTTCTACCTTCGTTCTCTTCCAAGGCCTTAACAAATATATTTCATTAATTTTCCTTTAAGATTATGTTGACCAAAAGTTGGCAACATATTCAGCTCTCAATATTTCATAAAAAAAAATATTAAAAAATAAAAAAATTATAAAAAAAAATATTGCTTTAGAAGATCTATAAGAAATGTATTTTATAAGAAATTGTTGTCTTGTCCGGTAACATACACACAGAGCGTGTTTACACCTATTTACGTTTACATAACTAAGATGCAGCAGCATAAAATGAATAAATATAAAAATAAAAAATAAATAAATAAGCAGCAAAAGTCGTAACTCTATATTTATTCATATATTCGCTGACATTTGCTGCATGGCAGACATTTAACAGGGCATATATATATATATATATATATATTTATTTATTTATATATTGCTCATATATCTGTGATTAACTCTGAGAGGATCGCTATAGAAGGGGAATGGGCGGGGGCATGGGCACTGACTGTGGGGCGCTCGCCTCATGCATTATTCATGCAGCAAAAATCATTGAAGTGTAATTAATTTATGTCATGACTCATGACCATATATCGTGGATATATCAAGCGCCATGTGTGACGAGATGAAAGTAATACCTACTCACACACACACACACACATTTTAATAATTCATATAGTTTTTGCATTAATGCGCCGCTAGATGGCGCTGCCAATAAACCTAATGACAATGCCGTGGGCTATCGCTGCGAGGGCCGCTGCTGCTGCCACTGCTGTTATTTTGGCCAAATGCCTAATGACTTAATTAGGATAATCATAAAAGGACTCACACACACACACACACACACACACCGAGATATTGTCAACACACAGCTGCACTATTTCCACCACAAATTAGCCAAGAGCATAGCAGGCGGGGACGAAGTGATGAAGCCTGGTGGGGCAGCTGCGCCGAGCGCTGTGCGGCGGGCGCGGTTTTTGTTCCTAGCAAGTAGATTACTTTTTGGCCTGATAATTGTAAGGGGTCGTCATAAAAATGTTTTAACCACGGGCCCCATAAATCATCATTAAGCGCAAGTTATACATTAGACTCCGCCTGTGTGTGTGTAATTAATGTGTCTGTGCGTCACTTTGTTCTTTGTCTTCTTTTTTTTATTTGTCTTCTTATGCTTGTCTCTCACTTAATAGCTCATTTGCACTAATCAACAAGTCCCCTAAGCATCTATGCTATATCCCATGCAAGCATGAACTTACTTCATACTAACTCCAAGCCAGTTCGATATCATTTCACAATATATATATTAGGATATGCATATATATATATGATGTCGAAATATATCATAACATAAATGAAATATAAGCTGCAGAGACAAAAAAGAACCAGTTCAATTTAACTTCAAGTTTTTTTTCTGTTAAATTCTTAACCGAAACCACAACTAGTTCCATTTTAATATCACTATTGCAGTTATATTACGAGATAATTTAAGTACTGGCATTCTGAACCGGAACCAGAACTAGTTCCATTTAATAACATCACCAATGCAGTAATGCCTAAAGACTTTATCATTGATAAAACTATAATATAAGTGAACCGGAACCAGAACTAGTTCCATTTTAATATCACTATTGCAGTTATATTACGAGATAATTCAAGTTCTGGCATTCAGAACCGGAACCAGAACTAGTTCCATTTAATAACATCACCAATGCAGTAATGCCTAAAGACTTTATCATTGATAAAACTATAATATAAGTGAACCGGAACCAGAACTAGTTCCATTTTAATATCACTATTGCAGTTATATTACGAGATAATTCAAGTGCTGGCATTCTAAACCGGAACCAGAACTAGTTCCATTTAATAACATCACCAATGCAGTAAAGACTTTATCATTGATAAAACTATAATATAAGTGAACCGGAACCAGAACTAGTTCCATTTTAATATCACTATTCCAACCAGAACCAGAACTAGTTCGATTTAATAATATCACCAATGCAGTAAAAGTTGTTTTAAGTCTTTGTTCCTCATACTAGGAAATAATTCAAGTTCAGGCATGTTGAACCGGAACTAAAACTAGTTCCACTTTAATAATATCACCAGCTCATATTGAATTGCTGCCTACATTCTTTATCACTCATAAAACTTTGAGATAAGTGAGGTTCAGACATTTTGAGCCGGAACCGGAACCAGAACCAGTTCCACATGAGCAAATCTACATTGATATATATTCAATAAGTTACAAAGACTTACCTTATCGCGCAGCATATCACGAATGCGACCCGCCTGATTCTTGGATCGATGCAGCTCCAATTGCAGTTCCAAGCAGCGCTCCTGCCAGTTGATCTGCAAGAGCCAAAGAAGAGAAAACTGAAGGGAGACACTTTGAAGACGAGCGCCGAGAGGAACTCACTTCGGGCAATGCCTGTCCATAGTTGTTCAGCTGATGCACGTCTAGGTGCTCGGTCAGGGATGAGAAGTGCGGCCAGGGCGCATCGGGCGCGTCCAGAGCTGCGAGCACGGGATTCAGTGAATGCGTCGGCACATTGGCGGCGCTACTTGGAGGACCACTCAGCTCCTTGGTCGGCTTGGCCGGTATGGGCGGCGGGCGTGGCGTGCGTCGCGGCATCAGCCGTGGACTGTTGGGCGTCGAGGCGGCCACCAGGCGTGCCTCGTGCAGCTGGGCGGCACGCGTCAACGGCATCTGCCCGCTAAAGGAGGTGGCGCGCTTGGCCAGCAGCGGCGAGGCGTGCAGCGACTGCGTGCCGGAGCCAGACCCGGAACCGGACGCCGAGCCAGAGCCCGAGCCCGACAGTCGGCCGGGCAGCGAAGGCGGCTGATGCTGCAGCTGCTGCTGATGATGATAGAAGTGCGACGAATGCTGCGCGGCGGCCGTCGCGGGGAACGTGTGCAGGTAACTGGCGCCATCTTGCGGCCGCAGAAAGTAGTTGTGCGTGTGAGTGTAGTATAGGGTTTGAGTGGCGGCCACGCCCAGCGCGGCGGCGGGCGTGGCCCGGCCGGATGAGGAGGCCGAAGCGCTGGCCGACGGCGAGGGCGACGACGAGGCAGAGCGTCGACGCAGCTGCTCCGCTGCTGCCACTGCCTGCTGCTGCAGGTGCAGCTGATGCTGTTGCTGCTGTTGATGTTGTTGTTGTTGTTGTTGTAAGTTGGTTAGTGTATCGAAAATTTGCGATAAACGTCCCAAAGGCACTTCGTCAGACATTGAGGCGAGGCGAGTGACTGCAGCTGCACAAGAAGCAAAAAGATTCCAAACTTTATAAAATGCGAAAATGTATTGACTACAAAAATACCCTGTAATGTGCGTTGTGAGCAACAGGCAGCGTGAAGAGATATTTCATAAAAGCAGACCTCAGGTGATATCATATATTTATTATGGTCTATGATATATGATATGATTTTAAAGGATATCATATATCATATCAAATATGCAGAGAAGGTATCATATATCATATATGTATATAATAAGCTATGATAGGCAGTGTCAATAAATATTTTATAAATACAGAGCTCTAAGATATACGATGATATCATATGCATTTACCATGGCCTATAATATATGATATGATTTTAGAGGATATCATATATCATATCACATATGTAGAGAAGTTAACATATATCATATACATACATGATAATATCTATCATCAATAATATATTGAAGGACATAACATCAAATATGCAGAGAAGATCTCATCATCCATCCATATATGATATGATTTTAAAAGTTTAACTCTAGTTTCAAGCACATTTTATATTTTAATTGTATTTTTTAGTATTTCCTATGCAAAATCTGTCTTTAATTTTAGTTAAAAAGCGTAAATTCCAAAGGGTTTTATTAATATTTATACTTTATTCTTTTTTTCAATCGAACCAAAATAAAAAAGTATTCAAAATGGCTGACCTTCCCTCCCATCTAACTAAAGTTATTTATTTTGATATATTTTTTTATTTAATTTGTTTTTTTTTTTTATTGTTCACTTTATATATTTTTATTATTTTCTTTTTTATTTTATATTATTAAAATTTGTATTTTATATTATTATATTAATTTTTATTTATTTATTTACATTTTTTTTAATTAATTAATTTATTTTAATTTTCTTTATATATTTTATATTATCTATTTTTAATTTTTTTATTATTATTTTTATTTTATTTTATTATTTTGGATTCTTTTTTTCTTGTTTTTTTTTTTTATTTATTCACATTAAATTAAATAATAATAATACTAATAAAATAAAATTAATAAATTATAACTTAACTTCTCTTCAAGAAAGTGTATACAATTTTGCCTCGCACTGTGTTTGACTACACTTTAAAATGAATTTACATATATATATATATATATATATATATATATATATATATATATATATATATACATCGACTTTTTTTTGTTGCTATCCATTAGTTATATAGGTTAATAGTATTCAATTCCAACGCAAAATTTATGGCCATCAAATGGAAACGTGCTGCAAGAGGCAACAAGAACAGAAATCAAAGCGAACCACTTAGAGAGTAGACAATTGTGAATGAGAATTGGGGTAACGAGAACTGGAGAGCTGGCTAACTACAACTAGCTGTCAGCTTAGCTAAGCCAACTCTTTGCTGAGCTAGGCCAGCGTGTAAGCAGGCAACAACAGGTGCGCGAATCTGGGGCGTCAATTGCGATTACGTGTGTGCAATATCTAATCAAGCCAAGCAATTGCCAGCAACCAAAAAAAAAAAAAAAACAAAAGAGAAAGAGAGAGGGAGAGGGAGAGGGAGAGGGAGAGTAGTAGCAGTAGAAGAGCACTAAATATGGTAGTTTCACTGCTTGACACAGGGCAACATCAGGGCAATCATCAAAGTGTAAGAGTTTTTGCCTTTCATCTTTTGTGCGGTTTCCCCCGAATCGAAAAGGCCAAAAATTGTCTGAGCCAAAAACCAAAAACCGTAAGCGAAGTAATAGACAGACAGATAGAGACAGAGAAGCAAGGAGAGAGGTGCAGTCTGAGATGATGGCTGCTTGGCTTGGCCATTGGCTGATGGCTTTTGAAGCACATGCAGGTCGACAACAGCATCGAGTGCATTTGTCGACTTTTCTTTGCTGTGAATTTTTGTGGCTAGAAAGCGTTCCGCAGAGCTGCTGGCTCTTAAAATGCTCAGCATTTGGCTAGCTGCTGCGGTCGAAGGGTGCACCAAGGCCAAGACCCTTGGAGCCAGCCGAAGACCAAGCCCAGACCAAGCCCAGACCAACACACACAACTAACTCTCCGGGCATTCATGAGAATTATATTCAAATTTTGTGCTGATTACGACGAGGACAACGACAGAGACAACAACTGGCTGCTGCCCATGAAATTGGAATTGAAGTTGAGAGTTTTCAGTTCAACTCATTCAAGTGGCTCGCAAATGGGTGTGCGTGTGTGTGTGTGTGTGTGTGTGCGCACTTCATTTTACAAATTTTGATTTAATTTAAGTTGATTGAAATTCAAATTCCGTTTTTGATTTGACAAAATGTGCACTTGAGGGCGCCGTTGCAAGTCCTCGACCGCTTTTTCCCTTTGGCCATGGCCAACTGCACTTTACAGCCAAATTGTTGCTAATTGAAGTTCGGCAACGTCGCAAATGGCACTTTGAGTGCATCTGGTTAGCAATTAGATGGGGCCGGACATGGTTGACTGGCGAGCCTGCAGCACCAGCAACTCAATCCTTTTGCCACTCACTTTGCCTTGGCAGTGCGGCAACAGTGGAAACTTGCAATTGAAATGCGGCAACAAGGCACTCAGCTGAGCCTACAGCGTATTTCATTTAGTGCCTTTCCAACACTGCTTTTCAATTAAACCTTGGCAAACAGACCAAAAGCCGAAAAAGGCAATGAAGTGCAGGTGAAATATTTAGAAATTATTATCAAAATGAAATTGTTATATATATATATATATATATATATATATATATATATAGCTATAACAATGTGTTTAGAGTGCATGTTTAACAATATTTTTGGTTTCAGCAAACAAATTTCATAAAAATGTGACCCGAAAAGTGCATCAAGGCGGCAGAAAAGGCCTAACGCATGTATGTGAAGTGTGGCAACAGTGTAGCGTGTTATTAGAATAACAGACTTGAGCTATGAAATTTAATAATAACCCATTTCAATCTGAAAGATCACAAGCGACTCTCACTTGTTAGCAAAGTACTGAGTAAGTTATTAGAATTTTCATATATGTGAATATTCAAAATTCTGATATTTGTCATAAAAATATGTTGAAATTTGGCAACAGCGCAAATGGAATGCAAATAAAAACCCTACAATTTTTGCTTAATGATTATATAAATGCATATGTGTATGTCTCTGTTGAAATTTGGCAACAGTGTAATGGAGCTTAAAATGCAAATAAAACAAAACAAAAAATAGGGCATTTTAGTAAGTTGTCGAGAGATAAGATTTATGTGGACTTCTATAAATAGATAAAAAAAAAATGCAGAAATTTATCAGCAAAGAAGCTCAACTATATTGAAATTTGGCAACTGCGCAAACCTAATATGAACTTTGGATATATATGTATATCCAATCATATTTATATATATATATATATATATGAATAGCAAATGAAACCACATTGAAATTTGGCAACAGCGCTTGTTTGGTTATAATTCGTTTACAAGTTGAAGGAACTCATTAGCCGCTGTAGCACGGCACTTTGAAGCTTTCAAATCATAAGCCTCTTAGCAATATGTATGTAACTTACAGATACCGATAAAGATACTAAGTATCTATGTTTGTGACTCGGCTTAATATGGAGCTACACACACACACACACACACACATGCAAGCGAGTGGATATGTGCGAGTTCCTATTTCAGACTTCATTGTCTTGTGTTTACTCTTTGCTTTGCTTAGCCTTACGTCTTTGCAACAATTCGCTAATGCACACACAGATAAATGGAGAGCAACACACACACACACACACACACACACACACACACACACACACACACACACACACACACACACAGATGCACATGTTTATAGACAGCAGACCAAATAAGTATAAGAATAGAAGCGGCAACGACGCATGAAAACTCACTCAAATAGTTAGCAAACTTGTTTAGTTGCAATGAAGTGCGGCATGTTGCAAGTGCAGCTGGCAACAGAAAGCAAATTTCGAGACCAGCCCCCCCCCCTCACACCCACGCCCCCAGGCGACAGTTAAGCCGGGGCTCCGTAGCCCCAAGCCCCAAGCCCCAAGCATACACAAATATTAGACAATGTATTTATGTATTATCAGTGTCTGAGTGTGCGTGTGTGTGTGCGTGTGTGTGTGTGTCTGAGCTCTTGCTACTTGCCACAGACACAAACATTCGCTGCTGCACGCGGCAAGTAGTTCAAGTCGAGACCCTGAGGACTGTGCTAAAAGCAACGATTTGTAAACTTTTCGATTAATATATCAGAGTTGCAGTGGGAGGAACGGGAAACGGGAAACGGGTAACGGGAAACGGGATTAACATTTTCTCGCTAACTTTTTAATAAATTATATTACAAATAAAATAAATAAATAAATATTTAAATCATTTTTCCTGTTTGCATAGCTTATAAATCACAGTTTTTTTTTTTAGTTTATTTTACATAATTAATGAACTAATTTTTTAAGCTTTTTATTTAACATGAATAATTTATAATTAAAGGTTTTTTAGTTTATTTTGAAAAAAAAAAATATATATATATATAAATATATATATATATATTTAAATGAAATAATTAATTCAGCTGCAGTGGCTAATTGACAGCCAGGACAAAGGATAAAGGACAACGGACAAAGTGCACGTTAACTTATTTATCGTTGGGTTAAATCGCTGTCGATTAAATTGCCAATTGGCTGATTAACTTTAAATTGAGGCAATAAATAAAAATTAATAAACATATATGTATTTAATGAAACGATAATTTAACTTGAGTCTGCTTTAATTACATCAAATAAAATCAAGTTTGATGGTTTGAATTAACACAGCAGCCGCCATAGAGCAGTGGACACGTGTAATATGGTGCACTCAGACAGACAGACAGACAGACACACACACACACACACACACACACGCACACACACACACAGGCCAGTGCATACACCCAGACAGCGCACACAACGCATACTTTCGCCCTCATACCTACACTATCTCACGTTCTTACAGCTCTCTCTCTCTCTCTCTCTCTCTATCTATCTATCTCTATCTATATATATATATATTTTTTTTTTATATACCTTTCTCCCCTCTGTCCAAATACACCCACAGCTTCCCCCACACACACTCACCCTATCACATGGCTTTACACCTCCCTTTCTATCTGCCTCTCTCTCTCTATATATATATATATATATATATCTCTCTATTTATGTCTTATACACCCACACACTCCCTCTCTATCCATCTATATATATATATATATTTCTCTCTCGCACACTCCCCACACACACACACACACTTGATCTAACTTCCTCATACCCAGACACACTATTTCCCTCTCTTTCATACACCCACACCCCCACATACCCTCCTTCTATCACCTCCACACACACTCTCTCTCTCTCTCTCCCTCTCTATCTCGCTCTACCTAGTTTAGCTAGCTTTCTACCCCTACCTCTACCTCTACCTCTACCTCTACCTCTACCTCTACCGCTACCTCTACCTCTACCTCTACCTCTACCTCTACCTCTACCTCTACCTCTACCTCTACCTCTACCTCTACCTCTACCTCTACCTCTACCTCCGCCCACCACCAGCCGCCCGCTGAAAATACCCTGCAAATAATGATATATGATGCTCATGTTGCAAGTTACAAAATGCAAGTTGTAAAATTAATACAACATAAAACGGCACACACACACACACGCACACCCACGCACACACACACGCACTTATGCATGCGACACGTATGTATTCGCCGCTTCACCCTCTTTTGCGGCACTTCAAAAATTTAATAAACGTTGCAGCATCGTTCGCATGCCAATAATTTTAGAGCGACACGCAGCCAGGCAACCCTCCCCCCCCTTAAACACCGCAACCAGACCCCCCACCAGCCCCCACAACTAAGCCCTGTCAGCATCAGTCTCTCTCTCTATCTCTCTTTCCCAGTCTCTCTCTCTCTCTATCACTCTTGTCGTCAATTTGAAAAACATTGTCAATGCATATTTAGTTGACATGCGAGTGTGTGTGTGTGTGTGTGTGTGTGACAACTACTAAGCGTCATATTAACAACATTGTAACATGCACAACAGCAAAAAAATAAAAAATAAAAATTACACTGGGAAGGGGGAGGAGGTGGAGGCGGAGGCGGGCATAGACTTCGCGCATGCAGGCAACGTTGGCAACTGTACCCAACCAGTTAAGACCTCAATGCAGTACGCACTCCCTCGCCCTACCCCACCCAGTTCTAGTCACGCATTCAGCTATATTCTTAATGCGCTTTTATTTTTCTTCATTTTTGTGAAATTTATTTCCATTTTTTTCCCCTGTTTTTTCCCAGTTTTTTTTCGTCTGCTTTTTTTTTACCAACTATTTTTCAGTCAATTCCTACGAAAAATTTATAATAAATGCTGCTGCACATGTGATGTCGCGCATTTTAATTGGTAGAGGCCCCCACCCTGCCCCTGCCCCTGCCACTGGCCCTGCCACTGCCCGCACTGCCAGCGAGGCACGCAACAGCGTTGGGGCAGAGACGGGGCTAGGCTGGGGCAAACTTATTGTCTGTGCTGCGGTTTAGCTGTAAAAATTATTGTCATTATTGTTGTTGTTGTTGTTGTTGTTATTATTATTGTTTTTTATGCTAGTTGGTAAGCACTTCTGGGCCAGAAGAGCAAGCATTGGGGAAATTGCGGCTCCATGACCTACGTGACAAGCCAAAGCGAAGTTGCCAACTCTAAAGACTGCAACTTGGTCGCTAGATCAAGTCGAATATATATATATATCTGTGTATTCGCTGTGGGTGCTTAATGCATAATGCATGGCATATACCAATGGAAGCCAGCCACATAAACAGTGTTGTAAAATGCCGCAATCGCAGATCAAAGCGAATTGCAATGGACTGGCAAATGGTGAAGCAAATATGCTAAGATTTAAACGGAGATATTGAAACCTAACTGTAAAATTATAAGCAATAAGAAATGAAGGATATATATAGATATATAGATATGTAGATATATAGATATGTAGATATATAGATATATAGTTATACAGATATACAGATACATATATATATATATATATATATATATATATTTATATACTTGAGCAACTGAGACTTCATATAGATAGTTGTTGACTTTCATACAGTCCCACAATAGAATAGTTTATAAAAATCAGATTTCTCACATAGGCATACTTAAATCAGCTCCAATACAGTCTTCTTTTCATAACATAATGTTACCTAACATTTCATTAACATATGACGTTAGTTTGACCAACTGTTAAATAACAGTATGTTATGAAAGCAGACTGTAATAGAGCAAAAGCTACTTGGACACTTCAGCTCAGTTAAAGAGTTTAAGTTAAATTTGAATAGATTTAGCCCAACCATAAAAATCGAAAATCTTAAGAATTAAAATTGAATTTCAATAAGCTGGCAAACCGGGCTCTCCGCTGCCTTCGGCTATCTCTATATTGAGTTAACATAAAAACCAGTTAGTAGCTGTTGTTGCTTTCAACAAAACTTCGGCCACCCGCTCAACAACAACGAAAGCGTCGCCTCTAATGAGACAACAACAACAGCAATGAGTTAATGTCCGTAATATAAGCAGCTAATTAAGAGGCATGTCTCTCTGTCCAGTCCAGCCAAAACCAACCAAAGCGAACCCAACCCAAACCAACCCAGCGACGACCTTCGCCGCGGACCAGTTTACAGTTTGCGGCTTAAAGGCGAGACAAGTTGGCAAGACCTCAAAAAGCATAGAAAAAAATAATAAAAAAAATGTATATAAAATGACGAATATTAAATACCCTATAAGATATAATATATATACCCTATAATATATATATATATATATATATATATATATATTATCTATATCCTAGTTGGGCCCACTCAATGTGAACTATTTTATAATATGCTCGAGCCATTATTAAAATTGAAGTCAATGAGCCCGTTATTTGAAAATTGGAACTAACAGTTAAATGCGCTCGGGCATTATAATATTTATGATTCGCATTCGCCTTAATTAAATTGTTAAGCCAGAGCCCAATCGCGCTCGCTCCAAGTGCGGCCGCCGTGCCACATATTTGACTTTACGACTTGCATTTAATTAAAGTCAATTAAAGTTGTAACAAGACAAAGACAGAGCACACACACAGAGAGAGAGAGAGAGAGAGAGAGAGAGAGAGAGAGAGGCATCAGATTAGGCTTCAAGGCCCATTTTGCCCGCTTTGGCAATGCAGTTTGTTGCAAGCCCCAAAGCCAACTTATTACAGCTCGCCCCCTAATAGATTATTTTTCTTTGCTTTAGCAAAAAAAAAAAACAGTATATTAAGTCCTTTAAGCTGCAATTACTGAGTTTTACAACTAGGCACGACCGCTAATCTACCTAGACCTAGACATTTTATATGCCAACTATTGTGCGAAAATATAATTATTCAAATAAATTGAAATATTTATTATTATTTCTATATTTTATTATTTTTAATTATTTCAATTTTTTTTAATATGTATTTTAATTTTAATATTTATATTTATTTTATTTGTACAATTATTATAAATATTTATCTTTTTACTATTATTATTTTAATATTTATATTCATTCTCATTTCTTCTATTACTATTTTCATCACTAATATTATTATCATAATTTCAATTGAGTTTTTTTATTGCTATTTTAATTTTCATTTCGCTATTCTTCATTTTCTTTTTTATTATTATATATTATTATAATATTTATTATTAATATTATTATAATTACTTTAATTCATATTTTTTATTACTATTTTTATTTTATAATTTTTTTGTTTTATTATGGTTAATATTATTATTTTTTTCATATTATTAATAATATTAATTAAATTTATATTAGCATTAATAATCAGAAATACAAAAGAACTCTCATCTAGCACATCGAATGGCTACATTTGCATGACCATTGCTGTTCCGTCAAGCATTTCTAGCCGAGTGCACAGCTCTTTCCGTTCACATTTTTCCAACTCAACTATTTTTGCAGCTATTCACTTGCATAATAATATTTGTATAATGGCCATAATAGCTTTAAAGTAATCGCCCGTTAGCTGATCACTGACTTTGCATACAATTCACGCCCATTGCTTAACTTCAATTTATTTATAAACAGCCCACAACGAACTTTGGACAACGACTGATATGCATGCATAAATATGCATATCCATCTGCATGTGTGTGTGTGTGCTGTCATAAACTGAAGTTATCTTAATTAAAATGCAACAACAATATAAATATGTGAGGTTGTCTGTGCAGAAGATATGCACCAGGAAATACCCTGCACGAGAATCAAGCCATATACAGAGCGAATCAATCGTATATATAAGACACATATATATATATATATATATATATATATATATATATATATATATATATATATATATATATATATATATATATTCGCACAGACTTTGAAATAACCTGTAGTAGCACAAATAAACACCAATATACTCTTATATTTTGTAATACAGGGTATTATAATAATAAAACTCCCACAACAGCCATGCAAACATACATATTTATGTCTGAGCCATGCTCAGCTCACAGATTGCAGTTTTATCGTTAATAAACAAAACGGGCTTATGCATGCGTATGAATAAAGTACATGCAAACATGCATGCAAAAAGTGAGAAAAAATCTATACAATAATAGCAATAACAATAGTAGCAACAACAGTAAAGGCTGCAGCAGCGGCGTCGGCAGCGGCAGCGCCAGCAACTGTGACAACTGCGCATAGCGCCAACAACAACAGTAACTGAGCGCTGAAAAAGTCAATGGACTGCAATAACAACAACAACAACAACAATAACAGCAATCATACCAACTGACTGCAGTTGCAGTCGCAGCGGCAGCAGCAGCAGCAGTCAAAACGTCAACGTCAACGTCAAATGCTCATTTACAAAAAGGAGAAGAAAGAAAACAAAAGCAACAATAACAACAGCGACGACTGCGCTGCGCCCCCAACTTGCTCAATAGGCGCGCTCTCTCACTCTCTCGCTCTCCCAAAGCTGCGCTCTGCGCTGCTGCTGGTGCTGCTGGTGCTGCTGCTGCAGCTACTGCTACTTCTGTTGTGTTACAAGCACGTACAGAGTAGTTTAGTCACATTGAAACGAGCTGTTGCGCCGCTGTTAGCACTTAACAGCCTGCTGTTGTCTTACAGCAAACAATGCAAGCGCGGCAATGCAAACTATTGTTGTTACTTCTGTTGTTTGTTATTGTCTTTCTTCTTCGTGTTCTTGTTGTTGCTTACTTTTGCTGATGCAAACTGAATGGGCGTATGTCAGCAGTGAGTGAGGGCAGGGACCCTAACAGCTGCTGCGGCAGTAAAAGGCTCACGCTCCCTTGGCACAACAGAAGGCTGTTCATTTAGTTTGTTTTGTTTACATTAAGTGGAATGCGCTGTTATTTCTTCACATTACTATTATAAACATTGCGAAAGTTCAACTACTTGAAATTCTTTCAGTTATCAGACATACCTACACCGTGCTATCCTTATGTAGTGCTCTACTATGCGCTTCTCAGGCATCCTTAACATTTTTTGGTAATTTAAAAAGAATATATATTTTTATATCTTGCAGCATGTATGCTATATCAGACACGTATTACCTTCAAGCACCTCTATAAAGTCTGTTTACAGAAAGAACACAAAAATATACATTCAAATAACATTAAAGACAACAGCATAAACAGACACCTCAATTATACAACCATCGAGCAAAGAATACGTCATAAAATGTTTGGAAAAAAAACAAAAAAAAACAAAAAAAAAAAACGAAAAAATAACTTAAGCCTCAAGTGGAGTGCAATCGATTAAACAAAACTGGGAAACACTTTGCGATGGCGCCACCAAAAAATTCTTTTAGAACGAACTCTTAATTGCCAGCCAAAAAAGTTCAGCAGGCGCCAAAGGGGGAGCCAGTGATATATACTTATAAACAAACATATATAGAGATGACGACAAGGATGACCCTGACCTTGATAGGGGCTTCAGCGCGTGGCAAATTCATTTTGGCAAAGCGAAAGTTGCCCAAAGGTACTTCAAGCGAAATAGATTTCTCTAACGCAAAGAACTATCTTAAGTATACTTTTAAATAATATATAAGAGAAATCATCACTTAACCAATTAATCGTTCAGTCAATTGATCATTCAGTCATCATCATCATCAGTCATTGACTTGGTTGCAGTTTAGTGAGCCTACTCAACTCAATGAATGATTGAGTGAGGAGCTCAGTGAGTGAGTCAATTAATCAATGTGTTGGTCAACCAATCAGTGGGTGGTTCGCTTGGTCAAAAATACAGCCAGTATCTTATTTACTAACTTCTTAACTGACCAAATAATTCCAATCAATTAATAAATATGGCTGTCAATCAATCTATGAGTTAAACAGTCAGTTCGTCTCTTATTAGCTATACTCAATTATTCAAACAGTTCATTAATCAATCAAACTATAGCTAATCTATCCGTTCGTCTTTTATTAGCTATAATCAATTAATCAATCAGTCCATCAATCAGTCAGCCATCAATCAGTCAATCAGTCAGTCAATCAATCAGTCAATCAATCAATCAATCAGTCAATCAATCAGTCAGTCGATCAATCAATCAGTCAATCAGTTAGTCAGTCAATCAATCAGTCAATCTGTCAGTCAGTGAATCAATCAGTCAATCAGTCAGTCAATCAATCAGTCCATCAATCAGTCAGCCATCAGTCAATCAATTAGTCAGCCATCAGTCAGCCATCAGTCAATCAATCAATCAATCAGTCAGTCAGTCAATCAATCAGTCAATCTGTCAGTCAGTTAAACAATTAGTCCATCAATCAGTCAGTCATCAGACAATCAATCAGTCAGTTATCAATGCATCAATCAGTCACTCAATCAGCCAGTCAGTCCATCAATCAGTCTCTGATTAATTCAATCACTTAATTAGTTAATCAATCTGTAACACCCAGACTTAGTCAATCAAATAGTTTATATCCATAGTTAACTAGTTCTTTAAGTCAATCAGTCTATTTTCAATCTCTTAATCAATCACTCCATCATTCTATAACTGAATCAATCCACCAGTTTTTCAGTCACTTAGTCAATCAATCATCAGTAAGTCAGTCAATCATTCAATGATTATAATGGCTTATCTAATTCAGTCTACTCAATCACTCGCATCTAAGCTCCCTCAATCAATCAGCTTCTTAAAGATTATTCCAAAAAATCCCAGCAAAAATCTTTTCCTTAGATGTTGTTAGCTTTCTGAGATTACTTAGCCAGCTCAACTAACGTAAAATGTAACACAATCATAATTCTTGGCTTTTATCAAAGAACACCGAGAGCAAAAAGGGAAATGCTCATTAAACGGGCAAAATGACAACGAGACAAAGCAGAAGACAAGGCAAGAGAAGAGCAAAGCATTAAAGGAAAAAATAAGGCCGAAGTGCAGGAAATGTCAGCGTTGACAAGAAAATGCACTCGTTTCGCCAAAAGGATATACACTTGACACACACACACACACACACACACACACATGTCATATGCTAATGCGCACTATGTCTGTGTGTGTGTGTGTGCCCTCTGAGTGCTTGGCTTTTGCCCTACAACAACAACAACACAAACAAATAGGGTGAATGTGTGAATAGGTGTTCGCTTTCAGGGCGTGGAGTGGGGTGGGTGGCACGGCCGCATAGGCAAAGTGAAGACACAGCAACTTGGCCCAATGCATGGCAAAAAGTTCAAAGTTCAAGCAACAAACAAGGCCAGCAGCACACACACAAACAGACACGTGGAAAATATAAGAAGAAACAAATATTGAAATATTGCTAAAAATAAATAAACCATATTTTAAATTGTAAAAATAATATAAATATTTTAGCTATAAAATGATTTGTGGCATCAACTGTCTGGAACGCTGCGTGGGTAAGCCGTTGATTGATGCCTTTATTGTCACATTGTCTGCATACACAATCGGATTATATATATATATATATATATATATATATATATATATATATATATATATATATATATGGCTGTTTTCGTGAACAATAGTAGTGCGACTGAGCTTTAAGTTCAACCAAAATTTAGTTGATAAATATTGTATTTTTTAACAGAAGTTTAACAGAATTTTTAATGTATATTGGGACTAACGAATTTTTAATTAAATTTTATTTTTAATTAAATTGAATATTTAAATTCGCTTTTAATTCAATTTATTTTAATATTTAATTTAATTTAACTTTATTTGTAATATAAATTTGTATATAATTTTTAATTCAGTTTATTTTAATTAATTTATTTTAACTTAATTTTTATCTTTAATTAAATTGAATATTTAAACTCACTTTTAATTCAATTTATTTTAATATTTAATTTAATTTAACTTTATTTGTAATATAAATTTGTATATAATTTTTAATTCAGTTTATTTTAATTAATTTATTTTAACTTAATTTTTATCTTTAATTAAATTGAATATTTAAACTCACTTTTAATTCAATTTATTTTAATATTTAATTTAATTTAACTTTATTTGTAATATAAATTTGTATATAATTTTTAATTCAGTTTATTTTAATTAATTTATTTTAACTTAATTTTTATCTTTAAATTGAATATTTAAACTCACTTTTAATTCAATTTATTTTAATATTGAATTTAATTTAACTTTATTTGTAATATAAGTTGTTTATATAATTTTAAATTAAGTTAATTATATTTTGAATTTATTTTAACTTAATTTTGAAGATAACTTTAATTTTAATTTAATTTAAATTATTTTGTATTTTATTCGCATTTTTAATTTAATTGAATTAATTTTAATAAAATTTAATTTTTAATTTAACTTTAATTTTTAATTCAAATAAACTTAATTCATTTATTTTAATTTTACATCTAAATTTAATTTAATTAAAATGAAATTAATTTAAATTCAATTTATTTTAATTCACTTATTAATTTCATTTTCAAATTAATATAAATTTTAAAAAAAATTGCATACATGTCCGATATACTTTATCGTGTATTAATATATATATATGTATATATATATATATATATATATATATGTGTATATATATATATATATATATATATATATATATATATATATATATATATATATATCTTATGTATATACACAAGCATGAGCAACGATTCGCTAGCAGAATTCCGTTTTGACAAAACTATTCAAAAAAATATTTGTTTTTATGGCATTTTTCATTTGAGATTTGGTTCATAATCACATTTACCAAATGCCATAACTAACAGGACATACACACACACACACACACACACTCTCTGGTGAAGGTTGAAACAGTTGAGCTGCCAACTAACTCCGATGCTGCCATGTTTCTGCGAGTGGCAGCCACAATTTCTTGACGTCGTAAATTCACGTTGATTTTTTTCTATATATATTTTAGGCTGCTGTACGGCGTAGCGTAGTGTGTGGCGTGGGGCGTGGGGCGTGGCATGTGGCATGTGGCAAAGGCAAACAATTTGAACGCTGTTTGCTCGTTATATGGCCAGTCATTTAATCAATTATGCAAAAAACGACGTCGACGACGATGTAAGAACGTAAAATGTTTGCCGGAATATTTCTTTCTGCAGAAACCCCAAAATCCCAGCACCAGCCTCAGTCCCCCCCAGTCCGCAGTCTACCCGTTGACTAGCTTTGGCTTTGGCTTCTTGCGTGCTTTTCGGGGCATAGGATGACGGCACGTTTACCTTATACCGTGTATAAATAATTAATTGAATGAACAACAGTTTTGGCCTCCCTCCACTGCCTGTAGGTAGATAGGCGGACTTGGACTTGGACTGGCAATCGGAGGAGTTACACGCTCTCGGCTGCTCATTGGGCAGTTAGGAAAGCACTTCGTTTAGCTGAATGGCTCTGCATGAATGCCTAAATGCCAGAATGAATGTGATTGTGAATGTGAATGGCAGTGAATATCGAATCACACTCATTCATTCAGTCAATCGCACGCTGAATCGTAGGTGCCACATGTGGCAAATAAAATGCAAAATTGATTTACCATGAAGCAAATAGCGAACGACATGGAACCAGTGGTGAACCAGTGCTGAACCAGTGCTGAACCAGTGCTGAACCAGTGCTGAACCAGGAACTTTGATGTGAGATTGCATAAAGATTTATTTAGCTGAGCTATTTCTGAGCTAATTTCAATATTTTCCTATATTCTAGTTGTATTCATAGCATACAAATTGAACTAGTTCCACGAACTTTTATGGATACCACAACAAATTGCAGCTAACTCACATACCAATCTATACCGAACAGACAAGTTTATATCAAAACAGAGAATCCACTATTTTAAGTGGTTCCAATGAACTAGTTCCAAAAACAAATTTGCTTTATTCTTTCCAAGCATCACTTGTAAAAGTTGGCAGCCGAAAAAATCTTCAAAATTTGCGCATAAAATATAGGTGAACTAGTTCCGCGAACTTTTTTTTATTACCCAACAAGCTGCAGGTAAATCGTATTACGGAATAGGGCAATTTCGAGCTACATAATATACAACAAAAAAGAACACACTTTCAAGTGGTTGCTCACACGAACTAGTTCCTGAAAGTGATTTGTTCTGTTTCGCTTTGTTTTCTATCAAAGAGACAAGTTTAGAGTGCTCGAAATGAAAACCGTTTTGCATTTAGTTAGCCCCATTACCTTCCCCCCATTACCTTCAGCCCGGTTGGCTTTGACTAGTGCCGCTCTTGACACTAAAACGCAACTACAATTTGCATACATGGGCCATTGCATTGTGTGTGTGCGTGGCAACCACTTGCACCACTTGCACCACTTGCACCACTTGCACCACTTGCCAAGGAGCACTTGCAGCGCAACTGCATGAAGCGCCCAAAAGTCTTCAAGTGGCGCTCTTAAAGCGCTGCCTCGTGTCCAAAATTGGGCAAGTTGGACAACAGCACGTAGAGCGTGGATGGTCGGAGCCAGCGGCCCAATTGGAGCTGTGACGCTGTGGGCTGGGCGGAGTCATTTGCTTGGCATTTTCTAGTTCGTTGCTGTGGTGGGTGTCAAATCTGTGCAAAAGATTCATTTGGGGCACAGGCAGTGGCAGTGGCAGTGGCAGTGGCAGGGGATGCGTTGACGCCTTTGCCATGTCAAAGCGTCGCCAAGCCAAAAATAATCTATGGCAATTGCATATGGCAGGCAATAAACTTGGTCAAGTCCAAAACAACAACAACAACAACAACAACAAGGAACGACAAACAACGGCGGGCGGATGCCGTTTGCCGCCGCTGCTGCTGCCACAGCCTGGCTGCTGCGTGGGCGTCTCCAGTTTTTCCTCTGCTGCAGTTACTTCAACGAAAAGTGCTCTTGACATGTTTTTATTAAAGTTTCCTCCTCAGTTTTAATGCCCTGTACTCATAAAATGATTTTGCCAACCGAAAATATGGGGTATATATGTGGGAAGCTATCTATAACTCTCTCTCTCTCTCTCTCTGGCTCTATATAGCCATCTGTGTATCTCTCTATGTCTCTGTATATGTATGTTTCTATATCTCCTTATCTCTATATCTCCCTATCTCTCTCTCTCTCTCTATGTCTGCCTCTATATATATCTATATCCATGTCTATATCTTTATAACACCTTGCATTACAGGGTATCTCCTAGTCAAACACTCTTGCATTCTGCTGTTTTTCTTGGCCGCCTTGTTCGGCCATATGTCGACTGTTCGGGCCAAAAATGCACCAGAAACGAAAATAAAATTCTCTTGGTGTGTGTAGATGTATATAGGTATATATATATATATATATATATATATACATATATGTCTGTGTGTGTAGGAGGTATTTGGTGGCAAAGTTATGTTTATGTTGTGTGCGTGCACAGTTCATGGAATTGCTATTTGAGGCTTGCATTTTGCAACGCCAGCTGATGCCACAAAAACAAGCTGAAGCAGACCAAACCAACTGATCCAATCTGCAGTTCCGTTCAGTTGTCCTATTAAACAGGTTCAATTATTTATAATATAATAAGTTTAGATGGTTCCACTTTAAATAGGTTTGCAGAACTAAGCTGAACTTCTATGCAGCCCATAAAATATAATTTTAATCTATATATAGATTAAATCTAGTTGAGAGAAGCTTTAAAGAAAATACAATTTTGTTTATATATAATTAATCCAAGATAATTTAATTGTAAAACTCAACAGAGTTCAAGTTCAGCTAAATGAACCAGTACAGTTGACACTTATAAATGGAGCAACACAGAGAAAAGTTTTTTTTGGCGGACAAGCGAAGTAAACTTAACTTGACCCACATCAAAGTGCGAAAATAGCGAGGGAAAAACTAATGAAAGAAGAAGTGGAGAGAGAGAAAAAGTGAAAATCAATTAAACAAAATAAATTTCCCATGGCAAAAGCGTTGAAAAATGTTGAAACGAAAAAGAGAGAAATAGAAACAAATTCGAAATGAATAAAGAAAAATTGCAAAAATAAAATGAAAATAATTTTATCAGCTAAAAATAAACAAAGACTCGAGCTTTGCCTTAATCAGACATATAACATAGTGGTTCAATTTACAAATGTAATCTGAGAAATGTTAAATGCAATGTAATTACAAAACTCTGTTAACTAGAGTAAATATCGCATACCAAATATATATATATATATATATATATATATATATTGGGTATATCATCAATAGTCAGACAGGTACATACAGAGTGCAACTGGAAATCAGTGCACCTGAGCGTCGCCAAGACTGCGGCTAATTGGCCAATTAGCAAACAAATCGATTTGGCCAGCTCATATTATATAAATAGAGGGAAAATGATGAAAAGTGTGGAAACGGAGCTCGCTCACCCAGCTAAATGAGTCTGGTGTGGCACATGATCTAAATGATCCAAGCGATTTTCATCGAATACTGCAAATATTTCCAAGTCGCCTCAATGAAATTCCATAGAATTTATCAAGTTATTCGAGGCATTTCGTAACGTAAATATCTCAATAGTAAAAACTTGAAACAATCAAAACAAAAACACAACCGCCGGGGCGGGCGGGGCGGTGCAATGCGTACGGGTTAATCGTAGGACAGAACCTACCCCAAATAAAGCTGGCCAGAAAAACTCCAGTGGAAACCAGACGAGACCAGACCGAGGCAAAAACCAAATACCAAAACAAAGTTATAGCTAAGCAAATAAGACAAAGGACACGGTTCCTGGAATGTAGCACCAAATTAACATAAATTCCGTTTTCCAAGCCAGGATCAAGTGGGCGGACAGAGGGGGCTAAGGCGCAAAGAAAGTTAAAGGTGAAATAAAAACTACAGTAAACAAAGTGAAGCGATTGGAATGCGGGTTGGTCGACTAGACAATACCCTATACAAATTTAATATTATTAATTGAATTTATTTAATTTTTATAATATTCTATTATTTATAAATTTAAAAAAAAAACAATGTATTGAAAATATAAATTAAAAAATATTTTAAACATAAAATATTTATTATATGATATTAAATATATAAATATAATGAAAAATGATATTCAAATTATATATATATATATATATATATATATATATATATATATATATATATATATATATATATATATATTATATATAATTTATAAAATTTACTATAATTATTTATTATTTTTAACTAAGATTCAACACTATTTTTTTGAAAATTCTCTTCTTCACATGCTATTTTAAATATGGTCACCCTATTTATTTAGGTTTATTCAGGTTTACTGTTTATTTTATTTACCGTTTAGGTAGCGTTTCTGTTGTCTATATGCATAAGCTCATGTTTGAAACTGAACTTGTAGTTAGGTCTAGATATGCCCGCTTGCACAAACTGAGCAGGGTATTGGAGCAAGGAGCATGCTGCAAGCAGTTCAACGACGCGAACGAAGAAGCAGCCGTCGTCGCCGCAAAGGAGTCGCAGCACTGCGCCAGGCACTGCTAAAGGAGTTGGGTTTGGGGCTGGGGTTTTGGTGGTACTTGGCGCTGTGTCTATATCCATGTCCATGTCCACGTTCACGTCCATGTGCTTGTCTATGTCTACGGCCTGCGCCTTTTGGCCGTGTGTCGCGCCGCTGTTGGTCGCAACTAGTCGCACTTATATTTTTGCTATTCCCACAAGAAAAATCAATGGAATTGTTTGGTATATTGTTTGGGCTAGCAGAAGTGTGTGTGTGTGTGTGTGTGTGTGTGTGTGTGTGGGCGGTGTCTGCCAAAATGCCTTTTCTCTTGATTTGTCTTTTCGCTTTAGTGGATATTTTTCTTGCTCCTTTTTGCACTTGCTTTCGTTTTTGTTTTCCTTTTGCTCTTCCCAATTTTTTTTTTTTTTTTTTTTTTTGGCCAAATGAGCGACGACATCGGCGACAAATGCTCCAAGTCCGTAGTGTCTGTCCATCTCCCCCATCCCCCATGCCCACATCCACGTCCACGCCCACAAGTCGCCCTTCGCGCCGCCCGTTCTGCTAATGCTGTTGACTCGGTTGACATACTTATTGATAGCACTGTGCATGCACCACAGCCACGTGGGCGTGTGCAGAGGGTAGATGGAGGAGGCGGAGGCAGAGGCGTAGGCAGAGGCAGAGACGAGGGCGAAGGGTGTTGCGTCAACAGCGCTGCGAGCGTTGAGGATATTGCGAAAATGCAACGAGGACAAATGGCAGCTGTTCAACTGCAGGCACTGTAAATAATACGATGTGACCATCAAATGCAACAACTTCCTAATGCCAAATGCCTCAGCTTAAAGCTCTATAAATTTGTGGAAATATATATATTTTTTTGTAATTTTTTATTATACATATGTATATATATTTTCATTAAAAAAAATTACATTTTTTGCATTCATTTAATTTCATTTGTGCCATAAAAATAAATAAATTCTAACCGCAATGCCGCATTTTACTAATTGGGCTTATTAAATGATTAACGGTAATTAATTAAAGGCGTAATAAAACAATATATGTATGTATATACATACAAGTATGTTAACATACACAATATGTATGCAAATAACATACATACATATGTATATACACACAGTACATACATATGCATATTTGCATATCCTCTCTTTCAATAGCGATCAGGAACCGTTACAGCAGCACAAATTCACTCACCTCTCACTCTCTATTTCTCTCTCTCTCTGTGTATGTTGATGGCAGCGTCCGAAGCTTATCACAGCAAACGACGCGTCGCCGAAATGTAGATGTCGACGACGGCAGCGGAGGAGCCCAAATAAATGGATGTTGTTGGCCCACTGTAACTGCTACATGGCCGCCGCTGCAGCAGTAGCAGGAGTAATAGCAGCAACAGCAGCAGCACCAGCTGTAGGAAATGTAACAGTAGGCGGCACACAAAATAAGCTGTAGAAAATGTACTAAACGGCCGCATGGGAATATCTTTGCATTTATCAAACGGCAATGCGAAGCGTCGCGGTCGACGTCGCAGTCGGCGCAAACACGTGAGAGCGCCAAGCTGCGCAGGCAAAAAAAAAAGAAAAAAGAAAAAAAAACACTCAAAAAACACTTTTTGCTTGGTTGCTGCTGCTGTTATTGCTGCCTTTGCTGTTGTTGTTGGTATTATTGCGGTAGTCGTTGTTGTTTAGCCGTCTCTCTCTCTCTCGCTCTCTCTCTGTCCAATCAAAAAAACGGTAAATTTTTGTTTTGCGTTAGTTTTGTTGCTAATTTTCGTTCTTTTTCTTCTTCCAAATCAATTTATTGAAATTTGGTGTTAACTTGCTATAAATCTGTTTATGATTTGCCAATTTGCGACACTTGTCAACTTGCAAACAGCTGTTGTTTCATGTTGTTGTTGTTGTGTTTGTTGTTGCTGCAGCTGTACTGCACTTGTTGTTGGCGGTGCTACGGGAGATGCGCGCTGTTAATTTCGTTTGCTTAATTTCACAAGGCACAACAAAAACAAAAACAAAACCACACACGCACACAAACACTTTAGCCGTGTTGAACAAAAAAAAAGCCGTTACATATGGTATTTATAATATTAACAATAATTTAACAACTAGTCAAAACGACGACGACGACGACGGACAACAACAAACGCTGAACGGCGCGACCGCGACACGGACACAACTTGACGGCTGGTGAAAAACTGCTCTTTCCCAATAAGAAAGAGAGTATAACACGTCGAGTCAGCCAACAGCGGCAGCTACGTCGACGTCGCAGCTGTCACGCGCGCTGCTCGTTGCTGTTGTTGTTGTTGTTGTTGTTAGTTGCGTTCTATGCTTTTGTTGTCGTTATGTTTTTTTCTCCTTTTTTGCTTCTTTGCGTGCGTGCGAGAGCAAGAGAGCGCCGTCGCTCTCAACCTCACTCAACAGTTGTTTCTATTAACAGCGCACTGTTAGTCAACAGAGCTCTGCCACAGAGGCTACAAAAATAACCTACAGGCAAATTGATGCAAACTGTTAAAACGTTTAACTGTTATTGAGTGCTCTATTTGAATGCACTAGGATAGAAATGTTATTAAGTGGAGAATTACTACATTTTATGGAATTCATATTAGTTAAATTAAAAAGTGAACAAATTAAGTTTATTATCTGAATAAGAAACTTAATTTTAAGACTTTCGTCGGTTTAATATGAATCAGCCTAAAATAATATGATAATAGGTATACCCTACACTACTTCAATCATTTTTATACCCTGAACCTATTGAAAATGGGAAATCAATATAAGATGATCCTATGCTCCTGTCTTATCGTCGTCTGGAGATCCTTATTGAGAATTAAGCATCTAAAGTTTCCAAAATCAGGATAGAGTGAGATAGGGAGAGAAATATTTGTATAATCCTAAACCAAATCTATTAAAAATATTATGTATTCTCGTTTCTCGTCCCGAGAAAGAGCGAGCAGCCTACATAATAGATAAAGGAAAAATCGAGATTTGATTCCTTCAGTTTAAGGACTCGTATGTAAAATATGTCCTCTCCCAGAGTAAAGTCAACTTGAGTGGTCAGCTAGGGGTGGCATCCGTTGACCCCCCTTTTGCCTTCAAGAAGAACTTCACAGTCTCAACACAGTGTCCTGGCCATGTCGTCTGCCTGACAACAATTAACGGCATTCCAATGTGTCTGGCCGCTGGCAGACTGACGGGAAATTTCAAAAATTTCAATTCACAAAAATTCACAGGAATGCGCCCAAGCACATGTACTAGGATACGTACTCATGTGTCCTTTTGTCGAGCGCCTACAAACGCCCCGCCCAGCACCGCTTCCGTCTGGGCAGGTGTCTGTGTGCGTGTGTCTGGCTTACCTGCCGTCCGAGTAGCCGTGTGCTCGACTGGCGTCCTCTCTCTGGAGTTGCAATGGAGCCTTGTCAAGCTTTCAAGTTTTTGATTACATCAATTAAATATCCTTTGGTCCTTTGCAATCAGCTTAATTGCTTCACACGTGCCCTAATAAATTGCTGTAAGCATTGTCAAATGCGATTTCAAATCTTCAACTTAGCACACCCAACCCACTCCGAAATGCCATTGAAGAACTTCGAGCTCATCTGGATTCAGGTTCCTCGACTGGCTTATTATTGATCTGATATTCACAGTCAAGATGGAATTACCATAAACTTACCTGAAGGTTATTTTAGACGAATTGGGAAATATTACATTTCCTTGAGATGGAGTTCCGAAAGGCTTGAGAACTATGTTAACAGTAGTTAACATTAGTAGTTAACAGTTCATTGACAGCAATGTCTAAGCTCAAATGATAAAGTAGGTTTGGAATATTTTGGTTTAGTTTAAAAAATAGAAGAAAAGGATTTTATAGATTTTTAAAAATTTAAATTAAAAACGGAAAATTTTACATTTTATATATATGTACATATATATATAATTTTATAGATGCTTCTCATGAACTTCTAAGCTCAAAGAAGAAATTATATTGAATGACCTTTTCCATCAGGAAGGTCACAAAAGTCTATCCCATGCAAATGAGCTTGTTCGATATTTGTTAAATATCGGCTAATCAGCTAAGACCTCTTTTCTGCATCTCTCTCTCTCTCTCTCTCTCTGTCTCTCTCTCTCTCTCCATATCTATCTTTTTCCCCCTTCTCTGTTCCTCCCATTCACCTAAGTTCGCTTTTTCTGACTATCATCTATCCCCCACTGTTTTTTTTTCTATTTCGTTTCATATCTTTGTTTCTTCATCTCACCTTTTATTCTCTCTCTCTCTCTCTCTCTCTCTTGCTCCCTCACACATACTTGATTAGCTTATTGATCTCTTTTTGTAGACATTATTACTTTAACTCTCTCTCTCTCTCTCTCTCTCCCGCTATTCCTTCATTTCTCGCTCTCTCTCTCTCTCTCTCTCTCTCTCTCTCTCTCTCTGACTTCATTTTTCTTATTCTCTTTATTTTCCTGGTCTCTCTCCACTCTCTTTTTGTTTCCCTCTGATTCTCTCCACTCTCTCCCTCTCTGTCTCTTTATCTTTCTCTTTCTATATCTATCTCTTTCGTCCTGATCTCAACCTCTGTCTCTGTACCTCTATCTGTCTTTTCTCTCCCTCTACCTCCCCCTTTCTCATTGTGATTCTCCCCACTCTCTCTCTCTCTCTCTCCCACTCACATTCTCTTTCCCTCTCTTGCCACCCAGATGCCATGCTTCGTTTAAAATGTCCTTCTCTGTCTCCGTGCGCTGTCCGAAGTTTGCTGAAGAAATCTCAGCAGCTATGGAACAGCGTCTGGCCGACTGACCACAACTCGAGCAACTTTTCCTTGCAATCCTTGGCAGCAGAAGGCACATTATCCTTAAAAGCTTGTAAGACGCTGTGGCCATAACAAAGTTAAAAGCAACTAAAATAGACACCTGGGACACCTGGGAAAAACCGAGCGGAGTGTGGGCGGCTGGGCGGCTGGGCGGCTGGGCGGCTGCAGCTGCAGCCAGGCGTCTGTCGAGTGGCTCAGAGAGTGGATAGCCGGGCTAAATAAGTGCAGCTCAGTTCAGCTCGTTGGCCAATCCAGTGCCACAAAATTTATTGACTTTGTCGTAACCAACGTCCTTGGATGTCCTACGCGCTGTCGCTGCGACAGAGCTGCCTGCCTGCCTGTGTGTTTGTGTGTGTGTGTGTGTGTGTGTGTGGCATGGAGTTGCCTGCAGTTGGCAGCTTGTGGCAGCCAGCTGCTTACGAGCCTGTCTTAATAATTTGGCATCTTGCTAAATTAAAACTAAAATCCGGCCACATAAATCTTCCGGCCCAGCCGCATGATGAGCATCAACTTTGTTGCCGCTGCCATAGCATGTTGCATGTAGCTTAGCCATGCCGCTGGCATTTACAACTTGGCTGGCATTTATGCTGTTGTTTATGGGTACATGTAATCAGTGACGTTCAAACGTTCCAGAGCTACACCTGGCTGGGCCAGTGGTCAGTGAGCGAGGACACTCGCTTCATTTGGCCTGCGTGCTCTGGCGTCCCGCTGTCCTGGCGTCCGCTGTCCTGGCATGCTGAGCTGCTGTCTGGTCGTGTCACCGACACTTGCCCACTTCAACTTGGATGACTATGTTGTGCTTCATGCATTATTGTAATTGCAATACACTGCGCTTGATTTTAACGTTGTCCTTGTTGCTGTTGTTGTTGTTGTTGTTGTTGTTGTTGTTGTTGCTGCTGCTGCTGCTGCTGAAGTGTCCTTGTTGATGATCCGTGTGCGCTCTGATGGATGCTGATGCATCAAGTGCTTCAGTGTTAAATCATGAAAGCTATGCGAACGACAGCTATGCAGGTGCTTCATAGCCAAGTATGCCTGTTTCTGTGTGCCTCTGTGTGTGTGTGTGTGTGTGTGTGTGTGTGTGTGTGTGAGCTAGGAATTCACTCGAAAGGCAACGCTTAATGGCATCTCTATTTGGCATGTCAAAATCAATTGTAGTTGTCAAACAACACATGTTTTCCACAAATTCTTTTAAAGCTCATGTTAAATTTGACAGCAAGTTCAACTTTAACTACAAAAGATATACCATATGATAGATTTTAGATTCTGAATGGCATTGTTCAGTAACCTAACTTAACATTAGTGTGTTCAAGTTCAAGTTCATGTTAAATTTGACAGCAGGTTAAATGTTTTGAATGTGACAACAGTACAAAGTCTTAAAGTCATTGTTAAAAAATAATATAGTAGTCAATAAACAAGCCATTCAAGTCTTCAAGTTTAAGGTTCATGTTAAATTTGACCACAAGTTAAATTTTAACGATATTAATACTAATGTCATAGTTCAATAAACTAAGTAAGCTTTAATCAGGAATTACTATCATTCGAGCTTCAAGTTCATGTTAAATTTTAAATAAAAAATGTGTAGCCCATAATCAAAAATTGGTTCAATAATATTAAAATTAATGTCAGAGGTCAATAAACTAACTAAGCTTTACTTAGGAATCACAGTCATTCACGCTTCAGTTCATGTTAAATTTGACAGCAAGTTAAATTATAGAAACAAGACGGCTTCCTAATGCCACAGTTAAATAAGCTAACTGAGCTTTAGTGCGCAAAAAAACAAAAGTTCTTCCACTTTCAAGTTCATATGAACTAGATTCATAAGATATTCAAAAAAAAAAAAAAAAAAAAACTCGCTAAATCTAAAAACTTCTTTAAATTTCAAGCAACGGCCAACTGTGCTGCGATAAAAACAATCAAATGCTTTAGCCTAAGATGATTGAGGTGGCTTAACCTTCAAACATCACCAACGCCCAACGCCCAACGCAGTCGGGACAACAGGAGGCAATGGCAAGCAGCACCTTGATACCAAATGTGATCACGCAGTGCGCATAAACAACGACTGCCGCGTAGAAGTTATAAAGGCAACAACAACAACAACAACAACAACAAATGGCAAAATGCGTCATTTAGATGGGCGTACAGTTCAAGTGGGCGTGGCACGCCGAAGTACCCATTGCCGCAATGGCGCAACTGAACTATAAACCATAAGAAAAAGACGTGCGAAGTGATAAACATGAAATAGGCAAAAGATTCGGCCAACTAAAACAATTGGTAGCCCTGCCCTATGGCAGTGAACTAATTGAACCAGTTCCAGGTGAACGAATAAGTGAATGAACTTTGTTAAGAGAGCAGATAAACAATTGAGTTGTATTACAGATGGCTAAATAGCATCCTGCGTTGGTCATAATTCGAAATGAACTAGTTCAGATGAACCAATTAAAAAAAACTAACATAATTCAGAATTTAAGGAGCTTTTTTTTCGAAATATATTATAAAAAGTTTTAATAATCAAAACAGAGCCCAAAATAAATCAGATAATGGAACTAGTTCATTATGTTCATCATTATAGCTGTGGCATGTAAAATTTATTAAATATTTATAAGTAAGAACTCAACTTGACTTTTTGTTTTTTTTTTTCGTTAATCTTAACACTTTTTACCTATAATGTTCTAAAAATGAACTAGTTCATAAATGATGAATACTTTTTTAAAAAATCACTCAACTATTTGCAAGCTTTTTCACCAGCAAGAATAGTGCTTTAAATATATTACATATAGATAACACCGTTTGCTTACTTGATTTAAAATGAACTAGTTTATCATGAACTAATGAAGGTTATTCAAAAGCTAATGAACTTTGCCAACAAAATAAAATAAAATAAAATCTTTTGGCATATATCTTATGAGCTTTGAGTTAAAGTTATTGACTAGTTCTTTCTTTGACTCAAATGAACTAGTTCAATTTTTGTGATATAGTTCCATACATATACATATATACAAGCAAGACAAAGCATATTCATTTCCATGTAGTCCCAAAGATAGCTCACGGCAAAGAACTAGTTCCGCTGGCCAATTGTTCACACGCTATTGAACAACTCATATACACGGCACAAATGTAGGCAGCGTATGCAGCAAGCATATGACAGATTATTTCTAGCATATGTAGGACGTGGCAACGGTGTCCCGTTTCCTGCATTCCCTCCTCCTTTGAGCTGTGTCTGTGCGTGCGCGGGACTTGGGTGCGAATGTTGTCCACATACACTCGTGTTCGCAATGCGCGCTACGTGCACTATAACTACGTACTGCCTCGCTACTCATTACAAATGAAAACCAGGCGAATGAAACACCTGTGCCACGGCTCTGACAGCAACAACAACAACAGAAACAACAAGAACAGCAACTGCTACAAGTAGAACATCAGGCATTCAAGATGGAACTGGCAAACGATGTATTGTTGGGCCATTAGAGTAACTTTTGCAGTCAGGCGACGCACAGTGGCGCAATGGACTCGAACGTGGTCGATTCAAAGAAGAAAATTAATAAAAAACAATAAACAAAAAAAAAAAAAAACAAAAAACAAAAATATTTTGAAATTATTTTCTACAAATATTTAACTTATATTGGAATTCTATTTTCAGTTTGCTCAGTTGGCACCACTGTGCGTGAGCACACACATAAACAACAGCGCGAATTGGGCAATGGAACGTGAGATAACGTTGGTGGGCAACTGGGAAGAGGAAGCCGTGCGGACTCTACTGGCAGCCTGCAGTGCCTGCCAAAATTAATCAGAGTTTCAATCAAACATAAAATAAACGCTGAGATTTGATATGACAGGCCAGTGCTTTGGGCACGGCAACAAAAATGTGTTAAGTGCCACATGACAAACGGTTGACAGCTGTCATATGTACATGCATGTGGAACGCTGCTGGAACACTGGCACCCTGGAACACTGGGTGTCAAAGGCAATCTTTTTTCCCATTGCATCAATATCAATTTAGTGTGTTTCATATCAGTTGCAGTCGCCATTCGGCTATGTTTTATGACATTCTAGCAGTATCAAGTGGAACGGTGGCATTTGGAATGAAGTGTGCGTTGGCAAATGAAACAGTGGTATACGCAACAGCACTGAAAACTATGCTATAGTATTATGTCAAATGTCATATATGCATCAGTAGATGGTGAAAAAGTAGCATGTGGAACAAAGGACAGTGGAACAGTAGCACTAGAAATAGCGAAAAATGACACAGCAGTTTATTTAAATAAAATAATAAAGTATTTTAAGTGGCACAGTTGGAAATGAGACAGTGTAATATGCGTGGAACAGTGGTATTTTGAACATTAACTGTGAAACACTTGTACTACTAGTACTGGGTCGGAGTGACATAGTTGTATAAGCAAAGATATATGTCAGAGTGACATGCGGAACAGTGAAAAATGAAACATTGGAATATCGAAAAAAAAGCAAAAGAAACGGTAGCGCACAGTAGATCATAGTTATTTATTTAAATATCTAAATATAGTTATCAGTGGAACAGTGACATGTGAAACAGAGAAACTCTAGCAAATGGGCTAATGGAATGAAGGGAAGAGAAACAGTGGTAAATGAACAGTGAGAGCAACTGACTCTCAGCTATACGACATCATCATATGGAACACTGGCATGTGAAACACTTGGAAATAAAACAAAGTTAAAAATAATAGAATTTGGTTCCATGCTGTTGATACAGAATGTCTGCCTGGCTGATCCTTGAATCTAGTCAGGCTGATGATCTCTCCCTCTCTCTCTCTATATATATATGTATATTCATTTCCCTCTCCCTCTCCCTCTCCCTCCCTCTATCTATCTTTGCCATCCAATTACACGGGCTGAAAATTTGATTTAATGCCAAAGCGTGCGTGTCATGTAGACACGGTAATTTTTCAGGCAATTACACCAGGCAGGTAGACAGGGAGACTGTGCCTAGTTTATCACCCCCAGCATCCCACCACACACACATGATACATTTCACCTGCAAGTAAAATATTATTCAAAAATCAGTTACGCCCCCGCTCGCATTGTGAAAATTTATTAGACCAGGCATTAAGGGGGGGCCAAGTGTTGCATTACTCCAGCCCCAACTCTGGTTGCTGCGGAGCACTTAAGAAATGTGAAAAGAAATAAAAGGAATTGAAGAGAAGAGACGAGACGAGACGAGACGAGGAGAGAAAAGGAAACCCTTTCCAATTCACATTCGTTTTGCCTTGTAGAACTACATTAAGAAAATCACTCGAAACTCCGCTCGGCAGCTGCTGGTCGAATTGAATTGAATTTATGGCTGCCCCGATACCCCTGACTGACGGAGCGTGTGTGTGTGTGTGTGTGTGCGAGTGTGTGTAAATAGGTGTTTGTGACGCGTGGGCGTGTCATTAGCAGCACTGAAGCGGGCTGCTATTAAGCAGCTACGTAAAATGTTTTATTGCGTGTGTTTTCTTTTTGTTCAGCCGTGAATTATGCCGGGGCTTCAACACGGGATTTACATTACGAACGTTGTACGGCATACGTCTTGCTTGAGAAATTAGCAACAATCCCTTCAGTCAACCCGTGCCCAGCATCCTTTTCTCGCTTACTCAAATTAAGCTGCGCCGCATGTCCTTGACAAGTATGAAACGAGTTTCTACAGCAAAATACTGTTGGGCTCTTGCGTTATAAATGACATTATTCCATTTTCAAATTGCTCAAAAATAAAAAATATTTGAAGATCTTAAAAAAAAAAATTACATGAAAATATATTATTTTTTAATATAATTTTCATTATTAAAAACAATATTTTTTTTAATACATATTTTAATTATATTTGAGCTAAATTAATTTTTTTTTATCTATTTTTATTTTTATTATTATATATATATTTTTTTATCTATTTAAGACTTAAAGCTTCATAGGGCAAAACATTTGTTAAGTTTAAATTGAAAATTGTAAAAATTGTTAAGAAAAAATTGTTTAATTGGAAACCTCATATTTATAATGATTTAGTTTAAAAAAATCTGCAAATAAAAACTATATATTCCAGTTTCAGAGCTAGAATCATCAGCTTTGGTAAATAATCAAACAAATATCTTCGAGGCTATAGCTTTAATATGGACTCTAACTCTAACTCGAATATGGACTCCCTATAAAATATACCTTTCATATAGATAACTTCAATCTAATTTATAAATAAAATAATGAAAAAAATTCTCTTAACATTTTAGACAGACTGAGATCTGAGATCTATATATATATATATATATATATACTATAATTTTCATTATTAAAAAATATATATATATTTAATATATATTTTAATTATATTTAAGCTAAATAAACTTAATTTTCAATTAAATAAAAAATATTTGAAGCGTGAAAAAAGTATTTGCGTAACTCACAATTAGGACATGAAACAGGCCATAAAATCTGACAGCTTCCGCTTTATAGCAACTGTTTTCCGCCTTTGTCTTGGCCCCTTCGCTCACGCTTTTTAATAAGCAGCTCACATCAAAAACAAAATCAAGACATTTTTTTTTTATTTTTATTTTGGGCGTATTCAAAAAATGAAATTTCCAGAGCGTGCATGTTGGCCATTGTCTTGGCCAGGCGGGCAAAGACGGCCCCGTTGTTTCTTTTATGTTGACTGACTTTAATGAAATTAGATTGATTTTTATGCTGACGTCCGGCTATTGCCAGCTTCAACAGTGGAGCGAGCGGGCACTTGGCCTCGTGTCGGGTCCTCCTCCGGCGGTCCGGCGGACTTCACTTTTTTACGACTACTTATTCATCAAGTTGAGCGACTGACTATATAATTTAATTTTTGTGTGTAGTAAAAATAAATTTTTGATAGATGCGTTTGCGCTCGGCCAGCTGGTACGCTTTTCTCCATTTTACGACGCTGCGCCAGGTGAGCCGTGCCTTTGCCTGTGCCGTTACCGTTGCCGTTGCCGTTACCGTTGCCTTGGCCCCAGAGTTGCCAAAGTTTGGAGTGAGCTTATTTACGATATATTTTCGTTTTGGGCGCCGCTGAAAGGTATGCGCCGTGGCTACAGCTTTATGGCCACCAGCTGGCAATCGGGGCGAATATGTGGAAAAAAAGCGTTGCATACGCTTAGGCGCTCCCCGAGATTAAAGTCATCCACAGTTAACACTTGACAAAATTATTAAACTTTATTAACCTCTTACGCTGTCTGCATTGCCAGAACCCCATAAATTGTCCCGCATTGCAAAGACAAAGCACATTCACCGTACAGCACATATGAGTGCTGAGGGAGCGAGCAGCTAGGGGGGTAGCTGGAGGGTAGCTGGGGGGGTTTGCTGCTGCTGCACTGCAGCCAATTGGTACGCGCCAGCCACTTGTAAATTATGGCGACAGTTGCTAGCGACAACGACTACGACGACGACGATGACTTTGACTTTTTCAGTGGAGGCGGTAGGTAGGAGCTGTGCAGGTTACAGGGCGAGCGACATTTTTGGCCAGCCATTGGGGGACAATCACTTGTGGCTTTAAGATATTTGCCATCTGCGCATTTTGCTGCAATGTATTTGAACTTTGGCTTCCGATTCGAATCCCCAGCCAAATGGATTGCTTAGCGATGCCAACTGCCCTTATTGCCACTGAAATGGATAACAATGGATCGATATGTTTTCCGAGAGCAATAGCTCTTAAACTGTTAATTAACATTTGCTATATCATAATGTTATGCAACTATGTAAGATTCGTAACGTATTAAAACCTGTTATTTAACATGCAGTTAACATGCAGACACAGACTAAGACTTACTTTTTGTTTTAACGCTTTATTTACGGAAATAAAAATCGATAAATTATCGATCATCTTGAGTGCACTAAAACAATATGGGTAGAAGCTCAACTCAAAGTCATACAATTCAGTTTTGAGCTAAGCCTGATAACAATTGGCTTTAACACTTCATTCAAATCTGCACACAAGTTATCGATTACAATCCAGTGATCGATAAACCAAAGCACAGAGCATGCCCACTGTACTCACCAGACTTGTCGCCCCTAGCAATATCTGCTCTTGGCACTCACTTTCATTTTGTTCGGAATACCACCCCCTCAGACACCCCCTCACACACACACATACACAGAGAGGGACGCGTATGCGTTGCAAGTGAATGTGTGAAATTTGTGCCATAAATTTGCACATTACACGAAAAGTTAACACGAATTACTGTTGTAAGTGAGCAAAAATTACAATTGTGCAGCACGGGGTCTCGACCATAATGCAGGGGGCACACAGACGAGCACCCCGAGGGAGAGGGCGAGAATGACAGAGACAGAGAGATAGGGAAAAAGAAGTGGAAAACAAGAGCTGTGTATTGAATGTCCATAAATTTTACAGAATTTAAGAGTTAAGCTGCTGACAAATATATGAGAGCTGCATGAAAATTACTTAAGTTGCACAGCTGAAAATGCGCCATAAATACCTAGGGTTTATGTGGGTGGATCGAAGCAATATGCCACAAAAATCTATTAAAATGAGGAACTAACTTTGCTGGCACAGGTATTTAGTAATATTCGAGTTTGCGTGACAGTTGAGAGTGGCCGAAATTATCGTGTGAAATATATTATAAAAAAAAATAAAAAATGTATATAATATTTTATTTTATTATTTTTAAGATAACAATTTATCAACTTTGCTTGCACAGATATTTAATTAAATTCTTCAGTTTATGTTAAGAGTGGCAGAAGTCATCTTGAGAGTATAGTCTAGTATAATATAGTATAAAATAAAAAGAATTTTTTTTTATAAAAATCTCTCAAAATGAGAAACTAACTTGGCTTGCACATATATTTAGTTATACTCCCGAGCTTATGTAAAAGGAACTGAAAAGTGATAGAAATTATCCTGAGAGTCTGGTCTATATTAGTATATAAAAGTAATAGTAATATAGTAATATAATAAAGTAATATAGTATAGTATAAAGTAATAAAAAAAATTTTTAATTTTTTTTTTTAAATCTATCAAAATGAGAAACTAACTTTGCTTGCAAAGATATTGAATTATATTCTCGAGTTGATGTGAAAGCAAGTTAAGAGTGGCAGAAGTGATCCTGTCAAGCACAGATTAAAAAAAAATTGTTTTTAATTTATTTTTGATGTTTTTTTTTTAAGATTTAAAGTACTTAATGAAAATTTAATTCATATATCGTTTACAACTAATCAATATATACAATAAGACTTGCCATTTAGCCCAGCTGTGTACTAGGATAATTAGATATTGATTGAAGATTGTCTGTGGTACATCTTTTCGACAGCCTGGGGGCTGAACAGTTCCCATGGAATTTTCACCCAAACTGCTATGTCTATAAACCTTTAAGAATTTTTAACTTATGCATCAACAGTGAGTCCAAGTATAGAATAACGTCGAGTGCTCATCACAGCTGTTCCTTCTGTTTAGGAATAATTATCACACATCCGACTGGAAATAGCTTATTCAGCATTTGAAAATAATTGATGGCTCTAATGGCTTTTGCTGGTTGTGCCATAAATAGGTATTGGTCATGGGGCCGTTGGCCAAAATAAACATGTATTTGGGGTATTTGGGAATCTGTCTCTTGTGAAGTGAATGCATTTGGCATTTTGTGGTCACTTTGTGGCATTCGAATGCATTTAGCCCGATCGCAAATCGCAAATCGCTTTTGGTGCCGCTTTGCTGCCGATTTGTGCACTCTCTGGCATTTGGCATGCAATTGTGGCCAAAAGCACTCCATGAACGACTATTTACAATCAAATTGATGGTTGGCAATTGGTAAAGCGAGTAGCCAAATGCCAACTGCCATAGTCGTACCCCATCCAAATTAAGCTCTGCATAATATGTATGGCAACACAGCACGCAACTCAACTGAATAATAGAAAATTTACAATTAACTCTTTAGCAGCTTTCGTGGGAATTGCAAAATTTGAATTGATTTCATTTAAAATTAACATTGACTATGTGAGAAAGTAAAGTAGAGAAATACTCCGCATTCGTTTATTTATTCAGCAAGTTAACATACTTTTGATAACATACTTTAGATTAACATACATATGTATATTAACATACATGTAACAAATTAAAATAGTTATAAATAAATTTTTTTTTATAATTTTACTCAATTTAAATATGTAAAGTTAACATACTCATAACATATGCTCTTCAGACTTAACATATTTAGGGTTAACATACTTATACATAAGTTATACTTACTTAGAATACCTTAGCATAACATATGTTAACATGCCTATATTTAACATAAGAAGCCATGGAATGGCTTAGGCGTTGTAAGGCTCGCCTCAAAGCTTATGTACAAATTCTTGATTCAGATACACGTTTAGCTTGTCGCCAGTTGTCTAAATGATATTGGCTGTAGATATATTGCCAGCGCTTGAGTCTTGTAAAAAAAGACATAAGTCTGACTCTGGCAGAGCTGCTCAGCGTATTTATAAGCATTTTGTATGCGTCTCCACAGAGCTCGTATAACAATATAATTGTTTTTTTTTTTTTTTTTTTTTTAAGAAAAAATATGGAATAAATATGCGAACACAAAAGCGCTGCATACTTTCAGGCTGCTTTATAAAATATTTAACGTGCTTTTCATTGTCTCGATGGTCGTTGTTGCGACTGCTTGTTCTTGGTTGTTGTTGTTGGTTGTTGTGTTGTATGTTGTTGTTCTGTCTGTTTATGTGCATAAATTTTATTACACATGTGCTTTTGTTTATGCGACGCAATGCCAGCAACAGCAAAAGTTAATGCAACATAAAATTTTCGTTTTTTATTTATCACTTGTTGTTCGTCTTCTCTGTTTTCTCTTCCTTTTTTTTTTGGGGGGGGGGGGGGGATATCCCATCCCGGGGGAGCGCCGGCTAAAAAAATAGACCAAAATCAAAGGGAAATACAATAAAAATATAAATTTATATAAATATATACATACATATGTGAATGAAACACAAGAAGGACATGGCAAGCACACAATAAAACTGCCACACACACACACACACACACACTCAACTGGCATAAACCACAGACGTGGCACGCCACGCCCACAAGGCCATGCGCATTCATATATCACAAATATGCTAAATCAGCATATTTGCGAGTTTATTTACAAGGACATTTATAAAAATTTACGGCCGTGCCGTAAATTGCAGCCGCCGGGCAGGTCTTGAGATTTATGCCCCGCCGATTATATCAAAAGGAGGCCCGGCCGCCCTCTCTCTCTGGCTATCTCCCTCGCTCTGCCACTCTATCGGTCTCTTTCACACTCGCATCGGCTTATCGCTGAGCAGCGATTTCTCACATAATTCAAAAGTCGTTGCATAAAACAAGGCCTGCCAGACGTCTGAAAAGAAGTTGAGCCGGGTCAAGCCACGCGATGCGAGTTTAGGGAGCGAAAGATGTGACCCAATTTAGATAGGGTTAAATAGGCGTGACTCGATTCAAGCAAATGTCACGGCAGCTTTTGTGAAATTATAATTAAAGCAGCTCGCACAGCTCGCACGAACGGCAAATATTTGTATAAAACGATTAGAAACGGGCTAAACTGTTATATGGGACTTCTATGAGCAGAGTTGTTCAGTGCATATCAAATCTGTTATACTAACCTCTTTGCAAGCCCAAGCAACAGAATTTGATAATCAAACTGCCACAAAATTAGATATTAGATACTGTTATACTGTTATACTGTTATACTGTTATACTGTTATACTGTTATACTGTTATACTGTTATACTGTTATACTGTTATACTGTTATACTGTTATACTGTTATACTGTTATACTGTTATTACTGTTCACAAATATAGGCAAATAACTTTAATTACAAAACTGATCTGCCTCTTTTGGTACATCTTAAAGTTAATTTTATGTTCTTTATGGCTTCAGCTGATTGATCTAGATGTCTGGTATCTAGTTTGGTGAACTTATTTTTATTTTTGGGTAACTTTGGAGCGACCTTCTCAAAGAGTCAACGGCTGCCACTCAGGCCACTCAAGCCACTCTAGCCACTTGCCACTAACCCACGGGTCATTCATCATTGATTACTGTCATGCTTCATCTTCGTCTGTGTCTTCATCTTAAATCAATTTTGTGCTGCGTTGCCAAGCGGTGCTTTAGTTGCTGCTGCCACTGCCACTGCCACTGTTGTTGCAGCTGCTGCATGGTGTGCTCGCAACGGTACCGCTGTGACGTTACACAAATATCATTGGCGTTAATCCTTTTCTACATCATCAAACAATTTCATCAAATAAATCTAAAGTGATTTGTATTTGTCACACAGTTTTCAACTGCTGCTCGTCAGTCGCGTTGCATGCCCCACGGCGTTCTATTGCCAACATGTCTGCAACATTTTCAGCTTTGACTTCGGCTTTGACTCCGAATCCAATTCCGACTCCAACTCAGAGCTCCAGCTGCACGCTTCGTCTGTTTTTAAACGCTGTAGCATTTTATTTATTTTACTTGACTTATTTTTTTGCAGCTTTTACTTTTTTTCAGTTTTTTTTTTTTGTTTTTCTTTTTCTTTTTTGGTTCGTTTTTTGCGCTGTTGTGCTGACTGCTCGCTGATTGACTGCCATTGCTGTAGTCAGCTGCCCCGGCAACCAAAAGCCATGCCACGTACCCACATCCCGGCAGCAACCCAGCAGCCAGCATTTGCAGCATGTTTACTTTGCTACATTTCTCATTTAATGCTTTGGCAATGACGTTGACTCGCCGGCTCTGGCGGTGATTGAAAAGTTTGTTTTAGCATCCCACTGCACGAGTGCCGGGTGTAACGAGCTGCACTCTCGCCTCAAACATGGCTGCGGTGAGGCCATATCCCTGCTTGCTTTCCACAGCTTACCGCTTTAAGATTCCAATCAAAAATGCTTACAGCAAATAACATCATATTTACGCCACATAATTAATTAATCTTATTATTTACATATTATGCATGTGACCAAGCAAGAGCAATGGGAAAATAAATTTAAATTAAATAAAAATGGGTGGGTATTTTACCTTAATTTTACTTTTATTTTAAAGTTAATTCTGTGCCATTATATACCGCACAATACATTGTGCAAATAACTGCCGCAACTTAGCTGGCTTCAAGCGAACTCGAACCTTCGACTTTTCCGCGTCTTCTTCAATGCTAGTTGCCATAGCAGCTATAATTTCTTCATTTCGTATCAAACTTTACCTGAATATTGGCTTGAGTTGACAAAGACTCTACTGCTATTCAAACTTTACGACTGTGCAACAAATTGCCTGCGCACTGCAGTCATAATGCCGGCCTACTTCAGATTGTTGGCTAAAAATTGAGACAGAATTTGCAATTAAAAAAAAAAAAATTGTTACATACCTTAATTGATTTATAAGTAAATGACAAATATTTTAACATATTTTAGCAGAAATATCCAAATACTAAACATCTATAGAACAAACATCAAGTTATTGCCAGAATTTTCAAACAAATTTTAAAAATAAATTTCAAACATTTTTTAAATATCAATTAAATGATAATTAAATGGCAGATTCTATTAAATATTTTGAAACTAAAATAATAATGTTCAGCTCAACAGTAACTAAAATATATTTAGTCAAAATGATATCACTCTTGTTTGGTCAAGTCAGATATCAGCTTGGCAAAGGCAAACCAGGCATTATTTATATTCAGATAAATTTTGCACGGCACTTATTATCATAAATATACTATTATATGATAAATTTCAAATATTTTCCAATACTTAAAGCATAATAGAAAATCTGTTTACTTTCAATTAGTAAAGGCACGACGTCCTGCCATGCACTCAATGCCTACTTTTCAGCAACATTTCAACGCAAAATGCTTTGATTGCCTGTCAGTGTGTAGATGTGTGTGTCTGTGTGTGTGTGTGAGTTTGTGTGTGCATGCACTTGACATTTTCAATTTGCTGGCCATCAAGCGGCAACTATGAATTGCAACGTTAACGCGCCCAGCAAACTTCATTTTGTGCGCTCTTCCAAAAACACAGAGCAAAAGAAAACGAGAACAAAAGCAACAAAAATTGAAATTACTTTGCTGTCCCTTTGCAGAGCAGGAGATGAACCCAGGCCCCAACGTATTCGTATTATTAATGGCCATTTGTGTTTTAGCTGCATTAAAGTTGGCAATGGCAGCGGCAACGGCAGCGGCAGCGGCAGCGGCGCGGCAGCTGCACTGCTGGCCTTAAAGTCGAGCTGCAACATTTATGGCATGCACAATTGAGTTTGCAAGAGGAGTCACAAAATGGCCGCGAGTCAGCCAATACACACACACGCACACAAGCAGCAAACAAATAAATAAATAAACCGTTGCTGGCTTTGTGCGCATTGTTCGCATTGTTGTTGCCGTGTTTGCTGCATATTCATGCGCGCTAAAAAGTATGCAGCAATTGCACAGCCACATACATATGCAATATATGCAATATATACAATATATATATATATATATAAATAAATAAACAAATGCCGCATACGGCCGACAGACAGGAATGGAATTTGCTGCGGATTTAACTGGGCGTATGCGTAATTTTTTGTGTGCTGTTTGCCAGGCGAGGCGAGGCGAGGCGAGACGAGGCGAGGCTGCCCGCTGGCGCATGCCAAAAACTTGTGCAGCCACAACATGTGGCAAGCTTAGAGATGCCTCTGCCACACATTCACAGTTCACAGTTCAGTTTGCGTGCATTGCAATTTTCTATTTGGCAAACTTTCCTATTGTTGTTGTTGTTGTTGCTGCTGACGCCTACGCTGCATTTGAATGTTGCATTTGCAGCTGGAATTGTTTGTTGCAGCATTGTTGCCAGTCACGCTTATTGCAGCTAAAGCGCAAGACGTGCAAGGCAACCGAAAAAGCAAACGAACGCAAATTCCCATTAGCGCTTTGCCATTTGGCTGTGCCACAGCAGCTACCTTAAACACCCTTAAGACCCACAACCAGCCCCAGACCCCGTTCCGCTCTTCAGTCTGACTCTAGCACAAACAAAACGCTTCCTCGCCCTTACCTACTGCTGGCAACTGTTTTGTGGGATAAACTTTGAGGCGAACATATGGCCAACTTCGACTTTGACTATTCATATTTTCGCAACTATCACTGTGTGTGTGCGTGTGTGTGTGTGTGTGTGTGTGTGTGTGTGTTTGGGTAAGTCTGTCTGTGAACGTGTTTGCATAACAAAACTAACATTTAACAATAACATTTCCTACGCAACGATGTCGACGCCGAAGCTGAAAGGATAAACATTTTGCGCTCATCGCCTGTTATGCGCTTACCAACACTGGCCGGCCTTGAACACTTTAGCTAGCGTTCTGCGCGCAATTTTCTATTTGGTTATATTTAGCTTATAAACATATATGTTTAACTATGCAGATATTACCTATATACTTTTCAATTTATACGTTTACCAACACTGGTATGTGGAAAGCAGTGCTGATAATACTCTATAATTAAGTTTGATATATATAAATATTATTTTGATATGAATCTGCATCAATAGAAGCCAAATATATGATGTATGTATATATATATGCGTTTACCAACACTGGTATGTGATATATGGAAAGCTGTGCTGATAATACTCTATAATTAAGTTTGATATATATAAATATTATTTTGATATGAATCTGCATCAATAGAAGCCAAATATATGATGTATGTATATATATATGCGTTTACCAACACTGGTAGGTGATATATGGAAAGCAGTGCAAATAATACTCTATAATTAAGTTATATATATATAGAATATATATATATATATATCACATTTACCAACACTAGTATATGATATAAGGAAAACAGTGTTAGATTAAGAAGAGTTTAAAGCTCAGAGCTTTGATTATTACTCAATAGTAAATCAACATATAATATATCTTACACTTTATCTTTTAGCCTTAGATATTATCTTTAAAACTAAATTTTCAATCCAAGCTATAAAAAAAAAAAAACCTGCTAAGACAGCTCGATTTTTCTGAAAGTGTATTTCCACTTCGGTGTGACTCACTGTTGGCGTGTCACTCTTGTTATTTGCTCTATGGTTGAGCTTTGATTATCATATTTCTTTGTGCGCTTCTGGATGGCAGAGAGACGACCCCGCAGCCTGCTGCTCCATACGCTCGATCCATCTGGCATTTACTTGGCAGTTTTTGCGCTACTTGAAATGCATTTTCCATTCTTTTTTATTGCAATGCCTGAGGCTGTGGCAGCCTGTGAATAAAGTTTAGTGCAACATTTTGATGCGTTTTGATATCTGTCTGTATGTGGGCTTCCTTACGACTGACTCTGGCTCAGCCTTTGGGAGCTCTAGCGGTGGCGTATGCGTAATATGATTTTTATTGGCTTAGAAATAGTGGAAAGAATTTGGCTGCAGCCAAAGCGGGGCTGAATGCATATTTGCCAATTTACGAGCGAGACGCGCACAAATTACCAAGGCAGGGAGAGCGAGGGGGAGAGGGAGAGGGAGCGAACTATAGCAGTCAGAATTGGCCTTTTGTGGCCTTTGTGGCACAGCTGTCCATCGACTGTCAGAGGTTTATGTCTTGGGGCAATGTCCACATGCAGCAGTATGAAAACAACGCAAATGACGAAGAGGCGAAAGACAGACAACAGCTTTATAGCCAATTATTGAGCTTACAAATGCGATACATAAACATTTGATGAAACAATAAATTATGGCAATGAATTTGGCAAAAGTTTTCAATGCCGAACGATTGCTAGAAATGCTGTCAATAGATGTGGGTGAGGGATTCACTTATCGATAACAGAGCTATTATGCAAAGACTTCACTTATCGATAACAGAGCTGTTATGTAAGGTATGTACTTATCGATTACATATGTATTGTGTGAGGACTTATCGATAATACATTTATTTAACAAATTTTTCACTTATCGATAGCAGTGCTAATATGCAAGGTCCGCTCTTATCGATAACATAGCTATTAGTTATGGCTTGCACTTATCGACAATAGAGAAACTAGTTAATGTGTTCACAAATCGAAAACAAAGAGCTTTACATATCGATAACAGGGATAAGAGCTTAATTAATCGATAAAAATAAAATAGATAAAATAATATACATAAAACAGAAAATAAAATAAAATACAAATAAACTAGTATTAACCGATAGTATGTATACCTGTCCTTAGCAGATTTTTCCTGAAGTACTATTAAATATTGACAAACCTTGAAGTAGCTTAATTGATACTTCCAGCTGTTTATCTTAGGGAAAAGGCAATAAATGAGCTAATTTATCTGGACATTAATAAATATAAAATGTTCACAACATAGCTTCAGCTTCTCTCTGACAAAGAGCTACATGCATGACCTTTCCAGCAGCCCTATACCATTTTGTGTGCTCTTAACTTATAAATGTTTCATTAAAATTGCCAAAAAAAAAAAAAAAAAAAAAAAAAAAAAAAAGAGCAAAAGTATTTTATGTGCAGCTCAAACTCAAACTCAAACGGGGACAACGAAAAGTGGCCAAGGCAATGAGCGCAACGGGAAACGGATGGGACAAAGTCAGTGGAAAGGTCGCCAGCTGTCAAATTATGAGTGGGAGCGACAGAGACAGAGTGCTGAAACGAACCGAAGGAGCATCATAAAAAGCATATTGTTTTGGGACCCAAAACTGACGGCAATTCGCCTCTCACGCCCATTGTCCAGTTGCTGCTGCTGTTGCCTCTGCTGTTGGTGCTGCTGTTGCTTGTCAATAATGTCAACAATGTTGTTTGTTGGTCCATAAATTACAAGCTCTTTCCCTACCTTCTCCCACTACGCCACCGTCTCCACTTGCTGTTCCACTCGATCTCCGTATTTTCGGGCAGCGAGAGCAGCGTTTTATGAGTGCAGCTGGTGCCGCCATCGAAGCGGAAGCAACAACGGCTATCGCATGTCAATTTGTGATTAACCGATGCACTAATGCCCTAACTTATTCAGTTATTTGTGTTAATGTTGATTAATTTTAATTGTAAACTGTAAAAGAAAATAATAAATTAAAAGAAATAAAATATCTTAGCTTATGTGGCAGCACTGTTTGGCACAATAGGCAGGACTATTTGACTAAATAGGCAGCACTGTTTACCTTTCAAATGTTTACCTATTAAAAACAAGCTCAAGTCAAGAATGGCTCGAGCTTGATTTGAAGTTCTCCTAAAATATATATATTTGTTTAAATTATGTAAAGATTTAAATATATTCAATTCAGAAAAATAAAGTTATAGCTAAAAATTAATTTTTTGTCATTTTTAACTATTTTTTTTTTAAATTTGTAAATATTTGTATTTATATTTTCTTTTTAATTTTAAAGTTTTATGTCGGTTAAGTCTAAAAAAAAATAAGTTTTTCCATCAAGATACAAAAATATATATAAAAATATATACAATATATAAAAAATAAAAATATAAGATATTAAAATTATTAGATCAAAAACTTAAACTTCTCCATAACTAATTTTGAAATACAAAAAAAAAAATTCTTTGTAGAATAAAAATCAAATCATCAAATCTGCTTTGAAGAGATAAAAACTTTTTAAAAATGCCTAACCTATTCAGTTGAGCGGCACTGTAGTATAGGGCTTTCGCAGAACTTCAACCAAATTCAAATTCCAATCTTAACTTTTTGAGCATTGTTTTTATGGCTCACTTTTGGAAGAGTAACAAAATACTTCAAACATAAACAGTAGCGGCACATTTTATAGCCTGTGTGTGTGTTGTTGTTGTTGTTGTTGTTGTATTTTATGTGTATGCGACCAAGAAAATATTTGTTAATTTTATTGCTCCACAAATTTTATCATGACAAAAGTAAAAAAATTATATCTAAATTAAATCATACTAAAAGTTGATAGGAATATAATATATATAAATATTTAAATAAAATATATATAGAGAAATATATATATATATTAATATCTATATATACTATGTACATCCATTCATATTAAAAAATTCTATTAAAAAAAAAAGACGAAACCGTTTTTGCGCGCCAACTTTTTGGCAACTTTCTGAAGTTTGTCGTCCTTGCGAGTTCTTTGGCCAAGTTGGGCATAAAATGTTTATGATGCGCCTAATTAGAAGCGAACAAACTTTGTTCGACTCGACGCCAAGTCATAAAACAAAAAATTGGCGAGCTCAACCAAATTGGTTGGGCGACATATTGAATTAAATATTCAATCATAAGAACAAAAGGCAAAAGTTGCCACGCAGCTGGAAATCCAACCATCCATTCAGTCAGTCAGTCAGTCAGGTTCTTCATATATCCCAGCCAGACCCAACCACCCAGCCACTTGCTTCAAGTGACATTTTATGGCTGTTTCGGCAGAGATGTCGCGACATCGTCAGCTGAACTTGATAGACAATTTTGAGTACGTCATAAACATTTACCGTTCGACGTGAGCGAAGCCCCAGCTGGAGCGGGGGCAGCCCTGGCTGGCAGGGAGTCTTAACTGGCATTTCCATGGCAATCAGTGCGCCTATCGGCACATGAGCTCGGAATGCATAAACTAACAAACACAGGCAACTGTGTCTATACACAAACGTGTTTGCTTCTACTGATTGACTGACTGACTGAGTGATTGATTGATGATCGACATTGGAGTCAAAGTGCATAAGCTAGCAATCCAAGAACCTTTTTCAGCTGTTACCTGGAATGGACCATAAAGTGGTGGAAAAAAATAAATTGAATTGTACTTAAATGAAATATGAAATAAATGAAAATAAATGATATAAAAAAAAATAATTTAAAAAAAAATTTGTATATATGAATTATTTTGTTATAAATTAATTTTTTAAATTTGTTTATTTTTTATTTATTTTTTTTATTATATTATATTTTAATATACATTTTTTTTTAATAATACAATTTTGAAATACATTTTTTTAAATTTATAAACTATATTATGATGAATATTTAATTTAATATTTTATAGATAAATCTTGGGCCAAGCAACCTGCATGGTAAAATCAATATTTAAACACATCTTTTTTTTAGATAATTAATGAAATATTTATTTTTATTAATTAATTTTTAGAAATTTGTATCATATTTTTTAATTATATATTTTTTATATAATTATATATTTTTTGTATATTTCAAATAATAAAATTTATAATTATATTACATAGTCATGATGAAAAGTTATTTCTTTTTAATTTTGTATACATATTCTTCTTCATTTGATTTAATATAAATAAATTTAAATATATATATATATATATATATATATAAATATAAATAAATATATAAAGATTTATACATATACCAATATATATCTTCTCATCGCCTCAATCCGATCTCAGCCATGCCAATTGTGGAAATCCCGTTGCGAACCTAAAACGGTTTACTCCGCTAATGCCATGTGTTGCATGCAACATAATTTGGAATCGTTCGTGCATTATGATTGCAATTTTGGTAAGTGGCTGCAACGCAAGTCGCTGTTTAGTGAAACGGAAATCTTTGCTACGACTGCCGCCGACTGCCGAATGGTTCAGCTCCTCGACAGCCTCTGCATATGCATGGCATGTAATTATTATTTTATGGCATACAATTAGGCGCTGGGCGGAAATGCTAACAACGGCACGGTGCGTGCTACGTGAGCACAGCTCACACAACCAGTTACCGTTGCGCAATGAGCCACCCACAACATCCACTCCAGCCGCTTTGCCTGGCGCAGTGGCTTTGTGAGCTTTGCTCCTGCTGTTGCAGTTGTTATTAGTTATGTCGGAGGCAATTAGCCAAAATAATTTGTAATCTTATTAGGCACACGCACACGCACACACGCACACACAGATTGTCTATCAAATATTACGAGCAGCACCTTGAAGAGTTTGCTCAAAAGCTACGCAACTCACACAAGCTGCTGCTGTCTGTGTGTACGTGTGTGTGTGTGTGTGTGTGTGTGTGCGATAATTACATGCATGAAAATTACAATTTAATTTTGTGCTTTATGCTCATCATGCCCAATGCATTTGCCAACGAGTTTGAGGGCAACAGCAGCAGAAGAAACTATTGCATGCCCGTCGGCGCTTGCCTGCCACGCCCCCCCCCCCCTCGCCAAACGACATGGCTCAGCTGTATAAGCTCCATGGGCAATAGACAGTTTTATTTGAAAGCTTAACATGATTAATTTAGATTCAATTGACAAACAGAACACACTTCAAATATGAAATGCGCCTAAGTAAATATTTATGCTCTGCACAGTTGACATGCCACAACACACACACACACACACACAGACACACACGCATACACAGACTTGACATGCATTCTGTTTAGCGAATAAATTCTGCCATTGGCTTAACATATGCTGCAACATTTAATTGAATTTAATTTATCGCTTAGTCAAAAGCAAATTATATATTGCTCTTGATTGAGTCGTTAAGATAAGCTCTTCGAGATCGGTTGTGTCGCGCATAATCGAGAACGCATTGACTTATTTACTATCGTTATCTTCGTGTGCTAAAAATAGCACAAGTCATAAACTTTTCGGGCGCTGTCTTGTGCAGTGTCGGCAGCTGTACAAAAACAAAACACAAGTGTAGTGAGATAAGACTGCACCTGCTGCCCGTTTGGGCAAAACATCTCCCCTCTAACCGCGCGCTGCCGCTCAAGAGGGGCAATAAACGCTGTGCTTATCAGCAAAGTGATCTGCTCGACGATTGACATTGATTTGTTTATAAGTTTAAATCTCACAGAAAGTTAACAAATATAAACTAAAATGGATAAAAACACTTTCTCTAACTCTCAGCTTAGAAATAAGCCGATTGATTATGATAAAATGTACCAAATAGCTGGTAAAACACCTTCCGAGCTGAGGTCTGAGTTTAATAATAACCAACGCCTTTCATGCACCGACTCCCAGAACCTCAGTACAATAACAACAACAATCACATTTACTAGTGCTACCAGTAGCACAATATATACTACTGCAACTGCTGCAATCAGCAGTGCAATCGCTAGCGGAAGCATGGTTAGTCATGCAGCCCGCTTCTCACCTGCCCCCGTAAAAATTGTCGCTCCAAAACTCACTGGAGCTGCTATAAAACTGGCGGCAGCCCAAAAAATGCTTAAAACTAAGAGGAAGAAACCTACATCGCCCAATAACAGTAGCAAAAGAGCAAACCGAGATACGGACTCACACTCTGCTTCAACTAACATGGCGAAATCCAGCAACAGTTTTGCCTTACTCGATATGGACATGGATGTCACCAGCGAAGGCGATGATGAGGTGCATCCCCAAAACAGAAGTGCAAGCCCTGCGACTGTTTCTATTGTTGATCGTAAGAGCACTGCTGATGCAACTGATACAGTCAACAACCTTCAACATAAGGAACCCAGCAACAACAAACAACCTATCGGTTCACTTAAGCCACCGCAAATCGTTGTGAGTATCACTGATCTTAATGATCTTTTTGAAATAATTAGTGAAGTTACTAGTATTGACAACGTGGTAATCAAAGTTAACCAAGGAGTGACGGCTAGGATATTTCCTAAAGACAGCGACACTTACAGAGCTATTGTAAGGCATTTTGATACAATAGGCATTGAGTTCCATACATATCAGCTGAAGGAAGACAAACCTTACAGAATTGTAGTAAGGGGGCTTCACCATAGTACGTTGAACAACGAAATAATTGCCAATTTTAAAAAATATGGATTTGATGCTCTGCAAGTGCACAACCCAAGGTCAAAGACAAACAGAGATGAAAAACTAAATATATTTTTCATAAATATAAAACCATGCGACAAAATTAACGAGATTTATAATATAAAATCACTTTGCCGCCAAATGGTGAGAGTAGAAAGGATGCGCAAAACTTCTGAAATCGTTATATGCGCACGATGCCAGGAATATGGCCATACAGCCAAATACTGCCGTCGTCATCCTAACTGTGCACGTTGTGGCGGAGACCATCCCACCAATCTTTGCACACGTTCACAAGACGAACCGCCTACATGTATTCACTGTGGAGGCAACCACATGGCAAGCTACAAAGGTTGTCAGTGGTATCAGGAGTTCTACCGACGATCAATGGGCTCCTCAACGACCAAGAAAATCCAAGCAAGACCGCAACAGCCACAACGAAAGCAGCAGCATCAACCAATTCGCCAGCAACCGCAACAGCTTCCTAATACTTCCAGGATCGGAGCAGGTGGAGTATCCTATGCCTCGATAGCAAAAAATGGAAATGCATCTGCTCAGAGTCGCATACGGAATATTCAAGCGCAAGGCCAGCTAGCTAAACCTATAGCAAATATTTCACAGCAGCATCACCTAGTTGACGTCCAATCTCTACTGGAACAACAACAACAACAATTCTTGAAATGGCAACAAGAGCTGCAAATGCAGCAACAACAGCAATTTCTCACGTGGCTTCAGGCGCAACAACGTGAGCAACAACAACAAAACAAGAGAAACAGTGAACGATTAGAACGGCTCGAGAAAATGGTCCATGAAATGGCCAGCATGCTAAAGCAATGGACTGGGGAATCATCGGCTCACCAGCTTCATAACAACGCCTCCGCCTCACAATGAACTCATTGAAGATCCTCATCTGGAATGTCAACGGCATTGCAGGAAAAGCCAGAGAAGTGGAGCTATTCGCGCATAACAACAACGTCGACATTCTTCTACTAAATGAGATCAGACTGAATCGAGGAGATAAAGTCAAAATATATGGTTATATCTTTTATCCGGCTTACAAACCATCAAATCACAACCATGGAATGGGAGGAGCGGCTATATTCGTCAGAAGCTCTCTTCGCCACTTTCCACAAAGGGTTATTGAAACTCCAAACATACAAATGTCTTCAATTAAAGTTGCCACAGGATTGGGAGATATTGAATTTTGCGCCATATACTGCCCACCAAGGAACAGAATAGAAGAAAGGCAATTTAGCGATATACTCGTTTCTTGCGGCCAAAGGTATCTTATTGGTGGTGACTGGAATGCACGACATTGGCTGTGGGGAGATTCATATGATTCACCCAGGGGCAGAGAACTAGCAGAAGCCATTACAGCCAGAGGCGCCAATATACTTGCAACTGGATCTCCAACTAGATACCCATACATATCCAGTCACACACCCTCTTGCATTGACTTTGCTGTATACCACGGGATACAGAATTATCAAGCAAATATCTACCAAAGCTGGGACTTAGATTCTGACCATTTAGCTCTTATTGCTGAGTTGCAAATCGATGGTTCCAATATCAGGCCAAGCCCAAGGCTAATAACCAACCGTAGTGACATCACGGCTTTCAGACAACAGCTAGATGACACTATTGAACTAAATTCGTGTCTGAACACTGGAGAAGACATTGAGAATGCGGTTGATCTTCTCTCGGAGAATATATATAGAGCTGCTGCTGCTGCAACGCCGCATAATCCTGCGCCTCGCCCCACTAATTATGGCATTGTTCTAACGAGAGAAGCTAAAGAGCTCATCAGAACAAAAAGGTGCCTTCGTAGAAGAGCGATTCGATCCCAAGATCCTTGGGACCGAATTTTGTGGAACCGTGCAGCAAGACAGCTACGTAACCTTTTAAGAGAACTCAGAGGCGATTTCTTTGAGCAAAAATTGGCTTCCATGGACTATACTATAGATGCAAACTACTCTTTATGGAAATGCACAAAATCGCTCAAACGACAACCTTTTAGACAGGTACCTGTCCGATGCCCTAGTGGCGAACTTGCTAAATGCGAATTGGAACAAGCTAACGCATTCGGATGTCATCTAGAGGATCGCTTTACTTCTTATAGCTATGCTACGACGGAGCAGACCATGGAGACTCACCTCAGTTTGCAGACTCCATTGCAGATGTCCCTGCCTATTCAGCCTATAAGGATTGAAGAAATAAGTGAAGCTATCCAACTATTGCCGAAAAATAAAGCTCCTGGAATAGATAAGATTTGCAATGCTACGCTGAAGGCCTTGCCTACAAGAGCGCTACTTTATATTGCACTAATCTTTAATGCCATCATCAGGCTCCAAGTGTTCCCAAGGCAATGGAAATTAGCTGCGATCTTGATGATTCATAAGCCTGGCAAACCGGAAGAGGATCCAGAATCATATCGACCTATAAGCCTACTGCCCTCCCTGTCTAAACTATGGGAGAGGACCATTGCCAACCGGATTAATGCCATCATAAGGCAATCTAACATCTTACCGGATCATCAATTTGGCTTCCGGGAGGGACACGGTACAGTGGAACAAGTTCACAGATTGGTGAAACACATCTTGCAGGCCTTTGACGACTCAGAATACTCTAACGCTGTCTTCATTGACATGCAGCAAGCGTTTGACAAGGTGTGGCATGATGGTTTACTGTGCAAAATAAAAAACCTTCTACCTGCTCCGTACTATGGCGTCTTAAGGTCCTATCTAGAGAACCGTGAGTTTAAAGTCAAGATAAAGGATACACTCTCGTCCACATATTCGATGAGAGCAGGAGTGCCGCAGGGTAGTGTACTTGGTCCGGTGCTGTTCTCCTTGTATACCTCAGACATACCCAGCCCGTCCTCTCAACATATGGATGCTCCCTCGAAAGCTCTCATTGCCACCTATGCTGATGATATTGCAATCATCTATAACTCTAAAAGTCTTGTTGAAGCAAGTACTGGACTACAGAGGTACCTTGATACTCTCGCTGATTGGTGCAAGCGGTGGAACCTAAAAGTCAACCCGCTGAAAACATTAAACCCTTGCTTCACCCTAAAAAGGATAACAACGCAAACCCCTCCAATCCAGCTGGCGGGAGTAACTCTACAGCAGCCACCACAGGTGAAATATCTTGGAATCACACTGGACAAGCGTCTCACCTTTGGGCCGCACCTCAAAGCTGCGGTGAAAAAATGTCGTCACAGACTGCAACAACTGCGATGGCTCAACAATAAAAAGAGCACCTTGCCGCTGAGATGCAAAAGAGCTGTCTACGTGCAATGTATCCTACCGATATGGCTCTATGGAGTTCAAATCTGGGGGATTGCTGCCAAATCCAATTACAAACGGGTACAGGTACTGCAGAACCGAGTACTACGACAGATAACCAACTCTCCCTGGTATATACGCGGCTCAACTCTCCATAGAGACCTCAAGCTGACTACTGTCGAAGAGCAGATTGGTAGACATACAAGCAGATACTCTGAAAGATTGCAACGACACCGAAGTCTACTCGCAAGAGGTCTAATCCCTGCCAGACCCTTAAGAAGACTGAAACGGCAAGGCTTTGCCAAAACGATGGGATTGCTGTAACCTATCTACTATTAATTCCTCATAATGTGAGGTTTGGTTCTAATTTCATATATATACATGTGTTGTTAAGGTACTAAATTTGATTGTACAGGTTCTACACTTAATAAAATTTATATATATTTAAATTGCTCTTGATTAATGTTAACATCTTGGGCGTTTTGTCGTATGCTAAAGATAACAGAATATGTGCATGCATGCATGCATATGTATGAATATACACACATATTACATACACATTACATACATATTACATACATAATGACATTCATATACATACATACTTACTAATATACATGAAAACCTGGATATATCGTAAGCATGACAAAACTAGTTTTTATCTTTCAAAACTGAATACCCATTGTCCTTTTTTGTAACCATTTCTTAACATTTTTATAATTTATAATTAAATGGCATACTTTTCTAAATATTTTAACAGTTAAGTTTTAATAAAAGCGTAAGCAACTCTTCAAATATAATTATTAGAAATAGTATAACTCTTGCTGGGTCAATATACCTAAATCATTTTAGTTTATACCTATAATAAACAAGTAAGGAAACTCTAGTCGGAGGTGCCCGACTAGGAAATACCCTGAACCCCGCCTATTGGCGGCTTTAAATGCACTTCAAAGTTTATATATAATTTTAAATTAAATTAAAAAATTAAAAAAAAAGATTAAGTAACTTTTAATGGGTTCAGGGTATAAAAAGTTATTAAACATTTAATTTTCCATAACACGCACATATTGGCTCCTCGTCCGCTCCTTCCTCTGGATTTGGTAAGTTTTTAAATAGTTAATAATTTTAGTGATATGTTAAGTATGTAATTTTTTGCTTTTTATACCCTCAACCCATTAAAAATGGGTAAGAAGGGTATAATGGTTTTGTTGCAGCACAAATGTATGTAATGATATAATTACGCGGGGTTTAGGCTATTTCCTAGTCAGGCACCTCCGACTAGAGTTGTTGTTTGTGAATTAAGTAGAATAATAATGGTAGTAGTTAGATAATGATTGTTATGCTAATGATCATTTTGCTGACCGACTCTACCGAACTAAACAGTTAGCGCTCTTATTTCCCACTCAATGATCGACTGTAAGAATCGACTCATGACCTCGACCGAGCTGAGCTCGAAAGAGTTGAGCATAACTTTTGGCGGGAGTTTTGCCCTATATAAGGGCAAGCCGTCTGCCCAGTTCTTCAGTTGGTTTCCTGACCCCCTGATGGTCAGTCGTGCTGTGCAGTGTAGTGTAGTGTCTTCTCCTCCTCTTCCTCCTCCTGCTGCTCCTCCTCTTCTTCTGAATTTGGTAAGTATTTAGTTAATAATTTTAGTATTAAGTATATTAAGCAAAATTGTATTAGTTATAACTGTTTTTTTAAGCAAATATTTTACTAATAATTGTTTTTTTTTTTCCCCAATTCTCTCCTGCTGCCCTCTCTATCGCTGCTGGACTCTCTACCTCTGCTGGACTCTCCTGCTACTGGAACCTCTATCTGGATTGGACTCTCTATCTGCCCGCCTCTCTACTGCTGCCGACTCTCTGCCAATCTACCGTTAACCGACACACTACTGCTGCCCGCCTCTCTACTGCTGCCCTCCTCTCTACTGCTGCCCTCCTCTCTACTGCTGCCCGCCTCTCTACTGCTGCCCGACTCTCAAACACTCTACCGTTAACCAACTCGCTGCTGCTGCCCGCCTCTCTACTGCTGCCCGACTCTCAAACACTCTACCGTTAACCAGCTCGCTGCTGCTGCCCGCCTCTCTACTGCTGCCCGCCTTTCTACTGCTGCCCGCCTCTCTACTGCTGCCCGCCTCTCTACTGCTGCCCGACTCTCAAACACTCTACCGTTAACCGCCTCTCTACTGCTGCCAGACTCTCAAACACTCTACCGTTAACCGCCTCTCTACTGCTGCCCGACTCTCAAACACTCTACCGTTAACCAACTCGCTGCTGCTGCCCGCCTCTCTACTGCTGCCCGACTCTCAAACACTCTACCGTTAACCAGCTCGCTGCTGCTGCCCGCCTCTCTACTGCTGCCCGCCTTTCTACTGCTGCCCGCCTCTCTACTGCTGCCCGACTCTCTACTGCTGCCCGACTCTCAAACACTCTACCGTTAACCGCCTCTCTACTGCTGCCCGACTCTCAAACACTCTACCGTTAACCGCCTCTCTACTGCTGCCCGACTCTCAAACACTCTACCGTTAACCAGCTCGCTGCTGCTGCCCGCCTCTCTACTGCTGCCCGACTCTCAAACACTCTACCGTTAACCAGCTCGCTGCTGCTGCCCGCCTCTCTACTGCTGCCCGACTCTCAAACACTCTACCGTTAACCGCCTCTCTACTGCTGCCCGACTCTCTACTGCTGCCCGACTCTCAACTGCTGCCCGACTCTCAAACACTCTACCGTTAACCGCCTCTCTACTGCTGCCCGCCTCTCTACTGCTGCCCTCCTCTCTACCGCTGCCCTCCTCTCTACTGCTGCCCGCCTCTCTACTGCTGCCCGACTCTCAAACACTCTACCGTTAACCGCCTCTCTACTGCTGCCCGACTCTCAAACACTCTACCGTTAACCGCCTCTCTACTGCTGCCCGACTCTCTACTGCTGCCCGACTCTCAAACACTCTACCGTTAGCCAACTCGCTGCTGCTGCCCGCCTCTCTACTGCTGCCCGACTCTCAAACACTCTACCGTTAACCGCCTCTCTACTGCTGAACGACTCTCAAACACTCTACCGTTAACCAACTCGCTGCTGCTGCCCGCCTCTCTACTGCTGCCCTCCTCTCTACTGCTGCCCGACTCTCAAACACTCTACCGTTAACCGACTCTCTGACAGGGCTCTTCCAGTACCAGGCAGTACCAGGGCTGTACCAGGGCTGTACCAGGGCTATACCAGGGCTACCATACCAGGGCTCTTCCAGGGCTCTGCCAGGGCTTTACTTGGGCTCTACCTGCCAGGTACCTCTATACCTACCTACCTACCTACCTGCCAGAAGATAAGAAACATTTTTATAAAATAGAAAGAAAACAAAAATATATATATACAGAAATATAATTATATATAAATACATATTATTTTTATTATTTCATTAATATATCGATTGACCCCTGTCCGTCTGTCCGAGTAGAGTTTCCTTACTTGTTGTTGTTTTTTTATAACTGTATGTAGTAGGTAGAAGGAGGCGTGGCATATCATTGCTTTGTGTATATGCCTGTGTGCGGATTAACGTCTCTTCTCAGAGTTCAGGGTAACTCATAGTCGAGCAGTCTCGACTTACTTTTTTTTTTTTTTTTTTAATTTTTTAATTTAATTTAAAATTATATATAAACTTTGAAGTGCATTTAAAGCCGCCAATAGGCGGGGTTCAGGGTATTTCCTAGTCGGGCACCTCCGACTAGAGTTTCCTTACTTGTTTTGTAGATCGACTTTCTTAATCAAACTTGCGCAGCGTAATTATATCATTCATATGCGTGTATGTGCAAAAGCACAAGTCTCTAGTATTTGAAATAAGTGGTTTGAAAATTTGGGCGAAGGGGGCGTGGCATCCAAAATTTAACAAAAATCAAAATTGTATAAAAGTCCCATTAAGCTAAATACAAGATTTGGAGTCTCTAACTATAAAGATGTAGAAGTCATAATTTTAAAACTGAAAATCGATTTCGTTTTTAATCGATAAAAAAAGAACGAGAAGAGTTATCGAATTTCTAAAACAAACTCGACCTGCGCGTGATATACACGAATCTATAAAAAAAAAGTTCAAGTCTCTAGCTATGATAGGTTCTGAGATCCACGCGTTCAAACATACGGACAGACGGACAGACAGACAGACGGACGGACAGGGCTCAATCGACTCGGCTTGTCGTCCTGATCAAGAATATATATACTTTATGGGGTCTGCCACGCCTCCTTCTGCCTGTTACATACATTTGGGCTGCAACAAAAGCATTATACCCTGATTACCCATTTTTAATGGGTGGTTCAGGGTATAAAAATATATAAGCAAGTTACTTAAACATGAAATAAATTGTAGCCTTAGAACAGCTGCCTCGAAAAAGGTTTCAAGTTTGCTGCACAGCAAGCACCGACTTGGGAGCTCAAGAGGGACAATTAGTCGCACCTAGCCCAGCATTTCATACACGAAAGCCAAGTTGATAAAATATATTGCAAGTGCACACATTATATGGCAAGATGTGTGTATATATATACGTGGCTAAAGCCCACCCGAGAGTCCCACTTATTAGCAAGAGCAGCTCATATAGTAGATGAAACCCCTACACACACACACAGAGAGATACACGTGCCCTGTATTTAGATGGAATGAGAGTTCGTCCTTTAACCGTTGGCTGTCATCGTCATGCCGAATCCACTGAGCCCCTGAGCAGGCAATCATTTGGTCCATAAAGCACACGATGCGCCCAAATGTCATGTGCCAAACGGATTACAACACGTGGGAACTGAGTTTGGGGTTCTGCGGAGGTGGGCAAATGCCTGGCTAGATCTCATATAAAAGTTAAACGGCAGCCAAGAAAGAAGCGTTGACGTTCCGTCCGCAAATCAGTTGAGGCAAAAACAGTACAACCTGCTGAGCCCCCAACATTAGTCTATCGTACTTAACAGCAAAACTATGCACCGAACTTTAACCTTTTCACACACACACAGACACACATAGGCTGTCACTACTTGATGGAAGTGTCATAAAGTAAATGAAAACTATCGCCAGCCATAAAGCCGATAAGAGCGGTTCGCACAAAGCCGAAGCACAGCAGCAATCCCCATCAGGCTGTCCCCATATATATTTATATATATATATATATATATTCGTCAAATGTCCTTCAGCGAATGTCATGCACTGCTTCTACTTAGCCTGGAAATGGGCCGTTAAGCACTTGCCGACTGTGCCCAGGCGCAACTGTACCTGTTATCGAGCAGTCGATAGCGGTCCCATGCAGCATGCAAAACGTAATTACTTTATATTGCATTTCTCTCTCTCTGTCTGCCCAATTAAACTTCAATTGCCAGGTGTTGTTATAATACCGTCAGTTCGTCTACGAGGCACTGGGGTATATTGATTTGCTGCAGGAGTGGCGACAGCGAATTTTTTTTTTTTTTTTTTTTTGTTAAAATAAACTTCAAATAAATGTGAAATTCTTTTTATAACAAAGCGAGAAACTAGGAGTAAACTTCTTAGATCAAGCTAGAAACTTTAAGCTTTTCTTATCTATGAGCAACTGGAATTAAGCAACAGCTTTTAGAGAAAGAAGATTGGTCCAATGTCTTGAATAAGGTTTCTCTCTCATCTCAGCTCACGCTTTCAGCTAATGTTCTACGTCTTATCTCAAGTTTCTCTCTCATTCAGCATTCTAAAGCTTTTTCTGTCAGAAAGAAAATAGATAAGCTAAGAAACGTAAATCAGCTAGATTCGTAGCTCAAGTTTCTCTCTCACCTAAGCTCAAGCTCTCTCTATAAAAAGAAAAAGACAGTTGCTCAAGAGACTTATATCTGCTAGAATTTCAGTTTAATGTACTATGTCTTATATCAAGTTTCTCTCTCAGCCAAGCTACAGCTTTCTCTGATAGAAGAAATAATCTAGCTTAATAAAGTTGTTTATCAGCCGAAAATTTAGCTGAAGAAAGAAACTTGAATCAATCATATCTATAAAAAACATGGATGAGCATATATCACCTAGCGTATTAGTTCAATATGCAATATCTCAAATCAAGTTTCTCTCTTATATAAGTTCAAGCTTTGCCTATCAAAACGAATTACTGACGAAGCAAGATACTGAGATTAAAGGAAATCTGCAGCTACGCTCGCTGCACAGGATATTTAATAGTCCTGCACTCTCGCACTGCACAGACGGCATATTTGGGCGCTTGGGGCGCAGTTTTTTAATTAAACTTCTCTCCATGGGTATATTCAATGGTAAATGGTGGGATGTTTGTATGTGTATGGGAATGCCACCAAATTGATGCCTTTAATCAGGCAAGCCACTTTAATGACACTTTATGAGACCCGCTCCAGACTGTGGCAGTGGAAGGCAGCGCCCAATCCTTATCCCCATAAATTAATCGAAGTTGGTCAACGGGGAAAAAAAAAAACGAGAAGAACTTTGAAAAATGCCACAAGTCAATTTAAGTAAAGTTTCCCGCCGCCAATACAAGTTAACCCTTTGTCAGCTGTGGGGATTTGAGGGTTGGGGTTCCGCTTTGTTGTTGTAGGAGTTTTTTTTTTTTTTTTTTTTTTTTGAGGGGGCTTCAATTGCCATGAAATTTATGTGTTGGCGCTCAGCGTGAACTTGAAGCGCATAAATCCACATGAAACGGATATTAAAAAGCATCATGAAACGAGCCGCAGCCAATCCCCGAAAATAAATCCCCCACAGCCCCCACTCGCTACCCCTTTATTTTTTTTTTCTGTTGGGCCTATTACGAATGCCAGCATATAGACATATTATATAGCTGATTGACTTCGATCGCATTTGGGCTTTGTTGGCTTAAATTATGAACTTAGAAATTGACAGGCGGCAAAGGAAGCAGAGGAGAAATCCTCTTTTCTTTGCCCCTTTTCCTGACAAGGAAATGCGAGAAACAGGCGGATAGACGTTGCCATGGAATTAGCTAGATGATAAGAGATTGGGTTCAACTAAAGGTGTAGGGCGGGGAAAAAAGGGCACCTTACTCGAGACTCGAGTCAATAATTGAAAACTTACGACGAAACTTATTTGAAGAGGCTAAGGCATGGGTCAGGCAGAAGGTAATATTCCTGAGTCCTTAAACAACTCGTTCCATATTCCATATGGCAATAGCTCACGACTCAGCAAATTTTGTTATATAGTCTAAGTTTATATGAAACACTGCAAATCAGTTCAGTTTTGCACAAAGTTAGGCATAAATTAGTTAAAACTTGCGAATAATTGGGAAAAGCTAAGCGATGCAATTTCAACTTAGATGTCTAAGCACAAAGACTCAATGCCCTGGGACTTGCTCAATTTACGTAGTTTTCAAATAATTTAGCATGTTGCCATGGCAATAAATTGAATTGTCAATGTAGGCACCGAGAGGCAAGCACTCGTATAACTGTATCTATCTTTGGCTGTATCTCAATCTATAGCTGTAGCTGTAGCTGTAGCTGTATCTGAAAGTTTGACATACACAAGGCCACGCACTGACTCCCACTCGTACTTCCATTTGTGATGTCTATAGAGATGAGCGCGTGACAAGTTAGAAATAACAATGACAGAGAGACAGCGAGAGAGAGGGAGGGAGAAAGAGATAGAGAGAGAGAAAGAGAAAAAGATACGTAGGGAGCGAGAGAGAGACAGATAATAAGAGAGAGAGAGACATAATGAGGGAGAGAGAGAGAGAAAGAGAAAGAGACATAATGAGGGAGAGAGAGAGAGAAAGAGAGAGACAGAGATAATGAAAGAGCGAAAAAGAAGAGAGAGGCAGAAAATTACAGAAAGAGGCAGAAAATGAGAGAGAGAAAGATACAATGACAGAGAGAGAGAGAGGAAGAGAGCCGAAACGGGAGATAGAGCCGTTGGGAGAGAGAAATATAAATAAAAACAAAATCAAATTGAGAGGTAGAGAAAGAATATGAGGTCAAAAGGAGAGGAAGAGAGAGAAAGACTGAGAGAGAGAGAGAGAGAGAGAGAGAGAGATAGAGAGAGAGAGAGCAAAAGATATAAAGACAGAGATCAGATCAGAAGTATATATACTCTATATAAATGGATTCATAAAAAATATATATTAAAATACTTTCAATAAATAACTTCAACCATTCGGAACTGCCTCGTGTCACGACCAGTCACGCAGCCAACGCTAGTGCGTGCTGGCATATTGAAACTGTTCCCAAAAATGCTGCCTGCCTGACTACATCCAGCTCATTCATTGCCTGGAGGACTCCGGTCTCTGGTTCTGGCATATTTGATTTTGTAATTTGCATTTGATAAGCAGCAGGCAGCAGGCAGCCGGCAGCTGGCAAGACGGAGCCGAGGCGACATAGCTCAGCTCACGATTCGGCTTTGTCCTTGGCAGCCTTTTGTTTTGTTTTAATACCATCGAGCTGTGCTATCTTACATTATCCATCGAGCAGTTGCCGTCCCCAGCTATCTGCCGACTGTTTGTTTGTGTACAATTTTATTAGGTATTTGTATATCTATGCTCCCAGCAGCCCAGCATCACAGCTACATTAGCACATTCTCTCGACTGTGCGTGTGTGTGGGTGTTAAAGTTTCCTTTGGCAAATTGCTCAGCTTGCATTTGGCTGGCAAAAATTAAAAATACCCAAGGGCACAGTTTGACAATTGTATCCATATTAGGGGTATTCCTTCGTGGCCGCCACCCAGCTAAATGTCAAAAATTGAAAAGAAACATATATATATATATATATATATATATATATATATATATATATATATATATATATATATATATATATATATATATATATATATATATATATATATATATATATATATATATATATAATACATATATATATATATATATACACGTATTGTTATTAATTTTATTATTATTATTATAATGTTATTTTGCAGACGAATTGTATATTTTATATAGTTTTGTATATGAACTATGCCTAGTACAAATTAAATATGTTCAATATGTCTTTAGATTCGATTCTATTCGTGCAGCTGGTTTGTCCACATCCAAGGATGCGAACGGGGATTACAAACGTATTTGCTTACAATTTAAATGAAACGATTCCAAATTTTGTTGTACCGTTAAAAATGTTGCCTTTATCACGGATATATGTATGTATGTATATCTGTACATACATCTATGATCCATGTTCGTTTGGCGTTGAGTTTGAGTTTTCTGAGTTCTGAGTTCTGAGTACGAACCGGTTCGCTTGTGAACCGGTTGAGCAGTCTTGCATTATCCGACATTCATTTTCTAAGTACCTAAGTGGAATCGCTTGTGATCTATTTCTATTTGATGCTATCGTATTGAAAGCGTTGCATGTGACAAACTCCATGCAAATGGTAATTGAGGTGTTTTGATTGTTTGACTTGCATAATGAACCGAATGCGGCAACTACAGTTTGTATAACACTGTTTGTTCAGTGTTGGATAATCACGGGCAACAATGATTATTAATACTAAATATATAATAAGCGTTAATACAATTTGTATATCTATATATATCTTAATACATATATTTGTCTTGCAACAGATCAAATTTATTTTCAATAAAAAATCTTTTCCTTTTGTTTGTTTCTTTTTTTTTCTTTTTTTTCGTTAAGTATATATAAATAATAAAATTTCAAATACATCCCAAATAAAATGGCTTAAAAACAATAATATTGCTTATTTGTAATATATTGTTAAATATTAAACTGAATATATAATAATTATAATTATTAATACCATCAACATGACGTTTTAGAAAGAAACAGCTATCACAACTCTGTCCTCGGAACCAAATAAATTATTTTATACTTTATCGGCAAGAAACATAATCTCCAAATAAACACAAATCATAAGAAATTCAATATACAGTTGACATAAAAACTTGTTGATCGCGTTTATCAATAATTCAGTTTTATAAATCGTTAACTGTTTGTTCTTTGATCTATAAATTTTTATTTATTTATGTTATTAATAGTTTTTTTTTTCTTTGTTGTTGTTCTTCTATTGCTTACGTTAATTTGAGGTCTTTGTTTTAAATTTATTTATTTGTAATATTTATCAATATATGTATATATGTATATTATTTGTTGTTATATAATCCCAATGGGTGAGGTGGTTATTGGATACAAATATTTGTATATCTATGTTATATACGGGGTATACTATGAGGTTGGAATTCAGTGCGAATATTATTTAAGGCTTGGTAAAAATTGCTCTGCCTTTTGGCATTACAATTGTTGACACTCTTGCAGAATGTTTTTCATAATTGATTTTCGTTCGATTTGTTTCGCATTTATACATATTTTGTTCATAATTAGCTTCGAGCTTGGACATTCAGTTAAAATATTGCTAATTCGAACTGATAAGTCAAATATAAGTATACGAAAAACCATATATCGATTAATCAAATATTAGACAAGTTTATGGCCTAGGTACATATTGTGCATATCCACATATATATATATATATATATATATATATATATATATATATATATATATATGTATATTGGATATTGGTATATACTCATACATATATACATACATATATATGCACAATTATGCTATATATATATATACATACATATGACTATATGTGTATATATTCCATACAAACGTCTTCTCACACATCCAATGACTCACACATTGCGGCCAGCATTCAATAGCCATTCTATGATGCTTATGATCTGTGAGCTAATGAGAGAGGTGTGTATGCAATATATGTATGTATGTACTTGTCTGTTCTGTATATATAAGATATAAATATATCTTGGCAGCATCAAATATATCTATGTATAAAAGTCAGTACAATACAAATACAATTTCATTATAAATTTCATTTCAATATCTTGCCTCAGCATGTTATTTTATCGACCAAGCAATTTCCTGCTTCGCATTTAAAAATAATTTAACTTTGTTGGCAGAAAACTACTAGATATTGCCCGATTAGTTAAACAGTACTAATCAACGAACAACGAACAGACACTTGGAGTGGAACAGGTTTCCTACAGTTATCCTCTTTGCAGAAATTTCCATGAGGTTCAATAGTAAAATTTTGCAATATGTATATATCCAGCTAGGTAGAATCTAACATGGATAATATTCCTACACATATATAAAGTAATGTTTGCATAATTTCATGCATTAGTTCAGTATACGGAATAGTTATAGCATAGAAACTAAATTGGAAACTCTTTGAATTCAGGCTTGAAAATCGTCTTGAATTCAGCTTACACAATTCGTTTAAGGTTTCAATTGAAACTAAACAAATAGAATATAAATATACATTAGCTAGAGAACGAATCCATTTGCATTAGTCATTATAGTTTTAACAGCTATGCACTAACAACAACTATCCCTTAGCCTTAGCGTTACCTAACACGAAAGCACGATGGCTCGATCTGTCTCTATCTGCGCTATCGCTGTCTCTGTCGTATTCGTTTCTTGGGATTGTCCATTACCGTGTTTGCAATGGGTTTATATGATATTAATAATTAATATAATAATGATGCTAATGCATTAGGCAAAATACGAGTTTCAATTGGGGATTCGATGAGAGGAAGCATGAGGTTGCTTGACGATGTGGAAGTGGATGATTTATTGCGCTACCAACCGCTACTGCTGCTCTACGTGCTACGTCCGATTTGCAACCAGGCGAGCAACAACTGCAAAGCCGGCTGTAGCAGCACTATTTTTCAGATATCGGTATTGATATTGATGCGGGTCAGAAACTCGCCTTGCGAATCGGCCACAGCGCGTATTATCTCCAGCAACAGTTCGCGCGACAAACCGGCTATCTTTGGTAGCCTGGCCACCTTGGCAAAATCTTTCACAATTAATTTCAATGCATAATCCTTGATGTCATAGATTTTAGTAATATCGGACGCCTCCAGTGTCTGCAGCACATTCTCTGACGTTATATTATGCTCCAATGAGTATTTGCAGAATGCATGCAAACGATTATTCGACAGTCCATAGAAGCAGGGTGCCTGGAACAGATACAGCGCATCCTGCGGCGGCATCTTTGTCTCTCCATAATAGATATAGCGCAGCAGCGAATGAAATGCCTCCAGTGAGGGTGAAATTTCGCCAATTTGTATCTGTATGTATGAACTAGATTAGTAGATAATACAGAGACATAGATTTATGGCACCTACATTGACGGTATTATCCGGCGGCATGAATGAGCGAAACATGCCCTGGAAATAGGTGCAACGTGCTGACAATACAGACTTATGCGCAGATATCACCTGATCGTCCAGTCTGAGATTTATATCGCAGAAGTCTCGACCCGTTGTCTCTAAGAACATGGACAAATCGTGCTCCAATGTGGTACCTAAATATATATACATGGATACGGATTAACATATGTATTTCAGCTGATGTTACCCGGCCACGTCCGAGCGGAATTTTTTGCTTTTCTTTTTGTTTTTAATTTAATTTAATTTTTCTTTTTTTTTTATTGTTCACCAATCAATCTGCACAGGAAGCAACATTTTGTTTATACAAAGCTTACAAACTTAGTTCAAGTCCGAGCCGTCAAAAGGAACACTTGACCAATCCCATCTCAATTTCCATCCAGGAGGCACATTCGTTGTTAAAAAGTTAGTTTAAATATACTTAGATAGGTTCAAAAACAGAACGAAAAACCCTGATCTAATGGCAAACTTAAGGCGTAAAAACATACTATTGTGGCGACAACTCAAGAGTATACCAGACTATAAATATACCCTGTGCAAATACTCACCAATATTCGTCTCAAAGCTGGTGTCCATGACCAGTTTGCTGGGATGCAGACGCTTGCGTATTATCTCAACCAAAAGCGGCTTGTCCAGATCGCTGAACTCAGTGGACATGACCACGTCGGTGAAGTTCTCGTCTTTGATGATAAACTGCATGCAATGATCCTTGATGATTTTAATGCTAATTGCAAGTAAACAATTCAAATTAATTCTATAAAAGTTAACTAGCTGAGATACTCACTTGTTCTTGTCGGCATTGTAGAGCGCTTCGAGCACGTTTTGCTTATTGATTTTAAAGTCCAGATACTGTATGCAGCCCTGCGCCAGGCGGGGCATGGTAAATAGACCAGCTAATTGGTAGATGTCCGTGATGAGAATGATGATGTTTTTGTTATAGGATTCCTTCAGGTCGATACGATCCGTATAAATGTAGTTGAGTATGATGTCGAATGCCTCGGGCGAAGCATGTGCTAGTCGCACTTCCAGCATGGGCGTACGATCGACGCCAACACCTGTATTCAAAGCCAGCGCATCTAACTGGCCAACGCCGTAGAGCTTCTCCATTTGGTGTTGCAGCGCCGACAATATCTTGTTTCGCAAATACTTGGACCGCGCAGCCACAAAGGCAATGTGGGCCAATATGCGTATCTCCTCGGAACCCACCACAAATTGAATATCACAGAACTGTTTCTCGTGAAAGAATTTTCCAAAGTCATCGCGCAGCGTGCACTTTGGATAGCTTGAGAATTGAAAGCGATAGGTATCGCCGCGTCGTACGCTGTTGTCCACGGTACCGCCAAAGATATACATTGCATCGCTGATGACGGCCGATGCATGGAAAACACGACCCGACGGCACATCCGAGTTCTGCTCCGGGTGTATGACGGACCACACCTGCGAGTCGAGATCGTAGCAGTGCAAATCATTTGGCAACATGGAGTCAGCTGAGCCGCCAAAGACATAAAGGAATCGATCATGATGCACCATGGTGTGGCCGTAGCGGCGCGATGGTGGCGCGGAGGTGGCACCACGCAGAACCGGTTCATTGGAAATGCGCCGCCAGGTGCGCGTCTTAAAGTGAAACTCAAACAGAGAATTGGTGATCTGCAGACCACTCTGGCCAGAAAAAACGTACATAGCATCGCGAGCAACAGCGACGGGAAAATTGCAGCAAGTGGGCGGGCGATCACCCTGCTGTTCCACCTCCTCCCATTGGTGATTCTCGCCCGTCAAATTCAGAGTCCACATATCATTCAATCGTGCATTGCCATCGTAGCCAGCATAAATCCACATTTTGTTATCATAAACGGCGGCGCCGTGCGCCGACCGTGGCACTGGCTGCCTGCCTGAAAACTTCCATTCAACCCACATAGCGCTGAGAAACTTATACTCAAACATATCGTTCTTGTTGGTCAGATTCGAGTTGGAGTGTATGTCGCCGGTGTAGCCGCCAAAGATGAACATCGAACTGCCAGCGACAACAGCTGAATGATGATAGCGCGGAGCTGGTGGTGTGCCCGTTGCGCATGCACGTCCCCACGACTTATCCTTGACTCCGAACCGAATAAGATCGTTGAGCATGGTCTTGCCATTGTCACCGCCAAACACGAACATGGCATCCTTGTAGGCAACCACAGTGTGCTTGCTTCGCCTGAAAGAACCCAAAACATCATTTATGAATTTGCTCCGCCTTGCATTTGAATGGTGTTCTACTACTACTCACTTGGCGCCCACAAACTCCGCACACTCCAGCATGCGCGACCACTGATGTGTTGCCGTATAGGTGCTGAAGTCGACGTTGAGCGCATTGCAGCTGTAGCTGTCTGGCGAGTTGACTTTGCCATTGAAGCTGTGGCAGCTGCCATTGCTGTTCGAGTCGTAGGTAATGCTGCTACAGTTGGATGGTATTACGGCCGAGGCGGTGCTACTACTGCTGCTGCTGCCGCCAGCCCCATTGCAGCGGGTGCTGCGCATGGAGCTCGATGTGGACATTCTCAGATGGTTGCGTATATGTTGCGCGTCCAAGCAGCCAGCCGTTGATGCACTCTTGCGCGCCTTCACCCGCTTGCCCGATTTCGACTCGCGCGCTAGCCCCGCCTCAGCCCCAGCGGCAAATGCCTGCTGCTGCTGCTGTGTGCTGTTCGCCACGCATGCAGGGCAATACACGGTAGCTGGTGTACTGCCACCACTTGCACTTGCACTTGCACTGCCACTGCCACTGCCGCTGCCACTGCTACCACTGACCAAGCCACAAACCGCACTTAGGCCGCTCGATATTGAGCTGGAACCGTGGCCGTAACTGCCTCGGCTTAGCGCTCCACCACCGCGGCTGGTGCCACTGCCACTTCCCCCGCTACTGCCGCTGGCCACGACAACGCCAACGCCTCCGCTTGGTAGATCTTCCGCAGAACCATTCGTGTCTGCGCCAAGTATGGACTTAAGCATTAAAGCATTACAGTTGTAAAATCTCCTTCGTTGGCTTATCTTGATGAAAATTGCGTTGCAGGGCAGGGCCTTGCTCAACTCAGACGCTATTTACGAGATCTCTTTTCACTACCTCTGCAGGTCAAGAACTAGAGATGGACAATTACGATATTTGCAAAGAAAATCGTATATTTTTATCGATGAGTATGCTCACTCTATACTGCTATCGATAGTAAGTATCGACAAAGCATTCATGGCCATTGCCAAAAACAACGCAGATAATGATTTTGAGCTGGTATATAGCTGGCATATTTATTTTAAACATTATAATAACATCATTATATGTTTAAATTTGATTATTAATAATATTATTTATATACTGGTTATATAAATGCGTATAAAGTAATTTGCTTTCAGATTCAAGGAAATACACCACGAATGTTAGCATTAATGGCGTCATGCAAATCAAATATATATGTATATAATGAAAACAGCTGATGAAACGCTATGCTGTCTTGTAATCGCGATAAATTGTGTACCATGCAAGCAAATGAGCAACCCTGCAAGATCAGCGAGTACCGCGATTGATACGGCAGAGACATAAATATTAAAAGGGATAAATATTAAATATATAATAAACTACATATAGTCCTACAATAGCAGTGAGGTTGATAGCAACGCTAATCAAATGGCGAGCGGCTCACGGTTAACAATCCTGCCACAGTCGAAGGAGGCGCTATTAAAGTCCTACAATGCGCGGCTCAAAGAAGATGTTCGCAGCATGTTGGAAAATTTTGAAGGTAAATAACTGGATACAATAATTCATTATATATAGCTATATAGATTTAGAGCTGCAATTGGTCTAACACAATGATTTGGAACGACGGCTGGAACGCTTACGATGAGGCCGCTGGCGAATCATACGGTAGAGCTGCTCCATGCCCTCGAGAACGCCATTTCCATTGGTGGCGCAGACGCCGTGGATTGTCCAGCGCTGGCAGAGGTCATGCAAACGCAATCGTATGGCCAAATCCTCTGGAGGAATGGCATGTGGCAGGTCCTGCTTGTTGGCGAAAACAAGGACAACACAGTCCTTAAGATCATTCACACGCAGCATCGAATGCAGCTCTCTCATTGCCTCGGGCAAACGTTGAGTGTCGGCCGAATCTACCACAAAAATAATACCAGCCGCATTGTTGTAGTAAAAGCGCCACATGGACCGAACGCGCCTCTGTCCTCCAATATCCCAAACCGTCAGACGCAGACGCTTGTACTCCAATAGCTCGACGTTGAATCCAATGGTCGGAATGTTGGTTAAAGTGGCGCCCAGCTTGAGCTTATACAGCGTGGTAGTCTTGCCAGCCGCATCCAAACCAATCATCAGGACACGCACATCCTCCTTGGCAGTAAACCGATCGAAAAACAATGAAAAAGTATTTCCCATAACGAATTCCACTTGCGTGTTTGCGATTGCGCTTGCGATTGCGATTGCTATTGCGTTTTCAATGACAATATTCACAGACGTTCTGGATCGAACTGAAGCTCTGCCTGACTCCGGCACAAGACAATAGTATATAGCTTCTTTCTCTCTCAATAAGTCTAGAGAGCACTTGTTTATGTTATACGATACACGTAAAGTTTGTGTGTTCGCTTTTGCACTGCGCTCTCCAACAGCAACTGATTCGTTGTTTATAAATTTGTTTACAGAAATTCTGAAGCTGGCACGGCGCGAAAGTCACATTCAAATTTCAAAGATAACACAATGCGAACAGGATGCACTGGAAATGCAAGTGCGCGCTGCCAATATGGGTAAGTGTTGGACTTTAATCCAAATAGACCAGACAACACGTAGGACTATGTGAACTGTCGTAGCTTCAATATCCTTTCTGGAAACTGCGCTATATCGGAGACTTTACTGAACTTCTGGCGGCTGTGCTTTTAAGACTGATCGAGTTCTGGTTGCTTAGCTTAGTTTTAACTTTGGGCTAGCTATATGATTAATTCGTTTCATTTCTGTGCCGCCGAAGACGTTACACATGTAAAGCACTTAATGAAACCGTTTAACAGCTGTTTCCCTATTCTACAGTGCGAGCTGGTGAATCGCTGATGAAGCTCGTCGCCGATCTCAAGCAATATCTCATACTCAATGACTTTCATTCGGTGAATGAGGCAATAACGAACAACTCACAGCTGTTTCGAACCACGCAAATTGAATGTGATAAAAAGCTGATGAAACTGCGCGATGAGATGGCCATGGATCTATACGACCTGGAGGAGGAGTACTACACTAGCATATTTAAATAGATACTAATTACCATACATTGTACAGCTATATACATTGTGGGCCTGAATATATATAAGAAGAAATTATGATTATGCAATGATAAAGCGTTCGATTATTGAAAATATTGTAAAAATACCATTAAGGATTAACACTGCTAATGCTGGGTAGATTCCTATACTCCCTTTGGTTGTCTTGATCACCATGCGACATAGACGACAACGATGCCGATGTATTGTCCGCTGAGCCGACCTCATCGTTGACGTTGTCCACAATGTCGCCAGTATAGAAGAGTATTGCCTTGGGTACAATTTGGGTGCGGAGCAGATAGCCAACCTCAAAGTCGGCGCCAAGCACCATTTTGGTCTTCTCATCGGCCAATGATAGATCCATCGCTTGCGGCGGTGAAAAGAATCGAAAGAAGGACTCACGCGGCATCACCTTTGGTATATTGCGTGCACCTTTCCGGGGACGTTTCTGTCTCACCGTCTGCAGTGTCAAATTGGACCCATCACGCCAGTGTATGTGGCAGCCCTCGCATCGCACAATCTCCGGGCCCTCGAACATAAACGGATAATCTTTGTCCGCCTCGTGGCGCAGTATGTATTTCTTGGTCAACAGCAGCGACGATGTGTGCAGATATCCGTTGGGACGAAATTGAAAAATAACTGTATAGCTATCCGGCTCGTAGCTAATGCGCACATCGACCAGGCACTCAAGCAATGGCTCATCATGATCCTGAACCAAATCCGAGATGAGTGCCACATTGCGGAAGACCGTTAGCCAGAAGCGCGGCACACCCATCGCATTGGCCGGCAGGTGTTGCAGCTTTTCGACCATTTGCTTGAACTCTTCAGTGTTTTTGATCTCCTCGAGCAGGACGTCGGGCTCCTCACGCCAATAGCGTTCTATAGCCGGCGGCTCCACATCGCCGGCCACAATGTCGCGACGGACATCGAAGAGCGTGCAGCTCTGCAAATAGAAGCGCTTCTCCAGCTCATAGACCTCCCGGAAGAACTGCTCCGAAATCTTAATTTGCTGCAATTGATTGTGCTTCAAAGCCAGGACCCGATTGTACACCGTATTTGGCAAACTGTCCACCATGTGCTGAAGAAAGGCGCGACGGCTGTTCGACGGCAACTCGGATGGACTAATATCCGGGCTGTCGGTGATAACTCCGGGACTTCGACTGCGACTGCGACTGCGACTACGACTACGATGGCAGGCGGGCACAATTGGCAAACTCTGTGCCTCCTTCACGTTGACGATAGTCGCCGTTGAGGCGAAACCTGAGATGCTGGCAATGTTATGCATCTTAAAACCTGATAATTTTGAATCTGAATTTTGAACGAAAATCTAATAAAAATTCTTTTAGATTTCATCTATCTTACACATGTGTCGAAAGCAAAATGAAATCTTTATCAAAAAAAAAAAAAAAAAAAATACTACTTAAAGTAACGAAAAACTATTTATCTAAAATTATTTGTTAAGTGTATGAGTAATCTAGATAAATAATATGGTAATGCGGCTGAGCATTCAATTTTGGACATCAAAATTTGGTTGAAATTGACAAAATTTTTTAAATAATTTGAAACGAATATTAAAATTCAGATTTTTAAAATTTAGTTTGTATTAAATTTTTTTTAAATATTTAATTTAAAAAAAAATATAATTAATAATATAATATATGTCATCAAAATATTAGTAGTAATATTATATATAGTATAGTATAGTAATATTATTATATAGTAAATTTATGGTAGTATAGGTAACAAAAGACAAGTGTAAGGGTATAAATTTGTCGATCATATCCGGAAGAATTAAGCGTGGAAGTTTGAAGTATAACGGTGTTGTGCAAGGATATGTAACAGGCAGAAAAAATCATAGCAGGCCCATAATTATATAATATATATATATATATATATATATATATATATATATATATATATGCAGAACAGATCGACCAGCTGAGTCGATACAGGTATCTCCAAGTCCGGCACTCCCGATTAAAGCAGCCTTACTTGACTTTTTAATCATATTAAAAAATAGATAAAATAAAATTTGAATTTTATTTTATTTATTTATTTAAAAAAATTAAATTTATTGCTTGAAGAAACAGTTAATGACCCATTCATAGTTGACCCAGGTCAGTGAGGCTTAAAGCATAAAAGATATACTTCCTGGTCTTAGCCACATACTATTAGTCTTTAGCTTCTCTTATCGTTAATATACGATTCTAGCCAGCTGGACTGGATCGTTGCTAATCCCAGGCATGAGACTGCTTTGATAACATAAATCGTTGTCTTCGCTGTCATAAATCAGCCGACTTATAGCAAAAATACGTAATAGATCTTTATTTATTTTTGCCTATTTTGTTTCCTTCAATATTTATTGATAGAAAATTCCAAATAATTATCTTATCGCTGAATGCTTGAGGCGAGTCGCTCGTCCGCTCAGCTCAAGTGTTGTGCTCCAATTTATTTTTAAATATTTATAGAGCGCGCTAGGGGCTAGACTCGGTTAAAAATATGCCCATATTGAATGTCTTTCAAGTGAGCATATTTCAGTGATATGTGGAATCAGACCTAATGCATATGTCCCAATTTGTTTATTTAAGATTAGAACAAATTTGCAGAAATTCCGGAAGAAGTGGATTCTTTGGGATTAGCTGATTCGATTTAGCTTTAGCTTGATTTTAACTGAGATTAGCTAACCCAACTTGGGACCAGACCGGTTTTTACTCCCAACATCAGGCTAAAGATCTATTATATTTGCTGTTATTCACTCGCTAGGATTGAAGAGTAAAATTATTTTATCACTAGAAATTCCAGATGTATATATTATATATAGTATTATATAAGAAAAATTGCTTAGAATATAAAATCTTCTTCGGTGACTGGCTCCAAGTTGTTTAGGTCGCGCTCGAAGCTCTTGATGCGCTGATACCACTCGGGATCCTTGGCGGATATAATATCGGGTCGCCCCATCTTGTACCTGTAGAGGTATTCGGCATGTCCCTGGCCGGCGATGCCGTTGACGGTGCAGGCGACAAACTGATTGTAGACCTTGGATCCCCAGTCGCCGCCCACATAGCGCACGGCACTGCGCTCCACGCGTATTTGGACGAGGTACGAGGCCTCCGCGGTGTCCACTATGAAGTTTTGATGCTGCGGCGGCGTGCCCTTCTCGCCATAGGAGTACAGCTCAAAGTTGCTGGCCGTTATGGGCTGATAGACGCCCTGGGGCGTGCACACGTAGCCCACCTTGAGCGAGGAGAGGAAGAATGAGGGCTGGCTTAGATTGCCAACGACCATGCTGGTGCCATCATCCAGCAGGAGAGCGAAGTAGACATAGCGATTGATCGAGCTGAGGCAGCGCTCGGTGCCGAAGCTGTGGTCACGAAAGCCGCGCAGCTCCAGCTCCAGCTGTCGCCCGTTCAGCAAAATGCTGCCCTTAAGCTGGCCGTGCTGCTCGTAGTGGGTGCGCCTGTCCAGAATGTGCCCGACCGACTTGAGCATGCCATAGAACCTATCGTTCCAGGCCTCGCGCGCCACAGAGTCGGCAATGAGCGCAGAGCTGAGATCGCGATTGTAATTGAAGTGCGCCGCTTGGCTGCTGAACTGCAAGTCCAGCTCGACATCCACCAGCTCCACATCCCTTTCGCTGCGCAGCTGCCCAACGTATTTGATGCGCCAGAGGCGCATCGACTGCTCCGGATAGATGTGGAAGCCGGCGCCACGGAATTCGATGCTCTCCTCGGTGCCGTCACTGGTGAAGTACACCATGTCGGGCAGCTTGGGCAGCATGTAGAGAAGCTCATTGGGCAGCCACAGGAAGAGCGCAGCTTTCAGCACGCCCCGCCTGCGCCGCTCCAGTGTGATCATCAGCTTCTCACCGGCTGCATTGGCGGCCATGAAGCTCACCACATCGTAGCTCTTTGGGTCGTCCGTCAGCGGCTGGGGCCGATCAAGCGTGGCCAGATGCGACGCCGAGCTGAGCTCCTCCTCGTTGCGTTTGTAGATGCGATAGCGCAGCTGGCGCAGCACGAGCAGCGCAATCCGATACTTTAGCCGGTAAAGGAAGCCCTTGCAGGGATATTTGTCAAAAATAAGCACAGACTTGCGACTCAGCAGCAGCAGTCCAAGGCCAAGCAGCACCATCAAAATGGCCAAAAGGGGCAGCACCACAAGCAGGCCCAGGCTAAAGAGGGCCAACGCTAGGCCAAGACCAAGACAGATTATCAGGAGCATGTTGCTCGCACTTGTATCGCGTTACTGTTACTGGCAGGTTTCTGACAACGGCCGTGCCTAACTACTTCAGTTCGATAAGCAACTGAATTCGCAGCAAACCACTTGGCCAGGTCCCTTATCATTGGGGCTCTTATCAGTCGACACTGTGGATATAGCGTTTAACTTACCTTAGTCATTGAATTCGATCGATTGATCAATTAATGTTACACTTTCTATGGTCTGGGGGTCATAAATCTGTTTGGCAATATATATTTCATTTATGGTTCGCTGTTGATTTCTTTTCGCGCGCTCCATTCAAATCGATTGCGTCGCACTTATCTTTTGTCAGTGCATTCGGTTGCATGTGCAAAAAAACGTGCAAAATCAATTAGCTTTTGTATGGAGTGCATGCGTGTATGCAACTGCAGGTGAATGGAAATATGTTTGTAGGACAAATAAATCAAATATGGGAAAGCAAAAATAGCATTAGCAAAATATCAATAACATCAAATATAATATTAATGCGAAACTCGAATTACGTATGGAACTAAAGCAAACTTCGAATTGCCAGCGTGACTGCCGCTGTGTACCTGTATATATCAATCAGCTTTTGTTCAGGAATCTTAATTATCTTCAATATTTATTAATGAATATGCAGAGATTAACGAGAAAATTTATATATATCTATATATATATAAATAGAACCAAGTTTCTCTTGCTAATTCCCAATTTGAATTAATAATTTTTGTTTTTTTTTGTTTTTTTTTTGGCAATTTTAACATAAAGTAACTGTTACTTCCATCTGTTTGCTTATTTTTTGCATTACACCATGAGTGCATGTCTATTGTGAATGGCGCATACAAATTGTCAACGCTTGTGTTTATCAACACTGTTGAAATGTCCGCGTGTAACGGTTATCTGTTTTGCCACACTGCGGCATTCGCGAATTGCGGCTGCGCCAAAAAGTTTTTGGTTTTTTCGAGCTGCTGCCTGCGCTCGTCTCTCTGCGATTGGCAAAACAACAACGCTCAATCAATAAAAACATAAAATTAGTGCGCAAGAAGCATGCATGCAGCAGCAGCACTAGCAGCAGCACTAGCAGGAGCACCAGCAGCCACAACAACAACAACAACAACAATAATTGGCACAACAGCAATTAGAGTGAAGCACAACTGAGCACCAGGAGGAAACAGAGCTAAAAAAAAAAAGAAAAAGAAAAGAAACGAGTGTCCTACAGTGTCCTTGTTTTCGCTTACAAACACAATTACATACGGAAAGAAAAGTAACCAAAAAACAAAAAAACAAAAAAAAAACGCGAAAGTAAAAAAAAAAAAACGGAAAAAAGGACGTTAAAAATGTACAAAACAATACGGCACGGCGAGAACAGCTTGCAGTACACGATTTTGCCGCAAAACGATGATTTCCGGATTGAGGGCAAGCTGAGCAACGCCAGCTGCCAGGCAGCGAACACATCCTCCGTAACGTGTACGTCCTCATCGAGCACGTCCAGTGGCGCCAAGCGCAGCTCGTCGGCGGTTGCGCCACGCCGTCGTCGCACATTCTTTGCGTATCTGGGGCTGATCTTTGTCTGCACGGTGATCATTGGGGCCGTGCTCATACCGTTTCTGGTCTCCGCCGAGTGTTTGCCCAGTCCCACTGAATGGTTCCTCAAAACGAAGGCGGCGTTCACGCACAGCGGCGACAGGCAGCAGCCACATTTGGCCGCGGCAGCAGCCACTGGGGCGAGGACAGCCATAGGGCCAGCACCAGCTCCACCGGTGGCTGCCATGTTGGGCCAGAATGTGGGCAAAACCGTGCAGATTGTCAATCGCAATGGCATCGAGCAGTTCATATTAAAGGTCAACAAGACTCTGCCAGCCAGCACCACTACATCAACAACAACAACAGCCACACCAACGACACCAACCCCAACAACAACAACTACTACAATAGCACCAGCAACAACAGCAACTCAGAGCATGCAAATCAGTGAACAAGTGGCACCCATGATCCCGGCGAGCACCGAGCGCCCAGCCTTGCCAAGGACAACCGTTGCCAACGCTGCCGTCGCCCCACCGGTTAACAATCGTCCGCTGGCAGCCACCCTAACCACGCGCATCATACAAGTACCGCTCCTCAAGTCGGCAGCCAAGAAGCCCATCATGCCGCCCGTCCTGGCCAAGACGCAGAGCACACAGCTTCAGCTTCAGCAGGAGCAACAGCAACAGCAATCATCATCAAGCAATACGGATGTGGGTCAGAACAAGAGCAACAACATTTGGATGAATACACGCTGGGCTTACATAGATCCCTCCACCTATGTCCAGTGGTCGGTGAGTATCGAATGCCTCTGGCTGTGTCCTTGTTTGACTCACACTCTCTCTCTCTCTCTCTCTCTCCCTCTGTATATCTATCTATCTATCTCCCTCTAATTTGCAGGGCTACAAGGCTGAGGATAGCGTGCTGCTGCCCGCACTACTCGGATTTGCACTTATCGGCATGATTTTAATTATAACCGTTTGCCTGGTGGCACGCAACAAGCGCACCATTGTGTCCTCCGTGCGCAAGCGAAATCGTAACGTGAGTACAAAATGCATTTAATTGCCATTGTGGGGGGGGCGAGCACCTTGCCTAACCTTGCACTAATTACAAGCAAACCAAAACCGCATCAAATTTCAAATGGTTCCACATATTCCTACTGAATACTGAATACTGTTAGTTTTTCGGCAATTAAATCAAAAGTGATGCATATTCCTCAAATTATAGCAGAGAATCCAATTAAAGTGTATGGCAACATATTTATATCTAATAAATTTCTTTCATATTTATAGCTTTACGTTCGCGATCATAAAATTCAAATCTTTTTTGAATGTCGACCGTTATATGTAAGTTGTGCAATGTGCGCGTATTAATGTTAATGGCAAAAAAAAAAAGAAAATGAATAAAAGAGCGCATAAGCTCAGTGTAGCGCTCGGTTACTGCGCATGACGTCAACAATGTGAAAAGGTTGACAGTGATATGTATGTATTTGGAGTTAGCATAGACATCTTGAACATTCAAAGTATGCTGTGTTCGACCTTCTTTCTGTTATGTCCACTATCAGCAAAAAGTGCAGGGTTGCAAAATTGTTGATGACGACGCAGCGTGTGTTTATCGATAAACGTAAACGACAACAAATTCCACGTCACAGTCGGCTGATACACGAAGCAAACGAAAATCAAAACGGACATCGTGGCCAAACATCGTGACACTAACGATTGGGCGCCTCAACATAATATTGTGGCGCTCTGAGCATGTGGGAGCGAGAGCGCTTAACTACAACCGGCAATACGAGAACACAGTGCAATGTGTGCGCAAGCGAGCAGGCAATAGACAACAACGTGAACAAGTGGTAGTGAACCAGCAGCGGCAGCAGCAGCAACAAAAACCAACAACACTATTGCCCGTTGGAGCCGAGAGTCGTTTGCGTGGCAGTTTTTTGTTGTTGTTGTTGTTGTTGTTGTTGTCGTTGTCGTTGGTGGTACTGTTGGCGTTCTTGTTGTTAGTGTTTTAGCTGTTGTCGCTACCGCTAGCAGTGTTTTGTTGTACTGCTGCGGCTGGTGTCTGCGCGCTGTTGTTGTTGCTGCGCTCGGCTCTGTTTAGCCAGTAGGCCGCCTTGGCATTCACACACAGTGTTTTCGGTGAAACGTAGCAACACATTCATTCAAGTCAGTCAGCCAGTCAGTTAGTCAGTCACTCACTCACTCACTCACAGGTGAGACACTAGCTAAACTAATACCCAGAGGCAGGCAGGCAGGCAGCAGAGGCGGCTGGACCACTAGACCACTGGACCACTGGAACACTGGAACACAAAATACAAATATCCCAATAAAAATTTCGAATCCAAAAAATTTACCGTTGAACAAGAATAACAAGTGGAAGCAAAAGAAATATACACAACTGAAAGACGCCTACGTCAGCAAATTGCAGCACAAATTCCAATCCTGTAAGCAACAACAACAACAACAACAATAACGACAGCCAACTCGCTACGTCTAGTGAAAAGCAAAAAAGAAAGAAAAGAAAAAAAAGAAATTTGCTTGCGTGTGGCGCTAGCCGCCTCTCTCTCTTGTGCGTGTGTGTGTGTGCTTGTGACTAGTGCGCGTATCTGTGTGTGTGTGTGTATGTGTGTATGCCAACAAGGCAAATTTATATTGTTTGCTTTAATTGTGTGTGTGTGTGTGTGTGGGTGTAAGTGCGCGCTGTTGATGCATGTGCCAATTGGCATTTGCATGCACATGGCCATAATTCCGCTGCCGTCGTCAGCTGCTGCTGCTGCTGACGTTGCAACAGCCACGCGCACACGCACACATACAGACACCCGCACAGAGCGTGTGACCGATAGAGACAGAGAGAGAGAGAGTGAGTGAGTGAGTGAGGGCGCCTCAGTTAATTGCATTCACTAATTCCATCAACTTGCAACATTTTGCAGAGACGAGCAACAAGCCAGAAGAAGCAACAACAATTAATTATGGCCATCAAACCAGGTCTTGGCCGCAAGGCGAGCAACAAGAATCCACCGATACTTAGCCATGAGTTCGTCATACAAAATCATGCCGATATCATCTCCTGTGTGGCGATGGTGTTTGTGGTTGGACTAATGAACGAGTCGACGGCATCGTTTGCCAGCGCCTTCATCTCGCTGCACCACAATGTGAGTGGCGAGGAGGCGAGCCGAGAGCAGCCGTATGGCAAGCCGTTCACGTATGTGGCCGGCATCAAGGACTATTGCGCGATATTCTTCTATACACTGACCTGCATCATTATGCACGCCATCATCCAGGAGTTTGTGCTGGACAAGATTAGCAAGAAGCTGCATCTGTCCAAATTTAAGCTGGCACGCTTCAACGAATCCGGCCAACTGGTCGCATTCTATCTGCTGTCGTTCATTTGGGGCACGCACGTGGCGCTGCGCGAAGGCTATCTGGGCCAGGTGGCCCAGCTCTGGGAAGGCTATCCGGAACACGCGATGACCTTCCTGCACAAATTCTACTTCATCATTCAGCTGTCGTACTATCTGCACATGCTGCCCGAGCTCTATTTCCAGAAGGTGCGCACCAAGGAGGAGCAGCAGCCCAAGATCATACATTCCATTAGCGGCTTCACGGTCATCGTGCTGGCCTACACGCTCAGCTTCCAGCGTTTGGCTCTCGTTCTGCTCACGCTGCACTACTTTAGCGAGCTGCTCGTCCACATTTTCCAGCTGATTGGCGTCTTCGATCGCGAGGAGCGTCTGGCTCGCGTCGGCATTGTGAACAACGTGTGCTTCGTCCTGGTGCGCTTCGCCACCTCCGTGATTGGTGTGCTGACGCTCTACTATGGCATTTGCGTCTCTGGCGGCAGCTACAATCTGCGTGCCGTTGTTGCGCTGATCGGCCTGATTGCCGTTCAGGGCTATCTGGTGTTCTCCTTCATAACCGAGCAGCTGCGCGCCAAGCGCGAGGCGAAACGTGAGGCCAAGCTGCAGGCGGCGCAGTCGAAGAAGGCGAAGGCGCCCAACAAGGACAAAGTGAAGCGCAAAAAGGAGAGCGACCTGCCCGAGGCGGATCAGGCCTCCTCCAGTCCGGTCAAGCAGAAGCTCAAATGAAGCAGCTCAGCTGCGACGGCAGCCGCAAACACAATCAAATGCAACAAAATCTTCCGCACACTTCCAGGCGCTCAATCAACTTATAAACCAACAAACCAACAAACCAACAAACAAACAAACAAAAAAACAAACAACAAGCAACGGCAACACGAACAGAACAGAACAGACTCCATTAGCTACATACACTAAACAACACAGCACAACACAGCACAACAAAACGCATGAAACTTTTTTATACTGTCGCATTTACAATATTCTCTCAGAGCGCAAGCTTTTCGTAAATCTAAATGTTTTGTTTCATTATAAGTCTTTTTTTTTTATTATTATTATTATTATTACATAATAATTTTTATTTCAAATAAACAAATTTTTTTTATTTTTATACAAGAATACTTAAAAAAAAAAAAACAAAAAAAAACAATTTTTGATCAAAATTTTATATATTTTTTTTCGTCTGTTGTGTGTGTGTGTGTGTGTGTGTGTCTGTCTGTGTGGGTGAAATACTTAAGCAATGTAACATATATATATATGTATATGTATGTGACATTGTTAACATGTATGTACACATATATTCAAATATACGTATCTTTGTGTGTGCAACTCGAGTACTTTTAATGTTAAACATTTTGATCGTGTGGTATTTTATACGTCCTATCGAATGTAACACAAAACAACAAATATATTTTGTATAAGAAAAACAAAGTGTAAATATTTTTAAAGCAGGGCTTGGATTATACCTATCTATACATATACATATACATATACATATATATATATATATATATGTATCTACCTACCTATATATATATGTGAGACTTTGAGTCGACTTAAACTAAAACTTAATCACAACCTCCTCAACTCTCTCTTATTTCTCATGCAGGACATTGAGGAGCAAGGCGCCGAGGATAATGCCACTCTGCTCACAACCACAAATCTGTCCGACGATGATTAGATACAATGTATATAAAGCATATATAAAAATATATAAAACAACAACAACAACAACAAACAAGAAAACCTAAAAAAGAAAAACAAAACAAAACAAAACATAAACTTTAGTCGTGCGTGTGCCCCACTTTTTTCGCTTTTTGATGTTTTATTAAATATTATTATTATATTATTATATTTTTTTTTTTCAGATATGTATTTACATATTTTTATGATATATATACAAAAACATATACAGGCATATATAGATAAACAAAATTTTGATCAAAAACCAAAACAAGAAGAAAAGCTTACAAAAAAACTAAATTAATGAATGGAATATTTCAAAACGTATTTTAATCAAATATAAATTCGACAGATAATCAAGTATGTGCACAAAACGTTTGCTTTATATATGTGTAAAAATCACTATATACATATAAATTATATATATATTACTTTCAAGATTTTTAAACATATTTCAATGTATATTCAAGGCGTGCACGTATTTGTATTATTTGCATTTGATATATATATATAACCAAGATCATATATATATATATAAAAATTATTTATGTTAAGAACCTAACTTTTTCCAAAAAAAAAGTAAAAAAAAATTAAATACTGTCCAAGCTAAGCTATGCAAAAAAGAAATATATATATACATATATATATATATATATCTATTTAAAAAAAAATTAAATGAAAAGAAAAAGTTGACAAAAAAAAAAAATAAAACTCAAGCAATTTTCATTGTTATGTTTCCAAAGTAAACAAAAAAAAAACCAAAAAAAAAACCTAGAAGACTGTTTCTTGAAAACATATTAAGGATTCTTTGAATAAGCTCTAAAAAACACAAATTTTTTTTTTTTGTTCAGCACAAAATTCCTTCCATTTTGAGCATTTTTTCGTTAGTTTCCGACAAACTTTAGGTATATGAATATATACTGATATATACAAATATGATTTTTAGCACAAATATTAAGCTTAAACTGCATTTAACAGGGTCGGAAAGTCGACAGTTGGCTAACGTGGCTTGAAGAGATTATCAGAGTTGGCAACGCAGCACCCTGCCGCACGCACCTATACTTATGCAACAATCATTTAAGTCCAGTCTAGAGAGCAGTCCAGTCTCTTGAGCACAAATTGCAAAGGCAGCAATAACAAAGATGAAGTATTAAGCGGAAATTGCATAGAGTTAGAATATTGAAGAGCTCATATACATATATATATATATAGATATACAACATATATATTATATATCCAGATCTAGATCCATGTCTGTCTGTAGATCATAGTTCGATTGATAAGGAAATACAAATGAAATGAAAAGTAATACTATGTACACTGTATACACTATATATGTTTATGAATATGTATGTATGTATGTATGTAACTGTATGTATGTCGATCTATATAACTGTGTAAATCATTGAGAGTTGTAATTGTAATTTGAGATGATCTGTATTTTTGTAAGCATAATATATACCTATGTATATGTATGTATATATATATATATATATATATATATTTATCAGAAACGGCAAGCTGGGCGTGAGGGGAGGGCGCACTTACAATTGATTTGCTCATTATATGATATACCTATATATATATATATATATATATATAGTATATGCTATAATATAAGCAAACTTTAAACACAAATGGCTTGCATTTACACATATATATATATATACACCAGCACGCATAAATATATATATATATATATACATATATGTATATGTATTATTGAATAAATCAAATCAAAGATTCCAAACACGGATAGTATATATCCAACATATATCACTATAATTGTTACAAATTATTTGCAAATGCTAAACAGTTAAGTCCATATACCAGAGAACATACTACACATATGTATATATATATATATATATATATATATATATATATATATATATATATATATATATATATATATATATATATATATATATATATATATATATATATATATATATATATATATATATATATATACAAATTTATATATATAAAAGAAACACAAAACACTATATTGAATGTTTTTGCTTGTTAAAGTGAATAATAATAAAGAGCAAACTAACTGCATATAATACATATCTGAAGCATTTCATTAATATTTGTACAATAGATGAATATATTTATGTATGGAGCTATATTCCGGTATCACGACTTTCACGACTTTTGCTGCTGCTGCTGCTCGCGCTGCTGTTTGTCGCGTTTATTTTGCTGCGTCGCCAAATGATTCTGCACGAAACTTAGAAAATTTTGATCTTCTGTTTTGTTCTTGGCATCGGTTTCCAGCTCCTCGTCGGCATCCATTTGCACCGGCACGAGGGTCGGTGCCATTAGGTACACACTGTTCTCTGAAGTGGTCTTTGGATCCTGCAAGCAACGGGGGGAAAAAAAACGGGAATTAGCTAAAGTCCTTGATCAGATCTGAATCTTCCATGGCGACTAACACTGATGTCGAGACCCATGGGCACAGGTGCGCCCGCCTCGTCGATGTTGTTGGCTGGCAGTGGCATTGCCTGCTGCTCGGCCAGGCGCTCTAGCCGCATCTTCTCATACACCGGCTTGTAGTCGCGCTCGTATTCGGTCACACAGTCCAGCAGATGCTTGATGAGCGTCGCAAAGCCGATGCCCGTCTTGGCCGAGACGCCGCAGGTGATAAGATTCTCGTAAAATGTGTCGAGGGTGAGGGACATGGTGCGTGTCAGATTGTTGATATAGCTGTGCTCCTCTTCGAGCGCATCCTGGAACACCTCAAAGTCGGTCATCCACTCCTGCACGAAGCTAGAATCCTTCAGGTCAATCTGTTCCATAACAATATAAAATGGATTTTAGGACAACTCATTTAGCATTCAGCTCGAGGCTCGCTCACCTTATTGATCACTATCAGGAAGGGTAGCCGTGTCTTGTAGAGTATGGAGCAGGCATACAACATGTTCGACATGAATGTGGTGGGGCAACTGGAGCGGACAACATCCATGACATAGACAACGATCGTGGGAAACATGGTGGCGAGTCCTTCGGTGATGATGCTGCCGGATGCCGACCAGGTGAACACCTCGATTTGGCCAGGCGTATCGATGATGCACCATTTGTGGCCACGTTCGCCGGCACGTCGCACGAGCTCCGCAAATTTGGGCATCTTGGTGGTGAACATGTTGAGCGCAGTCACAATTCCACCATTGGGGCCCAGCTGATACTGTTTCATGACCTCTTTGTAGTTGACCGTGTCACGTATGTCGATATGCGCTGCATAGGGCACCTCATGACAGGCGGGATCCAGGTTGACGACGTACGGATTAAACTGAGTCTGGGCGTGCTCGATCAGGCTCCGGGTAAAAGTAGTTTTCCCGGAGCCGGCCATGCCCAGCACAATGATGCAGACAGGCGAATCGCGAATACCTTCGCTGAGGCTAAGCGCTTCCAGATTGATGTCATTGATGCTGACATTAGCATTGCTGCTGCCACTGCTACTGCTGCTGGACGGCTTGCCGGACATTCTTGCTGCACTGTGCCGCAAACAATGCTGCACGCTTATGAATTTGACAATCACAGTGCGATGTATTTGGGTAAACAGTGGCAATGCTGGTTTCAACTATTTGCAACGGTATGGTAGCTTTGCTAATGAAATTGATAACAGATGGCGGCACTGTGCGTGTTCATGCACATGCGCACAATAACGGCCAACACTTTTTAAATGTATGGTATTTATAATTTCAGTATCGACAATAGATGGCGCTATACAAAATTATTCTATTCTTTAATATAAAGACTTATTGTAATTATACAAACGTTTGAAAAAATATAGAGATTCTATTATGATAGCAGCATATTAATTTAGACCTCAAATTTGAGCATTTGACATTCACACGTTAACGTAGAAATATTACAACTAGGTGGCAGCCCTCAGTTTGTAGTTTGGCGCGGCTATGGATACACGTCTAGAGATCAAGCTGCAGCAGCCGAATCCGCTGTTCATGCGATGGCTGGAACGTTGGCTACATGAAGCCGAGCAACGCAACCGCAAGTCGCAGCACAAGCTGCGCCAGGCGCTCCAAGCTCTGCGCAACTATCCGCTGCCATTGTACAGTGGCCGCGAATGCGCCGTGCTCCGGGGATTTGGCACGACGCTCTGCCAGCTAATCGATGATGAACTGCGTCAGCATAGGCTGCTGGCCAGTCAAGCCAAAGTGCAGACCATCATCACCAGCACCACCAACAGCACGCAGTATCAGGAGCAGGTGCAGCAGGTTGTCAAAGCAGTGCAAAGGAAACAAAAGAAACAGCAGCTGCAGAAGCCCAAGAAGTTGACCAAGAAGGCACAACAGGAGCTGGCAGCAGCCGAGGAACGGGAACGTGTCGTCCACATGCCAGCGGGCAGCTACCACATTGTACTGCTGGTGGACACGCAGGAGACGAGTGGCAAGAATAAGCGCATCTTGGACCAGACCCGTAGCTATCTGCAGACGCTGAACGTGGAGCACGAGGTGCGCCGCCTGACTGTCGGCGACTTTCTATGGGTAGCGCGCGATGCCGCCGGCAATGAGCTGGTGCTGCCCTACATTGTGGAGCGCAAGCGCATGGATGACTTGGCGAGCAGCATACGCGATGGCCGCTTCCACGAGCAAAAGCATCGGCTGCACCAGTGCGGACTGCCGCACATCATCTACCTGATCGAGGACTATGGCGACAACGAGCAGCTTGGCCTTCCGCTGGAGTCCTTGCAGCAGTCACTCATCAATGCCCGCGTCCAGTCCACTGGCATCCAGGTGGTGCGCAGCGACAACCACTATCGCTCCATGTGCTATCTGAGCGGCGTTGGCGGCGCCTTGCAGCAGCTCTACGTGGACGCGTCCAGGTCGCTGCACAGCGCAGACAAGACGCAACTAACCGCAGCGCAGGCCGACAGTTGCCAGATGGGCCTGCTCAAGTTCCGTGCACTGTACGAGGATTCGGCACGCAACGCCCAGCTGACGGTGCGCGAAGTGTTTGTCCAGCAGCTGCTGCAGCTGCATTCGCTCTCCCTGGACCGGGCGCTGGCCATTGTGGAGCGCTATGCCACGCCGCGGCTGCTGCTGGATGCCTATGGGGAGTGCGAAACCGAGGCCGAAGCCCGCCAGCTGCTGGCTGGACTCGGGTGCGGTCCGCTGCAGCGGCCACTGGGCGACAAGCTGAGCCAGTGCATACACCAGTTCTACACAAGCGAGTTCTAAGGATCAATTAGGTTCAGTAATTGTATTTAGTTAATTGGACATATCTAAAGTTATATACACATATTTATACATTTAGAATTATGACTTGGACTAGTTATAGAGGGAGAACGAACAGACGATCGGAATTCAGTTTAGATATTGCGGAAATGGCGAATGGCCAGATCCACTGGCAAATCGAAGTCAAACTTGGACAGTGCGTCGATGGACCGCAGCGAGTCGCGGAAGCCCGTGCATGCCACATAGCTGTTGGACGTGTAGTATGTATCGATGAGCTCGTTGCAGCTGAGTATCAGATTGAGCCACTCCACCAAGACATGTGCGCTGCAAGCGGAAGAGGAAGCGGAAGAGGAATGCTAATTGAAATTGAAATTGAAATTGAAATTGTTGAGCTCACTTGAGTCCGGCACAGATGAGCGCCTTGAAGTGGGCGTTGTAGCTGCGCTTGTAGGGCCGATGCATGGCCAGGATCATGCCGATGGCGCTCAGCAGACTCTGCTTGGCTGTTACCGCATGCGCGTCCACAATGTCCAGTTGGAAACTCTGCGAGAGTTTCCTGGCCGGCGTATTGTTGTACTCCTCGCCGTGCTTCAGATTGTAGTACTCGAGTATTAGCTCCCAGGCGTGCATGCCACGACCAATGCCAAGGAACTGCATCTCTGCTGCTGCACCCGCCGCCACACGCTGTGCGCCCGGGTGCAGGCAGCGCATGAAGGGCACCATTAGACTGGACGCCGCCGATTCGGCTGGTATGCGCAGTCCGTGCTGGATGAGCTGCTGCAATGTGCGCGCAAAGTTCTTGCGCACCACATTGGTTAGCTCGCGGCCAATGGTGGCTATGGAGTCGCCACGCATATGCACAATGCGGCGTCCCAAGGACTTGTCCGTGTCCCAGTCGTAGCGCTCGTACATGTCCTCATCCGAATCGGATGAGGCGGCGGCGGCGGCTGCACTTGCGGCATAGGGCGTCAGCTCGTGGCCGGCGGTGCTGACAGCAGCACGCCTGGAACGTGGCGGCAAAGTGGCCAATGCTCCATTGTCTGCATTAACGGAGACGCTTGGTTTATTGGCATTGATGGCCTGATGTTCGCGTTGCTGGCGTAGCGCACGCTTGATATTGGCCAACTTCTCGCGATCGCAACTCAATGTGGCGGCTAATGCTGCCACCTCCTGGATGTCCACCTCCAGTTGTGCGCGCAGATCCCTTACAAAATAAATACATATTTAAAATTGGTTAAATATCGGCAAATTAATATCGATAGTTTTGCTGATCGGTCTGACGGGGCTGCCACTCATCGAGAATTGGGCAAACTGCTAACGGATCATTACTCAAAATGTACAAATTTATCGACGCGCTTTGTTTATCGATTGGCGTTGCCACTGTGACTACAGAACTTAACGGGTATTCCAATCAACACAGCTGCGGCAACATCTACAGTAATTATATTTCGTATTAATTTTCACTCACCCCCAATGGTTGCCCTTGTGCGTCTTCTTCAGAGAGTTCTGCTGAAAGTCTCCTTGGCGCTTGGCAAAGTGTGTGGTGGCGAACATCTGCATCAGTAGCGATGCCTTGTCGAGCAGGCCATGCGCCTTGCTGTGCAGACTTTCGCGTCTTGGTGCATACTCCGTGGAGTTGGATGATGATGATCCTGCCGCGGCTGCCGTTGTCACACTGTTGCTGCTACTGTCGGTTGTTGTCGTTGTCGATGAGGTCGCCACCACGGTCAGTTGACCGGGTGTCTGCTTTGCTGTCTGCTTGGCCGCATAGCTGTTGTAGGCACCACTGAGCAGCTTCAGCTTGTCACTGGCGCTGGTGGTGCCGCCGCCAGTGCCACCAGCGGTGTCGCACTGCAGAAAGGCGATGAAGCGCTCCAGATCGGTGATTTGTGTCTTCAGCTGAGCCACCAGCTGCTCCTTCATCTTGAGCGGACCCACAAACTCGCCAATGGCATTGTCCACCTGATGACGCAGCTGCTCGGTGCTGAGAGTGGGCAGCTGATGCTGCTCAACCTGCAGATTGAGCTTGGTGCGTAGCTCGTCCAGTATGAACTTCTGCTTCTCGAGCAGCACATGCTGCGGCAACACACCGGGCGCACCCGAATCATAGGCCAGCTGCTCCAGCTCCGTTAGCTGCGACTTCAGCTGCTCGATCAGCTGGCCATCGGGCGGTGACGCCGTCTGCGTTTCATCATTGTCGTTGTCAGTGCTATCGGCCTGTGCGGCCTCCGGTATGCCCTGAAAGGCGAAATCCTCCAGATCACGCAGAAGCTGGTCCCGCTCATCAGTGGGCGCCTCCACAATCTGTCGCACGCGCAGCTGGACGTGCGCAAACTGCGAGGTCAATGCCAAAAGTGAGCTGGTCAACACCTCCTGCTCCTCCTCAATGCTGCGCAAACGTGCCAATTCGCTGGCGCTCTCCTCATCCGCCTCCATCACTACTGGCGGCTGCTTCTCCAGCTCCTCATTGAGCACCGTTGGCTTCAGTTCACAGTCGCCGCCTGTTATCAGCTCGGAGCTGGCACTGTTGGCATCATCATAATTTGCGCCTAACGGCGACCAGCGTTCGCTCAACGGCTGCGCCTCGTCCTCGGCAAAGGCGTCCGCGTCCTGATCAGTTTCTAGATATGCTGCACTCTCCACGCTTTCCACCTCCTCATTGACAGCTGCTGCTTCTGCTTCTGCTCCTGCTCCCGCTGCAGTCGCTGCCTTTGTCAACTGCTGCAAGTTGTCACAGCTGGCACTGCTGCTGCTGCTCTCTGGCTGCTGACCTTCGGCCAGCGTGGCGTTCATGTCCATATGTGTGGCTGGGGCCAGCGCAGTTGGCACTTTCACCAATGCCACGCTTTCCCACTGGTCGAGTTGCTGATGTGAAAAATCAATCACTCGCTTGTGCTGCCAACAGCTGGCCAATCCGCTGGCATTTGCCTCTACGTGTGTGCGGGTGGTTGAGCCTCGAGAGTTGGCAAAGCCTAAAGGCTGTCAGGCAGAAGGACGGGCAGGTTGCTTGCCTCTTGCAGTCACGAAGCGAATGCTGCGATTGCTTTGCACGCACTGACTGAGTCCATTTTCAGTTTTCCATGCAAAGCGTTTATCAATGGGGTTGCGTTAAGCTTAAAGCTTGCCGCCTTTTAGGGGTTGCAATTCAAACGAAAGCTAAACAAAAGATAGTCGAGCAGCTTTCTAGCTTTCTAGCTGGACGAGTATAAAGAAAGCTTTGTGTAGCAACTGAAAGAATGAGCTTAAAATATAAATAAAGCTTAGCGTACAAATTCAAAGAATGAGCTTACAAAGTATAAACTCAGCTTGGATGAACAGAATTTTATTAAATTTTTTATACCACGCCCAAAACTTCACGCATTTCAAATGCTAGAGACTTGTGCTTTCGCAAGTTTGATTAAAGTTTGAAAGTCAGTCTACAAAAAAAGTTATTAAGCATTTAGTTTCCCCTAACACGCACCTATTGGCGCAGCGCAGTCGCTGAGTAAACTGCGCAGTTAGCAGAGCGTATGCGTGTGCGTGTGTATGTATGCGTTGTTTGCATCATTTCCCACTCAATGATCGACTGACCTTGACCGAGTTGAGTTCGCAAGAGTTGAGCACAACTTTTGGCGGGAGTTTTGCCCTATATAAGGGCAAGCCGTCTGCCCAGTTCTTCAGTTGGTTTCCTGACCCCCTGGTGGTCAGTCGTGCAGTGCAGTGCAGTGCAGTCCAGTGTAGTGTAGTGTAGTGTAGTGTAGTGCAGTGCAGTGCTTCCCCTCCGTCTCCTCATCCGCTCCTTCCTCTGGATTTGGTAAGTTTTTAAATAGTTAATAATTTTAGTGATATGTTAAGTATGTAATTTTTTGCTTTTTATTATAATTTTTTTTTTTTTTTTTATATGTGCCCTCTGCCCGTCTCTCTACCGCCGCTGGACTCTCTACCCCAGCTGGACTCTCTACTGCTGCCCGACTTTACCGTTATCCGACTCTCTACCGCTGCTCGACTCTCTACTGCTGCCCGAATCTCTACTGCTGCCCGACTTTACCGTTATCCGACTCTCTACTGCTGCCCGACTCTCTACTGCTGCCCGACTCTCTACTGCTGCCCGACTTTACCGTTATCCGACTCTCTACTGCTGCCCGACTCTCTACTGCTGCCCGACTTTACCGTTATCCGACTCTCTACCGCTGCCGATGCTCGACTTGCGGAAAATTTGCCCTCTATAGGGACAAGCCTTCTTTTCCATTTCTTCTTCTCTTCTTCTCCTTCCCTTCTCATTCTGGATCTGGCTTACCATATACTCATATTTAATACTCATATATTTAACTAATTAGTAATTTTTGTAATATATTCATTAATTATATTGCTTAACAAAATGGTTTGATAATAATTTTATTAAACCCCAAACCCATTAAAACCGGGAATATCAAATGCTTGCGTACGAGTTGATGTTCTTCGCTTGCAATATATATGTATGTAAAATGAGCCTGTTTTGGAATATGCGCTCTTCGGAAGGGTTCAGGGGATCTCCTAGTCGGGCATACTCGACTAGAGCTTTCTTAAGAATAATTTTCCTGTTTGAAAATTCCCTTTGCGTTTATGGGATTTTCGTCTTAATTTCCCGCCCACAACATTATGTACCCACAAATTCAATTTCTATTTATGTACCATTTGTCTGAGAAGAAAAGGTCCACGGCCTGGCCGCTACACTTAAATGCCCATGTGAAATACCTAAATTTATGCAAATAGTAAAGAATTTCCTTTGATTTCCCTCTGGTCTGCCTAAGCTTTTGTAAGCTTTCATTGCTAGCTGCCAGCTAGGCCTTAGCTTGTTCCCAGACCAAAGCTCGTTCAGCTTTTGAGCTGTAATTTCCCAAAGTTGTCCCAAAGTCAAATGCCCTCAACTATTTCGTCAGGGGAACAATGACCGACTTGACATCTTTTTCCCCTTCAACGGGAAAAACACCCATATAAGTGTGATAGGCTGAGATTGACAGAAAACGTTCGCGATAAGAATTGACTATCGACTCTTCTGACTGTTTTGGGGGGCATTACGAACATACATATCATATAGTTCTGGTCGGGTATCAGAAATGTTTTGGTGCTGCTCGCGATAAGCTAATCAGCTTGTCGAGTCGAGTGGGGATGACAGACCGATTGGCGGTCATTTTGGGGTCGTTAGGGCTGGGGACACGCATTCGACTCGGACATTGAGTGAAACCAAATTCGTTTTCATTTTGTATTCATATATTTCACTTAAATAAAAAAAAAAAAAAAACATATATATATATTTTTATATATATATATATATATATATATATATGTATAACTGGGAATACTTTGTGTCATTTAGCGTGGAGTGAAATTATTTTTGCCTCCATCGACTGGCAGCAGGGCGCCGGTGGTGAAGCTGGCCTTGGAGCTGGCCAGGAACGCAGCGGCCTCGGCCACCTCAAACACATCGCCGACACGGCCCATGGGATGGGAGTTGACGGCGCGTTCGTGCAGCGATTTGTATGCCTCGTCGACAATGCCAATGCGGCTGTGTATGTTGGTGACCACAAAGCCCGGATTCACCGAGTTCACACGGACGCCCTGGGGCGCCAGCTCCAGCGAGACGATTTTCGTGAACTGATCCAGTGCTGCCTTCGATATGCCGTAGGAGAGGGCGCCGGGGAAGTGGCAGATGCCGGCACAGCTGCTAATATTGACAACAGCGCCTTTAGTCTTCAGCAGATGGGGCACGGCTGCCTTGGTCAGGACCACAATAGCGCGCAGGTTGGTATTGAGCACTGCATCGAATTCATCAATGTCCAGATCGATGAGCGGGCCGGTGCCCAAAATGCCGGCATTATTCACCAGGACATCGATGCGTCCGTACTTGTTCAGCGTCTGTTGTATTATTGTATTGGCATCCTTGGTCACATCGGCCACCACATTGAGAGTCTGGACGCCTTTATAGAGCTGCTGGAGTTTCGCCTGCGTCGCCTCCAAATTGCTAACGTTGCGTCCGACCAGCGACAAATGCGCTCCCTCACGGGCCATCACCTGGGCTATGGCAGCGCCGATGCCGCTGCTGGCCCCCGTCACAATTACCACCTTGTCGCTGAGGCTCATCTTGTTCGACTGTGTACGCCGTGCACTGTACGGCGTGCATTTATGTGCGCCGCACCCGCCTATCTCGCGCCGGCTGATAAGATTAAACTGACGGCGAACGTGACGTAAATTGTGCTCGTGTGTAACCTGTTGAGGCGATGCATGCCCATTGCCATTCACTCATTGATTCTACAGCTGCAGAACGAGTGGCAGCGGCCCCGAGGATGGCCTGATGATAGGGGGTACGTGCTAAGACCCCTCTGACCATGGCCCCATTTACCAAGTCAAGCGACAAGTTTTTTAATTAAAACTTTTTGCGGCTTCTCCGATTTCAAAGATTTGTGAAATCATGTTCCCAGCTGTCGCCACTCCTCCACTCAACCCTTCAGTCTAAGCCTAGATAGATAGAGAGAGAGAGAGAGAGAGAGAGAGGGAGAGCGAAAGGGAGGCCGGCCTCCTAAATGCCTGCTGTTTGCCGTCTACTGTCTGCTGCCTGCTCACATTAACTTTAAGCGTTTCCGTTGTCAGATAATTAACATTTCCATTTAGCTGGCGCTGGTAGCTGCCTAGAATCGGCTCATATATCACCCAGAGCCGCCAAGAGCCGCCAAGAGCGCACTCAACTTGTATGAAAGAAAAATACATAAACAGCGGGTGAGACCGAGAGAGACGAGTGATTGCGATAAGAACTGTTGGAAATTATCACAGCACTTGTTATGATAGTTGCTGACTGTGAGGCAGGAGCGAGTGTAGCTACTGTGGGCCCCGCTCAAAATATTCCATTCGCTAACTAGTTAACTACCTGGCCAACAGCTTTTATACGCGCGTCCTCTTTTCGGGCGCATTTCATAAATTTTAATGAAGTCGCCAGCTGAGCTATCTAAGTGACCTCAGACACCTAGTCACTCAGATAGGGCATGCAATTATGTTGTCTAAATAGTTAGCAATAACATGCTGTTTCCTCTATACTCTATACTATGATGACTCTCCGATTGCTCAATATAGTATACGTTCAATTAAAGGTATTACAATCATTATCCATAAATCATTCAAGACTTGCTTCGTTTATTGCTTAAAAATGCCAGTAAGCGTGCGCTGCTGGGCAATGCTCGACTATGAGTTACCCGCACCCCAGGAAAATAATTGAATTTCCTGCGTATTTCCAATGGGAAGTGTTTTAGTCATGGAGCAGCTGAAGTCACAAGTAAAATCGAGACTTTTATATAGACAAATAAATTCAGGTATAGCCAGTGCAAGATCATCATGGGGATCAAAGCAAGCTGTTCATCAGGCCTACTCCAGTCGTCTGTCAGCTAAATTAGAATGTAACCAATAAACCACCCTTTAGCTACCTCTTTCAATGGGTATGCTCTTGCCTTATCTGCTCACTCGTGTTACTCATATTCATACAAAATCTGTTTTCCCTCATATTTAGTAAATAATTTGTTATGTTTGTATTACACTCTCATTGTAAAAGCCGTTAACATCAGCTTGCTATTTGGCTCTCATCCATCATCCATCATCCGTCACAGACTCAACTGGAGTCTATCCGAAGGCAAAGCAAACCAAAATCATAAATTGAATTCATGAACTCGACGTTTTCTTTCTTTATTCATGCTTTATTATTTTCCATTGCTTTCCTTTATTTGATTTGATTTTATTTTTGGTCTGCCTGCTGCAGGGACTAATGTATGCGTAGCAGAACAGGAATTAATAAGTGAGTGCAATTAGGGAGTGTCAAGAGCAAAGTTCCTAGATGCCGTTGCAGCACTCATTTTGTAATAAATTAAATTTTAATAACAGCAGAACAAACGAACAAGCCAAAAAAAAAAAAAAAATATATATATCAGGAAAAACACACACAACTTAAGTCTAACTAAAGCTAGCGGCTATATATAAAGCAATCTGTGAAAAGTTGATTGAGGGTAAATGGATTCATGAATATGGAAATTGAGCTACTTCAGTGCAGCTTTGTTTTTCACGGGCAGAAATGAGGCCAACAGGCAGCCAGCTGAAAGGTGGAAATGGAGAGAAATCAAAATAATAAATAATAAATAAAAGGGATAAAAGGGCGCTGCCCTAAGTAGCAACTTACTGAACATAAAGCAGCTGACCATGAGGAATGGCGGCAGACAGCCAGTGGTCATGAGTGCCGGAAAGAAGATGTTGCCCAGTAAAGAGCCCATGCGGCCAACCATCATGCTGAGCGAGACGATCATGGTGCTGTCATGGGTGATACAATGCCCGGTGAGATTAGCCAGGAATGGAATGGGTTAGTTAACCGTGTGACGACCTACCGGAGCGCGGTGGGGAACATGCTGAGCGAGGCGCTGATGAGTGATGTGCCCGATATACTGCCCATGGAAACGAACACAGAGGCCAGGGCCAGGGTCGTCGTGGCTGAGCTCGACCAGTACATGCCCAGGGCACAGGAGCCGGTGGTAGCCAGACACAGGACTATCAATCAAATCAAACGAGCACAATTCAGGAGCAATCCTCTGGCAGGAGTCTATGATTAATACTAACTAATAATCCGCTTGACGCCCACCAGATTGACCAGGACACCGGCCAGTGTATAGGACGCCAGGCCGGAGGTGGCCACAATCAAGTTGTTGGTATAACTGTCGGCGCTCACGTTCACCGTGCATTCCGCCAGGCGATCGCCCAAGGCTGCCTCCACTTGCATCTGGGTGCGGTTCACGCTGTAGGCGACAATGTCGCACATGCTCGTTCCGCCGGGCTGCTCCTGGCTGCTGGCCAGGTTTTCATACTCCTTGATGGAGGCGAATAGCTGGGGCATCCAAAGACGCATCGTGTTCTGCCTGCCCAAAGTCGTTCGAGGATTAGCCACCAAAGCGCCTGACTTCCAAAACAACTTACCCCAGCAGCACGCAGAAGTTGAGCAGATATACTAGGAGCGAGGGTCCCAAGTAGGGTTTGACGAAGAGCGGTCGCAGCTGGAGCAGACCGCGATGCAGGGAACTTTTTGGTTTGCTGGCCAGCTCGACGTCCGCATCCTTGGGCTGGGCCTTATCCGCAGCTGGCTTGGCATTGCCGGCAGTCGGGTCCAGCTGTTGGGCGTCGAGCTTCGGAGCCAGCTCATTGGCAAGTTCTTTGATCTGGGAGTTGCCAAAACGAAACCAACTCAGCTATGCAAATTAGTTTCCAATTTTCATTAATTTCACTCACTGGATACGCCGAGCGCGGCTGGCGCTTGTTCAGGGCGTAGATGAACCTGAACGCCTCCAGCGCCTCCTTGTTCCGCCCGCGCGACATTAGAAACTTGGGACTCTCCGGAAAGAAGGGAAACAGAGCACAGCTCACGATGCTCGGCACAGCGGTGATGGCCACAAATACCTGCCAGGCATGCACTGCAAGTGGACGCCCAAGAAAAGTTTGACATAATTGTTTAACTCTATAAGCACTCGAAATATGTTTGTAATCAGGCGTAATTAGGTATGCAGAGCCAGGAGTTGGTTTAGCCGAATTCCTAGACCTGAATTTCAAGTGGTTGCTTGTTTAACATGAAGATTGTCACCTAGTTAAACTTATAAGCTTCACATTAAATGACTCTTGATTCAATTTTAAGTTGCACGAACTTAATTGAATCAATCAATGATTATGTATTGTTTTGTTAATTAATTACTTAGTAAGGCAACTCAGGCAAATCTTGTCATTGATTTGCTTTATTAAGTTTTTTTTTGCTAGACTTCTAGATAATTATTTAAGGGGATTAATGCGAAAAGCATCGATGGTCTATTCGATAGTATCGATAAAGAGTAAAATTTCGGATAGACTGATGTAGATAAAGGAAAGCTGAATGTTGAGGTTAAAAATTCCCCAAGTCCCTAGAAAAATAATAATAATCAATAATATCGATGGAGGCAACCATCGAAAGGCGCCATATTCCATACTATTCCATACACAATTCATAAATCTATATAACTAATTTATAGCAAGTATAAACCAATAAGCTATAAATCTATATAGATACTTTATGGGATATATAAACCGATAAATTTATCCAATATAATACACACAGTATCAAAAACTATTTCTATCTCAAAGCTCTTCAATCAACATTTATAGTAACTAATTTATAGTAAGTACAAATCGAAGTGCTATAAATCTATAAAGTTACTTTATGGCATTATAAACCTATATAAATAAGTAATATAATAAATATATCTAATAAATAGAATAATATATATAGCTACTTTATAGCAGGTATAAACCGATATGCTATAAATCTATATAGATAAATTATAGGAGATATAAATCTATATAAATAAGTAATACAATAATTATATCTAATAAATAGAATAATATATATAGCTACTTTATAGCAGGTATAAACCGATATGCTATAAATCTATATAGATAAATTATAGGAGATATAAACCTATGTAAATAAGTAATACAATAATTATATCTGATAAATAGAATATATATAGCTACTTTATGGCAAGTATAAACTGATATGCAATAAATCTATATAGCTACTTTATAGCAAGTATAAGCCTATAAATATATCTAATGCAAATCAAATAGATCGTAAGCAGCTGATGCAATCAGTTCACGTTAGCTCAGATAAAAAATGAACTATTATCAGCTAGTAACTGCCGACAGCCTTAGCTGGGCACACAAGGTGAACCCCGAAGGTTACTTACATGATAGTCCCATAAACTCAATGTTCCAGGTGTGGGGCAAGATGGCCATGGCCAGGCCGGGCAGACTGAGCGTGGCTATGCTGAACATAATGCCAACTATCATCATGATGCGCTGGCGATACTGCCGTCCATGCAGCTCCGTCAGATATGTCATCAGGACAGCAAAGGGTCCGCTCATACTAGGTGGTTTTTGGGGATGTACATCAAAGTACATCGAACGAATATATGCGCGTATTTAGTTAGTTGGAACTTACGTGAAGCCGCCCAAATACTTAAAGATCATAAGCTGGATGACGCTCTGGCTAATGGCGCCGCCCAGCACACAGATGGTGTCTGCCAAAAATCCGTAGACCAGCAGCTTCTTCCGTCCCTTCGTGTCGGCCACATAGCCCCAGAGTATGGCCGACGATATCATGCCCGCATAGGTGACCGCATTCAGTATGCCCTTATCTATGAGGGTCAAATGCAGGTCACACTCGGCGCTTGGCAGTATGTACGACATGGTGGACGTCTCATAAACTGTGCCCATCGCCGCGAACATGGCCACCAGGAGCAGCAAGATGTTAAACATGCCAAAGCCCGCCGCATCGATGGCTGTCTCAAAGTCCGCCGGCTGTTCGCGTGGCTTGCTCGCCGGTGTGTCATCATCCTTCATCTCCTCAAGCTTGGTCATTTTGTTTGTTGTCGTCGCCACTCCCACTCTCACACACAATCTTCGGCTGGAAGCACTTGCTCCGTATGCGCTTGCGGTCTAATGTTGACTAAAACGTTGTTACGTCGTCTCTCGTATTTTAAATCTCTTTAATGCTCTTTATATTATAGAAAAAAAAAAGGAAAACAAAAAAGAGGCTGGGTAATCAGTCAACATTTACATACCGCCTGCTTTTGCTTACCCATCAAATCCCCCAATCCCCCCTTAATTTGCCGATCATATAAGCGTAATCTAAACAAAGCCAAGATCACTCCGGCAGAGACTGTTCACACGTAGCTGGGCCCAACGATCACGACAGTGCCGTAAATTTGATGACGACATGGTTTGTCTTTGGCGCCATTTTGATTGCGGGGGAGCGTCCATAACGCGTCGTCGCACCTGGTAACTGCCAACAGGTAACAGGTAACAGCTAACAGCTAACAGCCAGCAGCAAAAGCTCTGCGCAAATAATCGCTCAGCGAACTAATTTGCTGTGATTACATGGCACAGGTTCCCAGTTTCCCAGCGCACTAAAACCATTTGGGATTACTCATGGACATGGCATTACTGAATGGACCACCATTCGTGCACTTCGTGTGCTCTTGTTTAATCAGCGCTGCACAGTGGTGCGAATTCTGCTATTAGTAGTTGCTTGCCAGTCCAGTCCCCCGAGATTCCAGCGATAAGTTATGCAGGCTGATGTCAAACTGTCGCAAGCAGCCAAAGAACTTGCACAAATTTGTTGGCAAATGGTTTCTCCTGCCAGCTGTCAGCGCTGAGAAGCAACAAAAAATATAGAGAAAGAAAAAATATATATATACATATATATATATATAGAAAAAGAGAAGAGATTCGGTTCGAAAGGTGTCCAAAGCAAGAAGCCATACGAGAAGTTAACGCAAGAGGCAAGAAAAAAGCAAACATAAATTGATATTCGCAAAAACTTTGTTGGAAATATGTCCGGAACGTAAAATGATGAAAGCTGAATGAGAGAGGCAAAAATAGCAAAAAAAAAAAAAAAACAAAGAACAAAAAAAAAAATTTGAGACATTTTCTCAAAAGCTTTCTTATGCAACTGCTTGACATGTGTCCAAAGTGAGAACCGGTGAGGCAAGCAAGACAAGGCGAGCGCTCCAAATGTTTTCCATGCGAGTAACTTGTAAAAAGCCAAAAAAAAAAAAAAAATAAAGAAAATAACAGAAAGTAATACAAATGGAATGCCGCACGCTCTGCCTCGGAAATATGCTTTGAGTTGATTATATTGCTGTAGGTGTCTCAGAACTTGATTCGATTGCGACAGCTTCCGCATGCACTGTAGCCAGGGTGCCAACGACGGCGTCCTAAATAATTGAATGAGCCAGCCAGCCAGCCAGCCAGGCCGAGATGTCGCATTATCTTAGACTATTTAAGGCAGCCAATGGGATCAAAAGGGAGCAAATAAACGGCGAAGTTTCATTCTCCACTGCTGGATTTTGGTGTATCTAGTCAGCTAGTAATTGTAATAATTTCAAGCGCTTTCATTTCTAGGCTCCACAAAGTGGCTGGGATTAGCGATGGAGCTGCATAAGCCGCTTGCTGCGGCTGCTCTGCCACAAATGCTGCGCAGTGGCACTAAGAGGAATTACATTTTTATTTTGTTGTAGCTATTTAATAAGGCTAACAGTTAAATCAGTTAATAGCATACCGCAAATATACACAGAATTATATATATATATATATATATATGTATATATGTATATATCTGTATAGACATATTTATCAAAATTCCATACACTTGGCAAAAAATGTTGTTTAGTGTTGCAGCTTAAATTTCGTACATTTCATTGACAAGCCCACAATTAAATCAATATTCTAAAAAACTAATTGCATGGTGTATGCTCGACTGCCGAATACCTGGTCTTGCTGAGTGTGCAAGGCAAGTGCTCGCTGTTTACTCGAATAGAATCTCAAATATATCTTTGTATTATATATATATATATATATATATATATATATTTATATGGTATATGGTATATAGGTGTATAAGTATTATATATTATATATATATATAAAATATTTAAAAATTAAAAAATAAATTATTTGTAATAATTTTGAATATATTACATATATAACTACGGCATATTTTTGTTTACCCATTTTGAATATATTCAAAAGTATTATATATACATTTTAATTATATAATTAAATATTTAAAAATATATTAAAAATATATACACATATATAATTGAAATTAATTACTAAAAAATATTTAAAAATTAAAAAAATAAATTATTTTTAATATATTATATATATTACATATATAACTACGGCATATTTTTGTTTTGAATATATTCAAAAGTATTATATAAGCATTATAATCATATAACTAAATATTTAAAAATATATATATAATTGTAATTAATTACTAAAAAATATTTAAGAATAAATTATTTTTAATAATTTTATATATATTATATTATTATATATTTTTGCACTCCAGTTCGACTCAAGTCGATATGCATACGCCTCTTAGCGACATGCCGCATAGAGTAGCTACACTTAAGTCGCGCTGTTAATCTCTTGCTTAATAGGTTTAATTATTACTCAGCGCTTGACACTCTGTGGCCGTCGCCAGAGGAGTAAGCTCTGATCTCTCTCTCTCTCTCTCTCTCTCTCTCTCTCTCTCTCTCTCTGTCTGTATCTATCTCTTTCTCTTTTTGTTAAAGCAGTTTTGTTTGTATGATAGAATATTAATGCTTGACACTCATGCAGAGGCACTACAGTTTACTCTCTCTCTCGCTTTCTCGCTCTCTCTATCTCTTTCCTTTTCTCTCTCTGTTAAAGCAGTTTTGGTTCTATGGTAGAACATTAATCCTTGACACCCTATGGCCATACACTCATGCAGAGGCGCTATAGTTCAAGCTTACTTTTTCTATCTGTCTCTCTCTCTCTTACTGTAATGCTTTCTCATTATTTATTTTTTTCTTTCTCTTAAAGCTATTATATGATACAATAGTCCTTGGCAACCTCTTGTCATACAGTTATTCAAAGCAGCTATAGTTCACGCTCTCTCTCTTTTCTCACTCTCTATCTCTCTCTCCTTGCTCTCTCGCTCTTCCTTTTGCTTAGAGTATTCCGTAGTCTTTAACAGCTGCTGGCCTCTCACTCAGTTTCTTCCTCTATCTCCCACTTAGAGTATTATGCAGTCGCTGATACCCGTTTGCCGTTCATTCATTTCATTCAAATTTCATTTTAGTTGGCGCTGCCCTGCCTGGGCAATAAAAGATATGACGTCGCCGAATGTTAACTGAAATTTTTCCACGCTTGAAATTTGTGAAACTTCATCAGCGTCAACATCAGCAGAAATCTAGCGCCGGCCTGTTATCAAAGTCAAACAAAACAAGCGAGGAGCGTGGCGTAGGCCAAAAGTAAAATGTACAAAAATATATAGAGTAGTTATATAGCAATATACAGAAAGATATATATATATATATATATATAAATTTACATAAGAAACTTTGGCAGGGCAAGGGGTCACGGCTCGGTTGGCATAAGGCGTGGAATGCGCGGTTTGGGCGGCTCTTCCAAGGCGTTGGCCAGTTAACGGCATCACAAGTTGGCAACAAATTGGACTTTTGTTTGTGTTTGCTAAAAGGCTTAATTTGTTGTGCTTTAGGTCTGGTGGCGCTAAAACATTATGAGCGAGCGCCGAGCTCCACTATCTGCTGCGACTTTGACGCATACCTAAAGCCTGGGCCGTCTTCAAATGCAAACCAGGCTAAAGTGCTTCAAATAACTTGACGCCACCACGGGCAGCTAAATATGCTTGCGGTATGCGTGCGTGTGTGTGTGTGTGTGTGTGGGTGTGTGGGTGTGGCAAAATGTGTGATGCTCGCCTAAATCAAGCTTAAACAATTTCAACTATTTGAATTACCGAGCAGGCACTCTAATGTGCCACAAACGCACACACACGCACACACACACACACACACACACACACGCACGCACGTTGTCAGTGGGTTTTAGCGGCTGGTGAGGCCTGATGACTCGCACATGGCACTCAGCTAACGACGTGCCAAAGTAAATGTCAAACTAATGCCAACAACCGAAGTGCCACCGCAATGCGGGCTGCAAGGTGGAGCTGGTGCGGAAGTCAGCGCAGGACTACCTGCTGCAGCAGGATGCAGGCAGCAGGCGGCAGGCGGCAGGCAGCAGGCGGCAGGATGCGGGCTACTATTCAACCGTCAACGGCCAAGCGCCAACTCAATAATGTAATGTCCCCTCATTGACATTTTAGGTTGATTTATGCAGTGGCACGGGATGGAACGGGACGGAACGGGACGGGCTGTCCGACGTTTTATGTGGTTGGGCGGTTGGGTGGTGGTGCTGCTGCCTGGCATCTCTATATATATATATATGTATATTGATGGCTAGAGCGGCGGCAGCTCGGCACGGAAACCGCAAAGTTTTACGCCATTTATTGCATTTAACGCCGCTGCTGACTGCTCAGCGGGTCTGCCTGATGTCACTGAAAAAAGAGGCGACAGAAACAGAAGCGGATCCAGGGAGCGAGGCGCTACTCCACGACACGTACGTTCTGTGCAGCATATCATTTGAAGAGCGGTAGAGAGAGAGCGGGAGAGAGACACCTGCTTATTAGATTAAAGTCCTGAATTGGCTGGATTGGCAGCTCGGTGCAAGAGACGTGATCGACCTGGAAATTGCCATGAAATCGTTGGCCACATAATGCATAACGCGTGCAGCTCAGTTATTCAATCAATCAATCAGGCAGTCAATCAAGCCATTAATCAAGCCGCACCTGCCGCCACACAACACTCAATTAAACCAATATATATAGCATAGAGTATACGTATGTGCATGGGTGTGGCAGTTAATATATTGACTCGCGAATCAATTAATTTCCACTGCTATCGATAATTGTGGCTATCGATAAACGCCCCGGCGACACATGGCGCGCCAATATTTGATTTAAATTTATTTATCGATTCTGCTTATGCGACTGTCACGGACTAAAACAAATAGGAGAACGAAAAAAGCAAGCAAGACTGAAGCAGAAGGCAGTGCCTGACTTGAGACTACCCTAGAATTCGTGATTGCTAGCTTTTTTTTAGCCTCTTCTAGCCGTTTTTGTTTGAGCAATTTTGCTTGGAAGTGAAAGCAGTTGGGAGTTTTAGTCTTCTGATTTAGGAACTCTGAAATATTATATAGGGAGAGTGAGCACAAGGATAACATGCTTTTGTAGGGTGAGCGACTGCTACAACTCCAACGTCAAAGGCTAAGCAAATTACTGCTATGAAATTAATAATAAATGTGAAATTTAATATTATATATTTAATTAATAATAAAAAATACAATTTATTTTTATTAAATTAATAATCAAAATAAAAATTATATTTATTAAATTAATAATCAAAATACAATTTATTATTATTGATTTAATAATCAAAATACAATTTATTTTTATTAAATTAATAATAAAAATACAATTTATTTTTATTAAATGAATAATTAAAATACAATTTATTTTTATTAAATTAATAATTAAAATACAATTTATTTTTATTAAATTAATAATTAAAATATAATTTATTTTTATTAAATTAATAATAAAAATACAATTTATTTTTATTAAATGAATAATTAAAATACAATTTATTTTTATTAAATTAATAATAAAAATACAATTTATTTTTATTAAATTAATAATCAAAATAAAAATTATAT